>HG992241.1:11389571-12779143 GCA_905220585.2 Nymphalis polychloros | reverse complement strand
TATCTCCAACTTGATAGATTTAATGTAGAACCAAGCTCTAGAAATTCTGAGTTAAAATGGATGCATTGGAGATTTACGTTTACAATTTTCTTTATCCGAAGAAATTACTATTAATACTGACTGACCTGACTCGATGAAACTGATGCTATTGCTAAATCATTTAGCTCCATCTATTTTTTCATATATTCGAGATTGTAAATTTTACGAAGATGCAATAAAAATACTTTATAATATCTACATAAAACTTTGAAATGAAATTCTAGCACGTCAAGTACTAATTTCTAGAAAACAGTGTCCGGAAAATCCGTTTCTGAATATTTTAGAGCATTAAAAGTGTTGGCCCATGACTGTATCTTTCACAACGTTACTGCCAGAGAACCTGAACACCAGACAATTCGAGGAGCATTTATTGCTGGCATTACATTGCCTAGTAGTTTACTAGAAGCTACCATACCAATTTTTATAAAAAATATATGCGCTGATGCATTAACAGACACAGAAAGGTTCGTTAGTTTTATACACAAAAATTTAGTGGAAATAATGAACCTACACAAACGATCTTGGCATCGTTGGCTTGTGTCATTCGTAGAAGCTATGTTCTATGCTACGGTTAAGCTAGATCGTCACGTCTATGACCAAGGTCAACTCTTAATTGTAAACAATCTTTATGCATATGAGGGTAAACCTTTAACTTTTACCAATAACATTAAACACCGAATAGGAACCAGTGACGAAATTCTAGTCCACGGTAAGAATTACAGAATATTTGTTCGTTCATATAGTAATAGGTAAATTTATTAATTGTTATCCAATAAGATACAAATATCAAAAACAAACGACGGTTGAGTAATAATATGTAAATTTAAATAAAAAGTGTAAATTATTATCTGTACAATCAAGCTATACTAGCTAAATATATGCTTGCTTTTTGAAAATCATATGTTATCATAAATGAGTAATTTACAATAATGTATTAATTAGTATTTTATAATATGAATATATATTATAAGTATATCTATCCCAACGCAGAGCGCGAGAATAGAGTGCACCTGGGTGCTGGTTATCTATTAAAAATATTCTCTTTATGTGGGAGGATTCTCAGCCCGTTTATGAAGAGGTAATTATTGAAAATGAACCAAACACACCGGTCCTTTATGGTGCAAATTTAGTGGTTTTATTAAAAACGAGTAGCCTCTAAGACATATTGCAATATTTTAAAATGCAAATTAAAAAATAAATTCATCCCTCAACAACTAGGCTTCGGTATACAGAATGTGAGGCGGCAATCCTTTCTACTAGAATCTTTTTAAGCGATTTGTCGAAATTTTCGTCGAAACTGATGTTCAGAATGAGTTCAACTCGTTTGATCGAGGAGTTATGTAAAATAAATTCTATATATAAATAAAGTGGGAGACCCTCTTGGCCCAACCATGTTTAGTTTGGTTATACATCCAATAATTTCGTTATTAAATTCAAAATTAAATTAATAACGAAATTAATTAATTTTTATGTTGTATAGTGAAGTTGTAGTGTAGGATTTTGCGGAGGCTAAAACAGCTTGGAATGTTTCTTGCCCTGATGAAGTATTTCCCTCAGATATAGCTTGTCTAAACTTACACACAATTTACTCCAGTCCCAGATACGGACCCAGATACGGACCGTGCAAGACTGCTAGTTGTATCTGAAAGAGAGTCCGGCTTGGCACTGGCTTTAGACTCTCCCTTTCCAAAATCTAGAGACTGTATTTGATAGAGCAACGCATCGCCATATGCCTTAGTATAGGTTTTAAAGTGTGCAAAGCCCACATGTCCCCATGGAACCCGTTTGGATCATTTCGGACGCCATTAACTTTGCTGCCGCAAATGCGCTGGCCGTGCATATCGCCATTGATCTCTAAATAAGATACTCCGTCGCCACATCCACATTTCCGTCGCCACATTTGGCCACATCCTCGATTAATGCTACGTCATCAGAGATGATGGCAAGAGACCTAATGGACATCTTGCGTAGGTACGCTGGCAGTATCTCATATTAAGAATACGTCTCGCAAAATCAATACAGCCGCTGAAGCTGCTCAAATACTCAAGTACGGCAAATATTCACTTTATGAACGAATATGAATTTGCGGGACTGGGT
Organism: Nymphalis polychloros; assembly: GCA_905220585.2. Lineage (NCBI taxonomy): Eukaryota > Metazoa > Arthropoda > Insecta > Lepidoptera > Nymphalidae > Nymphalis > Nymphalis polychloros. The sequence continues at coordinate 12,777,007 of HG992241.1, read as the reverse complement.
TTTGAAACATTAGGCCCATGATCGTCTGATACTAAAATAATTATAAAAGATCTCCCAAAGAAACTGGTCCACACTTCTGGTGATCCAGAGCTGTCGCTTATTTAGCCCAAAGGCTGAGTCTAGCAGAGTGGCGATAGTATCAGCTTCTGGGGTATAATGCCACAGGACAATATTTTAGGCGGCATGTCTTTTTTTAATTTTGCGATTTGTGGTACTATAACTGATTACTTAGAATGTCAATAGACATTCAGGGCATTAAAAAAAATTGCGACAGGTTTGGAAGGATAAAAAAAAGAAGACGACTTTTCGGCGGATCTTAGGAGGAAGAGGTTTCGGACAAAACCGACAGAAACTTTCTTACGACTCGTTGCTATAATTGTGTATACAGTGTTATTGTGTAATAGTGAACCGTTTAAGTGATTCCGGATTTGATATTTGGTATTCGTACCCCACATTTTGCCCACACATAATGTCTGATAGTGAGGACATCCACTTACATCGACCACCTGATCCGACAAGTATGTTAATTCATATTAATTTTGTTCTATTATTTTTTATACTTAAATACTTTAAAAAGGCTTGATCGATTTATGTGTAAAGAAAGGAAAATAAAAATAATTTGTTTCCATGTTCATAACACATGTTTAACAGTAGTTTGTTTTTATTTTAGTTTTAATTCTAGAATATATTAATAAATATGTACTTATTTTTCTATTAAAATCATTACAAAATATATTTATATATTTATTTATATATATATTTATATATTAAACAGGAAGCTGTTGAATTTGGCACTGAAAGGCGCATGACTGCAGTTATTGATCAATTTTAGTCTTCAAGGGAATTTGGTACCAGCATAACATAAATTATTAGGAGTTAAATTACGAGTTACATGTTTATCTATGGAAGACAACATTAAACTTTTAAAATTTCATAATATCTTTTTGCTAACAAATTGTTCTATTAAAACTGGTGCGTACATACTTGTGGAATCCCAGCCGGAAAAGAATTGTAAACACAAATAAACGACAAATAAACCATTTCAGTGGTGCTTACCCTGATCTAATCTTGGAATCATTTGTTGTTTTCTAACCACAGAGCATCACAGCTCAACTTATTTATTAAGCTTCTAAATTAATTTTGTAATCCTACCAAACATCTAAACCTCACATCTGTAGCGCCTCTACGCATGCCTACGTCAAATACAAAATAAGTAAAATAAAATGATACTTATGGGATAGTATTTGTATTAACAAATGAAGGAACCACCACTGTCTTGTAAATATTATATAGAAAAAATAATGGTTTTATGCTCTTTGCGTCTTCATCGCAATCGATGAATAAATTATTTTTCTATTAATATTAATTACAAAACCATTACACTAATTCATTAAAAAAATCTTATAGACTATAAAAATTATTTAGTTTTCTTTTTGTGTTAAATAAATTAAGGTTAATTAATTTACTCTGTAAAGATTATTCTTTTATTAACATCGAAGGTTTGTTTGTTCTTCTTGTTTGTTGTTTAATATAGGTTTACTTTGTTAACGAGTGTAATAACCTCACATCACGGGGCACAAATACTAGAAGTGCATAAAAGCGAAGAGGTTCGAATAGTACCGATGAAATACACGTAATGGTAGTTGTAATTTATACAACAATGAGCGTATACATATATGTATAAAGTATAATTTTACCTATCACTTGCACACATCCGAAACACTAGAAAGAGCAAATTTCTTAAATTTCCCCGCAATTTTAAATGAACGTATTACACTGATAGCGTCACAATCTCCAATACCGGTTAAAAGGCTTCAATTACCAATTTGTTTAGCTTTTGCGATGACCATAAATAAATCTCAAGGCCAAACAATATCTATTTGCGGTTTGGATTTGGAAAACACATGTTTCTCACATGGAAAGCTATATATGTTGTCTGCTCACGTGTAGGAAAATCATCAAATCTCTTTGTGTTAGCGAAAGACAGGTTAACCAGGAATGTTGTACACAAAGTAGTACTTAGATAATTTTTAGTATTAATAATTTAAAATTGAAAAAATAATAGTTCGATATCAATGATATCTACCTCATTTATAACAATTAATTTTTATATGTTAATAATTTATATAGTATATTTTGTAAGTGAGTCACTGATTACAAACTATAATTTAAGATTAGATGAATAATATGTAAATTCAAAAAGTATATGTTGGTTTCAGCTTAATTTCAATATTTTGATACTTTACCTATTACTTTCAAATTTTGGCGGAACGTTTTATTTTCAATCCCATATGAATGAATCTATTTTTAATTTTTTTAGAAAATATTAATTTGATTGTATCAAAAGAATAAGTAAAAAAATGATTCAATCTATTATAATTACTGTGCCACAGCAACGCGTGGCTGGGTCAGCTAGTACACATATATGTATATGTAACAAAATTTTATCCAAATATATTAGATAACTAGATTTAGGTAAAGCTTGATATTGTCTTCTATATTCATGGATAAAGTATATTAATATTAAAACTTAACTTGAAATTGATTCGAAAACTAAGGATTGAAATTTGTTTTTAGAGGAGTTTTAATTCTACATTCAACTAAAATTTATTTTTCAACTTGAATTTAACATAAACCCGAAAGAAGCGGTGTTTTAAAATCGATATAAACATATTTTTCACAAATTAATATATTTTTAACAATGTCCAATATCAATTCAATTGATTTGAGGTATTACTTGGTGGTAGAGCTTTGTGCAAGCTCGTCTGGGTAGGTACCACCCACTCATCAGATATTCTACCGCAAAACAGCAGTACTTGGTACTGTTGTGTTCCGGTTTGAAGGGTGAGTGAGCCAGTGTAATTACAGGTACAAGGGACATAACATCATAGTTCCCAAGGTTAGTGGCGCATTGGCAATGTGAGCGATGGTTAACATTTCTTACACTGCCAATGTCTATGGGCGTTGGTGACCACTTACCATCAGGTGGCCCATATGCTCGCCCGCCAACCTATAAAATAAAAAAAATAAAAAACATACCTAAATTAATATAACATGTACGCAACACACCTAAATAATAGTAAAAATCCGCTTTGAAACAAAAATGTTAAGCGCAAAACATACACACAGAAAAATAATAAAAAGTACAGATAAATTGACAACCCGTTTGTTCCGTTTTAAGTCGGTTAAAAATTATTCAAGTTCAGCAAAGGTGCAATTTTAAAATTGCAAAAATGCATCGTAGAAACGCTGCAAGTGACCAGGAGAACATTAACAGAAGGTGGTTATGGAGGAAGGTGGATCGATACCTCACAACTCTTGGTCACATTTAGTTACTAATACTATGCGAATTGGTTATTTATACATTAAGTATATTTTTTTTTTTAGATAAGTGGAACGCTACATTCAAAATGAACAAAATATATAAGTTAAATTACAAATAACAAAATGTGTGTTTCTGTTACATGTTAGTTCTCCTTTCATTCCACCAAGCTGTTCTAACGCGGGTCTCACTTAATTTCAACTGACCCATATTTTGAAACATATACGTAAGTCGAAATAGTTCAGTAGGGAGAGCGTTAGACCGAAGATCTGAAGGTCCCTGGTTCGAACTCGGGTTTCGGCATACTTTATTTTTGTTTTAATGTATATTGGGTATAGTTTGGTTAATAAGCAACATAGAGATGCGCAGAGCTACGCCATTTTGTACTTTAACTTTCTTTTGCACACACTGTTATTGCAATTCAGACTACACCAGATAAATAGTCGTCCTTTCCTTATTGTATAGGGTTTTCCATTAAGGGCGCTTGATCTTTGAAATGCAAAAAAAAAATACATGTAGGAGAGATATTTACGAATTTTTTTTTTTATTTGGAAGGTCTATCGACCCCATTGTGTATGGAATATGACATCATTCAAATGACCGCCACGGCTTCGGTTGGTGGCGCGCACACGAAAGGTTTCGATGACTCTGGCGCACAAATCGGGCTGTATTTGATCGATGGCGTGGCGTATGTTGACTTTGAGGGCATCGGTGGTTTGCGGCTTGTTGGCATAGACCTGCGACTTAAGAAAACCCCACAAGAAAAAGTCCAGCGGGGTCAAATCGCACGATCTCGGTGGCCAGTTCACATCGCCTCCGCGCGAGATGACCATGTCCAGAAATTGCTCGTGCAGAACTTCCATCGTAGCGTGTGCTGTGTGGCACGTAGCGCCGTCCTGTTGAAACCACATGTTGTCCAGATCCATATTCTCGATTTCAGGCCAAAAGAAGTTGGTTATCATCGACCGGTATCGCTCACCATTGACGGTGACGGCCACACCATTATCGTTTTCGAAAAAATACGGACCAATCACGCCTCCGGCCCAAAATCCGCACCAAACAGTCACTTTCTGCGGGAGCATTGCCACTTGGTGGACCTCGTGTGGATTGGTCTCGTCCCAAATACGGCAATTTTGCTTGTTGACATAGCCATTCATCCAAAAATGCGCCTCGTCGCTGAAGATGATTTTTTTGCCAAAATCGGCGTCAACTTCCAACTGCTCTAATGCCCAGTCAGCGAACACACGGCGCTGTCTATGGTCATTAACCTTGAGCTCTTGGGTCAGCTGGATCTTGTACGGGTGCAGGCTCAAGTCACAACGCAAAATTCGCCAAGTTGTCGTCTGCGAAAGGCCGAGTTCCTGTGTGCGACGCGGAATTGACTGCCGCGGGTTTTCGAGGACACTGTCGCGCACAGCGGCGATATTCTCGGCAGATCTCGCGTTACGTTGACGCACGGGAACCGGCTGATTGTTAACTGACCCGGTTGACTCGAATTTGTCCACCAATCGACGGATAGTCGACTCGGCAGGACGATCATCGCGACCGTAAAACGGGCGAAGTGCGCGGAACGTTGCTCGAACTGAAGACCCTTTTCATAAAACAATTTTATGATTTGCACGTGCTGCTCGACACTGTAACCTGCCATGGTGGTTTGGGAGGACGGAATGAATATAACACACTGCATTTGACAGCTGTCACTCAAACAACATGGCCGCAATCAGCTGTCAAAGTTCAAGCGTCCCTATTGGAAAACCCCTTATAACGGCCCGACATTAGTTCGGCGTAAACACTTATGAAAGTCTTTATTAAATCAAAATTTTTAACAGCTAACTTAAAATTATTATCTATAATATAAATACGTGAACATTAGCGTGGTATTTAACTTCATAAAGCTTTAAATTAAATTTTGTCGTGTGGTGATCACTTAACTTAAGGTGGCCCATTTGCCCGTCTGTCTACCTATATATAAAAAATACGTTTGCGGTATTTCCTTTTGGGGGAATAAATTACTAAGCTACTCGTAGATACTGCATCATAAAACGATAATTTATCACAAAATTAGGTGAAAAAAAAATTACAGACAGAGCCAATAGATTTATATAGTAGTAGGTATAGAGTATAGATATGAACAATAATATTGAAGTATTACAACATTATTAAAAATAAAATAAAATTGTAAATATAATATGATAATATAGTAGGGCGATGTCTGTACATTAAAGATATGGGAAAAAAATTAATATTTTAACTAACTTTATTAAAGCAACAGAAGCCAAAACCAACAGTTTTTAGAATTTTTGTGTGTCTGTATGTTTCTACCCGCATCACGCAAAAACGGAACGTATGGAATTGAATGCGGTTTTCACTGATAGATTACTAGAGGTCTAACTTAAAACATAGATCCTTTTTACAGCAGGAAAATACCTTATGCCGATCGTTTTTAATTTAATATTACCCGGAGCTAACGTTATTTAATCAACTTAATACTAAATTAACAGATTTTGAGTCTGGGCACGGGCCTCGGGGTTTCCCCACTAACCCGGGCAGTTCCTCAGTTATTTGTCTTGACCTTAGAGGTCAGGGGCTAATTAAAATACTTATTTTACCCGCACAAATAAATATGTCAAGTAAATCTAAACTACGAAAATCTAATAAAGAGACTAAATAAATAAAAAATATATAAAACAGTTTGCCTATAAAACAGTATATAAAACAGTATGCCTTATAAAACAGTTTATTTTAATATGTAGTTAGCATCCAAGTGAAAACTGATTTTATAAAAACTTCGAATTGGTTTAATCAAAGTAGAACACCAAATCATATAAATTGATGTAAATTACTCACTCAATTACTCTTTAAATCCACATAACACATTTGAAAACATCATAAATCACAAGTTGCGCCAATAATGAATTAAATATTAATTACTTTACCTTTATGTGCAGGGTTATTGAAACGCTTCCAAGCGTTTCACTAACCCTGTGACACTTTACAATCATGCTTCCAGCGAGGTTGTCGATGCATATATAAGTCCTGGACCTGCATAGGTCCAATCGTCACTTGGCGCTGCCACTGGCTGCTGCCGCACTGGAGTTGTGGACGCTGCTTGCTCTGCTGTTTTATAGAGCGCTCTTCTCCGTAGCCGAATTGGAAGCGCGTTGAAACTTGTTGGAGAAGTGGCCAGACTTGAAATAATAAATACCAGGCGCATTTAATTGCTTCTTGGATGATGAAGTAGCTTTAGAGGTAATAGAATGATCGCAAAACCTTTTCAAATCCTTGGAGCGGCAGCCGGTACTGCGATGTCCTATCATACACGGTGCTTTGCAACAATGCCTGCATTGTTCTGAATCATGGTTGTTTGTTGACAAATACGTCGTCACCCACAGTATCGTTGGATCTCCTCTTTAAGCAGTAGGCTTGTAGTTTACGTTGCATTTGCTCTCGACCTCTAATTTTGTCAATCAGTTTGAGACACGTGAGCCAACACTATGGTATTTTTATGGTGTTTTTTACAACGTTTGCTATGGCAAAAGTTATCTCTTCTGTCAAAATATTCTTGAATCGAGATATCAAGGTTGTAGAAAGTCGCGCTGCTTAAGCCGCAATGTTTTCATTTTCCTTAGGTTTGCTGTTCTACATGTTATTAAGTGTAGTAGCAGGGGTTTTTATCAAAGGGGTTATAAAAAGATCTTTAGGCTGGGGCCATGTCATACCAGAAAAAGAAACTTGCGCTAGCCCTTGAGATGCATTTCCTTTCAAGACTAAGTGGACCCTGCGCGATAATAAGGGACACCCTTGCTGTTAATGCTCCGACAGGTACAAATTTACAGTGCAACATCATGAACGTCTACATCAACTACACCAGAATGTCGGGATCAAAATCCGGTAAAATAATCTTGCGGTTACTCATAGTTCGCATATCGGATATCGGAGGAGTCGATTAACGCCATCAGGTTCTTATTCTGCGCTTCCAGTGACTTACATAGAATGTTGTGATCTGCACTACGTGGCACGCTGAGAGCTTGTATAAGGATATTTCGGAATAATTATAATACAATCTATTATTCAACTATTATTTAAGATGAAAAAACGTATAACTGTTCTTAGCACGGTCGTATACACAGGTCTTCCAACTGAGTCCAATTTCAGTGGTGAGAGATAGGTGTGAGTGTGTTACAACTGCTAATTCGCATTACCATCCGCTTGAGGTACTACGTCGCTGCTATCGAAGCTGATATTTTTCTCTCCCAAGTATTGTGTTATTTAATAATTGTTATATCGTTTTGTTGAGTTTAGCGGATTTTTTGTTATTTTTGTTTTGTTATTTAACTGTTTTGTTTGGATTTGAAAAAGTGGTCGGTATAATTATTACGCGAATTATCATGCCTCTGGTGGCCGTAAATTGAACCTAACAGCGTCATTATGTCAACGTACCGCATATTGAAGTTGCAAGACCCGTGGTTCTTAGCGTTGATGACAGTATCTCTCTTCGTTTTTTTCGAGTTGAAGGACAGAGCGATGCCGCCAGTACTTCGGCTTTGCGTCACGCTTCATTTTGCGACAATCGAGTTGGTCAATATAAAAATAGAACAACAAACCATATAAATTACTCACTCAATTACTCTTTAAATCAAATTAACACATTTGAACACATCACAAATCACAAGTCGCGAAAATAATGTATTAATTACCTTACCATTATGCTTACTAACAAGATGGCGGTAGTTTTAAATTAGCTCGCTTCTTTTTTTAACAACGCTGTTGTATAGACCAAGAAGTCACCACAATTTTAACCAAAAAGTTGGCGGTGAAGGACAAAGTCGTGGGGAAACCTACATGTGTCAGAGGAAAATATATCATTTGTGTATCCACCAATCCCCATTAGAGCAGCGTGTTGGAATAAACTCTTAACATTCTCCAATATATCTATAATTTAATAAAAATATTGGTGTTGAAGGATATGTGAATAGTGGTGGATGGAACTAAGACACAGACAAACGTCTTACGAAAGGAGCCTCCAGTATATTATACAACTCAGTATAATAACTCCAATTTAGTTTATATTTAGTAAACCAAACGTGATTAAAAGTAAAGCGGAAGGTTATTTGCAAGTTTCTGAACAAAGCTTTATGCCGTTAAGTTGGTATTGTGTCACTTCTAAATTATTTTACTGTCTATAAAAAATATTAAAAAAAGTATTTTATATTAATTTTAAGTTCTGTAAAAAATGCTGTTGTTGTTGCGTCGAACTTTTATCGGCCCCGCACAGTAGTAGTAAATAATCCGGCTACGCACCGCCGCCGCGTGATGTATGCAATCCAAACGGCAAACACTGATTATAAATGTGTGTATTTGATATAAATACACTTAATCCACTTTTTCACTAAACACCACTTTTATCTCTATATAATTTGCAGAAAATGATTAAATTTCTCGCTTTTCAAATTAAATTTGCAGACGGATCGAAAGAAATGTTGATTATATGAACTGTAAATATATTTTTAACAATGCATCGGAACTTATACCTATGTATCTATTCAATATAACAACGCTAACAATAACGCTACGCAACGCAACGCCACCAAATAATCGTAAAAATCGGCTATTAAGCAAAAATGTTATGCACAAAACATACATACATAAAAAAATAAAAAAGTGCAGATAAATTGACAGACTGTACCTTTTCAAGTCGGTTAAAAATAAAAATAAAAACAAAGTTCTATCTAGTGCATGCAGCAAAGGGTGCATTTAATGAACTTGCAAAAATGCATCGTAGAAACGCTGCAAGTTACCAGGAGAGCATAAACAGAAGGTCATAGGGGAAGGTGGATCGATTCCTTACAACTCTAGGTCACATTTAGTCACTAATACGTGAATTTGTTATTACATTAACTTTATTTTTTTTAGATAAGTGGAAGCCTACATTCAAAATGAACGAAATATATAAATTAAATAAATATATATATATTTATATATGTGTTTCTTTCAATCTCAAATCGAAAATGCTAAGTTACTGAAATATTAATAATTCCATAGATCATACTTAGAAACATGTTTCAAAACATGTAATAAAAAATACTTATAGCTGCTGTAATATTTTGATTTGTATTTATTTAAGGCTTTAATGTACTAACCCATATTTTTACCAGCAGCAACAGATGCCCTGAAGTTACTCCTTCTGTACTTAGGTACAGAACAGTAGCTGATGTCTAGACTTCTGTCAGATACAGACATTCGTAGAGCAGGTCGTTCGCTGGGCCTCCCCGTGGTCATCCAGTGCGCTTGATCGCTCTGCGAATGAACGGAGAAGCATTAGACACATCTGTTGCACACGCCGAGGGATCTTTCTTATCCCAACGACCCGACCATAGTAACGGATGGCGAAGCAAGACACCGCAGTCAAAAGGGCACAGACCTTGGAACTGCTATCACCAGACCACATCACAGAGAGTAATTAGTGAAATCCGTACCCATATTTTTATACTTAAACGTAAGCCGAAATAGCTCAGTAGGGAGAGCGTTAGACTGAAGATCTAAAGGTCCCTGGTTCGAACCCGGGTTTCGGCGTACTTTGTTTTTATTTTTATGTATATTGGGTATATAGAATCTATTTATATGTTATGATATACTGAATTTTCATTGCCAGATATTAAGCACTATTATTTTGTTTATTATCTATTTCTGTAATAAAATATATTTTTTTACAAGTTCTCAGATTTTAGTAGCCCATATTTTTTGCTAAGTTATGCTATGCGCCAAATTGATTTCATATTTCTTAAGCCGTGTCCCCCGCGTTTTCTTTGCCCTATACAAAACACGAAACATCAGGTATGTAGTGTAGGGTAGAAACAGAAAACCACAGGAGATTTTTTTATCTCGCTGGAAAAACCCATTTACGCGTTTCCCCCTCATTAAGTGGGGATTAGGTATATCGCCTGTGCCCCAGAGCATCGGAATTCTCAATAATAACCAGCGGTAGCCTCGTCGTCCCTTCGGGGGGTGGCTAGGGATCGCTTGTGCATACCGTGACGCCCCGACTATTAGCCTCCTCTCCCAGTTGAAGTTGTTTCCGTCTATGGCTTCGCGAATTGCCCGCTGGAAAGACACTGGTCAAAGAGTTTCCGAAGCCTCCCACCTCCAATCAGGGCATCGCGCAGAACAAGCCTTGGAACCCCGTCCGGACACGGTGGGCTGTGGTTCTGGGCCTCAATCGATCGAGTGCCATCTCCATCTCTCGCTCCGTGACTTGTGGTGGAGCTACAATTTCTTCATTCACAGAGCGAAGAGCCATTTGTGGAAGAACGTGCACGCCCGGGTGGGGTAAAAGATCCCCAACCAGGCGCAGAAGGAGCTCCATCGACAGCGTTTCCGTCGTGGGGGCGACATCGGTGCGGAATTTTCCCCGCACACCACGATAAGTTTTCCCTCACAGGTCACTATTAAGGGTCACCAGCAGCTCCTCCATCACTCACTCTTAAGCGCAACGTATCGTCAGCTGTAGCTCATTTTTAGCCGACGATAGGCGGCCAGCAATTGTCTCTCCAAGTCCGCGTGAAGGTCGCTTCGCAGCGACAGCGGACGTAGGCCGGCCGACCACCGGTTTCGGGCGACCACCAATATATCTGACGGCGCGGTGCCCTGCACCAGGTCCTCGACATATCCGCATCGCACACCTCCTATAGGACACTGCCAGACTGGCCTCCTCCCACCTTCGCGACCCTCAGGAGATCCTGCTTTATATATAGTCAGAAAAAATATGACGTAAATAAATAAATGTAAATATGCATTTATTTATATTAAATTGTTTAATTAAATTAATTGGATTTTTATTTTAAAAGTAATTTTCGAGGATCTTCATCAAAATGCTTTATGTCGTCTCACGTGAAAGAATCGCCCATATCGTTTACAAGTTTATTATTTATACTGAGCATACGAAGTCCATTTGTCTTCAGTTAACCTCAACCGTGCGACCGTTACGGTATGCTACCATAACTTTCGTTGACAACAGTAGGTACATAGGCATACTCCCATGAATATGATAGATATTCAAGTTGTGGCTTTTTCTAGAAATACTAAAATGTGACAACAAAGACAATTATGTACAAAATCAACGATCTATTCACCAGACGTATTTGGATTAAATTTGGAATAGAAATAAATAGCTTACATCCTGACTTAACATATAGTCACCTAACAGCTGTATTTATTTCAGTATTATTCAATATCAAGTTATAAGGCTACTAACACAGTCACAATATGGTACAAGTAGGAGTTGTGCAAAGTTGATCTGTTTTCGTTTCGAGTGGCATGTTAAAATTATTGCTATCCATCTCTCAACAACGTAAAGATGGGATTTAGAATTCAATAAAAATAATAATATTTTAGTATAAATAAAAATTATATCTTATTTTAAAGAGATGATTTGTACAATATTTCTAAAAAGAAATACCTGTATTAATATTTATTTACAAACTAATTTATATATGTAAAAACAAATAAGTACCGTATTCGTCGCATAAACACCTAGTTACTTGAGTGGAGATTAAATTATAAAAAACAAACTTCTCCTTAACTAAAACATCACAAACTAACTAAGCTGTATAAAATATAAATAGTTGGAAATACCAGGAAAACATAAAAACAGTGTATACCATTTTATATCAATCATAAGCGATCTCTTTCTGATGCATTCGAAATTGCAGAGTCAAATAGCATGATGCGCATACTGAAAGGGAAAGTTATGAATTGCGCATCCATTAGAAGGAAACAACTAAAGTATCATCAATTCATTATGGTATCGCTATCGATTTCTGTCATAGTAACCTTATTACTAATTTCTTAGAGCCAGCCAGGATCACTGACCTCGATGCAACATGTATGGCAATCGATTTACCAATATATATCATATATATATATATCATAATTATACAATATATTAAGTTCAGATCATTGTGGACGAAGGAATTCATTAATTTCTCAAATAAAAATAAATAAATTTAAAAAATCATTTGTTCCACGAAACGAACATCAATATGTTAATATATAATAAGGTCCTCCAGACCGATTTCGGTCACGGCGGCCAATCTCAAGAGAGATTATCCAACTGCGCAGGACATATTATAGTGCACAAGGGTGTGCGCAAACACAGGTGCACTCTCTTTTCCTTAGCTCTCATAATCCGATGGGACGGCAATCCGACACGACCGGAAAGAGTTCAGGCGCAGGACCAACGGCTTAACGTGCTTTCCGAGGCACGGGAGTGTACACACTTCCAACCTCCAGACTCCGGGCTGCTACTGAGAATTTTCTGAATGAAAAACCCAATAACCATTTATTGGCCCGACCTGGGAATTGAACCCAGGACCCCCGGGTCTGCGGCCTTATATCTAGCCACTGGACCAACGAGGCAGTTAATATATATAGTATGTATGTATAGGGTTTTCCATTAAGGGCGCTTGATCTTTGAAATGCAAAAAAAAATACATGTAGGAGAGATATTTGCGAAATTTTTTTTTATTTGGAAGGTCTATCGACCCCATTATGTATGGAATATGACATCATTCAAATGACCGCCACGGCTTCGGTTGGTGGCGCGCACACGAAAGGTCCAATTTTCGATGACTCTGGCGCACAAATCGGGCTGTATTTGATCGATGGCGTGGCGTATGTTAACTTTGAGGGCATCGGTGGTTTGCGGCTTGTTGGCATAGACCTGCGACTTAAGAAAACCCCACAAGAAAAAGTCCAGCGGGGTCAAATCGCACGATCTCGGTGGCCAGTTCACGTCGCCTCCGCGCGAGATGTCCAGAAATTGCTCGTGCAGAACTTCCATCGTAGCGTGTGCTGTGTGGCACGTAGCGCCGTCCTGTTGAAACCACATGTTGTCCAGATCCATATTCTCGATTTCAGGCCAAAAGAAGTTGGTTATCATCGACCGGTATCGCTCACCATTGACGGTGACGGCCACACCATTATCGTTTTCGAAAAAATACGGACCAATCACGCCTCCGGCCCAAAATCCGCACCAAACAGTCACTTTCTGCGGGTGCATTGCCACTTGGTGAACCTCGTGTGGATTGGTCTCGTCCCAAATACGGCAATTTTGCTTGTTGACATAGCCATTCATCCAAAAATGCGCCTCGTCGCTGAAGATGATTTTTTTGCCAAAATCGGCGTCAACTTCCAACTGCTCTAATGCCCAGTCAGCGAACACACGGCGCTGTCTATGGTCATTAACCTTGAGCTCTTGGGTCAGCTGGATCTTGTACGGGTGCAGGCTCAAGTCACAACGCAAAATTCGCCAAGTTGTCGTCTGCGAAAGGCCGAGTTCCTGTGCGCGACGCGGAATTGACTGCCGCGGGTTTTCGAGGACACTGTCGCGCACAGCCGCGATATTCTCGGCAGATCTCACGTTACGTTGACGCACGGGAACCGGCTGATTGTTAACTGACCCGGTTGACTCGAATTTGTCCACCAATCGACGGATAGTCGACTCGGCAGGACGATCATCGCGACCGTAAAACGGGCGAAGTGCGCGGAACGTTGCTCGAACTGAAGACCCATTTTCATAAAACAATTTTATGATTTGCACGTGCTGCTCGACACTGTAACCTGCCATGGTGGTTTGGGAGGACGGAATGAATATAACACACTGCATTTGACAGCTGTCACTCAAACAACATGGCCGCAATCAGCTGTCAAAGTTCAAACGTCCCTATTGGAAAACCCCATATATAATACTATATAATAATTATATTATATAATACTTATGTTCGATGTTGTTTGTCTCTAAGATCACTTTTTACATTTGCGCTACGTACATACGTACATACACACGTTAAACAACATTATATGTGTATTAAAAGATAATCCTTAGAATAAATAATTCGTATTATGATAACCTAATTAGTAATTGTTTTAAATAATTATATGGCCTTGTTTATGCAACATTTAATTAATTATCTAATGTTTGTTTTATTTTAAACGAGGTTCTTTATAGTTAATAACGACAAGTAAATATCTATGGAAAGTCCCTAGTAGACGAAATTATATCAATTTCGTCTTGGTATTGTATTAATTATTTTTGAATATCTAATCGATATATTATGTTTATAAGTAAAATAACAGCGCGAAAATGGGCCAGTGCTGGCCTGATTCGACTATTATCTCAAACTATATATAACAAATACATAGTAAACAGTGGTAGACACTAGGTCCTGTAAGGCGCTGCGCAAATGTGGAAATTTTGTGTCTTGTACCTGATACCGACTTGCTTCCTTTTTGATACCGAAGGTAGCTTCCTTTGAATATTTTATTTACAAACAATCAAAGTTCAAGTGTCCCTATTGGAAAACCCTATAGTAATGACTGCCTCGTTGGTCTAGTGGCTAGATATAAGGCCGCAGACCCGGTGGTCCTGGGTTCAATTCCCAGGTCGGGCCAATAAATAGTAATTGGGTTTTTCTGTCAGAAAATTCTCAGTAGCAGCCCGGAGTCTGGAAGTTGGAAGTGTGTACACTTCCGTGCCTCGGAAAGCACGTTAAGCTGTTGGTCCTGCGCCTGAACTCTTTCCGGTCGTGTCGGATTGCCGTCCCATCGGATTATGAGAGCTAAGGAAAAGAGTGCACCTGTGTTTGCGCACACACTTGTGCACTATAATATGTCCTGCGCAGTTGGCTAATCTCTCTTGAGATTGGCCGCCGTGGCCGAACGCGTTCTGGATTGGAGGACCTTATTATTATGTAGTAATGTTATGTATGATGGTAATGCCATTACATTAAAATATGCTTTTAAACTTTTTTTTCAAAATTAATGAAAAAAGATTAAAACTATGTTTATTTCAAAGACAGTCAATTCAAAGTTTTTTCCAATTGACGATTTAACGACTACCGGAATTCACAAGAGTAGGGCGGAAGTTGTAATAACTTTACAATAAAAGAACATACAACTACATAGTACTTATTCCAAATAATATAAGAGTGTGTTCTATGGTCAAATCGAGTATTGGACTATTATATTCGATTCTATAATAAGAACCTGTACAAATGGGCGTACCCCCGGGCGTCCCCCTGGATTTTGTATGCGTATGTACCTACTGTTGTCGATGAAAGTTATGGTAGCATACCGTAACGGTCGCATGGCTGAGATCAGCTGAAGACAGCTTAAATGGATTTTATATGGTCAAGTAAACAATACTTGTAAACGATAAGCGGATATTAGAAATATACTAAAAACCTTCCTCTTTTTAAAAACAGAACATCAAATCATACAAATTGATGGAAATAACTTACCTCAATTGCTCTTAAAATCCAAATAACACATCTGAACGAATTCTAACCAAAACTTGCGTCAATAAAATTAATTAATTACTTTTTTTCCACTAACTTAATGGCGGTTTTTATACTTGCGCTTCTTTTTTTCACAACGCTGTTGTTATATGGATCAAGGGTCTACCAACTTGGCCGTTCCTGATATCGCGACGTCTTCGTAACGCAAGCATCGTTGATCTGACTTAAAGTCAGGAGTCAAAAGAAAATTCGGCCTTAGGACCACAGGCAATGGTTCTGCATTTTTTATATGTTTATATATATATTGTTGCATAACATTCGTCATTTTGTAATACATTAACATATCTAGGAATATGCTACAATTCGCATAGCCAGTACCTAAACTAAAATAATACACACATAGCAAACAAGTAAAATTACCGTGATATTACCGTAATATTACGTGATATTACCGTGATATTGGGATATTTTCGAGTCAACATGTGTTTTGACCTACTAAACGTCACCACCAATTTTATAATAAGCCGCTCTGCCTCTGAGTAAATGGGCAACTAGAAGTGGGAACCAGATCCTTAATTAAGATCCACCTTTTATTTTTTAAGTAGTTTTTTACAAAAACGAAGTACAAGAAAGGGCTTATTATTTTCGCTTTGTATTCAATACTAGGACTACAGAAAACATAAGCATTTATAGTTTAAAAATTTCCACCATCGTTTAAACTTTCAAAAATTTCGCCATTCCACGAGCTTGGTCGTTTCTATAAAAATATTCCGCCCATATTAAATCGTGATTATTGTTAACGTACGTATAATCGTGATTAATGTTAATGGGTACAAAGGTTCTCAGTATAATCGATATTCCGAACTTTTTTTTCTTTAATAGAATACTGGTATTAATGGAACATGATGATTTCAAACTGCTTAGTGCCTTTTTGAATAAATAATATTTATTATATTTTTTCATTAACAATAAATAGTGTATTAAGTTATTAATAACCCAGATAAACATAAAACAAAAACAATATTTATATAAACATATATCTCGTTATAATACATATGTAAATACATCATAAAGTTTTGCTCAGTAGTCTCATTAAGACTTTGTTGCTGTGATAGAGTAATTTTGTCCAATAATTATTCTAGTTATAATTATAAACCAGTGTTATAATCTGAAACGACGATGCACAAACATTAAACAGAACTGCGTGAAAGATGGTTTTAATTTATAAATAACATTAAAATAATGCGCATGAATTGTAATTGTACTTTACAATTTTGTGTATAGATGATTAAAATGTTTAATTATCAATACATTACAAACAGGTGCACAAATGTTTTCTTCCGTTCATTTGTGGATGCGACAAGTGCAAAGTAACCTTAAACTACGATGCACAAATACTAGACCTGCATAAAAGCGAAGAGGTCAATTATATCAGATGAAACGCGCGTATTGGTAGGCAATGCATACAAAAATGTGTTTCGATTTACTTGCCTTTCAGTTGCACCGAATAAAATGCCGGGTATTTTTTAAGAATGGATTATTTAATTAATATGATAGATATTATAACAATTATGAATTAATTCATTATTATTATTTAAATATAAAGTTAGCATCTTATACTAACTTAACTGAGAAACTTGAACTCTTCAACAATAGAATATCGATGCAAAATAGATATTGCTCTATTGATGAAGTCATAACATAAACATGGGAGACGTTTTTCTGCCTGAAAAAATAAACGAAAAAAAGGCAAAGACAAAGGCACGTTACACGTAGAGTGACAGGGATATGGCGTCCAACCACATACATATCACACACACATTTATACATACATACTAAGTATACATAAATTAATAACATACACACATCGAACACGTACGATTTTTTCTAAACACAAAAATCTGATAGATTGCAATGGACAAACGCAAGCCAAACACAGACTGCGCCTCTGCGATAGAATCTCACTCATACTTATTAATTAAATAATCACATTGTTTACGTGCTGTGTAACTATCGCTTATTCGCTGTTCGCTCCCTTCTGATTGACTGTAAAGGTAGGTACTTTCTCTTCTGTGGTGTGTTGTTCTTCCCTTCTGTGTTATTATAATAAATGTCAGTATTGTTATAATATAAACTTTTATATGGACCATTGTGTGTGAGTATTATTGAACTAATATATTCAGCCTATTAACACCGCCACTCAACACATTCCCATTGGGATATATGTTTATGACGTAGCTGAACCTAGTACATTTGTAAGTGCTTTAAAAATTAGATATGTACTGGTGTGCCTGGTTAGTAGTAAGTGTTTGCTGACAACCGAACCCTGGAATCCACATTTCACAAAAAGCTTTAGCAATAATGTCTGCTGTTTATGTCTTGCATTGATTGTGCCTCCTCCAACCATGGAGCGTATCTGTCCACAGCTGTCAAACAATACTTGTAGTCACGTGATCGAAGTGGTCTGATACCTACACTTTCAAAAATATAGGGGTTGATGACGTGCAGGGCTGAGGCGTGCCAGGTGATGCTTACCGTACTTAACATGCTATGACTCATCACTATAAGAATTTCTAGCCTTACAGACATACCCTTACTCGAGAGGGTTCACTAGCTCTCCTACTATATCAACACGTAGACGTTTTTTGTATGAGATATATAGATTACAATTAAAGCACCTACTGAGCATGAAAGGAAAAAGCTTAGTGTGCGGCTGTCGAAGTAATTATCAACCATCAGGTACTGGTAGGGACTTTCTGCAAGTTCGTCTGGGCAGGTACCACCCACTAATCAGATATTCTACCGCAAAACAGCATTTCTTGGTATTGTTGTGTTCCGGTTTGAAGGGTGAGTGAGCCAGTGTAATTATAGGAACAAAGAATATATAACATCTTAGTTCCCAAGGTTATTGGCGTATTGGCGATGTAAGCGATGGTTGTACATTTCTTACAATGTTCTATGGGCGTGCTTGAGATAGGGAGGGATAAAAAATGCTTGGCGCATGTTTGAAACTATTGATTAAAAACACAATCTGAAGTACTAGGACACCATCAACTACGAGGAGACAGAAAATGCTGCATCCCTATGACTTAGTGCCGTAAGTCAGTTTCAACATTTCAATGATATCCGACGTAGTTTTTAAAAGATAGAATATATAATTATAAATATTACATTCCTTCGTTAATGAAGGTACTTATGATAATGTATTGCTCATTATTTTATAATATTTTCGTTACTTTTTAAGGCGGACACGATAAACTTGAAAGTTTACCGACGTACGGTATATTTATTTGTCTTTGTAAAAATATTTATTATTATTATTATTGGAATAACTTACATACATAATTCAATACCTATTGAGAGCTAGGTATATATGATCAATGGGAAGTTTTTTATTTAAATTATGTCGTAATTTGAACACAATATCAGTTTGTATAATTTGCAAAATGGCATAAAACCACAAATTTTTCGACGATATTTTAATTGAAATAATACTAAAATTAAATCAATTTTAATTTTATATTATGCTTTTCGTTTTGGCGTCTTCTAAGTTTTATATTCGAAACACTAAATTATATATATGTATGTTGAATTTGTTCTTCGGTATAATTATTATCTTTACTGTCTGGTAGACTGGTAGTTACTTATTAGATACCTATCTAGCAAAACTTTCATATAACTAACGTTTATTTATTTATTAAAATCAAATCACACTACCGAAATATTTTTTTTTCACTTCTTTCTTCTTTCTTTCTTCTATCACTATAGCTACAAAAATTTCTATAGTTTAGAAATACCAAGATAACATGAGAACTGTGCATATCATCTTTTACCGTTCGCGCCTAAACTCATCCCTTACGAACGAGCGTTCGAAAGTGCAGAGCCAAATAAATAACACGATGCATTTAACAGTGAAAAGTTATGAACTGCGCGCCTTTTGGAAAGATACAAGGATACCCGCAAAATTCATAATGAAAATGCAAATTAATAAAGTTTATTTTCTATGAAATTATACATTTATTTATACCAAAATTATAACATACTTTTGTTTAGAGCTCTTAAAATCGTATAGGTTTGTAGAACTTTGAGTCAATAAGAAATAAATTACACTTCAGATTTAGCTAATCATTACAACACAACCATAAATTATTCTAACTTGTTATAAAATAATGAATTCTAATAAAAACAACTTACATACAAATAATAGCTACTTAAAAAAGATGAAAAAAGACGTGATTTTTATAATTAAAATAATTGCTACAGGTACTCGTCAGTTATGAACGAATTAAATGAACATTATTATTTATTTTTATTTGGAAACACACGTTATAACTATATTAAATGAAAAAAATATTATTATTGCAAAGTACAAGTAAAATAATAAAAAAATAACAAATTAAATAAGAAAAAGACATAGAAAGAGTTAGAAAAAAAATTAAAACAATCATAAAATTAAGCTGCAGATATAAAATTATAATTAAACTTTTATAAAACTATCCAGAAGGACTTTAAAATTTGATGATCGGATATGTAGGTACTAGGTACTGTTTCCACACACTGACGACCATAATTATATTAAATTATAAAATAATAGGGGCACATGTAATCCTACCCTTCACTCATGTTAGGTTTAAAACACTATAATACTAACTACAAATATTTCTATAGTTTGGAGTACCAGGGAATCATAAGAATTGTGTAGGTACATTTTATATTATAAGCACATCCCTTTCTGATGCATACAAAACTGCAGAGCCAATAACATGATGCGCATATTGAAAGAGAAAGTACTGGATTGCGCATCCAGTGAAGTGAATCAACGAACCCACCATATTTACACTTCTTAGCGAACTTTACTTTAGCACTCTTTTTAACGTGGCACACGGTGATGTTTCAGATTTTCATTATAGTAAGAAAAAAAATCGAACGAAGAAAGATTTTATATTGTCGACAGTAATTTAGTAACAATAAAATCAACCACTTGACTGTGTTATGAGCCCGCATGCGATCAATCGCGTGGTGTAGCTCCTGCTCAGTCACCCCCAGCTCGTCGGACCAGGCCGGTAATGGCAGAGGGACCGGGGGAAGCCCTAACAGAAAGAACAGGACCTATAGTAATCTATTGTACCATCAATCACCCACAATATTTTAACCTATAGAGGTATAGAGTATTGAATTGTTTTTACCACTTTATACTTAGGAACGCATTGCAGATCAAGGGCCCTTCGAAAAATTTTGCTATGGACCCCGCGCTTGCATAATCCGGCACTGGTTAAGACCACCTGTGGTAGATACCTAAATCCTTTTCTGTACCCCTGACAACATATTATATTCAAAGTTTCATGATGGTCTGTTGTGTAGTTAAGTATTGAAAACGTAACAAACAAACAAACTCAATTTCGCAACTAGGCTCATAAATAAATTTTAAATTGTCATTGATATTCCCGTGTGGAGTTGTTGGTCTCCCATCGGGCGCGTTGCCAGATGGTGGATGGAGATACGTCACCTGAACAGGATGGCAACGGAATAATCTGGCGCGAACCGAAACCAGTAGGCGAGAGCGAGCCTTTAACGTTTTTAGTTACGGCCAACTCGTAATCCGCACTGAGCGAAACCGAGTTTCTGTCTCATTGGGAGGGTGACCGTGAGGAAGACAATCTCTCTAAAAATCACCCACAATTCCAAGTGGATTCGCAGCGCAATATATTGTGAAAAATATATTAAGGGAGCACTGCAAGTATGCTTATTACCAAAAACATTACAGATACCCATATATTAAATTATTATTTAAGTGTTTCCATAGGTGCATATTTCTGATAAAAATGTCTTTATCAAGTCTTTCATCATTGTCTGACCCAAAAGAAGTTCCCCACAGTCAAATTTCAGACTGAGAATATTTATTTACAAAACATGATGGAGAGGAGTCGACTCAGGTACAGAATTTCGAAAGATACACTCATCAATCAAGGACCACAGGATCTTTCCAGCAAGTACTTGGTGATCTAGTCAATATCCACAAATCAACAGATTGTCGTATCGTACAAAAGTTACTCATGAACTGGAAAAATTAAGCTGTATTTAAATTACCAAGAATTGCACAAGGTTTTTATAAAATATATGTATTGCCCTGGGTTGTAAGAGCTTTAGATTATACACCATGTTAAAATAATTAGTAGAGGAGGTGCACTATCACTATGAGAACTGGACTGTATCGGTGTAGAAAAGGATTTTTTTCTGACATATAGGACATACCGTTCGAGTAATTTATAGAAAAACACATCTCCAAAAATAAGAAACTGCCTAATTCTAAATAATTCCCACTTTTGTGAACATTTTGTAATGGCCAGATATAGTAACAACCATTTATCCCAATAAATGGTAGTTTTAAAATGGGTTAGAAAACTCAAACAAATGAAAAAGATATAATAAAAATTATATTACTTACTATAGAAATTTTTTGGAGTGTAGAAACGGCGCTACCCATGCTTGGAAAAAGGAATCACTTTAAATAAATCCTCTACTGTTCTTCAGGTCATAGTAGCAAGTGCAGTGCTGCACAATATTTGCATTGAGTTTGATCTCCAAATTATTTTTAATCCAACCCTGACTTAGATGACAACTATCTACTTGAAATAAGTATTAAGACATCTGTGTGAACTGCCCTAGCAAATATAGTATTTTCTTATTAAGCTTATATTGTTTTATTTTCCTACCAGCAAATCTTAATTCCATTTAATGATTATACATAATTTATCATCTATAATCCCCTGTGAGCTAGACTAAGTTGCTCAAAATGTTCTTACTTTACTCAAAAAGCAATAGCAGAATAACATAATTGTCATTATACATTATAAACTATTCCTAGTGTAGTAAAAAAGCTCTGGATGATACTACAAGTGCAGATATAGTGCTTACCATCAAAATAATTTATCTATCTTGTCACTAATTGATATCATAAGAAACTTTAGGGCAACTTACGATAATCTTATATGTAAATAAGAAAACTTGATACATTTTAAACATACATTTATTTCTACATAAGTTTTTTAAATCATCATTTTTAAATTCTCTTTTGGGTTTTATACTTTCTTTTGGACTGTGGCTACATGAATGGCTAACGAATTATCATGTTAAATACTGATAAAAACTATTGTATACTTTCTCTGGATTCCAGGGGTAATTGCTGTGCCAAATTTAATCAAAATCTTTTTGATCATTTAGATGTGAAGAAGTAATAAAAAGACAGACAAAATTACTTATAAATTTATTAACTTATTTGGCATAATAACCATCAATAATTTTCAGAAATTTCTTCAGAGCTGGAGAAACAATCTTTGAAGGCATCATTTCTATTATTTGGTTAGCTCTTTGTTGGATCTTGAGCTGAAATATTTACACATCTTTACTTTGAAATATACCCATCATTCATTTTAAATAAACAAATAGTAAAAGCATATAAATAAGAATAACAATATACACATACCTATTGTAGTAATTTCCATCCTTTATGGAGCAAATGATGTAGACTGAGATGATACACACATCCCTATTATCTCTATTAAGGTCCTCCAGACCGATTTCGACCACGGCGGCCAATCTCAAGAGAGATTAGCCAACTGCGCAGGAGATATTATAGTGCACAAGTGAGTGCGCAAACACAGGTGCACTCACTATTCCTTAGCTCTTAAAATCCGATGGGACGGCAATCTGACACGACCGGAAAGAGTGCTTTCCGAGGCACGGGAGTGAACACACTTCCAACTTCCAGACTCTGGGCTGCTACTGAGAATTTCCTAACAGAAAAACCCAATAACTAATTATTGGCCCGACCTGGGTATTGAACCCAGGACCACCGGGTCTGCGGCCTTATATCTAGTCACTAGACTAACGAGGCAGTCAATTATCTCTATTATCACCTGCAACGAGCCCCTGGTTTCTGAAAGGTGAGAATTGATCAATATTAATTTTTATAAAAATATATTAGGTAACTAATGATAATCATTGTGTAACTACTACATCAGAAACCAGATAGTTTGTTCCTACTATATTTATTTCTGGGTTTAAACCCGGGCAAGCACCATTGAATTTCATGTGCTTAATTTGTGATTATAATTCATCTTGTGCTTGACCGTGAAGGAAAACATCGTGAGGAAACCTACATGTGTCAAATTGTATTGATGTTTACATGACATCTACATGTGTATTGTAACAACCCGTATTGGAGCAGTGTGGTGGAATAAGCTCCAAATATTCTTCTCAAAAAGAGAAGAGACCTTAGCCCAGCAGTGGGACATTCACAGGCTGTTACTGTACCTAATTATTTTACACAAGTAATTTTATATAGGTACTTCTCCTGTGTTATATTTTTCAAGTAATATTGAGATTATTAATTTAATTTTTGAAATATATCTTCATAAAAACGAAATTGTTTTTCTTTTCAAAATTTATGGTATATTTGAATAATAACATTATAAATGAGCTTAGTGAAATGTTTCTTTTACTTCAATAATGTTATTATTATTCCTAATTACTTACAACAAAAGGTTTACACTTACAACCCTGGCGCTGCAAAACTTACAAGGTATACTAGGTAACAACTTGAAGGGGTAATGATAGCAACATTGCTTGATAGCATATTCATTGTTAAAATGAAATAAAAGATATATTACTAAAATCAAAAAATTTGATCATTGTTAAATATTGGCTAACTGTTGTTTTATAATATGCTTAAAAGAAAAAATATATTTACTACAATTTTTGACAATTATTATATTTTGTTTTATTAAAAAGATTTTAATTAATTTATATTTTCTAATTTTTTTATTTTATAGGTAGGCGGACGAGTATATTTGCCACCTGATTGTAAGTGCTCATCAATGCCCAAAGACAATGGTATTGTAAGAAATATTAACCATCGCTTACATCGCCAGTACACCACCAACCATGGGAACTGAGATGTTATGTCCTTTGTGCCTGTAATTACACTGGCTCACTCTCAAATCTCTTCAATCTCTCAAGACTCTTCAAATCGGAACACAACAATATAAAGTATTGCTGTTTTGAACTTGCCCACCCACCTTGATTATTATTTTGGTCTTCGGTCCAGAGAATCCTATCCATTTGTACATTTGTACAATGTCAGTATTGGATGTATTGGTTGGCATGAGTACTACAATCTTGCTATTTGCTGTGGCTCTTGTCACTTTTGGAATATGATCACTGGTTCAAGACCTAAAAGAATATCCAAGATAAAGAAGATTCTGTGTTGTAATCTTATTTTTCATTTTGGGATGTACTTTTCATTCTCTCCATTTATATATCCATGCTTCAATCATTTCGTAGTTTAATGGCTGTTATTTGTGCTAACTGCCAATAACCTAGAAGTTAGAACCTACTCGTTTTTGTGTTTGTTTACAAATTATATGACGACTGACGTATTGAGTATTGACACGTGATTGACACAAATGATACAGATAATTTTAGAGTAGGTATTTTAGACTATCATCGTCGAAAGTATGTTCATGAAGAGATTAATTTAAAATTAAAGATCAGTAGTTTTCTAAGTTGTCGAAAAAATTAATATTTTTTACCTATAGTAGAACGAACAAAACTAACCTATTGACAAACATCCAAAATTTTCATCCTACTCTTATAATTATGTATATAAAATGATATTGTATTAAACCTATCTATACTACCTACAATTAGTCATTAAGCAGATTGATAAATATTTCATATTAACAGAATATTTAATTTATGTTATTTTGTTTTCCCGTATTTCATTGATTTTGTTATTAAAAAGTAATTTATACATTAGTAAGTATGACGTAGGTAATACTTTTCTATTAGGTGGTAACTTCCTTTTAATGTTTTCAAGTTGGCAACATGGTATTTTAAAAAGGCCGGGAGCCGGGAGCCGCGAATATAAATTTTAAAAATGATTTAATAAATGGCTGCCGAGCTGGATATTTCTTTTATTTATGAACAGTATCGACCACGCGCCGACCGCATCTACCATAATATTATGTTTCTGTACAACTTGATATTATTAAATCATAATAATGTTAAGAATAAAGTTTGATGTTTTTGTCGTTCTTGTGTAGAGGTTGCCCAATAGGTTAATAAACGCATCCTTGTGCGCATCCTTGTAGCGCATGATCGCAGTTATTGATTTATAATTCCCGGACCTACCTAGATACTAAAATATCACAAGCTGCAAGGACCTAGTGCTTAACGCATCGCTATTACTTGTGTCTATCAAATTAAATTATTCTGACACCCACTGTGAGTAAGTACGTACTATTTACCCTTCGGTTTAAAGCCGTCGCGCGTGTGCTAATACAAGTGCAAAAAACATTGAAAATAATTAAAGTTATCGTATTGAACTAAACAACGTATTCAAACAAATCATGGCAGCCATTGCTAACAGTGATAGTTCAATATAGAGATCATCAAAATAATGTAAATTCGTTTGAAAAATAGTACCAAGATCAACGGTACCACACTCACAGTTGACCCGTGCGAAACATAATCGATTATAAAATGTTGTGCGCTGGTTGTTTAAACAACGTCAATGAATCCACTTCTATCGGATGTATTGCTCTAGAATGCAACAAACGTTTTTGCTTCTGTTGTGCCGGATTATATGAGCATATAAATGAGTGGATTTGTTTCGATTGCCGTTCCCTGGAATATAATGGAGAAGATTCGACTCCAAGAACAACAAACAACGGCAGCAACGCAAACGCTGTACAAAACCTCTTGAATGAATTAAGTTTCCTTACGCAGGAAATAAGCCGGTGCCATGAAAGGATCGACGATTTGGAGGCCTATATATCGTCAAACGAATCACGCATTTACCCTATTGAGAGCCAAGAGGGAGAGAGACAGAATGTTGAAATTGAATTCCTGAAATGCGCTATTGGTGACATACAGGCAGAAATGAACATACAAATGATAAACCATCTCAAATATGAAATTGAGCTCTGCGGCATTCCGGAATTCACCGACGAAAATTTGACCCACATAACTTTGCTTTTGATGGATAAACTCGGTGTAGAATTATCAGATCAAGATATAGACTGGGCCACACGAGTAGGACCGCATATTTTAAATACAGAGTACAACGGGAACACAAGGACACGCTACCGTCCTGTAGTTGTGCGACTTCTGCGCCGATCTAAGCGGACTGAAATTATACGAGCATCCAAAACACGCCGAAATATCACAAGCACTGATTTGAACATACTGGGCCCTGCACAAAAAGTCTTTATAAATGAGCGGCTTACGCACGGAAGCAGGCTTTTCTTTCGTCAGTGCCGGATACAAACAAAAAGGAAGGGATATAAATTCTGTTGGTGCAATAACGGAATTATATATGTAAGGGAACGTGAAGGGAAATCTGCAATGATTCTCCGGAGCTACGAAGATCTGGACGGACTTGCCGATAAAAAAAGAACACCAAACAATACATCAACGCAATAAATTTTGATGTAGGTACAACTTTTACAATATTTTAAGTTCTCTCTACAAGGCAGATAATAATAATTACTATTGTACTATTATACTTAAATATTCTTGTGTGTGTTTTTATCACAAAATACTTTTTTTATTTTAATTTAAAATACAATTACTATTTATTGCAATTCGCAGGATATCTTAGTAAACTAAACACATTCAATAGATTAATTATGTGTACTATTAATGTATGTTGTATTCCTGACCCTAACTATTACCATTAATGCGAAAGTGACTTCGATTATTACTCTATTACGTCTTAACTTACTCAACCTTAACTCAAAAACTCAACCAATCATCATAAAATATTGCATACGCCTTATTAGGAGTACAGTAAAGGTCCTAGGGTACCTAACACCTGCCCCCACCCCCTCTCACGTGGGCGAATACGCATGCGGGATGGCCTTATGGAATAGTTCAATAAAAAATCGATGAAGCCCAGGTACTAACTGTTTTGAAAAGCTGTGGGCGGGAACTAGTACTTTATATTTTTAATATTTTACTTTGTCCCAAATAACAATTTCATTTTATATCGTATTAACTAAGTCTAAAATTATTAAAAAACAAAGGAATTATAATAATGCGAAATTTTAGCATTCCAGTAAAATTTGAGCTTCTTTTAACTTTCAAATACTCTTCTTTAGGGCTATAGTATACTATAGTAAGTACACATGAAAATTTTCTCCCTCCTTTTTGAAGAGAAATGAGAAATTTTGTATTTTTTGCAAATTTCATATTATGCCTCTTAGAAACGTAAGATTTCTAAATTTACTTTCTAGTTTCTATACTAAGTAAGAAACTATCTATTGAAAGGAGGCAAGAAAGGAGAATCATCCGATTTTTTATATAAAACTATATATATCATTCTTGACATCTCCAACGAAATAATTACTGTTAACGAATTCTGGTGACAACTGTTTCGAATGCGCCCAATAATGAGTAAGTTAAGACGATTTCGCAATTCTCTGACCTATAGTAGCATGTGTTATGGCAGCGAGATGCCGATTTATCAAAAGATTCCAACTCTGCGTTGGTCTTAAAAGAGACCGGAAACCAGGGGTAAATAAATAAATAAGTTTCATAAATAATTGTCAAAACTGTTTGTTAATCTGCATCGAGTTATAATGTATATTATTACTCAATGTTAAGCAGTAGGTAATTACTTCTAATTGTAAGTCTTAACTGGTTTTATTCTTGAATGTTTGTATTGTCAGGCATCTATACTGAAACTTATTAGTAAGTAAATATGCTTACTTTATAATAATTATTAAAATTGATGTGAAATCAGTGTTTTAATGTATAATTAAATGACAGATGAAGAATACAGTTAATATCTTTCAGGTTTTTTACAATTACCTTAGGCATTTGCTACAATATTGCTAAACCATATCTTACTGTAAGGCGCAAATATCAGCAAAGTAAATTGGGTTATCAGAAAGTGTATAAAATAGATCAAGTTTAAATATGAAATTTTATTGACACTGAAAGTGAAGGCCTAAAAGCGCCATTTTGTTGTAATTAACCAACTATCAATATTTATTGTAAGATTTATAACTACCTACGTAAACATTTTATGAAATATATTTAAAACATGATGATGATGTAGTAAAAAAAATGTGTATTTCTTACTTTTATTCCTGTTAGTAATAATTGATATTAATAAAATTGTTATATGTATGTGAAATAAAGGAATTATGAAACTTAATATTGGAAATAAAAAACAATGTGTTTGAATTTTTTTATTTTCTGAAAATTAATAATAACACTCTCCAGAATACTAAAACAATATTTTCGTTTATAAAAAATCTATAGCAACAGGGTTGACTCAAACAACTAATAGTTATTATATTTAAATGAAAACATAATTTTTAAATTATTTAAACTATTGTTTCAACAATTATTAAATAAATAAGAACAAGGTTTCCATAACATGACAATATTTGAATTCAATGCATATAAAGATGAATATATATTCTTAATAATATAATAATACTTTTGAGGCATGGATTCTAGATTTTAAATAAAATTTGTCACCAAAATGTAAAAATTACCCTAAAACAACAAAAACAATTAGCCAAGTACAAAAGTTCTTGCCTATTTTTTATCAATCGAAATGGAAAATGTGACTGTTAAAACAAGAAACCATCCGTGAATGCATCTAGCAATACCCGTTCGTACCAATTACTCCAAGAGCTTTGCTCCTCGTACAAATTATAACTAGTATCTTCGCCTTTTCTTTTTAAAATTAACCCTACTAAACCTATTAGTTTTTGTAATAATGAGTCTGACAGTTTTTTTTCAACGTCACAATTTGTTGCCCTTAATAAAACATCTAATACTGTGGTGTATAACACAGACTGTCTTGTTGCTGGTTTACATATACATAAGTGGTCTAATGGTAATTGATAAAATGCACCACGTCCTAAATCTGCCGAGTATGAGTCTACAAAATGAACTGGGACTTTGAATGCTGTGACTAGAGTAGGTAATGTTTCTGCAAAACTTATTGTTTCCCAATTAAAAATATCTGCAAACTTTATGAATAATTGATGCATTTCTAATAATGTTGGAGAGTTTTCTTTTAATTGTTTAACATCCTGTGATGGCCAGAGAACAGCGGCTGCTGCACGAGGCATTGTTGCTAAAGCACTGCCTTTATGTGGGGTACTATAAAATAGGACTGCCTTTGTCTTATGGCATAATTTCTCATAAGCTGGATCACTACTTTGAGCTGCATCGACTAATAATTGTTTAACAATAAGGCCACCCATTGAATGCGCCAGCCAAACAACATTGTTTGTTCCGACTCCTGCGTCAAGTAATGTGGAAGAGAGTTCATCGGCACGTGCTTCTATATCTGCATTTTGTAAAGGACACCCTTCCAACCAATCAGAGAGTTTACTCCAATAATTAAAGCCTAATATTCTTAAATTATCACAATCTCTAGGTAACCAATCTTTAGGCCAACAGTGGGTATAATAGCATTTATCTTGTTCTTCTTGCAAAACTGCTAGTCTATTCTTGTTAGCTGAGTATTTATTGGAACTTATATGTTCTCTCTTTGCAATAATAGGAAGATCATGTAATACAACTTCAAAGTTAGACAAAAGTGCCTCCTCTTCAAGCTCCTTCATATCAGCTATTACTTGCTGCAGGTCAGGATCTAAGAATCTATTATTATTAATTACATCTTCTTTGCATGTATCACAATCTATATCAGATACTGTTACTTCTATAATTCCAACAGGTTCTGCACACTTTTTGTCCCTCTGGCGCCATGTAACAAATACACCACCTCTTAAGCCATGTACAAGAAGAGTATCACATGTTTGTATACATTTTGTTCTATACAAAGGGTGTAATAAGAAAAGTCCGGGTCTATAACAGTATTCTCCAGAGAGATTTGCTAAAGACACAGCTGCTGAGCTGGCTAAACGTATATCTTGCGATTTTAATAGGCGAGCCAATTCACCAATGAGACCATTTTGAAAAAAATCTGTCAAGAGATTAGTATGTAAGCTTAATATAGTAAGAATTTTTAAAACAGCTAAATCAACTTCTGTGTCAAATCTATAACGCAGCATTAATTCAGCTAGACGTGGTAATATACCCAATTTAATTAATGTTGTAGTTGAAATATCATTATCATAAGATTTTTGATTAAATAAAAAAATATGATGATGGAGAGCATCAAGACACAATATACAAAGTTGCTTTTCAGTGATACTATCTGGTTTTGGAGGAACACTATCAACTTCAACATGATCTTGGATGTTTATTAGATGCTTTGAAAGAAACTGATTGATACAGCTATGAGGATTTATGGTCTCAAGAGTACTTATCATATCAATAAATTTATAAGATAATAGCTCAGAATTTAAAGCTGCTCTTCGTACATGTATAGGAGGAGGAAGAAAATAACGCAAGTCAACGCCATATGTGCGCGCAAGAAGTACTGCTGTTGATTTATCAAGTGCCTGAGCTATTTTTAGTGAATCCCAGCTTTTATTATTTCTAAATGAAGCTAATTGTTCTAAAGCTAAATTTCTTTGCTCTTTATTTCCATTTCGGCAAAGCCACAATAATCGCCAAGCAACAGAATGCTTCAAACTCTTCCATACACTTGATAATCCAAAATTAGCTGAATTTTCTTTATCACATTTATCATTGTCTGCACTCATGGTAGCATTGTATGAGGGATCATCGATATATATATATTCAGAAATCATTTTTTTCTCAACGTCTAATACATTTGCATTAACAATTTTATCAACACTTGAACATATTTGTCGCACATGATAAGCTACAATAAATATGCTACCTCCGATCAATGAACCCACTTTAAGTATTTTTAATAACGGCTTCAATCGATCTTGAAGACTCATCTTCTTCTACTTCATATTATACAAACTCGTGCTGCATCCCCCTTTTTTAATTTTGTATATTTTTACAAAACATATTCTTTTAAGTACCTTCACATAATATGCAATATAGTATAATTTCAATGATATACTATTTTAAATTAAATAAATTAGGGTTAATCTATCGTTCTCTTTAAAAGAAACAAGAATAATAATACATTTACATTTTACATCACACAACATCACGTATCTTTCAATGTCATTTGCTAATGTCACTGACAATTTCCAACACGGTCGTATACACAGGTCTTGCAACTGAGTCCAATTTCAGGGGTGAGAGATGAGGTGCGAGTGTGTTACAACTGCTAATTCGTAATACCATCCGCTTGAGGTACTACGTCGCTGCTATCGAAGCTGATATTTTTCTCTCCCAAGTATTGTGTTATTTAATCATTGTTATATCGTTATGTTGTTTTGCGGACTTTTTGTTATTTTTGTTTTGTTATTTAACTGTGTTGTTTGGATTTGAAAAAATGTTCGGGATAATTATTACGCGAATTGTCTTGCCTCTGGCGGCCGTAAATTGAACTTAACAGCGTCAATATGTCAACGTAACCCATACTGAAGTTGCAAGACCTGTGTATACGACCGTGATTTCCAATATCAAACAAGGGCTGCCAGTTATTTTGATCTTTTTTTCCTGCTTTTTAGCTTCTGGATGACACACGTATGTGCTGTATTTTTCTATACTTTTAGTCGAAGTATTTCGATTTTGTGGTATTTTGGATTTACTAACAAAATACAGAATTTCGGTAAATCCAATTCGGTAAGTCTTGTTTTTTCTTAAAAGTGCGCATAAAGCTAGGAAAATTAAAAATTAGACTCGTACCTATTACACCGTAAAGGAGGCGCGGGTGAAATCTGAAAGTTCTTGCTTCCCGATACATTTCTAATATTTTTCTATATAAAACGACCAGCAGTATTGTAATGTTTCTTTTTTTACTTTTTGCTCATATTAACAAATTATTCTGAAGATTAACATGGTGTATTTCTTTAATCTTTTTAGATTTACTTTTATGTTATTTATTAATGAATAAAATATATTTTTAATTCTAATGAAAGTGTAGCCATTTAATATAGTTATAACCTTTTCGACCAATAATATTATACTTTTTAAGAATATTATTTTCGACATAATAAGTTAGGGTCATATTCTGTTAAAAGGCGATCAGCCATATTAAACAAGTATATTTGCCAACATTTAATAAAAAAAATTTTATTATGAATGAAACGTAAGATTATTTATTCTGTGTCTGAGTCAAAAGTCATTTGTCATCTTTAAAAAAATCATAAGCATATTATCATAATATTTGTAATTTGAATTTGACTAACACGCCCGAAAAGATCACAATTTATGAAAACTTAAGTTTGTTGAACATCTATTTATTTAGGTACATATTATATCGTAATGGAGAATCGACGCTATTATAATTATAGCAAGCGTTTGATTTGTGGTATACGAAAGTTATCGAACTCCAACAAGGACTATTGCGCGTATATCAAGTTTTCCTTTAGATCTTGATCGGTAAGTGAAACACCGTATCTAATTGTTAAATTTTTCAAGATACATGGATAGTAAGGATAAGTGATAGTAAGTTTTTGTTTTATTATTTATCACAAGTTCGCAACAGCTTAAATTCGTTATCTATGTTTAAACTCAATATAAACTTCATTAGAATCTTGAATCTTTCCTATCACGGAAGATTTGGAATAATTAACAATTACACGCTGCTTTCAGATGCCGATTATGTGTAAATACAACGGGCGATGAAGATCTAGTTCTCTGAATGATTTTATGCACATGAAAATTGCTTACATAAAACTGCAGTGCCAACAGAGAGGCTTACAAGACCACTTTTAGTCTTATGAATCAATTGTTTTAATGAATTTCTTATACATGTTAAGTCATTTTATGATATGGAAAAAGACAAGTCAGGTATGTTATTTCTTGATGGTAGGTAGGTAATCACAAACAATGTATGAATGAACTAAATGTTAACTGTACATTTTGTTTGTTTCTCTGTACATTTTGTTCTCCACTTTTTGACATCTACCTATGTGTGCATGTGTAACTTCCACATAAAAGTTATCCTTAGAATTTGTACTTAAAAAATGTGTAATCTGCCTAATCTTATTGCATTATCCAGTGATTCAGTGGTATATTGAACTATACCAACTGAGTCCCATGGCAAATTCATTGCTCAGGGCCCCGGCCGCCATATCAAAGATATGGGGCCCTGTAGCAATTTGTCCTCCCAATAGTTATACCACTGGAATGATCTTTTTATGACTTCTCACCTATTGTAATACTGAAAATAAATCAGTTTTTTTTTTTAAAAGGGTCATTGCCATTCTTTGTAAATGGAGTTACATTGTACAGCACACAGTGACAAATCCATTATAATCTTTCTAAATGATGTGAAAAATGTGAGTTTTAATATATTATTATTCTTTGGTTACAGTTGTACTGGCAGAAAGTAACAACATCAACAACAGCATGGAGTTGATTACAACTTATTTAAAGAACTAATTAAAAGATAATTATTCCTTTACTAAGAATTAATGAAGACACAAATAAAAGTTGTGCCACAAAATGTAGACTCCCAGAGTTTACTAATACTTGATATCAAGTGCCTATTATTGCTTTATTAATTCAACTTTTTAATATTTGTTTTCATTATTCTTTGAAGAACAACTTATTGTGTATTACTGAAATTGATTAAATGTAGTTCATGTTTTTGCTTTTCGGCGTGAAGATTCATAATAAAAAAATGAGTGGAATAAAACTAAATTTTTATTTATTAATCTTTAGTTGCCTTTTATGTTTACTTCCACGTTTTTTTTTTATTTAAGAGGGGGCAAACTATCTGGAGGAAATTGACTACCACCACCCATGGACATCTGCAACACTCGAGGGCTTGCATGTGCATTGCTGGCCTTTAAGGAATGAGTTTGCTCTTCTTGAAGGTTGCTATGTCATATCGGTTCGGAAAATTCGCCGGCGAAAGCTGGTTCCACAGAGTGGTTGTGCAAGGCAGGAAATGCCTTAAAATCGCGCTGTTGTGGATTTCCAGACATTGAGGTGGTGGTGGGAATTTCGAATTCTGGCGCGATGTCCAGTGGTGAAATTCAGCAGCCGGGACTAATCCAAACAACTCCTCAGAACATTCCCCGTGATACATGTGATAGAGTGACCCGACATCTCTATGCAGATCCAAAGTATCAAGCCGGTCGGTGAGAACTTGATCGCCGGCAATATGACTGCTCTACGTTGAATGCGGTCAAAGGGAAGAAGCTGGTACTGGAGAGCTCCCGCGCAGAGATGAGAGCAGTACTCCATGTGAGGCCGTATTTGCGCCTTGTAAAGTTTTAGACGATGAGCCAATGTAAAGTACTATCTCGACTTGTTGAGCACACCACGCATTTTAGAAGCCAATTTGGCATTACCTTCCAATTAACCGCGAAACTGAACATCGAAATCTCGACGCCAAATATCCCGATCCTGGCTGTGGCAGCGAGGGAAGTATTCTCGAAATGAGGGGATATGACAAAAGGTGACTTTATAGCGGTTAACGCGCAGTCTTATTGAGGTTGAATTGGACCAATTTAATTTTTTACACTGATAAAACTAGTTTTATTCTGTTTGGTTGTTGGTCCAACGACTCCGACAATCGTCCGTCATATTTACTCTAAATGTGAAAATCAGTAAAAACATGTTTTGTAAGTACATACTTCTTAATACAGGAAATATAGCACTTTTTTACAGTACTGTACGGTCTTGATTTTTATATTATGTTATTAAAATGTGTGTGGTATAAACATTTACGCTTATATATACAGATTTTTGTATATATAATATTAACTTTACTATAATATTACTTTCCTTTGTTTTATTTTGCGGTTTGCCACTAAAAAACCAGTCTAAAAAACTCCGTCTCTTGAGGGGGCGACACGGTATCGCATGCACATACTACCATGACGTCCCGACGATTAGCCCGCCTCTGTAGGCCTCCAATTCCAAGAGGAGTTTTCCAGGGTACAGAGGCCACTAGTCCACGGCGGAAGAAGGTGCGCATAGCGCCGGCGCCTAAGCCCGGTCTTGTTTGGCGAAGCGGATCAGCGGAGGCACTCTCCTCACGCTCCCGCTCCGCGGCTTCCTTATGTAGTATGAAATTTTCGCAGAAGGAGAGAATCTTTATCTCGCTTACGATGGCCCCCATGCGGCCACAACGCCATTTGTCATCCATCAGCTTGTGACGCGCCGTGTCCGATGGCGCGCCACATTCGTGGCAAGAGGCTCACCTCCCGCCTCGCTATCCGGTGCAGGTACCTACCGAAGCAACCGTGCTTGTTAAGTACCTGCCAGCCTGTATGCGAGTGTGCCATGACTCCGTTCCACCTGCGAATCAAGGCTCGCTGATCTGGTCCTGACGCGTTCCACATTTTCAAATAAGTGTTGTACTTAGTACAATCGTAATTTTCGATAACTACCGCGAAATAAAATAATATAGTTTATTTATTTAGAATGATGTATATATAAATTTATTAAAAAGCTTTGATTTGTCCACTTATCAGTATCGGTCTCAGTTTACTTTACACTCAGACAGACCGCGACAGTTAGCATTTTTTTTCTAGCAGATTTTGTTCCTAAATTTATGTCAAATAACTGCTACCTATTTCCATAATATAAATATATTTTTAAAACCAAAATATTTAAATGTTTCCTGAGGTACAAGATTCAGCTACAAAATGAGGTAAAAGAAAACATTTGTATTTGGCATAAACATAGTTTAAATAATAAAAACCAATTTAATAAAAGGATTTATTTAAAAAGAAACAGCTTATAATTACAATACTATTTGGTACCTATCGATTTAAATCTTATTTCAATCTCTAAAGAATATTATCTACCACTACAATATTAACCAAAAACTAAAATTGTAACAAAAATCGTCATATTCACTTATTCTAGCAATTGACTAATGTTTTACATTAATTTATCTTTTACATGCAACGTGCAAGAAGCCTAATTAATAGACACATTACATTACGAACGATTGATTTGTCTTAGTTAACATAACTAAAGGGTACAGGCAAGAAACCGTCACTATCTTATAATGGTGTCAATATTGTGAACTTGGGTAGTTCTATTTTGAAAATTTCAAAAAAACGTTTTTTGAAATGTTTGTTTCAAAAAAGGAAGAAAGTTAATGGGTTAGTTTTAAAGTTAATGGGAGACAGGTGTCATGAAATCATTAAGATTTTCTCAACATGCTTTATATATTGCATGCGGTATATTTTAGTGGTGTTATTTTCTTTATTTTGTCATTACATGGCTAAGTACATAGGCTGATTGATATCCTTCTTTTAAATTAAATATTTAAAAATAAATATTGCACTAAACTATTTTTATAATACTTCGCTGTACATACCATAGCCTGTAACAGTATAAAATGTATGAAGTATAGCGCCTTTAAATTAAAAAAAAAAATGTTTGCTTGCGTTCTTAAAATATATTGATTTGGACTATGTCTTTTCCTGAAACCTTTGATTATAATAGGTATAATACTTGAAATTTCTAATTGTGTATGAATTTTCTTATAAATGTTGTCTGTTATTGATTTATATTTTGACTCTTTCTGTCGTAATATACTTGATATTCGAAAGATACCAATTTATCTTAGATACAATTTTAAGCAATTAAAGATAAATTTTAAGTTCGATCTTAATGGGTTTTTTCATTGTTTTATAGCATCAAACCTACTTACTATAATTTATAATTATTTAGACTTTTTGCATTTGTGCAAAACATTGTGTCTAATTAATAAATGACACTTGTCAATCGATTATTATCATTAGTATGGACTATGGAAGAATGGGCGTTGTCTAATATTAAGTGTTCACCGCTGCTTAGAAGGATACCTAACAGCAAGAATGGCTGTTAATTATAGAATTTTAGTTTTTATATCGCTTGTATCATTTAAATATACCTACTTATAAAATATATATTTTTTTATAATCATAATTAATCATCTATGATCCTTCCTAGCTTCTGATATTGGATAGTTCACTTAATTATTTCTTGCTACTTATGAAAGAGAGGCTTCTCTTTAGTTCATGGGTTCAGTCCTGGGTCTATAATAATTATACATCTGATACGCAAGTAAATGTATAAATTTATTAATTTTTAACGACCAATGATCACCTTAAAATATCATTAGTGACCTGCCTGTACCGTAAATCGGAAAATTATATTATCGTGACAGTATTTATTTATCTATTTATAACACGACAAATATAGGTTTTAGATAAAAAAAATCTAACAAACTGATATTTATTGCATTATAATTTCTCTCTATTTCAAATATTTACTTGTATGGATATTGTTATAATATAAATAAACAAAAAGATTAGCCTTATTAGCAAAATACAAATTAACTTACATAATTAATATTTTTGATCGTTGAATTATAAATTTATGAATATATTTCAGTATATATTTTACGTTAAAATGTCTTTGCTTTTCATTTAAAAATTATATTAAGGTTATAAAAATATATTGTTTGTACAGATTATTATGTGAAAGTACATATATCTAAAATAATAACGTTTAATTTTATTCAATCTAAAATGCTTATGAACTTCTAAGATCTGATAAGTTATGTTGTTACTTGTTTATACAAAATTCGAATTGTCGCCTTATCCTTAAAATTCCTTATCCTTAAAACTATACTTTATAAAAAAATTTTAATGATACCAACCTAAAGTAATGAATAATATACTTCAGAAAATATTTTTATGATACGTTTGCTGATGGAATACTAACTTTTAAATAACAACTTAAAATACACTATTAGGTACCTATCGCAATAATTATAATAGAAAAGAAATATAGTTGTAAATGCAATAGGTTTTAATGTGTTAATAATGACGATTACAAAAAAAAAATAGCTTTACAATTGAACTTGTATGTAAATATAAGCATATACAAAATAATACGTATCTACCTATGTAACGATACTTAATGTATCTTTAATTTTGTGAATGTTATAAATTTCTTTATAAATTCCTAATCGTCTAGTATCTTATGTTAATAAAACAGATTTTAATTTTCATACTGTTATATTATATTATTAACAATTTGCGTCATCAATTAATTGTTGTTGCTTGCTTTTTGTTCTTTTTTTTTACTGCGTTTTATCGTTTAGTCAGACACCGCACGCGTACCAGTTGAATCTATAAAAAGAAAAACAAAGGTATTTAAAGTTTTAGAATATATTAAGAAATCATCATAATGTAAAACAATATCATGTAATACCTATTTTTATAACATAATATGTTATAAATATGTTATAAAAATAAATTCTTAATATATTATATCAAGAATTTATTTTTATGACTATATGTTTTACAGTTGAAAACTAAGTGCAATGACTGATGAACGAATGATGAGTTTTATATTTGAAATAAACTTACCAATGTTATTTGTTTCATTTACGCTCAAATAATGTGATCATAATATGAGTGTACAGGTGTGGTATTTGTAGGCGTAGCAGGTGTTGAGGAGATAGAAGATGGAGGAGGCAGAGCGGGCAGCGGCGTAGGCGGTTTGCGATCTGGTGGCAGTGTCGGGAGGGATGACGACAAGTGGTGTCCGAACCCACCAAGGCTGCTGATAGATGTTCCTCCTAGTGAACTGCCGGATAACATCTGCCCATGCATCCCACGCATTCCAGCGAACATCGATGCCGCACCTTTAGAAATAAATTTTACATTACATTGAATACAACTTCAACCGTTTTTCATTATCTTAATTACTATATAAGTACACATATCATTTATTACATAAAGTCGCTTATGTGCTTCTTACACGAATGAAATATTTTAAATATAAGAATAAGCAATATACGAACACATTCCGAATCATAGAGGGACAATAAGAAGACAAACTTAAGATACCTATTGTTAAAGTGAATGATCAATGTTTGTAAGGGCCAACTACACACAACGCCAAAATCGGCCTCACCGCTTATTGCGTTTTATCATTGCGTGCACTTGTTGAACATAAATTATTTGTTCTTTAAAACGCCTGGAGTAAACAATTGTAATGATATCCTAGGATTTGCATGCATTTTATAGATGTGTCTAATAAGGTTCACTAAGTATGAGCTGTGACGCTAAATAATCGGAAAGAGCAACGCAATAAATGTTGCACAGAAGCAAACGCCGATACGACTTCGTCGCGGGTTGACGTGTGAATAGATACTAAGATCTATTAATAATAATTACTTTACTATTAATATTACTTACTTTGCTATTAATATTTATGAAATCGCTAAGCATATTTTTTTAAAATATAATATTACTAAAGCTTAGCTTTACTCAGCTTAATTACATTGGTATCATCGTAAGAATCCTGCGTAAGTCACAATATAGTATTAGACACACGGTATCTGCCAACGCATTGATTCATGAAGTAAAATCCACAGAATTTCTGATTCAGAATTAAATTAGTATCAGTAAAGCTATAATTGCACACTGAGTTATCCCATCAATCCCGCCTCGCCTGCCGCTCGTCTGTTGTCGCCCACATGCATGCATCGGTACCTAATCGCTTTAACTTAAACAAACCACCCAATTGGATGATTTAGGAAATAAATTCTCACTGGGAGTTTCTATTTTCTAAGAATATTTTTAACACGTGTTCCGAAAGAGATTGAACTCATTACAGAATTATCTTATCTAGGTATGTTATAATTCAGATTGATTTAAAGTTCTGTGATTCATCGAACCTTCCTGCGATATAATCGCAATCCGTCTAGATATAAAGATTACCCAACTACAACTACTCAAGATGTGCTCCATACATTCTACACACTCTTTTCTATGTTGTCATCACTTGCCAGCTCT
The DNA here is from genome assembly GCA_905220585.2 of Nymphalis polychloros. Classification (NCBI taxonomy): domain Eukaryota; kingdom Metazoa; phylum Arthropoda; class Insecta; order Lepidoptera; family Nymphalidae; genus Nymphalis; species Nymphalis polychloros. The sequence continues at coordinate 12,736,544 of HG992241.1, read as the reverse complement.
TTGATTAACAGGAGAGTATGCCGACAGTTTAAATTGCTCTCAAGTTAGTAGCTGAAGACAGACGCTCGCCGGGACTCTTCAAGCGTTAATTGTATTACTTATTGAATATATACTTACCTATTAGAATGCATTCATACGAGTTGAGATTTTATAAAATTTTAGAAGTATTTAGGCATTCGCATAATTCGCAAAGCAAAATATTATTTATTATTAAATTACAAATGACATATCTAATTAAATATTTTCGCAAGCGAGTTATGTGAATCCTGAATGCCGGACATTTCCAATGATGACCACAGTTAAATTATTTTTAAAACGGCAGCAATTTTATTTCATGTGGATACAATTTTCTTGTAATAAATTCTTTTACGATGTACACAAATATAAATTATATGCAACAAGTAAATTTTTAAATACGTTATTAAATGAGTTTATATATGTTACACACTATAAATATATCGCATTTGGCATTAAGGATTCACGAGGACGCAATATTCCAGAGTACCAAGACAGGTAGCATATTATAAAAGATTTTGATATTTAAAACATAATTGTTTGAAATAGCAAAAACTTTTGTGTTTTTAATACTATCATGTCACTTTTGTATGACCTTAAGAAATTCAATTCGCGCTGACCAATATTGCTATGAAATTTAATACCTGATATTTAGAAACAGTTGTTGGGACCTATATTAAGGTTCTGAACTGAAATAATTCAGTAAACAGGTGTTGAATAAGTTCGAAGAGTTTCTGGTATTGCGCCTTCGATCCATCCTATACAAAGCAAACATTATTTCCTTATTAAAAATGTCGTGTTTATATTAAACATAACGTAACTGATATAAGCTTAATATATCCATAAATATTTAAATGTAACACAAGTTATATTCATACAGAGTAAAGTATAATTAAAAAAAAAATTTAATAAGTAATAAGTAAATTTAAATAAATAAAATGTAATTAAGCAGGAATCTATTTAAAATTTTGATCGTGTGTAAATGTCCTAACCGAGCCCGCACACATCGGGATAATGCATTGATCGCAGTGTCAATTATTTAAATCTATTTTTAAAAAGCTTGCCTCCACGTCAATTTTGATTTTGTATATTAACAAAAACAGACGTTAAAAATACACATACGATCCTCATATACCTATGATATCTTCTATCTAATTGATGACAAATTTAAATAGTAGTGATTTTAAAATATTGTAATTGAAAAATCGTTCTAAAAAGAATTTCGTATAACATCATATTTAAGCGATACTTTACACTACATTATACTTAAATAATTTAACTGTATTTTAAAGGTGGCTTTTATAAGGGCTTTTAATAGGGATTTTGGTATTTGTTATATTATAAATTAAAAGTTTATAATAAGATTCTTATTGCATAAATATTCATGGTATATTGATGGCGAGTTAATTAACAGTAGAGGAGACAGACAAACACAAGGATTTTTTAAATTTGCCCCTTTAGTAGAAGTGTTCTGTTGTTTTTTGTTAAGAATGTGCAGTTTTTCAATTATAGTCGGTTGAAACTTACGCGAACATATTGTTTATTTATTCAAGGCAGTTTATGAATACAATTATATTAGACTAGCTGTGCCCCGCGGCTATAATAACACACACGCGCGCACACACAAACACGCACACACATATGGCTACTGGTAAAGAAATATATAATTAACAATTTGAAATTAATTTTCATAAGATACCGCTTATCGATCTTATATATGGCCAACATTTGCGCCATCACATGTTATTTGTATGTACCAATTTTCATCAAGATTGGTCAAGCCGTTCTTGAATTATAAGAAGACATACAGACAGACAGACAAAAATGAAAAAAATAGTATAATGTGAATCACTGCATCATAAAATGGTTATTTATCACAAAATTATGTGAAAAAGAAAAACGTACCGACAGAATCAATAGATTTATATAGTAGTATAGATGATATTTAATATAACTGTTTTAGTACGTGAACGTAAGTACCGCTTCAGTGTACAGTTGAAACAGAAGTGTAATGAATATAATATTCTATTTATTATGTAGTATGATCAAAAACATATAATATAACATTTATATAAATCGAGTATAAAGACGAGGCTAATGATTTTAACTGTCTTTAGTGAAAAGTAGCACGTATTTATCGCTTATATTCCTCCTTCATATGAGGTCCTTACATACGAAATTGGCGTTTTGTACGGGAGGAATATAAAGTCAATTATTTTTTTGTAAAATATATTTCATTAATCAAAGTATGCACCGTTGTTATCTATGCACTTTTGCCATCTCATAGGTAGTTCATTGATCCCTTTACTAAAAAACCATGGGGGCGAAAATCAATAAACTATTTGAAGGCGGTTTGGACTGCCGCATCGGAGTTCAATTTTTTTCCTTGTAAGAAGTTGTCCAAATTCCGGAAAAAATGGTGATCTGTTGGAGCAAGATCCTGGGAGAACGGTGGATGTCGCAGACATTCTAATTGTAGCTCATCTAACTTAGTGGTTGTTTGTTGTGAAGTGTGTGGTCTTGCGTTGTCGTGAAGCAGCAGTGGCCTAGAGCGATTGACCGATCTCGGTTGTTTAGCAGCTAGTTCTTACTTCATGGTTTGCAGTTGCTGATAATAGATATCTGCCGTAATCGTTTGACCAGATTTTAGAAAGCCAAAACACTCACAAGTAACTGAGTCAATTTTCGTTTAGGGCCTGATTTGGCTGGGTATCCAGAGTTCAGCCATTGTGACGAGCACTTCCGACTATCGTACAGTATCCACTTTTCATCACAAGTAATGATTAGATTTAAAATCCCTTCATTATTGTGTCGGTTGAGCAAAGTAACACAGCAGTTGACGCGTGTTTGCAAGTTCGATTCACTCAATTCATTAGGTACCCATCTAGTTTTTTTACTTTCCCAATTTGCTTCAAGTGGATTAATACAGTTTTATCACTTACCCCGAAGCCTGCAGCTATCTCTCAAGTGCTTTTTTCTGGATCCGCTTCCATAATAGCCTTTAATTCTTCAATTTCCACTTTGGGCCCCGGCCGTCCTCGGGGTTGGTTCTGAAGGTCGAAAATTCCAGAACGAAAACGTTGAAACCAAAAACGTACCGTGCTTTCTTTTGCGACACCAGTGCCGTACACATGATTAATCCTTCGAGCTGTTTCTGCAGCACTGGTGCCACGGTAGAACTCGTACTCGTAAATATACCGATTTTTCATGTTTTACAATGTGCGGTAATAAGCGACGCCAAAGAAAAAAATAATGAGGAAAAAACAAATAAATGACTGTTTTAATTATAAATTAAATAAAAAGTAATATTTTATATATGTTTATTCATTTCTTTTCAAAGTCTAGACTATAGAAAGAGATATATGGAACGCGTTAGTAACATATACAGTTAAACTTTCAAACAAACGTCTGTTATCTACGTCAAATCAAAAATGCTCATAAACGGAGCACTGGGCAACATAAACAGTGTATCAAGGTTCGTTCTCAAAAATCATTCTCGTATTTTTTATTAAAGCGAACGCCCGTCGGCTTTCAGGCGGGTTATTCTTAAAAATACCTATTGCATTTACAAAGATCAAACGAGTGGAACAAACGCAACTTCGTGTAAACAGTCCGTCTAAATGCTCATATGTACGGAGCGAGTGCTCGCTCTTCCCATCCGTGACCTGACGCCATTATCGGTGCGTAAACTGAAATACATCATCACTCGTGACTAAAATTTTTAAATAGCTTTCCTATATGTATTGAGTTTGGAAATAGGCCTCGTTTTTGCGTCCTGTCTTTATTATACAAATTCTATTTCATTCAGATTTTTCTAGTTTTATATTATTATGTTGGATAATTGCCACATCAAAAAAATGTCTATATAAATATATGATATCGGGTAAAGTTAAATAAAATGTAACGTAACTACCTAATAATTACTACCTTGAATAATTATTTGGTTTTTTTTAAATATTTTGATTAAGGATTAGGGAAGATTTTAAAATATTTTTAAAGAATAAAATTGACGTTTTGACAGATTTTTTAAACAAATTCATCTAAATCTTGCATCTGAAATGAAATAAGTTATATAATAATAAGTATTATGCCGTTATATTATTTAAATTATGGTTCATTTTTCGCCCAGAGAATCGGAATTGCGATTGAAAGGGGAAATTGCTGCTAGCATTCTTGCCACCATTCCACGCGGTCACGATTTGTATAGTAAATATTTTTAATTTTTATTTGTATTTATTTAAGGTTTTAATGTAATTATTTATATAAAGTATTTGTATCTAATATTAACATAAAAAAAAAAATTAAATGTTATATTCAAATAATTGATTAATCTTTATATTTATTTTTAGTGTAATTATCATGTTATTATAGATATTTAAATATACTGTTGCATTGCATTATTTTTACTTAAACAATCAATAAAAAATTCAAAATTTCAATAACTAAAAATTTATTTCACGATCAGCTATCGTTTAAGCACGACATAAATTATAGAAAAAAAAGGTTGGTAAATTAGTTTCTATATCATTTCTGTACATTTTATTTAAATAAATCATTAATGATAAATGATTCGTTTCCATTTTATAATAAAAGTAGCACGCGAATTTCTAAATTTAGTTATTTTATGGAGAAGCTGAATAACGCGAAACTGCCAATCAAACTTCCGTTTTGGTAACGATAAATTCTGTTTCATCGATTCCATTGCGGCCACTAAATCTAAACAAAGAAGTAGGTATGTACTTCTAAAGCGACTTAGGAAATATAATTCAAATAGTATTTTAATATGTAAAAAACTATAATCATAATAACATAAGCGTTTATATCAAATGAAACCATAAAAAGTTTAAAGATTGTCAGATACTATTATACTAAGTTAAAAAAAACCATTTGTTACGTAGGTACATGTATCGTAGATGATGGTTTCTATATGTTCCTCCTTGATCCGATGGTCGCTAATGTGTAGTGTGTTTGATTTTATAATAATAATAAATCGATATCGCATTCGCTTAGTTAGTGGACCGAACGGCAGCAAATACGTTCAGACAGTGAACTGGTACTGATGCTGCCATTGCACAAATGCACATGTTACCGCAGCTTTTACGACCGTCGTAAGGGAGTGTAGCTTCTGAGAACCGGGCTGCGCACATGGAAGGTAATAAACTGTCGATTATCCGGCCCTGATCTATAAGTATTTATTGGCCGTGAATTTATTCCCCTGATCTTAAATTTCTACAAATAAGTCATTGTTTAATTTCACATTTAATTTTTTTTAGCACATGATTTTAAATGTTCAAATACTAACTTTTTGAGGATTATCCTGTTTAATCGCATACCGCCGAAATCGGTCGTGAAATGTCAGAAAGTGATATGCGAGTAAGTAAGTCATTGTACATTTTAGTATTTCATATTTGCGTATTTTTCATTTTAGAACATATAAAAGAAATACAATAGTTTACATTGATTATAATGAAATCCCATGGTAGATACCTAATGTATTGCATGATTATTTTGATAAATGAGATTAATTTTATAGTGTACATAAAGGGTTTCCAAGTCTTAAGATATGTAGGTACGTCTATATAGTTCTAATCTGCCTAGTTAAATGATTAAAATAAACCTGTATGTGTAAATTACAGGCACAAGGAACATAGCATCTTAGTTCCCAAGGTTGGTGGTGCATTGGCGATGTAAGCGATGGTTAACATTTCTTTCAAGTCATTGTCTATGGGTGTTGGTGACCACTTACCATCAGGTGGCCCAAATGCTTGTTCGCCGTCCAATACAATAAAAAAAAAACCTATATTACTAAGAATTATTATCAAAAAGTCAATTGAAATGAGCAGTCCGACACGACCGGAAGGAATTCAGGGACAGCACCAACGGATTTACGTGCTTTCCGAGGGGCGGGATATAATTCTAACTTCCAGACACCGGGCTGCTACTTTTTGTCCCAAAAAGTTTTTATGGCTCGACCCGGGGCTTGGAAACGGGCCCTTGGTGCCTGAGGCCTTATATGCTAGCCACAATTCACTAGACTAACGAGGCCGACATAAATACAGATATAAATTCTAGAACAAAACAATAAAAAAAGTTAGGAAGATGTAAATGACCATCAACACCTTATTCCTAAGAATATATTGTTTGTTAATTCATTAAATGCAGTTTATTTTAGAGATGATATTTAGTATACTGTTTAGTCATAGAATACATTTTATAAATATTTTACTATCTTGTTACTCTTTTATTCCCATAATTATGTATTTTTATTAAGTTTTTATGGGAAATAGACTAATATAAATGATTCAATGACGATAACAAAAATATAATTTAAGCATTTGGTGATTTTATGTAAATCACCAAAGGCTTAAATTAAATTTTTGACGCGTCGACGCGATTTAAAATTACCTTTCGAGTATGACAACTTCAAAGTTTTCAATGATTTACCTGTTATAATAAAAAAATAGTAAATAAAATTAAATAATTTTTTTTTTAAAGAACAGCAATGATTAGTGTCTCACAATCTCTTAGTGATTTTTCGGAATTGCTGATAAAAAAATTCGGGATAGTGGATCTCCTTAACTTACTTAAAATATCTACACAATTGGCACTGTTTAATTCTTTTATTTGAGCTGTGCTTATCAAATGTATATTTTTTATTTCTATATGACGACCCCATTTTTTGGTCCATGGAGATGATAGTTAAATAATTTAAATTTTTACGTTATTTTGTATATAATTATATTTCAAAGACACATAAAGTGAAAATGCAACGAGAATTTTGTTAACGACAAACGATTAGATTTTATAAATGTAGGTACGTGTTAGTTATCTATCTGTCTTGCTAATAATATCGAAAGTCCGCAATCTCCAAAGTCATCTATCTAAACGAAAAATATAAATAAATTACATTTTGTTAATACCACAACTAACAGGGCCGTGTTATGAAGATACATTTTTACTTGATAACCTTTACAATCCATGAATAAAGAAAAAAAAATCAAAACTTTCAAACAAAGCTCTGTTATTACTTTAAATAAAATAAAAATACTTCTTGTTTACTTATTAGGGACAAAATAACTTTCATCTACATAAATTAAATTTGCACTTATTAGCAATTAAAAAATACATTATTTTAAGTTAAAAAAATTTTTCGTTGCCTTGTCCTTTATCTCATTTAATATGTTATATGTTTTTCATTATACTACATAATTAATAGAATTATAAATAACACTTCTGTTTCAACCGTTACATATAAAGCGATGCACAATCATAAAAATCAGTGTAAATTGCGCTGATTGGTATTGGAGAAATAAAATGTATGTATATACCCTGCAAAAGTTTCGATTTCTATACTAGGAATACAGAAGCGTGGAAGAGATGGTAGTTCAAAAGTTTCCACGGCAGCGTTAGACCTCCAGCGATTAAAAGACGTGAACATACTAGATAGTGGGTTCCAGCTCGCTTTCAGTATTATAGCATCGAAATGTATCTATCTGACATATAACATTATTTAAACCACCAACATTACAATGACTAATTTATAATTTTTATTATTATTTTAAATCTATTAAATTAAAAAAATAAATATTTAATATTTTTTTGTTAAGTAAGCCATTAAATGATTTAATATTCATTTATATATTTATTATATGTTATAATCATTTAGAAATTATAATGATAATATGAAAATATATAATGTAATTTTATTGAAATTGTATGTATGGGGAACTGAAATAATTAAATATTAATATATAAATATTCAAGTGCAACCCAACCCATTGCAATTCTCATTGAACTTGCAAAAATGCATCGTAGTAGCACTGCAAGTCACTAGGAGAGCATAAACAGATGTAGGTTAACGGTGTTTAATCGATACCTCATCCCCTAGGTCATGTAGGTGGTGCACTAGTAGTGCACTAGGGTGTCTGTGGGAGGCGAGGCCGGAACGAATAACACATTTCGTTGATGAACTTTCAATATGTCATTATATCTGTTTGTTACTTACTGTATCTATTATTGTACACATTTTTAGATAGAGTAACATTTAAAAAAAAAAATTGTATTAAATTTCATACTTTTTTCAAAAACGTAGAATTTTGAATGTTTTTCTCTTCTATTTATTAAATATTATTTATTAATTATTCATAAATGTTGAATATTCATTTCTTTATGTGTGTAACATTTGGTATCGATTTTAAAAAGTAAAAGAACATTGAAGTTTTTACCTGTTTGAAAGTGTTCATAATATAAAGCATTTTTAGCACGATAAACACGGCCGAAATAGCTCAGTTGGGAGAGCGTTAGACTGAAGATCTAAAGGTCCCCGGTTCAATCCCGGGTTTCGGCATGATAATAATTTAATTTTATATTTTTTGTATAATCGATATTTTTTAGTTTGGCCTCTAACTTGTTTACTAATTAACAAGTACAAAATAATGTGATAGCACATATTACAATTATTTGATTAAGAGGGCTGTTTAACAAGTTACTAATCTACATATTTTATTACTAGAATAACAACATAATACTCACATAACATAAATCTCTTTTGGTAAGATTAAATAAATGGACAGATAGATACATCAAGGTTTTCGTCATTAAGTATAAAGTTACAAATAATCACATCTAGAGATTTTCTTTTTATAACACAAAATGGGTTAATCAGCTATGATGATTTTCTTACTTTGAATATTGAGTTAATTTATATAATATTTATTACAAGGTTTTAATAAAATTATTATATATTTATATGTTTGAATGACAAATAATACATTTGAGGCTATGGGTGTTTCATTGTCCCATAATTTCGATTCTGATTTTCATGATTTTTTTTGTTTAAGTAAGTAAATATTTTCTTTAAGTTTATATTTCAAGTATATCCGTAGAGCTTTGTACATGCTTACTTTTTTATGTTTATTATTAAGTTCCCCTGTAGCAATAGAAACTTTTTTCAAAATACATTCTAGTTATCCCATTTAAACAAGCATAATCTCATTGCTACTTACGTGCTGCGTTTTTTTCTCTGGGCATCTAATTAAGGACATTTTCACATTCGCGTTTTAATTTAAATTATAGTAGTATTAATTTTTTCCTTGACTCAAAATGGGTAAAAGCAAAAGCTGCGATGCTACAATCCAAAAAATTATTATTAATTTCTATGAACATAAATAGCCGCAAAGGATAATAGCAGATCATCTTCATTGTTCAAATACTATGGTTTACAATGCAGTTCAATACTTCAAAACGCATAAAACGACTCAAAGTCTTGCTAGAAAGATAAGGCCCAGTAAAACAACACCTCAAGAAGATCGTAGGACAGTCTTAATTGGTAAGAAAGAACCGTTCAAAGCTTCCGTTCTGATAAAAAGCGATGATTTTGGGACAGATCCAGGTAATAGCATTTCAGCAAGAACTATTCGTCGACGTCTAGTGGAGGCGCAGTTCTTTGGGAGGCTTGTTTGAAAAGTTCCTATGGTAAAAAATGGACACAGAGCGGCACGGTTAGCGTTCACTAAAAAATTTGGACATTGGACCTTTAACCAGAGAAAAATTGTGTTATTTTCTGACGAGACAAAGACGAGACGGCGTCCGTCAAATGCAACGATAAGCTCTTAATACACAAAAAAAAAAACAGGTAAAACATGGAGGTGGCAACATAACAATTTGGAGCTGTTTTTTGGGACTTGGTGTGGGACCAGTAATATAAATTAATTCAACTCCAATACCGACAAACATTAGAAGAAAATATTCTGCCTTATGCTGAAGAGATACTTCCTGTTACTTGTACGTTTTAACATGATAATGGACCCCAAACATATTTCTTATGAAGGAGTCTGTGACGGTACTTGACTGGCTCACAAATAGCCCAGAATTAAGCCCCATAAAGCTCATGTGGCTTGAAGCACCAGCTCTACGAAAAGTTTCAAGAGCCTTGGAATAACATTTCTGCAGATACTTGCACGAATTTTGTAGCCCGTCGATGCCAAATGGTTATAACTTTAAATGAGTTACTAAAATATTAAAGATTATATTTAATTAAATTATCGTTAACAATAAACATAAATTGATAATTTAATAAATTATTTTTAATGTGATTCCTGTTAAGATGTTTTGTGTCCTTAATTAGCTGTCCATGATTTCAAAACGTCTTTAATTTAAAGGTTGTTAACTGTTGAAAAAAAATACTTTATTGTTGACAATGCTTTGCTTTCGTTTCCAGCCAGATTTTATTCAGGCTTAATTGTGCTTTCGTTTAAATACCAAAATGAGCATCAAAGCTCTACAGATACACTCGTAATATAGACTTCAACTATTGTCCCTAATTAGTTGGCCACGACTGTATATATACGCGTATTGTTGTGTATATAATATGCACTACATTTTTAAAGAAAACATACCAAAAATATATTTATTAAATCAGCAATTATTATAAGGCATGCCTACGTCATGGATCTACGGTTACTACAATGCGTAGTACCTAATAAAAGTATAATAATAATAGTATGTTATAAAAAATATTGTTACAAAGTCACGCATATTTACGTCGCAACTTTTGCTTGATAAGTTTGTATTACATTATTTAAAATAAGTCGTAATTTTAAAAATTACTTTATTTTCAACAAATTAACTTTTATGGGAAAGTGATCGGCTATCGTCTCTAGTGTATTGTCCCTGAAAATGTTGAAAGATTTATTAGGTAAGATACGAGTACCTAATCTCTAATGACATTACAACAATACTAGAATATCACGGACATGAAAATTTGCACAGATGCATTATCATCATGCATAGGTGCACTTAATTTTTGACTTATTTAATTGTAATCATGATCCTCTTATGATGCTGCTAAAACTCAAGCTCAAGTATAATGTTACTGTTTCATGCAATAATAATAAAAGCATGCGTACGTTTGTACGTATGTTTTATAACTGGCATAAGTATATACATAAGCTTCTAAAAATCTATTTTTTTCCAATAGGTAATCCAAAGTAATTCGTAGGTTCAAAAGACTTAATTAACTTTAAAATTAGGATCTACTCGTAAAATGCCTTTCTTAAAAAGGTCCTGAAGTACGAAGACATCGATTTCGTTTTAAGATAATAGTAAAATGTTTGTAAATGACGTTAACATTGTTTTTCAACCAATTGACAGACAATTAAATGGATGAAATCGAAGGTTCGAAATTGATTCAACAAATGCATTTTATTTAGCTCTCCTGTTAGTTGACATGTCTGATAGCTAGCATAATAACAAATTGTTAAAAAAAATACCTATTCTTCAAATGACACATTGTATTACGTGTATGTACTTATATTACTTTGATTTATGTTTTTTTTTTGCTTCATTGTTGGTTAATTGGTATAGTTGTTAAGATTGGAAAATCCAGAGTTTATTATTACTAGTAATAAAGGCAATGAACATTATTGTGAAATGTATTTACAATAAAGTAAGAGAGATTAAGAATAGAAGATTGGTGCAGTGTAAAAGAAAGTGTAAAAGTTGACGTAATTTAATTATGATTAAGTTTTCTTGTGTTTCTTTTAATATTGATAGGCTTTAAGACTTTTTTCTATGTATAATAAAATTTTCCCGCGCAAGTAGATTTCAGGTTAAATAAATTTCAGTTTAAATTACTAAATAATTTAATAATAAATATTTTGTACATCCATAATATAAATAGTATTCTAAACCATGTATAATTTCATCAAATCAGTTATAAATCTAATAGATAAATTACCATCCATTAATAATTTAAAAAAAAACTGTAGACAGTATCCACGAGAGTAATAAATATAAAATGAATATAATTAACTATGACGTCTAAAAAACCTAAAATAAAAGTAAAATAAACATATTACGAATATACGAAAAATCTTAATTTTAATCTTTTTTACAAAAATCTCAAAGTATTGGTATTATTCCTAGCTTAGGAATAGATGATGCCTTCACAAAAAAATCCAAGTTAATCTAATTCTAGAGGGAATGATATTTGCAATCAAATATATTTTAGAAATAAAACATTAGGAATAAATAAAAATTTATAGTATATATAATAAACAAATTAAACCTTAAATGATATATATGTATGTTAAAGTTAACAGAAGCTTTGTCGTTTAAAATAAAAATTATGTGGATAAAGCAATATGGAGTTCAATATCCCCTACATTACGATGCTCAAGTACTAGAAGTACATAAAAGCATAGAGGTTAGTTACGTTGCGTTGCGAGTCATCCAAATATATATATATATATCACTTACACTCTCACTCATTTTATACATACTATAATGAAATAGCATTATATTTTCTAGTATATCCTATTTAGGTGAGTACCCTGAAAACTTTTATGCAAAATTTCATGATAATCGGTGTATTATTTAAGCCGTGAAATGGTAACATACAAGTAAAACAACTCACTTTCATATGTATAATATTAATTTAGAATAATAAAACATGTTTTGGTAAAGTTAGTTTAGGTGGTATAGTGATGTATTTCTGTATAAAATATTAAAATATTCTCAAGTTTGTTGAACAAGATCAAATACTTGTAATCCTTGTTGTAACCATTACCAGTAACATTATATATCTTTATTCTGTTGTTCACGTTCTACGCATGTGTACTTTCAAGGTTCTACGAGTACTACGTTGGCGTAGGCGTATATTATCACCGTTATATAACATATTATTTACTTGCCCCGTCGTAGAGCGAATATCGTTATATTTGTTTTCTTATTAAAAAAAACTTCTTCTAAAGTTTTTTCTTACTTTAACATATATATACATATATAATAACATAAAAGTATGATTTATTTCATTTTAGCTTATATAATTTTTTTTACTTTTTATCCAGCAATAATTATGTAAGGAAATATATTTATTGTTTCATCGACAATCATACTTTTCATTGTTGTGTTCCGGTTTGAAGGGTGAGTGAGCCTGTGTAATTACAGGCACAAGGGACATAACATCTTAGTTCCCAAGGTTGGTGGCGCATTGGCGATGTAAGCGATGGTCAACATCTCTTACAATGCCAATGTCTTTGGGCATTGGTGACCACTTACCATCAGGTGGCCAGTAGGCACATATTATCTTATATTATCTCATATTATCTTTTATTTATCAAATGATAGAAAATCCTGTCTGTTGATATTGACGATACTTCTGATCATTCTAAACAATTCAAATTCTACTTTAATTTAAAATATATAGATTATTTTAAAGTCTTGTGATGTATTTATAAAAATCGCACATTTGTTTTAACATCACTGAAAGCTACAGTATTGTTAAGTATCAAATAAATTTGTTCAAATTCAATATAAAACAATACTCGATAGGACGTTAGGACTCATTGCCAAATGGGGCTCTGACAATCTTGTTGAGTTTAACGCCAAGAAAACACAGGTATGCGCTCTCACAGCGAAAAAGTCACCATTTTCCCTTCCTCCCTTCCTCTGTGGCACTACGCTGGAGATGCAAATAATAATAATAATAAGTCGCCAAACTGGGAATTGACGTTCGGTGCGACCTCAATCCAAGGGACCACATCGAGGCTGTTATAAAAACAGCTTCACGGAAACTCGGAGTCCTGAACAAGGTGCGGTGTTCCGCTAAGTACTTACTGGAGGCCTTGGATCGGTTGCAGCGACGTGCGGTTCGCATTATTGGCGACGTAAAGGTCACCAACATCCTCGAGCCTTTACAATTGCGTCGAGAGATAGCGGTTTCTACCGATTGTATCACGGCGAGTACTCAGAGGAATTATTCTCCCTCATTCCTGCTTTCCCCTTCCTTCACAAGTCTACGCGTGCTGGCTCTCGATGTCACCGTCTAACTGTGATATCAATTCCATCGTGCACAAAGAAATTTGGCAACTATTTTCTTTGTCGCACCTCCAAAACATGGAATTCTTTACCAGCACACGTGTTCCTCTCCTCTTATGACCTGGGTTCTTTCAAATGAGGCGTGAAGAGGCATCTTGCGGGCCGGCAAGGCGGGGGCGGCTATTGCAAGTCATTCGTCCTGACTGCACTAGCCGTCGTCGCGTTTGGACTCTACTACCACTTATCAGGTGGAGTAGAGTGATTTGCCCTCCCAGGTAATATAAAAAAAATACTTCATTAAATAGCCGCATAACACTTTCTAGTTATTAGATTCGTTTAAAAAGTTACTACCGGTGCATAATGTTATAGAACGGGCAAGAAACTCAATAAATATTTTAAGTTAATATAAATATAATAATCGTTTTGATTTTAAATGTTATTTGTCGTTCAACCAATAACTTTAAAAAATAAATTGATAAAAAATTCAGACTTCGTGGACAACGCCTTAACATTGTCAAAATAAGTATTTCTGCATGGCATAGTATATATAAAAGTTATTTGAATGAAACATACTTATAATCATATAATAACTTTATCAAATTTTAAAATTAAAACGCCATTAATTTAAAACTTAATTAAAATAATACCCACTATACTGCTATACGTTGTTTTTATATCTTATTTTTATGTATTGTTGTAATGATTTTTGAAAATTCTACTGACCTACCAATTCATGCATAAATAAATGACAAACATAAAAAATGCTAAATTTTATATTTAGTATTCAGTTGATTATAAAAAAAATAATGGAAAATTTGAAATCCTTTTTATTGTTACTACGTGTTTTTTTACATATTTTTTTCAATCGAGAATTATTTTGTAAAACGTCTTTGGAAATATGATCATGATCAACTTTGAATGATCAGATTTTAGTTTAGTAATTTACCTATTTGGCTGTTGTCACCGATTGAAATAGTCAGTTGAAACATGGAGTAACGAGACAGTAAAGATACTTATTAATCAGTTGAATCATCAATAGATTTTTTTTTTTTTAAATAAAGACTAGAAATACTTTTTAATTTAAATAATTACATTAAAACCTTAAATAAATACAAATTAAAAATATTTACTATACAAATCGTGACCGCGTGGAATGGTGGCAAGAATGCTAGCAGCATTTCCCCTTTGAATCGCAATTCCGATTCTCTGGGCGAAAAATGAACCAGCCCTCCTGTCACCAGTAAGATAAGACGGAGTGTAATATTTTGGATGAAATTTTTTGCACTATTACTCCAAGGTCCAAGCGTTTCAACTGCAAACGGAATAAAAATATAATTTTGAATAAGAGAAGAATATTTGTTACGTTTGTTCGTTTCAGCTTTTTCCGCGGCAGCACCGGCTTTTAACATTGTTTCTCTGATATGAGACGGGGCTAGTGTGTCAACACATGTTGAGTCCCAGACAAGGGCCCGTCCCCGTTCCCAGGGAACCAATGTCAGTCCATCAGGTCTCTTGCCATCATCACGACTAATTCCATGAGCAGGAACGTCAATGGTGGCAAGAGCCCTTTTAATAGTATCATTAAGAGAACTGTGGCGGAAAAGCTTCCCTGAACTCCTTGGACAAGAAAGACCGTGTAAGCCGAAAGAGTCGACCTCTTTTCCACACGGGCACCTGTGCTCAATGCACAACTGTGTTCCCAGTCGGAGACCTATTGCTATGCGACAACATTCATTGTCTAAAAGCGTCCCAAGATTTTTGAGGGTACCGCATGTAACCAGTGACCTGACTCTTTAGTTGATCAAGCTAGAAGCCGTGCACGGTTATTGGCACTTGTTAAATTTTGATTCAAACTTTGTTGTGTAACATGAACTAGTGGCGAATCCCAAAGTTTTTGTTTGGTAACTTCCTTAGGGATATCGTCATTAGAACATTTTACCTTCCAGTTTTCTATTGCCTCTGTAACATTTGTGATTTTTAGTGTATTTGATTTTAAAATATGTGAACAAAGGCCTGTAATGCTATGTACAAAAGAAAGAAAGGCTGGAAGGGCAACACTTGAAATTTTCCTCACACCGATGCCACCATGGCGAATCGAAAGTGTAGCTTGGGTCCAGGAATACTCATCAAGAGATAAATTTAGAATTTTCTCTAAAGAATCTTTAAGGATGGCATCGATTTTATTGGTAAGGCCAGGAAATTTCCAGACTGGGCTTGCGCGTAGAATGTACATTAATTTTGGAACAAAAAGACAGTGCTTCAAAATAGTATAAGCAATATGAGAATTTAAGAGGCCTAATCTGTCGACGTTGTCTAAAAAATTTTTATTTTATCATTTAGAACAGAATACCTTCGTCAAAAAGTGGTGCACCAAGAAGGCAAAGCGTATCTTTATGAAGAATTTTAATATTAGGTAATAATTCCGTTGCCTGATAAATATCATTTGAAGTTAGTGTTTGTGAAAAAAATTTCACATTTTGAAAAATTCAATTTGAGACCAACGTTATTAAAACGTTCTTTAATTTTAATTAAATCTTCAATGACATCTCCACTTTGCCTCCTATGGTTCCATCATCTAGGTACCATATGTTTAATTTCGATTTTAAATCTGAGATGTAGTTATGGATACCTAGGCTGAAAAGAGCAGGACCTGATGGATCTCCTTGCTGAACGCCTACATTAGAATTAATTGTTTTTTCACCAAAAAAAAGCTTTGATGGTGAACTGTAACACTGCCAAACATAAGGGTAAATTTCAGGTAAAGATAAATGACGCTTGAATTAATTGAATGCCTCAAAATGTAATTCATCAGCATTCGATCTGATTGATTGTTTTTATCACTATCTTATAATATGAGTTAGATTTATAAATTTCATTGAATTAATAAAATAATAATACGAACGTTACAGCCAGTCTAGGCTAAGGCTTCCTCTTATTTTCAGGCTGCTCCTTATTTGAAGTTTATTCCACCACGCTGCCACAGTGGTGGTTGGTGGACACAGATTTAGCACTTATTTCAACATAAGCAGGTTCACGATTTCGAGCATTAGATAATTCAAATTATAAACACAAATTAAGCAACCCTAAAACTTAATCAAGATTTACGCTCTCTACTCTTAAAATAAAAAAGGTAAAATTAAAGTAACGGCCCGTGTACATACCCTTGCTGGGCTGAGACTTCTGGGCTCACTACACACAAGGAAATCATCGTGAAGAACCGGAACTGTGCATGTTCCGCCTGAAATTTGAAACATGCTGGTTCTTCACGACAATGAAGCTTTCACGAAGATTTCCTTAAGTGCTGAGCATGGAATGAATTCGTTGTCAAATGAAAGTAAATATATTATATTACTGTTAACATAAATAGTACTTAAAATCCTTAAGTTCGAAGAGGAGCTACATTGTAAAAACAATAAAATAAACAAAATACAATCTTACAAAATTGATTATTTTTGTTTCTCCATTGTACAAGATGATTCTGACTGCAAATATAAATTGATGCGTATCAAAAAACTTGAAAATAAGACGTGTTCTTTTAACGTCTAATTGCTTTGTCTGATATATTTTATTTTAGGTTTATTTTCAAAACACGATATCGAATAATAAAATTAAAAATTTCAACAGAAATATAAAATATAGTAAAAAAAAAAAAAAAATTGGTTTAGATTTTTTTTCAGAGCTTTTTTCGATTGCTTGTTTGATTTTTTTATTTGTTGATTTTCATTATAAAAAAAAAACTTCTTTTATAAATATAAAACCATAAAAAATTTATTTAAGAAGTTTATTTTGGAATTTTCTTTTAATAAAAATAATATTATATTTTAATATAAATAATATTCATAAAAATCGAACAAACGTCTCAAAACTTCCTTGTTGCTAACCAACAGGAGCAATAACCTCACATTACGATATGAAAATACTAGGAGCGCATAAAAGCAAAGAGTACTATACAAATAAAATCCACGAGACAGAAGCGCCGTACCTACGTATAAGGTATATCATATAGCATAATATTATTTTACTCTCTCTCTCTCTCACATTCTTACAGGTATTTGATTCTAAGAAAAGCTAAATTGACAGATTACCGCGAAATTAGAATTTTGTTTAAATAATTTATTTACATTAAAACCTTAATTAAATAAATACAAATAAAAATTAAAAATAATTACTGTATAAATTTTCATTTCAATTTTAGTTGAATAAATTAATTTCGTAGAAATTCAAATTTGTCATTTATCATGAAAACATATGATATTTATCTTCAAACATAACATTTAGTTTTTCTAACTTCGACGAAACATTGTATAAGATTTCTGTAAAAGCGCGTATCTAATAAGCAAAACGAATCTAATAATAACTCTTATATATAATAAAGCTCTGCTTATTAGATCTTTATTTAAGATTGTCAGCATAAAAAAAACTTTTCCTATAAATTATTTCATATTAGCGCTTATATGCTAATTATTAAAAATGTTTTATACATACTTGTTAATATATTTATACCATAAGCAAATTCTATTATTCATTAAGAAAATTTATTTATTTTTAAACGTTTTAAATTTAATTATTATCACACTGTCAAAAATATGTAAAAAATTATATTAATTAAACATTATTATTATTAAATTATTTGATCCTAAATTAATCGTTATATATGATTTAATTTAAAAAATTAAGTACGATATCATCTATAAACTCGTTAATTATATCATAACAGTTTTGGTGTGCTACAAATTTGCTACAAATGTTAACTTAGCTACGTTCTTTTATGTTTATTTTTTTTTTTTCTTTCTTTTTTCTTTTCTTTTATTCTTTTATACTTATCTAGCAAAATTTCTTGAACGGATTGCTGCAATAAGAGTATATGTATTGTTCCACAAAACCACTTTTTGTGTAGCCCTAAGCTTATGTAGTCGAGTAACAGAAATAACAAGTTTAAAGGCATTTTTTTATCAATAATATGTATACAACAATAAATATTAAAATGTAGACTTTTAATTGCTTTAAGGTAAATATAAAATACTTATTTTAATAAAACATATTATAATATTATTATAAATACTATCTTAAATCCTTAAGTTCGAAGAGGATCAATTTTATTATTTTTGCATATTACTATTCTTTATTTTTTTTATAATTAGTATGATACTAATTATAAAAAAAAAGACGTTGCTGCTGCAGAAGTTTGTGAATTTAGTCATTGGTAAAGTCCCATAGTATTTAACTGTAATGAAACAAATGTTATTATTAAGTTTTATTTATATTTATTCAAGTCACAGTTTTGTTCAAAGCATAAACTATTTTAAATATTGTGAGTGCACTTTTAATTATATAATACAAATGGTTATGTGGATACTCGTTAATAAATAAATCTATATTTCGTTGTCTATGTTCGTCATACCATTCCGCCAAACATGGCGTAAGTCTCAAAACACAATATTTTTTTATTTAGAAAAAAAAAAGAAAATGGTGAAAAGAGAAAACGGCCTTACTTATCTAACCTGTCTAAACTGTCTAAACTGTCTTTTAAATGTCAAATCAATAAAGACAGAAAGACCGAAATCAGTGTTTAACTAAACTGCCGTCACGCAATGTTAATGTAATTACGGCCTTTTAATATTCATTATTAATTACATAAATTAGAAAATTAACTCAAATTATAATTTTAAGATATAGTGTTTGTTCTTAAAAAAAACACATTTTATTGCTTTGACTTTTGTACTATTTGGAGTATAATTCATCTATCAATGGTTAAAAAGTTCCACAACTTTACTAAAAAACTATAATGTGGAGAACATTTGTAGTGCATCAATTCGAACTGTTTGCTCAACATCTGTCTTAGACATGCTTATGCATTTATACGTACCTTATATGTATATTCTATTATAATGGTTATGAAACATAATATATTTATTTATATATTATTATTATTATTTTATACATATTTCTTTGGAATTTCACATGAAGAAGTAAATTGAATGCATGATTCAACTTTCTTCTGCTCTTGCATACAGGTGTATCAGGAATGAATTACGCTTTCACACATTTCGTTACCTTACAATCGTAGCTCCTTGGTTTTATGTTGCCTTAGTAATATTCCACCATAGCTATAAGTTGTTTCCATCACTCCTCACCATGTGTATGTTAATTATTACCACGATTTTTATTATTTTATTTTTATTTAATTTTTATTTTTGTTCGCCTCATAAACTTACTAGATCTTTAAAAACAAAAAGTAAGAAATATTTAATTATTTACTTCTTGTGACGTTGAAGTTAACTTTGACATGTAGTTTTAATTAAGTACTTTAATTTTACATATATTTTTAATTAATTATTAATAAAATATCAATTAGGAAAAATTAAAAACAGGACATCATGAACGAATTAATTAATTTTATACAGTTAAACTTGGGGTGAAGTAATCGATATATTCATGTATTATTATATACATATATCATTCAATCTATTGAGACATTATTTATAAATTGCCTACACGATTTTGATTTACAAATTAACATTATAGTAAATACTTATGTTGGTGTGAGTTATTATTAAAATCTGTACATAATATTTTTATAAAATATAAACTCTTTTTGATCGTCTTGTACGCGTACATAGAAATACAACAAATTTCGCTCGCAAACCGCAACCGAAACAATTAAAATTCTTTATATTAATAACTTTTTCTACGTGTCTTTACAAAACCATTTATTATAAAGATTTTTTTTTGTACATTTCATACGATTATTAACGTTAACAATATATCTGTTGTACGCGAATGCATTAAAATTAATTATTAAAATTAATCAAGAAAATCAGCAAGCCAAAGGATTAGCGTGAATAGAAAAGAGTTCTAAAACCTTAATTTATTTACATACATCGAAAATAATGCAGATTTAAAAAATGCATACTTTTCACATTTAAACTTCACGACGAAAAAATCCTGATTTTTTATCGAATTGACATAAAAATAACTATCTGAATATGTTAATAGCAACAAAAGCAGTAGAGTAAAAATGGTTGAATAATTTAAGAGGATTGATTGGAAGTGTCTTTAATTTTCAAGTTACATTTTGTTTTTCCGATATTAGTTAATTTAATTCAAGATAGTTTGGCAAATTCAAAATTAAGTTTTTAATTTTCTTTGTTCTTAACATCTCTTCGCTTTTATAATAAATATTATAAAAGCGAAGAGATCCTTCACTATTTATTTATTTGTCTGATAGAGCAACAAAAACCTAATTCGTAAAGCGCATGGTTCAAAAGTATTGATTTTTAAAATATGCAAGGAATGCGAGTACTAGAACATCATGAACTAAATGGAGTTCGTTCTTTGGTACGCTGCTATATTTCAAATAAGTTTATGTGGTGAACTTTCGCATATTTTTTAAATTTATGTACTGGATCTCCTTTGTTTTTCAAGACACATCTTTGTAATTTTTTGTATAAAAACGTTTAAATTTTAAAAAAGTTAATTACTTTTTATAATTGCGACCCGAAGATTGAAACCCATAACTTCGATCTGCAGTTTTTAATTTAGAAACTAAAAGAACGAGGCAGACACAATATAATATGTATAGTGCACGTCCGGACTTCGTAGGGGTGAAATTTTTATTTATTTTTATCTAAAAATATTCTAGTCCTCGTCGACCCATTTAAACACAGAACCAAATAACTGTTTTTGAGCGTTTTTGAAAAAAATAAACAATAACTAGTCGTTACGAGTGCAAGACTCAACAGAATGAAATATTTGAAAAATTAATCCATTGATTTTTCCTTAACCTTATTTTGTACTTTTTATTAAATTGACATATTTCCATACTAGTGCATATACCAGACTAGTTTGTAACTTTTTTCTGAGTTGCTTGTTGCATAAAATCCGGCTACATGAATTTTCGATTGGATTATTTCGGAAATATTAAAATAGGGAAAAAAGTTAAAAATAAAAAAGATGGGATTTTTTTCCACTACAAAAAAGATTTCTATAGTTTTTAAGGTACTGTTTCTGAGATGTTTTAATGTTTTACAGATGACAGCTAACGCTCATTTCATTTTGTGGCACTATTTTTATAATAAACATATATATACCTACAGAAAAACCTTAAATAAATACAAATAAAAATTAAAAATAGTTACTGTACAAATCGTGACCGCGTGGAATGGTGGCAAGAATGCTAGCAGCATTTCCTCTTTGTATCGCAATTCCGATTCGCTGGGCGAAAAATTAACCAGCCTGCCTGCCAGCCTTATACTATCATTTTGTGTAACATTTATATATATATAACATATATAAATATATCGTGCTTTGAAGTTATACAAAAGTTTGGGATACGGTACTAGGCTATCAGAAAGCATAAGAGTTAGTTAGAAAGTCATTTGAGTTGAAACCTCACATATAGGGTAGTAAGTAGTACTTATGCGCAGAATGCAGCAATTTATTTTCTGCGCAGAATGTTATTGATATATAGCTCCACCCATTGCACCAGAAATTGTTTTCGGGCCAATCAGGTGGATGACGACTCGTTAATTTACTTAGCTACACAACTTTTACAAGTTTTGTCAATTTTAAATGTGTTTTTGTTTTTTGTGTTTGTAGGCCTCTACGTATTAGATAATGTTTTTAAATAGCTTATATGTACTTGTTTCCATAATAATCCGCACTACTTGTTTATTGATGTTTTAAATATTTTTTCTTAGAAATATTTAAATAATGTCAAAAATCTCGAATCAATTTCAAATTGTTTATGATAGATATTTTTATTTAATATTTTAAGATTTGTTTATAAGAAAAATAAATTTAATAAATATAAATTATTTATTATAAATTTAATAAATATTTGTATATAAATAAAACTTTTAAACAAACATAAAAAATAATACAAATTAAATAAATAAAAAAATCTCGGCAAAAATATTTAAAAAAAATTTTGTTTTTAAAACTTTCTTTAGAAGTTCAGGCCTTGGTACTAGGATGACATAAAACGCGAGAAGGCCTTCTCGTTTTCGGTGTCCATCGCAATACATGAATCATGCGATTCATATGGCGCTGGTAACTTATCGATTTATGATTAAATTTCTTTATATACTAGTGATTGATTATATATATATTATTATAAGTATAACGACAGTGCTCTATTTACCATCTTATGATTAGTTATCAAATGGAATTAAGACGAAATAATTATACATACGTTTTCGATATAACTAAGTTAATAAATAAAATAATATAATGCAGCAACTAACGTAACAGTGTACTGTTAACTACCAAAATCGTAAGACGTTCATTATAAGTTCTTAAAGAAATTTCCTAAAATAACAACAAATGACAAGTAAATAATGTGATATTATTTTTCTTAAGTAAATAAGACTATTTACACTACTTTACTAGTAATAAATATAGTTGTATATAACAAAAAAATACACAAGCACGTTTATAGTATTAGTTGAGAATTTAAATAAAAATAAATTATATAATATTGTAATTAAATCAACAAAGTATTGGTCGTTAAAATATGATACAAGAGTTATTTCAAAATACAAGCGGAAAGAAAAATTTGATTGTTATACGCGTACCATATTACATACAAGACCAATCGTCCCACTACTTCCGTAGTACTCCGGTAACAGCCGTTGTTATGGTACGAGTACAAGTATGTATTTCCCGTGATAAGAGTACATCTTTGATATAGGTATAATGTAAATGAATATAAAAACGAAAATGTTATTTTTGTCCCAATGTTTTATTATACGTTCTTGTAATACTAATCTAATAATCTAATCTTGTACTTGGGTAAATAATCCTAAAATAAAAAAAAAAAATCGTCGTAAGATAACCATAAAGATTTTTTTTTAGATATTTTATTTATAATGTAGGTAATTTTGTTCCCGCTTATATGCATAGACGAATTTACTAAGTTGAGTGTCAGTTTTACAAAAATATTAATATTTTTTATATTTACAATATATGTAAATATAAAAAATACTACTACTTAACTCTAAATTAATAAGTACCTGGGCGACATAGCTTCACTTCGATCGAATTATACATCGGGTAAAAATAAATAAATTATGTTCTGGAATATAAACTATATTTATAAAAAAACATCGGTCTCGGTCGAGCTTCGCTCAGTTAATATAAAAAAATATGAATGATAGATAAAATAATAATAGAATATTTGTATGGCTAGCCTAGGGGCTTTAGCTACCAAATAAGTATAACCTAAAAATAGGACCTAACATTACTAGGAGAGTATAACTTGATAGGAAACATAATGTTCCAATTATGTTATACGCTCCTAATAATGTTATTTGTGTGCTTATAGTATTTGTTGTGTTCATCGAAGTAATGCTATAAAAGTCTGTATAGTGTAGTATGGTATATTATATTATTGAAAACAACACTGAATAAGGCTTCTTTATAAATTATTCTAAAAATAATAATATAAATTAAAATAATATATTATTATTATATGAACAGCTAATGTTTTAGATATAATTTAAAAAAGTTAAAATATTAATTTTAAATACAACATTTTTATTTTAATGACGATTGAAATTATTTTTATGTTTTAATGAATGTATTTACCTAAAATTATAAGTTGCCAAATAGTGAAACTTACTTGATGTGATTTTCTTATCCTTATTTTTTTTTATGAGTATTATGACATCCTTTTACTACACAGTAAGTCATTTTGTAATCAATTGGGCGAGCTGTTTACTATGACACTTTATCGTGACGACTGACGTCATGTCAAACATATTCCACCTATTTGGGTGGAATTGAATGGCTTCAATCCGCTTAGGCCTACACACCTTCTAAGCGTTATTATTCTATGATATAGGCTTAAATAAAACTTATTATTTACTTTTATTCATGGATCGAGTTAAGGTGAACAATAAATACTTTAATATTTAATTGAGGTAGTCTAATTTCAAATACACGCGCCGACAAATTATATAAACAATGACGACGAACATTTGAAACTTGACATTCAGTTTATAAGAAAACGAAATCGTTGTTTGCTTCAACCGAACATGGTAATCTTCAAATGATAAGAAAATTTAAGAACATACGTTGTTTTTACTTTAATATTCAACTATTGTTAATTCTTTCATATATGCTGATATAAAAATGTAGCTTTTGTTGTCTAAATGTAATATGACGTGTACATTTATTTTGTTTTAATTATTTGATAACAATTTAATTTTAATATTTATAAAATCGTTTTACTTTTTCTATTCAATTTGAACTCTATTTACAAGGATCTTACGACAGCGCGGAGTCTGAAAGTTGGAAGTGTGCACACTCCCGTGCCTCGGAAAGCACGTATGGCCGTTGGTCCTGCGCCTGAATTCTTTCCTGTCGTGTCGGATTGACGTCCCATCGGGTTATGAGAGTAAGGGAATAGAGAGTGCACCTGTGTTGGCGCGCACACTTATGCACTATATCTCCTGCGCAGTTGGCTAATCTCTCTTGAGATTGGCTGCCGTGGCCGAAATCGGTCAGGAGGACCATTATCGTATGTATGTAATAGTTATATGGATATAATATCTTAAACATATGTACCATATTAACATACGAAATAGCTCCCTCCTGACACTAAACTATCGTAATCAGAATCAATTGCTATCGATCAAATATAACATAAGACGGAGTTCGCTTTGGTATTTATGTCTCATCTCAAATACAAAGCTAAACTTATCTTTATAAAGTAAAGTAAAAGTAGATTACCATGATGGTAAGTAGTTACCATCGCTCATAGACATTGGCGCTATAAAAAATACTATATGTTAGTATCTTTTCTATCCTTACATCGTTATATGCGTAGGTAAAGGCCATGATTAAGATTTTGTGTTTATTTTAATTAATTGAATATAATGTAAGCATTTCTAACAAGATGTGTCACTTTTCTACATAGTTACAAAAATATTGCAACAAGTATTTTCTTAAAAATTCAATACAATTGATGATGATGAATTTCTACTTACCGCATACAAAGCTATTTATGGCTCTTCGAAGTTTCTGTTTTCTTACAGTTAATTTCAATATTAAAATAGAAAAATAAAAAATGAAAAATTGTATTGTATAAATTATTTTATCGTTAGTCGGAACGTATTTTTTTGTACATGGTAAATTTATGGTAAGTTGGCTATTTGAGAATATTTGGAGCGCGGCAAGTTGAGTTGCAACGAATTACGTGGAACATTCACTAGTGAAAAAAAAATTAAACTGCAAGTGCTTATAACGAGTTTTACTCATTTTTGTTTTTCTTTTATTTTTTAACCATTTTTGTAAATGCCATATATGGCTTTGTATTCACAGAGGCTTTCCATTCAGATTTTTCAGAATTTGATTTTTCTCGTTTTTATGGCAGTTCTTCAGATTTTCTTTCATATGACAGACTTGCCTATGGTTAACGCATGGCTTTTATGGTGCAAGGGCTAATGAAACTAAATTTATGCCACTGTTTGATTTCAATCCTGTGGTTTTGGAATATATTATGCATAAAGCAAAGAAACGTGGTCGTCTAGCAAGCCTTTTGGGAATGCCGAGATCATCGAGAGCTGGTACTCCATCGAGTCGAGTTGGCATTCAAATCAGCTTGCCAGGTTCACCGGTATCCACGAAAGGCATCGAGATTTACCATTCTAAACAGATATCACAGCATAAGGAGTATGAAGAGAGTAAGGAGGAGAATGAAGTTTCATTGCGCATTGACAACATGGTCACTGTAACAATCGTTAATTATGCCAGTACAGCTCAAAGCTAATAATACTAAAGCTGAGCTTCTAATACTAAATTTACAAAATGAGAGGTCCTTCCATAATACAACGAGTAGCGAAATTATTTTTATAAATTTTACAAAGGATAATCATCATGAGCGAGTACGAAGCCATATATGCTCTCACTAGATTTTACTTTTCAATGCCTACGAAGCCATATATGACTTCATATATTCTTATGTAACAATTTTTTTTTCTTTTCCAGTATCCAACACAAAGCCAAATAAATATTATTTTCCGTAAAAAAATAAAAAATAATGTACTTTGTTCATAATTCATAGAGTAAGGGATTAAGATTTAATAGAAGTTTTGGTTGTTTAAGTATTATCTAATATTGTTTTAAGATTTTTAAAATATAAATATGATTAATTTTTGTCGCAAATTTGTAAACTGAGATATTTCCAGTGCATTTTTATTATAATTAATTATTAATAATTAATTAAGATATATTTCGACTTTTAATTAAGATTAAAAATAATTAAATATTGTTATTTATTTTATTTTGTTTTATATTCCATTAATATCAATTATGTTTGTAATAAAGTAAATATGTTCTTTTAGTTGACAAGAAATATATGTCGTAGTTTAGTTAGTTACAAAGTAAAGTTGTGAAAACATACTTTCGACGATTCAGTTCGTTCCTATTGTCTTATTTTTATCAGTGATCCTGGGGAGAATTCTGGAGAATCGCCGACGTATACAATACTTGTAAATATTTTTATTTTTCTCGTGTAAGAGTTTTCTAAGCCCACTTCTTTTTGGTGTTTGGTGTTAGCGAAAACAATCAAAAGCCAATCTGCTTTGAAAACCGACTCAAAAAGAAACTAATAAATGAAATAAAATTCAATACTTTATTATATAAAATATAATTTTACGTTTTAGTTAAAGAAAATATGTAGGCTACATTATGAAGATTTAATTTTTTTTATTGAAATGAAGTTTATTTACATAACTGTATCAATACCAAACGACGGTTGACTTCTAAATGTTTATTTTACTAATTGAGAAGAATTTGTATATTTTAATAATGAATTATACGAATATTTATTAAGGAATTGCAATTATCAATAATTCTAAAAAGTTTGTATTATCATAAGAGGTGCCATTCTGTTTTCAAATGACTTAATGAAATGACGTCAAGACAAAAATGGAGTGAATTAAAATAGACGCGATCAATTGTGACTTGAAATAAATGCTATAAAAAGGAATAAGAGGTTTTTTTTTTAAATACTGAACGTCTCCAACTCTTTATAATTATGTATATATATACATAATATTGTACGCATAAAGTTTTTCAATATAAAACAAACATTTCTAAAATATATTTTAGAATTGAATGTCGTTTATTACAAGTACTTATAACTTCTAGAGATTAGTGTCACATAGTACATACCTGATTTGTCCAATTTTATATAAGTATATAAAATGTGTGAAAAAATAAGATTTATATTTCACTTTATTATACAATATAAATAATACAATATTTATAATATATTATCTGTTACTTTTATGATTTTATTTTAATACAAAGACAAAATGTAGCCTGTTTACTCGCTGATAATGTAACATTTGGTGAAAGAGTTTTTAAAATCGGCTTAGTGGTTTACGCGTTAAAGCGTAACAAGCAAACAAGCAAACTCACCTTCGCATTTATAATATTAGTTAGGATAATAATATATGACTATCACTTATATGGGATACAAACCTACTTAACTATATGATAGAACAAAATTAAATTAAAAAGACAAATATTACTCGTACAATATAATGGACAAAAATAAATAAAGGGTAAATGAATATGAGTTCTGTAAATAATAAATTTAAGTTTAAATTTTAATTTGCTTATGTTTTATAATAATTTTAAAATGTCGATAAATTTATTTATGAAAGCAAAGATATCGTTATACATAAACTAGCATTCTTTCACGTAGTTAAACTAACTTAATCATGTGATTATGATTTTTTAAGGCTTTGTTACAATAATAATAATTACTAATTAATAATAGTTTGACACAGCTCATTCCAGTTATATTACATAATTTGACTCAAGTAATTAACAAAGTAGTATAGTAATTATGGCTTTGTTTAATTATAATTTAAAGGTATTCTTTATAATCTTTATTAACCAAAAAGGTTCTAAAAATATCACAAGTAGGCGTAGTGTTCTTCATATCTCTTACTGTTTTGACATGACACTCATAATTTACAAAAATGAATATTTTAAAGATTTACTAAAATAGTCTTATATCGTGTAGTTTATAAATTTTAACGTATTAACTAAAAAACTCCGATTTTGCACTTCAATATATATATAATACTTTTTAATTTTACTTTAATTAGTTTTGGATAATAAGAATTGAAAGAAAGTTTTCCTTCCATAACAGGGATATAGGCATAACCTGAAATTACGATGCAACAGTACTAAGAGCGCATGAACGTAAAGAGGTACGGTGCAGGATGCATTCAGATGAACTTATATCAAATAATAGTACAGGAGGCTAGATTAATTCACCATCCGGTCAACGTGGCACTAGGGTATCAATGTTGCACCTACTCTAACTACCACAAAGCACTCGTAGATGGACAAAGAGATAGCATTATTGCTATCTCACTTTAGCCGTAACTTCAGTACTATTTAAAACAAATATTTCCGTTCTTTTCAGTATGCAAGTGTTGTTCTGATCTTTCGCTTGTATATAATTATGTAAAGTCTGTAATTTCTAGATTAAAAATTGTTCTTCTCACATATGACCAAAAATTCACTTCAGAATTCTATTTTTTATCATTTATAAAAAATAAAAAATGTCTATGCGTTTCTAAGCTAGTCAGTCACTTGATGACACTGTAAAGCTTGAGTTTTTATAATGTAAAGTTTATTTATTACTTATTCATCATATATTACTACTAAATTTAAAATAACAACATAATATAATAATATATTTATTATTCATTTAAACATTTCATTTTGGAAATGTTCTAGTAATATCTTTTATTTTGTTAATTTAATTTAAAAAAAAAAAACTATTTTACGAGATTCAAACTACTTTTTACTTATGTCGTTTTGCAGTTAGCAAACCGACATAAGTAGTAGGTTTGGTGCACCACTGTGCGTAGTTTATATGTATTTGTAAAATCGACGTGCACGGATGCGTGCCAATTACTAGGGTACCAGGACACAACAAGCGATGATTTCGCGTGTTTATGACCTATATGTATTTGCTTGTTATGTTAATACCTGTTTCAATATAAATACTACGGATGATATAATAATAAATTTTAAATGTAAGTAAAGGAGTATTTTTATAATTATTTTTTTTATTCCACGCACTTGTCTTCTATTGTTTGCTTATTTCTTATGGCTTCGTTACATTAACACTAAATAACTTGTACTCATACAAAATTATGTTCTATTAGGTCGAGGGAATGTTTTTTCGTGTTTTTTATACAAATTTAAGATTTTCCTAGCTTAGTTTATTTATATATATGTGTCATTTTGTTCAATAACTACCATATAAACCGATTGCTGTAGATATGTTGATATTTCTCACCAGGGACTTTTGGCTTTAACCTAACACCATCTGAGGGCGGGCGCAAGGTTAGGGCTATACGGTGGATGCATTTACACTTTCCAACCAATCTCTCTCAATGTTTGTTGAGAGGATATATATGTGATTAGTCTGGTATTATCATGATTAAAAACCCCAATTTTTGCCAAATTTTCTTTATTCCTAGATCGAGTCTAATCAGCTGTTGTAGAGGTTGGATTCGGTAGTTTTACGTCATAATGAACGATGTCCTTCCAATTGCACTCTACACACAGCATCACCTTATTGCTAGTTAATCCGGGATTTGCTATTGTTTGTGGAGCTAGACTGCCCTTTGACCATGACCTTTTTCTTACGTTCTTGTCATAAGGTAATCCACTTTTCATCACCAGTGATCAATCTGCTTAAAATTGGTTCGGTTTCATTAGATTTAAATAGACAATCGCAAAAAAGTACATTAGGTATCTTTCAGTGACCTCGTGTGGCACACAAATATTGAGATTTTTTCTATAATTATTTATTTATTATTTTACAAGTGGATCAAAACCACCCAGATGCAAACTGCAAACAGTACATTCAAAGAGATTTTACTGCAACCATTTTTACTTATAAAAAACCCATTTACGCGTTTCCCCTTACATAAAAGGGGTCACCGGCGCTGAGTGCGCCGGAACACCTCCTAAAACATCAGCGGATAGGGTATACTATATATCCTATATCTATGTCTGTTTGAGAAGCGTCACGGGATCGCTTGCGCATGCTACCGTGACTGATGGGGGGTGCGCATAGCGCCGTCTCCATCGAAATAGTGGACGCTGCCGCTCCATGGCCTCCTTCTGCGACATAACATTCTTTCAGCACCCTGGACGGTTGCCGCTCGCCATGAATACCACCATAATCACCACTGTCGGTACACTTCTGCCTGGTGTTAAAAAAGTCTTGAGCGGTGAAAGTGCGCACCTATAAGGGTGTAACGAATGCCATGGAGCGTACCACCGGTATATAAGCGCTGGCAAGGGGATTACGTCCCTCCCACGTTGGGTAAGAGGCGGTCCAAGGCAGCAGCAACGTTGAGGAGCTTCGGGCCCAGTTGGACAAAGTTCTGTCCTAAGCTCCATCTTCCGTCCAGGTAGAGCTTTGTGCAAGCTCGTATGGGTAGGTGCCACCCACTTATCAGATATTCTACCGCAAAACAGCAATACTTGGTATTGTTGTATTCCAGTTTGAAGGGTGAGTGAGCCAGTGTAATTACAGGCAAAAGGGACATTACATCTTTGTTCCCAAGGTTGGTGGCGCAGTGGCGATGTTGTTTTTTTTAAAGAAATGTACAAACCACTGTCTATGGGCCACCAGTTCATTACCTAGGGCCGTTTCCTGGACGGTGATACACACCCCTCGAGGGTGACCAAACCTATTTTAGCATATAGATTGAATAAATTTATTGCACTCGATAATAATTGCTAATTAGCTTATATCGACATCAAGATATCGGCGATAAGCAAGACTTTCATCGCTCCTGAGACCTTTATCACTTATCTCGAGATGGTTGGTTTTATCCATTAGTCATTGGCCACAACTTCCATTTTCGAGCTCTCTGAGGTCGTTTGTAAGTACCACCTTGTACTAGGCGTTGAAAACGATGAGTCGTGCTAGCTGTTACTAGTATTAGATACTGACTCGTTGGTGGTATTTTTGCGTTTTTCCAAAAGCATGTAAATATATTTATACGCCTTAATTTATTGAAAATTACATAATTTTTAAAGGGTAATTTTACAAAAACGTTTGTTTGTTTGATTTAATGCCTACTAAGAAAAACTAAGGCCTACTCAAAAACTATTGATTATATTTGTAACTTTTGCGTAGCCTGTCTATCAAGAGCTTTCTTCATGACCTGCCTTTTATATTCGATATTATTAATTCACGTTAGTTCAAACACAAAGTTAAAATTAAGCCACAAAATAATTTTTTTTTAAAGTATTGAAAATTTCTGTAACTGTATTGTTATGATTTGTGTATAGATTTATATATACTTTATTAGCTAAAACTTAACTAAGTCATATTCAATCATGGATCTTATAAAAAAATACTAGGGATGGGCCGATATTCGTTTTACATTCGGTTTAACCGAATTTCGCCAGCTTGAACCGAACTTCACCATTCGGCCGAAATTCGATCTAAATGCCGAACATTCGGTGCAAAAAGAAAGTCTTGCACTATTTTGACTGAAATTAATGGATATCATACTATCTATCATAGCTGTAACATAAAACTAGGCCTTTATATATTCATGGTCGTTTATTTTAGTAGGAACAAGTAAACCTTAACTTCCAATGTGATAAAAATTAAATTATCTTCTTCTGCGATATGTTATATAATATACAGGGTTATTTGGATTAATAACCTCCTAGATAATGTTACATTTGAACACTCAAATAACCCCGTGTAATAGTTATCAGATTAAACAAAAATGAAATAAACTTAGATTTCTTCTAACAAATAGCAGTACGTATAAATTATAATGAAATTGAACCGAAGTTCGGCCGATTTTTTTATTTTCACCGAATGTTCGGCCGAATTTCGTATTCGGTTCAATCCACATTCGGCCCATCTCTAGAAAATACCCATATGGCTAAGCACTTGTATGATTTATTTAGATGACAACATTACGAACTATGCGTAATTTACAAGTTCTTCTAAGAGCAGAGGATGATAAATCATTCATTATCAAAATTGGGCGCAGTTTACCCTCACACGTAGCTACCGTTAATCAGCATTCAGCGCTTACGGTGAGTCAAGAGCAAGACCACTTGACATGAGCCAGAGTTACGAGGGATCTTCCTGTCGACACTTTCAAGAACTCTGTAGAAATGTATTGGGTATATTTCGACGCGTTCTCATGGTTTACTTCTCCGTCGCAATCACTCTACACGTTTTTTATAACTTGTAGGTAATATATACGTATGCAGTGCAACGTTTGACTAATGTCTAAAAAAAAAAACTTATTGGGCTCATTGGAATATTTTAATACAAGATTTTTTTTAATTATATTCTATTGTCTTAACTTCAATGTTACATTTTCGAGTTTCGGAAATATGGTGATGCAGAATATCTTCATAGGCACAAATAGGCAAAGAAAAGACAGTTCGGTAGTTGTTTGGTAATATTGACGAACTTTAGAGTTATCAAAAAGCAAAAGATATGGAAATAAGAGTATAAAAACAATCATCAAAATATGCATATACATATGTTTTCCCCAAACTTCCAATAATTATTGTGGTCGAAATTCGCCTTTGAGAATTTCTAAAGAATTTACGTATCCGTCAACGCTTATTTTACTATAAACTGCATTTGTAAGATCCATTTTATAATATAGGTACTTCTTATGTGTAGCATCCTCACTAAAATCAAATAGATCACATCTATAAAATTGAACGTATAAACGTTTTATAAAAGTCCTTGTCACAATACCAAGTTATAGTAAAAATAAATATTGCTATACCGATGTTGGTCACTGACTGACGTCTTTAACAAGATTTAGTTCTATTATATACAATTATAAATAATCATATTGATTCGCCCTCTACTCTCCAAATAGCTTTTCTGTTGTCCGCGTATCAATTATCAATGCTAGGCGTAAGGAAACATTCTATGTTTCTGCAACCAAAACTAAATTTGTTAAAAATTTAATTATAAAATGACCAGATATTCTTAGATTGTGATATATTTAATATCTCTCTTGTCAAATTTAATGGTTTTATTAAAAATATTTCAACTAATTGTAGTACTGATTAATTTTATTATTTATATTTTATAATTATTTTATTGAAGGTTAAAATTTGTATTTTCTTTTTTTGAGTTTGTCGTCTATCCCTCTCTCTTGTAAACCTAATTTCTAATTAATTTATAATTTTATGTGTTGCATCTACAGCTCGTACTGTATTGTATATGCTAGTAAATCATTAGAAATTTTAATTGGTAAAGATAGTATTTATAAAAAGAAATTATATACCGTTTGTTACCTTTAAAAAGTAAAGTAACGTATTTGCTTTTTAATTGCAGCGTTAATTAAATAATTAAGTCTTATTTTTTTTTAACTAAAATAACGATAAAATTAATTAAGTATTAATTTAATTCATTCATTCATATCAATAATTGATAAATATTTTAACTATTCTGAACCTGAATTGAAAAAGTATTTGATTTGGTGTATTAAAGAATGTTATAATACTGGTATCACATAATTTAATTAGTAAGTTTATTTATTTAAGTTTAAGTTATTTCAAAATAATAATTTATCTCATATCTCTCTTACTTCTTCAAAATTCTAACTAATATTATAAATGCGAAAGTGAGTTCGTTTTTTGTTACGTTTTCTCGCCTAAAAATTCCCGACCGATTTTAAAAATTCTTTCATCAATGGAGGCTACATTTTGTCCCCGTATTCCCACGGAAACGGGAACTACGCGGGTGAAACCGCGGGCAAAACGATAGTACTAAATAAATTCTAAAGCGACGAAATCATTTGAG
Source organism: Nymphalis polychloros (assembly GCA_905220585.2). Classification (NCBI taxonomy): domain Eukaryota; kingdom Metazoa; phylum Arthropoda; class Insecta; order Lepidoptera; family Nymphalidae; genus Nymphalis; species Nymphalis polychloros. The sequence goes on along the minus strand of HG992241.1, from coordinate 12,701,854 downwards.
AACACAAAGGTCATCCCTGTAAAACGTTATTTCCTTAATGTATGTATGGTATGTCCTGCATTGGGTTAAGCCTAAGTTATATGCAATATATCACAAAGATAAGGTCTGAACACTGAAAAATATTAATAGCTTAAGAACCAGTGATCGGCAGACAAAAAACATATTAAAACGGCAGACATGCTGCGATCACGTTTTAAAAGTCAATATGACGATTTTTTACTTCTGGACACGTCTAAAGGAACCGTCGACGGGAATAGTGAATCCCCATTTCAGCTACGGCAGGTGAAATAGTATACCTAGCATCAATATGGAGTTTGCTAAAATACCGTAAGTCTGCCGATCACTGGCTCTCAGTCTATAAATGATGTTGTTGATATATTAAAAAAAACAAAAACATAAGAGGAAGCATTAGCAAGACTTATCTACACAAAAAATGCCTCATATTATTTTTACTGTGCATATGAATGACATATAAAAATCTAAGGAGATTGATGCTTTTGGAATTTGAGTAATAGGTATGTAATATAATAATAACAAAAGCCTTTAATATATAATCGATTTTCGAATTTGATACATTATAAACAAATGTTTTTTAAATAGAGTTAAAAACAATATATTAAATTCTTAATTGAAAATGCAAACCTCAAAATAAAATATTTTGATTTTTCAAATAATACTCAGCCGCAGGTAGGTTAGACTTGGTATGTCTAATAAATTAACCCAACCGGAAGAAAAATATACCTATGATGACCTTGTTGTCCTATAAAGAGGTTGTGTTGAAAAAAAAAAAACATTTCTGGATCTTTTTTTTTTCAGGCATGGGTAGGTAGGCCTTCGGTGTATTTCTGACGTAAATCGTAGTGGATGTGATGAAATGAATTAATGAGAACGAAAGTATAGTTTAAATCAAATAAACTTACCATGATCATTGGCAACGGCATACTGATAATTGGGTATGAGGTCAGGCAGATCGTGTCGAGAAGGTGGAGAAGCTGGCTGTGGTCGGTACGCTGGTTCAACTGCACCATACGCAAGGGGCCATTCTCTTTCTCCCATACTGCTATAAGCACAATATTCTCCACCGTAGCTTAACTGTTGGCTAGAACCCGAATGCGAATAAGCACAGGCGCCGTAGTCAATAGTTGGCGTGCTGCTAGCACCTGCACCGCTACCACTTGCTAACTCATATCCTGTAGGCTGTGATGGAGGCAGGGCTCCAACTCCGCTTCCACACAGATAACCACCACCTCCAAACTGAGGTTTTAACGCCTGACACTTACGTCGGAATCCACGAGGCCGCCGCCGGAAAGAGCCTTCCTCAAACATAAACTCTGAAGACGGATCGATCGTCCAGTAATGACCTTTCCCAGGCCTACCGAGCCCTTTCGGTAACTTGACAAAGCATTCATTCAAGCTAAGATTATGTCTCACCGAATTCTTCCAGCCTTGATAAGAACTACGAAAAAATGGAAACTGCTGCTGTAGAAATGCATATATTTCACTAAGTGTCAGGCGCTTGTTCGGAGAGTGACGAATTGCCATAACGATAAGGGCTATATAAGAGAAGGGTGGTTTTTCTTGACGGCGCGTGGCAGGCGCGCGGCGCGCCGCCTCTTCGGTGTTTTGGTCCTCGGTCTTCATGCGTGCGCGTCGGAACGCGAGCCGGAGAACAGTGCACGCACCGCCCACCAGCGAGCGTGCGCCCGCGCCGCCCATTGCCGCCCCTGCACCCGCGCCTTTCCGCCGCGTTGCCAGACATCCACACCCGGATCGTTCATACACCGCTTTACGAATTCCCCTATTGAAAGATAGCATGTATCTACCTATGAAAAATTAATATAGATGATTCCTTTACGCCAGAAAATATCTATTTTTGTATATGTGTCTACCTAATCGTTTAATATGTAAGTATCGTCCGTTAGATTTTGAAACTAAATTTTCAATTTATTTCGATTAGTGTTAATTTTCGCTTATCTACTGAAATAAATTAAATTTGAAAATAGCTTTGTATATAATGTATACGTATATAAGGTATACCGTATGCCGCATGCCGCAGTTCATAGCAGAATTATGCAAAAAATATATTAAAGGCTTCCCAGTCGTTGCGCCAGCTCTCGCAGCCTGGATCTCTCACGGGCTTATACAAACACTAAACAGCGGAAAACCCGCTTAGACAATAATATTTACCCGTCGCAAGGACGCCTGTCGAACGCCCGCTCTTGACCTAGCACAATTAAACCAAACATTTTACTAGATCTATAAAACTGTTATACGACGTTACACCAAATATTTACCATAAAGCGTAAACCAAAAGTTTTGCATTAAGCTTGCCCGTTTTATTTACACGCGCGTAAGCGGTTAACGACACTGGAAATTCGGCTCTATTTCAACAGCGTACGTCTACATTTAAATAAAAATAAACGTAACTAGTGATTTAAGCTATGAAAGCAAACTCAACGAGTAAGTCATTGTAACAAACAAACTCATCGCTTTGTGCTTCGTGATTTAGATAAATTGATAATTGTTTGTTTTTAAGTTTGCTTGCTATTCATAATAACTAGTGAAAGTTTCTCATGGTAGTAGGAATCTTGCAAATTCGGCTGGATAGGTACCACCCACCCATCTGATGTTCCACCGCTGAATTGCAATTCCTAATCTAGTGTTCCGGTTTGAAGGGTGAGTGAGCCAGTAAAGGTGCTAGGGAGATAACATCTTAGTTCCTAATTTTTGTAGCGCATTGCTGATGTGAGGGATAATTAACATTTCTTACGACGCGAATGTCTATTCGACGGTGGTGACCATTAACCGTCAGGTGGCCCATTTGCCAGTCTACCTACCTACTTTATAAACAAAATAGCTCCGATGTTCGATAGTTGGCTGCTCCCGTACCTCCGAAGACCTATTAATAACTATTATGAACCTATTTAAAGCCTTTCTTGTGCGTCCTGCGCCTAAGCTCTCTGTTCGTATCGGAATACCGTTCTATCAGCTCAGGAAAGTAAGAGAACAAAGAATTACCTTTTGCTTGTGCACTGTTACATATACTTGGCATTAATAAGTATAGAGAAAGACTGCTATTGTTAATCAGGTCTATTTCGTTTTATTGCCAATATAATAATGGTCTATTTTTAATTTATCAATACAAAATCAATAAAATAAAAAATGTACACCCCTTATGTAACCGAGAAGCTAAAGTAATTATTAAAAATTGGCTGCTAGGACTAGATTATGAACAAACTGAACTGTTGTTGCTATAATATATTGTAAAACAAAATACACACATACATACACACACACACAGAAACACATACACACAGACATACACGCAAACACATACATACATATACACCCCACACAAATCTTCTGACACTCCCTTCTAGTATACAGTAAGAAATATTCATTAATTTTATATTTACATTGAACGATATGTCACTAAGACATGAGAGAGGACACTGATTTCTGTAATACAGGTTTTGAGCCTAGCTCAGAAATCAGGGACTTCATTATAATTTGTTACTTTTTATGTGAATAAAGATTATTATTATTATTATTATTATTTAACCTTAACTACATACATAATTTGGTAAATTAAACTTAAAAGCAATTAAGTACCTGCTGTTTATTTAAGCTAAAACTTATTAAGTAGCTCACAATTATGACTTCAATTGGATATTAAGTTAATTTAATAACCGAACCGAATGTAATTAGGTAATTGTCTGCATAGCAAGATGTATTCGCATTATCCGGTACATTAGTCTAACCATCGCAGTGAATGTTGAACCGTAACAATAATGTTTGTTACTTTTATATCGCGTGTGGGTCTCCTGTAAATAAATAATATTTGCTTTGTCTATAAATACCAGCTCGCTGATAGACCCGCTCCGCTGGGTTGCTGATCTCTGTTATAAACAATCACTGCCGCCGCCTCTGTAGTAAACATTACCTCCATCATACGCTGATGTGTAGCCTTGCTACTTTTAAATGACTACTTCTGAAATTACATAATTGTTATGAATAAGTAATAAAACTTATTAATACCTTTCTTATGTTTTTCTAATAGGTTCATCTATTTCTATTACATGGGTGTATAATGTATATAAACAGTAAATATAATTTTTAGGTATCTAAGCATATTATGTAAAATGACTATTTTTTTGTATTCAAAAGTTTTTCCTATGAAAAATATAACATGAACGATAAATCAGTGTTACATGTATTTCTGTCCCTCTCACTCGGATTTTATTTATTACAGAGCGAAGAGAGGGAGATGTCTATGACGTGAGCGTTGGAACGCGAAGCTCCGCCCAAAAGATGGCGCGGTAGTGAGACGCACGCGCAAACCGCTGCCTGATCTTGAACCCTCCATTCATCACCATTTACGAGCAAGCTATGTTTTTCTTTGAGGTTTTACGGTTTCGTCTTAAAATTGGTATGCAATTAGACGTTTATAGTTCCATGTAAATTAATTGTCCGGTACGTTCACTAGATACCGTCCATATGTGAAATTTGAATAAAAGTTTAATATTTAAAGAGTTGGTTCATATTTTGTTTTATTCTAAGATTTTTCATAATATAACTTTTATTTTTAAACCCTTACCTAATATTAATTATAATTGGCGTACCTAATTAGAAAATAATCTTTAGTTCTATATTTCATTCATTTTAAACTTATTTAAATAAAATGTAGGTAAAATAAACTAAGCTTATCGATAGTGGGTTTTATGACAGACCCCCCCCCCCCCCGGACAAGTTATCCTACCTCCAAATATGTGTTCCAGTGTAAATGGAGAGACGCCAGAGTATTGGTACAAGTAACATTACATGTTGTACCCCGTAGTTGGCGGCGCACTGACCGTACGAATGTAAGAAGTGCCTTATAGGTATTTCTAACAGTACGCACCGGTATAAATGAATAAAGAATAAAAACTTTTAACTGATTAAATTCATGTAGTAAAAGAAATTTAACTTGTCTATTAACTAGATTGTCGTATCACCAGCACAAAAAGTATGTACAAAGATATATCTGCCGCTTTATATGGGTCATTGGTACCCAAAATTATTGTTGTAAAGTAATTTTATACCTTAGTGTCTTAGCATCTGAAAAATCGATATTCAACTTTATTTGACTTCAACTGTTCAAGAGATGGGTATGTCGGTTTGAAGGTATAAGAGAAAAAACAGTTTCTCTACTATCAATATTTTTTATTTGGTAGTAATTTGGCTACAATTAATAGACCTGATGATAACGTACTTTTGAAAAGAAGGTACATGGGACACTGCCGTTAATCGGTACGGTGACCGAAAAAAAATAATAAGTACCTAAAACTATGTATAATTTCATGTAAGCCAATAATTAAATAATTCTTATTGATATTATAATATGAGTGAGCTATTTTTTTAAATTACCATTATGAAATTAAATCAAATTAATAACTTTATACAAAACCTTTATTTAAATATTTTATTTAATTATTTGCACCATTGATATCTAGTGATATATGAATGCGTAACTTGCCAGTATCTGTTGCCACTCATTTGATCGATTAGGTACTTGCTTTCATCATCTACTTTTTTATAATATCGTTTCATAAGATTACATTAGTAAAATATTATTATAATTCTATTATGTCCCTTATTGACTGCCTCGTTGGTCTAGTGGCTAGGTATAAGGCCGCAGACCCGGTGGTCCTGGGTTCAATTCCCAGGTCAGGCCAATAAATAGTTATTGGGTTTTTCTGTCAGAAAATTCTCAGTAGCAGCCCGGAGTCTGGAAGTTGGAAGTGTGTACACTCCCGTGCCTTGGAAAGCACGTTAAGCCGTTGGTCCTGCGCCTGAACTCTTTCCGGTCGTGTCGGATTGCCGTCCCATCGGATTATGAGAGCTAAGGAAAAGAGAGTGCACCTGTGTTTGCGCACACACTTGTGCACTATAACTCTTAAGAAAAAATCTATTTATTTGTTATTAGAAAAAAACAATTACTTACTATTTCTTCCAATAGAAAATGTGATATAAAAACTTATTCAATAAAGTACTCTAGCATATATTATATCAAAACAGTATAAAACGACGTATAATCTTCAAAATGTATTATTGTATAATCCGGTACCATTTTAGCGGATTATCTGCTGCAGCTGAGGTCAGGCCTTCTGTCTTGTGAAAAATGTTTGGAGCTTTACCCTGACGATTATTATCCTTGCAAAGCGCGTTTCAAGAATATACTATTAACTTTTAACTATTATCAGGGTAATTTTTTTTTTAAAATACGTAGGCACATTTTCAGAGGCCGAATTAAATGCGTAGAGGCCACAAATATTTTGAAACGAGCCGAGAAAAAAAAACAATTATTTATTTAACAATGTTAAATTGTAAAAATTTTCAAAAAGTGCTTTGTTTATGAACATTCTTTTATCTTCGATAGAAAGTTTTTGTCTCATCTTTAAAAATATATCATACTGAATTAGGATCACATAATTCGATATTACAAAACTACCTAAGTATAAATTGTATGAAATCATATACATTTTTTTATAAAAGAACTTCGGTGACATTTTATTTACTAGTATTACCTTTCATATATGTAGAACAGGAAAAGCTGGAATAACAAATTGGTCATACAAGTTGATAAGTAGGTACAAGTGAGTCAAAGAAATGTTACGTCACATGCGAATTCTGAGAGCACGCAAGCCGCTGCGTTTTAGTATCCACTGATGTTGCACCGCCGCGGTCTATAAGACCCACATACACAAACTTCGTATGAGACCTACATACGAAGTATCGAATGCCTGGACAAGTTGCTTTTTGTGATCCGACACGACCGCACTAATAATTAATTATATCCGTAGTTTTACGACACCTTTCTTAGAAATACTTATGAACGCAATGTCTTATCTATATTATAGTTGTAACAATGTTACCGGCTCACAAATATGTTGACACAGTTAAATCTTAATTTGTCCCATAAAACATTCCGGTCCCGACATTTGGACGCATGTATTTTCTGACGCATGTATTTTCCTTTCAACAATATGCACCAAGTTATATATTTTTTCTTAATTTTATAGCATTAGTGCAAAATTAAGCTAGGTGATAAGGACGCAGATCCCGAGGTACTGGGTTCGAATCTCAGGTCAGGCTAATAGAGGTATTCCCAGTAAGTTGACGGTCTTTAGTCTTTACACTTCTGTGCCTCGGAAAGCATATCGGTCCTGTGCCTCTCTGATCTCTTTATGGTCGTGTCGCATTACAGATCTATCAGATTTTTTTGAGTCTAATGGTGTTTGCTCACGCACTTGTGCACTATAACATGTTTAGCGCAGTTGGCCGTGGCCGAAATCAGTCAGTGGTCAGGAGGACATTATCATCTAAAGCCTTATTAAACCAAATTAATAAAGTTATTCAATTGTGTTTCTTAAATTTTTACACATAACTGCTACATTCGATGTCAGTTAGGGCAGAATCCGTAAATATTGTAATGTTAATACAAATTATTTTATAGAACTTTGATATTATTTTATATTTATGTAGGTCGTAGTATAACCATCGACGATCGTAAAGAAGAAGAAGAAATTTATCAACGCTTTTCTAATAACTATTCTCAGCTAAAGCGTTAGTACATTATTGAATACTATAATTCTTAATTTCTTGTTACTTATCACAAGAGTGCAATGTGCGTAGAGAAGTTATAACTAACTCGTTGGTAGGGCTTAGTGCGAGCCCGTTTGGGTAATTACCATCACATATTCTGACACCAAAGAGCAAGCTGTAGCCACAACTTCAGGTTAACGGGAACTTTAAACAATAAGAGCAGATTATAATGATTATATTTCTCGTTTTCTTTAAAATAGCAATTATAATATATCCGCGTGCATTATCGTATAACAACCAAATGTTCCTTTTTATTGCTGTCAATTTTAAAATTAAAATATGATGTTCCGAATTTATTTATAAAAATCAATTATCTATTTAATAAAAATATGTAATTAAATATAATTCAATACCTACTTAGTATTGTTGTGTTACGGTTTGAAGTTTGAGTGAGCCAGTGTAACTTACAGGTATGAGATACATAAAATAAAAACATTCACACATAAAGTTATTTTAGAATTACAATTCACCGTTATATATAAATAATACAAACAAACATACATACAACATATCTGAATAAATTCACTATATTCATTAAATTCATTATATTATATATAATATGTGTATGTAGTATATAAATAACTTTTTACAAAATCTTTTTTAATCTTTACGAATAATTAAAAAATAAAAGGAGATTTTTTTTTGCGCTTGAAGCACCGAGCAAACAGCTTGAAAGTGTGACCGTAGGTGAAACAACTTCTAAAAGTTTTATTCAAAGTACTAGGGAACTAGACTCCATGAGGAGAGGGTTTGAACTCGAGGTTTTGCGCATGCGTTTATAAGGGGAAACGATTGAAAACATATAAAAGGGTGGTGGGTGAGGGTGGTTACCGTGTGCAGTTACTATACGTAGTCTAGTTGACCGTTGCATTATATTGAACTTTTATTTCTCGAAATAACAATCAATATGTTTTGATATTGATTGGTCTATCAACTACAATTCAAATAAGTTTATAAGCTTATATATTACCTAATCGAAAATATTTTCAATAAATGAAACATCAACAGCAAAGTGAAATATATAGAAAAATCGAATTCAAACATGCTCATATATTCGTATATGACAAGGACAAGGATTATGAAAAATATTGTCAAAAGTTGTATGTAAACTTACACTTTGTACCAATAGTAAACAACTATGACATTTTGTATTTCCAAATAATGTCAACTTGTTTTATATATATTGTTTTGACAAATGAACTTATTAACGTTTTAATCTGAATTACAATGTACTTAAAAGTTACAAAAGTGCGAAAGTGAATATAAGTAATGTAAAGTATTTGTTGAAGTATTTGTAGTTTTTTTTTCGTATTTATTAGAATGTACATAATTTAGTAATAAACAAATCAGCTGTTTGTCTAAAAGTATCCGTCATACTACTAACTCATACAAAGTTAATCCAAATTAAAAGTTCAAAATACCAAGTTATCTATGTTATTTACATAATGTGTTTCAAATAATTTCATATAATATTTTTTATTAAAAAACACTATGTATTCATGATAAATTGCAGGATTCTGTGAAAACCGAACCGAATCAAGTAATTATACTTTAACTACTACTAACACATTAGATATTACACGAGTATGTACATATTTATTAAAATACTGGTTCGTTCAGTAGTTCAAATTTAATCATTGTAATTACCGAAAATTTAAGGAAAGCAAATAATATGAATTTCTTGTGTTCGAATAATTTTGAATGTAATAATACTTAAGCTCGATTAAGATTCCGAGAAGAATCGGCAAGGATTTACAAAGTTATATGAATCAAATACAATTTATAGGTAATTAATATCCTGCCTGAAGGTCAATGAACTCTACGCATTTTTGTCATCTTGTATAATCTAATGTTCAGAACCTAATATGCTTTATTAAATAAAGTTAAAATATTAATTAGCAAAGTTAAAAATATCTGCGGAGTTTTATTATGGAAACGAATACCATGACCTAGAAAAGATTTATTAACTTTGAACTGTTTTAAATGTGTGTTTAACTGACATTATAATTATTTTCATAATAACATGTCTTACTACATTTTTAGGTAATACTTAAGACATAAAAACTATATTCATTCTTTAAAAGAACGGAAGCATTCCGGCTTTTTGTAATTATGGAGTAAGAACTCCGTTTGAGATGATTTTAGTAAAGATGGACTCCTCTTAAGAGACAACAGATGGACAACTCTTATATATTTTTGAAATTATTTAACTTTTCATACCGATTATTCTACAATAGTAATAACTAATGGAGATTGTTAGGTGCTTGTTAATCGCCTGAGTAATGTGCCAATGTACTTACTAGTTACTACTACCAAAACAGTATCGATTATGAAATTAAATGCGATATATGTACTTGTATCATAGCTGTTTAGATTCTATTTACTCATTTTACAAGTTTCCAAGCAGACGTAAGTTTTACCCACACATGCTTTGAGTATTGACATAATTTGCTCCAAAAACAACATGTTCACGTGTTGAAAGCAGCATTCATCATTTGATCTCCAAAAGTCGACGCAGTGACGGCACAAAAGACGTACGCTCCGAGCAAGTAAAGCGAGACCGTAAATTACGTTTTATGACGACGCGGCCATGTGCATTACGTCCATCGACGACGCCTCTGCCCCGCGCCGCGCAATTCGCGACGCGGCTCACAACCAACATTGCTTTGTGAGCAATTGTTTTAATATGAAACAGATTTCAGGAAGCGGTGAATAGATTTATTTCGATAATTTCATTCGCGGTAGAGTAATGTAAACGTTTCACAGGGGAAAGTGATCTACTGGGAAATTTAAACAATAACAAAAGCTTAACGCTTGCAAACGACTGATGCTGGCGACGAATTTTACCGTTTCGTTTTACTTTAATGAATCGGAAAATCTGTTAAAATAATGGTTTATGTAAATTGTTAAAATGTAGGTAAACAAATATGTTATATATTTAGTATTTTAAGGAGTAGTTGTACATAAGAGCACAATCGAAGAGCTTGTTCGACTACAGATATGCTTTTTTTTTGGTTTATCAATTTGCAGACAACAGTAATCGATAAAGAGAACATGTGTTGCTAGTCTCGGCATTTTTCCAACAATAACACTATCTAATATTGCTGTATTGTATCGAGAGGAGAGTTGGTAAGCATACTTATACATTGTACATCTGTAGAATGTACTATTTACATTACAACACATAAACCTGGTTTTAATCACATTGATCAAACAATAAATTCTTACTGTAAAAATAAAATTTCAGTAGACGATAGTTTTATTTTTCATTCTGTATCTCAAATTATTTTGAAAATGACTGTTACAAGAATTAAATATAAGAAATACTGTAACTATTATAAATAATCTATTATGCACGCTTTTGAAGTTGTAACATATTATTGTCAACAAATATTCAGTAAGCAATTTATATTGTTAATACATCGTGTCATCTTATAAAGCACTACTTGTGGCAGGTAGGTATGCCATTTTGATAACTGAAATTAGATATGCAAAAGTGAGTTTGTTTGTTTGTTTGTCATGATTAACTACACAACAGATCATCCTAACATTTTGCTTATCTACGCATTGTCAGAGATATAGTTCAGAAAAGGACATAGGGTGAGCACAGAAAGTAATTATAATTTAAAATTAAATTATAGGTACATATATGCAATGACGAGGTAAGTTATGATATAACTAATTGATATTCAATAATGAACAATTAAGCAATGCTTACTTATATCATCGTTTATTAATTTGTCATTTGATCATAAATAATATAATTTATAAATTTAATATATTATTTTATAAAATACATCCAATTAAAATGCAGTATCATTTTAAATTTAAATACATATATAAAACAAACTAATTTTACTGTATTGGTAGATTACGTATCAATTCACTACATAGTTGTAATCACAGCTTGCTATTACTACATTGCCCGTTACGCTTACATTCGCATAGAGCAAGATCCATTACTAGACGGCTAATGTAAACAACACCATCGGACGGCGACTTTAAAGGCATTACACGGAAACTGAGCCTTTGAAACGCTTTTTGTTCGTACCGCACAAGAAGATTTAATTTAAGACGGTATCTAGTTCCATATGTTATAATAACAAATATATAAATCACGTCACCACACAGTTATGTACAATGTACACCTAACTTTACAAATTAGCTGAGTGAGATTTCACAGTACAGTAACAGCCTGTGAATGTCCCACTGCTGGGCTAAAGCCTCGTCTCCTCTGTCGAGGAGCAGGTTTTCGAGCTTATTCCACCACGCTGCTCCAATTCGGGTTGGTGGAATACACATGTTACAGAATTTCAGTGAAATTTGACACATGCAGGTTTCCTCACGATGTTTTCCTTCACCGTCAAGTACGAGATGAATTATAATCACCAGTTAAGCACATGATATTCGGGCCATCTCGGCTTTAGCTCAGAGTGAGTGAGTGAGATTTAAAACAAGAATAAAATATATTACCAACTTCTAAGTTGTAAGGAGTTCTAATCGCCTATAAACAGAATTGCTATAAATAACACTTAAATAATTATTTCAGTATTCAAATTCAAGTTATTAAAATATATTCAAAATTCAAGTTCTGGATTTTTTTTTAAAAGTAACCTGTAGAGTCCTTTACTCCTTCAGCTGGTAGCTCTATACTTAAGCTGGTAGACAAAAAAAAAGATTTATTGTAAAAAGGAATGATGTAAAGTAAAATTCGTGTTACAACTGTAAAGTTTATATACTTGTAATTTATAATTATTATTGATACTGTTAGACCATGCTCTAAGAAGATGCTGGATAAGTTAAGCCTACCCCACACTCAATTCAATTGTCTCTTCCCGGGGAAGAAATCATTGTAGATTGTTAATAAAGGCTAAACGATTAGTTGACAGTACCTAAACATTATATAAACTATTAAAATAATGTACGCTACATGATACATAGATACGCCACTGCTGAACGAATGCCTTTTCTTAAAGACGTCCACCACCCTGCTCCACTGTCGGTTGCCAGATACACGTTCGCAGAATTTTAACCAACATAATCAGGTTTCCTCATGATGTCGTCTTTACCAGCAAGATTACTTTACAAACACATTTTAGGTATACGAAAACTGCTCAATTTGAAGTCGCGGTCGTCGTGTAAGATCTGTGTTGCTTATCAACAGGACAGTCACAGCTTCTAGCATAGCTGTATATAGTTAATCTATTTGGTTTGATATATCTACTTATATATTATATGAAATATTACTTTATATAATTACGTTTATTCATAGCAATGAGTTATTTTAAATATCTTATATTACGAAAGTATTTATTTTGTTATTATTTGATTTTTTCCAAAACCACTAATCTAGCAGAAGTTAAACATTAAGAAATTCATATTTATAAGGTGAAAATAAACATAAGCAACTAAGATAACTTTTTAGATAAGGACTTTCTATTAATTTTAATAATATTTATTACTACAGATTATACGAAGAAAAGAAAAAATCTTAAACTTGTTTTATTGACACGAAAAATTAGGAATCCTAAAAAAAATTATCATAAAATATTCAACATTATCCATCTCCAACAAAAACGGCGTTTCAATTTCTAATTTTTATCAGGATAAAAGTTAGTTATATCTCTGCAAGGCGAGAAATTTATACACATTCAGTGAGAATGTGTATAAATTTCTGACAAATATATTTTTTATAAGTAAAACATGAAATTTCAAAATCATTTTAATTTCAGTCTTGGACATTTGCATCGTGGAGATCAAAGACAGAAAAGTAAAATGTTCCAGAAATAATTTTAAATTCATTGGCAATCGTACATCAAACGTTTTTACTCATCGTCATTTAATAAGTAGGAAAAATCTTACGATCCGTTAAATTTATTTAAGTGTCTATTTTTGAAACGGCTTTAAGCTAAATTCTTTGTATTTTTTAAATATTCTTATACATAGTATAAAAATATTACACAAGTATTTACATTAATAGGTATCAATAAGTAAAATGAAAAATAATAAACTTGGAATCACTTTATTTAATTTAAATATTTACAATATGTATTAAGATATGTAGCTATATATATATGTAGTTCATAAAAAGTCATGGTTATTGAAACACGACTATATTATTAGATTATTTGTAACTCTTTCAAGAAATAAAGCAATACATGAAGTCAAATCGTTTATGGTAGCCATCTATTTTTTGTATGCCATTTTAGGACCCAACCCTTGCATCATATAGGTAAATTAACCCTCGGACGGCGGATGTAAACAAAAGTAAATCACGCCTGGCGCATTCGGCCACATGTGCGTTAACCGAGGTTAAAAAACTTGTGGGTATGAAGCTAACAAAAAAACTGATGTTTTACAACATGTCTGGCGAGATAACTACGAGAACGATCCGGTTGCGAACTGCGCAGAAACATACCAGATCACTAAGCCAGTGTTTCGAGTGATAAATTTGAAGTGGAAACAGCGAAAACGTCTTAAATCATACTTCAATATTAAACAAAATTGCATTCAGATCGTATATCATAGTAGTAAAATACTATGAATTTTCACACCAATATTTCAGAGCGTATTTTTATCACTAACAAAATAATTAAATCAATAACATAAGATTTCTCGTCTATCGTCCTAAATCTTAAACTGTTAGATAGATATAAAATACTTTATAATAACGAAATAATTTCACATAATTTACAAACGATATACATACATACATCCAAATATTTAACTTAAAGATTAAAGAGAGATTGATCACGTCTTACAAACTACAAAGTTACTAGTAGAGCAAAACTAAACAAATCATTTAACATATTATTAGTAAAATTGTTTTTATATAATATTTAAATTATTAAGATTGCCTATTATTGAATGTTTCAAAGGTCAAAATAAGACACAGGAATAGTTTATTCTTCAGGATACAGCCATCAGCGCGTACCCTTTGTTTTCTCAACACCGCCATGCGCGGCTCTAACAAAATATACAAAAGACCAAAATGTAACCGCGCCGTGCCCACACGTTACAATACTATATAATTATATAATATATTTTAACTAATCATTAGTCATGGCATTGTATAGCTTGCAGCGTATTCCAGATTGTATTTGCATGGTGATAAAAGCTATAAGAATAGTCAACTAATTTAAGTATTAGTAAAAGAGGTTTTCACAAGTGTACGCTACAAATTACTTTGTTGTCATGATGTATAACTATTAAAACCATCCCATATTAGATTATTTGGTGTGAGCTGCGATTAAACTTCAATACAAATAGTATTATATAATAGACAAAGAGTTCAACCGATAAGCTAGATCGACACTTGATAAGAAACTGCTTACTTATAATATATGTGAACACGTGTAGCAGTACTGTAATATCGGTGCCACTGAATTTTATTGCTGAAACTGCATACGATAGACGCTGACGGATTGAATTGTGTACCGCGCAATCGCAGATGCACCGAGCGAGTAGGAAGAACATGCAACCCGTTAACACATAGCGTCCGTAAAGGATGGAAAATGCATTCACTTCTAGTCGCAACTCCTGCCTGATAATGTTTTCCTGGTGAACAGAATGCACCGGATATACATTGTTGCATAGATTGCAACACCACATTTCGCTCAACTAGATTATTGTTTCCGAATCAGTTGCATTCTCGTTGCAAATGTCAAACTCACACATCGTTCTGTACGGCTCGTGTTTGTTTTTTTTAAAAAAAAACAACATATGCTTTGGATTTTGTATTTAGCATAGCTATAAAATTTTGCTGAAAGTTCAAAAGTTTTTTGTTCTATTATAGTCACTTACATGACAAAAATAATAAAATTATTTTTATTATATTATTAATATGATTTAGAATTACGTTCTTTATATTTATATAATACATACTCAAATATATAAGAAATTCACAAATACATTATATCTACTTAGATATAAAATGTTACTAAATCCATAGATAAATACTGAAGTCTTAATTTTTAATTATTGTACAGTTAAATATAGGTGATATTTTTAATTCAAATCAAAGTTTTAACGTCGCTTAATTCTCGTTGTCTTCTTTATGCATTATAGCAAAGTATATTTTTTTACTGTGTTTTTTAAATAACTCAGATATATTTCTACACTATCTGAATCATCGCAAAATTGCGAATGCAACTGGAGCATGCAATAACTCGGGGATGCACTAACATGTAGCTCCGCCTCAGGAAGCTGTATCTTTCTGTACATCTATTATTCGCTGGCGAAATCTTCATTGACAACTTCAAGCTTTATTTTTACACACATACAGGTGAATTTTAAATTAAATTCTGAGTAACAAATGATGTACGACATTGTAAAGGAGAAGACTCATTTAAAAAAAAACACCGATTCACTTATTTTTCACCGATTTCATACAGTGACCTTATAACATATTCGTATATTTATTATATTACTAAACATATATCATACATCTAACATACTTCTTAGAAATTTGTTTATTTGTTTATAGTAATACGGCACGGCAAGTTATACGGCACTAACAAAATTACCTACAAATATTATTTATAGGATGATTAGTTAAACAATTAGTTAAACGATTAGTCAAATGATTACAGAAAGAAAGAAATCAGTGTCTAATCAAATACCCAGTAACAATATTTATGAGTAAGGCTGTTGATTTCTAATTGTATTGATTTTCTGTTAAGTAATTGTTTTGTATTTTCTCGCAAAAAATATAATTGTAAAATATTTTATCATATTACGTACGATCTTAGATTGTTTCTAATGGGTACATTATTTGTTAACAAGAGAGCTACTGCTACCACTAATGCGTGGAATACTATGTTTACTGTATTATTTCAATAATTTTGGCTCATACTCAACAATTAATCTTTTGAAAAAATTTGGCGTCTAAGTCCATAATAGCAGTATATTTTTTTAAGCAATACATGGTTTAGCTGGCGAGGTCGCCGGATTTGACGCCCTTAGATTTCATCCGGTGCAACGATAACAACGAAATTTACAAATATACGTGATATTTGATTGTGATAATAATTGATGACTTAAAATATAATCAGGAATAATTTCACCGAAATAAATATTATCGTTATGAAGAAGACGTATTTCGCGAGCGTTAGTATATAAATAAGTATAACCACATCGATTATTAACTAATTACTAACAGGTCTAATCAGAGGGTTAATAAAATTATTTTGAATCACAATTCACAATTGACATTTTGAACTTTGATTTTCCATGCAAGTCACAAAATAATAGATAATAACATTGTAAGAAAAAGAGCGGTGTAATCTTTAAAAAAAAAACCCTAAACAATATTTAGAGTAATTATGTAACTTTGAATGAACTCCTACAGTACATCGTCAGAGGCTAAGGGAAGGAAATACGGATTTGCAGATGTATTTTCTATTGGGCTCGTCGTCAACTGTGCTTCATAATATATGGTTTCCCCATCTTGAACTGGCTGAACATTTGATAAATTCAGGTAATCCATTTGACCTTGACTCTGGATTGCCTGAGCGTACTGCTCCATTATTAGAGCACTCGCCTCCCCGAAGTGAGAACGCATATGAAAATTCAAATGACTGCTTTGCTTAAACCTTCTTTTGCAAATCGGACACCCGAACGGTTGTATATTAGTGTGAGTCCGCATATGTTGTCGCAGGTGAACGGATTGCGAGAAGCATTTGCAACAAATAATACATTTAAACGGCTTCACTTTTGTATGGGTGCGCAAATGCTGATCCAAGCCGGCCTTTTGTGTGAACGCTTTAGTGCAAAACTTACAAACGAATGGACGAATGCCCGAATGCATGCGCATGTGCTGCTGGAGGCCTCCTAACTGTGTGAAACGTTTCGTACAAATACTACACTGGTGCGGTTTCATTTTTGCATGTACTATACGGTTGTGTTCGTCAAATTGAAAGCTGTCTAAGAACGTGAACCCGCAGGTGCGACACGAGAAGGACGGACCGTTGCGAGGCTCGAGCTGTACTGTTAAAGCACCCGATTGATACAAGTTTCTGTCCAAACGTTTCTCGCAAACTTGGCATCGCAACGCAGCCTTGCGCCTCTTCGTATGCTCTTCCCGGTAGTGTAAAGAATATTCGCAACAATTAAAAAATATCTGTCGACATTGCGTGCTAGGGAACGAAGTTGAAGGAAGAGTACACGTAAAGGGACCCCTAAAAATACATACTTTGTTATATTCGTGTAACAGTAACTAACTGTACATTGCAATCGCAGTTATTAGTTCACAATTATTATTTACCGCAAATCAACGGGCTTCTTCTCAGGCTTCGACTGGATTTTTTTGATCATATTGTCTAATCGCGACCTTTTCACACGAACACTCTCGTTACTCTCGTACCTTATGATCAAATAACTCGTATCGACACTAAATGTGCGTTTAGTGATGCCGTCTTGTTCCGTTACGAGATCTTTTACGCAGTTATTTAACGGTACAAACTTAAAGTCGCAAATACCATCGAAAACCTAAACAATATAAATTTGACGTGAAATTCACTAACGAATTTAACAAATTATAAATAGTATAAACAAATATTTTTTAATTATTTACAAATCTAATTAGAAATAACATTTATCATTTTTCTATATAAGCTTAGATGAAACCACGGCGAACATTATATGAAATTAATACTCCTTATTACCTGATCGCTAGCGTTAGTAGTATATAGAGTTTGTTCGTCTTCAGTACCAGAGTCTCTCGAGTCATGGTGCATAGTCTTATGATTACGCAATGCCTTAGCATTGTAGAATGTTTTCTTACATATATAACACACAAAATTAGCAGATTCTTCTTCTCGAGGCAAGGGTTTCTGAAACTTATTGACATTAATTAATAAATAAAATCTTTATAGAAAAATCGCCGCCTGATCTAACTGAATAATGACTGCTAACATAAGAATCTACAAAAAGTCTAAGAAAAAGACGTGTCCCTCGATAGATATAGAGACGGCAAATATTCGTAACTTATAACTTCAAAGCTGGACAACCTTGCCTAGCTTTCCTTTTGTTTTAGAAGACAAATTGTATTATTCCACTATACTGCCAACGCTTGTAGGTTTCCTCACGATGATTTTATACCACGAGATAAAATATAAACTAAAATTAAACACACAAAATTCAGAAGCACTTCTCCGGATTTAATCCTGCGGTCTTTGACTTAAATCCACGGGATCTGTCTTTATTCTCGCTGCCTTTTAATTACAAGCAACTAGTGATTAAATTCAATGTACTAGAACTCAATTGTTACAAAAACTATTTTATTTACTCTCGTTGTTTTATCAGAAAGAGTAACATCAATGAGCTCCAAATTAATATGAAGTAGAGCAACAGCCTGTATGTCCTACTGCTAAGCTGAGGCTGTTCAATTGCCGGTGGAAAAACATGTGACAGATGTTCCGACACATGCAGGTTTATGATCATAAATATATTATATTTATGATGATCTTTCACCATCGAGAATGAGATGAACAAAATTAGGCAGATGTACTTGCCTGGGTTTGAACCCGCAATTTTCGATTAAGACTCACGTGTTCTTACCGCTTTTAATAGCTGAGATGGGCCATCTCAGCTATTAAAATCTGTTTATTATGCTAAGCGCTTTAGAACCTTATGTTACCGGTTCTACTAAACATCAATTAAAAAAATTGCACTTTTATATTTTTAATTTACAAACTATGCTATTAAAATATTTCATACACAGGTACCTAGCATAAAAAAATAACGGAAAACAAGTAACTCATACTAAAAACGTAACTTTATTTTGGTACAGCGTAGCAAATAATTATTAATACAACTAAAGTTAAAATGTATCGGGTTTAAGCGTTTCTTTTAAAAATAAATATTTAATAGTCAGTGTTGAATATTAATTCAGTTAAAATTAATATCGATAAACAATATTAATTTTTAACTATTACTACCCTTCGTGACTTCTTATCAGTGACAAAAAAACTATTTTACCTCTAGATATGGAAGAAAAAAATCATTTGAAGACGCTTCCATTGAATTTGGTTTAGTTAAATTCATTTATGTTGATACCTAATAATATCATGAAATTCTCAATAGAATAGAAGTATGCTTGACCCAAATGTGATACCTGATATATTTTTTTATTTTAATTTGTTTTGTATATTTTATAAATGATGTTGTATTCTAACACATGTCATGAATCATGTAGGTCACGGTGTATTCGACCGTGATGTAGGTGCCCAACATTATACAGATTAAAAAAAAAAACATGTAGGATCAGTTAAAATGTAGAGTATAAAGAATCTTTAGTGTGATAATTATTGTCTAATAAACATTTATTTTAAATTGTTAAAACTATAATTTAAAAAAGTAAAATTTAAAAATTATATATTAATTTTTTTATTTAACATAAGAACTATTTACATTAAAACCTTACATATATAAAAATAAAAATAGTTGCCGTACAAATCGTGACCGCGTGGAATGGTGGCAAAAATGCTAGCAGCATTTCCCTTTTGAATCGAAATTTCGATCGTCTGAGCGAAAAATGAACCAGCCCTTGTCATTATTCAATCTGTACATTTTATTTATTTGTTTAGAACAAATAAATAAAATGGAAGTGTCTGTCTGTGATTTCAAAATAACCGCCCCTTTAATAGTTAGTATAGCTATTTGCGAGATACCAGAACCAAAACAATCATTTTTTAATTTTTGTTTGTCTGTCTATCTGTTTGTCAGGGCTTATCTTTGAAACGGCTAAAAAACACATATTGAAATAACTGAATTATTATAAGAAGCCTACAGGTGGTGGTGGGCTAGATAATATATCAATTTCTGAATCGCGGCGTCCAGATTTTATTTTGATTATTACTTTTTACTTTGAAGGTTACCTATTCCTTAATGTTAGGGTTTAATAAATAGTTTAGTGTTGTCCTTTTTTTAAGTTTTATTGAATAAGTGTTGCGATCGTTGTTCTAGTAAATGGAAACACTACACGTAATATAAGGAGGCAATAATACATTATACCTTTCATTACTACAGTAATAATAGAAATATCATAAATACGAAAGGTTGTCTATATTAGTTATTTCCTCGCACATTGTCATACCTAAAATATGACATAATTAATATATTTTGGCCTTTTATTATGATGATTATGACGCACTACGCAGGCGATAATTGAAACGTTTTGAGAGACGTAGTGCGCCATCTAGTTGAAATATAAAACCCTTGATGAAATGGAATGTATGTTAATAGTGGTAGTCACGTTGAAGATGTATTTTAGAATTTAGTTTAAGTGTGTCATAACAGATGGCACTATTTAACACGAACATATATATTATTTTTAATTATCTACTTCTTGTTTTCATATGTATTTCAATATAATTTAAAAATGAGTAAATATTCTTGGGACATTTTTTATGGATTCTTTCGCTGCCTTTTTTTTACTTTCATGATAATGATATTGTGCATATAAATAAGGTTAGTGAACTTTTTAAAAAGCGTGGTGTGCCATCTAGTTGGAACATAAAACCTTTGCTGAAATGGGATGAGAGCTAATAGTGGTTCATGTTGAAGACTCATTTTAGAATTTAGTCTAAGTATACCAAAACAGTTGACACAATTTAATATTCGCAGATAAAAAACGTACTACAATATGTAGAAACATATTATTACGCTATTTTATGTTTATATATTTACTTTTTGTTTTCATATGTTTTGCGCTTTTAATTACTTACTCAGTGGTAGAGCTTTGTGCAAGCTCGCCTGGGTACCACCCACTCTCCAGATATTCTACTACAAAACAGCAGTACTTTGTATTGTTGTGTTACGGTTTGAAGGGTGAGTGAGCCAGTTTAATTACAGTCATAAAGGACATAACATCTTAGTTCCCAAGGTTGGTGGCGCATTGGCGATGTAAGCAATGGTTAACATTTCTTACAATGCTATAGTCTATGGGCATTGGTGACCACTAACCATCAGGTGGCCCATATGCTCCTCCGCCTACCTATACAATAAATAAAAAAATATATATATTCATTAAATTTTCAATACGTAGGTTATCATGGTCGTATACTTGCAACTTCAGTATGGGGTACGTTAACATAATTACGCTGTTAAGTTCAATTTACGGCCGCCAGAGGCATGACAATTCGCGTAATAATTATCCCGAACACTTTTTCAAATCCAAACAAAACAGTTAATTAACAAAACAAAAATAACAAAAATCCGCAAAACTCAACAACAACGATATAACAATGATTAAATAACACAATACTTGGGAGAGAAAAATATCAGCTTCGATAGCAGCGACGTAGTACCTCAAGCGGATGGTATTGCGAATTAGCAGTTGTAACACACTCGCACCTCATCTCTCACCACGGAAATTGGACTCAGTTGCAAGACCTGTGTATACGACCGTGATTTATGTTGTATGAAACGACATATCTATGTCAAATGTAACTATTTTACCTTCTGTAACTAGGTGTGAGGTAGTAGTCTTTGCCCAACTTACATTAAAAAAAACAATTGAAAAATATGATTATTATTTATTTCTAATGAAATGCTGCTAGCATTGTTGCACCATTTTACATATATATTCAAGGCTTTAGCGTAAATAATTCTATAATACACATGAAAAGATTGGAAATTTCACTAATTTATTTTTATTATAAATAAAATTACGACATTTTTTCAACTATCAATTCGGCATACTTAAAGATAACAAATCAAGATTGATCCATGTGAGGAGTAGGTAGCTTTCTAATATTGTTTCATACCAGTCTATGAAGTTAAAGTCCAGTTAAATAAGCGATTAACATCAAAAATCAAATCAAAAATGGGTGAGGGCATGATAACGTTTCAAAAAAAAAATGACATAAATTTTATGCTTTCCAATAATCGTTATAATAGATGTTAACATCACAGTAGCAATAGAAACATATAATCGCGAACAGTTTTTTTACCTTTAATCGTAATAACTACGAAGCGTTTACGACTATTAAAAATTACTTTATATCTATGTTTCAATTTATGTAATAATATATAAACATTTAAAATTATTAAATATTATTTAATAATGAAAATATGTTGTCTATTCGAGGAACTGTTTACAGTATAAAAACATAATATTGTTTATGGAACTTTATATTATATATCAACTGTATGGTCTGTATGGTTATGGCTTATTTTTTATTATCTATGACTTTTAGTTTTGACTTTTGAAATTTGAAGGAAAAGTGCAGTACGCATCCGGATCAATATGCAAGGATTTTTAGTTTATTGATTTATATTAAGATGTAATTCAGATTAAAAGACCTTCGGCTTAAAGCAGATAATATATCGTATACTTCAATAAAAATGGGCTCTCAGTGTCTTTTTGCTAAGCCAAGAGTAGTAATCTCTTTGCTAATTGTGTTAACGGTTGTTAGTGTAATTTATTATAAATTAAATTACTTTCAAGAAAATTATGAAAAGGCACAGGTGTCTAATGATCGATGTTTCACAGAGTTAAGAACAATACAGAACCAGCTTAATTGTAAGTACTTTAAATAAAACACGCGTGCAATATGTTAGAAATACATAATATAACTATACTTATTTCAGTGGTTACGGAATACAAAAACAGGATTGACAAACTCTTAACTGAAACGGAGAAGAAGCACAAGTTAGATAAGGAACGCTTCAGAGACATAATGGAAAGTTGCGTTGCTATGAAGCAGCAATCTATTATCTGTCAGGTATTATGATAGCTTTTTTGCTAGATATTTGAATATCTAATGAACGACATTAGTCGACTTCCCAATGGTCACACCACCCTTTGTGGCTTACATTGTTTTGTTCTCCATATCTATTATTTTACCAATGCTGTACCAATATTTGTAACAACTATTGTTCTTGGCCATCAATAGATAGTATATTTTTTTTATTCACATCTAATTTAATAAGGTTATCCCGTTCTTAACATTTGTAACCAGATAAAAATTGTTATACACCACTATAATATTTAATTTCCCTTCTGTTATCTTACTTCAATATTTAGTAAAGCGTTCAGGGTTACTTATACAGTAATTATGAAATCAATTATAATGCCAAAGCTGATTTGATACTCTTATTTATTGCACTCTCGCAATAGTATGTTCATGTGTCATTTATTTTCTTAAATATCATTACTGAAATTAATAAGAAAAAATCCTTAAGCAATAAAGTGTATTCATTTAAAATCATCAATTTGAAGACTTTAGATCGATACTCTTATGTTCGAGATAAGATACATGTTTTTCAAGTTATTGAAGGAAAATATGTAATGAAAGAACTTATTATTTTATTTTTGGACTTTTGGTATGCCTCTAATTTTTAGTAATAAATGTTGCTTGAATAATATCTAAGTCACTAATTTTACATTTCTACAAAACATTTATAATAATATATAATAAATAAATCCATTTTGATATTTCTCTAATAGATTTTGATGTCAAGCTTTGGACGATAGTTTTATTTGTTTTAGTATTTCTTAATTAATTATGAGGAACAAAATTTTTCAATAAAATTCATTTAAAAGTTCTAATTGAAATAATTTACTTATCGAAGAATTAAGATGCCAATGTTTGGAAGAATACTTCTTAGTACTTAATACTCAACTTCAGCCTTTTGTTATAAGCCTTTGCATTAAGCGATTTGCAAAAGCGATTATTATTAATTAGAAAAGCATTGTGAATTTTCTACTACTAAACATCTGTTTGTTTTATTGATAAAAAGATGCACAAGTAATTAATTAGCTAAGCGAATTCAAATCAGGCGTTATTTTAAATTGAAGTGTTCTACTAGATTAAATATAACCTGCGAATTGAATGACATATTTTTGGTTTTATTAAAAGCTTCATATGTTTGTAAATATCAATAAAAATATGAATAGCTTAACATTAATTTATATATTTATATTATCTAAATTAGTTTTCTCCTTGTATCATAAATTTCCGTTTATATTTATTAACTAACGATTAGCCTTTTCCAACTTCCAACTGACAGGTAGGAGAAAAGACCATTTTGAGCTTGAATTGACATGACATAATTGGTCGAGATCTAAAGTAGTCCATGATAGTCATAATTAATATGCGAAGCGTGGCGAATTTGTTTTAAAAAATTGGAGGTAAATTTTAAGTGAAATAAGGACACAATTTCAGTTAACTTGCGAACTTAATTTAATTTGACATGAATGACGCTGCGGGTTTTCAAGATAATCAAGAACTATATGTAGTGTATAATATTGAAAAGCTATTAGCGAATGTATGGAATTTATAAATGAAAGATTAAATGGGTTTTTTATTTTTACACTATCTGGCATTTATATTGGCGCAGGCAAGAATTATATGAAACTTGTGACATGATTAATAAAATTTATATATTTTGATAATTTGATTTTTTGTAAATTATATTAAAATGATTTTTTCAGAGCCAGTTTGATGATTTACAAAGTGAATGTAAGAAAATCAAAGAGGAATATGACAAAATACAACAAGATAATGTGGAAAAAAATAAAGGAAATAATTAGTTATATTATTTAATAGATTAATTATTTATGAGAAATTGTATTGATATATTTTTAAGTAATATAATAAGAAATCGTAAAAGGGTCAATCGTAGAATCAAGTGTTTCAACTTGTCTATACAATTATTTAATTCATATTTGACAACTTGTACGCACACAAAATGTCTTTAATTATATAAGTAATGTGGTTTTTGAATGTGTAATTGTTTAAGTATGAGCCATTGTATACATATTATAATTAAATTAAAAACGGATGATATTTAAAATAAATTGGTCACCGGTACTAGTATTTGACTACAAGTAAGTATTTGTTATCAAATGAATACTCTAAACTTTTCTCCATTTTTTGTTGACAAGTATATTGTTGTTAAAATCTAAAAAATAAAACATTACACTCGATAATGGCAAATTTGTCGGCAGACTAAGTAGGCGTTTAATGGCCTTTTTTAAAATATGTTTGTAGTAGTTGGCCTCTGATCATGCTGCATCTATTTTTAAAGTGAATATACAGGTATATTATAAATATACAATACAATATATAAATAATTAAACAATTTTATTATATATTGTAATATATATGTATAATTGTATTGTAATTGTAACAAAATTCGTTAATTTTTTTGCTTAGTATTTTATAAAATAAATAAAATTATTACATAAATAGAGTCGACACACGATACCTAATAACCACTTCACGGGTCGGACACGAGTTTTGTTACACACTGTGTATCTAAATATTTTGTGAATATTTCAAGTGTCTACCTGTTGCCGTTATCAATATCGAGCAAAAACAAACATCACATTTAATACATATTTATATTTATTTATTTATTAATAATGAAATATTAATGTTTATTCTTACACTTGGCACCCATAAGCCTTGTCATCTTTTTTGGGTGTTGCTTAAACTAACGAACATAAAACTAAACTAAAATATAAACTTCTAGACAAAAATAAGATAATATTATCATAACAGGTGAGCTTTCACTAAATAAAGCATAAAAAAGAACCTAAATATTAATTAACAATGTTATTATTATTAACCATTATTGTAATAGTATTTTTTCGTTATGATATTTAAGGTTTAGCAAATGTTGTTTGATTTTATACTTAATATTATATTTTGTCAATTTTGATTTAAAATTTAATGGTAGTTCATTAATCAGTTTTGGTAGGAGATAATCTGTAGTTCGTTATCCATAAATATTGTTTGCTTTAAATGTGATTAGCTTGTGTCTTATTATACCCTGGTTGTGATTTTATGTGTTATTAAATTTTTGTTGTAATCGAAACAATTTTGACAAAGGACTTACTATACTTACTATACTTTACAGTATTCGAACATTTTTTCACTGTCGTTTTGTTTGAATTTATCTTTTACTTTTGTAGGCATTATCATTTTCAGTGTTCTCTTTTGTAAATTGTGTATTTTGTCTAGGTGGGTTTTGAATGTCCTTCCATACACACTTAGGCCATATGATACAACACTATCCATAAGAGTAATATTTTTGCCATAATAGTCCTTAGCTTGTTGCATATGTTTTCAATATGTTTATCGCAATTAAATCTGTGGTCTAACACTAGTCCAAGATAAGTGTGCTCTGTAACTTCTTCAACGGCCATGCAGCTACAATTCGGGGGGGGGGGGGGTTAAAGTGTAAGCAGTTGTGCGAATGTGAAACAAGGTAAGGTTTCTCAATACTTCTATTATGGCTTGAACAAATATGTAGTAATTTTGTTTTCTTGTCATTAAGCACTAACCCTACATCGTGAGACCATCTGCATAAGGCATTGTGATCCTGTTGAAGATCAGATATAGCTACATTGAGATTTATTTTAGCAGCTAAGATACAAGTATCGTCCGCATACTGTAAGTTTACATTTCGTAATTACGTTCTTCATATCATTTACGTATGCCAGATAGTGCAGTGGACCAAGACCATAGTGTTGATATAAAAATTAAATCTTGCCGAGACGTAATTGCAGTTCATTCAGTTGACATTGACTTAATGAGTCGCTTAAGCTGTCAAGATAATTCGAGAATGCTGTCAAACGTCGTTTGTAACTTGCTCTTTTTTTATCAATTCTTTCTCCTCTCTTTCGGTCATTTTGGGTGGAAACCTATATTATGGCGTGTTTAAATTATAATAATGGAAAGTACTTATACTATTAATGTATACGGTTTTTACGCAGACTTAGGAAACATTTATTAATAGGTTTTAAACCTTATTTCAACTTAATTCTTTGAATAGTGAGTAATCTAATTACTCTGAAATTAATTACAAAAATAGTGGCACTAACCTTGTCGAATCACAAATTAAATCGAATTAATACCTGAATACGAGTAGTGGGTACAGTTTTAATTAATATCATCTTCAATGTCCAAGCGATCGATATCTGACGGATTTCTGTATCTCCATATGTCGTAAAATGATTTGTATTTTGAGAAAATACAATTATTCCGTTAACATTTTTAATATCCGTTTCGTCTTGGACCAATGTCATACATCATCTAACTATAGAAAAAACCTTTGAAATTTGAATCTTTATGGAAATTTAAATCAAATTTATATAAAGAAAGTTATATATCATTGAAAATAGTGAAAACTCATACTTGATTTCATCCTGGAAAGAGTAATATTAAAAAATCAACAGCTTATTATAATGTGTTTTGCCTCTATAGTAACAGCCTGTGACTGTCTCACTTCTGGGTTAAGGCCTCCTCTTCTCTTTTGAGGAGAATGTTTGATTATAATGATTTACCATTAATATAATACATTGTTAAATGGATTTATATTTATTTATGAAATATAATTTATAAGATTACTGTACGTACGTACTGTAAGTACCTACTCTGTGACTCGTAACTTCTATGTCTGTATATGAATAAAGATTAATATTATAAAATCATTGCTTATTTGAAACCGAAAAAGAAGATGAAATCACAGAAAATCTGAATATCTGTTAATGAAATGTCAAACATCGAAATAATCACGGTCGTATACACAGGTCTTGCAACTGAGTCCAATTTCAGTGGTGAGAGATAGGTGCGAGTGTGTTACAACTGCTAATTCGCAATACCACCCGCTTGAGGTACTACGTCGCTGCTATCGAAGCTGATATTTTTCTCTCCCAAGTATTGTGTTATTTAATCATTGTTATATCGTTTTGTTGAGATTTGCGGATTTTTTATTATTTAACAGATTTGTTTGGATTTGAAAAAGTGTTCGGGATAATTATTACGCGAATTGTCATGCCTCTGGCGGCCGTAAATTTAACTTAACAGCGACATTATTTCAACGTACCCCATACTGAAGTTGCAAGACCTGTGTTACTCGGTGGTAGAGCTTTGTGCAAGCTCGTCTGGGTAGGTACCACCCAGTGAGCCAGTGTAATTACAGGCACAAGGGACATAACATCATAGTTCCCAAGGTTGGCGGCACATTGGCGATGTAAGCGATGGTTGACATTTTTACAATGCCATTGTCTATGGGCGTTGGTGACCACTTACCATCAGGTGGCCCATATGCTCGTCCACCTACATATACAATAAAAAAAAAAATACGACCGTGGAAATAATAACAGTAGCGCCATCTTACGTAGTAAGCATAACATAACAATTCGCGCCATCTATCAAACAAAACTTCACTACATTGAACTCGCTTTAGAATTTGTAACGATTTATGCCATCTAGTAAGTGGTTTGTGTTAAGAATATTTCAAATTATTCTCGATAGATGGGACTTAATGTAACGATATGTAATATGCAATCAAAACTAATATTATAAATGTGAATGTTAGTTTGTTTGTTATGCTTTCACGACTAAACCGATTCTAAAAATGCTTTCACCAATGGAAAGCTACATTATTAGTGAATAACATCCTTACTAATATTATAAAAGTGAAAGTGAGTTTGTTTGTTTGCTTGTTACGCTTTCACGGTTAAACCACGAATTGATTTTAAAAATTCTTTCAACAATAGAAAGTTACATGTGAGTAACATAGACTACATTAACGTGTCCCTGTATTCCCACAGTAACGGGAACTATGTGGATGAAACCGCAGTCAAAACGCTAGTAGGCTATATTTTATTCCCGTATTCCCACGGGAACGGGAACTACGTGGGTGAAACCGCGAAGAAAAGCTAGTATATTATAAAATTAAACATCTCCATACTATATTATTAATAAATATAAGAAGGTGCTTTATCTATTTTGATCCAATTTTACAAAGATTACTTAACCTCATTGAATTATATAAAAAATATTTATAAAGTTGGGAGACTCCTAGGCCTATACAACAGAGTTGTTAAAAAAAAAGAAGCGCGCTAATTTAAAACCGCCGCCATCTTGTTACTGCACATAAAGGTAAAGTAATTAATTCATTATTGGCGTGATTTGTGATGTGTTCAAATGTGTGATTTGGACTTAAAGAGTAATTGAGCGAGTAATTTACATCAATTTATATGATTTGGTGTTCTATTTATGTATAGACCATTTCGAAGTTCTTATAAAATCACTTTTCACTTCTGGTGAAAACAATATATATCTAATAACGCTCATCAACTTACCTCAATAACAATGAATAATATAATAAAAAATATAATAAAGTTATTAATATTTAACTTCTGTGACTTCTGAACATTATTCTGACAGCATACAATTTTTGGAGGATTTTATGCGACTCGCAAGTACAAAACATATTTTATTAATAATGTATAAGCTTGTATTATTTCCTTGTATATTTCGTTGAACCTATACAATGGTATTGCCATGTGTAAGCTTATCATTCGTCATACATTATACTAGCTGTGCCCCGCGGCTTCACCCGCGTATAATTAACAAAAATATAATAAATTATTTTATTACTATAATAACACACACGCGCACACACGCACGCATGCACTGGTAAAGAAATACGTAATTAACGATTTGAAATTAATTTTCATAAGATACCGTAGGGTTTACCGATCTTATATAATTATGATACCTAATAACCACTTCACGGGTCGGACATGAATTTTGTTACACTTCCAAGAGGTCTTCCAAGAGGGTGAAATAGGGGTTGAAAGTTTGCATGGGGACTCTGTCATTTTTCATGTAAGAAGCATTCAATTTTATATACTCGCTTCTGGTTAGAAATAAATAGATACGTATTTCAGGGTTTTCGAAAATCTACCCCCCAAGAGGATAAAATGGGGGTCCGTCATTTTTCGTGTAAGAAGCATGAAATTTTATGTATTAGCTTCTGGTTAGAAATAAATAAATACGTATATCAGGGTTCTTAAAAACTACCCCGCAAGAAGGTAAAATACGGGGTTGAAAGTTTGTATGGAGGGTCGGTTTTTTTATGTAAGAAGCATGAAATTTAATTTTAAAGCTTCTGGGCAAAAATACTATAAAAGCATACGTATTTTGTCATTTTTAAAAATTCAACCCTCCACGCGATAAATGCGTTGAAACATTCGTATAAAAAATTGGTCTAATCTGCTTGAAATGTACTGTTTTCACAGCTTAAATAGACCATAATTAACATATTTTATTATTTTTGATTATGTCGCGGGCAAAGCCGCGGGTGAACCGCTAGTGCACTATAATATCTCCTGCGCAGTTGGCTTATCTCTCTTGAGATTGGCCGCCGTGGCCGTAATCGGTCTGGAGGACATTATATTATATATATTATTATTGCTGTTCTACCGCTTCGGTCAAATGTATTTTTTCCTCATTTTTTTTACCATGTAGTAATATATATTTTCACAAATAACAGCAGTAGGTAAACATAATATAATCGCTATAACTAAATAGGAAATAAGAGCTTTTATACAGTAATATTAATAAAACGAATAACAGATACTAAATTTGAAACATAAAATGTATGAAAGTGTAGACTTATTTTTGCCGTAAAAAAAGTTCGTGCAATATTAATGCAATAAGAACTTATTAAATAAATAAAAAAAATATATGGGAAATGTCTGAAAAAATGTAAGTTATTGCATGGGAGCGATAAGTAAACGTACGAGATACGATACCAGAAATATAATTTATGACCTCATCTGTAATTTAATGATGAATAAGCTCATAATATGTTAGATAACAATATTAATTAATATTAACTTTAATTAACTTTTTTTGAACAACTTCCCCAATTTGTTATGAATGACAATCAAACATTACCTAGTCGAGAGAATTTTACACAAGGAATTGGAAAAATGTAAGTAGTCTACTTTCTGTTTAGTACAGCTTTGAATTTGCAATGTACAAACAGCTAAACAAGCGTAGTTAATATACCCTTCGTCAGTTATTTAAATGATTTAATATTTTTGTTATGAAATGAAAGGTTTTTTTATTTCCTATTTAACAGTATTAGATTGCATTGTCAAAAGTGTCGCACATCTATGGTACTTTTTTTCAGTCACACTCCTGTTCGAGCGTAAACATTTAAAAAATTTAAATACTAGACATCCATGGTTGTGACCGTTACGTATGTATATGCACAATCATTAAAGCATCTGTGTAATAAACATCAATTAAAAAAAAATGGTTAATATCGAAATATATAGTAATATTTAGTAGGTACCGTAAAAATACCGTTAAAATACTTTTTTTTTAAATTGATTAATTGCTTATTTATAAGTGATTAACTAAATACCTCGGAAGTTGAACGGCACTGTTGATTCAGGCGAACGTGCGTGGGCTTTGTGAAGGAGACAAAAAAGGATCCATTCATCCTATTATTTAACAAAAGCCGTCCTAAGATTAGCCTGTTTCCGTCTTGCGGATTTTTATCTATAATAATAAAATCACTTAATAAATTCGAATGTATTTACCCACAAAGAACATTTATTTTTAATAAATAATTCCTGGTGTAGCTGTGGTAAATTTATAATAACTATAATTGAGATATGTAGAGTAAATTAAGTCTGCAAATACTGGGCTAAAGCTACCTTACCCTTTTGAGAAAAAGGCTTGCAGATCAATCCACTACGTTGCTACGGGCTGGTGAAAACAATGTAGCAGAATTTCAGTGAAATTCATAGAAGGGGGCCGAGTGGGCCGTGCCCACCCCAGTATGGTCTAGTGCCCACCCCAGAATATTGGGTTACCGATTCAAAATTCTAGGCTGGGCACCTAAGAAACATCAAACAAAAATAATTAATTGAAATCAAATAATAATCAACAGCCGAGAAATCTATGTACCTACATACATACTATTAACAGTTACATTCCGTTTAGTTACTTTTGAATACAGGCAAAGCGACAGATCCGTACCATTCGTTTCATGTGTTGACATAACCTCCGTAGATTAAATATCAAAACATGAAACGAAACTTCGAACTCCGAACTGTCATAGCTCGATTTTCTTCGTAGTAGAGACCCTGAAAAATAACCTTAGGTACGCCAATGGTGAAATTAGACACAAGCAGGTTTTCTCACGATGTTTTCATTCACCGCCGAGCACGAGACGAATAAACACGAAGTATGCACATGAAAAATCAGTAGTGTTTATCTCGGCTTATTGAGGTAGTTCCTTCACTAATATTTACGTCACCCCATAATATTATTTTCCCATTCGATGTAATTGTTATCTCTACCTTAGAAGGACTAGATACTGTGTTTTTTTTTTTTTTAATTTAAAGAGAATTTAAAAACATGAAACCATTTGCGTAATTTTTCTGCTCGGATTTTGGTCATGTCAATCTCGAAGCTGTGACTAAGCTTCGAGATTGACCGCCATGACCAAAATTCGTATATAAAAATGTGCAGGAGATATTTTAATGTACGTATGAGTGGTGGAGCACAGACGCCCTTTATGATCCGTTGGTCTCGTACTTCGATGAAATGTCAAATCGTCTCGATGAGAGTGCTGGAGGTTCCACTTCTTAAATCTGGCCTGCTCTCAGTAGTAGTCTAAATTTGCACATGCTTAAATCGAACCAACTATTTTAGTAGGTATGGTATTCATAACTAACTAAGTTGTCGCCATCGTCTTCATATACATAAAATATATTTTCATAGTTTATTGACTCACACCACCACCTGTAAATAAATTAAAAAAATAACATATACGGTAGGTAAATTAAATTCACCAATTTTATCTGTTGTTATTTTTTAAATCTTTATCTATGCTTCATAACCTTTATACTGTATTGTAACACCATAAAATATAATGTTGTATTAACAACCCTTAGGATAATGTGGCATACGATCACAGCTGTCCTCTGGATATTACTATTATGTTTAAGTATATATTTAAATAAAATGTGCATGTGAGTTGTCTACTTACAGGATAAATAATTTTAAAGAGATAATTTAAATTTTATAAAATTAAAACACAAAATAACATTTTTATTTATTAAATGTATTTAATTCAAAATTGGTACTTATAGTTGTTTGATAAAAGATATAGTGACATAAACATTCTTAATCAGCTATTTGAAATCACTTCGCTGTTTTAATCAACCGTAACTTAACGAAATACAACTAAAAACCTAACACTTATCCTCCACTAAGGCAACATAATAACACACAAAATAAAATAGCCAATAAGGCAACATTTTTATTCTCTTAAATAGATTGTTTTATTTAGCACTACGGCTACACTACGACTGCGGGAATAAATAAACATTTGACATATAAAGCTAATCAGTCTGTTATTTTAGTTTAGTCGTTTTCCGTCACCAGTAAATAAAAACTTAACTTTAATTTAACTGAACTGAATAGGTAAGTATAACAATATAATTTGTTATCCAGGTTTGATCTTATAGTCAGATTTATGGCATGGCATACCTTGTGACCCGGGCAAGCACCACTGAATTTCATGTCCTTAATTTGTGATTATAATTCATCTCGTGCTTGACGGCGAAGGAAAACATCGTGAGGAAACCTGCATGTGTCAAATTACACTGAAATTCTGTCACATGTGTATTCCACCAATCCGCATTGGAGCAGCGTGATGGAATAAGCTCCAAAAACCTTCTTCTCAAAAGAGGAGAAGAGGCCTTAGCCCAGCTAAGGCCTCTTTTTAAACAACGCTATACCTTGTTTAAAAATGTGAATTTATTTTTAAAAGTTAATTTTTAAGATTCTAAACCTTAATAGTTAACAATAATGAAATAAGTAGTAAACTAAATGACTCAACATTATCACTTCGAAAAACCATGAGCTTCTCCTTCAGCTCGTCTTCCTCGTCGTC
Organism: Nymphalis polychloros; assembly: GCA_905220585.2. NCBI lineage: Eukaryota > Metazoa > Arthropoda > Insecta > Lepidoptera > Nymphalidae > Nymphalis > Nymphalis polychloros. The sequence goes on along the minus strand of HG992241.1, from coordinate 12,667,483 downwards.
CACAGATTAGAAATCTGGTTTTTATTTATACATTTTCTTTGTATTGGCTTCCTTAAAGATCTATCTGGTATGCGATCATATGGCTAAAGGTCGGTCGTATACAAATTTTCACTTTCTCTAATCCGCAATGCTGTGCAAATAAACAGTGAAGTAGTAATTAACACGAACATAATAATTAAATTTTTCCTCGCGACCATATTATATCAGTAATCTATTAGAATATCGACCACGAACATTATAAATGACATAAAAGAAATATGCTTAGAAATCAATTTTTAAAAATAACAGCTTATAACTTCTCTTTGGTGTTCTATATTTCTCATTTTTAAAGGTTGTTAAGCTATGATATCCCGTGATTATGCATATAATTAGCGATTTGACTTACCTCCAATGCTCGTTCGCTCCATATTTTAACGAAACATTGACTAATTGCCCTTAATTGGTCCCGGTCAATGAAGCACAAGAATTGTCACTAATAAACTCCAATAGAGTAAGAAAAAAAGGCACAGGTGCGAATTTTCGAAATAACTTATGTCCTTTAATGAGAACATTGTGACACCAGGATTACGTTACGCTGAATGAAGCTGGGCGTAAAGCCCTTATTTCGCATATTTATATCTCCACATTAGTGTTGTCCGTATATATTTAATATATATTAATGGTGTTTTAATATGTCTAGATATTTATTACCAGAGTGGCAGCATCATAATCCTCGATTAAAAACTTTTGACGTCGTAGAGTCCAGATGACTTCTTCTTTGACATTGACGGGTACTTGTTGTCTTCATGCGATTCTGGACTCCTTAAATCTGGACAATATTCGTTCAGTCTTACCATAATCAGTGCCTCATGTATTGTGATGGTGTTGGATCCTTCTCAGTTGCCCGTACCTTTGGACCTGTAGGTATTCTTTTTCTGAGTGTATATTTGTCATTTACAGAGTTTTTGACTGGATCCTGGGGATCGCAACACCATGGACTTAGAGGTAGAGGCTTTATTACTGGCCACTGTGTGTGCACAACAGTTCTTGTAAGATGGTGGACAAGAAAATTGGACGAAGAAGCTTTAAGAGATTGTTTGTGTCAATTTGTTGAAGTTGATTAATATCTCCGACAGTCCGACAAGTAAAAACTCGCCAGATTTGACGATACGCATTATCATTGTCGCGTCTACTCCCACCTGGCGAGTGATACTATCTCTTAAGTCTCTCGTCGCGTCTTTTGTCGTGGTGGCTTCAGTGTCTCCTTTGGTATTGATGTTGCTTATGCTTTTGCAATTGCGACGATGGAGTCTTCCCGCCATATCTCCGTACCTTGGGTTGTGCCTTCGATGAGGTGGATTTCTGGTTTGTGATTTATTCTGAGTGGTTTGTTTCATCTTCCTGCAAGATTGTAATACCTCCAGTGACACTAAGTGACGTCCAAGTCCTTGCACAAGGACATTGGGCCTATGGGAATTTTACAGAGATCAATATATGCATAATATTACAAAATTACCTTTATTTTATCCCCTTACCCTTGTAATTGTAAAACTACAACCCATTTCCGGGCACCTTGTCTGAAATATTTATTTGTTAATATATTCTGAAATGGCTACAATGGTTTTGAAATCCCATAATAAGTGAAGAAAGGACAAGGTTTTTCGTGTTCTCAGTAATCCAGTGGAATGTTACTTAATATTTCAATTGAAAGGATGCAGCGTATGTGCATATCAAGAATATTTTTATTATAATACAATATTTAAAACACGTTATCATAATGATGGGAAAGGGCATAATGTGCTATAAGTGGTTCACTGAGAAATCTAATCATGAGATATTCTAGCGCCAAACGGCAATACTTAGTATTATTTCATTCAGGTTTGAAGGGTGAGAGAGCCAGTGCAATTGCAGCCACGTGAGACATAACATCTTAGTTTCCAAGAATGGTAACTTATTGGCAATGTAAGGCATGATTAATATTTTTTGCAGTCATAGTCTATTACTACTTTCCATGAGGAGGTAGGCCCTTTGCTCCGGCCAACTTATTTTATAAAAAAATGCCAGTCCGCTTACTAAATATGCCAACGATGTTATTCTAACTTGTAGCCGTATTCACTAACCATTAAAACATCCAGTTGTCTATATAGTGTATATCAGTGTATTATAATGGTATGGTAGGAATGATAATAATATATTTTTTCTTATTATAGATTTACGCTCATGATATAATAGTTTATGAAAAGTATCCAAACTCGACGATTAATTATCAACTTCAACAATAATATAAAATAATTAGTACTTCGCTGCAAGCTGCAAGAATGGAAACGATAATAAATCGTAGGTACGAAAGATAAAAAGTCGTCCTAGATTATATTTTGTAAAAAATCTTCAAACGTTCGCCTCTTTCACTGGTCACTGGTCGATTGAGACAGAATAGTGCGGAGGGAGAGAGACGTAGAACTAATTTGTTCGTATATCTGCAGGCAACAATTTTATTCCTAAAATTTTACTTCGAACATAATATTATAAGCATACATAAGCATCAGATTATTTTTGTTTTCTTTTTATTTATTTTAAGTGTTTTAAATAGGTAATTTATTATTAAAAGTTACTTGTAAGTTAATTGGACACTCATCTTTTTACAAAATTAGGTATATTCAATGTCTAATTATTTGTTATTAAAGTTTTACATGTCTATACATTGAAATTTTTAAAACAATATTGATTGGATTTACGAGTTAAAAATACATAATTTTGTCTTGTTATTCAAGTGCTTCAGCGAATACTTGACTGAGCCACCTATATGTCACTTATTGTCGACAAGAAGGAAATAATAAATAAACACATGCCTAACTTAGAATTAGAAAATGAAAAATATATATAAATAGAGATGTTTCTTTTTATATCAAAGCATAGGTATCTGCTCCTGAACAGATATATGTATGTGACTTCCTTTCGTCACATATATCGCGCGAACAGAAAATTCACATGTTCGTAGAATAAACCATACATACCTAAGTATATCCGGCACCAGATGGCGTTATCGTTTTTATTGAGGCGATTGATAATTTAAGAAATTTTAGTTCAAATTGTAGAGCGAATGCAAATAAATCTGCATGTTGTTGGCATATGTAGGTACAGTTGAAAAGTATGAAAAATAAGTTCTTTGATCATGTATGATTATTTTGATGACGTAACATCGTGAATTCCTTAAATTGACAATCGAAAGGACGGTTTACCAATCCTAAGGATTTCATGTGTTTTTTTTAAATTATATATTATATTATAACATTGTCGTTGTAGCTTAGTCATAATCAGTATAATTTTTTTTTATAAAAATCTCATGTACTTTGTCACTTAACAATTTGAATGACATTAACACCGTTCAAAATGTAGAGTGTCTATATCAACAAGAAATTCAGTTGTTATCCTTTTTAATTAATCACATGTTTACACGTAATATTTATATATGTACCATCAAACTTATATATCCTGTAAGTTGTCTTGTTAAATTTTTTTTATATCTTCAAACTATCATTGCATCTCTTTCTCTTTCCCTTTTATAGATTTGCTATTAAAGGTCTAATTTTAAGAGTTATGTTAAAGTTTTGGTAAAGTTGAGGTAACACTTTCGCATCTCTATATTATTTATAGAGTACCATACCATCTTCCGATCTATATGTATACAAGAATAATTGACTGACATATCAACGCACAGCCCGAACTACTGAGACTAGCGCAATAAAAATTTGCATACGGATTCCTGTTACACAGTAGGTTAGTAGTACGAAAATTTAACGCCAGAGTTATAAAGGGGATGGAAGTTTCTATGAAAAACTTTCATTTTTTTTAAAGGATAGTTAGGCGGACGGGCTTTGTGCCACCTGATGGTAAGTGGTCACCAACGCCCTTGACATTGGCAGTGTAAGAAATGTTAACCATCGCTTACATCGCTAATGCGCCACCAACCTTGGAAACTAAGATGTTATGTCCCTTATGCCTGTAATTATACTGACTCACTCACCCTTCAAACTGGAACACAACAATACCAAGCGCTATATTGATACATAATACCTATGGTAATACTAACATAATGTTTTTTATTACAAATAATGTTTATTTACATTAATGCCTTAAATAAATACAAATAAAAATTAAAAATAGTTACTGTACAAATCGTGACCGCGTGAAGAATGCTAGCAGCAATTCCTCATTGAATCGCAATTCCGATTCCCTGGGTGAAAAATGAACCAGACCTCCTGTGACCAGCAGAGGTAATAAGAGATGGTGTAATATTTTTGATGATTTTTTTTTTGCACTATTACTCCGAGGTCCAAATGTTTCAATTGCAAACGGAACAGAATTACAATTTGGAATAAGAGATGAAAATTGTTAATATTCGCATTATAATAAACCGCATTATAAATGTTCAATTCAGATGAGATAAGAGTGAATTTAATAATGTCTACGACGAATAAAAAAAGAAATCGCTATGAAAATGACATGGACATGGGCGTTACCTGATAGGGACTCAAGTAAATTCGACTCAAATTAATTACGCATTGTAAATATACCGAATGCATACCCACCAAAATAGTTGCCATATCTTTTTTAAATTTGAAAAATATTATTTGTGCCGAGTCTTTTATGCACTATAATCTAAAATAAAGATCTAGAAGATAAAAGTTTTGAAGTAAATATTGCAAAAAGTTTTGTTTATTTAATTTGCTCTTTCATTTCATGATTAATAATTATAGGTGCCTAGATCTCACAATGATTTTTATTTCAATTTTTGTAGTAGTTTATTGAACTTGCATTAAAAGCTTTCTAAATAGATCTTTCACTATTAGAGAAGATAAAAATTTTAACGAGTGCTACCTACCTACCTACCTTTAAGATAAAAATAACATGGTAACGTTAAATTAAAATATTCGTAGTTTTTTCTAATACACACTATATTTAATTCGAAACTATCTTATCCCTAGATAGTATATTGCCAACCTATAGGTTTATTGTATGGATCATTTAAATATATATCAATAAGTTTTATCATTATTATAGTATAAAAAATTGATTTGTATTCCAATTTTTTGATTGTAACGTAACATTTATTATAAAATTACAGATAAATTGAAATGATGATTGAATTAGTGATTTCGTAATTATATATAGGTCAAAAGCTATACCTATCGAACTAAATTTAGAATAAAATTATATTTACCTCTTTATTTCATAAATGAGAAATTGTATCAAGTGTTCAAGTTCTGTTGAATTGTGGCAGTGAGAATAATTGACAATCGCGACGAACAAAGGGCTTTAAGAGCTAGGGACGCAAAGGAGATATACATTCAGAAGTGCCTTTAAAGACGGGTCGGTACCGCCCTAAGCCACACCCACTTTGCTTAGCATCCCACCTGACACATCCTGGCCCTGATATGAATGAGACGGGTATAGTTTTAAGCCAGTCGCCGAAACGAGACGAACGATATATTCTAGTGGGCGGTTCCATCTGCGACGTAACGCATCAACCGGTGTCGCCCACAATTCCGCTCATTCGCCTCTCGTTTAGCGCCCGCTATGTAAACGAGCCTTGTTGTGAATCTAAACAAAATCAGTCAGTCATCGTTTTGTTGCCGTAGGAGTAGCGCGTCGAAGTATCGCGGTCGGGTTTATCATGTTGTGCCAGTGAACGTAACTCATCACGATGCACGCGTTGTTCGGTGAACAGAGCCATTATGCGTACCGCAGTGGAGCCACGGGAGGCTACTCTGCCGGAGTGACACCATATGCCTATGAACAGTACCGATATGGCTATGGGCCGCCCTACCTCCATCCTCACCAACAACATGTCGGAACTCCCAAAGATATGGTCAAGCCACCATACTCTTACATTGCCCTTATTGCTATGGCAATACAAAATGCACCCGACCGTCGAATCACGCTAAATGGTATTTATCAATTTATAATGGAACGTTTTCCCTACTACAGGGAGAACAAACAAGGGTGGCAAAACTCGATAAGACACAACTTAAGTCTTAATGAATGCTTTGTTAAAGTGGCAAGAGATGATAAAAAACCAGGCAAAGGGAGCTACTGGACTTTGGACCCTGACTCGTATAATATGTTCGATAACGGATCTTACTTGAGACGGCGGCGTCGCTTTAAGAAAAAAGATGCTCTGAAAGAAAAAGAGGAAGCTCTGAAACGCCAGCAACAACTGCAACAAGCGCAGGAAGCCCTGGCTGCACAGGAGGCTCTCAGTAGCGCTGACGCGTTAGGGCAAGCACGCGATGTCAAACCAGACGTCAAGCCTCGTATATTTGAATGCAGACCAAAAAGAGAACCGGGCTCAGATTGTTCGAGGTACGATAAATTAGTGGAGCCTATGGACGAATTCAGTGAGCCCCGTTTACCCCCATCGGCAGTTTACTGCTCGCCCCAGCCGTATTCACTGGCTGCAGAAGAGTTTCGAGCAGCTACAACTGGCTGGTATGCTGCACCCGAACCACCAGCTGAACAACTGCCACCAGCTTTTCGTGATCTTTTCGAGCCACCGAGTTGTCAGTTGGCAGGATTCCGAGGAGGCTCGCCTGTCCCTGATGCCTATCGCGCTTCCCCACCGCCTCATCACCACTATCGTACGCCGGCGCCGTCTTACTACCATCATCAAGCATGTGTTGCCGCTGCACCCGCTTCAGCTCATAAATCCTACTGAGATATTGTCCTCAGGTAAGACGAACATTATATTTACTGCACCTGCGCCTTGCGAATGTTTTTAAACCAATTAGTTTAGGCGTCGCGAATAACGCTGTGCGAGTTGCGTTCGACTTCAACCCCAGCGGCCATGGGGTAAGCGTCGGGTAGTTTCGTGACGTGGTTGTGGTTGCAGGAGGCCGGCATCACACGGCGCCGAACGGATTTAGCCGTACGCGTCAGTTCCAGAGCGGATAAATATAGCGCTGTAGCCGGAGATGCCGTGAAGCCAAGTGGCGGCGCGTCGATAACCACTGTTTACAGATCGGCGGCCGACCCTGCCGCCTCCCGCTCCGTTCACACCTATAGGTATGTCGAAACTCCACATGTGTTTAAAATTGCCCGTAACAATGAGTAGGTAGTGGCGTGAGTGTCCGTGCAGCGCCGAGCTGCGCCGCTCCACTGCTGAGGAACAACACGATATTGTTTGACAACATGTGAACTGTTTTGTACTCTATGAACGTACTCGCAATACCAGGGCATTCGAATATTTCTTTAAGTCTTAAGAAATCATTGGAATATTTTGTCTTGACGGCTTGGTGGTTTACTCACTCGTATATAACAAATGAGTGGTTATACTTTCATACCTACTAATTATCTACTTGTAATTATTATTGTTGTTTTTGTTCAAAGTAAATATTATGTTGGTTAAAGAAAAACTTTTTTATTTTCATATAAGTATCTTCGTGTCTACATTAAAGAGTAAAATGTTCTTATTTTTTAAATATTTACATCTAGAAAGTTATTTATATATAAGAGTTTGTTTTAATGTTTCCGTGTTGTCTTTTAAGCCTCTATTATCTTTTGTGCATCGAAGAATAAGTAAAATGACCATCTGGTGACCAAGTGCGTAAAATCCTGTTAGAGAAAAAAATGTACCTCATCTATCTCATCTATCGTGACACATTTATAATTTCTATTATTTTTTAAATATTTAACTAAAACCTAATTATTCAAGTTGTTTTTAAAATAATAATTATTTTATTACGGATAACATAACCTTATTATAGGTACTCTTAGTACATATATATATATATATATATATATATATAAATATATATATATATATATATATATATATATATATATATGTATAACTATTTACATTTTATACCGAAGTCAATATAAATTTCTTTTTAAAAACTTTAATGATAGCAACATTAAAAAAATGTAAGAAGATATGTAGGTAGCATATATAATTTATATAGGTATATGGTAATAGTAGAATAGCTTTTTGTTTCATATTTCAAGTTTATTTTTATTAAACAATTAATTATAAGATAATTTTAATTGGTAAGACTTGTAAGTAAGAAAAGAAAAAATAAAAAATAACAAATTCGTTAAAACGATTAAGTTTAAAACATCTGTGGTTCTAAGTTATTTGTTATGTATATAATGAAAAAAAAAAGTCACAACAACCTGACTAAATCTATTTATAATCAGAAAAAATTAAAGCAATAGAAATGAGTAAGATTTTATTTATATAATTTAATGTTTAAAGTAATTTCATTTATTCTCCTTTAATAATAATGGTTATTATTGTATATTGGCCGTAAAAACATTAAAACAAGCTCGACATTAGTTAACTGAAGACTCAACGGTTAAATCGTCTGAACGAATATTCAATATATCCAATATAATTATGTATTTAACGAAATAGTTTATAGTTCTGAAAGTTAATTGATCAAATGATCACAAATTCATTTATTTATTATTGTTGTCCCAGGTAGAACGGATTGAAGACAGCGGGAGGCGAAGAGCAGGGAAGTGTTTGACGTACCTAATACCTAATGACAAAAGGTAATAAGTGAAAACTAGTGAGTAACGGACACTAGTTCTTATTATAAAGAGTAGTCCTACCGTTTGTTTCAATATTATCACTAGACATCATACACTTAGAAAACTTAATATAATTAATTATTATTAATGAATCGATAGTGCTATCATAGACCCTTATTAACAACGTGCTGTTAATATATGTTTATATTACGCACAATATTAGGATATCGTTATGTAATAATGTTATAAAATATTAAGAGAGTTCAATGACAGCTCTGCTTTTAACAATCGAGTTAGTAGGTATTGATTACGAGATCTTCTCATCTTGTATTGAGTGAAGACTACATAAAATCGATTAAAGAAATTAATTTAAATGTATTCATTATTTTTAATGTACATACGACTAAATATTGTTAATTACAATTACGTAAGCGATATAGGACCTTCTAGATGTAATTAAGAACTATCTTTTTCTAGTCCTTATGTTGGTAGTTAGTGGTTAATTACATGTTAAGGTAAGAATTGCATACTCTATTACGATGTTCTTAAGCAAACTTTTTATAGTTTAATGTTAGAATCTGAGAATAATTGTTTTAATGGATTTTACTACGATCTTCGAATTGTATCGATACCAATATTACAGGTGTTGATTACAAACATTAGTAGGTACATTGATCGGATTGACGATGAAAAATGACACAAGTTTTGCTACTCTGTTCTTAATTTAAAATTACATAAGTAAAACCTTTTTTTTTATGTTAATATTATTTTTAAACAGCAAAATTTAAAATGAAATCTTGAAATTATTGTTGTTATCTCGTAACGATTATAACTGATTTTTGTCTCAAAATGTTGCATCAAAAACTTCCTCGAAGGACTTCATGTTATAATATTATTATTATACATATATCGTATGAGGAATATTACAATTGATTATATTCCTGAAAATAATTGTTGTCATAGTTTATCATAGCAGTTACATTCCTGTTACGTTTCAGTATAATTTAAAGTCAATATCGAGAGCAAATTATCTAGGTAGTAATTCGTCTACTGCACGAGATCCATAATTATCATGTGGATGTTTTCTAGGCCGATATATTATTGTTTAAACCATTAATTTGTAGACTTTGCTTAGAATTAATGTGGTTAAGTACTTATACAACCGAAAGAACCCGTAGTAATTTGTAATTGAATTATAACATAGTATATTAGCTCGTACTGAAATCGAAAACCCACAATACTGAATGACAAGAAATAATTTATGTCTTTAATTAATAAATATTAAGATATAAAATTTCTTGTACAACGATCTCATCTATGAAAAAAAAATGCGATTAGAAAAATATTTTATATATTGGTATATTAAGTATTCAGCGAAATTGTCAATATTTTTTTTTATTTCTATTAAATAACATAACATTTTCTTTATTTATAGCTCGGAGATCTTTATGTATCTATTTCATAGCATTGCATTGTAGTTTACTACTTAATGATTTTCTAGATATACACAAATAATATTGGAATTACATTAAATCGTGTATAAAATTATTACGTAGTTATATTTATGCTATATTACATAACATAATGATAATATGTCTCACACTGAAATATATGATTCTAAATCTTAAATTATGTTTAAGAACGTAATATTAATTTAATTATTATTTGGTTTTAATGACATATATTTTAAACATCAAGATTTTGACGGAGACGTTTACATTTCGACCCAATACTTATTATGTCTACTGATTAACTATACATATATTCGTAAAAGCTGTTATATTTGTGACGGAGAGAAAAACATAAGTTTTATTTTTTCACATTATTAATACAGCTTATTAACGTGTAACAATAATTATCGATCCACTTTTAATCATATTGATATAACATTAATTAAATCTTGCAAAACTATTTATTCTTATTTTTTTGTAGCGACATTTACATCTAATAGGTCTAATAATAGTTGTGTGTATTCGTATCAACTTGCATCCGACGACACTTTGAGGCAAACTTAAAATTCCTTAAATTAATTATACATAATTAAATCTTAACAGTAAGCTATAAATGTCCTTAAGATTTTCAGTTACAATAAATTTGCACCCAATTAAATGTTAATGTAGTCACTCTGTATGTGGAAGCATTTCGATTTTTAATTTAGTTATTTATTTTATTATTATTTGTAAATTGCTTCCATATTATCATGAATGTATTATGTTTTAATCTTTATTATACCAAATGCATTTTAATAGTACCTACCTGCAACAAATAATTAGATTTTAGGTCCGAGTGGTTCTACCCCTCAATGTAATGTATTCTGCATAATTCCATAAATCTGAAGTATTAAATTATTCTTAAATACTTATCTAATAAATAATACCGACTTAATTCAATACTGTAAGAGAATATTTAAAATAAATAAGTAGTGATGGAAATTTTAGATTATTTTAATTAATGACTTTGTGATAATTGTCTTAATTGTGTGTACATATGTATTTACATAATAAATGGTTATTTGTATTTAGCATAACCGCATGCGTTTTTATTTATCAATTAAATTACGTCCTTATTTTGTATCGAGTACCTATCTATTTGTTAAACGACAAAAACTCGAGAACTCTTGACAATTTTAACTTCACCAAAGTGGTGAATCAATATAGAATTTAATGATATTATCAATTGCTCATTAAAATTTGAATTCGTTTGTGTATTATATACATATTTGTATATTCTTATATTTTAAAGAATATTAAAAATTTAAATTTTTTTGTTTCTTTATTCCTGTAGCTAACTTAAGAATCTTCTTGGGAGAAGAATCTATGTACCTATTTAGCTATACAATACAATAATGACATTTATTGAAACATTTTATCCGAGGTAGTGATAAGCAACTAGTAAGTATGATCAAAATAAAAAAAAACACTGAGCAGAAATAAGTGAAATAAAATACTAATAATTATAGAGATAGCACAATAAATAATATTAATAATGATATACTGTACTGCATAATACGTACCCACTTTATTAGATATACCTGTAAAAAGTTCCCCAAATCATTCTTTGATTCCATTAAATTTAAAAAATAAGTGGTATAAGGAAGTAAGTATAAAAATAAACGTTTAAATTTAAATTCACAAAAGAATTATTTATAATATAATGTCAGTCACATCGCTGCGTGTAAAAAAAAAGTAAGCAATGTCATCATCGTAATCATTTCGATACGTCGAGAACGTAGTGGTACTTCAGCGTTGATTCAGACCTCGCATTCCGATGCTAACTAAAAAACACAAGTGGCGATTCAAGGAGCTGAGCTTCATCGCAACAATGCTGGGACACTTACCATATTTTTATGATCCCACTATCTGGCTTATTTGTACCATAACTCTATAGAGATATAGGTCTCTTTAAGCTGGTGGCCGCGTTCGTCAAGGGGATCGTTCTGTCATTTAGTGTTGGATTCTTCAGTTGACGTCCACCACCCACTATAATCAAAAGTAAAGAGCTTAAATAAAATATATATCTTAATAGAAATGTATTTTACAAAAGCTTATAATAAAAAAACATTACAACCACAGGTTTACCTACCAACATAAAATTTTAGTAAACAAAAGTTATCCCGAAATTATATTAATAAAAAGTATTAAGTAAGATAAACTTATTAATAGTAAAAAAATACATTTTAGAAATAGACTTTTCTACACAAATTGTTGTGTCTGAGGAGTTCCTTCGTCTGGAGACAATACTGCACAAAGAATCATGTCAGAATCATCGAAACTAAATTAACATGTAAAAATTGTAATTTCGTAGTGTATAAGGGAAAGTTATTCTAATTAATCGTAGAATATTAGATCTAACCTAACGCATATTGCATTCTAAATACAACCTTGTAAAAATACAAATTAAAATCGAAATCAGAATGGAAAATAAAAAGTCATTTGCGTAGCGTAATTTCTGTGGAATATCTTTTGAATTGAATAAGAGGTTAGATAAACACTTTCAATATAATTACTAATCTGACACCTATATATTCTTATTGTGGAAGGTAAGGGGTGCTTACTTTGGCAGAGTGTGCTGCTGTATCGGTCAGTGAACCAGCTCCCTGTTTATTGTTTTTCTACAAAATCTTGTTTACATTGGCGTCCATATTATTTGTTTAAATGCTAAATTTCGGCCAGTTAGGTCGAATTACATCACTTTGGCAGAACTAGTCACCCACATACTATGTTATATACTATATTATATACCTATTTTTGTTTAAAATTAGTAGCTCAAAACCATTATTTATTGTATTTATTTACTTTTTTATAAAGTAGGATTTACCAGCTTAAATATAAGTCGGATAGTTTTTATACGTTTTTATCTTTTCTATAAAACATGAGACAAAATGATCGATATTTAAGAAAAAGTTTGACGTTAATATTAATAAGCTAATGACCGATATGCGTTGCATCGTTCTTTTTTTTTGTTGTATAGACGCACTAGCATATGGGCCACCTGACGGTAAGTGGTCACGGTAAGGCCCATAGACATTGGCATTGTAAGAAATATCAAACATCGCTTACATCGCCAGCGACCAACCTTGGGAACTATGATGTTATGTCCATTGTGCCTGTAATTAAACTAGCTCACTTACCCTTCATTCCGGAACACAACAATACCAAGTGCTGCTTTTATTTAGCACTCACTCATACAATGTTCGAGGAGGACACTCCAGCGAGGTACAGTTACGTAGGTACCTAAAACTTCCTACCTTCCATAGAAAGCAAAGACTGCTGCTACTAAGCTAAATTTTCTAAGATCGATTTTTCTGTATCCGTTATGCTCAGGAAATACAGGAAAAGTATTATTAAAACTAAGCAAAAAAATTTATGTCACTTTAATTTTCAAAATTTTAAAATATAGATCAAATGTTTAAAATGTAATTTAATACAATACCATACAACAACATAATACGAGATAATTTTTAAAACTAATATTTGAAAATGAATATTCGATTTCTATTCTGCAAATTTCCTAGAAAAATAAATCACTAAATGTTTGTATCAAATCCTCCAGAAACTTTAAAATTTGATGAACATTAAAGTATCGTAAAACGTATTACTGATCGCATGTACCGAGCCTAAAGCCCACGCCATCCAACGCTCTGGTTTACGACAATGTTGATGATTATATTTTTCTCCACCGTAAACACGCTGTAAGTAGGTAACCACCGTAATTTATTGTAAAATACTAATTCAGTTTTATTTCCACTTTGTTTCTAAGCTCGAATAAACTTCAAAGTTCGTACGTTAATAAAATCGAGAGATAAAATTGAATTGTATATGAAATTGCTGTAAAAAGCGAAATTTTAACAGCGTGGATCATCACCGATATATCACAGTTTTACTATAATAAATAAAATGTGTAAGCGTGAAGAAATACCACTAATATTTGTTTTATTATTTCTTGATAATAAAAGCCAATTTAAAAATTATTTATTTATTAAATGAGTAAGTAATGAAAAGTTGTATCAATAATTGTGACAATTATAAAGAAAGTGCCTAAAAGTAACCCCGGGTGAGTCAGACGGCTTTTCTTAGAGGATCGAAGGTCAATAACCACCTCATCTGTATGGATTATCTCCGTCTTAACGCGATAATTTAATCCTTTGTTTATCCAATGCCTCTAATAGTCCCGGCGCACCGGAATGGAAAGCATCTGAGCACAGTCATGTATCATACGTATAAGAAAATAATCCGCGGCGTGAATTACGACCGACAGTGCGGTGACGAGCTCCAATATTTAAGGTAAGTATCCTTTAATAAATAAATCAACGTTTTAAAAAAGTAAAATTTAAAAAGCAACACCATACATACTTTCGAGATACGCTCCTTAGATTTTATTTCATGTTTCATCCAAATGCCTACAATTCTAAAAATATATATTAACAAAATCATATTAAATATTTTAGGGTAAATAAATTGATTTATACAAAATCATGAAAGCTTAATAAACATAACATCTATATTACACGAATTGGTAGACTACGGTTACATTCAGGTAGGTATATTTATTTATTAGTAGAGTAAGTATAACCAAGCCATGTTTTTAAGAATACAATTTATAAGATAAATATTAATACCGTATTATATATAATGCTACAGAAGTCTGAAGTGAAGTTGGTGTTCTGCGCGTATATAAATATAAAGGATTAGTTATATCCCAGTTTATGATTTTTAAATTGATATGATTCACAACAATATATCGTCATAAATTTTTTTAATGTTTTATTATATTTGAATTATTTTTATTTACCGTAATAGCTTAGTGGGTAAGCTATTACGGTAAATAAAAAGCACGTTGTAAGTCGCAGGTCGAGAGTGCAAGTTTGGAAGCACGATTGAGATTTGTTATTAACTTTAATTAATCACATTATAGACGTGCCTAATTTGTTATTAATTTTGATTAATCACATTATAGGTGAGCGCGGAAGGAATACATCGTGGCAATGATCTGCGTATACTTGTCGGTTTTTTTCTTCATATGCCATTGTATTATTCTCATATATGTATCTCATATATATATGCTAAGAGTTCAATACTAGTGATTGATTTTCCGCAACCTCGCGTTATCGAGGATAACGGGAAACGAGTACATTTTATCCATCAAGATTTCATCTTAAGCCGGGACCGACGGCACAATATTATGCCCTCGGAGAGATGGAAATTGAAATATATTTATATAGTCGCACATATCAACATACACAACAACAATAACAAGTCTAAGTGGAAAAGAAAACTGAGATTCGTCACAATGTCTTTTTTAATTTAATAACTGTGTATTTATGAAGTAATGGTAAATAAGTTTGACCGTAATGGTAAATGTACCGACGATTGACAAGAAGTTTTGAACCATCATCCACCACACTGCTCCAATGTTGGAGAACTTTAGTCGATATACGATAGGATTATACCTCAGGGTGGTTTCGTTTAACGCCAAGCTAGAGGTTAAAAACTCAGTAGTGGTAGCCCGGGATTACATCCGCACTCCGGTTATGATTCATGTTCTAGCCACTGAGCCAACTCGCCTGATGCTTATTAAAATATTTTTATGTATTTTAAAAGGTTTTTTTTGTATTATATTTATAAATCGAAAATCAATACCATCTGAAAATACTATATTTAAAAAAGCTATTGTTCTTCAAAATAACAAACCCTTATTGATTACGTGGAATAACAGTTTATAAGGAGAATATTAAATAAATAATAATAAAATTACAATTATTTAAATACTTACAGTAACCAATTTAGTATATGATTGTAATAATAAAGTTCCCGTTTTCACTGTTTTCCGATTGAATAAGGTACAGCGAACTTTTTCGATTAATTATCACGCATATATAATAAAATATAATTAAGTTACCACCCGCACAAATTTATTAAGTCACAATTAATCAATAAATTTTATTAGGCATTAAAAATACTTTTTGGATAATTGTAAATAATATTGCAAAAATGATTAATTTAAAACTGCGCTAGTTTGTTACCAATGTTATGTGAAAACCAAACTTAATTGTTAACTTTTATGCCAACAGTCGATAATTAAATTAAATAATAGGAAAAATGATAAACGGCAACGATCACGCTTCCAATTTGTTAGTAGAATTGGACCCCAGCGATAGAGTTAAAATAAAGTTTATTGGATTTTTATACAACAGCTATCTACGATTTAAATCATTGTAATAAATTGTACAAAACTTTTCGAAATGTTAAATATTTATTAAATTATGTATGTACTTTTGGTAAATGGTGTGAATAGTCTGAATAGTGAACAGTTTAATTTTTTTTGTAGTTTTAGAAAGGGCGTGAGGGATTTCTGCTCTATAGAAATACTATGTTGTTTTGGTTTATGTTGCAAATTAATTAGTTATTATATCAATTCGATGCGAAAGCTTTCGAACCAGCTGCTTTACAAGCAAATATTATAACCGATATACGAATAGATGTAATGCGTCTAAAATAGCTGGACAGGATTGCATAATGCGCATACTTATCTACATAATTTATTTAAAAAAAAAAGAAAGATAAATAAACTGATTCATATCTTTGTTACACAGTATTCCTGATAAAAATTAAATTAAAATGAAATTAATACCACCCAGTAATTTAAAAAAAATGTTTGAGAATGCGCATCCTAACTAAGATTATAAATGGGAAACTGAGTTTGTTCGATTGGTTGTTTGTTACGCTTTTACAGCCGATTGGAAAATTATTTAACTAATGGAAAGCTAGATTATCAGCGAGTAGGCCACATTTTGTCCAAGTATTCCCACGGGAACGGGAGCTACACGGGTGAAACCGCGGGCTCAACGCTAGTAAGAATATAAAACTCATAGCAGTAAGATATGTCTACTTTTATTTGCTATTTGGCACACGGCGAAGCGAGACGTTATCAGTTCACACAGAAATGATCATTTTAAGGATTATTTTATCTGTTGTAAATATATTCCACTTTTGAAATCATAATAAAGTTATGTGTAAGTAAGACACTTTATAAAAGACTAGCGGACCCGTCAGACGTCGTCCTGCCATTTAGACATTATTTCATTTACCTGCTCCAATTGGGTTTTCAAACCATTCAGGAAACTGATTAATATGCACACAATATTTCATCCAAATCGTTTTAGGAGGAGTTAGGTGAGAAATAATTGTACCTATATGTACATACTACATTAAAAGTCTATCGCTTTAAGAGTATGATTTGTCCGTTAGCTGTTCGTTGATTTTGATTTGTAGCTATATACTTAATAAAGTATTTAAATAAAATATATTTCGGTTTAAATGAGTAACGGCTATAAGTCCATATTATGACGCGTTTTGACGTGAAGCAGGACATCACCCCTGAAAAATAAGTCGTCAAAACGGCCCCACGTTCTTGCTACCCTCACCCGGATACGCCCCAGTCTTCCCCCAACCTGTCACAACTGTCAGTCGTATTGACTGGTAGTCAATTTCATGTCACATTTCTGACTCGAATAAAGCTTGACGAAGTTGAATTAATTTCGTTGCAGAAGCAAATATCTACTGCTGTTGTTTTTGAAATTCAATTCTTAGCAAGTTTTCAACTTGCCCTGTTTATTTAGATTTTAGACTAACAAAAGTTATAAGAAAATATATTTATTTTATAGTTAATAGGTAACCTTTTTTTTGTTTTAGATAGTAACCGTATCCGTTTAACAAAAACACATTGTTTTCTGCGTTTATTATTTTATTAAAATCAATAACTATGAATTACAATTTTGCACGAGTAAATTTTCGAAGAAGTTAATACGTGCAATATAAATAGTCTTGAAAAGTTTCGAGTCAGCGAGTATAAGTTTCTCGATAGATTAAAACTTTAAAAGCTTATTGGAAATCCGAGAAACTACGCTACCACCCGCAGCCGATTCGAAAAAGCAATTTGATTTGACGGTTATCTCACCTCCTACGTTTATATTGAAACTTAGATAAATATTTACTTTATCGAGTCTAATTTGGCACGGAACCGGCCACCGTACTGTGAGATGCCTTCCTTTTGGCCGACGATGCTATAAGACATAAAACAAAAGATATCTATTTGATTTTTAAACATTCTTTGTTTATTTTCCATTGTTACAAAATCGATTTATATAGAAATATATGCGCGAATACCTGTATAGAAGTGATTATCTTTATGTACAAGTGAAACTATTATATTAAAATATTATTGGAAAGTTATAAGCCTAATTAAATATTTTTTTATTATGATACATGTCCGACCGCCATCGTGTCCGTCGCCGAGTTTGATTCTCGCGTCGGGTATCGCCGCACACGTTTTCGTTTAGTCTTAGTTTACGTTTTACTACTAAGCACTTGTTAAGTAAATAAATAAAGGCGTTTTAAAATAAACTATTCTACTAATCCTTGACTTAGTAACGTTTACGCAACCGTGAGATCTTTGGACGACATTAGTTTTCATTTTGTAAATGCCATATTAAAATCACAGTTATAAGATGTAGTTTAAAATGGATTGATCTAAATGTATATTTGTTTTAGTACCTACGATGTAAAAATAATCACGGTATTTAAATTAAAGTATCTTAATATAGTTTTTGTTTTCGATTAGCTAATAGAGCGTCACCCATGCTACATATCACTCATATAAATCTTCCATCGGGTCGGCAAAAGAAAATGGACTCGACGATGTATTGTGTGAATAGATTTATACTTCCTCGCCAATAAATCTGGATAGAACGTTAGACTACGCAATAAATTGATTTTAATAACGATTCATTCATCGAATCGGAGCCGAGCGGCACAATTAGGTGTTTCCCGGGAACGGTCGCGTCAGAGCCGTTCGGCCGCCTGCGAACTGTCATTACAAAAATAGTGGGCCCAGAAAGGGTAGGCTAAGACATGGCCCATATGGACCCGGCCACGCGGCTAGTTATTTTAATTTCTTTCTTTTCGTTGTTGAAACACTCAGCGGTTATGTGAATGTCTAACGTTCGGAAATCCATCATTCTGTGGATTATACGAAGGACTTCGAAGTTAACAATCGCAATACGATAATTATTCATATTATGAAGCTATACTTTATTATGTTAAAAACGCAATAATACAATAAAAAGGTTTTAGGGTTATTACCTATAACCTTTGTATTCTTAGCCATGGCTTACGAATATTATAAATTAATATCCGCAATCCATGCCTAAGAATATTTTATGAAATAAAATCTTTAATAACATGGCGTCATTGATTATTATCATTGAATATATAAGTGACAATATTAAATAATTAAAACCATATTGTAATAAAATGTCACAAACGATAAAATTTTATCCGATTTGTAACAATAAATCTTTACTTCAACATGAACACAAATTAGACAAGCGTGACAAATAGACGCGGCAGAAATAGAAACGCTGACAGTGAAACAAACGTCGATCAGCCCCGACCTAATGGTTTCACATTCCATTTTTCATGTTAATTTAAAAATAGAGTTGCTTTTATAATAATATTGTAAGCAGCGGAACTGTTGAATTATAGAACAGAAGGACACAGGTAATATTATTATATACATTATATGAATAGCTCTCCTTAAAACATATTACAATTATATTAAGATTTATGATCATGAATGAAATTTTGCCATTTGCATAAGTTGATGCATATTTTGTAGACTAGAATCGTATTATGATTCCTTCACAAATAAATATAAGCTTTTACAATGATGTAGTTAATATCATCCAAACTATAAATATGAATGTGAAAGTGAGTTTGTTTGTGTGTTACGATTTGACGTCTAACTAACTACTCAACCGGTCATCATGAAATTTAGTATACATATTCTCAGGGATATAGAAAAACACATAGGACACCTCACACGCTGGTGAAGCCGCGGGGGGAATAATTATAAAACAGGAAATGACAGTTAATATCAATGTAATAATTATATGGTGTCAACTATGTGTACCTAATTTTAATGCATCGTAATTCAACTTTGTGTTCTAAGATTCTAAATATATCATACTTGCTCGCATTTTAAAACTATCCATAATAACAAACAGTACCTACTATTATTTTTTGCAGCTTTTATAAGCTAAGGGATATAAGTTTAATTCAATTTTTTAACAATGTAGTAACATTTTGATGTATTGTTGGTGGTCCCCGCGCTGTTCAGGTAAACATATTAAATCGTGATTTAATATGTTGTCAAATTAACAGGTAGGCTGCTTACCGATCTTTTATAAGAACTTTATTGACCAAATGATTGTACGGATATAATTGTGCTTTTCATTGACGCAAAATTAGACAGTAAAATTTTTAATATTATTTTATATATTACAGTAGGGAACAACAGACAGCTGTATAAAAAATATTAATGATAACAATTATTTTTAAATAATTAAATTTATAATAATATTTATAATATAAGTAGGTTTGGATCTAATTCCAAATATTTGAATTGACTTTAGGCGATGCATTTTTTATAAGCTGCAGCAAACAACAGGAATATTTAAATCTATCGAAAACATCGAAAACAGAAGAATAACGGATGTGACTTTGGTAAATTGATTTTAGAAATGTTTGGTGAAGGGTGGGTCTGAGGTATTTAAAGAACAATTAGTCGGCTGCTTCTCAGCCCTTAAGGCAAATATTAGCCTATTCCCGCCAACCCTCTTTTGGACCAATGCCGCCCTGGGCGTTCAGTGGAAGCGGTTTATAACTCGATGTTTGCCCACTCCCCCTATGTACTCACTAATGTATTATTCTCCCCTTCCAGCTACGGCAATTAACTCGAGCTCGTTTACGTGTCGATATTATATAAAATGAAAAATAAGTTCACAATATTCATAATAATTTCAAATAATTTTAATTCACCTCGACGTAAATGATCGTCTGTTACGAATCCGTTGCGCTTATCATTCAAACAAAAAAGAAAACACTAAATATTTCACTCGTTCTGTATGTTTGAAGAACGTACAAACGACAACAACATTATCAAATAAAATTGAAATCAAGAAGTTCGTATATTTTATTCACTTTTATAAATAAACAATTTGAATATTGTCAATTTCTTTATTTAATAACACATATCATCACTTAAATTCATAACGAATCTGCTTAGGACACAAAAAATACGAGATATATTATTTATCCAATGTGAAAGTACATTTGCCTGCATTCATGACTTATTTTATGCGGCACAATATCAGTTATCAATGTCAAAACAACAGTTTAAGTGGACATAAATTTTATCCAGTAATCTTAAATTGCAATATTATGAATGTAGCGATCTACAAAACGGATTAATGTGAATTTGTCGTATTTTTCGTTTACTTTATTATAGATTAACCGAAAGACAATATTATGATTGGACCGCAAATAACATCATATAAAATTGACCGACTTATTAAAATAAACTTTACTTACGCGCAACACAGACCGTAAATACATAAATATAGGTATGTATCTATAATTCTATACATAGTTTTGTGCCTTCACAAACGTAATCTTTATCTCAATTTGATGGTGTTTAATACGTAGTTGTAATAAACATATTTTTGTGAACATATCAATAAATAATCGAACGGATTTAATAGTAGAGTAGTAATAGGTAATATTATATAATAATAATAAATGAGTAACTCTTGTAGGTATGTATAAAATGATTTCATGTATATATGAAATGTCGCCAACGATTTAGCTCAAATTTTGTATTTAATTTAAATGTTTGATTTAATTTTACTTATTTATTTATTATATTTTTTTTTATTGATCTATTTTTAATTTATTTTAATTTTACCAGTAATAATATGGTGTGTATGTAATATATAAAATAGTAATAAATGCTTAAACTGTACATATGACTCAATAAAGTATATGTTAAGTTTGACAACAAGTCTACTGGTGTAGTGTTTTTTTTTTTGTATTAAATTCTTGGATATGAAATAATAACATTTCTTTAATTATTGCGAACATTCATAATACTATTTCTACATTATACTCATGTTTTAAATATATGAAAATTCATGACGTCCTTCTTAAGTATTATGTCAGGATAGTATTGGTTAATTGCTAAAACCGCAATGTAGCGGAAGGTGGCCACCAGAGCGCGCGACGCCGGCGGTCTCGACCATACTTACAAAAATACCGAATGTAATTAAATGTAGATAACTTGCGCTTTATAGACGGCTGCGCGCGCGCCTGTGTTTGTTTAGTTTGTTATAGACGTGTTTTTACGCAATCTGGAAGTCGTAAATCGTGTACACCAAATTATGTCGTTTACAAAAATGAAGGGCACACCTTTCTGTTTCATTCTTTACACTATTCACTATATTATTATTCAACTGTAACATTTAATTACGCGATTAATTTCTTAGCAACAACTGTCGTATGTTAACATTAAAAGTTACGTAGGTATAAACGTAATTCGAGCACTTATGACGATTTCCTATATTACGCTCGTGTAGACTCTATGACCTACTCTATCTCCCCCTATCTTTAAAAATAATCCAAAATCCAATATACAATAATAATGAATATAATAAGCGATTACACGTACTACTAATTCTAGATTTAAAATATAATGAAGCTGTATGATGAAGGATTGATCAATGTAAAAACGTCGAAGATTACGGTATGTTTCTGCGGCGCGATAATCATAACAAGCCCGCGTTGCTTGGCGCCAGGGTTCGAGCTTACCGCTAACGACCGATCAATTTACCGCTGCTTCAGTTTTAAGTATTAGTCCCATATTAGTAAAAAATATTTAATAGCTTCACCTTACCACTGAAAACATAAAATGATAATTTCTATTTTTTTTTTCAAAGCGTACTGTATTAATTTGACGGTAATGACCTTCTGATCAATTTTGGCCACGGCTGCCATTTACAAGAGTTAGTACGGCGGACAACGTAGGAAATATTATAGTGCTCAAGTGTGTGAAACCTCAAGCGCACTCTCACAGTCATGGGAAGGCAATCCAATACAATCAGAAATAATTAAGATGAACTCTGTGCTTTTTGAGGCATGGGAATAATAACACAGCAAATTTTCATACTTCCAAAAACCCTGTAACTTTTTATTGGTACCCCTGGATTAGCAATTGTACAAACTAGTCGCTAGACCGACGTAGTCGTTTTACAATGTAATTATAACAATGTTGTTAAAATGAAGATAACAAAGTCGGTATTAAAAATGTGAATTTTTTTTAAAAAAATGACTGGCCCCGAAATGCGCAACTATTGTCAGTTGGGAATCGATCTCGCAGTGGCTAATGTGGCGAATAATCCACCTCGCGTTCCGACCCGCGGGACAATACCAAGCTCAATATAATCCGCAAAAACTAACAATATCACAATTATCAACACGCCATTGTTGTTAAGGCTAAACTTCTTTTGTGCATCTTAAAACATAGATATCAATAGTTAAAAATGTAGCAGCAATTTTTTTTCAACTTTTGAACGTTGAGGAATATAAGTTTAATTCAATTTTTTAACAATGTAGTAACATTTTGATGTATTGTTGGTGGTCCCCGCGCTGTTCAGGTAGCTCTATCGCACACGATTTAATATGTTGTCAAATTAACAGGTAGGCTGTTTACCGATCTTTTCTTTGTTGACTAGATGATAGTAAAAACATGTTTCGTCTTACTTTAGGGATAAGTGTCTAAATTTATTACAACTTTCCTCATTCGTCGTCCTTTTCGTATTGTATAAGTTTTTATTATATTTTAATAAATCTAAAAGTTACACAGCATACATAATTTGCTTAAATTAAATCAAATTACGTTAATTTGTTGCTCGTGATAGATTATATTAATTTGTTTAAAGTATGTCATTTATATGATACTAATTAATAAAAATAATAATGTCGGCCAAAAGACTCGGATATAGGTCCATACGTGCCCATACTGTCCGTGTCAGCGGGGCAGAGATGTCTAAAAAATTGCAGAAAAAATAAAAGTTGACATGTCATTTTGACACCATTCATCCCGTCCGCTCGTCCCGGATTTTTTTCTTAAATGATAAACAAAAGTAGTTTTTAAAGATTCTATTTCAACGCTAATAGAGTTTAAAATGCACTTGCAAAAAGGTGTTTTTTTTTGTCTTAACTACATTTCTTAATGAATCCCTACGAACACCATTCATGTCATTTGAAAAGTAAATAATAATTTTTGTCGAATAACAAATTACTTAGTTTTTGTAGTTGCTGTTGGGTTTAGTGTGGATTACAATTATGACAATTCTAGTGAATTATAAAATAACCACACACTGTGAAACAACTACCTATCTGTAATCTACCGCTTGTAATACTCACAGTTACCTATTTACTAAAAGAACCTACCTACCTTTTGGTACAGCCATAGATTTAATTATATTTATCAGTACCTAATGTTAATCAGTGTTTACAAGAATGCAGTTCTTAAATTAAATAAATACTATAGCTAATAATAATATTTTAATTAAGAAATGTATGAAATTTAAGTTATAAAGATAACAAGTTATCGCGGATGGTGGGTCGCGGTACATTTGTGGTGGGCGCCCGCGTGGGCTGACAATGCGGGGATTAGTGCAGGTTTGTTCACTTTGTTCGCTTTTCACGGTTTGTTCAGAGCGCATGCAACTGAGGATCAGCGCTCACGCACCAGCGGCGCCGCGTTATCGCACCGCGCCACGGGCCCGCAACCCCTTTCAATTTGATTTTCGGTGCGGTTTTAATTCGAAACTGTCTGCGGATCAGCATATTTTGCGTTGTGGGCTTTGTAGTGATGTTCAATTGAGTCCGCGGTTGATAAACGAGAATCATCCCCTCGAGCAATTCGATTGAGGTGTAACTACTTAAATAGATTCTAATTTCGTTAGTAAGTATTTATTATTTTTTTTTTAAATCAACGGTTCATATTTATTCTTTTGCATTTACAATTATCATAATGAAAATAAATTTTACAGCTACAATACAATGATGTTTATGAACATACCTAAATTGAATAACTTAAAGATTTTTGATGCGTTAAAAAATGTAATACCTATGCATATCACTGTATATAGTTATACATCTTCCAAACGGTTTTATAGACTAAAGTGTTATAAGATTAATTAAATACTCAGTTGAAACGGACATCCGTATTGCATATAATAACCCGCCAAATTTCACATACTATAAACGCTTTAGGCGGCGAGAGATCAAATCCAACGGCTTGGCAATCTGTCTGTCATCTTTTTTGATCAGATCAAACGGTTATAGCGGGTCATCAACTGTGACATTTGAATTAATGACACCTGACTTGAATAACTGGCGTTATTGAATTATCGCAGGAATACCACGAAATAGCGTTACAATTAATCTAAGAAATCATTTTTGCTTCTTTTTATTTTATAATCTCGCTAATAAAGCCAAGGTATTGCATTTAATTGTTTGTTGTATACAATATACACAGTATATACCTAATCTTAGTACCTATCACAACTATAATATATTACAATATATATTTATAACATAACGCTACAGTAAGTAATAAATTCCAATAGTTTGAATGTGCTTCAAATAATGGGGATTTATGTATTCATTTATGGAATAAAAAAATCCGTCTTCGTATTTAAAGCAGTAATTTTATTTTTATGTCTATAAGAGCGATGAGAGTTAATACTTTCTTTACAAAGAGTCAGACATTAATATAAAAATACCATTTAATTCGATTATTTGTTGTTATAATTAACTAAAAGCACTCTAAAGCGTAAATTTAAGTGTCCTTTGAATCTTATTCTTCTTTTATTAATATTCAAATGAGTGTCTCGCTACTCTTCTTGCAATTTTACAAGAAACGTTGAGTTGACATCTTAAGTTTCTTTAAAGTAGATGCATGCCTACAGTAATAACTTCAAAGGCATATTAATTAATTGAGCAATTCGTAAGAAAAAAGAGCTAACACTCAAACTTCTTCACGGGCTAACGGTTAACTGATATTATCGCGCATTTGTGCACACTTGCATTTTGCTCATTCAACTATATTAAATGTTAACGACTTACGCAAAAACAATTTGTATTATGAAATATTGATTTGTCAAAAGCAGACGTATTTATATATTGAGCGTAATTTTAAATAAGGTTAAGAAAAGTTGTTTAGGTATAATCTTGTGACTTATATAAAATCATTCAAGTCATAAATAGTATTAAATATAGTTGTAGGTGTAATACCTATGTTAATAAAAACATAAGATAAAACACCGTTGCGTCTTTCAAACCGACATAATAAATAAAAAATACATGAATATAGAAAATTGTAACAAATTTGTTGCGAATGAAAGAAGAACTAGTACGTACATCATATTTCAAATACTTATTACTTATAGAAATTCTCGATCCATTTAATCGATACGCCGTCGGCTTGGAGCAAACAGCTGCAATTTGGATTTAGCCTCCACGCCTAATTTCGGTCGGTAGACTTATTTTAACATTAAATACACACACACAAATATCCCCTGCGTAAACACATCTCCCCTAATATAGGTATCGGGTAAAAGAAGAGCTTATCTGTCTGAGTGTTTATTGAAATAACTGCGCTATTCGCAAAGCCATTAATTTTTATACTAATATATTATTACATATTCTACTTTTTGTTTGCTTGAATTTGTTTTACTCCTTGTTTCGTTTCTTCAATAAAATTTAGTATTTTTACTTTTCTTTTAAATTAAGAATATTTTATAATTGAATATAATGTAAATAAATATAGTATGACCAGTCTAATAAGTATATTTTTTGCATCTCGTAACTTGCCGAGTTCTTGACCACTCATATCCATTTAAAGGAGCTCGGCATAGAGCAGATATAGAATTTCTTAGACCGTTAAAGGCAAATATTGATATTTTATATCTCGTGTTAGATCAGTTCGGCCACGTCGGAGAGCAATGTGGCGAGCACATGGAGGACGGGACGTAATTCAATGTTCAACAATGTTTAACCTCAGCCCCACCAAGTGTCCGCTAGCCAAATCACGATATGATTCCGTAGTTCGAACTATGACCAAAATACTTTAAAACGAACAAAATGGTCGCGTATGAAAATTATACAAAAAAATTATATGTAATTTTAGTTTAAGAAGTTTTTTTTTAATAAGTATTATTTAAAAAACGTGACGATGGTCGGTTGAAAGTATACGAGAAACTAGAATAAATCACACACACCATACGCAGTTTCATTCTAATAATAACAGATATTTCCATTTTGTATATAGCTGCCCACAAAGAGTGTATTATATTCAGTGTTCATATATATATGTGAATTTCTTTATTCTAACATAACTTTTAAATGCCTGACCAGATTTGAATGAATTGAATATCGTCAGAATTTTTACATTACACCCGAGTGACACTGGCCTTAAAATCATTCGATCATTGATTCAGGGCAGTCGTGCTTTTT
Source organism: Nymphalis polychloros (assembly GCA_905220585.2). Taxonomy (NCBI): domain Eukaryota; kingdom Metazoa; phylum Arthropoda; class Insecta; order Lepidoptera; family Nymphalidae; genus Nymphalis; species Nymphalis polychloros. The sequence continues at coordinate 12,640,055 of HG992241.1, read as the reverse complement.
TATTTTTTAAGGTGAAATATTATTTATTTCTTATTATATATTATTATTATTTCATCAATTACGATCTTAAGTTGTATATTGGGTGATTAGTAATATAGCTATGTCCTTGCTGTGTCTTCTTTGGAGCGAAATCCTTGTTTAACTGCCACTGAGCAACGTTTATAAGTAACGCCGTTATCAATAAATAAATGTAGGTATTTTATCATCATCCTCCATCATATTATCATCCTACAAACGCACAGAGAGTACATTACTGTTTTATTTTATAAATAGGTACTAACGTTTTGTAATTAATACATACCTACTCGTAGCGCTGCTTTGACTCGCATATTTTTAAAAAACAAGAAGGATAAAATCGTTGGAAGCGGTACCTCACAGCGAGAAACTTAAGAAGGATTTCCTAGACGGTATGTATAATATGCAAGACAAACACATCGGTGTCGAGTCACTCTCGGGTTCTGACACCACTTTATTTGTTTAACTACTTTCAAATATAAATAATATATTTATTTATTCATAAATTATAAGAAACTATACACGCTGGTATTTGTAAACAATGATTCTCCTTACTCTAAATATATCTGATCATAAGTTAGCAGTATCGGTACCTACTGAGAGCAGGATTGAACGCTTTTTTCTGGGTCCTCGTTATGCTATCAAATAACATTATAATTTTGAAATATAATAATTCTAAAAACTTTATACTTAAATACTTTATAAGCTCCAAAATAATATGTTTTTTCGCATTGTTCAATTAAAATCAATTTACAACTCATTTTATCTGGTTATCTGCTCAGGTTATCTGCTTATCTATTTAATAAAAAAAAACATCTTTTTCGAACTCAATCATAAAAACAATTCAGGTATTGTGTAAAATAGTGGTATAGAAAACCTGTACCAGATTGATTAATAAATCATTAAAATTATCCTCCAGACCGATTTCGGCCACGACGGCCTATCTCAAGAGAGATTAGCCAACTGCGCAATACATATTATTATAATGCACAAGTGTGTGCGCAAACACAGGTGCACTCTCTATTCCCTAGCTCTCATAATCCGATGGGAAGGCAATCCGACACGACCGGAAAGAGTTCAGGCGCAGGACCAACGGCTTAACGTGCTTTCTGAGGCACGAGAGTATCCACACTTCCACCTTCCAACTCCGGGCTGCTACTGAGAGTTTTCTGACAGAAAATCCCAATAACTTTTTATTGACCTAACCTGGGAATTGAACCCAGGATCACCGGGTCTTCGGCCTTATATCTAACCACTAGACCAACGAGGCAATAAATCATCAACAAATCACACGATTACATCAATAATAATTAACGGCCACTCCTTTCTAATAACAGCTATGGCTAATGGCGCCACTCACAACGTCTCAAAATGGATCGCACGTAGAGTCTTAAGCGTGGATCTTCCTTAAATCTTTTATAAAAATAAAACAACCGCTTAATATATTTTACAAATCCGATACATTATTTTTTATAACCGCAAAGCTTGCGTCTCGAAATATGTATATCAGCATTTAATAAAAGCAAACCTAAATTCAAAAAACGAAATTTGGCTCATATACAGCGTAAATATTTTAAATATATAATATAATATTATATAATTTAATTTATAAAAAAATAATTGATTTTATAAATAGAGACCGTACGTAAATACGTACGGTCTCTATATTACTAGCTGTGAACCCATCGGAAACATTCAGAATACAACATTGTAGCCCGAATTTGACCTCCTTTGGTGATGAATTTTCAAAAACATTAATTATTAACATATTTCACTTCTAAGTAAATGAGTAAGTAAGATGTTTCTTCTGTTTATTAGAAAAACAAAACTGAGTGTTTTAGGTTTTTCAAATTTTGAAGAATGGCGAACTTCCATACCATAAGTTCCACCTTCTTAGGTGATGAATTTTAGAAAAAGCTTTAACAGCTGTTTTAGCTCATTAAAGCGAGCTTAGGCTCATACAGATTTCAATATTTCTAATATCAAAATGGACCGATTTCCACCAAGCTTTCATTCCCCCATAGGAGAGGAATTTTGAAAAATCCTTTCTCAGTGCTCACGTACTGCCATAAGGAATACCTATGATAAAAAAAAACATTCTGTTAGGCTCCCGGTTTCGGCTGTGCATAATATGTCAATCAGCTATTTTAAAATGGTATTAAGTAGATGTTATGTTATGTATAATTACACTACTTGTATCATGTAGGCCAACACTAAAGTTAACGCAATTAATGTGATTATAATATCTAAATAATTCAAGTATTTCTTATAGCCCTCAACAGGACATCGTCTCTTCTCGTCAAGAGTCATCAGTATCTTGTGTCAATTTCTAATCACATTCACTCGTACTCATGTCAAAGAAAGACAATATTTGCGTAATCATATCATAGTGATAACTAATCATTTTTCTTTACACAAAATTTACGTTCCCATTGAAATTATTTTCAACAAATGTTATGAATGGAGGGCGTGCTTAATTTTAAGACACGACGATTAAATCTTCGAGCAATCTGATGCGCAAACATTGTCACTCCGCATTCCCGTCATCTCCGAGCCACCACGTAGGCGTCGATGAGGCCCACACCGATTTCAATGGGCCTCGAACAATGCTCGTCACTTGTCGCCTACCAAATCTGGTCAGTTATGACATGTCGTCATGTTTTTATTAACGCCTGTTGTCAATAGTTCCACGGTGATTTCACGGCCGAGGGACTGCCCAATTTGCGACAATAGAGCGTACTTCTAATTCCTATTGTGGCTGTTACGAATTTACGAGTCAGTGTTATTGCGACGTACCTCACAATGAGGATTAAGATTAATTTTTTCAAATGACTTTACTGTTCCGGTCATGGGAAAGATGTTTGTTCTCCCTTATCCGATACGACTTCCTCTAGTAATGCTTTTCTAGATAGCAAAGTATCTCCTCGTACTGTAAGTACTTATGACAAGGTACTGACTGACATATATGACTGCTTCACAATACTTCGAATATATTATAACATATATTATTTTGCAAAAGGTATTTCAAATAAATTACATGAATTTTATTAAAACAAACAATATTTTTTTCTTTATAATCTTAATCACTAACATTATTAAGCAAAATAAAAATATTACCTAAAATAAGATAGATATTGCACACTTTAGTGCATGCGAGTATTTATTACTGTAATTAATATATATATTAATTCCCATTCACAATTCCATTAACACATAAAGAACCTCTTTCTGAAGCACGCACAACTTGAGTTTTTAATTTCCAATGTTTACACAGCCGATTGGATGATGACTTAACGTTTCGTGACAGTTTCTGATCTACAAAACGGCCAATAAAAGCTCCTATTGTTGTGCTTTATAAAATATTAAACAAAAAATACATTTATTTGTTTAGGAACCTCACAACTATTTTGAGATCACGTTGCAAAATCTTCTTTTATTACCATAGCCATAAGATCGAAAATTATAAAATAAAGTGCGAAAAGTAGCGATTTATGAATTGAACGTGAATGACGTGAAGTACAACAGCCATGTTGTCAGGAGACCCCCCGGGATGTGATGATACAAATCGAATTAGTGGCGTTATCAAGCGTAAAATATAATCGATTATGATTTTATATACTTACTTACTTACCTACGTATAATTTCATTTACTTTACAACATATTTTTATAATAATAAGAATTACGGAACGCTTTATATATTACAATTTGCAATATAAATTACATTTATTCATAGTATGTGTGTAGTATGTAAATGTATTGGTTAGTATATAAGTATTGTATAAGGTCGGCGGCCAGGGGTTGGCGCATGCGTCTTTCGTATAACATTATTGAACGCTTTCGCTTCCCTTCTCTTGTTCTTTAGATTGCATTATGGACGACCTACCTATACAACGCCTTATTTTGTATATGCAATATAACGTTATGATATTATTACTAATTGAGATTCCATTGATAGTAAACAATGGAAATAATATTTTTGATTAATAAATAATACAGTCTAAGATACGGTTTTAATATGCCTTTCATATTTAATTACACAATTTACATATATTCATATGCTTATACAGCTTTTTACATACATACATACATACCACAAAATATGCTCTTACCATCTATCGTGTTCCTCACTTTTTCTTTGCAATGATTTACAAAGTATAATCGGCACATATATTTCAAAGGTACCTCAACATAGTATGTTCATATTGTATATATATCCACACGAAGTCGTGTTGAGGGTAATTTCATACAACAACAGTGCAGGCTCACCTACCGTCAAACGTGCTTTGTCATGAAGAGAATTCGTGCGAGTGTCCGCTCGTCACTAGTCAACGCGATGTACAATTAAAGAGTAAATGTAAAGTAAATACTACACATTTATTGTCGATTTAATCCATGACATTCGAAATAGAGTACCCATAGAATATGTTTGATGTAATTTGAATCATATGCACAATAATTTAAAGCCGTTTCTTGAAAGACAACATTGTCGCTGCGTCACTCGTTACGGCCCACGTTAAAATATAAAACCTGCGGCTTGAAAACGTCGATGCTAAATATTTTTTATTGGAAGAATGAATATTTAAATATTTTAGAACCGATTTGGTACTGCTTATGTCTTAATATCTCAATCTTTTAATCGTTTATTGATATTTGCTTAGTTATAAAACTTACAACATTTTAGTATCATGTGTGGTCGTATTTTTTATGCACATCTATGGCAACCTTTTAAATAACATAATTTTTATTCCCATCCTGCTATTAAATTAAAATAAATATTAAATACCTATGCACCTACCTATTTCATTCCTAGATACCTATCTAGATTATAGGAAACTAACAAAACTTTTTGTATTTATTTACTAAACGAAAACCTCATGTTCATTATTATAAAATATTGAATACTTTGATTACATTACATTACTTTTGATTACGAAACAATGATTCTTCTACCTAAAAAAAACACCTCGCTTTATATAAGAAGGAAAATTTAATATTGAATTTAATCGGACTGCAAAGTATTGAGCATAATTAGGTATCGATTCATCGTTAAGTGGATTCCTTGAGGCGGTACGGAGTTGAGCCACAGATGACCGCGGGCTTGAGAACCCTCAGAATATTAATAATGCGATATTCAGTAAACGTTCAAACTTCACCTCGCCTTTGTAAAGATTATACTATGCTTACAAAGCAGATTAATTGGATAAATAATATTGATAACAGTTTGTTTCGGAAATTTTAAGTAGCGTCGCTATTATATCCACTATCGAGACAGTCTTTTAAGGGCTTAATTCATTGTTAAATATTAATCGTACGTTTCAGTAATTGCAAATTATTTATCAAATCACATTAATTAATTATTGTATATAAAACAACTCGTCTCATTATCATCACTAGTGATGGTAATGAGACGAGTAATTATTATATATTATTATTGTTATTATTATTTATTTGACATGAATGCACTTTCGCGTCTACTATCTATGTTTTTGATGCCAATGAATTTAATGCGGTATCCACTTTTATTTAACAAACACAAATATTTACCTAGTTAAGATGTATAATTTAGTTCGTCATTCCATCTTTACCGCCTTAATGTATGTAAATCTAGAATGGCGCAATTTTCAACGTATTTCTTCCCTCGCACAGCCTTACTTTCTTATTATTTATCTTCCTTACTCGGCTGTTCATTTTTCGAGTTCATTCCTCGAGCACAGAGAATCGGAATTAGGATTCAATGGAGAAATTCTGCTAGCATTCTCACCGCCATTCCACGCGTTCATGATTTGTACGGTAGCTATTGTTAGTTTTGATTTATATTTGAACATTCATCAGTGAATTACTTGGTACCAAATAATAACTATGATTTTTTGTATTGTCCATATTAAAAGTGCGCTTATTATACAAATATGACCGGATCTGCTAAAGTTACATAATTTATTTATTTTATTTTTTTATAGATAAGCGGACGATCATATGGGCCACCTGATGGTAAGTGGTCACTAATACCCATAGACATTGGCATTGTAAGAAATGTTAACCATCGCATACATCGCCAATGTGCCACCAACCTTGGGAACTAAGATGTTATGTCCCTTGTGCCTGTAATTAGACTGGCTCACTCACCCTTCAAACCGGAACACAACAATACAAAGTACTGCTGTTTTGCGGTAGAATATCTGATGAGTGGGTGGTACCTACCCAGACGAGCTTGCATAAAGCTCTACTACCGAGTGAATAGTGTTAAATATTTATTATAGTGTATTTGTCATACTTTAGATAACGAATTAATTATTTTATATATTTTGTGTCTAATTTACAAGGAAGTTTCTCTTTTTATATCACCATTATCACAAAATCAGATAAATCATAATATACCTTTAGGTCTACTTAGAGTAAGAATAATGTCCAACTGATGTGCAAATGTCTCATCTCCTTGACTGGCTTGAAGAGTTGAACTTATTCCACCATGCTACTTCAATACCCACCCTACATGTCTACTTATGTTGATTTATTTTTCCATGAAAATCTGAAGCGGAAATAGATTTAGTTATGAATTTTATTTATTGATATTTATAATTTCTAGATAATATTGTATTAATGTAGACGTTGTAAATGTAATTCCTTATCACAAACACCTTTTTTTCGCAATATTTTTACTTGTTTATATAAGCCAAAATTCATCGGAATTTGCAATGTATTTCATACCCATATACCGGGATTGCTTATTACATTATAAGTGCTTAAATAAAATTAATATTCTACGAATACTAAAATGTGGTTATAAAAATAATATTTCCGGTTTGTCTTATTTCCAATAGCTAACCTTAGTGGTCACCAATTGACCATACAGCAGGTGACTAACGGTCAATCTGCCAAAATAATTAATTAGTCACAAATTTTATGCCATAGTATTTAAATATATTGTCATTGACTGAGATCAATGATTCGGTATATGTATTTATTGCTATGCAGATTTTGTTAACTGAAATCCCTATAAAAATTAAGCAAATACATAGTTATTATGAGATAAATGTTAGTTGCGCGTGCAGCCGTAGTGCGGTTATTTATTTGTTTAAAGTTAACTCAGCTGAAGTGCTCGAAGGTTGGAGGAAACAAAAGCACTCAAACGGCTTTATGCCATTTCGCCTGCGTACAAGCGACTCACTAAAAACGGAACGCGGGGATACATCGGTTTACTTTTGGTTAAGAATTTGTTATTGTAAGCCATATGGGCGCAGGGCGGCGGCGCAGCGCGGGATTTTTTCTGTTACGACGAATTTACAGCCATAGTTAAACAATAGGACACATGCTTACGTGGCGGTCCATCTGTGACGTGCAAGACCTTCGACGCTATTGTTAGGTCACGTTAGACCCGAAGCACTGCACTCTACAGATGGTTATGATATTTTAATAGACGATATAGGATGTCGGATTAGCATTATATACCTATAATATTTACTGAAATCGTGTCGTACATTTATAATGAGTACATATTGAAAGATCTTTTCAAGTAAAAATAATGCGTTTTAAATTTACCTTTTGAAATATGTTTGGTATGTTATATGTTTGATTACTGTTAGTTATTTTAGACTTTTTGAATCATTTTATTTGTGATAAGAAAAAGTTTTCAAGTTCTCTTATAAAATTCTTATTTAAATTGTGTCTGTCTGTTTAATAAGTATCTGATTTTAGAAATTTCGCCAAATATTCTTTATATTTTGATCTCTTTATTTTACAGTTTAAGTATGTTAAAGAAAAGAGTTTGTGTATTATATATTTATTTGTCAAATTCGATATATATTTACTATAGTTAGTTAGTTACTATAATTAGTATAGTTTAGTTAAAACTTAATAAGTATATTTTATTCTAACCCTATGGTAGGTACTTATATTATATTTTTGTAGCGCTTTGTCCGCGGCTTCGCTCGCGTCATAATTCAGGATTGCCAAGCACCATTTTTCATAGCTCTTTCTTCAAAAACAAAGGATACACACTTAGGTATATCCCCTGAATCACTGCCTTGGGAGTCATACTTTCCTTCCTTAGTGCTAGCCTAATCTGTAAAAGGAAACTGTGCGCAAATTTTCATGGTGTAGTAGTAGTTTAGGCTCAGTCAGTCTGTCATTATTTTATATGTACTCGTATATATATATATATATATAAGATAGCCTTTTTTTCAGAGATTCTGCGGGATCGTGTCGATTTGTTGCATCTGTGACCCCTCCCGTACTTAGCCCCGCTCGTGGCTCGGCAGAGCTCTCGTCAGGGGGCGAAGGTAATCTCGACACCCCCCTCCCCCGCACTTCTCGATAGCGCGGCAGCGCGGGGCCATCTCGGCTAACGCTCTCCTCAGAACTGCCTAAAATTGAGTGTCTTATTGATATAAAACAAAACATAAATTAACAATATTAAGTATGTGTACTGTATTATACGTAGTAAAAACTAAGATACCTAAGAAACTAAATTACTAAACAAAATTTTTTTGTAAAATAATTTTATATAAAGTGTGACCTCCTCTGTTGTTCAAAATTTGTTGGCTGCGATTATTCATATAATTGATGAATCTGTTTATGTCATCCAGTGGCAAATGCTCCCAATGGAGTTTTAACAATTCCTTCAGCTGTTGAATAGTTGGTTAGCGTTTAACGTGAAATCGGTGCCAAAATATTGTGCTAATGAACAGACATTAGGCCTAAGAACATTCTCAATGTTCCACGTTCATATTTCCATTTACAAAAACGAGCTCATTTCGTCTGTTATTCATATTACCTGCCCATACCATTACTGTTGAGCCGCTGTATGAATAAACTTCCTGAACGCACCTCATCCTTTCAGTGTTTCCGGGATGACGGTACACTTTAAACCTTTTTATATCGAGACTTATCGAAAAAAAAACCATTGCTCTTAAGTCCATGTTATGTGTTCCCTATACCATTCATTTCGACGAGCGCAATTCCCATGACATATAGGTGGGCCTAATTGGGCATCTTTCTCGTAAGTTTTACAGCCGATTTCGAACAATTTGGGGGCTACAACAACCCCACTTGAGTTTTGTAGCCTTACACAAACAAAACACCAAACACAAATCTGACTCTAGTGCTGATGTGCGTTGCCGGCCCTTAAGATCGGCTGACGTCTTGCAGTCTGTTGTATGTATCAGTCTTGCCGAGTGGTTGGACTCCTTCAGCGGCTCGGTGCTGCTCAGCAGGATCTCCTGTGTTAGTTGTAACGCCGCCAAAGACGGGAAATAACGCTTCTATTGACATCAAAATGACACAACAATGATACAGATACCTGAGATTGATTTCTTCCAGCTTGCAACATCCCTACAGCTCTATGCATTTCATTAGCGGTCAAATGACGTCGCTCTATGACTTTTTTATGTAAGAGGCGGCAAACGAGCGGAAAGTGACTAACATCGCACATACACACTTGCAACACCCCAGGGTTTGCAGGTGCGTTGCTGGCCTTTAAGGAATGAGTACGCTTTTTTTAAGGTTTCTATGTCATATCGGTTCAGAGAAGTCGTCAGCGAAGGCTGTTTCCATAGTGGTTGTGCGAGGGAGGAAATGCCTTAAAAATCGCGCCATTCTAGATTTACATACATTAAGGTGCTAAAAATGGAATGACGAAATAAATTATACATCTTAACTCGGTATATATTTATGTTTTGAGTGTTTGTTAAATAAAAGTGGATAGATAGTAGACGCGAAAGTGCATTCATGTCAATTTGATTTTGAATTTGATGTGAAATATTGTGGTTAAGTTACCATCTGATTACATTTAGTGCATCTTTGTGTTACATTAAACAATTCACTTTACATGCATTGATGACATTAATATAAAATTAATAAGTGTTGCGGTCAGACCTACTTGACCATTATGACGTAATCGTGCGGCCATGAACGATCGCTTAATGTCTCACACGTACAATTGATCTCTGCAGTCGCCTATAAGCTCACCTATAGCTCAAAACACATTTTTTGCATAATTTATCAAAATATCCTATCATTCTACACATCAGAGAAACTTTTTATATTTATCATAAAAATAGTTCAATCAAATCAATTGCATACATTCCAAGTCTGATATTCGAGACATTAAATCGTTGTTAGTTATACACTAGGAATGTCTGCTATCTTGTTAGGTATATCGCCGGATTGCCGTCCCATCGGATTATGAGAGCTAGGGAAGAGAGAGTGCACTATAACATCTCCTGCACAGTTGGCTAATCTCTCTCGGTAATCGGTTTGGAGAACATTATTATGATTATTAAATATGCAGTTCAATCATTTTCTTTTTCTAATAATTGTATGAATTCTTATGAATTTAATCTTCATATTATCTTATTATATATATCACTTACATAAAAATACACCATAGTTTCTCAACTGGTTCAATCAGTAGAACTGCGAGTAGTAGTGATGGGTAGTGATCTAAGAACAACTCGAAACTCATCTCAGAACACGATTGTGATTTCATGTCGGAAAGTAGGTAATATAATGACACGTTGACAATAATAATCGATTATAAAATTTAGGTTTCCTATACACGAAGCTGTTGCCGCACCAACGCCGGAACGCAAGTCAATGTAAACCAATAAAAATCGCATATAAGTCACACCGAAGCGATACCGCTGCAGCGACTTTCCTGTTACCGCACTGGTCGTGTATACCTACAACACGCTAGTAGCACGTTCACAGGTGCATCTCATAATAAATTAATCCCAATCAATCTGAAATTACTGATTAATTTAGTGCAAGAGAGGATGCGGGATAGGAGTTGTGGATTAAGACCACTAAAATCTATAAGGATAAAAGATGAAACTTAAAAATATTTCTTGTCTTCCTTCTTTGACTAAAGCTAAGTATTTAAAATATACATTTTCTAACATTATAACGCATATACATAACTTTAATAACGCAATTAACTTGCCCGTTAAAGCAATAACTAATAAACAATAACAGTTATAAAAAAAATTAAGAAGACTGTGATGGCCGCGTTTGTCGCTGACGGACGATTACAGAATAGGACACATATCGCATGAAGTATTGGTCGCATTATATCGCGTCGCTACAGGTCGCATCCCGTCGCTCATCTAGGACAACGAGTCATGAGCGATTTTTATTTGTCTATAGTCTACACTCTACACTAACTTGTGATCTGTCGACGCTGCGGCTCCGGTGTCACGTACACGACGCCTGACTTAGTCAGTTTCAAAATTTCTTGAGTGAAATACTAAGTGATTTCTTACAAAATAGCACTTTAATACCAAAGCCACCACACGGTTGTACTTTTTTAAGTTTCCTTTTTCAGTTTAGACGAAAAGCTCTAGAATCGTTGCTTTTAGTTGCTTCTGTTTCATTTGCAGCTGACAGAGTAACGAGTAATGTTCATATACATGAAGGTAAAATAACAGTGAGAGGTTTACTGTAAATTAAAATAGGAACACACTTTAACCCCCAAAAACCCACTAAAAACACGCGGTACCCACTCCCTCTACTGGGAGGCGCCACGAGATCGCTTACTCACGCTACCGTAATTACTCTTCAACCCAAGTATGACATTTTGTTTTAAAATATTATTAACTATAAGGACTTGACTGCCTCGTTGGTCTAGTTGCTAGATATAAGGCCGCAGAGCCGGTCGTCCTGGGTTCAATTCCCAGGTCGGGCCAATAAATAGTTATTGGGTTTTTCTGTCAGAAAATTCTCAGTAGCAGCCCGGAGTCTGGAAGTTGGAAGTGTGTACACTCCCGTGCCTCGGAAAGCACGTTAAGCCGTTGGTCCTGCGCCTAAACTCCTTCCGGTCGTGTCGGATTGCCGTCCCATTGGATTATGAGAGCTAGGGAATAGTGAGTGCACCTGTGTTTGCGCCCGCACTTGTGCACTATAATATCTCCTGCGCAGTTGGCTAATCTCTCTTGAGATTGGCCGCCGTGGCCGAAATCTGGAGGACCTTAAGGAATAAGGAATATCTTGATTATATCGCATGTGTGTTCGGTTCGGTTCGTTATCAGATCTACGTATGAATGAAGTACCACTATTACTTATACTTATTATTATTTACATATACGAAAAACTGATTTGTTTCGATACGTACGGATTCGTTCTTAACATATAACACTCAATTGAATAATAACGAAAATAATTGTATTGTAATATAATGATTGTTTATTTGTTTATTAAATATATATATAAAACTACTAGACTCATTCGTCAGTCTGGCTACCCATATGAAATAAAATAAATAAAACACAAATAAATTTTTTTCTTAATCACTTCATGTTTTGTCTCATATTTCTACTCTAATACATGTCCGAATCAAATCCTAATCCGTCCATGGCTAACTTATATGGTTTGATTGAAGCTTTGTTACGCATACCTCGATAAACCTTACCTTTTCCCATATTCTTATTTCTAAACTGTACAATCACAGAGTCTTTAATACCTTGTTTTAATTGCAAATTAGATACATTCGGTTCAATACCGCTACTATTCATGGCGGTTTCATTTGTTGCGGTGGTTGAGGGTATTGTTATATTTTGTTTTTTAAGAAAATTAAGATAACTAGGTATTTGCTTCTTACGCTTGTCAGCTTTCGACTCCCACTCTTCTAAGACCTCTACAAGATGGATCAACTCCAAGGCAATTTTTTGGATTTCATTCATATTTTCTATAAGCTATATAAAAAAGAAAACAACGTATAATATAATATATTCAAGTGATATAATTTCATTAAACTTTATTATTTTAAGATTCTTGTATTTGTTCCTGTGTTTCCGAATATTTTTTTTGATGTGACTTACCATCTTTTAGAGAATCGAGACAAATATGTTTACTTATAACGAGTAGAGTAGTGTCTACTAAGAACAAACACGAAATGGCGAAGCTCACCTCAAAATATGATCATGAAATTTCAGAAACCGATATGCTACGAAGACTATAAACGATTAGAGTACAACCGTAAGTCGGTTTTATGTTACATATTTCTTACAGTCACAAAGTTGAGAAAAATCATTTATTTTTGTATCGTAATCGCTTCCATAGTTTTACTTTTCTAAATACTTGTAGCTTACTTTCTCACTCACTGATGTTACCCAATTCATGTACTGAATTTATTTAAAAATAATATTTAAAATAAATGCAATAAAATATAATAATGACTAGGACGTAGTATTTAGTTCTATAAGTAAACCGTTATCTTATCACTCCTGAAAGTCTGTGGGCGCAGGGCGGGTGATGCATCCGGCTTAACACGATACGACGTAACGACCCGATATTTGAGATTTAATTGGATATAAGATTAACTAAGATATTTTTTTTTAAATCTTATTATATTTAGTATCATTTTAAGTATTTTTATTTAGTTTATATATTATTATTTTTATTTAGTTTAAATATATTTAGTTTATTATTTATTTAGTTTATATATTTTATTAGTATACAGTATTAATTGCATAACAAACTAAAAATGCGCAGTATTTTCGTAAATGTAGTACTTTGTGTTGCCTTTGCGAGCTCGCAATACTGTTATGCGATTTGGCATACTTTCTACTAGATTTTTAAGGCGATGCTGCGAAATATTCTGCCACTCCTCTATTAGAGCTTCTTTCATTTCACGTAGCGTGATTGGCGGCGAATTCCGCTGACGTACACAACGTCCCAGTTCGTCTGATGCATGTTCAATGGGGTTTCAGTCGGGGCTGCGTGCTGGCCGCTCCATGTGTGTGATACTTCTTGAAAATAGGCAAACACTATCTGAGCTGTATACGGGCAGACATTGTCTTGTATAAAAACGGCATTCTCCATGTCCACTAAAAATGTACCAACGTAGTAATTCAAAATTTCAGTGACATATCTTTCTGCAGTTAAAGTTTCATTTTTTATCACCACTAGCTCAGTGCGTGTTTGGAAGAAATCCAAGCCCACACGTGAACAGAGCCTCCGCCATATGTACTTTTTCTTCTATACGTGCTCTCCCGGTCTTCTGTACATTCTTTTCCTTCCGTCGTGCTTGTATAAACAGAATCTACACTCGTCTGAAAACATAACTCTTGACCAGTCATTCAAAATCCAATTCTCGTTCATAACTCAACCTTGAGTTCCTGTGGTGTCTTTCTAGTTTTAGGCCATTTGTAGGTCTTATTGGCTTTAAATTTGCTTTAGCCAGACGCCACCTTACTGAATCCGTACTGAAATTGTTTCTTCCAGCTCATAAATGATGATTCTTAACTTCAACAGCCCTAAGAAAGCGATTTCTCAAAATTGTTGACACCATATAGCGATCCTCCCGCGCCGTCGCGTCGTGCAACTTATTCGGCCTGTTCCTGGTCTTCGAAGATGGATCCAGTTTCATGGAAACGCTGGAGTATTCGCTGAACTGTAGAAAGAGTGACACCAACAGTTCTCGCTGTATTTCGCTGACTGTGCCTATCTTCAAGCATTGTCAGGATCCTGGTACATTCTTCAAAGGTTAACGACATGATTACTTAAGAATAATAAAATTTATAAGGCAGAGACACCATATTTATAACTTTTCTATTGCAAAACTAAAACAAACGCGAAACAATTGATTTGAATTTTTAGGTACTAAATTGAAAAACGACTATTATTTTACATTTTCAGTTTTTTATACAATTATCAATAATAAAGGTTTAAATATTATTTTATGTGTCATTAAATATTCTTTAATTTAGTCTTTCCTTCATAAAGCTAGGTCTGGTATTTTTGAAGATATTGAAGATTTTCTAATCGACCCTTTTTCCGGTCCAGTTTATTAAGGCAAAATTGGAATTTTCAAAACAATAATTTTAAATACCTAAAACTAATATTCAGGACTGGGCAGGAGGATGTGCGCTAAACAGGCCTCCGCTGTCGTAGTGTTTTAAGTTTATGTATTTCTTCGATATAAAGGACTATTTTTTTTTGACGCAGAGTTGGCAAGGACTCCATATCGGAACATGAATAATATCGTGAGCAGCAGTCGCTAGAAAATATCATGCGCGGCCTAGGTTTAACGTCCAGACCCGGACTTAGACACGAGACATAACCTCCAGGAACTTTGATATTTGAGCCCATTCCCGATCCAAAGCGGTTAGAGTAAAATTTTATTATCTTTTAGTGGCTCCTCGACTGCTGGGGCCCCTGGACCGGAGTCATGTAGGTCGAGGCATAAATCCGGGGCTGTTTACATCAGTCACTGTCGACCGACACAGGCAGTGACAAACTAGCTAACCCCACGCCCCGAAAACAATCAGGAGGGCCAAGCTTACGGCGGTTTACTCATAGTAGAACACAATAGTACGTATTATCATTACGAAACATAATTTTCAAATGAACTTGCCACGATAAAAATAATTATTTACATAAAACTATTTTAAATGAAACCATCAAGTAGGTTATATCTAATTCAAGTATTATTAACCTTATTATGACTATAATCTTCCAGGTTGTCACATGATAATATGTATACTCTAGTCATCCTTGAGAATTGACTCCTTATTCTATATATCAACCGACCCATCTCGTAGGTAGGAAAAGGTGTGTAATAATCCTTTATGTAGTCGACTTTCTGAACGTTTCGTATTGCGTTCAACAATAGCTCTCGATCCATATGCAAAAGTTTCATTTTCATTCTTGTAACCGAGTCACCTACGTATACTGGAGTGCATTTGTGTAAAAAATCTAAAATACAAAAGCAAAACTATTGTATGTTCGTCTTACTTACGTCTTACATTTCAAGAGAGGCATCAAAATATTTTACCCACACAATAAAACAAGAGTTATAAAACACAATGCAGAAGACATATTTTAAAATTTTAATGTAGGTTTGTGAACGAAAATCGCTAAATCTGTTCGAATACTTAATAATTATAGAGATTTTTTACTGCAGTTTAATTTTAAACTCGATAAACTTTAATTAGAATTATTACTTAATGTGCGCTGTGTTTTCATCAAGTGGTTTTCTTATCAAAAAGTTTTAAATAATCTTTATCGCCAATTTTTTGTGTTGTAAAGATTAATTATATTATAATAATTATTAACTTTGTTTTTTTTGTGAATGCAAGTTTCTTGGTCAATACAGTCAGTTTTATAAAGTAGTACCGAAGACAGGTTAATATAAAGGATATTTAATCAATATTTAAATATAAATTCTTATTGATTGTTATAAAAAACAACGTCGAGAAAGTAAATATTTGAAAAGGCCTAACCTACCGTATACCACTTTGTTTTATATTTTTAGTTTAATTTAAATTTAATAATAATTTTAATAATTTAGTTTAAATTAATAAAAGGATATCTTTGCTAAGCGAGGTAGACGTACCTATATTTATAAGTATCGAGTAAAAGGTAATAGAAATTAACTTTCTTTAAAGAATATGAAACAGAAACAAGAATTATAACGGTTAAAATCACGTTCGATATTTTAAAATTAAACCCCAAGAGAATCCTCTGAACGATAATATTCTTCCTTATATACGTTCAACGCAGGTAAATGATTCTACCCACATATACATACGTATATAGCGTACCTCGAAATTGAATTGTTGAACACCATTGTGGTTAGAGACTAGGGGTTGTTACAAAAGTCGAGTGGGGCGGGAAGTGCCATTAGCTAGCGCCGCCCCTTTTGTATTCCTCTATCCCTTTCTTGCATGCTAGTATTGATTTTAAGCTTCCACTTCCATTCACACGATAAGAGAATTACTCACTGGAGCGGTAGTAACTCAAAATATTTTACAACTTATATTAGGAGTTTTAATAGCACAGTCAACTTAGATACCTACTAAGATATGAAATGTTTACAAGTTATTGGAAACTGTATTAATATAACAAATTTAATTCAATATTAAGCTATAAACGTAACTACAACTCCTATATCCTTAAAGATGCCAAAAAATATTTTATGCTTCTTGTTCAACAGAACATTTTAATTTTAATACGACTGTATAAAATAACTCGTTTTTAATCGTTAATTATAATATTAAAAACTTTGCATCCGTATCAACCCCTGGACACCAGGGTAAAATTTTAATAGGTCTATTTAAATTCATAAATTCAGCGAGCGCTTTTCACCGGCTAAAATTCAATGACGGTCCGTGTTCATGTGATACCCGCCTATAAAGAGCCGTCGCCATTTACATTTTAATTAAAGCCTAAGGGGATGCACCGGATAATTTCCAAATGGATTAATTGTGTTCACGGTGGCACCGGACGTGACGGGGTGATAAAATTCACAGGCTGTACTTATTACCTCGCCCGTTTAGTCATTTTTAAGCTACTGCGATAAAGATGTTTTGTGTTAGGAACAAAGGAATTCTTCTAAATAATTTTATCGCAAATTTTTTGTAGGTAACTTTTTGTTTTATTTTTATTATTATTTTATATTCATATACTATTTTACTTCTATATCGTGGGATTCAGGTATTTTTATAAGTGTTTTGGACTGAAACTTGGATTAACTTTGGATTAAATTTCGACACATTAATATCTATATTATACTATTATGCTATTTCTATAATATCCAGTAAGCGCCTTCCATAGAGGCTTATACAGACAGACAGACAATGTTTTGTGAACGAAAAATTAATTTGCCTAATAATCTCCTACAAGATAGCTGAATTAGATCTTTTTATGTTGATTATATTTAAATTATTTGAAAGAGTTGCTCGAGTATGCTCTACTCGATTCTTTTTTGTGTCTCGCTAACACAAAGTCTTGAGTCCCGCGCATAATACGCGCTGGACTCAATCAATCCCTACTATTACTAGTTAAGTTACAATAACTACTTTCTTTTCAAATTAGTCAATCAAAACACGGGTAGAATGCTGTTTAGTCTATTATTTACCTACAAATTATATTTTTTGTTAATTAGAAACAATGAAACAGTACGTTTGTAATTTTTTATTCTTTTATTATTTAAAAATTTAAAACGTTTATACGTAAATACGGCAATATTTAATACGTTTTTATGTTTTGCTGTAAATTATAATTGTAATATGCTTCAAATTTGGTTTCCACCTCAATACAATACAATTTCAGAAATAATATATTTTAGCTATATTCTACAGAATAAGACCAAAAACTATTCAAACCTACAAATTATTAAACTACCTGACTACATCCGGCGTCGGCGACAGGCTGTCTGTCGTGATACTCGAAAAAAATCATCTGTGGAACATCCCAAGTTCCAAGCAAACTACTAATGTCAATTTTGAAACAATACACACTTATAAAATGTTAGTAAATATAGGAATATCAACTTTATGTTTTAAAGCGTAACAATTTTCAATGGGTCTCTATGTCGCTCCGATCGTCGTAATTTATGGATTAAAGGCGCGTCATGGGCGGACAGTAGCGTTTCGAATGTCACACTACATTAATTATGTCTCATCAAGTTTTTCTAAATTCTCATTAGACTTTTTTTCTATTTTGTACCTTGTGTCAATAGGCAAAAGACTGTTCGTTGTTATCGATTCTTATGAGCTGTTGAAATCTTTCATCGTGCGTTCCATTTCTTTTACTTATGTTCCGCAAGCTTAGTAATAAATGGCCCATTTGATCCCTGGAAAAGAAATCGAATGGCCGGAACTGTAAAATGTTTATAATCTGTGTCAACAAACATTAAGTCGATTTTTTTCATTTTAAATTCTTCCTCAACTTACCGACCTAGACTAACGTTTTCGTTTTTATTTATTTTTTTGTCATAAATAGGTCCTATTTAAATAGGCAGACCTATTCAATATACCAATGTATTTGTTTTATACATAAAAGCACATGTTTTTTTATAGATTATTTAAAAAGAATAGTCTAGTAATTATACTCAACCTGATTTCAAACGTTCAATTCCAAGTATGATATATCGTCGTAAATTATAAAACTTTATAAGAATTGGACAAGACAACATAATAAATGTAATAATTATAGGCTATTTAATGAATAAGAAGGTATTATGGACGAATCAGAAATAAAATGTAACCTGTAACGGCGTCCGGCAGCAAAGGCGTTTTACTCCGTAACCTTTTTAATGAAATACATTTTTATTTCCATATAATATTTCTTAAATAATATTATTATATAATGCTTATTATTATAATATATCTTAATTTTTACCACGCGTTCTCTTAATAAATCGTAGGGGAAGGTAGTCCAAAGCTTTAAGCGTCATAATTGTGAATGTTTGAATTTGCAATACTGTACCTACCTCGTATATATAGACTCTCGCTGCTGGTCTCATCAAAAAAGTGCCTAATCAGTGATTTGCTTTATTCTGATTGTGTAACCTCACGTAGGTGAGAATTTCGTCCTAAATCCTACGCTTCTGGATGAAATTATTATGAACCAATCGAGGCACAAAACTTGAGTGGAGTCAGGATCACCGACTATTTCAAATGCAGGAAGATCAAGACAAGACTTTGAAAACATTTGTTGTATACGTTCAGTTATTGAATAAAACAACTCTTAATCCATTTTGTAGCATTTATTTCAAGTCACAATTACCGTCTCTACAATTCGTTACATTTTTGTCTTAACGTCATTTTATGAATTCATTTGAAAACAGAATGGTACCTCTTATGATAATAAAAACTCTTTAGTAACTTTACAAACCGTTATTATTGAATTATTGAACAATTCCAAGAACCTAATAAATATTCATGAAACTTATTATTCAAATATAATTTTTACAATTAATAAAATAAATATTAGGAAGTCAACCGTCGTTTGATATTGATATTTGTACCTTATTGGATAAAAATTAATAAATTAACTTAACGCGTTGATGCCAAAAATTGTTCAGGAATCAGCACAGAATCCTAAATCTTTCATGTCACCCCTAAGAAGAGACTGATTCGATCATGTTAGTAGGCGAACTTGGTTTTAGTTCTTGAAGATTATAAAATGTTAATTTAAATGTAACTAAAGAGGTTTATTAGCGTAATAAAGTGATTGATCGCTATATATGTATATAATATATTACATACCCTTTATATTGCCCTTTGGGCAAAGCGGGTCAACAATCATTATTAGGGTTTTCTTACTTTTCCATAAAATTGAAAGAGTTTTTTAAAGTTTGTTTTTAGATTTATAATCATTGATACATGTGTTAGATTTAAGGTTTTTATTATATCTTAAATGTTAACGTACCTGCTTTGGGCTACCTTCCCCTACCGTATGAAACAAAAGTGAAGCGAGTCACTTTTGTTTCAAATATCTTGTTATTTACAAAATAAAACATTTACAAATATTATATTGGTTATTTTGATAAAGATTTCAAAGTGGGAAACATAATTATATCTAAAGTAGTAATTTATTTTATTATTATTTTATATAACATAAAAAATGTTACGATATAGTAAGTACTTATCTTTTAGAGATACATATTGCGCCGTGAAGTTTTTGGGTATCTATAAATATAATGTATCCTTGTATGTTAAAGTTTCAAAGCGTGTTATTGGAAAGCACCCAGACCGACTTCTTTTTTTAACTTCGACAAATGTGCTACATAGGTAAGTATAAAATCAAAAACAAAATATTCTTTACTCAACTAGTCTCATAAAAATACTTTGTAATCGTCATAACGCAGTATTGAATGTAAAGCTACCACCGGTTCGGAATGTAGATTCTCCCATCTAGATCCTCAGTTCCCAAAGTGGTCCACGTTGACACCCAGGGGTCCACGGTAGAGTCAAAGCAATGTAGGCAGATAATGTTTTAACCAACGCACATGCAAATCCTCAGATGTTGATGACGAAAAAAAACTACTTGTAAAAATGGGATGGAATCACTCCTTTGATTGGCTAACTTTTTGACCTCCACTCACAGCCGCAACGCAAATTTCCATAGTTATATCTAATCTTCACATTTTTGTCAAGTTTTGGGTATGGTAGAAATGTAGCTGCAGGGGGTCCACCGGAACCGCCTACATTTTCAAAGTGGTCTATGACAAAAAAAAGTTTGGGAACCTCTGATCTACACCTATCAAGAACCAGCAAAGCACTGAGGAAGTTAGGGAAGAGCAGTTAGGGAAAGTAGACTACCTTACTAATACTAATATCCCTGAAAATATTAACAATAGCGAAAAAAGTTTCAACTAAAACACATAGGAAATTTTATTTATCTTGTTTTATCCTCTAAAAAAAAGGTTTCTACTATTTCTAATGTTAAACTCACCGTTTCCGAGATATTTGCAAACAGACGTTTTTCAAGATGGCGGCTAACGCTCGCGGCCTGGGATGATAAAAACTAGGTATACTTAAGGTATACCCCCTAACATCTGAGAGCTCAAAATTAATTAGCCGTTTCGAGAACATTTTAGACGCTAAGTTGAAAATAATCAAACAAGAAATAGTCGAAGAACTCAAAACGACTATCTTTACGGAGTTGAAAAGCGAAATAGCCTCCCCCCTGTCGTCAGAATTCTGCCAGTTGCAGGCCTCGTATACTCAACTTCAATTAGACAATGACCATCTCAAAAGTGACTTACATTCGCTGCATAAGCGTGTCACCACGTCTGAGGAATATGTCTTTTATCTACGTACTCAGCTAAGCAGGCAGCAGCAGCAAGCAAGAATTAATAATCTAGAGATCGTAGGTGTGCCTCAAACCTCGAGTGAATCGCCAGTAGATCTTGTATTAAAAATTGCTGAGTACGCTGGGGTCGAACTCAAGCACGATGATATAGAATTCGCCCATCGAGTTCAGCCACAGAAGACTGTAGCCGGAAGACCTAAGCCCATTGTTGTAAAGCTGAGAGATCGAATGAACAAAGATAAACTACTTTCTGGTTTAAAAAGGAAAAAAGGCATCTGCACAAAATATATTGGCATCGATGGCATGGCGAAAAAATTCTTCGTCAACGAGCACCTTACTCCAGAGAACAAGCAACTACTGAGATTAAGCAAAACTTTCGCAAGCGAGAAAGCTTTTAAATTTGTATGGGTTAGAAACTGCAACATTTTTTTAAGGAAAAACGAGGAATTACCAGCTATAAAAATACGTACCGAAAAGGATTTAGCCAAAACAAAATGATGTTAAACGTTACTATTATCTTCAGCTATATTTCCACAATAACATTTCTTATTAATGTCGAGAACTATATACAGCAGTATCTAAACATTATGCTTGTCCTTTTACGACATAATCAAACATATACTAGAAATAACATGTATCACATTCACTTATATGACACTATATACACATTACACTTCTATCCTAGTACACAACATACCAAACCCCACATACAGTATTCTCTTACACCTTACACTACACAAAGTATTTTTATTACACGCCTATCGCGCCTAACAAATAACCAACTTCTCTATAATAACAATGACTACCTTCAAAACCCTACCTGCATACAAATAAATATCGCTTATCAAAATTATCAAAAGTCGCACCCATTTTGGTACTACTCTCACTACAAAAGGCGATAATTCTATAGAAATATGTTACCAAAATGTACGTGGTTTGCGTACGAAAACAGGAGAGTTTCGACTAAATATTCTAAACCATGACTATGACCTAATCTTGATTACAGAATCTTGGTTATCAGAGGATATTTACGACCGTGAAATCTGCGATGATAGATACGACGTCTTAAGATGCGATCGAAACTCCGGGACATCGCTAAAGAAAAGAGGCGGCGGAGTTCTTTTATGCGCGTCGAAGGAATTACATAAACAACATCAACGTGACGCTATTTGCTCTGGTGTCGAATCATTGTGGGTAACCATATCACCTCAATCTTTTAAAGCACAGGGCAATCGTAGTATCCACATTGGATTAATTTACGCACCGCCAGATAGCCTTTTACGTATTCGTCTCCAATCAATCTCCTCTTGTCTCGCGGAACTCGAATCGAAGTACCCTAACGATTATATTATTCTAGCCGGTGATTTCAACTTACCTAATGTTAGATGGTCAGGCTCCGAACCAACCTTTCAAAAAAGTGGAGGAATTGAATTGCACAATGCTTTCATAAATTTTCTAGATATATGTAATCTATCAGGTCTGAAGCAACAAAATACTATTACAAACGGTAAGCAAAATATATTAGATCTTTTTCACATTGACTTCAGTGTGAGTCAATCCTCCAGTCCTCTTATCTCAGAGGACATATATCATCCATGTCTTCAATTTGATCTCTCTAATTTACTATTTCGTAATTACCGCCCGAAACCTATTATTAAACCAAACTTTTTCAAAGGAGACTACATCCGAATCAATGAACATCTGTCTACGATTAAATGGCACGAAGTACTGTCAGCTGATTCAATTAACGTCACTGTTGAAAATTTTTATTCTATTTTAAACGAGACCATACAGAAATTTGTTCCAGTAACAGCGAAGTATAAATCTAATTTTCCAGTGTGGTATTCCAAATCTTTAATTCATATAGTGAAAGAAAAACTTATGAAACATAAACTATGGAAACAATACAAAAATCCTCGTGACTATGATGAGTTTGCTATATAAAGAACAAGGCAAAAATTGATTCAAAGAAAGCGCTACGACTCCTACAATCAACGCATGCAGACTTATATCCTAAAGGACCCTAAACTTCTATTTTCTTTTACTAAATCTTTAAGAAATAATAAAAATGGATATCCAACTAAGCTAACATTAGGTAAGACAACTTATGCAGATGAAGCTGCTGCTTGTAATGGCTTTAGTGAATTCTTTAAAAGTGTCTTTGTTAAACCAGCAAACTCCTACGACTTGAAAAGTTTTCCAGCTTATTCTCACAGAGGACCAATCTGCAAAATCGTTTTAAATGAGGATGACATTTTAAAATTGCTCAAAGCATTAAAGCTCAATAAAGGGGCGGGAAACGACGGTATTCCACCTATTTTCTTAAACAGATGCGCAGAAAATTTAGCTAAGCCACTATCTATAATTTTCAACCTCTCCATAAACAAGTTTTGTAGTTTTCCAGATATCTGGAAACAAGCTCTTATAGTACCCATACACAAAAGTGGCTCCAAAACACAAATTGAAAATTACCGACCCATTTCAATACTAAATGTGATGAGCAAGCTATTCGAATCAGCTGTTTACACTCACCTGAGCCCTATCATTTCAAAATCTATCCCCTACGAGCAGCATGGCTTTATGAAAAATCGTTCAACCGTAACAAATCTAGTAGTTTTTACTAACTATGTACTACGAAGCCTGGATGACAGATGCCAAGTTGACGTGATCTACACGGATTTTGAAAAAGCGTTCGACCGTGTGGATTACGTTATCCTGCTACACAAACTAAGTATTTTGGGTGTACACGGTAACTTGCTTCGATGGTTGACATCGTATATTAAGAACCGAATGCAGGCCGTAGTAACAGGAAGTGTCAGAAGTGATTTTATAAATATACTGTCAGGGGTTCCTCAAGGTTCCATCCTAGGACCCCTTCTATACAATGCATATCTATTTGATATTGGTAGCTGCTTTAAGTACGCGCAGCATCTGATGTTCGCTGATGACAAGAAAATTTTTCTTAAGATACGTTCCATTGAAGACTGTTTCAAGCTACAAGAAGACCTAAATTCCTTGACAGACTACTACATTAAAAATAGAATAATTGTTAATGTTAAAAAAAGTCACTACATAACGGTAACTCGTAAAAAAAACGTAATAATGTTCGATTATAAAATTAACAATGTAAATATTTCTAGAGTTGACAACGTCAGAGACCTGGGGATTAAAATTGATGCTAAACTATCAATGTATGATCACAATGCAATTAAAAAGAGAAATAATTCAACTTCATCGTAAAAAATAAAGCGAAAAACCACACATACACACACGCACACACACGCGTACACGCACACGCTCACACACACACACACACGCGTACACGCACACGCTCACACACACACAGCGAGTACACGCACGTATACGATTTTCTCGCATTAATAAAAAGCAAGAATGTTATTTTCTTTTTTTTTCTATAAACTGTATTATAAAATTGTAATCTTATATGGCCTTATCTATTTAGCCAAAAGTAACAACTGTACAATCATTGTAAAAAACGCTGTTGATTACAAGTAAAAATAAATAATCCAATCGAAATATCGAGTAGCGGGATTTTATGCAGAGGGAACGCATTTTTGGTGCTAAAACTCCTGGACTATTTCATGATATTGCCCGCCGTGACCGAAATCGGTCAATAAGAAAAAATATTAGTCAATACAAACACTGATTTTTCTTTTATGAAACATGTAAGTAAGCGTAGCACCCGCCAACCTAGTTTACTAGACAACGATATCTTAGGCATGACTTACACGTGAATATTCTACATATAGTTTCCCATGCCCGTGGGAAAAGCAGCAGGAAGTAATAGAAAAAAATACAATCCTTTTAATCTTATTGAACTATAAATAAGGTTAAAACTAAATAATTTAACGCAAACTTTAACAAAATCTATAATCTATACAAACTAAGTATTAATGAAAACTCAAAGCATATTGTAGAATAATAAAGAAACTATTGGCGGATATATCAAGGTCATTAAGATGATCCTTCTAAAAATGACATATTATCTAGTAACATAATTGATTGAATATCTATAGATAGTTCAGGACTATCTTTATCGAACACAAAATATTTTCTTGAACAATATAGGCAGGATACAGCCTCACTTTTAATATCACAGCTATCACTCAGGTCTTCTATCTGCATTGTGCCTTGAGTTATCTAAATCTGCAAACAGACTTGGGTCAAATGTAATCAGATTAATGATTAACGATTACAGCGTGTAGGTAATCATCAATCACGATTACAGATTAAATTTAATTTATTCTAAAATTGCGCGGTGATTTTCTGGGGCACTTATATTGTAACGTAATAGTACATCGTAATTGCCTTTTAAACTAATATTCATTTGTCTTGGTCGAGCGCCTCGATGGTATACAAAATAAAATAGCTTGCCTGCGAATCGGTCAGACTCACACCACCTGAGTGTTCAAACGTGGCTTGACCTCGCGGGTGTTGTATTATAAAAAAAATTAAAAAACAATATTCTTTATTCCAGAACTAAGTTCCGTATTCACACTAAATAACAGGCGATATAACAAATCCTTCTAATATTTGCTTTATACACTAAATTAAATTATAATTAATTCATTAGATATATATAAATTAATGAAAACTAACAAAGATAATTATTAATAACAATAAAAATATATTAAGAGAACAAAAATAAAAATAATAATAAAGATAATTAAAAATAAAAATTAATTAGATTGAAAATAAAAATGAATAATTTAAATGACATAATATTAATTAATTAAAAATTTGTTTTTATTGTATTGTATTACAAATATTTATATAGTATTACAAATATTTGTATTGTATTACAAATATTTCTTTTGTATTATCGCCAATATTTTACGTAACTTTGTATACGTTTTGTGTATTCTATTAAAAAATAATGCCTGGATTTCAGTGCGATTCGTGTAAGAAGTGGTTAAAATCCAAAAGTGATTATCGTGATATTTCTACTAAAAAATAAATGGTTGTCTGTAGACTCGGTTTACGGACGATAATTTTTTATATTTTTTATTATAACAAAACATTGAAGAATACTCTGACGTTTCGGCAGAAGGAGTGGAAGAGAGATAGATGCGTCACAAGACGAACGCTTAGGCCGATCTTGCCTCTCTATCGCTTGTTCCGCGCTCTCACTTGCTCGCTCGGCTCAGGCGGAACGTGACAATGAGTCATGCTGATACACTTCAAGACGCTTTTACTGGATGGTCCAGTGACGATTCAGCTAGTGAAAGCCAGAAGGAAATATAAGCAAAAAAGTTAGCTACACATACACATTTGGTATAGTTATTTTTATCTCTGTTTTGTCTATGTAATAAATATATATTTTAAAAAAACCTAGAAATTTCATTTTGCATGACAATAGTATAAAAAGAAATACCCATAATATAAATTTAGCAATAGGCGAAAATAGGCTGACCTTTATCCACCTCCTTTAATTTTAAATTCTGGTCACACTGTGTATCATTCGCTTGTAAACACTTGTAAGTTGTTGTTTACTGTCAAAGCTCTCTGAGTAAAAGTGCTTGTGGTCATAAGTCAACATTACGCATGCGCATGTCACAAAATTTAAAATTTACTTACAAAAACTTTAAAATACTTTATTTAAAGTAAATAAGTTAAAATTATGAGTTAACTTTTGTAACAAAGACATTGTAGCCTTTAGTATAAAAATAATAAACATTTGATATGAATGTATATTCTTACCAAAAACCTACAACAAACGAGTTTGTTTACACTCTCCATGGAACCGTCGTCAACTGAATAAATTATTTATAATTCAAGCGTGTTAAGTCTGTTTTGTATAAACGAAGTCTTAATCTTAGTTTCTATTTTATACAATTTAATCTCCAAAATGAGGACTATCCCTAAGTGGGTAAATAAGATTCATGAAGCCGATAAAGTTGAATTTTCGAGGTACTTATTTTTTTAAATATTTTTTCTGTACTTTATCGATGATCACTTAAATAGTTTAAATATATTCTTTAGTGCTAAAATAATATAAATTCCCCTTTCTTTATGCAACATTTTGATACTTTTATATCCCATTTATTTTTAAAAATTCATTCAATTCAAATCTTTCTTAAAAATTTCTCCGACACAAATGTTTTGTAATGTTAAAAAGATAAATTTATTAGTAACATTACTCTTCCATTATTTCAATTTAAAAAATCATACAAATTCTAATATAATTCTAATATATTCTATTTTAGTGTGCATGCAATATGCTTTAGTCCGGATGGCACCCAATTAATTGTTGGAGCAGGAGAGAAGGTAATGGTGTATGATCCCAGAGACGGAGCCCTTGTTCAACTTTTACAAGCTCATAAAGGAGCGGTTCATGCAGTTGCATACTGTAATGATGGCAAGAAATTTGCAAGTGGGAGTGCCGATAAGAATGTTATAATATGGACATCTAAAATGGAGGGTGTTCTTAAATATTCGTAAGTAATGCTTAAATAGAAGAGTGCTATATGTATAGATATAAGATTATATAGATAATAAAATGGAGATTGACTATTAGTGTTAATGTTTGCTGATTTTCTTGCAGGATAATAATAGAAATTTAATAGATTACCGTATATATACCCATAGCGTAACTAATTGTGTAAAAAAGTAACTATTGAGTTTCTTATCGGTTCTTCTTGGTAGAGTCCAAATTCAAAGCCAGTGTAATAATGAAAATTCATAAGCGTTTGTAAAATTGTACTTACATATAGTATATATTCATTTGATTTTGAATTTTATATGTATAAAGTTAGTCAGTTCATTATTATCCTAACTGATTTGTATTGTACAAGATAGTATCTTGTATATATACTTGTAAATACTATATTACTATTATCTGTATCCACTAGTGTCGAAAGAGCCAAATAAAGTAATAGTGAGAACATATATCATTCCAACAAATAAGCTTTTTAATCACCTCAATTTAAATATGACACATAAAATATTAATTAGTAAAAGCATTTTCAAGTAGGGTTGGTATTAATCAAGTGGCTGGATGTGTAAGATCTGATTCTGTCATATTTTTTTATAATCCAATTCACACAATGTCAACCCTAAATAAATGGGATGAACACAAATGAATGATCATGATGAAAGATACATTCTTTTTAAAATTTGATTTTTTTACAGGCACAATGAGGCAATTCAATGCTTAGCTTATAATCCAGTAACATTTCACTTGGCATCGTGTGCTCTATCAGATTTTGCGTTTTGGTCAGCTGATGTAAAAGCAGTCCAAAAATATAGAGTCAGTGGCCGTATCACAAGCTGTGCTTGGTCTCCAACAGGACAATATTTAGCTATTGGATTAGCTATTGGAGCTGTATCGGTACGCAACAAGGTAACAATTGCATAATAATATTTCAATATTTATTTACATAAGCTGTTAGGCCTGTCATATCAGAATTGCATTATAAGATCCGTGGTGACCCAGTGGTTAGAAGACAAGAATCTAAACTGATCATTCAGAGTTCGAAGCTGTGTCATTAATTCATGTTGTGCTCGGGGGTAAAGGAAATCATAGTGAGGTCTACTATGATTTCCTTTGTTCTCTATGATTCCAATTGTGTCATGTGTAACCATAAATCTGCATTGGGACTGCTGTGGTGGAATAAACTTATAATATCCTCAAAAAGGAGCCCAGCTGTGGGATATTTATAGGCGGTTCTTTACTTGAATTATGCTTGTTCATGACAATATGATTATTACAGTTAGGTGAAGAAATACAGAAAATAATACGAGATGCAGCTGTGTGGGCTGTCACTTTCTTTAAACAAACCCTGCTAGTAACAGACTGGAATGATACACTATCATTTTATGATATCCAAGGTCAACAAGTTTTAAAAGAAAGAAATATTGGTAAATTTATTTTTCATTAAAAAAATTGTTCATTTTACTATATCTGTAATAGTAGTACAATAATATTCTGTAATGCTTCCAGAGTTGTCAGCGGTATCAATAACAACACTCGGTGCTTTAGTTTTAGTGGGGGGCATTGGAGGTTGGTCAGTGCTAACTTCTGAAGGAGTATTAGTAGTCTCCACGTCTGTTGAATGGGTTTGGTGTGTTGCACCTTCACATTCTCAGAACTCCATGGTATTATACCTTTCTGTAGATTTCTCTTTAAAAATTAATTATGTAATTTTTTTGCATTTAGCAATATATGTAAGTAATAATTTCATTAAATAAAGTTACGTATATTACACTTTACAGGCAGTAGCTTGTCAAGATGGAACCCTGTGGTGCTATCAAGTAGCTTATAGTACGGTACATGGATTGTACCGCGAACGGTATGCCTACAGAGAAAACATGACAGACATTATAATACAACACTTAACCTCGGGAAATAAAGTTCGGATTAAGTGTCATGATAGAGTGCAGAAAATAGCCATCTATAAAAATCGTTTAGCGGTATGACTCTTATTACTATTAGTTTAAGATGTTAAATTAGAATATATATAACTAAATAATAATTATTAAATAATTTGCCTGAATCTGACTGCCTCGTTGGTCTTGTGCCTATATAGAAGGCCGCAGATACCGAGGTCCTGGATTCAAACCCCAGGTTGGCCGTTAAAAAGTTATTGGGCTTTTCCATTGAAGTTTCTAAGTAGTAGTCTGGTTGGTGTCTGGAAGAGAGTGCCCTGTGTTTGCACCCACATTTGTGCCCTATAATATGTATTTATGTCCTGCGCAGTTGGCTAAACTTGAGATTCCTGACTTCAGTCCGAAACTATATTTAATTTTGTACATACAGTTAAATGCTTAGTACATTTTGTACTAAATATTTAACTTTTTCTTTAAAAATGCAGTGTGTCCATTTTGGATATAATCTAATTTTTTTTTTAAATATAATAGGGGGCAATCTTACATGAGGCTCACCTGATGGAAAGTGACTACCGCCCATGGACATCCGATATAAATATTTGATTCTTGACTGGTATTATCAGTAGTAACACTATAACTTATTGTCAAAAACGAAATACATGTCTATATATTTTATATAATTGTTATATACTGATAAATTTCATTAAAACAGGTGCAATTACCGGAGAGAGTAGTGGTATATGAACAAGGGGACTTGGAGGGTATGCTCTATAGAGTCAAAGAAAAACTCGTGCAAAAGAATGAATGCTCACTATTGGTTGCTACCAGTGAGGCTTTACTCATATGCCAGGTAATAATTGCTTAAAAGTATTAGTAAAAAAATTATATGTATTATTATTCTTATTTTTAATTTGTAAAAATAATAAATGTATTCTAGAAGTTTTTGTTCCGTTAATTGCTAATTTCAATTCTATTACATTATATACATATATTATTACATATAGTATACATAAATAGAGGAAGAGTGGTAAGCACAGAATAATAAGCCTAGTATCAAACATACAAAGTGATTGTAAAAGAGTATAACAAAATTGCTGGACGAAAGCGAACCAGTAGAACAGGTAGGGCTCTAGATGAACACAACAGACACTGTAGATGAACAAATGTACTATAGAATACACAACACACACACACGCACGCACGCACGCACGCACGCACGCACGCACGCACGCACGCACGCACGCACGCACGCTCGCACGCACGCACGCACGCACGCACGCACGCACTCACGCACTCACGCACTCACTCACTCACTCACTCACAGACTCCCGTCCTCCAGTTAGTAATTCAATATATTTTTAAGGTATTTGTGTTATCTTATTTTAAATTTTAGTTACATGTCCTATAATGCTTAATATATTTAGATATTTATGTTAACATTTAGATTACCAAATAAATAAATAAACTACAACAGGCAACAAATGGTAAAAGATCTACTCCAATGTCAACAGGAGTGGAGGAAAAGGTAAAAGAAACTAGAGAAATATTTTGAACATTTCATCATAATCTACAGGTTTCCTTATCCCAATGTTGGTATACTTCGCTGTAAACCTCGGTCTGGAAAATTATTTATTCACTAAGTTGATACAATTATGCTTTCTGATTGAATATTATTCTTATATGCATACTATTAAATATTGTTTGTTTTGAGTGTCACGTTACAATAACAAAAAAACATCATGTGCCTATTTTTCAGGATACAAGACTTTCTGTGATCGGCTCAAAGCTCCCCAAGTCGTGGACAGTTCCTTCTCCCATTCGTTATGTCAAAGTTACAACATTACAACTAGAAGAGGTCTTACTGATGGGATTGCTTAACGGGCAAGTAAGTCAATGAAACACATTATAATGTTTATTTATGAACATAATGTAACATGGTTAGTGTCACTATAAAATGGATTTCGTTTTTTAAATCATAATAACTTTTATTAGTGTTTCTGTGGCTTGGAATATTTCTGCACAAAACAAACCAATTGTTGTTCAGTAAAAAAAAAATGTACAAATAAAAATGGGATAGGTTTGTCCATTTATACCTTCGGTCAATAATGTACTAGAAAAGCGGTAAGCGCTTCAAAAACGGCCAAAAAAAATAAGAGCACAAATACGGTTGTGGTCTTATTTCAAATTAGTATGGTCCAATCATAACCTCGTTTAAGCGCGGGCCTCGGTCGAAAATTTTTATTGCTTTTTTTGGGAATATGTAATTTCGACTTTAAAACATGCGTGTAAGGTTGAATTTGTTTGGATGTATGTTGACCAGCAAGAAAAGGTCGTAAAATTAATAATTAATTACTTTTTGTACATAGTTTTGTGAATACAACAACATTGCGTTTAAGGTTGAATTTACATTACTTTATTTTTCTTTTTATTAGAATTAGAAGAGTTTTAAGAGAACTTTTGTATGTTTTGTATGTATAACTTTGCAGGTGATTTCTAGATTCGCATAGTTTTTTCATTTCTTAGGAGTGTAGGGGTGATGCAGTTTGCTTAGGAACAGTTGGTTGTAATGGATACAAAACTTTAATTGTATCAGCAATTCTGAATATATATTTTTATTTCATTTAATAACGTAACTGAGTTTTATCCAGTCAGGTTTTTTATATGCACAAAATTATTTCGATGCTTACGTCAGCCTCTAATCCAATCCGCGTAATTATGTATAGAGTTCTGTAATCGAATAAGTAGGTAAATATATATTTATTTGAGACTATTGAACTAAATCGATTTATTTTAATTCATATTTCTATTTAATACAATAATAAAACTTTATTTTTAATATAATCACGTAATTAAAGTAAGGTCATAACTTATATATATTAAAATGGAATTTATAGCTATAGTTTTAAAAGAAAAACCACATAATTTTTTTTATATTTTTTATATTTGCTATCTTTTGATATTAAGGGTGGCATTTTTTAACACTAAAATGTTAGTTATGTGCTTAAATATGTCCATTTCCAGATATGGCAAGTGGAACCAGGCAGCGGGATAGCGAAGGTCATTCTCCAAAGTCCTGGTAACGTGCGTTGTTTGGACGTGAACGCTTCGCGCAGTCGCCTGGCGGTTGTCGACGAGGCGTCTGTTTGTCGCGTGTACAGCTTGACGAATGGCGAATTACTTTATACGGTACTATTTTTTTAGATATCAGCACTTAATTTTATTTTTAAAATCTCGTATTACCTCTGGTCACGTTTATCTTATAAGTACGTAATTTATTGTTAAAAAACATCTTTTGACCTCAAATATTTAATTGTCAATAAATTTAAACAGGAAGAGAACATAACGGCGCTATCTTGGAATTCTTGGTGTGATGAACTTCTTTGTCTCTCGGGCGGTGGTGTGTTGTCTATAAAAGCAGCTAACTTCGCCGCTGCCACGCAACCTTTAGCTGGTTCAGTTGTAGGATTCCAGGTATTGTGACAATATTACAATTTATTTATAAATTTGAATATCGTGCTACTTTCGTAATGATATTTTGAGCGAATGTTTGGCTTGTCCACAAGTATTCGAAGTTTCCAAAATATTGTAACATCTGTGCGACGCTACTAAACGAACAAAGTGTGGACGGTCAAAGCAAATATTTGCCTTATTCGACAACGATTGACTCAGAACCAACAGGTGGAAATAATTTTGCTATTTACCATAATCCATATTTTTGGGTAAATGAAGCAAATATATTAAATACGAATTTCCCGTGTCCTCGGTTCTATAGATGCCGGCGAAGTGAAGTGGGTACATAGAAAAACAAAACAAATTATAATATTAGTTACAAAAGATGCAAAGTAAATTGCAATAAATTTTATTTATTTCTGTTTCAAATCCAATAAATATTCAATAGTACTCAATATTTATGCTTGATTCGTTTAACTATTTGATAAGCTATCGTCTAATTATATTAGTTTAATTCTAGGGAGGCCGAGTATTTTGCCTGCAAGCCAACTCTATGCAAACTGTGAATGTGCCGCTTTCTCATGCGGTGCATCAATATATCCAACAAAAATTATTCAAGTAAGTAATAAAGATAATGATTAATAAAGTTAGGATAACTTAGGATGAAGAAATGTTAATATTTTCTTTATCAAGTTTAAATGCTGTCCACCACCATCTCGAGACAGCACGGCCAGCAATGTTGTTTCTTATGGAGACTCAAATACTCCGTCCTGTCGATACCAGCTACCTTAATTATCCCGGCTACATGCTTGAAGAATCCTTCAAAGCGAAAGCCGGAGTATGCTTGTTCGTCAGGGCGGATGTTTGTTGTCACCGTCTGCGCTGCTTGGAGGACCCTTCCTTCTCCATGTTGGTGGTACCTGATTCGTCAGAGTCTACGTGTGCCTCTACAGATCCCACAATGGCGACTTGGAGACAAGCCGACTATTTGACCATCTTAGTCGGGTGGCAGATGCTGCACAAGATGCGTGTTTTTGGGGGGACTTTAATGCTCACCACGAGTCATGGTTGAAGTTCCCCAAAACTGACCATGCTGGAAGGACTGCTCATGCTTTCGCTCTCACGCATGACTTGACCCAACTGGTTGATCAGCCCACCAGGATCCCAGATATTGACGGGCAAGCGCCTTCTCTACTGGACCTTCTGCTGACTACTTACCCGGTGCAATATCAGGTTGAGGTTCGGGCTCCTCTTGGTTCTTCGGATCACTGCCTGATATCTACCAAAGTGCCACAGGCCAAGCTAACGTTACCAGCGGTATGCAAACGTCGCGTTTGGCATTATAAGTCGGCAGATTGGGACGGATTGCGCGATTACTATGCGTCAGTCCCTTGGAAGGAACGTTGCTTCAGTGAGAATGACCCGTCAGCTAGCGCCGCTGTTATTGCTGATGAGATCCTGTTGGGGATGGAATACTACATTCCTAACTCAGACCTCATTAGTAAGGGTGCGCGTAACCGTTGGTTCACTCGCGAATGTGCCGATGCTGTGTCATCTAAGCAGGCGGCATATCGCGCATGGATCAATAGCTGCGTTAGTGGGGCATCTAACATTGACTCACTGAAAGCAACCTACAACAAAAGCTCCAAGTCCTGTAGGAAGGTATACACGAGAGCATTGTACAGATTGGTCATGACCTTGTTTCGCATCCTAGGGACTCCCGTAGCTTCTGGCGTCTGACCAAGTCTGTGCAAAACAATTTCTGCCAACCATCGCTGCCACCGCTCAGGAATCCGGACGGATCGCTAGCTCACAGTCCGCAGGAGAAAGCCGATCTTCTGGCAAAACTCTTTGCGGACAACTCTGTGATCGATGATTGCAGTGCGCAGCCACCTTCAATACCTTCATGTGGCCACACGATGCCTGACAAAATCAGGCAGCGTGATGTGCGTGCAGAGCTGCAATCACTCGATGTACGGAAAGCTAGTGGTCCCGATGAAATACCAGCCATAGTGCTGAAGAAGTGTGCAGCGAAGCTGTCTCCTGTGTTGACGCGCCTGTTCCAGATGTCTCTATGTATGCGCTCTCACAGCGAAAAAGTCACCATTTTCCTCTCCTCCTTCCCTCTGTGGCACTACGCTGGAGATACAAGGCAAAGTCCTCAATCCAAAGGATCACATCGAGGCTGTTATAAAAACAGCCTCACTAAAACTCGGAGTCCTGAACAAGGAGCGGCGTTTTTTCACGCCACAACAACTGCTCCTGTTGTATAAAACACAGGTGCGGTCTTGCGTCGAATATTGCTCGCACCTTTGGGATGGCTCCGCTAAGTACTTACTGGAAGCCTTGGATCGGTTGCAGCGACGTGCGGTTCGCATTATTGGCGACGTAAAGGTCACCAACATCCTCGATTTTTACAATTGCTTCGAGAGATAGCGGCACTGAGCGCTTTCTATCGATTGTATCACGGCGAGTGCTCAGAGGAGTTATTCACCCTCATTCCTGCTTCCCTTTCCTTCACAAATTTACGCGTGCTGGCTCTCGATGTCACCGCCTAACTGTGACATCAATTCCATCGCGCACGAAGTAATTTGGCAACTCTTTTCGTTGTCGCACCTCTAAAACATGGAATTCGTTACCAGCACACGTGTTCACCTCCTCTTATGACCTGGGTTCCTTCAAACGAGGCGTGAAGAGGCATCTTGCGGGCCGGTAAGGCGGGGGCGGCTAGTGCAAGTCATTCTTCTTGACTGCACTAGCCGTCGTCGCGTTTGGACTTTACTTACCATCAGGTGGAGTAGTCGTCAGGCCACCCCGAAACAGTAAAAAATAAAAAATAAATTTACGAGTTATAATATAACATACACAGTTGAATTCAAGTGAGTTTAATTTCAAACTTGAGAAACGTTATTTCACAAAAAAAGAATTAAAAATACTTCATGTATTAATGGTCCAGCTGATATTGTCAGCTGATTTGTCTATTTTTCTTACACTCTCAACACAATGAGATAGCATGTATGTTTTGTAAAAATTTTAATATTAGAATATGATAGACATATTGACTTCAATGCTGCACATAGATTTTTTTTTCATGTTATGATGGGTCACCTGATGTTAAGTGGTCCCCACCGCGATAGACATTGGCGATGTAAGAAGTGTTAAAAAGTTCCTTGTGCTTGTAGTTACACTGGCTCACTTGTCCTTCAAACCGGAACGCTAAGTATTGCTGTTTGACGATAGAATATCTGATGAGTGGGTAGTATCTACCCAGACGGGCATGCACGAAGCCCTACCACCTAGAATTTGTCTCTTAACTTGACCATATCATGGTTTTAAGTTTTTTCGTATTTTAT
This sequence comes from Nymphalis polychloros, assembly GCA_905220585.2. NCBI lineage: Eukaryota > Metazoa > Arthropoda > Insecta > Lepidoptera > Nymphalidae > Nymphalis > Nymphalis polychloros. Next base: position 12,603,353 of record HG992241.1, on the reverse strand, counting down.
ATTGTTTTCTAAATAACTTTTTTAATTTGTTAATTTTCTACTTCTCGCTAGTGACGCGTATGCAGTTGCATGTTTGGGCGTGACGGCCTTAGACTGGGAGCGACTCGGCACTGCAGCGTTGGAAGAGCTGTCCTTCGAAGTGGCTCGCAAAGCGTTCCAGCGCAGCGAAAATATTACTCACCTAACACTCATCGATCAATTGCAGGTAAAATAAAATTTAATCCAATACCTTTTTTTGTGCCTATTATTATATGTATCAATTATTATGATATAGCCATTCTTCATTAAATCTATAAAAAGTTAAGCCTAGTTATCTCCTTCCTGGAGCGTTCTGAGTTCTAAAAGGTGATCAGTCGATAAGACTAGATCAGGTATTTATTAACGGTAGCCACTATTTTGATTCTATTGATTATATCTAGACCTCGGTTAATCAAGATAATTTTTATCTTCGGTATATTCACGTTGCATGCAATTACGAATGTTCACTACAGGTGACATTATTTATAATTCACGTTTGTTGAGAATTTATTTTATATGATATGGTCTTCAATGACATTTTTGCAGGAGCGTATCGATAATGGCGAGAAGCATGCTGTTATAGCGGGTGAGGTTGTCGCGCACTTAGGTCGGTACACGGAAGCAGCGCGCATATTCCACGGTGCGGCAAGGGACGACCGTGCATTAGCCCTTTATCTCGATCTGCGTATGTTTAATAAAGCTCAGGTAAGAATAATTGTTCTTCTTCAATCTTTGCGCACTAATGAATGACTAAAAAGTATATTTCGATTTTCAACCGAAAATTACAATTACAATACGGTGGTATTCGAGTACTATATTTCTAAGTTTAGTATTTACAGACTAACCGCCTTATTCATAAACTTTATTTAACTGGTGATTAGTTAAACAATATTTTGTCTTCTTCTTTCGTAGGTCAAATCAATAATGACAGAAAGAGACAAATCAGTGTATAGCTAAACAGTAACTAAGCAACGTTTATAAATAAGGCCGTAAGAGTTTTACGTTAGATCCTTTGGCGTATACATTATGTTAATTATGTGAAATTACAAAAAAAAAAAAAAATTATATTCCTAATTATAACATGTTGATGTAATAATTTTTTTTTAGTTTCAATAACCAATTTTTAATATTATTATGTATTTTATAAAAATATAAATCTGCGAACAGAACGAAATAATGTTATATATTTGATTATCAACAGGAGTACGTGGGAGAAGGCGATGGTCTAACGAATCTTGCGCGTCAACGTGCGGAGTGGGCGCACCGCGTGAACGAACCGCGCGCCGCAGCCGAGATGTACCTCGCCGCGGGCGACGTGCAGAAGGCGGCGAAGCTGCTCGCTGAGAGTGGACGACGGGATATGTAAGGCAGACACAGGGCAGGATTAAATCTATCAGGGGCCCCTAGGCAATGCAATACTCGGGGCCCCATAACTTTAACCTTTTCTTACTTTTTAAAATATTTTTTTTCTATTAAAAATTAAATTATACATTCAAATATACTAGTTCCATGCCTATTTTTAATTTAGTTCTACTATGTATAAACATAGTATGTTTCATCAACTGACAACATGCGTCGATAAAAATTAATAATATTGAAGAAGTATACAAATTTTCATCATCAATCAAATAATTCGATGTAACGTTTTTTTTCCTTGGTGCGTGCATGGGCCCCTAATCGAAGCGGGGCCCCTAGGCAGTTGCCTAATCCGCCTTATGGATAATTCGGCCTTGGTTAGACAACACAGTAACAGTGTTTTTTTAAAAAGAAAATATTATGTCTTTGATTGTTTCATATGAAAATTATCCAAATTAAACATTGGTCTACTTGTTTATGAATAGGTTAATAGAGCTAGCAAGGAAAATGGACAAGGGATCAAGCGATTCTCTACGTCATGTAGCGGAAGCCTTAGCCGCTGTCGGGGAATATGGTACTGCCGGTGATGTTTACCAGAGACTTGGAGATTTTAAGTAAGTTTGAAAATGAAATATTCCCATTTATTAAAAGCGAGTTTTAAGTTTTAATTATACATGTTAAGTGCCTTTTTATACAATATACAACATAATGTATACAATGCTATATCTGATCAGAGTAACATCGTCTTATTGTACTTGTTTTCTTTTAATTTTACATACATAACAAACACCTTCTAATAAAAACTTAATCACCGAAATTCTCAATTCCTTCCATTTCACCATCTGTGCTCTAAGCTGGTCATATAAACATGATCATTTTATTTTATTTTCCAACAATCTAAAACAGCATGTATATAAAAAAAAATTGGTGCATTTTATTCAATTCATAATTGTTTTAACAACTACTAAAAGATACCTGACTGTCAGTGTTTCGTGCGACAGAGATAACGCTCTACCGTGCCGAAATTGCGTGCCGAAGTGCAATATTTATTGAGGGGCACTATAAGTGTTTATTCAGATCAGTAACACATATTGAAACGTGTGCAAGTGACACATGTGATATTATTAAAATCACATGGTATAGCGTTGCACTCAAATTTGACCTTAGCTTATTGCTTTCTTATTCAGGAAAGTAGCCCAACTTGCCGTTATAGCAGGCGAGTGGTCAAGAGCATTCAACCTCGCTCGTGAACACGCCGAATGCAAACTGGACGTTTACTTGCCGTACGCTCATCGTATGGCACAGGAGAAAAAATTCGTTGAAGCACAGAGAGGTAATTTAAGTATTTAGTAGTTAGCTTTGTTTTATTTATGTTTATTAATTACAATAATTGTTATCAGTCCAGTATATTGACAGGACAATTTTTTTGAGCTTACATACGTTCGTACAAATTTCTTGTTCACCATTTGACAACATTTGGACACACACAAATGTCCAGTGGATGCCTGTTGCCTTAGTGAAGTCTACGGAGGCATGCTCTCATCTCAGCAAAGTTATAAAATCTCTGCATCTAAGTCCTTACAGCGTTGTGATCCCCAAGATCCAGCCGAATACTTTGTACCTGAGATATACGGCAGCAGAGGCTCCTAAACCCTCACTCTACATGAGGCACAGATACTAGATTACCCGACGGTAATCCAAATCAAAGCAACAAGCCACACTTGCACGATAGCGCCTTTCTATGGTTGAAATATTGCGCCACTCGAAAAATTTAGTTTTTTATACCGAGGACAGCGAAGACATGATGGTAAACTGGCGAAGTGGGCACAAATAGCGATTACGGAAGAAATTTTGGATTACAAAAAATTAAAGATTAGTACATCAAAGACACGGAAAACACCAGCCGATTGTCGGTTGTTGGTGATTTAGCATTCCTTTCATGATGAAACAGTTCTGAAACGAAATTATTTTACAAGATTTTCATGTGAAAATAACGTCATACTAAAATTTATAAAGTAATATCTTCATCAATAACGTAAATAAACTCGGTAACTCAGTCTCCAGTACAATTAACTATTATATATTTTTAATTGATTTAAAGTCTTATTTCACCTTTGCAGCGTATCACATGGCAGGTGAAATTGCAACTGCTATGCGCGTCTTCAACGTACTGGTAGGAAACGCGGTAACGGAAGAGCGCTTCAACGACGCGGGATACTTGCACCACTTACTCGCGTCTCAGTGTCTCGACTCTGCTGCGACAGCGGATAGGTATTCAATAACTATTAAATCATATTGAAATTGTGATAAACGTATCAGTTACACACATCAAATCGGAATCTTGAATATATTTGAAATAACCTTCTTCAAAAATGTCCTACATTTAAATATCATACTGAGATCCATCCAGTAAGCACAGATAGATATTAATTCTTGGTAAATATTTTGTTTAAACATTAAATATGTCGTTAGGGAACGCGATAAGTTGCTGCAACAGTACAGGCAATACGACCGTCTGGCTCGTATCTACCACGCTTACGACGCCGTGCATCGCTGTGTGCACGAGCCGTTTTCTTTGTCGCAGCCGGAGACGTTACTCAACGCCGCACGTTACGTCCTGGCGCTGCTCGACGGGGATCCGCCCTCTGGTGTTTCTATGTTGTATCCTTTAACTTATAAAACCAGCTTATACTTAACTTACTCTCTATGTTACCGTACTTACTATCTACGCTAAATACGTATACGCGTGATATGTGTAGATCATGTTTTAAGGTACAAAGAGATTGCTTATGATCAATTTCCATTTTACAGTTGAAAATCTTCTAGAATATTTATAATTATATGGCAGTGATACAGATTATAAATATAATGTGCATAAACAAAAAGAGAAACTGTTATGGATGTGTATTTGTTGATCGAGAAATACGGTTCTTCCGGGTAAATGCCGGGCATATCAAAATAAACGCCGATATAGATAACCGCATACCGTCATCGAGGTTACATAAAGAGCAGAGTGCTCAAGAGACCAAACTGTTCTTACGCGGTGGGATCTTAACCTATATTAATTGTATTTTTAATTTAGTATTCAAACATTTGCCAAAAATTTTCCTTAACTGATACCAGTTGTTTATACCTGTGTCTGGCTAAACAAGCTAAAGCTCTCAATGCAAATACGCTGGCTCGGCAAATGTTAGATAAAATATTGGGTCTACAAGTGCCACCTAAATTCCAGGTAAAATATTTTCATATTTATATATCATATGTAAGGCATGCGCTGCAAAGTATCTTTAAATTTTTCGTATAATAATTATCCAATTCGGCTCTCACTACATTCATTAGCTGATCGTCTTTGCTTGTGTTACGTTTTAATTCAATTTGTTTTTCATGCTGAAATGTCTGACACGTTGCCTTTTCTCGGTACCTTTATGGTATCGTTAAAATAGACTTAAACTAACCATAATTCGTAGAATTATAGAATATAACAGTAAATTTTATTCATGGTAAAATATTTAAACATTGATGTAAGTGATTACTATGATTTATTCAGATAGATTTTAGTTTAATTTTGCAAAAATAATGTATCCGAATTATAATTATATTTTTACTCGTGTTAGCTTTGTGACACTTAAAGCGGACATTATTATCGACTAATCGTTTCTAAATTTTAATAATTGTATGCCATTCAATATTTATTAGACTGCACGTATAGTGCAAATAGGACAAGTCTTTGTCCTTAATATGGAATTATTTCGGTAGATGGCGCTTTTCTATATAACGCCATCTGTGTTATATTGTCTACCTCGTTTTTAGGTCTGTACTTAAATTGGAATTAATTCGTTAGATGGCGCTTTGCTGTATACACTGCTGTATACCACCATTTGTGTTATATTTTCGGTATCCCGCTTAGTATGTCTTTCTATTAAATTGGAATTATTTCGGTAGATGGCGCTTTGCTACATACCACCATCTGTGTTATATTTTCGGTATCCCTTTTTATATGTCTGTACCACGGTCGTATACACAGGTCTGGCAACTGAGTCCAATTTCAGTGGTGAGAGATGAGGTGCGAGTGTGTAACAACTGCTAATTCGCAATACCATCCGCTTGAGGTACTACGTCGCTGCTATCGAAGCTGATATTTTTCTCTCCCAAGTATTGTGTTATTTAATCATTGTTAGATCGTATTGTTGAGTTTTGCAGATTTTTAGTTATTTTTGTTTTGTTATTTAACTGTTTTGTTTGGATTTGAAAAAATATTCGGGATAATTATTACGCGAATTGTCATGCCTCTGGCGGCCGTAAATTGAACTTAACAGCATCAGTATGTCAACGTATCCCATACCATTTCCATTAGTTCGAGGTATACCGATAGATGGCCGCAAATTAATACTTTGTTTCTTAAAGTCGTACTAAAAGTGCATCCAATACGGGAATTAAATATAAACCTATGTATTTCAGAAAAATCAATTTATTCATATTTATTCATCATTTATAATAATTAGGAAGGTGTAGAACTGCTGATGCTGAAGAGTGGCGGTGTTACTGATACCAGTGGGGAAGAAGACGTTGTCCCGTTGTGCTGGCGATGTCGCCGTCACGTACCAGCGCTAGCAAATCAGTGTCCACGGTGTAGACACAATCTAGCCTACTCCTTAGCTACACACGGTAAGATCGGCCAGAATGTGACCCAATGTGACATCCAGATTTTCGTTAGTGATTTACGCAGATAAAATATTTACTAAACATTTTATAGAAGTTCTACCGCTCGTTCAATTCGAACCTGCAGAAGGAATCTCCGAAGCGGAGGCGATGGACCTCATCGAACGCATGCCCATACCAGAAGTTGAGAAAAACCACACTGAAGGAGCTGATATTCTACGGATAGACCACGACATCGACTACTCGGATCCGTTTATGGATAAAGTCGAGGAGGTTAGTGATTTCTGTTTTGTGAAACGAAACCCGCATAGAGATGGCGAAGTTGTTCCCCCAGGCCTCCGAGTAGCAGCCTATGCATGGCACTCGCTACCTTCTCTGGTCGGGAGACTAGGCGCTCAAAGTGCTTTTCAAAGACCCAGTGTTAGCGACGGGCAGCATTGCATCGTACGCGAGGTTCCACAACAAAAGCTCCAAAATCGATGCCCGCAGAACCAAATATGCCCAAATTATCCGCGAAGGCATATTTTAATTGACCATTGAGTCATAGTTATTGTTTAAGACAATATCGTCAAGTATGTGTTTTATGTAAATAAAAAAAAATTACAACTAAGTTTTAAGCTATTGCTAATTGCTTTTTGAGATGTAAGAATAAGTTTGAAAGAATTTTGAAAAAAAAAATACTCAGGGCCATTCTAAGTATTTCCGTCAGATACGGACGGACGGACGGTTTGAATCGATACTGGTTGCGCTTTATGTATATGTATATACTTATTATTTGTATAATAACAAATAATAAAACTATTTTAATAATTATTTAATTTTTATAAAATGTTATTTTTAAATTTTTACCGCTGCCTAACTGGTTTTGTACTTTGATTAAAAAAAAGAATAATAACGGGTAGTCAAGGACAATATCGCCTTGAAGCCATATTGAGTATCTAGATGTTGCTTTTGAATATCAGATATCGTTTCAATATCTATGTTTTTGATTTAATCTCTGGTACTCTCCGAAACCGAATCAGGAGCTAGATGACATCAGATTTTACTATTTTTAACGTTCGGTTTTAAGCAATATCAAAAAAATATGTATGTTGGTATTTCATCGCAGATTATGTATTGGTTGATATAGACCGTTATTATTTCTAGTTTTGTACTGATATATAAGCATGGTTGAATGAGATAATATTAATTTATTAATAGATGTGATTGTATTATGATTTTGAAAATCTGTGTAATGTACTTTCATCTATATTTTTTTCAGGCTTAGGACTGACTGTCTAATAGCGGTGTTTTCTTTTTATTAATTCATGATTCACTGCTAAGCGTTTATTTATTTGTATAGAATACAATGTGTGTAATGAAGTCGTAATAATTAAATTATGTCAATAACAAATGCGATCGCGAAAACTTAAAACAACGAAACTAAACATAGATAATAAAAATAATGGCAATTTTTATAAAATGACACCCAAGGCCAAATAGATTATCTATGCTAAACGATATCGATAAAAAGTCAGCTCTAAAGTTATATTCACAATCTTTAATATTCTTAAACTTAACCATTTCAAACAGGACAGATAACGAGTTATAAGTTATTATACCGAAATCATTGTAATCGATATAAAAATATATTAGTTATTTATTAAAAAGAAGTTAAGGGTTTTAATCTATACAAATCTATATTTAGCTATAATATAAAATTAATAACATGTTTCGCTTGCGATCGGAATTTCAGACGCCTTCCGTATTACATCGATGCATAAGTATAGATAAATAATACTAAATAATCTTACGTTTTCGTAATTAAATTACTGTATCGAGGCTGATTCATACTATATTAAACGAAAACATTCTATCGGCAGGAAGACGATGGCGTAGTAGAATGTAGTCGGCTCGCACTACTCCAAGTCAATCCAGCGTGTACCGTGGTTGTAAAACGCACGCCGCTACCACCCCTCTACTACCGCAACATGCTGCCCGAGCTGCCGGTCACCACCTGTCCCTCCTGTCATAACGTATGTATGATAACCAACACACGTGTTTCTTCTATCGTCTTATACATGTCTATCTAATTATATACATGATATGGAAAATTATTATCAATTACAATGCAGCCAGATTGTGACCCATTTATAGAAAAAAATTAATTAATTTTAATTAATTCTTATTAATGTAGCTTATTTTAAAATTAACTTTTTGTAAGACTCAGTTTTTAAAATATTAAAAACAAAAAAAATATGATAATATCTTACGAACTGTTGTTATATAGCCGAGCTATTTTCGCAATCACAACGAGTAATACACATAACATACATATTTTTTTTATAGTATAGGTAAGTGGACGAGCATATGGGCCACCTGATGGTAAGTGGTCACCAACGCCCATAGACAGTGGTTGCACATTTATTTTAAAAAAACAACATCACCACTGCGCCACCAACCTTGGGAACTAAGATGTTATGTCCCTTGTGCCTGTAATTACACTGGCTCACTCACCCTTCAAACCGGAACACAACAATACAAAATACTGCTGTTTTGCGGTAGAATATCTGATGAGTGGGTGGTACCTACCCAGACGAGCTAGCACAAAGCTCTACCACCGAGTAAACGCACATACGCTACACATGAAATAGTATAGTCACTGAATAAAACGAGTATTTTCGTTTTTTTTACTATAAACCATACGGTAAGTCTTGTTCAATAGTACCAAACAAAGCTGTGCGAATTGTCTTATAAAAGTAATTTAATAATGTGCGACGTCCATCGTCAGCGAGGTGCAATTATTGAAAAGTAAAATATTTTCTTTAGAAATAATTTAAACATTTGTTAAAAACTGTATGTCTATGGTACAATAGAATATTTGAGTTAGTTCAAAATTCTAGTCTATTCCAGTAATATAGTAAGCAAATAGCGAAAGTATCGATCGTAATTGTATTTGGCAGTAATGTAGGTATATAATGCTACCTATTTATAAGTATAAATTACGGGACGAAATTATTTGACGCGAACGGAATTGTGTGGTCGTATTATTACAAAACAAGGAATAACTAATTTGCTAAAAAGAAAAAGAAGCTTTAATTGATTTAATAAATTTTTAACGCGGTAAAATTGGTGATACTCTAAGGAAGGTCGTATTGTTGACTTATTGGTAGGGCTTCGAGCTCCACGCACCACGCTGCTCTAATGCTGGTTGATGGAATAAACATGTGGCAGAATTTCAGTGAAATTAGACACATTCAGGTTTCCTCGCGATGTTTTCCTTCACCGTCAAGCACGAGATGAATTTTAATGACAAATTAAGCACATGAAAATTCAGTGGTGCTTGCCCGGATTTGAACCCACGATCATCGGTTAAGATTCACGCGTTATTACCACTGGGCCATCTCGGCATCTATTAGTAGACAAACGAGGCATAATATATAATAATGTGCATAGTAGATAAGGAAATATCATTCATATCAAGTTTTTTTTCGTAAAGAAATACAGTTTAAAGCCCGAACCAAGATTATCCGTGGTGTGAATTGAATGTAAAAGCTATTCGTTTGAAGTTAAATAATTATATAAAAAAAAACAAAACTACATTCTTTGAAAATTTACAATTGATTGCCGAGAAATTTTAGGCTGATGCAACTCCATGTTACGCAATAAAAGGTATATATAATTTTATAAAACACAATGTAAAATCTACTTCAAAGTAGACTATTTTTAAATCTTTCTTGTAAACCTATTGACTAGTACTGTTTGATTGTTTATTGCCTTTGAAAGCAGAATAATACCTGTCCCACACAGGAACATCCCAGGGCAGCTCTCGTTTCGTTGTTGCTTTATATCTTAGTAATAATAAACTGGGGTTTTTTTTACCACCGACTGAATATGGTTGCCCATAATGTTAATTTATATGATTTAAAAAAAGGATAACAAGGGACTTTTATATCCGACTGTCATTTCTTTTTTTCTCGGCTTTCTTTTTTCTTCTTTATATTCTTAATATTTTCGCCAAATCTTTAATACAAGTCTTGCGTGCCGTAACTTTAATTCAAAGGCTTTAACTTACAACCAAGTGGTTCAAACATGCCGGCTCACTCATTAGAATAATTAAACTGCGTATCGTTAAATACTAAAAACTACTTAATAAAACGACCCGATGAAAGATACGCCAACTGTAACATTGTTTGAAGTGAGCTTTTTTTTATTTATGTAAGAGCGGGCAAACGAGCAGAAGGCTCACCTGATGGAAAGTGACTACCACCGCCCATGGACATCTGCAACATCTGAGGACTTGCAGGTGCGTTGCAGGCCTTTATAGTGCAGAGTTGGTAATCGTACGGGCATTTGCATAGAATCACGCTCGGAGTTCCACATCGTCGACACTGAGGCCCTACATTGACGCACGTTACGTAATATACATTTTAGAACAAATTGCATTTTAGACAGATGGCTCTTGCCCCGCTATAATTTTCTTTAAATTCATTATATCGCTCGGCATACACAGCAGCGATACTTCCGAAATTTCATATGGATATTTTAATCGAAGTTTTGGTTTGGCCACCGCGCTCCCTTTTAAGAGTGTGTTAGAATTAACTCTGAAGACAATTTAAACATAAGAGCCTTCAAAAAAGCTTCATAAGTACATTGGTATAAAAATTAAATGTTATCTTTTCTTAGACAACGTTATTATTACTTGGTGGTAGGGCTTTGTACAAGACCGTCTCGGTGGGTACCACCCAGTCATCAGATATTCTACCGCTGAAACAGAAATACCTAGTATTGTTGCGTTCCGGTTTGAAGGATGAGTGAGCCAGTGTAACTAGTGGCACAAGGGACATAACATCATGTGGTGGTGACGTAAGGAATGGTTAATATTTCTTACATCGTGGTGGGCGGTGGTCACCACTCAACATCATTCGCCCGTCCTGTAAAACTACCTATACCTACTATACCTATAAAATAAAAATAATTCAGATAAAGCTGTCGGTATGACTGTTTATTTATTTGATGTTTTTATTGAAACTAAGCAAATAGCTTGCCAATGAAAATTATTCAAATATTTAAACGTGCAGGGTTTTTTTTTTATTACAGAAATTTTCGTAACTTGTTCCGAAATTTTGATTGAACGTTCAATATAGCTGGTATGAATAATACATTGAACGAAGTATTTTCTTATTAGACGTTAAACGCGATCACGTTATGTAATGTTATTCAATATTAAAATTTGATACGTTTTCATCTTGCATGATATTGATGAGGTATTTGTAAAATAAATTTGTTAAGCAAGCTTATTGAAGTTTATTGAAGTAAATAGGTGACCTTATAATAAGGCTCTTCAAAAGTGTTGCCCGTGGGTTAAAATCCATTTTACATTCAGAAACAGGATATCAGTTTTAACTTTCATTAGTTACTGTTTCATAAATTATTGTTAATAGTTACTCATTATATATCTGCTTATCTGAGTACGTACGTACTTTATTTATCACATTTTCAGACGTATTCGTTAATGATAATAATTATATCTTAAATAGAGATTAACTTTCTCTGTCAGTGTGTTGTAAACATACACATACATTCGGCCGCGACACACACATACATCAACATGATTATGTTAACTTGTTACAGGACTCAGGTAACAGATCTTTGTACAATCGTAGTATCTACTGCGCAATGGGTTATCTGGTAGTGTCAGTTTCACAAATATCAGTCAACACAATGTTATCCATTTCAATAAATATAATATATCAATAATCAATAATCACATGTATATTCTATTATTACAACTGACGATGTAATTACGGGCGCGTCGATCGTAACAATACGTATTGAATTTTCAGTTGTTCTATATGGAGGACTACGAAATACAAGTAGTAACGAAGGGTCACTGTCCATTCTGTAGACAGCCGCCGGATGAATTAAGGAACCTCGAGGACAGTGAAGGCTCGTTGTCGAACGACATCGAATCACCGACGCCCCGGAGCCCCAGCGATGGAGACGTCACGTGGCAATAGTCACATCGAAACTATCGATTCGATACAACTTAAGTTATTTCATCAATTTATCAATAAGTTTTGATTTATCGTCGATATCGAACGTAAAGCTAAACATTTTCAGTATTGCATTATTGTAGCACAATAAATATGAGTACCTGGTAAGTATACAGCAAGTCTTATTGTTAACTTAGTATGTTATTCTGAATAATTTCGGTCATAATTGCATTGTATATTCATTTCCGCAAAGTTTCACCTGCCCTATATTAATGCCTGTTCAGTATTTTATAATTTTGTCAATTTATTATTTACGTCGACGACGATCAAAGAGATCGTGTTGACAAATTTTATATTCAAGAGGTTCAGTACAAAAAGCATTAATCCATTGATCATTCCAGAACAATAAAGCCGATACTCGTTTTCTGTAACCTGTTCGAAGACATCATTTTACAATTGTGGATAATTTATAAAAGTATTCAAATGTAATTATTTTGCTGACTGTATATTGACTTCAAAGCTCAATTTGTTTTTTGTTGATCAAGCTTCATGATTGTATGTTTAAGTTATTACATTACATATTACATATATATTAATGAATATATTTTTATTATTATTAATTTTATAATGTAACGCTCTCAGTAACGAGATCCTGATTGCAAATAATATTAAGTCTGACATATAAAGAAAAATAAATGATTTCATTGTGAATGTTGGTCTGCACACTTGTAAATAATAAATAAAATTTTAAATTGTCAGACGTAACGTCGACGCTGTCGTGGTCTAGACTTAAATAAATATATTATGTATCAATACTTTTGCACTCTATACTTAGTACATGTATTATTACTACTATTATAGTTCATAGTCCTTAAATATATATATATAATTCATCGTAGGTTCACGGAAAGAAGGATTTAGTAACTCTTCAAGTATAGCACTCGTTTAGCAGCAGTTTATACGTGGTACCGGAATATTATATATTGCCTGGGCGATTATTAAACCTATATCCTCTTGTGTTACTCCAGTTACCGAGGTATTACCTTTGGTAAACCTCTGTTCTATAAACAGCGTCATGTTCTGACCAGAACGCATTTCTTGGGGTTACGGATGCATTTGTGTAGCTAGATTTTGGCTTTAGACCATTTTCCTATTAAGCGGTTCTTTACATTATTCTCTCAGTTCATTATTATACTTTGTAAAACTACAAAGAAACGTAGAAGAATGTGAGAGATGGCACCCTTGTCGTACACGTTCATGTACCACATAACCAACGGAGAAGATTAAAAAAGCATGTTCCTGGCTGTATGTCGGACAGTAGCATCATATAGGCTAACTGCCAGTGTTTAATCTTCAGCGCGGCAGAAGTTAGGCTGGCAAGAACTATTGTGGCGTGTTGTTAAGATTGTGGAGAAATCTTACCTGAACATAACAAGTTACAAATGGTTTTACCTTCACTGTGATCGGACAAATGGTACAAAAATCGAAATTTCAAATTAAAAATAAATAAATTAGGAAGCAGAAGTCCAAAAATATAATACAGCGAATGTCAAATCAACTGACTGATTGTAGATAAAAAAAAAATTGTTAACAATCCAGTATAACGTGGGTATATACTATAGAAGTCGCTCTGTACCATAAGATTGTCTACTCCAAACACAGAAGGTTTTGATTTCGACTCCGTCACTAGAGTGTGTAGCTGTTACACAGTAGAAATATAATACGTTCGTACTTACTCGTTATAATTCACATGAATACAAACTGCAGGACCTGAAAGTTAAAGCAATCTAAAGTTCGAAAAATATTTCACTTGTGGTTAAAAAATAGTGGCAGATAAACAGGTGGAGGCGTGTTGACAGACTGTCAACCAATGTGTACACGTTGAAAATGTAATGCACGTTGCATCGCGTTAACTCACACCTACAGTGGCTTTCTGCCTTTATCGACAACACCGCATATTTATTTTTTTTATAATCTCGTGAACGAATTAATTATATCAATTATGCGGTGAGGCCTAAATACATGTATATATGTAAAGGATAATTACGGGCAAGTGACCGTTTAGTAATATAACTAACCCCCGACATTTTAATTGACGAGCCGTTTGGAGTGGTTGGTAAGCACGCCGCAGGTCGTGGGTTCGATTCCCACCCAGGACAGACATTTGTGTGCACGTGTAATTATCTATATAAGTATATATTTACAAAAGAAAAGTAGTATATGTAAGTATATCAGTTTCCTGATTTCCATGGTACAAGCTCTGCTTAGTTTGGGATCAGATGGCCGTGTGTGAATAATGTCCCAGGATATTATTATTATTATTAATGCATCTGTAGCCCCTAAAGAAAACTTAAACAAAAACTAGAAGAAAAGATTATAAAAAATAATTAATCTAATGAAATGATATGTCCGTAATTTTACGACCGAGTCCAGTTTAATATGAGTGTCGAAATATATGTTTACTAAAAATCACTAAAATTTGTATATGTTAGTTTTGTATACATAGATTGACAATGTATACACGTTTCGTGACCGTTCGTGTATGTACGTCAATAAAGCTCATATCGCAGTAATGTGCACCTTTGTTTTTGAGGCAGATGTATTTGATTCACGTTAATTAATTCCTGGAATACCTACAGTCGAATAATTTTCGAATGATTGTGTACAATTTGTATACAAATTGTATACACCTTAACTATCGATAAATAATCGATTGTCTATCGATAGTGGACTATCGACATGCAACACTAATTTAAATAATTAATTGAAGAATTTCAATTAAATATACCGGTAAGTCGGAAATGGATTTACCTTGTTTAATAAATCAAAGTATATTATATTACAGTATGTATTTGTATAAAAAAACACAGTTTGATACGAATGTTAACGTGAGTGAAATAATACCTTGAAACTGTTTTTCATAAAGCAAAGATCCACTCGAATTTTTATGGTTTGAACGACAATATGTCGACAGATGTTACAATGGTATCCCAATATGGCGACAGCTGCAATGTGAACATTAAAGAAAATACCATGTGATTATCTAATCGAAATTAAGTTTAAGCTTTCTAATACTAACTCATACCTTTTATAAAAAAAGTTGCACGTCCATCATCACTAAATCATTAATAGAAACATAAATATTTGAATAAAATATATTTAATACTTGTTGATTGATAATATTTAATGTATTTCTAAAACATTTCATTGAATACATAATAAATTTAAATTATACTAACTTTGCAATAACCAGAATAAAATAGCAGTACGTCTACACTCTACGTAAGTCGATGCAGTATTTGACTAAAAATAATTTGCTGTGTGTGCGTGTTTTGTTTAGAATCCATTGTATAAGTTCTAATTAGGGATGGGCCGAAATTCGTTTTACATTCGGTTTAACCGAACTTCGACATTCAAATGAACACTCAAATAACCCTGTGTAATAGTTATCAGATTAAACAAAAATGAAATAAACTTAGTATTCTTATAACAAATAGCAGTAAGTATAAATTGTAATGAAATTATATTTTCACCGAATCTTCGGCCGATTTTTTTATTTTCACCGAATGTTCGGCCGAATTTCGTATTCGGTTCAATCCACATTCGGCCCATCTCTAGTTCTAATGTATTATTGAGAAAATTACAACTTTACTTATAAATTTACTTTAAGGGTGATTGATCCTACTGTTATCTTAGAAACCACAAGTTATCATTATAAGTAATTAAAAAAAAATTATTCGTCCTAATAATTACACTGTATAAAATATAAATTCTAATGCGCATACTAGAGTTGCGATTATATAAAGTGCTCATATTACTAAGAAACAAAACATCACAAGTCACTATGTAGAAATAAATTCTTACCTGGGTGAAGATGTGTATAACTTAAGTAGCTTATAATTTTTGTAATAAAAAATTGCCTTTTCTTTTCAGATAACATTAAATGTATATAAAAATATAAAGGTACAAGCAACACCATCCGATTACATACAAATAAATTTAGTGTCATAATTTGTACAATAATAAATAGTTGGTTGCAGCATCAGGCGGATCGTTTCTAACTAGTATATCACGTAGCGGAAACGCATCACGCTACACCCGTGAAGTTTAGCGTACTAGTCATATCAACGAGTATTATGTCACTGATCAAAATTATGCATATTAGTTAATGAAACTATAAATCGATTGAAGTGTACGCAACACTGATGTGTTATGTACCTAGTTCAGGTTACGTAAGATAAGATCTGCTTGTATACAGTTGTAAAAACATTTGTAATCGATAAACTTAAGAATCTGATCTCTTGATTTGGTTTACTTAAATTAATATTAGAAAGAAGATAAACGAAACATTTTGTGATAAAACCACCGTCCTTTTATTAGTTTAAATAAAGTTTATGTGCTATAACATATGTTCGTTTTTTTCATACTTTATCAACACCAGTTTATATCTAGACAAATCTACGGATGTAGATCTTTCTTATGTGTCAATAGTAAAATATAGATAACAAATATTATTTTAAACTAGTTAATTATTTAATCTCTCGGTAATATCAATAATTAAAATAAAAGCTATGGCAAAGTTTATTCATTAATTACATCATTCGACCTTACATTGGTTCAAATTGGTGATAAGACAACTTGGTTCACTGGTCGGGTACAAATTCATTGTCCCGACAAATATGCTGTTTGTGTTATTATAGCACTTTTCGCATACAAATTGCTAATGTTCAATTGAATTAAAATATTATTCATGTTACGATACGCTTACAATTCGATCAGAGTAAATTCAAAAACCATTAAACGGTCCCGCCTCGTAATTTATGGTACGTATTGTATGAATTAGCTCAACTTCATCCGATGATGATCACATACTCTATACATGAGAAGATATTGACTCAATTCATGATACTGGTAATAACATTATAAATAAGACTATGGACATAACATCTGAGTTCCCAAGGTTGGTGGCGCATTGGAGTTGTAAGGATGGTTAATATTTTTTAGAATGCCTATGTCTATGTGTGTTGATTACTTACTATCAGGTGGCCCATTCCCCACCCGCCTAACTGATTTATAAAATTAAATAGATTCTGGCTAAATTTTGTCCACAGTTAAAATGGCTGATGTATCGTTGTTATTTGATTGAACTGACTCGCTCGGTTTTCATACTATTTATTTGAAATGTGGTATCTGGTTTACTTTACATTGGCCATCGATAAAGTAAAGTAGACACGAAACAAAATACCAACAGCAAGAGCCGACAGTCGGCCCGACGATTGCAGGCATGTTAACCAGCCCTGTTTATTTGTTTTGTAAATATAAAAGCTCTACATTAGTATCTATAGAAGATTAGAAACTTATCTATATATCAATATAATTGATACTGAAATTTATTTTAATTTTAGGTAAGTAAATTTATTTGATTTAAATTCAATAGCTGCGGGCCTTTCAGCATTTAAAATGAAAAGTGTAAGCAAATTTCTACTTGTTAGTGGAAAAAATGACTACAATATAATTAATCGCTTCCAGATTTGAAATTCAGAAGAACAAAATGTGACTAAATTTAAATTGCATTGCCACGTGCACAGAACTCAACATCGTACCAGGAAACGAAAGTTGAAAGTATTTTATACTACGTCATTTGCATACAGCTTGTGGCCTCACGACTAATGTATTTAATGCTATGTAATTGCATTGTATCGACATCGGCGAGTGACGTTCCCGATCAAGTGATGACGTTGACCTCGGTGTTTTGGGTTAACAAAGATAATTTTTTTGAATTTTATAAAATAACATTATTGCTGAAAATAAAAAATATATCCTATTTAAATATTATGCAAAATTTTGTGTCATTTAGTAATAACATATATCTTCATGCATGAAACATCCGGTTGGTTATTACACTGTATTAGTTACCTAAACCTGTCTCAATTACGATATTTAGGTCAAAATACGATATTAAACATCGATACCTAGTCGATATTCGACAAACAAGATTATCGATAAGCGGCAGGTGATGAGACCGACTGTTCGTTTTTGGCGAATCAGAGGAGGGCAGGTGCGCGCGCGCAGGTGTCGCCGCGATCTCGGCCGATATCGATATACCTACAGGTTGTTGTTGATCGATAAACTGGTCGTGTAGTAGATTTAAAAATCATAATATCAAACACCTTAGAATATGACAAATATTTATTTACTTTTAATAAAATCAGTTATACTAAATGTTGCTTACAATCTATTAAAGTCATAAGTTAGTACCAATATTTCGTATGACGCGATATATCTTGTGACATACGAGTATATGTATGATTATCTTGTTATTAACAAATCTAACAGATTCGACAACAAAAATTGTAAACGATGAAAAACACTATAAATATCACATCCTGTTAAAGGAATAAACATGACTCGTGCGCTACTTTGTTAACGTGCGCGAGATACTCGTAGGATGGGACAGATGTGCCTCGACATATGCTCCCGCGCCTCCGGCGGGACCGCTTTGCTGATCATTAATGCAAGGGAGACGTCCACAAGAAGTCGTTTTTGGTAATGGTACCCGATGTTTTCATAGTAATAGGTACTAATGATTCTGTATGCGCGAGTTTTCTCTTTACCTTCATATAATTATTATGATATACAATTGCAACCCGTTTATTTTGAAACTCAACAAAATCAGTTTTTTATCTTCACAATTATTTATTTATTAATTACGTGTATTAAGGAAATAACGCATTGACTTTTAAGTCAGGTTTTAAACAGAATGTACAGTAAAATAACTCTGGGATTTATACTTTTTATTTAGTTACATAAGTATAAATAATTTAAACATAGATCTATCAAGCAATTGCTATTGTCTACTTTTATGTTACTATTACCATACCAAGTTATTTTTTAATTAAATTGTCATATTGGTAAATACCATTAAGTATCTTAGACCTTTGAAATCGAAATATTCATCAGTTACTATTGTGAGTAAATAATATTTCACTTAAGTAGGTACGCTGTTAAAATGAAAACGTCGCTTGCTTCTGCTCTGAAACTTACAGGACTATCCATACATAGACTGTGTATAATAATTAAAAATGAAGCTTGTGAGTCAAAGTTAGAATCTCCATTTTTATTGCAATCACGTAACAACCACTGAATGGGCTTTGATTGCATTGAGTAGCGAGTTGATTGTAAAAAATAGTGCTTTCAGAAAGAGTTACCTCTAAGTTAATTAATTGCTTGTTCCTATTTTAATCAAATCACATTTATTCAAGTTAAATAATGTGGAATATCAGATTATCCAGAGAGTGATCGAAAAAATACAATTTTACGACTAATTACAAACTTATCGGACTAAAAAAATAGTTATAGCAATAAATGAATACTAATTAATTAATAGACTTTTATGTGGCCGAAGGTTTGTATTCGTCAACAGACATATCGAATACAAAATTTTCGTAGAATAATATGAGTTGAACGACATTATTTTCAACAGGCGCGCTCCGAGGAAACCAAAAAACTGTGGCTCAGGTAGACGCGCATTGCTTGTGCTCATTTTTTAATAGGAGCGTGTCTTGCAGCTGTCTCTAATAACAATGTGTTTCGGCCTAATGTATCAGCGCACGCAGCACGCACTAATCTTATTGCCTTTGAAATTTCGGACAGCTGCACGCTTATCAATACACAAATAAATCGAGATTCTATTCCTTAAAGTTTCTAACCAAAATTAAATGTTTATCACCTTTGATATAGTTTACCTACCACTTATTATAAATAAGTAGATATGTTTTAACT
This sequence comes from Nymphalis polychloros, assembly GCA_905220585.2. Classification (NCBI taxonomy): domain Eukaryota; kingdom Metazoa; phylum Arthropoda; class Insecta; order Lepidoptera; family Nymphalidae; genus Nymphalis; species Nymphalis polychloros. Next base: position 12,583,563 of record HG992241.1, on the reverse strand, counting down.
GTTCCTGATATAATAGAATACTGAGATGATGAAATTCAAAGCTATATAGACACTGCTCATTAATTTTTTACGCTTTATTGGTTTTTTTTTACGGCATAGGAAGGCGGACGAGCACATGGGCCACCTGATGGTAAGTGGTCATCACCAACGCCCATAGACATTGGCATTGTAAGTGATGTTAACCATCGCTTACACGAAAGAAATTGATAATGTTAAATTATTTGACTGTATTCATGCAATGTGCGATCAACGTACCCTAATAATATTAAATGCTGTTTCTATTTACACTTAGTCTTCTATTTACGTCAATCTTGGAGAGCACATAATATTATTTCTTCCACATTAATCAAGTTATCTCTATACCAAATGTCATCAAAATTAGTGTTAATGTGATAAAATATTACAATATTATTGAATGAATAGACGGAGTTACTTCTTCTGTATTGATAAAGTTAATAAGAATGTGTAAAATATTATAAGATACTTAAATATAACATTTAAAGATATATAAGAGTTATATAGGCTATAATAGAACGGAGCCTGCCTCTTGGTGCGGATCTAGGAGCATCAATACACAAACGAACGTAAGTGCTGTCATAATTCATGACTGTTGGTGTGAAATATACTCGTGTCTTCTATATTAAATACATATCAGTGACTTCGGAATAGTTATTTACGTTCTATGACGTGTTCACATTTTTTTGCAAACACTATTATTATATTAACAATGTCATGCTCATATCGTTCAATCACATCGCTTTCTTGTTTGTCTGTAATTAGCCGAAGAGCTGGAAACTTGAAGTTTTCCTAACTATATATTTTTTTTAGTTTCTTATACACATTCTTAATCTGATAAATTAAAATATGATTTTTAAATATATTATATGAAAATACTTAAATATAACATTTAAAAAGAGAAATATTGGGCGAATACTATGGATAAATGAAGCGTATAAATAATTCACTAAAGTTTTTTTTGTAATGTAATATAATATTACGACCAGCTATTGCATGTAATATTCATTACATGTTTTTATATAGCTTCTCCTGTTATTACGAGTATTCTAAATTTTATTATTTATGTACATGGATCAAATAAAAACTTATTTTAAAAAGGTAATTAATCATAATAAACAAACATGAATTAAGAAATAGGTTACCGTCGATAAATAAGTAACCTAACAAGTGTTTATTAAAAATGCATTAGGAGCTACGTTTACTTATAGAGGACTATATTATGATCAGATTCACCTGGCGCCCGCGTAATCCATCTGCTCCGTGAGTGGATTTAACACGATTTTTTGCTGCATACCTATAGGGGTTCCACAAATGTCGATACTTTTTTTAATAATACGTAATCAACGCATATTATGTAAAACAAATAAAAATATTTACTTCATATTATATATAAATTATTTATTATTTGAAAGTGATATATATTTTCATTTGTATGTTTTTTCATTTGTGTCCGTCGCGCACAGATACAAAATGTACCTTCTAGGTATATTCATATCTAACTTACGGAATAAACTTACATAGTTTTTTTTAAATAGATATCTTGAAACTTAAAGAATAACTTACACGTGTGGCAGTAGTAGGTAATTACAGCCCATAAATGTCTTGCGGCCCAGCTGGGCAGAAGCCTTCTTTCATATTAAATATGTGTTGGCGTTTATACTTCTCTGTAAGTTTTCTCGAATATGCAGGTATTATTATGTTTAAAGCATACATCGGCAAGTATGAAATGAATTGCAAATTGACTTTAAAAATAGATCGTGAACCTCTTAGAAACGACTTGAAAATGTATAAATAACGCACTATATCGAGTTGTTCAACGTTCAATTTTACTGTTCGATATTTTTAATCTTATACGTACATGTAACAGAAAAGAAGAAAATAAGAATATTGAATGAGTTATGGTGTTCACATGACCAATTTCGGTTACGGAGGGCATTCTTTAGCCAATTGCAATTACAATTGCTTAGTTGTGCTAAAGTGTGTCCGAGTGTGTGGGGAAAATACAAGTCCCCTAATAATCTGATGAGACAGCGTAACTACCACCAGCGAAAAGAGTTCAGACGCAGGGCCGCCCGTCCGCTCTGCTTTACGTGCATTCCGAATCACGGTTGCATACGCCAGTGTTGCCAGATGCATTGAACCTTTTATCTGTAGTGGTAATTGATAAAATCTGTATTAAATCTGTATACCTTTTTACTATTAAATCTGTATGGCCAAAAGGACCAAAACAGAACTTAGGTACTAATCTAAAGCAGCCAAGTATCATCACGTGTTAGATAAATATTTTAATATTGTTACGCAAAAGCCGCCACTCAGTGTCTAGTTGTTACAGCTCATCAACTGAGATTAAATTTGGAAACTTAATTACCAGAGTAACCAATGAATAAATTCTAGCCGGAACTAGATGGAAAAGCCTTATAAGAAAGCTCTTCCATCTAGTTCCGATTAAGCTTTTGCATCATTCTGGGTTTTTGAGATGCCATAATGGTTCACAAAAATACAATTAATACCATTTGCTACCAAAGGTTCGTGCCATATGAATTATTTACGAGAAACGTATAAACTTAAAGGTATAATGGGATGAAAGGTCAGTCTTGGAGAGCACATAAAAAGTTTTGGCTTTGGAAATTCCCCATTTTAAACTAATGATGTGGCCATATAAGAAAATATGCTTAATAATTAAATTAACCATAAAGAAAAAAAAGAAAAAAAACATTTAGTAGGTACACTACCAACTGCCAGGCTCCAGAATACTGATGAACTGACTTTTACTGACTCGACTACTTTTACTGACTCGACCTGGGCTTTGCAACCAAGACCTAGCAATCTGCAGCCTTAGATAACCAGGCACACGAGAAAATTGAGAAAGAGTAATATACTTAATGGCAATATTTATTGCTCTAATTTTCTAAACAATTATAAACATTTTTATGATTGATATGATAAAAATAGATATTTTTCGAAGACCCCTTTTCATTTTGTGCAACGTTTTACGTTTAATCTTACAAAATAATTCAACACCCGTAAAACTCATACTTCATTTTAATAATTATTTGCAAAAGTTAAAGTACGATGGATGGAAGCTGGCATGTAGCTTTCATAAAAGTTCATACAAGCATTTCTTTATATTCCAGACAGTGTAAAGAGTCAGAGAAATGTTTACAAGTTCGTACACTTGTTATATTTTTCGTATATGATGTGATTAAATACAAAGTGACCTCTTAAAAATACCGAGGTGCACAATATTAAATATTGTGATTTGAAAAGGATTTTATATATACTAAATATACAATTGACACAAACTAATACTAAATGAGAAATTAAATTAACGTCAAGAATTTCATCTACCAACGAAGTTGTTGTGAGACTTCAAACGAATTATAATATTTATAACATATTACATATATACGTATTTTTATAACAAAATCCTATAAAAATACTTTGATAGTAGAACAATAATTAATTATTCTACCTTAGACTACACTTAATTGTGGGCTTGATTTAAACTGATCCTTATTTGTTTCGAGTACGAACGTGTCATTAATGACGAAAAATGATAATGTACGAATAATACATATACAGGTATGTCGCGATAGAAGACATGCTCGGATAAGTACACATACAGTATCTGCGTTGCGACTTTTGTGATTACAGCGAAACTCATTTCGAGAGTAGGTGCCCTTTCGATGTACTGATGTCTTCCTTTTTGTAAGCACAGCTCGAAGTTAATTAAATAGTCATTTACTTAACAAGTTTTAGGGTTCTGGGCCTAAAATTCGCAAATTATAAATAGGTTTATATTATTAAAATTTTCTACATTGCCGTGACTAACAAAAAAGTACCATAATTTATATTATAAATATTGAATAAAATGAAGAAAAAAAAATGTAATAAAAAAATAAATTTTATTTATATTCATATACTGTAAATGACTGCTGGGAAAATGCCTCATTCTTGGCTTTACCCGGGAGGGTTTCGAGTTTTTCTTATCAGACTGATCTCTACATAATACGGGATTTTATCCGGCATATGCACGTTTCCTTAAAATGTTTCCACTTAGCGCCGAGAAGAAGAATTATAATTAAATAGTGACACAAATATGCATGAAGCAGTTGAAAAATTAAATAATGACTACTAAGCGCACTTTAGATCTGACATCATTGGTCACACCGTATTTAAAAATAAAAAATACGTGGCGAACAAAGCAATCCTTTTTTTAAAGTCCGTTTATGAATATAAGGAATACAATACTAACCTATAATTAATAATCGACATTCTTATGTATTACAATGTATTTAGTTATAACTGATGACGCTAAGTTTAAAGCTTCATGACACTATTAAGGCAAATTTAAATGCAAAAGATTTTGGGTATAGCAAAGAATTTTTTTGCAAATCACGTATTTATATTGGCTCGACAATGCACAGGTATCCGCAATGTTTTTGTACAACATACTCGTATTAAACTAACATGAAAATGCTACTCTGCGCATTTATAAATATTGTTTCGCTTAAAACATGAAATATTACTAGTATGTTAATTTAAGTTACACTTATAATTGTTTTTTTTTTTTCATTCGCATACAAAGGTTAGATTTTATTGAATCGTGTTACAATGTGTATCGCGAAACATTTCAATAATATATATCAGCTAAAAACGATTAATTAATCACTTCGATCACTTATAAAAACTAGACACCCAGTCCCGTGAAAAAATCATTTTAAAAGTGTCCCTTAATGTGTTTATGTAGTTGTAGTTGAAACAAAAATACAGTTGTATTCACAAAACACACACTATTACACATATTTTTTACGACCGAAAATAGCTGGTCTACGGACATCTGAAATTCAACCTTACACACCTAACTTAAAGTAGGATTTAAAAAGCAATAAAAAAGACAATAAAATTTTACGAGGTAGGCTCGCCGCCAGCACAAGGGCTGAATGGAGCCGAATTTTTCAATATATTTATTTTCTTACTCTAATTTTAAATACTTTTTTTTTGTAATTATGTCAAAGGTGTTTTTTGCTATGAATATAATTACCTGAATTTAGGTAATACGTTTTTGTATAGGGAAGGACATTAATAATAATTGATGAAACCAAGATAAATAAAGGCTTAATTATTTATTTACATAATCAATCATGAAATTTTAAATTAGTAGTATTAATTTTTATTAAACTTCTAATATTAAATTTAAATCAAACATAAACATAACATCAGTGTACAAACATAAAATAAAATCCTTTTTTTTTTTGTATAGCATAAGTAGGCAGACGAGCATATGGGTCACCTGATGGTAAGTGGTCTCCAACGTCCATAAACATGGGCATTGTGAGCGATGTTAACCATCGCTTACATCGCCAACCTTGGGAACTAAGATGTTATGTCCCTTATGCCTGTAATTATACTGGCTCACTCACCCTTCAAATTGGAGCACAACAATACCAAGTACTGCTGTTTTGCGGTAGAATATCTGACGAGTGGGTGGTACCTGCCTACACAAGCTTGCACAAATCTCTACCACCAAGTAAATCATCAATAATTATATAATAAAATTCATCGAGATCTCAAATCTTCTCCTTCTCAGTCAGTTAAAATTTAAATGAATAATATTTTGATAGTATATTTTTATATTATAGACACAGTAAAGTAAATTAAACAAAATAAATACATAATCATATTTATCATACAAAAAACATAATTAATTAACAACAGCGCCTCCATCAAATGGAATAGAACCAACCCTACGTGGGTTGGTTCTGTTCCATTCCACCCGAACAATTGAAGTAGGTAAGCGATAGTATGGATAACACGTAAATTAAGTGTCTTTATAATTGACATGATTTATACCTCATGGTGTTTGTTACGATTTAGTTTTTAAGAATGTTTTTTCGAAGAATTCTTGGCGAAATACCAGTATTTATCATACAGTGATAACAATAAATATAATGAATGTAAAATAATAACATTTATATAATGAATGTAAAATTGAATCAATTTAACTTGAAACATGTCAGGCTTTTATTTAAACGATTTTCGTTGCACTCTGCTTCGGCTGTTCAGATTTTAATCTATCTATCTTATGTATTAGATATAAATCGATACATTGACAAAAATCGATTTGAGTGCACAAGTTTGAAGTTTTACGTTTGTTTTTAAGCGTCTGTATTTTTTTCGTTTCTGTGAATTTGTTTTTCATCACGCATATCATAAGTTTAATATACTCGTCACTGGGGACACTTAATTGTATACTGAATAACTGACTAAGGCTCCTCTAAATTCGATTTAGCTTAGCTTAAACAAAGATGAATGCAGTGGCTAACTTATACAAATAGGAAATCGATCGATCGATTGGACGTCTCGAAATAAGTTTAAATCATGAACAACAGCAACATTAGAAATACTGAATGTTTTTAATGACATCTATTTAAAGCTGTAGAGAAGCGAGCTCCTCAATCCAGCTCTCGCGTGTCGAATTGTATAAAATAAATCAATGTAATCGTTGCAAACAAAATGCATGTGCATTATAAATATTTCAAATTATATCTTTTAGATACAGATATTCTACTTTTGTTTAAAGACTTTGTTTATGTTTGTTATTAATAGAAAAGGACGGAGTATTATGGTGTCGTTTCATAATTCAATCCATTTGAACGTTAATACATTGTATTGACCTACCTCACGATATATCTATACTAATCTTATAAAGAGGAAAGATTTGATTTTTTGTTTGTTTGTTTGTTTGTTACGATTTAACTCAAAAACTACGTTCCCGATTTTAAAAATTCTTTCACCATTAAAAACTTAAATCTTTACAGAGTAACAAAGGCGATATTATATTTTCAAAAAAATGTAGGTAAGGTAATGTAGTGGTCTACATTACCTTACCTATATTTTACCTACCCTACTTAAAATGGAACAATGTAACCCAAGGTATCAAAATGTTGCATATGAAAGTCATTATTTGGCGTGCGCTGCGAAAACTATTGACGGTATATAAAAACGTGTTCTATATATTAATAGTACTCATGATTGCTCATAATCCGCGATGGTATATGCCTAACTATTATAGTTAAGCCACAGTAACGTTGTTACGGAGGCTTCAAATTTAATAACTATTTCGCTTTTAGTTCACTAAAATGTTATATATACGTGTACTTCAACATTATGCAATCTTCCTAATTTTCGACAATTAGAATTTCCGTAACCAAATTGAATTTGAGGTGAACGTGGTTCAATCTAGTGTATTATATAACCAAAACAAAATAAAATACAAACTAAAATATTACATAGTAGTTTATATATTTTATACCTACCTACATTAAAACCTTAAATAAATACAAATCAAAATTAAAAATATTTACTATACAAATCGTGACCGCGTGGAATGGTGGCAAGAATGCTAGCAGCATTTCCCCTTTGAATCGCAATTCCGATTCTCTGGGCGAAAAATGAACCAGCCCTCCTGTCACCAGTAGAGGCAATAAGACGGGGTGTAATATTTTGGATGAAATTTTTTGCACTATTACTCCAAGGTCCAAGCGTTTCAACTGCAAACGGAATAAAAATATAATTTTGAATAAGAGAAGAATATTTGTTACGTTTGTTCGTTTCAGCTTTTTCCGCGGCAGCACCGGCTTTTAACATTGTTTCTCTGATATGAGACGTATTATTAATCTAATATATATTATTAATCTAATTATAAGAAGAACAAGAATTAAATATGTATATCGTTTATATATTTAAAATTAACAAATAAATATGAGAGAATTTATTGTTAACAGTTTTTATAAAGTCCATTTAATCGTTAAAAAAGTTTTTTGTTATTGCACAATTCAAGTGGAAATAATAACAACTTCTGCCAACATTCTTTAAAGGCTTCATATCAAATAGCTTTTTGCATAATCTATATGCATACCGATGTAAAACTCAATTAAACCCGGTGATGCATTTTTAACTTTTTTATGAAACGGCTTATCTTTTTCCAATATAATGTTGTTAAATTCTCATATAGTAAAATATCCGAAGCTCGCAGTGATAAAAGTACGTGGCCTGTGATGCGAATTCGTAGATTAGAATACGAGCAAGCAAAACTGTGTTATCGTTTGCTTAATTTGTGTTTGTAATTCATTTCGTGCCGTGATGCACGTGTCAGGTGAAATTCTGTCACATAGTATATTTGCCAATCCACTGTATAGTAGTCTGTAGTGGTTATTACGGGTAGAGTGGGCCGGTTTGACCCGCTGGGGGAGTGGGTTATCCACAGGTTGTGCACGGTACAAAATCAAGCTAATGTAATTTACTTTGTCTTAAATAGGCGGTACTGAAATTTTCCTAAAGATATTAAAATTTATTATCTCTCATTCAACACTTGACTATCGTTTAAGATATAACCAACACCTATTATAATTTCTGTACTGATAATGAATAATTAAGTAAGTTGCTTCACTTACGCGATATCAATGCATATAATCAATAGAGGTTATAATAACGCAGCTACTACAATTTGTTACATAGCTCTGCGCTCGGAACAAGATCACTGTGGGTTTCGGCGTTCGGAACAACTGTTGAACGCATCTGCGCCTAACGCAGCCTGCATTCTGTATATTAAGAGTGTGGCCAGTCCGCGGCTCATTCCCGTCTCTGGCTCGGAGCGCATCGCTCGCCACTCGCTAATAGTCTGCCGAGACCCGCGCACGAGTTACGCTCGGAACATCGCGAACATGAAGTGCATTATAATCTGTGCTTTTTTATTTTGTTTTTGGAATGTGAATGGTCGCGAAATAGACTTTAAGCAAGAACTGCAGGCGCTGGGCGAACAGATCGAGTTGCTGAAGACTCTTCACCTGACCGACGTGTCCCGCCTGAAGAAGGAAATTGACGAGCTCAAGTAAGTTTACTTTATACGCTAACAATTTAAGTAACTATTTGTAAAGCGGTTTACTTTATTATGAGCTTTTATATTTCTCTTTAAATTACTTTATTGCTTGTAATTTATGATAAGGGAACTTTATAATGTAAATAGAAATTTTAAACAACTGTTAATAATTTGCTGACTATAAATAAATTATCCATAAAGAATATGAAAATATAAGTTGAAATGGCGATTGTCTTAACTTAATAACGCTTATGCGAATTATTTGCTCAGCAACTTTGAAGATCGATTAAGTTTTAGTACATATTTTTAACGACGCTCAACCGAAAAAAGGTTAATTTTAATCAAAAATGTCGATTGTTTTCTTTAAAAGATTAAACTTTATGGCTAACCGTCATTATCAAACCGCATAACGGTTTTAATCGCAGAATTTGATTTGATTTTGAAAAGCCTTGCGATAGTGATTGTCTATATATATAAATAGAAAACTGCGATTATGATACTAAATTTTGCTGTACGAAAACAGAACGCATGTTCAGAATTTATATAAATATGTTCATGTAATACTTAGAAGGTAACCATGCAATATTAATATATTATGACATTGTGACACCACTTAATATTTTATTTACTTCGCAATTTATTAGATGGCAGAACTTTATGTAGGTTTCAATGTGTATATTCTTTTAAGGTAAGGTTAGAACAATAAAATATTCAAATATTATTTTATGTCTAAAATGTAAATTATAAGGACATACATTCTATTATAATAAATTATGATTCTAATAATAATTCATAAACGTATTATATTTTATATATCTATAATTTAATAATCATTTTTATATTATTTTTTATGCGTTTCATACGAGATAAAAAGGTTAGTTACTTACTCCCCTGGAATCGCGCAAACGTGTCATAATATAAAAGTTGAAAACACAAGAGGTGTTTGAAGACAACGGAGAGTCTCTTACCGAGAACCAGGTCATCTGTTCGACATGATCTGTACACGAGAGCAATATATATCGAAGATATTGTTTAATACTTACGATCAGCCTTACCGAGTTACCAACTAATTAGTATATGAATTAGAAATATTTTAATTTATACCAATTCATACTGATACGTAAGATTAAAAGCTAAATCGATTTTCGTCTTTTTTTAAATTTCATCTTTCACAATCACAAAAAAAATAAAAATTACAATTTATCAATCATTATAGCATTACAAAAAGCCACTGACGTTTGTCTTGCATGCCATTAATGCCAGAGGCAAATAGTTGACCTATTATACTATAAATTATTGACAGGCTATAACAACAATAAAATTAAGCTAATAATGTTAAGAAGAAACTACGCGGGTACATTTTAATATTATATTTCATTACTATCGTTTATAAAGTAAGTTTTTGACTTTTGTTTTATGTTTTCATTAGTAATAGAATTTTTTAAGTGCGAGGGTAGTTTTTATTTTTTAACCGCGGTACTAAGTGCCGATTGGCTAAAGATCAAAGCGATAAAAATCGAAATACACTACATTGAAGTACGATCAAACGAGAACTATCGAGTCATTTTGCAAGGATGACGTTGAATTGAAAGGACGAAATGCAGTTCAAATTTTAGATTTTACTGAATAGTCAGATTTTTATCAGATTAGATACTAGACAGAAGACAATTTACACATAGATTTCGATCAACATTCTTTCATTGATTTTAAGTAAATACTTTTGTTGTCTTATATAATTCAAAGATCGCTTACACTCAATAAACTAACTCAAGGAAACATCGATTGAGTCACAGGTGATATTGTCTTTTTTTTAATAGAAAAACCAGAAATTAAAACCAGAGAATTTCATAGAAAATATTAAACTCAAGAAAAACATTTCGAACGGAAAACAGTTCTGACGAACGACTTAAAACTAACTTAACTTTTTGTAGCTTAAAAAAAAAAACAAATTATTTAATTATACAGTAACAGTAACTACGTGAAGAGTTCCTACTGCTGGTCAAAAACCTCCTCCCTGACAGTAGAACGCTTGGAGTATATGACACCTTTACCCTCCGATCTGGCTTGGTGGAAACACATGTAATGGTATGAAGATACATAGATATAAAGAGATAGCTCGAAAGACGTTTTTTCCGGCACACTCGCATCAAGTCCCCTTCATTTATATTTACGCTATTCAAACTAACTTCACGTATTTCGTTTGACAGAAATCTTGAATGATTAATATTTAGATTATAAAGTAGATTATACCTACCACAGATATATTAGCAGATAACATTTCCTTGAGAATATGTTAATATTTTACGTAAAATGTTGTAACCGTTGATCTGATTTTAAAGTTTTCTTTAAGTAAGTCTCAAATTATACACCTACATCTGTTAAAGCCTTTGAAATTTTTAAAGCGCGTATGAAAGGTTTCTCTCGTAAACGTTATAAATTAAAAATATGGTTTAAGTTGAATAAGAAAACATTTCTTCGCGTACCTACACTGTTTGAAAGAATATATTTATGTAGGTATACCTAAAATACAAAAAGTAATTAAGAAATTGAAGTATTTTAATTCTGATACGAACAATGTCAAAGTCGATATAAAAGGGAATATATGTTTCTTATTCGATTGAATGTTACAAGCTACAAATAACAATAAATTAAAGAATTGTCGTTTCAAGTATCGGACGCATAAGAGCGCACAGCACGCCCGAGCGATCCCTCTCTTTGAATACCGATGACAGAGAAGCGAACGATGACGTGAAGCGAACCATTAAACTGTATGAAAATATAAAAACAATTGTTTTGATTAAAATCATAAAACAAGTGAGTTTCGAAAAAATAATGAGGTGATAATCTACTTAATACGTTAGTATTAAAAGTTGTTTTTAGGAACTTAATTCGTGATGCGACTTTTTTTTTCATTAAATAATTTTTTTTTTTAAAAGGTTTGATATAATACAATTCTTATCAACAAAAACAGGACATAACATAGTATTTATTGCACTCGACTTATTCGTTCAATATTCCGCTAAATATTATCCGCCTTATTCATAAACCTTTTTTACCTGGTGATTAGTTAAACAATCACCAGGTAAAATCAATATCTTCTTTCGTATGTCAAATCAATAATGACAGAAAGAGACAAATCAGTGTTTAGATAAACAGTAACTAAGCAACGTTTATGAATAAGGCCGTAAGTGAAGAATCTTCGTCTTTAATTAGAAAGGCCGAACATGAAAATTTTATAATTTCCAGGTAACAGTTTTGTATATTGTTAGCTAACATTTTTGTTTATAAGAATTAATTCAAAGGCTATAAAATTTCCGCTGCTGACCAAAGCTACCACCTTCATGCTCGTCTATTCCACCACGCTGCTTCCGTGCGCGAGACTAAATGCACATACTCAATAGGCCTATGTGCATTAGTAGATTTGTCCGTCCTCTCATCTTCTTTTCATAGAGCATTTCGCTTAGAATTTGCTCTTAAAATATTTTGAGACATTAAAAATTAGTGTAACGCATTATGTTGTATGAAAAATAATAATTTCTCAGACATATATTGATTTAAAATATATACTTGTAAATACCCAAACTAAAATTCCCAGGTAAATCTATATAATATTTTTGTGAAGTTTTAATTGGTCAAAATATGATATAAACCATGTGGCATCAGCACTCTGAGAACACCTGCGCCAGTAGACGCGCAACATAAGAACTGGCTTTAGCGCACCGCTCAAGTATTAATCGCCGTGCGACCGTGCTCATATATTAAAACTTAACTGAGATATAGAATGCTTGGTGCTTGGCGAAACAAATTTCCCAGTTTTAATCCTCCGCGCAAGATCTCGAACGCGACGCTCCGCGGCTGGTTTTACGAGTTTCGCTAAACTGCAAACGTGAACCTTTGACTATACCAACAGAATGGGTTCGCATACTTGGAATGCAATGATGCCAGCTGTTCGCTTATGTTTTGTTCATCGATTTTTAACAATTTAATTTTATCAAGAGACTTAGCCCGATCTTATGGACCTTATTGCATTGGCGCTGGGAATCTAAGATTATTAAGTACAGTTTTATATGTCTGACGTATCTGAACACCTGCTAGCGTTTATCAGCAGCTAGTTCTCATAGACAATAAAACAGTATTCAATTAAAGCCTAATTTGTCTATTGAATTTGAGAATTTGTTATAAATACGACAGAATACATAAGTAAATCAAAATTATTTAAAACTGAGGCATTTGAATATTTACTAGCGATAGGTACATTCCTTTGTCAAAATTATATCTTAGACACGTAGGCGGTATCATTGTAAATTATTTTAAATATTATTCAAATCCCACTCAATGAGAATTTATGTACCAAACGTTCGAACACTTTTACATTATATTTTTTTCTGTAAAGGTCGTTTTTAAATATATCGATGGGGGTGAACATCTGGCTATTATGGGTTATTTATATTCCAACCGGAAATAATATGCTGCCAGCCCCCATCCGGAAGCCCACAAATGAATAGGGCGATAAAATCTATTGCACCAAATATTTTTATATAACATGTACAAATAATTAAAAAAAAAGTCATATATATTCAATACATGAAGCTTAAATTTGAATTTAATATTACATATTATGAAATATATTAATATTGGTTGTGAAACCATTGGTCCCGTTTTCCTCACATCTCGAAATCTTGATATTAAGCTGTCCTCCGCGTGTTTCTAATACGTAACCAACAAGCAGGTGCTACTTGATCACGGTCGATCTAATAGTATGTGGCTACTCTTTCATTCGTCGTTCTGATACAGGTAAAGCGATAACGTTAACGATAAAATGCGATAAAGTTATTAAAAAGAAAGTTTCGTAAAATAAATTGTTGTTGCTCAAGTTACATTTATTGAATATTATCATTATCTACCAGGAAGGAAGGCGATAAAGAGTTATGATACCAAAATTATGTTAAGTTTAATTTAATTAAATAATAATTTATAGAAATTTTCGAAAATCATTAAATCGCTCAAGCGTAATATAATTGTAAATGCAATTTGTTACTTGTGTTGTGTTTGCTGGTTGTAATTATCTAATTAACAAGGATTTGACTTATCGAGTTCTCATGATAGCTTCACTAAATCATTCATTAAATCTGTTTCATGTAATTCATTAAAATACGCAAATCCGTATTTAATAATCTGCTATTTGTGTTATTTTCGATAATTTTCAATATTTTGTATCGAATGTCGATGAAACTCGCTCGTAAAAAGCAGTTCTTATTGAAATATTTTAAGCTTAATTAAAATGTTTCTTTTAATTGAAGTATATTATAAGTAAATACATGTTTTAAGCTTGTCGCTACATTAATAAATATATACATCAATTTAAAATTGTTCTTTCGGTCTTGGTGGCATTTATATGCAAAGAGTAAATTAATTTGAACTAACTTCAATACGTAATAAGTTGACTGGACATTTACACTATATTGTTTAAGTTGTAGCCTTTTACGATGTAAAATAATGTTATCGAATATTTTGTATGATACTGAATCGATATTTTTTATACTATGGTATATTCTAGATTATATGAGATAAAACAATTTTTTTATTAATTCCGTAAAAGATATACTGAGAAATGTATGTTGATTATAATAATTACCAATTACTTTCTATTATTATTCTGTATCAATTGCCAGATAAAAAGGCACACGAGGGAGACACGGTTCGCGCGCTCTTGCGAAGCATCGCATCCTGTTTACCCACACATTCATTTATATATCCAATATACACTAATCGGAAACTTTATATGTCACGGTAACGGAAGTAAACTCCAGTGGAAATGTATTATTTTAGTCTCTGTCGTTACAATATACATCGTTACTATTTATTACTTATTAAAAATATGTTCAGCTTTTGTTAGAACTATTACGAAGCAATTATTAAGTATTTTTATTATTACATCCTTATAAAACAAAAAGAAAATATTCCTAAAACTTTCATTATTTTTAGGAAAAATCCAGCTTCTGCGTGCACTGACAATCACGAGCGCAACGAGCATGCTACCTTGGATTGGGCCAAGAGCTCTATGAAGGAGCTTCGTACTGAGATGCGTGAGCTCAGCCGCAACGTCAATAGTTCTCTACTCCTCCACCAGCTCCACACGATTCGCAATGAGGTGAGTTTGTATTTAGTGCTGTAACTTATCATATCGATACTTGTGCAAAATATATCAACGGTTTTATATCAAGTATTGCTCTTGAAGAATAATTAACAGATGTCCATTCCAGATATAGTAGTATCTTATATTTTCGTTTGTTTCAGTTGAAACGTGCTTTGTCGGAAGCTACGGACTTGACTCAGCTCGCCCGAACCCAGGAAGCGAGAGTCGACAACCTGGATAGAGAAATGGGTCGCCTCAAGATAGAAGGTCAGCAGATGAGAAGTATGACTGCACATTTGCGCACGCATTTCGGAAAATTAACTAAGGAGGTAAGCTGTAAATCTAATTCATAAAATATATTTACAGGATAATTTTTGTTTTCAGGTGTCTCAAATTTCAATAAATAGAGATTAATTTGTGATTGCGATTTAGATCATTTTATGCGGTACCCAAACACTTCTAGTGGTAGGGCTTAGGGGTAGTGTTACCATAAATGGAAACTGGGCGAACCTTAGTCGTTATTATAAATACGGTTTACTTGAAGTCTTACTATATTTTCTTAGTTGATTAAACTCAATTTTGATATTTATTGGGCTCATAATATTAATATTTATATTTAACTTTATATCAATCAAATAAGCTATTTTATCATGAGATATGACAGTTATGATTTGACAGAATTCCGAAAACAGTGCGCGTGAACCATTCACGTTTTGAAAAACGAGTTAATTATTAAATTTCTCTGAGATACTTTTATTTCATTTCGAAAAATCAGAACTGAAACAAAAGCTCAAACAAAAAGTTTTATGAACATTTCGAATTTGTTTTTTATTACGCTTTTGATAGCTTGTAGTGAAAGGAAGTCCTAAAAGTCAATCTACATGTAGTTTCGTAGTTCCTTTATTAAACATAGTCTGGAGTACGTGGAATGCGATATGAAATGTCATTTAATGCTATATTCTCGGACTCACAACGCGAGAATTTTTGAGTCCTAAATACTTCTCCGACAGAATTAAACGATATATGAAATATATTTATTAAATACGCGATCTAACTTTTCCCGGGTCAATTCATTTTACGTAAACAAAAAGAACACAAACTACTTCATTGGTTAATTTTATTAGTATCTAGTCGTTGGAACTTGGTTGAACAACAGACGTATAGATACATATATACGCATTTATAATATTAATAAGAAACATAGTATGATTTAAAATAACATTTTAACAATTCCACTACAGAATATTTTATATTTATCTACTTTTGAGTTCTCACATGAAAAATAGTGTCGACCGTAAAATATAATTTAGAATTAACAATAAAGTAATAATTAAGTTATTTTTAAATATTACAATGTATAAGTTTTTCGTTCACTGAATGTGGTAAAGATGAAATGTAACTTCTAATAACAGGTGCTGACCCTCTTCACGCTCGATGAATATAACCGTCGCTAACCGTTGCGCCTGCGACTTTTTACTGGTCGATATGATTGTAAAGGAATATGATTTCAATAATTAAATAGAAAATTGCTTCGTCGTTCGTAACTTAACGCAATCATATTTTACCACAAGTTGTTATAGAGACAATATTTTGCACGGGGTCAACGAACTAACAAAGGTTGTTGTAGCAATATATTGTATAGCTATGACAAACAAACTGCCGCGAAATTTGAATGGTACCCACCTGCGTCAATCACATTGCAATTTCTATTGATAAATTGCACAATGTCGCTTTGGGGAACAGTAAAAACCCACAAGTGGATGAGACTCGTCGATTTAGCTTTGTAATTAGCTTGGAATTATATAAAATAATATCCTATAAAATAAATATTAAAGCAAATATGATATGATAACCTTGTAAATGATAATTTAACGTCATAATTAGGCCTGCTGATACTTTTTACAATGAGATTACAAAAAAAATATCATGTTGCCGTAATTAATTAATCTTGTGAATATTGAGAGAAAATAAAATGAACTACCTACAAATTATGTTACAAAAAAGATAAGTCTGATAAGGATTCCATTATAATTAATTAGTTAATAATGCTTTTTTAATATCATGTTCATTTCCAAATGAAAAGGCAAATCGATAAACAAGGCAAATTAATAAAAGCAATCTTTAAAGACTAATGTTTTTTAATATTATAACAAAGTGAGTATAATTCAAAGTTCGAATTGGTATTTAATAAAAGAAGCACCGTGAGAAAATATTGCCCCTTGAAGTATTAGCTTGCAGTACCCGCTTACTCGTGAAATGTTGTTAAGTCGATCCATTTAATGGCGACAAAAAGTTTGAAGACCTCACACCATACCGCGCCAAATATTTTATACGAAAGTTGATCCCCGGCTATAATTAATTAGGCTGACGTGATTAAGTTTTTGTCACACGCTAAAACGTGCATTGTCGTAATTTTAAATTTTAACATACGTTTACTTTTATAGAACAACTATGCATTTGTTTTAATATAAATATTTTAATCTGAAAATCGTTGTTACAAAAACTGTCATAACTCCGACAAGTCTTAACCTGCCGCCCGTGGACGGCAAAGTTCTGATATTTTAGATTATGTCTGCGGCTCCAGCGGGAGAACAAGACCAAGTAGTAAATAAATTAATAACTGCTATTTCATTTGACTAGTAATTCAATCTCAAATTCAAAATGCTTAATCGTCTTTGTCTTTAACATACGTATAAGTTATATGGTTAATAATTTAATAAAAATAAAACAAATCTTTCCGAATATACACTACATAAAAAAGTCATACTATTAATAATAAAAAACCTAGTCATTAATGCAAATACTTTTTATTTATACTTTAATTGCATATAAAAATCTGTATGTTGATGGAAGTTAGCAAATTCCAGTTTTGCATTTTGGTGAAATAATGTACTAACGTGAGATATGGACTAAAACTGGTTCTCTTTCCGTGGTCGTATTTAGCATGAATAGAATTGTTGAACGAGAACATTTTTATTTTCAATAAATGATAATAATACAGACGGATACGGCCCCGCCAAAGTCTTACGGTTTTATTTTTATTATTATAAAGTATTTGCAGTTAATTCCCAGCCGTATATTAAAAAAAAAAACATTTTAATAATAAAACATAGTGTTAAAGGAACGTTTGCATCGAGAAATAAGATAATATGTTTTAATATATAACTTCGAAATATTTTTTAATTCTGTTAAAATCAACCAAAGTTTACGATGGATCCAAAATTTATGACAGATTCAAGACACATTTCCTAAATTGACAACATTTTTCAGTGTAATATTTTAAACAATATTATAACTGTAGCTTTTTGCTCAATATAATATCGATTCATGTTAAATTTAATTCCTTCTTTATATTTGAATAAGATAAGATTTCTCTTCACATGTTTTCTATTCATGTGTACTTCTTAATTCATCAAATTAAGAAGTACATATGAATCAACATATACCATATTGTTCCCCTGTCTTGTCTTTTGTCATGCTTCCTATAATTTGTCGAGACAACATTGTTAACTAAACATAATGTTGTTGTTGTTGTTAATTATTCATGAATGGCCACTTTGTAGGTACAGACACATTGCCCTCTGCTTTATTTAACTTCAAAGACAGCATGCATGCATATCTGAGTTCAACTAGGTATTCAAGAAGTACCTTATTACAGTGAAACTAACATCGTTTGCTTTATACGAATAATTGTTTCATTGTGGTAATATATTAGTTTTCATAGTAGAATCGTTCTATTTACAAGTAATAATATTACACCGAATCAACTTAACTTCAGTTAATAACAAAGGGCTATAGTT
This sequence comes from Nymphalis polychloros, assembly GCA_905220585.2. NCBI lineage: Eukaryota > Metazoa > Arthropoda > Insecta > Lepidoptera > Nymphalidae > Nymphalis > Nymphalis polychloros. Next base: position 12,564,728 of record HG992241.1, on the reverse strand, counting down.
TGAATTTTTTTTCAGCTCAAAGCTAAGCAACTAGAAGATCTTAACATGGACAGTTACAACGACGTTTTTGAGGCACATGAAATCAGAGCGGGAGAGTTGAAAGCAGAGCGCGGTCATAAGATCCGTCACAACAAAATGGTTCATGCGCAAATTTCCCGTCTGGCTCGCAGCCAAGACCAACTTGATGAGTATCAACAAAATCTACAGGCACAAATGCTTGATATGCAAAAGCGACTTGATCGCGTCGAAGAACCAAACTGGGATCTCGTGTCCGCTAAAGTTGACTTTCTCGAAATTGAAACAAAATCATTGCGAGGCGAGCTTATGAATACCTCTCAAAAAATATCAGATTTCGATAAAATACATTCTTCAATGTTAGAATTACGTGAAGACGTCGAAAGTATTGAGAACAAGGCTGATAAAACGATACCGGAATTTCGGAAAGAAATATCAAAATTAGATGTCAGTTTCGCACAGGTACCTATACAATGCATATATTGTTTTTTACTGTTACCTCTACCTGTACGTGTACCTGTGTACATCCCCTTCATTTCTTTTTTATAAATATATGTTTTAATTATCTTTTTTTTTGTATAGCTCAATGCACAATCGTCTTATTTAAAAGAAGATCAAGAGAATCTGCGACAATCAGTGAAAGCGATTGCTGTAAGTGTAAGCAACGCTATTGATCGAGCTGAAATAGACCGCCTCGTCATTAAGAATATTAACGATTCTATAGCCGATCTGGAAATTAAGTCTAAGCAGCATTACTATCGCCTTAACGATCATATTCTTAAGGTAAAAAATCTTTTCTTATTGCATTAAAATACCCTTTTTTTGTATTTTTTTTTTAGTTATTTCTTTATTGCGCTTTATTATTATTTTGTGGTGCACTGTTTGTTCTGAAATTAATTATAGAGAATCCTCTATTATCCAACACGAATTTGCTGTTTTTGGTTTGGTAATTTCGCAATCGTTTTAAATTAAAATATATGTATGTTTATATTTTTTGTTTTCTTTGTTACAGAGTGAAGCCAACCATCTTGATAAATTAACAAACGGTACAGTAGGACTTTCTTTACCAGATATTATGGTTGAAGTTAAAGAACTGCAACCTATCGAGCGGGAATACGAGGATCTTGTTAGTCAGCTGTCAAAAGACTGCTCTAGTATTTCTGGCCCTGCAGAAGCTTATCTGATCCACCCCGGGAATTATCCGATTGAGACCTGGTGCGTCAATGGAAGCACGCTGCTTCAACGTCGTTACAATGGTTCCGTCGACTTCAATCGCAAATTTAACGAGTACGTTCGCGGTTTCGGTGAGCCAAATTCCGAATATTGGATAGGACTAGAGTCAATGCATCAGCTGACTTCTGATAACTGTTCCTCCATGAGAATTGATATGACCGATATCTACGGTAGCTGGTGGTATGCCGAATATGAGTATTTCGTTGTGGGAAGCGCTGACACTGGCTACGTTTTAGACATCGGTGGATTCAAAGGAAATGCGAGTGACGCATTTGAATATCAGAACCATATGGAATTTTCGACTATTGATCGCGATCGGGATATCTCTAATACCCATTGTGCTGGAAATTACGAAGGTGGATGGTGGTTCTCGCACTGCCAGCATGTAAATATTAATGGGAAGTACACCCTCGGACTGACTTGGTTCGACTCCGCTCGGAACGAGTGGATTGCTGTGGCGACCAGCGAGATGCGTATGTATCGCCGGCCTGGTTGCTCTTAAACAGCGCGATGTCACTACGATACATTTATTATTCAATCATATAGTCGCACACATACGTGCTTAATTATTAAAATTCAAAATAATTATTACATATATTAATCATACCAAAGATAACCTAGTAAAATGGTACTTAATATTTAAAGTTTGATAAAAGTGAGTAGCTTCTTGTAGGATAAATATATATTTTCTTGCTGTTTAGTCTGTTTATTTAAAATCAATATCTTTGCAATACCGCATTTTATTACCAATTTTATATTTATTGTTCAAAATTTATTGAAATTTAAAACGTAATTTCAATCAGACTATGTAATTGCGTTTTAACGAATAAAGTTATCATCAGTGAGACACGTTAGTCCCGACTCGATTGAAGTTATTTGTGTATCACCGGTAATTTATTCACATTATTTACGCAACTCATCGCGATTGGGTCAGTAGGACTGTTTTAACTGGAAAATGTACTGAGTACATTAAGAAAGCAATACCCTGAAAAAACCCACCTGAATACGTATTCTTGAAAATTACTGTGAATAGTATTGACGTTTATTTATTTAGTTATTCTTAGTATGCTTTCTGAAAGCGAATTATTTGCATGTAAATATACTACTTTACTTATAAGTTAAGTTAAAATTTTACTTCTATTGTATAAATGTGTTAAGCCTTATTTAAAACTGATTTGTCAAATTCTTGGAACCATTGCCTTCACTACTCACGATTACTCTAGTTATAATGATATGAAATTGTAGTTTTATGCTTAAAGTGTCATATTAATATACCCTTATTCCTAATAATATGTATTATATAAGATATTTCGCGATAGGTAAGCGCAGCCGAAATAGATGAAAGCTGTATTAATTTATTATTATTTAATATCAATCACCACAATGTTTTTCGGCCCACATGTATTAGAAAAATCTACGCATAAATATTACTGAATGTTATAGAAATAATGTACCAAGGGATTTAAACCAAATAAAGCATGAAAAGTAACATACGGCTTTTATTTCCTCGAATTAATAAACATATATAAAGATAATAAAAATAATAGCGTTTTTATTACTGAAAAGAGAACGATTTTTTTTCTACAATCATGAACTTCGATTTTCTAATCATCATCAGAGTTATTGTAGTCTTCAAATTTAATATTAAAGTCTAGTAAAGACTTGTTATTAATGAATGGTTGCGTTTTTATTTTCACCTGTTGCATTAGAAGTATTTTTTCCATATTTTTCGTTTTATTTTTGATTTGTTCCTCCTTGATAACTCGGTACATTAGAAGCTTCTTTGAATGAAGTTCTTCTTCATTTATGAAGTCTCTAATGTCGTACAGATTACCTTGTATCTTGGAAAGTTCCTGGTCGAGTTCTAACATCTGCAACTCTCTGTAGCTGGCACCGTGTCGATGATACGGCGGCTTTGACACCCTATTCTTTACCAGCCACTCCAATATTACAAGAGACTTTGTCGCTTGGAATAGTTGAGAAAAATTACTCATGGATAGCTTCCGAAATAACATTATATTCTGTGCTATCCACCTAAAAATATAGTAAATAGACCAATAAATGTAACAAAGATATAAATATACATGGTAGATAAGTCTTGTTTTCGCAAGTTTAAAGAAAAACAAACAAAATACATTCATGAAACCAACTCGGGGCCTACCACCTCATGACAAATGTTTCTATACGCCATTGTGGATTGATTGTTGTACGTATTTCAAGACCTAAGATTGAGATATAAGGTATCTTGAATAAAGTCGTTGAACATAATAGAGTATTAAAATGTTATACGGTCAATTGTTTTAATCACGATTCGAAACAAGAACTTTTAATATAAGTTACAAGTAAATATTTAACTGGTGGCCTTATTTTTCTTAGAGCTTAAATTTAAGATTGGAAGTGAACCCCGCTCTTCGGTTGAGATCGACAAATTCTTTACGCTGAACTCTCTGCTCAAATTGAAACATTTTATTAAATTTTGTTACTTTGTCACAAGTATAATTACATTGTGTAATGCTGAACACTTGTGTATACAAGTGGAAGATCGTGAAGATATCCACAACCGAACCCCCAAGACAAAATACCGGCCAATTTGGCTGCTACTACGAGCGGCGCCCCAGGAACAGCTAAACATGCAAACGACGGTATCTCCTCTCGAGCTGGCCCAAGACATAACATCCCTGGGCCCACTTCTGTATCATGCTGAAAAAAAAATTGTTTATTTCTAACTATATGTCGATGACATACGAATTGACATACTCGTATTACGTAGTTACTCCTAAAGTGTGAACTCAAAACTTACAACGGCATAAACTAATGCCAACGAATACGAGCAGTAATATTATATTAAGTACTTTTGAAACAATATTGTTTTAATAATATCTTTATGAATTTTCAGTTACTATATTTTTTATGGCTTACTTGCTTATATCCATCGCAATAGAAATTTTCACGAGCAACACTAAACGAGACGGTCCTCAGCATTGGATCCATCCATTCGTCAGGGAACCAGTCTGAAGAGCGCGGTAGGCAGAGTTCTTTGTTCTAATTAATGATTTGCAAGACCATTAAAATTCAGGAAGTTGCTAACCCCATATAAAATAAAAACTAAAGAAGAAAAATGGTCACTTAGCATAAACTATAAATAAACTTAAAAAACATACATTTTTAATCATATGTATTTCTTAAATATGTATAGGCCAAGTGTATAGAGCGAGCTATACAGAGGGCTATGCTCGGAGTTTCTCTATAGGATCGAACGCCAAATGTGGTGGTGTGGTGGGCCAAAATCCGACAGAGAACCAAAGTTATCAACATATTCCAAAGGATTAGTAAGCTGAAGTGGCAGGGGGCTGGTCACACATATCGCAGAACCGACAACCGTTGGAGTAGACGTGTTCTGGAGTGGAGACCACGCCTTGGCAAACGTAGCATAGGGCGCCCTCCTGCAAGGTGTGAGTGACGATATACACAAAGTAGCGGATGGAAATTGAGAGCTGAAGATCGAGCTCAGTGGCGTACCATTGGAGAGATCTATGTTCAGCAGTAGACGACAAAAGGTTGATGATGATGATGATGAAGTGTATAGATAAATGCTTCTGATATTAGAGGTAGTCTATATCTATTACCATCGAATGATCTTATATCAAGTCCGCACCGTTAAATCACATCTGCCCCAGCCCGTAACAAACGCCTTACTGTCGAAAAGTGGCTTGTGAGGCATTATTAATGAAATGCTCTTTATCGAAGATCTGAAATATCAATTGATATTAGCTTCACTAATTTATAGACGCGTCTCCTCTGTATTTTTTATGAAAAGTTTATAAGCAAATTGGGTCCTGATTTATGAATTTGAGTTATTTAGATATTCGTAATCAACAATATAACTAACTCGACCGCCGGTTGGCGTGGTTGGTAAGATACTTTCACGCCACAGGTCGTGGGTTCGATTCCCACCCAGGACAGACATTTGAGTGCATGAACATGTCTGTTTGTCCTGAGTCTGGGTGTATTTATCTATATAAGTATGTATTTACAAAAGAAAAATAGTATATGTAGTATATCCAACATCCAGCCACCCACTCATCAGATATTCTAGCGCCAAACAGCTATACTTAGTATTGTGGTTTCCGGTTTAAAGGATGATTGAGGAAGTGAGTGTAATCACAGATACAAGAAACACAACATTTTCGTTTCCAAGGTTACCAAACCTGGTAGTGATACAAAACCAATGTATGCGAATTATTCGGTTTCATTAGAACTACAGCTATTCACGTTATGCAATGCAAATTAAATTTACCGCCTCTAAGTATTCTTAAAAAATATTTGGCGGAAAGTATTTATTCAAATTTAAATCATAATTGCTATTAGATAGTTTTGAAAATTGAATCGATAATAGATATAAAAAAGAAATCCCTTCTCCTACAATTACATCAACTTTTAAAAAATGAAAATGTTTATACAATTACCTAATAAATTAGAAATATTTTCTGTTTGGACGGGTTAGTAATATGGATCTTGGGCCAGCTATTTAATGTAATTATAGCAATAGTTTATTAGGCAGTATGTCAAGTATGTGTAATCATTTCATACTAGATCGCGATGGCAAATATTATTAAATCTTTACAGTCGGTTCAAATCAATCAGGTGTGGGCGCTGCTTCTTATGATATTCAGAATAACAGTCACTCTTGCTTCAAATGGAACTGCCATAGCAGAAGTTTTGTCTTATGTTGCTGACATCCCATGTCAAGATATAGTAATTTTGTCGGATTTGAAAAACGCATTACAGCATGTGACTCAATGTGCCTCGACTGGTTGAGGTTTTCCGATAGCCGCCTAATCTGTCATGCAATCTATGTATGAAATGATTGCGCAAAATAGAAAAGTAATACTGCAGTGGACACCTTCACATGCCGGTATTCTGAGAATGAAAAAGTTGACGCCTAAGCTCGAAACGCAATACTAGAAGGAATAGAGATTCCCTGTGTAACATACTTTTCGGAAATAGATTCGTTAAAAGATTTATGTTGGAAGGAACGGAAAGAGCATTTTGATGAAAAAGCCTCAGTAAAAGAATATGATACAAAACCATTCGCCAGACTTGTCGCGTACGCCCTGGTTTGCCGATTGTGTGAGTAGACAAGATATTGTCACGGCTTCGATCCGGACACGATTCATTAATTACGATCGGTTTTAATGACAAAACTTGAGTTGCCAATGTCCACAGAATGCAATCGAGTAGAGGATATTTATTTATTGTATGCAGCACTCGGAATATAAATTAAATAATGTGGGGATGGGTATTCAACAGTATCCTGGCCTCACCAACTTCTGAAGACGCCACAAACATTTATAAAATAGTCTTATGTTATTTAAATAGACGTGATTAATTTAGTTTGGGACGATGGTGGTAACGTGGTCACTGTACAAAACCTCATATTTAATTTAATAAAGAAAAAGAAGCTTTCACACTTATTAAATAACTAACTGCTCTGCGTGGTTTCACCCACGAAACTGCGCCGCCCTGGTGGGTCGTCGCTTATTGTTTTATAGGCTATATTTCTATAAGCAATCTCAGATTATCCAATTTTAACAAGAAATTGAAATCGAACTAAATGTTCGTATCTCTTCAATTTTATAATATAATTAAGAAGATACTCCATTAGAAAGTTAAATAATTCCCTATTAAATAAATTCATTTGAAAGTTATTACAATATGTGCGGTAAAGATAAATATTTCTTATAAATATTTTGCTGTCTAACCGATAAAACCGGCTATGAATCATTGTGTCTACTCGAATTTGTCAACGATGAAAGTACTATGCACGCCGCGTGCCTAATCGATTACAAGGCTTTTAGATGACCTACAGAATAACATTTTTTTTTTTTCATAAAACTTAATAATATTCTCACTGGAAGGGAATCTTGTATATATAGAATATTGGTACGAATGTATCTGAAAAGTTTTCTTCTAACCTAACTAAACTACGTTCATTTTGCTCCTGTCTCTCTCAATTATTTTCAGGCAAAACAATAAAAAAGTTTCTTAATCCATCTCTTTAAGGAAACCGTTAAAGAATAATAAAGTGTTTTCTAAAAATATGTGTTTAGTGAATCATGGAAGATATTATTATCGATACAGAAAAGAAAAATAACATTTACGCACACGTAAGAAATAATCACTAAAAATTGCATTTAATTATTTTACATTTTCTAATAAGCCTTTATAGGTTGCTAAATTTCAACCCTTTATATGATTGGTATGGAGCTAAAAGCAATCAGAGATCGTAGATTAATTATTTGTCAATTGAGAGTAGCTATTTTGGTAGTCAAAACATTTGCTTTTCATTGCGCTTCCATTTCACGAGTTAACATTTTGTTTATTCGTTTTGTGTCGCTAAAAATTCAATACTCCAATTATTAGTATAGAATATAATATACCTATATAGAATACACAGAAGCATGTTGCATATTCGTCAAAACAGCAGTACTTTGTATTGTTGTGTTTCGGTTTGAAGGGTGTGTGAGCTAGTGTAATTACAGGGACAAGGGACAACATCTTAGTTCCCAAGATTGGTGGCGCATTGGCGATGTATGCGATGATTAACATTTCTTACAATGCCATTATCTATGGGCGTTGGTGACCACTTACCTTCAGGTGGCCCATATGCTCGTGCACCTACCTATACAATAAAATATATATAAACGCAAGAAAAAAAATGCAACATGCATATTAGTTTTTTTATCGCTGGAAATACGCTTTTATGCCTTTCCCCCACATGATGTCGTATGTGATATGTGGGGCTCGCCGGCGCTCTGAAGGCGCCGGAATCCACTAAAAAACCAGCGGTACCCACTCCGTCTTTTCGGGGGACGTCACGGGATCGCTTGCGCATACTACCATGACGTCCCGACTGTAGGCCCACCTCTGCGGGCCTCCAAATCCTAGGGGTTTCTCAGGGTACAAAGACCCCTAGCCCCGGTGACACTTACGGCGGGAGGAGAAGATTTGCATAGCGCAGACGCCTTCTCCCCGGTCTTCTTCGACGAAGCGGGTCAGCGACAGCACTTTTCTCACGCTCCCGCTCCGCGGCCTCCTTCTGTGTCATGACGTTTTCACAGAACGAGACCATCTCCTTTCAGCACCTCTCGCTGCCGATCATGGCGTTTATCACACTCGGCAGCGAGAGGTCTCCGCCGACAATGGCCGCCAGGGAATGGCGCTGAGGCCCCCATGCGGCACACTCAATCAGGGTGTGACGCGCCGTGTCCGAAGGCCCGCCGCACTCGTGACAGGAGGGTGTCACCGCCCGCCTCGCTATCCGATGCAGATACCTACCGAAGCAACCGTGCCCGGTAAGTACCTGCGTCAGCCTGAACTGACGCGGTACACTCTCAGTGTCTTCGTTGACCCAGCGACTCAAGTGGGGACGGATCGCCTCTATTGTCGCCAGGCCTGCCGAGGAGGACCTCAGGTCTTTCTTCCACCTGCGAATCAAGGCTCGCTTTTTTTTATTAGCCCTGACTCGCTCCACCTCCACCAATCCTAGACGAACGCCACTCGACCTCGCTTCCACCCGGAACCACTTACGCCTGGAGTTCCCAGGGCAGATAACTCGCGAGAAGTGTCGCCGCCGTCCACGACACCGTACGGTAACCCCGTATCGCTCTCATATTCGTCATACCTATATAAACATATTATATTGTATATTTAAGTAGAAACCTATCAATCAATCGTTTTATACGAAAAGTAACTTACTTGAATATAACATCTTCGTAAAACCTGATCATGGCGAGGTCTGCGAGGAGCGTAAACGGATCAAAGTCTTCGTGAACTACAACCAGTATTACAGTCAATAGGGACGTTCCTCTGTCTGAATAGTTTTCTCCTGCTACGATCTTTAGTTGTTGGACTGGTACGCTAAAATATAAAATTTTAATTGAAGTGTAATATATTTTGTAATATATTCACAAGCCCCAGCTCTAATACGCTAAAATATAAAATTTTAATTGAAGTGTAATATATTTTGTAATATATTCACAAGCCCCAGCTCTGGGCAAATATGCATAACTAATAAATTGATTAAATATTTTTTTATGCGAAATTAACAAATTACACATTAAAAAATATAAAAACGATGCTAACTTCACTTAACCTGCTACAAATTATAGTATAAGTTAGAAGTAAGACAGCCACAGTGAACCAATCGTTCATGGATAAAGCAGAACTAAAGCAGAGTTTAAAAATAATAGCTTGCAATGAATGCATTGCTCGATTCATGGCTAGTTTAGTTCGAAATATATTGAAATCAAACCTTCACTTGTTGAAGCTCATTATTTATTTTTATATCTATTTTAGCATTACTTTTTTATTTATTTAAAACGTTTAAACGCTATGTAAAAAAATGAGCGACCGTGGTGGAGAAGTAGTCGGCGTAAAGATTTCTTATGTTCCATTCGTATGTACCACATTTAGTTGGCTACCTTGCTTTGTGCAAGGCCGTCTGGAAAAGTACCACCAACTTATCACATATTCTATCGCTAAATAGCAAAAAATTGTATTGTAAAATGCGGAGGGTTTTACTATATAGTCAATTAGGTCAATTGGCGAATTTATACCTTATTGATAAAAAAAAATCATGGTATGAAATCCTTATTTTATGCGTACGAAATCCAAAGTCGGGACAGGCAGCTAGTATATATTGTATCAATATAACGTGTAGATTTTAATCCATAATGATTAAATTTTATTTACAATTCAATTTTATTAATTAATATAGGTACAAAGGCAATCGAAATTGCAATGGGGAAATGCTTCATCCATTTTTGCGGCCATACCAAGCGATTTACAGCAATTATTTTATATTATTTTATATTATAATGCGTTAAATAATTTTTTTCTTCGTTTATAAACACTAATATAATAATTTGTGTTTTTATGACAATTGAAAATATGGAATACGCCTTTCACTAGCGTCTTGTGCAATAAATTACATTATTAATTTAGATTGTGTAGTTTACCTCCAGAGTACTTACTGATGTAAAAGGTATTGTTTATCACTGAATATGTCTGTGTGTATGAATCTACGTGATACATAAACTATTATCATGCAAATATAGGAGAATATAAGCAGGACGAAAGCTTCTAAGAATAGCGATTTTGATGAAAATTAATTCAACAGTAGCATCATTCAGCATCTTCACATTTTACATATTATATTATTTTGTGTACTCGATAAATTGTATGGTAAATTCCGATGGAAAGCGTTATGTTAGACGCCCTGTAAACAATGCTTTTAATTATAAATACACAAGGAGTATAGTAGCACGGTGGCGGTACAATGGATCAATGGCAATACAAAAATATCTTAGAGCACACAATGATTTCCTACTTGGACGATCATTTGCCTATAACCTGGATTTTTCAGCATGACAATGACCCTAAACACACGGCCAATAGCGTCAAATGTTTAATGTCCCAGGATATTATATCCGTTTTAGACTATAATATACAGTGGTGGTCATACAATTAGAAACACTTCTTATAAATAAAGAAAGTATAACTTCAACGTACAAAATATACACATTGAATAATTAATAATCATGCAATAATATAGCCACTCAAATAAAAAACTCATTAAATGCATAAAATATAAAACATATCTTACTTTTAATTACAAAATGAGTCATACACATGTAGGAGTTTATTTTCTGTTGCTGGCCGCTTGGACGCCTAATTAGAAACATTTTAAAAAAGCATCCATTGCTCGTTCTTTTTTTGAAATTGGAGAATAACATTTCTTTCTTGGCTTTTTCTATTATTTTGGCGGCAATTCAAAATTTAATCTGAATTTTATTTTGTTCAAAATGGGCAAAAATAAAAGTAGTGACGCGTCAACTAGGCAAATCATTGTTAATTTACATATAGATTTTATACATTTTTCTAGGGGGATTGAATTCCATGCTTCAACAAATGCTTCATATAATTCGTTTTGACTGGTGTTACGTTTGTTTGAGACTTTCTTTTTAACAATATACCAGAGATTTTCTATCGGGTTGAAATCCGGACTATTTGCTGGCCAGTCTAAAACGGATATAATATCCTGGGACATTAAACATTTGACGCTATTGGCCGTGTGTTTAGGGTCATTGTCATGCTGAAAAATCCAGGTTATAGGCAAATGATCGTCCAAGTAGGAAATCATTGTGTGCTCTAAGATATTTTTGTATTGCCATTGATCCATTGTACCGCCACCGTGCTACTATACTCCTTGTGTATTTATAATTAAAAGCATTGTTTACAGGGCGTCTAACATAACGCTTTCCATCGGAATTTACCATATTTATTTTTGTTGCATCTGAAAATAACACTTTTTTCACAAACATATTAATAACATTTTTTTTTTTCGAATAATATTCGCTTCTCTCGGTGTTGCTTCGTAAGAAGCGGTATCTTTCGAGAGATTCTTCCAAACGATTTAGCTTCCACTAATCTTCGGCGTATCAGTCTTGACGAGATGTTTCTCGGGTCATCAGGCGAAAAAACTTTATTTTTAATCTGGTTGGAGCCTTTACTTGGGTCTTTTTTAGCAACACGAACGATTAGCGTATCTTCTCTGGGAGAGGATTTTCTTGGCCGAGCCTTTCTAAGAACATTTTCAACAGTTCCATGTGTTTTATAATGATCAATTGCATTAAAAACTTTCTTAACAGAACAATTTAAATGCTCAGCTATTCATCTGTACGCCCACTCCCCCCCCCCCGGGAGAATTCTATCCCTCTAGAAAAATGTATGAAATTGATTGAATCAATGCCACGCAGTGCTGTTATTGAAAATAAGGGATACGCCACTAAATATTAATTATAACTATTGGTAGGCTGTGGATAGTAGCTATTTCGTAAATAACAATACTAATTACTAATACTTAATAAAATATTGTTTTTTATACTTTTTTTTGTTGTTTCTAATTAGTTGACCATTATTGTTTATACCTTAAAATTGATTTAAATGTTTGTCCGTAATGTAATATTGAAACTGCACTTGTGTAATGGGATTTATATTGTTTTTCTAATAAATGATAAATCGTTGAACATATTGTTGTCCTATTTATTGTTTAATTTCAAAATAAAAACGATTGCGGTGAAGTATCATCTTACATAAGGTCAAGGACCGTTGGTAGTGTTTCTAATTATACGACCACCACTGTCTATATATCTGTAGCAAATATATTTCAGAATCAAATTCCGCTAATTACGTTCAAATTCTGGAAACCCATCAATAACGTCAAAAAACGGCATTAACGAGTAGATTAATAATGGTTGTCTTCGTTAATTTTTTTTTTTGGGTTATATGCTAAGTTTTTAGCACACACTGAACTCAATGATTGAAATTTGAACCCCATCTATATGCAGTATCACACTATAGTAATTGAATTGGAAAAACTCTTTGACAGCATAGCCATAAGAAAAAGAAAACAAATATAAATTTCCAACCACATAGTGAGGTTCTGAAAGTTTTATATAGACTGAACCGACCAGGCAGTAGTAGGTAATAATGTTGAATCAAAATGATGTATTCCGGCCAATCAGCCGCAGCATTTCACATTTTAAATTCAATCGTTCGCAAGAAGAAAAAAGAACGTCGTGGCAAAGAAACTTAAAAATAATATCACTATCACATTTATTTATCAAACTATCATTACACCTGTCAGTATCAGGCGGTGCTGTAATACAGAGCGTAACACCGTTTTTGTTTTCATCAAATTGTTCCCATAACGCCTTTAAACGGTTTTCGATATTAGTCCAACATGAAAACTAGCCAACACGAAAAAAAAATCATCGTGTATAGTCTGCATTTTTTGGCAAAATTAAAACCTCGAGAGAAGAGACAAAAACATCCATTGACGCAGATACTAAAATCTATGCTACAAACTCGATAACAACATTTTTAAGCGTTATTAGGATTACAAAAACTAAACATGTAATGCAGCTTAGCAATGATACCGAATGTAATGTATTTGTACAGTTCTTTAAAGATTTGATATTTTTTTTACATTATATTGCTTTTATTTTGGTGTACAGTGAAGTATTTTATCATTCAGGACTTGTTTTTATTTCAAACATTACCCGATTATAGGATGCGCCACTGTTAGGACGAGGTTCTTCGTAATCAAAGTGCCAGTTAAATAGTGACAGTTGTTTCGACGTATGCTCACAATGTAAGGATGCTCTCTTATATTAACTCGAGATCCTCGGAATATCTACAAAGAAAGGTCACATTCACATTATCAACTTTGTATATTATATAAAATTATACGCTCATGGTTTAAATGATTTAGCTCGCGGCTATGTAAGATATATATTAAAATACTTTTAATATAAATAGAACGAAAATACGTAAAATATTATTTATCTGTTAGATAATGAATAAAAATCGTTTCTTATATATAATAATACGATTTTTACTTTATAGGTCCCGTATTGCTCCCCAACTATTTATCGAGTCAATAGATTACTATAGCTACTACTATTATTTATAGTACAAGATATGGCGTGCATCAGAATGACCGTACAAAATGACGTATCAGCTTTAAAATACAGCCAGCATTTATTTGTTACCTATTTGTTTAAATATTTACCGCGTTATTCATAAACTTTATTTAACTGGTGATTAGTTAAACAATATTTTGTCTTCTTCTTTCGTATGTCAAATCAATAATGACAGAAAGAGACAAATCAATGTTTAGCTAACCAGTAACTAAGCAACGTTTATAAATAAGGCCGCTAGTACCTAAATTAGTAATAAGCAATTTAATTTATTAAATTCTATTTTAAAATTAAATAATTCCCGCAAATTAATTATAATTTCCGCAAATTGCAATTATTTTTATACTATTATTTAGTACCTATTTGTTACCTAAACATACATTTTTATTATATCACTTACTCGAAAAATAAAGATTATATTAGTGAAATCAAAAAATATAAAGGTACGTACAGACCGCTTTTAGCAAGGAAGTTCGTACTGAATGCGCGCGGTAAGAGCGCACTACGCGTCCACGCTTGCAACGAACATGCAATAGAAGGATGATACGTTTCATGTACGTTTTACCAGTCTGTAACTCGGTAAATGTATCCTTAAAGCTGATTCGTCATTTTGTACAGTCATTCTGATGCACGCCGAGAGAGACCAGGGTCGATCATATTTGAAACCAAAAAAAATCAATAGTAGGATGTAACCCATATTCAAAGGCCTTTTTTTAACTCTGGAAAAACGCATTACGCCTTTCTCCCACGGTGGGAGGTTATGTGGGGCTCGAAATATGTCCAGGGCGTCGAGTGCGCCCCGGTCATCGGAATACCCACTAAAAAACAAGCGGTACCCTTCCCGTCTTAACGGGAGCGCCACGGGATCGCTTGCGCATGCTACCGTGATGCTCCGACGGCCGGCCCGCCTATGCGGGACTCCATTCACTAGGGAGGAATCCCAGGGTCGATCCACACACCCACAATCAAAGCCGACGTTCCACAGAATTGGGCCGAGAACCGACCCCTGGCCTGGTCTAAGATACGTTATAAGAAATATGGTGTATATTTCTCATCTGTTATTTGATGATGACAAAGCTTATATGTTAGATAATATGTACATTAATAAATCGCAAATGGGTTGACTAGCTCAATCACGGGCCAACACTGTATATAGCCTGTAACTGATAAACAAAATTTTTGCAATCCATTCTAAAATGAATTGTAGGTTCGTTAATAACTTTTTTATCGCTTATTGATTTCATTCAAACCGAGTGAAACTTTTAATTAAACTTTTTACACGAAACTAGTTGCACCCCACAATGAACTTGTTTAAACACATACATAAGTATAGTGTCTGTAATATTGCATTATAATATGACTTATTCACTGTATTTAATTACACTTTTAAATATAAATTTCTATTACATAACTTAATACTTCCTTCTCGCTGTTAATAAATAATTTTGAAAAAGTGGTATGTAGGTCTTTGTTAGTTTGTTGCTGTTATTGTTGTTACCCAAACTCACCAGTGATTGTATCGCCAAACAGTGATTTATATTGTCATGTTCCAATTGGAACGGTGACAGAGCTAAGATAACGGGTAGGATAATATCCATCATAGTTAACGGAGGTCCGTTGACCGTTCAGGAAGTGGTTTATATTTCTAATTGGATTATAAATATATAAAAAAGAAAACATACAAATTTGGTATATTTTTTGTTGTACACTGAAAAACATATTTTACAAATAAATCTTTGTCTTCATTACCTTTCGATTAAGTAGAGGTATGTCACCCGTCAAGGGATAGCCGGTAACTTCAAATAGTGACGCATTAGACTCTTCCTTGGTTCCATTGGTCCAGTCGCCATGACAAAGATGCCCCGCTGACGAAAGAACTGTTACAGTATAATTTTAATAAATTTAACATAATTCAGAGAATTATACGAACGTTGAAAATACTAACGTAAAAAATATATGATAGCTATCATTTGTCCCATCTTTTTGACAAAATACTAAAAATCTAAATGGCTTTGAACAAAATCATTTATGTATATATTATTTAATTCATAAATAGATCTTTCTACCTTCAGGAAAAAAACCCGCAGTGCACCAAGGAATGTTCAGTCTCTTGAGCTAAGTATATTTTTATATATTCACAACTTCGGTCACAATAATTATAAAATGTTAATTTTATTCAACGGGTGAACGGTAATATTTTGTATTAATATATTATATCGTGTTATAGGTCGAAATGTGAGTCCGTATAATAACAGGCACAAAGGAGTCTTAGTCTGGGAATCACCTGCTAAGCACCATTTATGAGTAAGGCCACGTAAATACAGTTTCTCATTTTGATCATATTAAAAAGTCTATATTATACAACTTTTAATATAGCTACTCTTCATATTTTTAAACTCCTTTCCTGGATATTATTTATTCATCTAAAAATTAAATAAAACATATACAAAATATTTTCGCGGATTATATTTGAATGATTTTTAAATACGAAGTCCATTTTTATTGTAAAAAAATATTTGGAGCTCACGTATTTAGGGGCTCGCGGGCCTAGGATTAAGGACCACAAACGAAAACGGGCACACTAGAAAAGCAGACGTGAATAATTTTTTATAAGTTGTTTTTTTTTCATTTGCAATGTTTGTTAGTTTGTGTATGTCTGAATTAGAAACACTTCATCTTATATTTCGTGATTGAAATTTCCATGTCGATTCCAATGCCTGTTTGTAAGCATGACCTGATTCTACATCCAGCTTTCCAGGTGGTACAGACAGGAAATTTTGTATATTAAATATTTCCAATTTATTTTTTACTATTATTTTATGAAACACCATGAGGCTATCGTCGAACAGTGGATGGCGATACGCTGAAAAAAATAATATGAAAATGTATTTTTCCATTAATTTAAATCGTCACATCGCCGACGGGTGATTGACGAAGCTTTTCGGCGTGATACATGTTACAATTCTATATCTGTTTCGTTATACTACCGAAAACAGTATTTATGATTACTTTCTGTTATAAATTAACATGAATTTTATTTGATATTTTATTTTTAATGAAATGACACGATTTAACTTGTTTTGTGACTACATTAAATTAATTAGAAATCATTCGCTGTCATTCGTTGTTCGCACTCACAGAGTCACAGGGGACAAAAGATCCTCGCGACGATGGTTAAACAGATGTAGCATCAAATATATTAAGCTAGGTTTTGGGTTACATAATACATTTTCGACTTACTATTTTTATAATCGTCTGAAAATAATTAACAGCAAGGATGCCTAAAGCAAGTAGGCAATATTTTTAAGCGGATTTATGTGTGGCTACATTCACCTGCCTACTCGCTTCTGCAGAGCTAAGAGACTGGCAAATGGGCCACCTGATGTAAGTAATATTAACTATCCCAATAATGTGCCACCAATCTTGAGAACTAAGACGTGCCCTTTGTGCCTGTAATTACACTGGCTCACTCGCCCTTCAAGCTAGACCTAGAGGCTAGAAATTTTACCCTTTATATCAATTGCGCTATAATAGAGAAAAGAAGCTGGAGTCTTACATTAAGTGAATGCGTATTTAATATGGTAAAGTCGCAAAATTTGCGCATAAAAAGTTTTAGCTCATTATTAGGGGCTTACTTAGAAATGAAATATTATTGGCGTAATTGAATTGAATGCAAAGGGCATTACCAGACCATCCTGAACAATCATATCAAACATAATATTCAAATGCGTAAATTCGATTTTCCTTAAATACTTCATATTAATGATAATAGAGTTTTACAGTATATATATTTTTTCTTCTATAATTTTTTTTATACGAATTAATCGAAATTCACGTCATCTAAGCCTAACTGTCAGCCGGTACGAAATAAAATTATTCTATGAACTTAATAATAACATTTAAATTTAGATAGGTACCTGATTAAGTTTAATATATGATGTTTTGGTGAAATAAAAGGAACTAATCATCTTCTCGTCTGTTGCGAAAATCTGCCTGAAATGGATTGCAAATTAAGCTGCTTGCTTAGTAGCAACATCCTTTTGAAATAAAAATAACAATAGAGCTTATACCTACTTTTTATAAGTACCATGTTGCTTTCATTTCGAGTGGTTTTTTATTTATCTTATAAACGAATTAAAAATCTAAAAAGCCCCGGCTCGATTCACCGAGACCATTCCAATATGAACGTAAACGCGATACCTCAGTTTAACTTGGACAAGAATAATTGTCGGACATTCTTATCTTAATTATTTCGTATATAGTATTTGTTTGTAGAGTATATGTTAGATATGCATTAGGAACATGAAAGGTGTATTAATTAAACAAGTATATTAACCAGTACAAATTATTTTTAATTTCCTTTCTATACACATAAGTTTCGCTCCATTAGGTCTCTTTATAGTATTTAACTTACTTATTAACCTAAAATACTCTATTATAATTAATCAAGGACCTTAAAAACATTAACTATTTAATTCATTGCCTCCCTTACGTTATTATTAATTTACATAGTGACTATATAAATAACATATGTATTATATAAATAATTATATTTCTCAATCAAAATATTTCATATAAAAAAAGTACTTAAATTGTTTAATACTACTCGAACGAGCCACCGCAACTGTCAACTGCCTTTTTCTCATCCACGTGAAAATTGTATCTCCCGTTATCCAGCGTAGTTTTGTCCAAAACTTCTTCCTCTCAAGATCCGCTGAAAAGTCCCCCTCGTTTTTCTATTTTTCCACCTCCTGTCATTTCTTTTTTCTTTTTTCACTGAATGTCTATTGACATTCTAAGTTGACAGTTATAATATATACTTCATAATAATAAGTACTTAGTAAGACTTTTTGGATTTACTTTTACTATTGGATTTTTTTGTTGCCATTTGCTATTTTGCTTTTAGATGTACACTTTTTGTCTACCTTTTTGAGTTATTCTCCTCTTATTACTTTAAGGGTTGACTGGAAGAGATACTTATTATTATAAGTCCGTTTTTGTCCACTATTTTATTTTTGTTATTATTTATTCCTTGGATGTTTTCCTTTTGCTTCGGGGTTAAAAATAAAAAATAAACTGCACTTACTACCCAATTTTATCATCACGACTGATGTCACAATAAAATCAGCCTTTTGACCAACGGTCGATAAATTAAAACATAATTAATGGCACTTAACGAATCAATCTTTCGATAGCAAGTTGTTCAAATATTGAATATTATTATGGCTTTAGCTTATTAAGTGGCGATACACCGCAGTCGAAGTAATTAATTCGTTATATAATTTGCTGTATCGGCTATTAATGAAAATGAAAATGAAATATCTTTATTTACCAAAAAAACAATTTACAAATGTGTGAATGCATCCGTTGGTACCCACATTAGGAGGCCTGTATCGTGGGAACCCATTTTAGTTTATCAAAGTACGTATTGGTTTACGCTTGGCTAACAATGTTATGATTTAGTTATAATTAAAAATATTGATTGATAGGTTGCCTGCATATCATCTATAATATATTAATAATTAGGTAAAAAATTATTATGATTAAATGCCCCCTAGGTAATCATATGTTAATGATTCTAGAAATAAAATTATCTTACTTTTAGCTTCTTTTAACGAGCAGTCTTTCATATCACAACAGCTGACTACTTTATTGTAGATAAGCGAATCTATGTAAGGACTGAAACGCTTAGCGAAACACGAATTAACCTTCGGAAATGGGATTTAGAAAACCCGACGCTTGAGTAAATTCTCGTAATCCCTTGAGGCAATGACCGGTGACTCTTAGTGTTTGTTTCAAAATAAATAATAATGTATTACTTTATCTGTTAAAATAAATTAATATACAATCTGAAGTGTTTTGATTTCAGATTTATAAGGGGTTTTCCAATAGGGACGCTTGAACTTTGACAGCTGATTGCGGCCATGTTGTTTGAGTGACAGCTGTCAAATGCAGTGTGTTATATTCATTCCGTCCTCCCAAACCACCATGGCAGGTTACAGTGTCGAGCAGCACGTGCAAATCATAAAATTGTTTTATGAAAATGGGTCTTCAGTTCGAGCAACGTTCCGCGCACTTCGCCCGTTTTACGGTCGCGATGATCGTCCTGCCGAGTCGACTATCCGTCGATTGGTGGACAAATTCGAGTCAACCGGGTCAGTTAACAATCAGCCGGTTCCCGTGCGTCAACGTAACGCGAGATCTGCCGAGAATATCGCCGCTGTGCGCGACAGTGTCCTCGAAAACCCGCGGCAGTCAATTCCGCGTCGCGCACAGGAACTCGGCCTTTCGCAGACGACAACTTGGCGAATTTTGCGTTGTGACTTGAGCCTGCACCCGTACAAGATCCAGCTGACCCAAGAGCTCAAGGTTAATGACCATAGACAGCGCCGTGTGTTCGCTGACTGGGCATTAGAGCAGTTGGAAGTTGACGCCGATTTTGGCAAAAAAATCATCTTCAGCGACGAGGCGCATTTTTGGATGAATGGCTATGTCAACAAGCAAAATTGCCGTATTTGGGACGAGACCAATCCACACGAGGTTCACCAAGTGGCAATGCACCCGCAGAAAGTGACTGTTTGGTGCGGATTTTGGGCCGGAGGCGTGATTGGTCCGTATTTTTTCGAAAACGATAATGGTGTGGCCGTCACCGTCAATGGTGAGCGATACCGGTCGATGATAACCAACTTCTTTTGGCCTGAAATCGAGAATATGGATCTGGACAACATATGGTTTCAACAGGACGGCGCTACGTGCCATACAGCACACGCTACGATGGAAGTTTTCAAAGATCAAGCGCCCTTAATGGAAAACCCTATATCTTAGGAATCATAGTATCGAATTGTATCGACAAACAATACTCTCAACGACATTCACGAGAAATCGTTTCGTAATTGGCGATGCTCAGTCTCAAGTGTTTTCTCCGATTGTATTGCAACAATGCCGTCTAATAGGTATTTCGTATTTCATTAAGATATTAAAATGAACAATACATGCGCATTTATTCAAAATAAAACATGCATAAAGATTTCTTTATTGTATATAAAGGCAGAAGAGCTTAAATTATACACATACAACCCGCAGGCTCTACAATCCTAATTGAATTATAAGGCAAAATGTAAGTTAATCTTTAGCTAAGGTAGTAGTTCTCCGATCAGTAGTGCTCGGGGTCCCGACGTGTACGACAGCGCGCGCGGGCCAGGCCGATGGACATGCTCGTTCCATGCGACCCAGGCACGACGCGCTGCTACCCGGCTCACTGTGCGGACGACCTCCAGATGTTTTCGCCGAATGAACGGATACCACCTATATTATAAAATATATCTATATATATATTGTTTATAAGCCAGCTGAACCTCTAGATTGTTAATAGAAAAATAAATACGTGTACAAAATATTCAAATATATATATATATATATATATATATATATATATATATATATATATATATATATATATATATATATATATATATATGTCGGCGCAAATTATAAAAAGACGCTGTATTGACTTTAAACGAGGCAAAGTGCGCGATTGGCCGTCAGATGGCGCAGCAGTTGGCACTAACGGAAGTCGGGGCCGACGCGGGTCGACAGCGGGCAGTCAGTCGTCAGTCGATACGCGCCGGGTGCACACGCATTCCTCCGACGGACTTGCCTCTTGCTCTTCACTTAATTAATTTTATCTAATTAAAGATTTGTGATTTAAGTATCATTGTATCAAGACAATTATTGTGAATCAAATTAAAGGGTGGAAAATTATTGTGTTCATATCACTTCTCAAATCTCTACCCTCATTAGTCAAAAATATTTACCATGTCTGATGCCAGAAATAACGGTAATCCTAACGAGTTTCCGACATATATATTTAATCGCTTTATAAAATGCAGGATAATCAAGACACAATATAGTGCCCGTCAATAAATGTTTCATATCTATCAACGCTCTACGAAGCCGGAATTAGTCGGTGTCTCTTTTCAAAGGTCGATGTGCAATATTTATTAATGGAGATTATATATTAATAACACGTTATGTATTTGATATTTGGCGTTGGTGACTTTCGATTGATAAAAATCTTTAAAATTAAAAATGTATGATAATCAAAATAGTTTGAAGCTCACTTGGGCGTTGAAATTAGAAGATTAAAATAAATTCATTTAGAATACATATGAATATAAGGTACCAATTATAAGAATGGAACAATAAACCTTATTATTGTATTTATTGTATTATTCACTTAGAAAATACAGACTTTAGAAGTCAAAGCTTCTTATTATATTTTTTATACATTTAAATTAAAATATTCACCGCTATTAAATATTTCTTTGTACTACTTTTAAAGATGATTTTATACAATCCTTTCAAAATACAAGTACTCCAAACTTGATTGAGCTCGAGCTCGTTTGCTCTAGACAGTTCACTAAAGAATAGAGATTGTACTTAAAATAATATTATTATATTATTTTCCAATAAAAATGTATAAGTATAAAAGATAACGAGGTATAATAATACTAATTATATTTATAAATGTTAAAAATCGAATCACAATTTTTATTAAGCTTAACTGTTTTAGTAATTTCGTTACCCATACAATATCTTGTTCGCTTACATACGATATATTTACATCATATACAATTTATTTGCATGTAATACTATCTATCGATAGACAAATATTTATCATTATTCCATACACATTTCTATTGTGAATGATATCTTACAATATGTATAGAAGTTATGTAGAATAGATCTACAATACGTAAGAGGTAACATAGAAAGTAAATAGGGCGGATTTCGCTTTTGTCACGTATACAAACGATGCTCCCGTCTAGGTCTCATTGTTGATCAAGATGCAAGTGCAACCCAGAAAAAAAATAGAAACGGTGTTGTTTACATTACAAAACCGAGATAAATTAAATTGTTAAGTCTTAGTTATTATAAAAATTTTCTAACCCTGGAATGTGTGTGCCGTAATAATGGATGACTTTCTGAGGATGATCCGTCTCCCTCTATTGTTCTCGAACAATAGCCTTCAGCCATCCGATGAAAAAGAAACATGGCGGCCATCAGCATACCAGCGTACACGAAAAATTCTTTTGCCTAAACGTACAGAAATGCAATATGTTAATTGTTTTCGTAATGTGTTAGATAAACGTAAAGTATAGCAGCGAATAAGTTTGATATGCTAAATAAATGAATCGTTTGTTTAAATAAGAAAAATGTAATGGCATATTTTCAGTTGTATTTTTTGTACCACAATAAATAATAAATCTCATTATGTTTTGACTTTATATATATTTTTATTTCTCATACTCACAATTTCTACGTGGTTTAATTTTAATATAATAATGAATGAATATTCAATAAAAAAATAACGTTTGGCTAAATAAATAATATATGGAGGTTAGCGCAGTATGTGAATGAGAATGTGCATGGAAAGGATTTGGCAGACTTATACAGCCGGACGCCGTTGACTGACATTAACCCCTCCTTGGTTGCTCTTTGCCTGTTGGGAGTCCTAACAGAATCCATAATCCTACTTTTTGTTTAAGTATTGATGTTTCTATAACGACCTGGTACGAATTTTACTAATTAATTCGTACCTGTGTTTTATAATAATAGACAAATTACATATAAGATTACAGTGTCGTTTGATTAATTCAATTTGTTCATTCCAATTCAAACGCTCCGAAACAATCACAATTCTCATAGAATATATAAACGAGTATATATTGACTGACCTACAACCAACCTACAGCCGAAACTACCAGAGCTGGCACCGTGAAAAGTTGCATATAGGTGCACTAAGGAAGGATTTGTGAAAATTTAACCCGATAGGTAGTAATTAAACATATAAGTTTGTATGAAAATCCGCCATTTTTAATATCTGTGGAAATTGGTACCTATCTAGTATCGTAAAGTGTAATAGTGTAGTACGATATAAAACTTATTATTAGTTATAATGCTTACGTGATTATTACTCGAAGCATTATAACTCGAAGTTTTCATTTAAATATCTGAAACTTCAAAGATACTTGCGTGGGTTCGAAAACGTCCTGGCTTTAAATGAAAATTTAAGGTTTCAACACGTGATTTTCGTTGAAATAATAATATCAAATACTATGATGTACGTATACAGTATTGACTGACCGAAGGTTACGACTGACGTGTTTCGGGTAAAATCACGTGTTCTAACCACTGGACCGTGACGGCTCATCAAACTAAAGATATATTGATAGAAAATATTCAAAAAAAGCTGTTCTATATGATACTACTTATTGACAGTCTATCTATTTTACCTCTGTTAGGGAAAAATAAACGGTTAATTAATTTTATTTTTTAACACAGTATGATTCCCTACAAAAATAAACCATCGCTTCATTTCAAGACCTTTTGTTTATATAATACAATTTTGATCAGAAGTTAGAGATCTAGTACTCTTGAATTGATGTGTGATGAAAAACGAGCATGGAGGACTCACGTGACGAAAAATCACTTGCATCAATGGTCAAATCTGTAAAAGACCATCAATACAATATTTGTTTTTATCTTATTATTTCATAGACAGTCACGGTCATCTCCAATGCGCCACCAACCTATAGAACTAAGATGTTATGTCCCTTGTGCCTGTAATTAAACTGGCTCACTCACCTTTCAAACCGGAACACAGCAATACCAAGTACTACTGTTTTGCGGTAGAATATCTGATGAGTGGGTGGTACCTACCCAGACGAACTTGCACAAAGGTCTACCACCGAGTAAAGAGAGCCACGAAGAAAAGGGAGTAAAGAAAGCCTTTTCTACCTATATATTAAAAACCTTCTCCGAAATGTGCGGCCGCTTCAGCTAAATTTCTACCATATTCCCAAAACTCGACAAAAAATGTGAAGATTAGATCTAACTATGGCAATTTGTGAGAATTGATTGTACTGTAAGTGGATGTTAAAAAGTGATTCCATCCAAGTTTTTACAAGTAACAGTCGTTTTTGTTTTTTCTTGATAGAAAGTGACTACCACCGCCCATGGACATCTGCACCACCCGAGGACTAAAATATTATCTGCCTACATTGATAGGTGAAGTCAAGCCGACATTTTAGTTCTTCACTATCAAAAGCAAATAAATTTTCGTGGACCCCCGCTTACGAATTGTGAACCCCCAATTTTTTGTCACGCCAACTTAGACCCCCGTCGAGTCTCCCGTGGACCCCTGGGGGTCCACCTGGACCACTTTGGGAACTTAGAGGATTTTTCAGTCAGACATTACAAAAGAAAAGCCTCCACATTTATAAGTATAAATTAGTGATTATAATAAAATACAAATAATAAGCTCATTAGTACTAGGAAAATGACATCAAAATTAATTGATTTATCCATTGATTTTGACCAGTCTGGTAGCCGTGCCCACATATGTGGACAAAGGAAACATTATTTCTATTTGTAGCATATTTTTTACTGTTTTAAAGTGACATAATTCAAAATTATTATTAATTACTATTGCTACATGATTTAAATTTATTAATTAGCGTAATTTAGCATTTTTTTAAAATTATTATTACATAAAGAACAACTGACTATTACTTTAATGATCAAACCGTGTACAGGAATGAAATCTAGCTTGTAAGTTCGTAATTTTAAATCTATAGGTACACTCACAAACAAATTCAATTAAATGTGAAACTATTCGTATGTAGGATAAGATTCAGAAATAAATAATGCAATACTGGTAATTTCGTCTTTTTAAATAAATGAAATTGAAACATACATAAATTTCATCATTTATGAATTATATGAAATAATTACTACTTCTATAAAAACTTTGAATAACAAAACGTCACCGTGATAATGTTACGTTAAAAAGGTGATACATAAGGTGATATATAAATGTATACTAAAACTAAAACTTTTTATAATCGTAATAAATAATAACTGGTGGACTTTAAGTACTGTATTTATAACAATTTGTTATTACAACATACTATAAAACAAAGTTCCACTGCCGCGTCTGTCTCTCTGACACAATAAGCTCAAAAACTACCGAACTTTGTTATACGGGTCGCCACTGAACGAAGTGATTAATGAGAAAGGTTAAAAAAATATATTTTATTTTTATTAAATAGGAAGTGGACGCTGTGTACAATTTAGTTTCTTATTTAAGAGTACAATCTTAAATAACTTAAATATAAAAATTCCACACCTCACCTATAAGCTAACTTAACATGCATAGAAGTAACAAGACAAATGCAACAATGCAAAGAGTGTTTACTTTGTAAGTAAACGTAAAAAAATTAATTAAAAAAAAATAAACGCTATTTTAAAACATTAATAATTAAATTAATTAAGTTAAAAAACAAAATTATGGGCTTACTTTGACATGTATACATATAATGAGGGGGAAATGAGTATTGTCATGCATGTTAGAATAAAATAAATGAAAGGCAAGTGGTTAGATACTTTTTAAATGTAAAATTCATTATGATTTTGAACATATTGTACAAAAATATGCTAACTTGGAACTTTAATGACGTGCGCCGCGTAAACATCATATGTACATATATAAACGTTTTATCTAGACCCTAGAAGCTGAGATGGCCTAGTGGTTAGAACGCGTGAACCTTAACCGATGAGCGTGGGTTCAAACCCAGGCAAGCACCATTGAATTTTCGTGTGCTTAATTTGTAATAATTCATCTCGTGCTTAACGGTGAAGGAAAACATCATGAGGAAACCTGGCAGAGGAGGCTTTAGCCCAGCAGTAGATAACGGAATAAAAAAAATAGGCCGAAGAATATAAACGAGAACGACTGCGCTGCACTGAACACCAAATGAGATAAGAAAAAGCGAATTATGCTGATGTATTGATAAAAGACAAATGAAAAGTACTAGTGAAACTTAAAACTTTTTACCCTAGATTCGAATATCTTCGTTTGTGCTACAAGGATCACTATCAGATTTCCTATCGCTACAGACATGTACCAAGCAGCTATCGTGATAGTCTTCATACTTTTCGGGGCCTGGGAAAAAAAAATTACTGACTATGTACCTATTTAACAACAATGTTGTAATTATAATTTAAAATAAAAATCTTTTTAATAATACACCATTATTAAATTATGACGGTCTCACTTATAAAATTGCTAAGCAGATATTTAGTGAAACACTGATCACTCTTTCTATCATTATTAAGTTGACATTCGAAAGAAGAAGACACAGCTTTGTTTAACTAATCACTAACTAAACAACGTTCATAAGTTAGGCCGTTAGCTATTAGCCGTTTCTTTTAGCTGCTAATTATTTAAAAACGATACCAAAACGTATTTGTAAATATTGCAAGCAGAGCAAAATAATAGAATCCGTAATCAAAAACAGATCACCTGCGTGAATGAAAACTCGAGTCCCGAGACGGCGAACATGATCTCTGCCATCGAAATAAGTAGATATTGTGGCACGATCCACGCTAGCTGCAGCTCGTTGGGCGGGTTGGGCGCGTGCAGCACCGCCACGTCCAGCCGGCCCAGACGCTCACGCACGCACAGCACGTAGACGCCACCCGCGCGGACGACCCCTTGGCCCGATCCTGACACCTGGTCATCAGCACTTGAAGCGCGCCATTCGAATCTAATACCATCAAAATGTTGGATATAATTATGTACGTTGTACGTGAACCGACCCCACGTTTAATCATTTATAAAATGATAAAACTGTATGTAATAAAACCCTGTAAATGATGTATTAGTACATTTAATACAATAGTCAGTAAACCTTCTTTTTTTTTAAACGCTATAAAAACTCCTTCCGCGTTTCCTCCACAGGAACAGTGGAGGGGGTATGTGGGGCTCGCCGTATGTCCAGGGT
Source organism: Nymphalis polychloros (assembly GCA_905220585.2). Taxonomy (NCBI): domain Eukaryota; kingdom Metazoa; phylum Arthropoda; class Insecta; order Lepidoptera; family Nymphalidae; genus Nymphalis; species Nymphalis polychloros. Next base: position 12,537,088 of record HG992241.1, on the reverse strand, counting down.
ACCGAGTGCGTCCCGGTCATCGGAAAACCCACAAAAAACCCAGCGGTACCCTTCCCGTCTTAACGGGAGCGCCACGGGATCGCTTGCGCATGCTAGTGTGACGCTCCGACGGGTCCGGTAAGTACCTTTTTTTTTTTTTTTTGACGCTGGGAAAACGCATGACGCGTTTCCCCCCACGGGGCCCGGTAAGTACCTGCATTAACCTGAACGACAGCGTGCCTCGTTTCCTTTTGACCCAGACTCAAGTGAGGACGTACCGCCTCCACTGTCGCCAGGCCCGCCGTGGGGGACTCGAAGTTCTCCTCCCATCGGGTGATCAGGGCTTGCTGGGCTAGAGCCCTGATCCGCCCGATCTCTGCCGACCATGGACGGTCGCTGCGTTCCCTCGCCTCGGCCCGGAAGTAGTACACCTCTGCGAGTACTCCCGCCTGGAGCTCCCAGGGCGGATCGCCCGCGAGGAGGGTCGCCGCTGTCCACGACACCGTACGATAACCCCTTATCGCCCTCACCGCTATGACCCTCTGCGTTTTTCGCAGGAGGGCCCGGTTGGAAGCGGTGAGTGCATCCACCAAAATCGAGGCACCGTACAGTGCCATCGACCCCGGCATTGCGAGCCCGGTCCTCCCACGTTGGGTAGGAGGCGGCCTAAGGCGGCGGCGGCATTGACAAGCTTCGGGCCGAGCTGCACGAAATGCTGCCCGAAGCTCCAACGTCCAGGATCAGGCCCGGGTACTTCATCTGGGCCCGCACCTCGATCACCGTCACGTGGACGGTGATACTCGCCCCTCGTGGAGGCCCCTCCGTGGACCGTGGAAGAGGAGGGCCTCCGTTTTGGATATGGAGACCCTCAGGCCCAGCATTTCCATCCGGTCCACGGTAAGGGTCGTTCCGACCCCGGCCAGGCAGGCCGCCTCCCGAAAGTCCCGCCCCGTCGCGGTGATGAGTGTGTCCCCCCGTATGGGTGTCTGCATAGCACAACACCCCCATACCGGGAAGGACGGGAGCTCTCAGGAGTTACACTGCACACCTTATATCAACCGTTAGCTTGTTAATTTCGCACTTCAGGCAAACATTCTAATTATCTACCTATTATGTAATTAAACAAATAACAATAGAAGAAACGAAGGTCAGGACTTCATCACAGCACCCATTAATTCATTACTCGTCCCACCACCAAATATTAAACTTATCAATACTTTATTAAAGTTGAAATAATAATGAATGATGAAAGATTAGGCGCACAGACAATAGCAGCTTCGATCACATATTTGGCAGAAACTGAACACTGTAGGAAACGGTTACTTTTTCTTACATTGCTTCGGAATGTGACCGCTTATCATTTGGCTGCCCATTTTTCGTATTATAACAAACATTATTAATAATTTAACATACAAACAAACAACATATTCTTATGAAAAAAATATTTACTATGTTTATTGAAATACCAATTCAGAAATACCCTCCTGTTTTCAGTTCAGTTCAGGTAACCGAGGACATTCTTGAATAGCTCTCTGCCCTGATAAGTGATAATGTATTGGACTACGAGTATGTCTGGCACCACCGTACACGGCGGTCTCTCGTCGTTTCATATTATTCCAGTGATAAACTTTCAAGCATACTATTTACAATAAATTCTGTAATTTCAAGTTAAATCCAACCATGTCACTAGAATTATCAAGTGCTACTTGACACCGAATTCCGAACCACGTAGTTCTAGCATTTACTAATGATATACGAAATAGTAACTAATGTACGTAATAGTAGGTATATAACTAGTTACTGGACCTGACTTCTTGTCTCTTGCTTTAAATTAATTATTATCACTATAAGCTATAAATAATTCAAAACCGAAAACTATAAACTACCATATTATGTATATAGTAGATACTGCACTGAAAGAAAAAAAAAGAAAAAAATAAGACTTATATCTTAATCTAATGCTATTAGTATGAATATCGGTATGAGAGAATGGATATGATCAAAGAAATTCCTGAGCAGCTCAAACGTTTTTATCGCTTAATCTATTCTAACCAACTCATCCGACCTTTTTTTTTTTTTTTATATTTCCCGGGAGGGCAAATGACTCTACTCCACCTGATGGTGATAGTAAAGTCCAAACGCGACGACGGCTAGTGCAGTCAGGAAGAATGACTTGCACTAGCCGCCCCCGCCTTGCCGGCCCGCAAGATGCCTCTTCACGCCTCGTTTGAAGGAACCCGGGTCATAAGAGGAGGGGAACACGTGTGCTGGTAACGAATTCCATGTTTTAGAGGTGCGACAAAGAAAAGAGTTGCCAAATTTCTTCGTGCGCGATGGAATTGATGTCACAGTTAGTCGGTGACATCGAGAGCCAGCACGCGTAGATTTGTGAAGGAAAGGGGAAGCAGGAATGAGGGTGAATAGCTCCTCTGAGCACTCGTTGTGATACAGTCGATAGAAAGCGCTCAGTGCCGCTATCTCTCGACGCAACTGTAAAGGCTCGAGGGTGTTGGTGACCTTTACGTCGCCAATAATGCGAACCGCACGTCGCTGCAACCGATCCAAGGCCTCCAGTAAGTACTTAGCGGAGCCATCCCAAAGGTGCGAGCAATATTCGACGCAGGACCGCACCTGTGTTTTATACAACAGGAGCAGTTGTTGTGGCGTGAAAAAACGCCGCACCTTGTTCAGGACTCCGAGTTTTCGTGAGGCTGTTTTTATAACAGCCTCGATGTGATCCTTTGGATTGAGGTCGCACCGAACGTCAATTCCCAGTATGGCGACTTTGCCTTGTATCTCCAGCGTAGTGCCACAGAGGGAAGGAGGAGGGGAAATATTTTTAAATACAGGTTAATAAACTCAAATAATACGTATCTCATTTTAAAATTCAGGCTATCAAGAACTTTATTTATTTCTAAAGATCCATCCAATCCATTAGTCTTTAGAATAACATTTTAAACAAAAGACATAATATATAGTAAAACAGCGACACGAAAAACTAAAGTAAAATAAAGAAAATACTTTAAGTCTATAAATGGGTTGTCCGCTAATTGGCGCCGTCAGTTGATTCCAAGTAATTGCATTTCTTTTTTAAATATAAATAAGTGCAATTAATTATTATCATATATTATTTACAGTGGTTGATAGATACTTGCCTTTCGCGCCGCAGGTCGTGGGTTCGATTCCCATCCAGGACAGACATCCGTGTGCATGAATATGTCTGTTTGTCCAGAGTCTGGGTGTAATTATTTATATAAGTATGTATTTATAAAAAAAAAAAAAAGAAAAGTAGTATATGTATCAGTTGTCTGGTCTACATAGTACGAACTCTGCTTAGTTTTGGATCAGATGGCGCTGTGTGAATAATATCCCAGGATATTATTATTATATAATATTGATTATATTTGTGAACGCATCGTTCATAATCTATTTTGACAGCAAATCTTAACATAAAACAAATGACTCACTTTCCTGGCTGTAGGCACATGTATGCGGACTCTCCGATGTGATCGACCGGCTTGTTCGACACGTAGTAAATATCATTCAATCTCTTCTCCGTTTCCACATTAATTGTTACGTTCTTGTTTGGTCCCGTATCACCTATATAAACCACTCTAACAAAATGAGAATAACTTATTTATTTAATTTCGTTCAGAGCCATGAATTTAAAATTGTATAATAATCGTACTTCAACTTCGGTTTTCCCGTTAGTGACTTCACAAATGTTCCCGGATCCATAAAGTAGAGTGATACTTCATCATTTGAATTTTGTCCTATAATGATTGGCATAAACTGCAGACAATTATACTACATTGAATAATTATGTAAGTAACATAACATTTTTTTAAATTTTGTTGATTATAATATAGGATAGAACTTTGAGAATGGACAGCAATGCTGGGATCCGCTTTTGAAAAACTATCAAAATAAAATAAAAATACTGTGTCTGTGTCACGAACAGGTGGTGGACATGTTAGCTGCTAATTTCATTGATCCCATAACATAAAAATGTCGTAAGTTCCGACTTAGGGAGCACTGACGATAAGGACGGGTTGAACATCTATTCTTTACGACGCTCGCTGCCCTATCTCAAATTTTTATCGTTTACATAAAGAGATAAATAGTCAGATAAAAGTTAACCATTCCAGCAACAGTTTTCAGATGTGTTCTGACGGTATATCGGTTCATGATTCTACCGGCGCAATCGCGGGGGCAGATCGCGGTGACATCATATGCGCGGTGAGGCAAGGGGGACATGAGCGCTGTACCGTGTGCGTCCACTCGCGCTGTGCCCTCGCCGCTTACCGTTAATTCCACCGGACATCCTACTGTATTCAGTGCTACGAGACCGGTCTGTTCATGCCCCGGCGGTTGTAAAGTTGAACGCTAGTGCATAAAACATCTAAATAATTTCGTCTACACTAAATTACCTATAATTTATAAATATTGTAATTTCAACTTAAATTGAAAAAAAATCTAATCAATTTAAAATAAATACCTCAATGCTTATCTGGAGTATACCAGCACAAATAAAAGCCAATGCAGCTAGAATACCGCCGGCAAACATTTTATGTAGCGAAGAGAGATCAGGTAACAGTGGCCAAGCTCCGCCTGGACACATAGGAATCATTAACAGCACCATTGCGGGGTTCATCACTTGAAGCTGATCAGGCATCAACGTTACGCCGAATACTTCGCTTCGCAATCTAGAGGCTTGAAAAGTCCAACGTGATCCCTGATAATAACACAAATGTATACAATAATTATTGTTATAGTTTATCGCAGTGTCCCGTTATAGTGAGGATCGTCTTTCTGTCTGCTCTTAGTCTTATTTATGTTTTTACATGTACGTATATTTATGTATACCTATGTATGGGTGTAAATTTATTATTTACTATTGACACGTGACTCAAACCGTTGCATGTTATAGTTATAGTTGTATGGTTAGTTAACTTATTAAAAACTCATTGTGCGTTCGTATTGAAATAAGCTTAACTAGTAAAATCTTAAATTAAGTATAAAATCGCTGATATCAATTTGAAAGTTACGAGTAAAAGTAAAAAAATCGGTACTGACAATAACATCCAATTATACACACAGACGGACACATATATACACACACATGCACACACACTCACGAATACACACAGGCGCGTGTGTGTTCATGACTCCTGTCCTCACTTTCAAAATCTGGGACTATTTATAATTAGGTATAATCGCGATAATATAATAAAATTTGCATATTTTTTAGATTTGTCACTGCCATTCGAAATTTACGTCATGGTCTCCTGCGAAAATGTCATGACGCAGTAGGTGACCGCAAGACGGCAGCGTGACGAGAGTGCCTTCGCTGATCCTATCCACCGAAGAAGACCAGTGAGTAGGCGACGGCGAATGAGCCATTCTCCGTGTGAACGTGTGCGGAGAACGGAGGACGCCGTGAGTACCGCCGGAATAGATGGGTTCCCTGTAATGCGGGAACTCCGCTAGGAATGGAGGCCTATATAAGCGAGCCAACTGTCACGGTAGCATGCGTAAGCGATCCCGTAACGCTCTATATACCTGGGTTTTTAGTCGATATTCCGGCGCACTTGAAGCTGATAAATCCTACATACTTCATGTGGAGGTAAAAGCGCAAATCCAGCGAAATTAAAAAAACGGCAGCTGGGGCGCAAAGCTGGAATGTAAAATGAGCCGCTCCGCCGAGGTATCAGTGCTATGCGCCGCACCTTCACCCCTCGCCGCGACTAGAGAATTTGTCTGAGCTCCTAGAAACCCCGTAGGAATGAGAAGTCGCGGTAGCAAGAGATGAAGTGGACACCGCAGGTATCTTAATGGGTATTCTGGAGCGCCAGTCAGGATGCGCCTGACCACATCACGTACTCGCCCCCACTTAAAATGAAAACGAGTTTTTCCAGCGAGATCAAAAAATAAAATAAAAGCCCAATTTAAGGTGGATTCGAAATTAAGCCGAATAACTTATAAGTTTTTAGAACAGCCATATATAAATAAATATTTATATTTCCTCAAAAACAAAACCCCATGTTACAACAAAATTTCAAATTTAATTAAGAAAAAAAAATTGTCAAATATAAGCTGATATAGACATAATATACTTGTATTTTAGATCATGTATGGTAGCTAGCTATTCACCTCATGGCAAAAAAACTATATTTTTATATTATTCATAGCATACTATTTTCATTAATAAATTGTTTATATTATTCATAGCATACTATTTTCATTCCAAATCAAATTTAATTATTTCCTTAAATCTATACAAATAAATAAAATTTAAGTGTCTGTCTTCGATTTCGAAATAACTCCCTCTTTTAAAGTTAATATGTATGTCTGTTTGTTAGTCCAGGCTAATCTTTGAAACGCTAAAAATTACAAGTTGAAATGACTGAATTATTATAAGAATTATTTTAATGTTCCGTTTAGTCTTTATTTCGTCGAAATCGGTTGAATATATCAAAAGTGGAGTAGTATGACATTCTGCCATAAAACTAATTTTTAAATTATATTCGATCAGGAATACTTTTCTACTTATACTATTTCACTATGATAAAATACCTTTTTAATTATTCTAGTTTGTACACTGCTAGCACAGGAAAATTATTATATGCTCGTAGTATATATAAACTGTGTATTTACAAAATGAAACGTACAAACCTGTTGATCAAAGAGCGACCAAAATATCGGCACGGGAAGGTACAGGTATAGTATTGAGCAGACAATTTTCATATCGGAAACTAATTTCTCTCCATATTTCTCGATTGAGTAGTCGAGCCAGTGTCCACGGGGAGGACCGTCAATGTTCTTATTGTACTGTATTCGCTTTTTAATTGCATACTAAAAATAAATGAACGCAAAAAATGTAAAGTAATCTTTAACATTAATAAAATAAAGTACTAAAATAAAAATAACGTCTTTTACGTCGTCTTAGAAATGAGAAAGTGATTGAAACTATTTTCGTTCTATTGAAATGATGGATGTGTCTGAGTACCCTTTATGTACTTGTAGTTGGGTCATCAATAATACGATTATGATATTCAAAATGTATCATCAAAATTTTCAAACATTATATGATTATCGCTGTTCAAATTCATAATAAAACAATATATTACAGGAAATATATAAACGACCTACTGATGTTTAATATAAGCAATATAAGCCATTCCTTATAATGTTAATGCATTGTCTACTACGAGAATTGGGATGCGAGCAAATGTTTTCTTTTTTTCTTTATTTGCGTCTACTCCTTAATAATCTCTCGACTTATTCGTTGAAACAACACAGTGCCAAACTTCGATCAAATATCGAAAACGGTTACACAAACGCAAATAAAACCTTGGTAGGTACATACTGCAATCATTTTTCATTATACCAGCCATACACCGAGGAGGACATAATCATAGTTACTTATGAGTTAACTATGCAGTATAAGTAACATACAATGAATTTGAAATTATAGAGAACTCACTGCTTATCAATGATAAAAGACATTGAGAATTAAACGTCTGCATTTAGTTAATTTTATATTAAATTATGTACAAACGAAAATTGTAAGCATTTTTAATATAATATATAGGTGTGTGACAATCATCTATGCATGTATACATTTAAATGAAATTGAAGTGTCTTGAAGTTGAAATACCTTTGATTTCAAAGTAACTGCCTCTTTTAAAGTTAATATGGCTATTTCCAAAAACCAAAACAATATTTTATTGCCTGTCTGTCTGTTTGTCCTAGCTAATCTTTGAAATGGCTAAAAGTACAAATTGAAATAACTAATTATTATAAGAAGTATTTCAAGGTTCCGTTTAATCTTTATTTCGTCAAAATCGATTGAGTCTATCAAACGTTAACGTTAAAAACATACGTAATTTTGTTGTTATCTAAATACACATTATATTTATCAAAGCAGAGCCACAGGCATTAGAAACTTGAAAATTTTGCAGTTGTTACATTTCATGATGTAAACATTTCATGAGACACCCACTTAGGAAAAAAATATTATATTATGTCTATGAACATAATTCAGGGTGCAAATAACGAAATGAAAACTACACAATGTCCTAATATCAGTATCTCCTAGGGAGGTGCAAGTTTACTTTTTTTATAGCAACTTCACTATGGTAGTTAAGTTTGTATAAAGAAAACGTATTCCATTACTTTCTTGTATACCACTTAATTGGTAGTCTCGAAGCTTTACGTCAACATAACCCTCAATTCCTTCAAATTTATTTTAAGGTGTACTCGAGGAGACGTAGTTTTTATTTCAAGAATACCATCCATGAGAATATATCATTTGAATTTCAAAGTATATAGTTCCCTCTTAAAGTGTGCTTCCCCATAACAATCAATCAGCCCCAAGGTCTTCCTGTCGTTGAACATGGCCGGCATTGATTTTAGTGAGAAATGTTATCACATGGTCAGTTTTTATATCGCATGTTCCAGAGTGAGCTCTGCGAGTCACTTAGCAAACGTCATTTTTTTATTTTATAGGTAAGCGGACGGTCAAATTGTCCACCAGATATTAAGTCATCACCATCGTGAATAGACATTGGCGATGTAAGAAATATTAACCAATCCTGACATTGCTAATGCGCTACCAACCGTAGGAACTAGGTAGGAAGGTAGTTACACGGGCTCACTCATCCTTCAAACTGGACCGTAACTATAGTAAGTATTGCTGTTTAGCGGTAGAATATCTGATGAGTGAGTGGTGCCTACCCAGACGGGCTTGCACAAAGCCTTACCACCGTTTACAAAGAGGTGCTTCGCTTATTACTTATAAATAAAGTTTTCAGTGAGTTGAATAATTTTGTTTAATAATAAAATTTAATAATAAAAAGGCTTTTTTTCTATAGAATAGGTAGGCGAACGAGCATCTGATCATGGGTCACCTGATGGTAAGTGGTCACCAACGAGTTAAGTAACAGAATCGTAGTTCGGTAAATTTTTATAAATTTTTTTTTTCTTCAAGCCATTTAAGTCACCATAAAATATATTAAGTGAAATTACAGGGATTCACAGTATGTTCACTGATGATTATTAAAATAATAATCATCAATATAAAAATAAAAAAAGCCTTTATATATTTTTTTCTAACCGGAATAACATTTCAGTTCTTACATTAAAATCACAAATTCAGTAAATCGTCGATTGCCAGATTGGCACAAGGAACATAAACGATTCCTTAAGTTGTCAATACATTACATGGGATATTATACGTCATATGCCTCGTGTCTATTTTAATTACCCATGACGTGTGATTTAATAAACGTGAAGCCTGAAACTAACGTGTTACATAGTAATTTTGGCTGGCTAAGAAATTTAAGATAAAGTTATTAATAATACTAACGAATTCTAAGATTATATCATGAAAATTGTTTAATTTAAGAAAAATAAAAATCCTCAAATTAAGATAAATAAAAAAAAATCTATCACTATTAATCTTTTTTTTCAAACAACTAATTTTTCATAAAAGATGAGTATAAACATTATGTCAAAGTTCTCATTCTATTTTTTAATACGTAAACATCGAAAACTATCGTTATTATTTTATTATCAGCTTATTTGTAACAAAAACAAAGGGAATAAAATCTATAGTTTAATAGTACCGTGACCTAGATAAAAAATGGTCTAATTTAGTTAAGAAATTATGTAAAACTTTCACGATGACGCGATCCTGAAACGAATTCTATATTTATATCAGAAATAAGCAGGAAGACGCAAAAGTAAATCATCAGACATTAAGTCCCTTATGTGTGTGATTACACAAACTGACTCACTCAGTTTGAAAGCAAAACAAAACACGCGCATACAAATTATTGATATTTAGTTAATACCTGATGAATATGACAACATAACCACAAAGTAAAGACGAGCAAAATATAACATAATCGTTTCCGCCCGCGAGATAGCCCACGTGAGAGGCGCTGGCGGGAGGGGGGCCAGGTGTTAGGTACCCTATATGTTTTCTGTGCCCCTGACAACATGTATGCAAACATTGATGTTGATCGTTTGACTTCACTTTTGAATTTATAATATTAGTTAGGAAGTACGTAAGTGTAACTTAAGTGTTACTTACCACCTATGATACTTAAACGTTATCGCGAAATATTTTTTATGAAACGGTATGCGGTAACGGTGCAATGTATTATATGTATCATTGAGTACACTTGATACAATATGAAGAGAATTTTGCCACGCATCCGTTGGATTAAATTTGTTCATCCTACTCGTATGTCTATATCCCTAACTTGCGCTAAGATTACAGCGCCACGCCCGCCGCCTTAGCGCTTACTAAGTCTGTGATAACATATTTGCATTAGAGATTTAGGATTATTGTGAAACGAGGAATACGTCTGTGAACGATGAATATTAAACTAAACTTAGTTGTAGACTTACCCATGCGCATAAAACAAATTTCAATGTTATGTTGTCGCGCGGCTGCTTAATTTTATACCACGGTTTTCCCATAACGAATATGACTGTAAAAGAGAAAATATTTCTTGTCGAGCATCACTAATACTTTCAATGAGGTGGCTGCCGGAGAATATCACATGCTGAGGCCAAAACGCTAAAAGCTCGAACACCCCATACTTTTAGTCACTCGACTAAAAGTATGGGGTGTTGGAGTTTTATTTAGAGATGACGTATTCGTTTGTCGCTGTCGTAAGGACCGACAATGAGAAATTTGTTAAGCGTCTCCTGCACGAACATCTCAGCTACCCAGCAAAAGTATTCCAAACCAAGTACGTCGGCAGGCTGCCTATCCAATTCAATCTACCAAATCTCTAAACGATAAATGGAATCAGAGCAAACGAAAGAAACCATACGCACAATATATAATACTAGCTACCCATCCCAGCTGCGCATGGGTAAAATCATAGAATGTTTATATTGAAGGACAAACATAAAAAGTAATATTTCTTTTTTTTTTAGGCCAGGACCCCAAGCTTACACTAAACAACTAGCCAAAGCTTCATCACATTCGGATAAAACACATAGAGAACAAACAGGCAAACATTCATTTTTATTTATAAACAGAAGAATATTGCTGTTACAATAGTTACGGGGTATATTTATAAAATGTATTTATTAAAATAATAAATCTTCCATTAGGAATGCCATTAGTATATTGGATATAACATAAGTAATCATTTATACTAGCAATATAATTGACTTACCGATTGAAATAAGTACAAGAATTGCAGGAAAACCAAAACCAAGTGAGTAACAGGCGTCATCGCCAAAACACATGATGGCTCTGCGGAGAGCCGGCGTCACCACCATTCCCATAAATCCTCCGAAGTTCACCGTACAATAGAATGTTGAAAAGAATTTTTGTAACTGGTGACTATCCTCAGGCAAGCGAAACTATAAATTAGAAAAATCATATTTATATAAAAAGTAACGGCCCTTAATGTCGCACTGCTTGGCTAAAACATCCTATCTTAGAACTGCTTCTCAAAACGAGCATATTTCACCACGATTCCAATGTTCCAATGTGTATTGGTTGTGGCAGATTTTCATCCAACAGATGCCGGTTTCGTCGCGATGTTTTCCTTCGCCGCTAAATACAACACAAATTAAGCATATGACATATATAATGTGCTTGCCCGGGCTTAGACCAGTGGTTCAAATTCACGTGTTTTAACAACTGGACCAAATCGAACACATAATTGAAAGCATAAATAGAAAAAATAATGGTTAGGATAAGTATATTATTAGGTTTGTTATATTAATGTTTAACAAAATGGACAGACGTGCATTGTCGAATATAAATCGAATTAGTGTGCTATTGATTCAAGTGAACACCTTCGATCTTGACTTGAATGCAGAAAAAGCCCTTAATGTATGTATTACTCTTTTCACAGATAAGACACAAGTTACCATTATGATGTAATTGAAAATGGGAAAAAATAAAAAGAACTTGAGTGCATTTTATTTTCTAAAATTCATTTCTTTATATCGTATTTATTTATTAAGTGCGTGGGTGACACGATTTTGAAATCCTTGGTTGAGAATGTGTACCCATGCAAGATTTCGTGATACTCAACCGATCGGTTGAGTAGTTAAGAAGCGCCACAAATAAACAAAATACAAACAATCAAACTAACTCATTTTCGCATTAATAATATTAGTGCGGATTTTGTTTAAGCTTTATTTTCCATTAATATCTTGTATTATAGACCGAATTTCACATATTTTTGATTTAAAGGAAACTTTTGTAAGTTGGTTTAATTAATACAAATGCCAAATATTATTTTTATAATTTACAAAACCGCACAGCACCATCTAATGAACTTGTGATGTATTACGCCGAGTAGAATTTTTAGTGACATGATACAAACTGTTTTCACTACTCGTGTAAGTTTATCTAGACGATTTTATTGTATTAAATACTAGTAATTAATTATTTTTAGAATGGGCAATACTTTTAACTTATATTTACATAAGTAGATAATGCAGAAATTATTTTAATGTGCATCATCTATATATGTATTATTTAACAGCGTCACCTAGCTTAATCACAATGAACTTATATTCTCAAAGTAAAAACGAATTTATACCGATTTTGTTGTGGCGCAAAAAAAGGTCTAGAGAAATATGTTATTGTATATTGGATCAAATTACTCTTTGGAATTTATATACAATAGAAAACATTATTTTGGTTAGATTCTCAACCATATTAGTAGTAAATATATATAAAAACATTTTTTTTTCTGATTTATAACATTTAATACATGGCTAGTTTTTACGGTGAAGTAATTTTGGTGCGCTCGATTCATAACTTAGTAGTTTTTTATATTTCTGATTTATTTTACATCTTTAATAAAAAAAACTAATTAGATTCATTGAATAATAATGTACTAGTACGTTAGTACATTATTATTCAATGTTTAGATTCTGATCGTGATAAGAACTAGCCATATTCAATAAAACATTTTAAAAATATGCAATTTTTAGTCTAGAAGGACTTCAACAACTTCTTATTTTATTATAACTTAATATGTATGAACATAGAACTAACAGTATTAAATATATTTTGATTATGTCATCACCTGGTCTCCTCCAAACGCTGCTACACAGGGCTTGATACCACCGGTTCCTGTCGCTATTAGAGCTAGACCAATCATCGATGTGGAACTACAAAACCAAACTGTATGTGTAAGTATTATAAACAAATTCTTAAATATTCAAATCATGAATACAGAATTCATAAGGTAATTTTAAAATTTCAAAATAGGTAATATGTTACCATGGGGTTTAAAGATTTATTAAAAGTATGTTATATACAACGTTATTAACTTGTATTATCAGTAACTTCGTCGTCCGTATGATAAAGTTATTGACAAAGCAATCAAAGTTCGCTGAAAGCATAAACAGTGAGATGGGATTCGTTCACAGTACCCACAGTCCTGGTTTACCTACAAGTGTCTGGTCTATTTATATCACTTTAAGCTGATCAAATCGAGAGTTCAGGAAATGGGGCAAAAAGGTAGACTACCTCGATAGAAGATAAAAGTGTCAAAATCGGCCAAAATGGTGGTGACTAGAATTTCTCGTTCCTGACAATTTTATTCGTTGGCTATGTCTATGTATACAAGTTGACAGCAAATTAAACTGTAGAGATAAAATTTTATTGTTATATAATTTTATTTATTTTTGTTCCATTTTGCGGACTTTTCGACCTCCTCTCGACTCTACTGGTTATATCCTCCTTTAAATTCCCGATTACCGAAATAGTCTTAACAATTCATATTAAAATTTATTGGCATCCTCGATACACGCGGTATCCTTTATCCATATATTCAGCTATTGTATATTACATATATATTCAGTACTAATTTAAAATTGATTGTATAATAAACTTACGTTTGAGGAAGCATTAATGGTGGAATCGCGGAACAACATAACAGTATCGTTCCAATAAAATATATTATTGAGAAGTATAAAATCACTCTGAAAAGAAGCGGAATAAAGATTTATAAAATAATATCTTAAATGGGTATTTCATTACTTCAATAATAAGGTATGTTGGTACAGTGGCCCAAAGTTACACGTTTTGTAATAAGCTTCACGATGATGACGTGACAAATCTTTCACCAAACCAATTGAGTTGTAATTTTGCACACACTTTTGGCTTATACATAACTAATATAACAGATTGGGTATCTGGTATACAAAATATTATAATTTGTTTAATATAGCCGCCAAGCAAATGCATGTCTTAAGAAGGTTTTTTTAAACTTATTAGTATATAAATAGAATAGGTAAGAAAGTTATAAGTGTAAAATTTAGTAACTCACCGATATCTTCCAATAAAATTATCCGCTAGAATTGCTCCAATTAAAGGCATACTATAACACATCATGATGAATATGTGATAGACAACAGTAGCCGCATTCTCGTGGAGACAAAGTACGTTGCGCAAATATAATGATAGGATCGCTGTGTATACATAAGTATATCATGAATAAACTATTTTGTACCACAGTACATGTGGGTGATATCTATGTGGGTACCGTTATAATGTTAAATACAGAAATCATTGTAATGAAGCCTAGAGCCTTAATATGATCACAATACATGTGGTAAAGGAATTTTCGATCGCTCTGCTTAAAATCTCGACTTTTCTATTTATTTATTTATTTAAAAAGGTACATCAACATCACACGATTGGATTTTGTTAGAGGGTACCCCGCATACTTATGCGGGGTACCCTCTAACAAAGTAAGGTAAGGTTTCCTAGATATTTGTAAAAATACGTTTTTCAAGATAGCGAACTCGGTTTTATACTTAGGGGGCATCCTCTAACATAATTCAATCAAAAAATCGAGTAGGGGATTTTATGCAGGGCGAACGTCTAAAAATCGTGGACTAATAACAGTATCAGAGAGCTAATTCTACTAACAAATTGACACTTTATCGCAATCGAATCGAAACGTAATCGTTGCCGATTAACCGTTTTCCCAGTCTACTATCACACAGTTACGATTTAACTAAGATATATATTTTAAAGGCATAGACTCGGAAACATATCGTAACCATTATAAATTAACAGAATTGTAGCACAGTTCTGATGATAACAGGCTTGTTAAAAATATTCTGATCCATTTGCATACTCACAAATAATTCAGAGATGAATACCATCTTTTATGATTAGCAAGTTCTATCTACTGAGTCATTATGGTCCTCGGCTACTATGACGAGGTATTTTAATCTGAATGTATTTATAGCTTGTGACTGCCTCGTTGGTCTAGTGGCTAGATATAAGGCCGCAAACCCGGTGGTCCTGGGTTCAATTCCCAGGTCGGGCCAATAAATAGTTATTGGGTTTTTCTGTCAGAAAATTCTCAGTAGCAGCCCGGAGTCTGGAAGTCTGAAGTGTGTACACTTCCGTGCCTCGGAAAGCACGTAAAGCCGTTGGTCCTGTGCCCGAACTCTTTCCGGTCGTGTCGGATTGCCGTCCCATCGGATTATGAGATCTAGGGAATAGTGAGTGCACCTGTGTTTGCGCATACACTTGTGCACTATAATATCTCCTGCGCAGTTGGCTAATCTCTCTTGAGATTGGCCGCCGTGGCCGAAATCGGTCTGGAGGACGTTATTATTATTTATAGCTTGGCACCTTTGAATGAGTCATTATGTTTGGTGCCCTTTTAAAACAACGATACCTATTATATGTAACTAACTTAACTTACTTCTCAATCCACAAAAGGAAAAACGTTCGCAAAATTCTGTTGCAATTATACAAAATATTGAAGTTTGACGACTATGCATTATTCCAAAATTATTATTTAAAAAAATGTTTTGATTAAATAAAGTATTAATACGGATCGCTGAATAGCTGAATAAAACGAATATCGATATAAAAATATTTTGTCAAATTTGGACCTGTCATAAATTATAAAAACTTTCTACGGAAAAGGTACTACATCAGTAAGTAAAAAAAAAATTTAAAACAAATCTAAATAAATTAAGACTAATAGAACAAAATAACAACTGAGTTAACATTTACAACTTATAGCCACAAAGTATTTAATATTATCAATGTAATAATTAAAAGAAAGATTAAAAAAAGAAATTAAAAGAAACGATTTCAATTTTTAAATTAAATTATTTTTTTTTACAATAATAGCAATCCCCATTTTAAAGAATTTAGTAATATTTTAATATTTTACCCCTCCAGTTAAACAAAGCGTATGATGGGAATTGTTACAATAACCCAAGGTTCGAACCTAGAACTTGCGTGCGGCCAGTAAGCGCTATTGGTCCTTATATGGTTTTACCTTTTTATTTTTGTATTTTTAAGAACAATAGGTAAGTTAGGCAACATTTTAAATAAAAATAAATATTTTGAATAAGTTTGCTCATATTTAAGTAATATAATATAATTAATTGCTTATTAAATATAATTAATAATAAAATGGTAGGCGCGCTATTCAGTTCACGCCCTATTGTTTGGCTTGGTTTGGCGCTCAAAAATTCAGCATAGGTCCTACCTCCGGAAGCGCTCGTGCAGTATTGAATTCTAACGCCGAACGCATCGCATTTTATAACATTTGGCAAGCACAGTGCGAAAGCTATTTCGTAATGTGACATGACCTTGGGCCACTGCCATTTTACTCTACTGTAAGCCGCGTAAAAAAACATCGTTCCAAAAACTCAAAACAATCGAACAGGAACAACAACAGAAGGAGGAACAGAAAAACGAAGACGCAGAACAAAACACGAATGCTAATAATATGTATGTCAAAAGGACATTCAATATTGGAAAATCTGGACACAGCGATTCAGAAAATCGTATTTAGCACTCTGCCATATATGATCCTTGATAATCTTATAATAATATAATCTCTTATAATTATTTAATAATTCAATTTGTAGTTTTTAGCCGTTTGAAGTTTAGCCCGGACTAACAGGCAGATAGAATGTCAGACAAATATAAAAAAATATATTGTTTTGGTTTTGGTATCGCTATATTAACTTCAAAAGAGGCAGTTACTTTGAAATCACAGACAGACACTTCAGTTCATTTATTTTTATAGAAGAAAACACATTCAAAAACATATTATCAAGTTTAAACACAAAAAATGCATACTTCTATTCTACATTCTAAGAATTAACATGTAGATAATAGGATTAACATGGCCATGGTTTCATTTTCAATTTCGTATACAGATAATGAATATAGTTTTTTTTTTTAAACTTTCATGCGTCTAACCTTGTAAGCCACAACCTTCCCGATTTAAACCTTATTTTATTCTAAACATTTCAGCCTTTCCTTTTCAAATATACACGTCATAAAATATTGACTAATTGACAATCATAACAACAGAGAATTTGGTTTAAGATTCGCTATATTATTCTAAAAATATTGTTGCCATTCTCAAAAACTTATCGCATCGAATTCCATCTTATGCATTTACAGTATCTATCTCCATAAATATGTGTGGCATAACGCTACAATTATAATGAATAATACATTGATTATAATGTTTCTATTACTAAAAAATTGTGCAACATAACTTACATGAAATTAACGTTCTGTCTGATGTTGTTTTACATAGCTTAATAGTTAGTTAATATTTGTACTTTTTATTATAAAATTTCAATACATATATTTTTCTAAGTAATCGTAACTAGCTACTGTACGTAATTTTTTCGCACAAAACATACAAAATGGAAATCATTGTTTCTTCTTAAATTATGTAATTAGAAAATAAAAACTGCTCAATAAATTAATATCAAAAGAAGCGGATACTTACAACTATTACATCAAAACACCGAATACGAGCTTTATAATATGAAATAAGTTTAGTGAACCCGAGACTTATGAGAGAGATTATTAGAGTATGAACTCTCTAGTGACAGGTAATTAAAAATAACAATAATTTGAGTTAAGAATGTATGGGGGCCTGAAGTAATTATCGTAAAGGACAATATCACTACTTTCAAAATAAATCTGTTACTCACTGTGAAACGGAGAATGAATGAAATTCAAATTTGACATAAAGACTTGAATTGTTTTGTAAAGCAGTAGTTACACTGATTACTGCGTAAATCAATGCTGAACGACGAGATGATTATTATTTTGCCATCATCAACCACGTCTACCATACCGTATGAGACGCGATACTTTTTATCTTTATAACTGCGTATTTAAGTACTGCTCCAAGGTGTATAAGCGAAACGCCAAAGTTCTACGAGTGCTTTAAACGCGTTTAAATAAAAATTCCTCCTTCCTTCCTCCAAATAAAAACAATTTTTAATGTTAAATGTTAAATGCTTGATTTTATCTTTCTTTATCTCAATTTTTCTTTTGTCTCTTTTTTATCTTAATCTGTCCAGAGCTCCTCGGGTTCATCAGCATCGTTGCGTGGGTTTTCATTTTTCTTTTGATCCTCGCTCTCATTTGCGGATTCTTCGCCATCAATGTCTTCATCCTCATCCTCCTCCTCTTCTTCCTCCTCTTCTTCTTCCTCTTCTTCTTCCTCTTCTTCTTCCTCTTCTTCTTCCTCACTCTCTTCTATATCGCCGTCTTCTTCATCACTCTCAGCAGCGTCCCCATCATCACTTTCTTCATCCTCGCTCTCTTCATCTTCACTAACGATGTCACCAACCTCGTCTAATATATTTATAGCATGTCTTAGTTGATTCAAAGTGGGACCCAGGAGGTACATTTCATGCAATCTGAAAATATAAAAAACTATATTGATTTAATTGAATATAATATAGAAACTTCGTTTTCGAATTTTGTATAAAGTAATTTTTGTGTGTTGTAAACATTTCAAAGTGATATAATCTAAAATACTATTTCGCAATATTTGCAATACAACATTGCAGTTAGTTGATAATAACGATGATCTGTTTAATATTTACCTACAATAGGTTCTAGGCAATTTTTATTGATCTATATTGCATTATAAGTCAATTTAATTTAAATAGTAAAAGTAAACTGCATGCATTGACAGTTTCTCAAGTAACTTTAGAAATTATATGATTTTTGATTAATCTTGTACGAATTGGTAATACTCCTTTGCTTGTTTATTTTTAGATTATAATAATAAAAGTAAAGTAATAATAATAAAACGAATACATTTCAAGCATGTTTTGAATTTCGACTAATTTAATTATTCGTAGAATATATCGTAGATTATACCTACAATTATTAAGATTATACAAACAAACTACGGCAATTTCTCTACCACGAGAGTGGTATTACTTGATCTATGAACACAGACCTATCCACAAGTTTTATTTGTAAATAGACAATTATCAGATTTGATTTGATCTTCTTCCTGAATTACTTATTTGACCGATCACGTGCTATGCGAGGGACGAGCGTGCATGAGTCAATTAGGATAATCATACTAATTTCACGTTTTATTTCATCCGCGTATTGTGAACATAACTAAAAAAGAATAATCCAAGAGGTCCCCTATTTGTTTTACGTCAAATTTCATAATCCACTATAGTTAAGTACTATGATGGTATTATTTTATATTATTGATATATAGTTATTATTATATATTTTTAAAACAAAAATAGTAAGTTATCAATAGCATAACTACGGCGTGTAATGTTGTTTATTCACGCCCAGATTTTATTTTAAAAGGACTTCATTACATTTTTATAAATCTTAATAACTTCGCTTGAGCTCGCAAAGCCGCACATAATTCTTATATACGAAATGGAATTACATAAAACAACAAACAAAGGAAAAATCCATAGAATCTTACTATGATTTCGTCAAAATTAAGATCTATAAAATGACGTAGTAATGTGTAGTATGTATTTATTTTAATACTCGTTAATAACTTGGCTACAGCGCATCTATAGTCATGTCGTAACTTATTATATTATGTTAACATGACTCTATTCTCTAATCTACATTATAAAAAAAAAAATCAAGTCAAATCATATTTAAAGAATTTTAGATCGGTAGTAGTTTCAAAGTCACCTTTAGCACTTTTCTTATAGAAATAAAATATATAATCATTAATATGTGTAGTATAGTGTACTTACGCTACATTAAAAGGTAGCGCAAGTACACTAATACATATATTAAACATAATATATATTTTTTATATTAATATATATAACTACTTGCGAAACTGCATGCATGCTCTGCATCCTATCTTAGACAATAATTGTGCACCCCGCCCGTGGCAGACAAACATATAAACATTTCATCCAATATGTATTTAAATATATAACATAAAACATTATTTTGTTACAATCGCAACCCTACAATTTATTGAAGATTTGAGGGGCATCTTACCTTACTATATATTTCCAAAATTACCTGAACTCCTATAATAAAGATTCAGGTAACTTTGGAAATATTATTCGAACGTCGTAGCTCATCTCAGTATCTGTAATTTGAAAACAACAAATATAAAAATAAAACAAGCGTCCGAAACAAAGCCGTTCAAAAATAATAACAGAGACATTTCAAGGAATAGTAACAAGTAATACGGCCAGATATGTATTTACTTTGTAGAGCTAAAAAGCGTGGATCGCGTGTAGTATACGTGGACACTAGAGGCAACAGGACATTTTTGTAAACACGTAATAGTGGCTGTTCACTAAATTCGTGCACCAACTGCGATCAGCGTATCTGCAACTGCATTATTGGAGACAATGAACAAAGTTTCCATCCAAACATTGCGTTAACATGACGACAACATAATCGCCACATGAAAGTTTTTCTCAATTAAAACCAAAACTCACTAGCTACGCTATGTGCTCGATAAATAAGGGACCGGGGACCGCCTATCGCAGAGCATACAATGTTGCATGCTTCAAGAGCGTGTGAGCGAACATATCCACTACTGGAGCTATTACAGAAGAGCTGAGCGCTATAGGTTCAAGAACATAGTGAATACACAGCCGGAATGTTGTTAAGAAGCATGCTACATCCATAACATTTGAATTCACTTTTGTTAATCTTTTAGATCATTTCATTTACAGAGCAAGTTTTATTACAAGTTCCTCTTTTGTTTTATATAAAACAGATAACGGAAAGAAAATGTTGACCTAAGTGATAATTGGATAATGATAATTTGTCCTCTATTAAATCACAGGCAACCTTTTTCACCAAGACCAAAAGTGATTTCGAATATGAAATTGTCACAAACATTATTAATTACGACAAACTAACAATAAATCGCTAACATCTGAAATATTGTTCTTAGTGTCCCTTTTTAAATAAAGACAACAGTTTAGATGTTAACCGCCTTCAATACGATATGGTTTAGAACATACTCTTCCGGAGGCGGCACTTCCGGGTGAAAGTTAGGATTGAGCGTAGCAAAAAAGTCCATAATCATAGCCCTGTCAAAGCTCAGTTGCAAGAAGGCTATGTTCGATGTCGTCGCATAGTTGTATCGGTCGATGGTGTCCCGCCCTGGATGCGGATTGAAGCTGTGTGTTGGCTCGACATGAATCTCCTGTGAATATACAAAACGTTTTATGAATTTATTATCAAGCTTTATACTTCGATTGAAATAATGACGATATCCTAAAAAATATTATATCAATATGTAATCAGTTTATGTTTTCATTAAAGATCTAATTAAAACTTCAAGTAATTTACTTTTACAACGCCGTCTATTGTTTTTTTTTTTTATTCTATAGGTTGGCGGACGAGCATATGGGCCACCTGATGGTAAGTGGTCACCAACGCCCATAGACAATGGCATTGTAAGAAATGTTAACCATCACTTACATTGCCAATGCGCCACCAACCTTGGGAACTAAGATGTTATGTCCCTTGTGCCTGTAATTACACTGGCTCACTCACCCTTCAAACCGGAACACAACAATACAAAGTACTGCTGTTTTTCGGTAGAATATCTGATGAGTGGGTGGTACCTACCCAGACGAGCTTGCACAAAGCTCTACCACCAAGTAAGCGAGGACACTCTTTAAATGAGAGTAATTGCCAGGTCCCGTCATTTTTTGACACTAAAACCTCTATGTATGAGAAATAGAAGCCTCTGGAAGAGAGAGTCGTGGACTCTCAGATATTTGTCCGTGGACCTCTATAACTGTGACTGCTTGTCTATAACTCTATAAGCGACAGTCGAGCACGTGCGCACACTTGCATTTATTATTCATTTATGTTTATGACACATTGTTACCCAAAATTCAAAATTTTTCTAAATTTAATAATGACTCATAAAAAGCAGCTGTACTATTTTATGTTTTCTAAATTTTTGGGGAACTTAGGTACTTAGATTGTGTTTGTGCACATTTGACAAAGCCGATTGCATTCACTTTTCGACGACTCATAACATAAACCCCACGTCTTGCTCCTGGAACTAGATTAAAATAGTTGAGGTGCTTGTAACTTACCTCTTCGATAAGTAGATCTGCCATATGCTTGATGACGCTGAGGTGACGCTGCACTTCCGTCGGCATGCCGCGGAATAGAGTGTTTCGCACTTGTTCCATTCTCTTCACTTCACCCTAAGATAATTATGAACAATATTATATACTCTTTAACTGCCCACAAAACACCGACCAATTATGAAAATGAAACTGAAAAAAATTAAACCTTGAGAGCGGTATCGTTGTCATATCTATGGGCCAATTCGGTTCCATTTCTAAGGAGCCACTCACGCACCGGCCGTTCGTTCCACCATGAGCCGACAAAAGCAACGTACAAGTGAGTCAGTATCTTTAAATGTTTACAAGTTCTGAAATTAAAACAAATTCAGTGAGTGTTTTTGATTGAATTCATTTAAATATTTTATTATACTTATAAATTTTTTATTTAAAAAATAGCTACTAAACTTACGCAGATCGGGCATATCTGTCGAAGAATTCGTGATTACGTAGGTTCTCCTCAGAAAAGTTCTTTGAAGCCTCCAACAACTCTTTCACTGTCCATGGGAATGCTATCATAGCTTTCTTCAGCAGCTCGTCGCTGAGCGTCAAATCTGCTTTTGCTGTTAGTAATCGTTAGAAAATTAGGAAACGTTATTTATTAAACTGTTACATGAAACTACAATGATAGACATAATAGTTATTTGTTCAAACTGGCTATTTGGACTAAGTGGCAGTTTAACACGTACATAACTACCGTTAGTTATTATGGTTCACAAAAAAATTATTTATATTTTGTTTCGTTTCATTTTATTTTATTTTATTTTATATGTAGGCGGACGAGCATATGGGCCACCTGATGGTAAGTGGTCACCAATGCCCATAGACATTGGCATTATAAGAAATGTTAACCATCGCTTACATTACCAATGCGCCACCAACCTTAGGAACTAAGATGATATGTCCCTTGTGCCTATAATTACACTGGCTCACTCACCCTTCAAACCGGAACATAGCAGTACAAAGTACTGCGGTTTTGCGGTAGAATATCTGATGAGTGGGTGGTACCTACCCAGACGAGCTTGCACAAAGCTCTACCACCAATAAAAATAAAATGCTCTAAAACAATAATTATAACTATGAATACTTCCAATTTAGAATATAAACTCACCCTTCTTCTTGTAAGCAACATGGAAGTGTGCTAAGGCGTATGAAAATTTGATGTTAAAGAGGTATAATGCATCACGCTCCTTATCAAGATATTCGATGGCTTGAATGAGCCATTCATGTTCCCTGGCCCTCAACGCCACTACGTCTATTATGAACACCACTGCAAGTGGATCGCCAGGATCAAGATTGAGGAGCAGTTTAGCTACCTCAAGCGCCGTGCGATGACAGGCTCTGTTACTCAAGAGATGTAGATATTTAAGCAGAACGATGTGGAACGGGCGGTTCTCCGGAAACTTATATTCCAGGCGATTCCCCATCTGAAATGTCGTAACATGCATATAAATATGAAGCTTCGACAAAAACATATTAATTATGAGCATGCTAAATGATCACGCTTACGTCAGTAATATTGAACGACGGATGTGCTACAAACTGCATATAGGCGACTAAATATTTCACAAGAGTATTAGCGCCCGAGTTATCTTCGACTTTGAACATCAAATCTATTGCCTAAAAACAAATTTATATAACTGTTAAAAAAAAAACAACATCTCAATTAATGTCTTGAAACATTGTATGTTGTGGTTAAAATATACCTCCAACAATCCCTCGACGTGCATATGCTTGAGGATATCGTCGACCTCCATAACCAGATTTCTGTGAAAATTCCATACCATGAGTGAGACACATAATATAGTATGTAATAAAACCCTGTCCGACCCGGGAAGTGGTTATTAGATATCATGAGTACTGGACCCACTATTTATGTAATCCTTTTTAAAATATTAAGTAAAAAAATATTCCGAATAAAATTAAAATTTAATTTAACAACGAATAGCACATGGTAACACAGGTACGGGCGACAGCGCCCGCTAGGTCGATAGATATGTATATCTATCGAAAAGCGAGGACACGAGGTCATGACCTCAGTTGATCAAACTGTTGTTAACGTTTGGTTACAGTAGTAAGAAACTGAATTTTATGCAGCTATGAAAAGAGCCTTTTTTGATGAATCCGACCGACACTTCGATCAATAATATACTAGATTACCGGTAAACGCTACAAAAACGTCCCGAAAAATAACAGCACAAATTCGATTGTGGTTTTATTTTAAATCAGTATGGTCCAATCATAACCAACGTGAAGACGTCAAAGTGAGTGGAAATAACCACCACAATGGCATAAGTAAAATATTGAATCTGTAATTATCTACTTTATTGCTAACGAAATAAGGTTGAATTTGGAACAAAAGTTATTTTACATTACTTATCTCTTTCAGTGATTCATGGCGTAAGATCGTAAGTGAATCTTAATACAATCTAAACCACACTTTATCCCTCGTGAACAAGGCATAGTTTAGGTTGAAATGATTAAACCCTTACATCGATTTCTCCTATTTATGGTATAGTCAGTTGATGCCACATTTGAGTATTGTTTTTGTTCGTGAAGCATTATCTAGTAGTATTGTTGATCGAAGGTCCGACAGCAAATTAGCGCCCCGTTTAGTTTAGATAAAAGTCACTACTATCCAGACACATTAAACATATCTATATATGTCTTTTATTTCTATAAATACTCGTATGATTAGAATATGACATATCGTGGAACAAAAGTACACATACGAAACGACCACTATCGCGTAATTTACGCGCTAAACTGAGTGACTTCATGTGTCACATGCTGATGCCCGCTCCGTCGCGTTACAACGATAAATTTGTGCAAACGAAAAGTAATAAAATATTGCAAGGTCGAGATAGTTTAAGGATAAGATTTTACTTATTCTTAATTTATTAAGTCTGTTTTTATTTTAATTGAATTTTTCTTTCTCTTTAATCTCTTATAACCTACGTGATTAATGTTATGTTTTAATAAGTCGTGGTAACTTTATCGTGTTATGACAATAAAATTAATATCAAGTATAAAATTACTGTATATTTCCCTGAAAAAGTTAATAAACACTTAAATAAATTACGCGTTAGTGTTCAAGTGGCTCAGACTACTTACTGAGAGTGAGAGCTACGTGATTTGTGGTTTTTTTTATTTTAGTCAGCAGACAATATATCGCAGTTCGCACCAGTCGATGTTGAGCCGTGATGACACGCACTTACACATGCCAACGGCGTTTCAAAGGCACTCAAAGGAGCCGCCTAACGACTCTGCCATGGTGATGTCACAATACATAAAATTTGCTCGATGTTGGGGAATTAGGGAAATAAAATGTGCATTTTAAATTACAATACTTTTTTATATTAATGAATATTTGATTTTTAATATTATTTGTAGTGATGTATTGATGTATGACGTTTTATACGTCTTTTTACGTAATTCGATTTATCTGCATGTTTTCGGTACAGTACGGAACATTGTCATTTAAATATCGCACTAATATCTAATTGACACCATTCCTACCGTCAGAGATATTATTATTTTTGTGGGTTATGGGTTAGTGGTCACGCCAAAGTTTGCAACACAGTTTAGTAATAATAACTACATAGGTTCTGAAGGCGTCTTTTATTAAGTTTGTGGAAATAAAAATTAATTTATGATATATTTAATTATGTTTACGTAGTCTTCTGCAGCAGAGTAACAGGTGTACACTGGTTGCAAGACCTGTGCTAGGAAGTATTTTATTTCAAGGTGTCTAATTTATCTTAATTACAAATTTAGAAGTCGCTGTCACTTTTTTGGGATCTTCTTCTGAGTCATTTGGCTCTTAGCAGAGTGGTCGTGGTGTTGCACGCATGACAATTTGTTGTCATTCCTATTTGACAGGTGCCTTCCATTCGGAGTACATTTTTCGTAAATTTCTCGTGTAGTTTATGTCTTAAAATTCTGAAAAAAATTACCTAAGCATATCTCACCGTGTTCTACATTTTTACTTATACACACTTTCTTCTATCTCATCATTTTGTCCGTCTGTCCAAATATTTTTTCAGTTTTTCCCCCTTTTCACCCCCCATTTCTCGTTTCTCGCTGTCGGCTTGTTCAGCTGTTTTGTGGGGCCTTCTGCCTTGCACCCGTCGACGCTTCAAGCTTCCGGATCGGCCTCACCGTTCTGGAATTTTCTTAATAAAACTATTAATTATCAACTTAGATTTATTTTTAAAATACGTAGTTCAACTTTATAAATTTTCTTGTGTATTCCGTGTCCTAAAATTCTGAAAAAAATAACCCATACTTACCTCGCCGTTTCCTACGTTTCTCTTCAAATACACTTTTTTATATCTCTTCATTTTGTCCGTCCGTCCTAACATCTTTTACGTTTTTCCGCATTTTCACCCCCTATTTTTCATTTTTCGTCGTCGGCTTGTTCGGCTGTTTTGTGGGGCCTTCTGCCCTGCATTTTTTGACACATCAATCTCTCGGATCAGCTTCTCCGTTCCGGAGATATTCACAGAAAACTAAAAAAATAGACCGCCCAACCCGCCCTTTATTTATATGTAGAACCAAGGGGAAGAAATTATCACCAAAAATTTTTATCTCTCTATCCGATCAGAGCCCCGGCTCTGAGGATCAGAAATTATGCCTTAGAGCCACCCTACGACGAGTACTCCTGGAGGTAAGCTCATTCAAGCTTACGTATGTACACGGATACGGAGATGGAGACAGCGTCGGATGCTTGAGTACAAGCCTCACAGACACTGACGAGTCCGACAGAGACACAACGGCGAGACCCACTGCCGACCGCCGCGGCAAGAAAATGACTAGCGGGCTCGCTAAAGCGAAGGCCCAGCTAAGAGAAAAACAAGAAGAAGAAAGGGAGGTCGCCTTTGAGAAGGCGCTCCGCAGCAGGGCCTTCAGGAAGGTGCCTGCTGAGGCGGCCCCCGAGGCGCAGACCGCCTCGACGAATGTCGTAACTGAGGACCCAGCCAGCATGGGCCCGGAAGAGCTGCGCGCGATGGCTGACCGCAGCGTAGCCACCGTGCTCGAAGTGGCTACGAAGTCCTCCAACCTGAAGGGAGGCTTCATAAAAAAGCTGAAGGAGTCAGCGGCCTCCCTTCGGAGCATCGTCGAGGTGTTGACGTCTCGGCCGGAGGCCGAGGAGACGCGCCGGCTCCGCGCTGACAACGCCCGTCTGCGGAAGGAGGCAGACGGGCTGAAGGAGGAAGTCAAGGCCCACCGCCGTGAGTTCGCGGAGCGAACCACGGTGGCGGTGGCAAACGAGGCGTTGTCGGCTAGCGCGGCGGTAGAACCACGGGCCCTGGAGGGGCTCCAGGCCTCCCTCGAAACGGCGGTCGCGATGTTCAACACGCGGCTGTCGAACATCGAGGTGCGCCTTCCGCCTGCAAGGGAACACCGGCCGTCTTCTGTGGCGGGTGAAGGACGCGAGGTGGTGCAGCGAAACCCACCGCCCCCGCAAACGCAAGCCGCGCCCGCACCCAAGCGGGCGAAAGTAAAGGCGGCAGTGCCTGCTCCGCAGAGGCCGCGGAGCGGGAGCGGGAGGAAGATGCCGCTGCGGACCCGCTCCGCCGCAGAAGACTGGGGAGAAGAAAGCGGCGCTTTGCGCACCTTCTCCCCCCGCCACAATAGGTGCCGCCGGGACTAGGGGGGTTCCCAGTACCCTGGGATTCCTCCCTATTGAAGCGTCGGAGCGTCACGGTAGCATGCGCAAGCGATCCCGTGGCGCTCCCGTTAAGACGGGAAGGGTACCGCTGAGTTTTTAGTGGGTATTCCGATGACCGGGGCACACTCGGTGCCTTGGACATATGGTGAGCCCCACATACCCCCCCTCCACTGTTCCCGTGGGGGGAAACGCGTACGGCGTTTTCCCAGCGTCAAAAAAAAAAAAGAAAAGGTGCCTTCCATTCGCACCACGGCTCCTATCAGTTCATTGGCGCTCTGCCACAGGTCCGGTGACGTCTAATTTTTCTTGAACCACTTGAAGTTCAATGAAGATTCCATAATCACGTCCAGATAGGTGACCAAAGAGAGTTAGCCTATACAGTAGATGATAGACGATGCTTGATGCCGAGTTCTTCAACGGCATTGTTGGTCTGAAAATTCTTCCAAGACACTTTTAACATTGTTCCCCACTACCCCATCTCGAGAGCATTTATACTTTTTTTCTCACTTACTGACTGAATCCACGGCCCTGAAGGGTCGAGAAAATACAAGCGCTCTGATTAGCCGGATCTTACCAGACAACTGGTCTTGGAGAAGGCTAAATACCATAAAGTATAGTATGTCTTTTAAAATAAAACTATATTTCCATAGTAGAACTCACTTAAAATATTTTATACCTAAAAATAATCTGTGTTTTTACACAGATACGTCATTTCATTAAAAAATAAGGTAATGTCGCAAGCCACTAAGCATATACGCAAATATTCTACCTTATTGTCAGTACTGACTGCTTGCATTAATAAAAAGGTCATGAACAAAATCGAGAACAATAGCTTATTTCGAAATCGCAGATCTTAATAATAGAAATGATAGGAACTTCATACTAAGGTGAGAAAATATTAAGGTAATAGTAATACATACATGTCTAAGAGCTTCAATAAAAACTCGTTATGGCGTCGTTGATAATCCCGGCTATGGTCAAATGTGAAAAACGTCAAACCGTCTTCTCGTCGATTAATTGTCATGAAGAGCCCTGGTAGTTTTTTTCTTATATTAACAAAATGTAATTATACCCTTAGTAAATATCAAGAAAGTAATTTCAGATATCTATTAACAGATATTCCTTTAGCTCAATTAAAGGAGCGTGGAACGCAAGATGGAAACAGTTAATGAATGAACAAATTCTGTGCGTCCAAACATACATACATACATGTCCATATAAAAATATGCATTTACTTTTTTTTTATTTAAAATAATTTTAATTCGATTCATTAATTTTAAAAATATTAAAAGAAAGTAGTCGCTTAATACATTTTGTTAAAAGATTTATTACACTGACCTCCTCTTTTGAAATCATATTCCTTTCTAATAAGCATATTTTTTTGTACGCGCTTCAGATTAGGCTTCCTGCCTCGTCTGTGAAAACACATTTCTATGTTATTAATTACACAACGCTGAGAAATAATGTATGTTTCATTAAGTAAAGGTTATTGTATTTATTTAATAGTTATATAATTATCAAAATTAATATTATGAACTAGTTAAATGCTCACCGTTTCTTGTTTTCTTCATCACTATCACGACCGAATATCCTATTCAATTCATAATCCACGTTTAAGTGTTTATATTCAGTGGCAAAAATAGCTTGTGTCACCTCCGGCTCTGGATCAGGAACAACAACGGGAGCTGGAGCAGGCTCGCCTACCAATGCGTTAACCTCAAGTAACGATGTATCCCTTTCATCTACCTAAAAAAATATTAATTTAAAAATAAATAACCGATCTCGACATTTTTGATTAATATATGACGTAACATTACATAATGTATTCATACATCTTCATTTTCATTACTATCCTCTTGAGCGGACTCTTCGTGTGAAATCACAGCTTCATGTTCCGATTCTGTCGAGGAACTTATAACCATCTGTCAATACATAAAATTTATCTTGATTTTGATAAAAATGCTTAAATCATTCTTTAAAAAAATATAGTAGTAAGTCTCCGTCAAAAATATAACATAATTTCAATTTCAATAAAACAGAAGCTTTCGCAAGTTGAGCGACTATCACAAAATTATAAAAAAGCTAAAAAATTAATGAATATTCGCATCGGCAGCAGTTTTATAATATATAAAAACAGTATCTAATAATGGAACTTGGTTTAACTATTGTAAAGAATTCGCAATTTTCGTTGAATAACAGATAAGACATAACTCACTTCTTCATCGCTATTATTTGCATTTCTGGCGTTGGGCTGTTGATTTTCGTCATCTGAACTATCGTCTGGCGACGGGTGAGCGGCATTTCTTTGTGACATTTTGACTTGCTAAATATGAAAAAGTAAAAATAATCATTTTCTGAGTTTCTTCAAACCTATTGATGTACTTTACATTTTTATGTAATGTTTTCAATAGTATGTATTGTTTTCAATAGCTTACTATCTTCCTATTGCTATTTATATATAATAATATAATAGCTTCCACTCGCGGCTTTACCAACGTTTGAAGGCTGGGGCAAGTGTTAGTTACCCTCTTTATCTGTACTACGTAAATATATGCAAAATTTCATGACTAGTCAAAAACAAACTTAAATTCGCATTCATTATATTAGTTAATATATTAAGGACGATAAATAGTACATCTTTGTTGGTCTTCGCACAGAAAGAGCCAGTATTCACCACAATAAAGCCTTTATTTTAATGTAAATGTCACCAAATTTGTGGCCGTAGACCTAGATTCTACAAAGTCCTAGATTCTACCTAGATTCTACAAATGAAAAATAGATGGAATACCATCCTGTCCAACTCATTTTCATTAATATGAGGTGATGGCATCGACAGGCCATATTTATATCGTCTCGTTGGTCTAGTGGCTAGATATAAGGCCGCAGACCCGGTGGTCCTGGGTTCAATTCCCAGGTCGGGCCAATAAGTACACTCCCGTGCCTCGGAAAGCACGTTAAGCCGTTGGTCCTGCGCCTGTACTCTTTCCGGTCGTGTCGGATTGCCGTCTCATCAGATTATGAGAGCTAAGGAAAAGAGAGTGCACCTGTATTTGCGCACACACTTGTGCACTATAATATCTCCTGCGCAGTTGGCTAATCTCTCTTGAGCTTGGCCGCCGTGGCCGAAATCGGTCTGGAGGACCTTACTTAAAATACTTTATCGAAAGATCATGAGTTTAGTTTAAATATTGCGTAGTTATTATAGTTATTATTTGGAAAATTAAACAACAAACAATTGAAAAATCAGCTGTGGTTTCAAGTTTGGAACGGAGAAGAATGATTTTATAATATTAATTATTAGGTCCTTATATATGAAATTATTGTTTTGTACTGACCACTTTGATCTGAAATATCTCCTCTTTGGTTAAGAATTCCAAATTCAAATTTATAAATTCATTTAGCTGGTACATTTGAGTTTTGGAAACAGTCATTCATTTGATTTTTCCTTATTACTTTTTACTTTGACGTCGCTTATTACCGCACAATGAAAAACATGAAATATCGGTATATTTACGAGTACGAGTTCTACCGTGGCACCAGTGCTGCAGAAACAGCTCTAAGGATTAATTATGTGTACGGCGCTGGTGTTGCAAAAGAAAGCACGGTACGTTTTTGGTTTCAACGTTTTCGTTCTGGAAATTTCGACCTTTAGAACCACCCCGTGGACGGCCGGAGACCAAAGTGTTTAACTGACACAATAGTGAAGGGATTTTAAATCGAATCATTACTTGTGATGAAAAGTGGAAAAGTGGAGCACTCGTCGCAATGGCTGAACCCTGGAGACCCAGCCAAATCCTGCCCTAAACGAGTCAGAAAACTAAATTGAGTCAGAAAAAGTTACTTGTGAGTGTTTGGTGGACTAGGGCCGGTGTCGTTCACTACAGCTTTCTAAAATCTGGTCAAACGATTACGGCAGATATCTATTGTCAGCAACTGCAAACCATGAAGGAAGAATTAGCTGCTAAACAACCGAGATTAGTCAATCGCTCTAGGCCACTGCTGCTTCACGACAACGCAAGACCACACAATGCACAACAAACAACCACTAAGTTAGATGAGCTACAATTGCAATGTCTGCGACATCTACCGTACTCCCCGGACCTTGCTCCAACAGATTACCATTTTTTCCAGAATTTGGACAACTTCTTACAAGGAAAAAAATTCAACTCCCATGCGGCAGTCCAAACCGCCTTCAAAGACTTTATTGATTCTCGCCCCCATGGTTTTTTTAGTAAAGGGATCAATGAACTACCTATGAGATGGCAAAAGTGCATAGATAACAACGGTGCATACTTTGATTAATTAAATATATTTTACAAAAAAAAAAAAAAAATTATATTCCTACCTTAGAAAGCGCCAATTTCATATGTAAGAACCTAATATTAATTATAATATATTAAATATAATTTAAATTAGTACTTGAGAGTTGCTAAATTATTATAAGTACTATCTGTATACGCTAGATGGCGTTAGGTTGGTAACTCTCAGGTAAAGCAGTCCGCGTCACTCCCACTCACTCGGGTGGAATTTCGAAAACTTTGAAATACATTTTCATCAATTCATTCAAGAAACACAACCAGTAAATTTCAAGCAGATCAGACCTTTTTTATACTAATGTTTCCAACGCATTTTTCTCATTGGGAGTTGAATTTCCAAAAATGACAAAATACATGCATGCATTTATTTTGCTCAGAAGCTTTAAAATTAAGTGTTACGCGCGACGTCGAGGCGAGCCATAAGCAATAGCTGCGACAATATAACCAAGGAGTTTTTATATACGGCGATTGACATGTGCGTACTCACGTACTGGCATGACGGAGAGAACGTGAAGGATATAATATGTGGCTTGTCAGATTTTGGGAAAAATATTGTATTGGCGTCTATGAATATTATTGAAGGGAACGATTCTGTAATCTTTCTGTAATAAAGATAAGTGTATAATTGTTCAAAACACTATTTGATTTTAACATAAGTTTTATTATTCTTGCTTCAAAAATGACGGACTCGCCATACAAACTTTCAATCCCTATTTCACCGTTTTAGGTGGTGAATTTTGGAAAACTCTGATTTGCGTAATTATTTATTTCTAACTAGAAGCTTGTGTATGAAATATCATGCTTCTAACTTTGAAAATGACGGGTTTTGATATAACGGTTCATCCCTTCACCCCTCTAGGGGTGGAATTTCCAAAATCCTTTCTTAGTGCGCGCTTTCATTATAAAATTCATTAACTGTCAAAATTTCAAGTCTTTAACCTCTGTGGTTTAGGCTCTGCGTAAACTATTGATAAGCTATTATGGTGGATAACGATGCGATGATGAAGTAGCCGGCGCAAAGATTTTGTTTGAAAGATGTTGATATTTCTTATATCGCCAATGTCTTTGGGCGGTGGTGATCACTTAACATCTAGTAGCCCACTTGACCGTCCGCCTACCTATAACATAAAAAAAACTTCTTACCTGATGTAGTGTACCTACGCAGAAAGTTTATCAGGTCTTACAAACGGGGCTTTGACACTACTGACACGGATGAAATCTATTGACTATTTCTTGAACATGCCATTGTAAATTGTATCACTGAATTGTCACTTGATCACTATTTAACAGGTATTTCATTTTGCATAGATTTAGTACCACTATAATAATTATTTTTCGTATTAAGTTTGTTAAAATCTGAAGCTTAGAAGCACAAAATCTTCGTAGTAATACAAAGATCACACTCACAATGATAAACCAACACAGTTGTATGCTTTAAATAGTATTATTAGTATTTTAATTTGTGATAATCTAAGCCACTAGTTGAACCACACCAATGTTGAAAAATACAGATTTTATAAAGCACTTGTCGCGCATGCGATTCGCGCAATCGAGTACGTAGTCTATTGGGTAGGTCTCTATAGAAGGGCAAGGGCGGGGGTCGAATCGATCCCCGAACGCGAATAAAAAAAGGAAGGACTCGAACATTCGATAGTACATTATAATCATTTATTTAACCAATATTATTTCATAAATAGGAAAAACACTTTATTTTTATTACTTAGTATCCCTGTAAGATGAGAAAAAAGTTTTTTTGACAACAGGCTTACTAAAAATATTGTGATCCATTTGTATATTCACAAATAATTCAGAGATGATTATGTTATTATAATTTTAAATATGAATAAAAGCCAGGTGTTGTCCTTCTGCTAGTTTTTTTTTTGTTTAAATATTAAAAGGTACTTACTACATACATACACTCTGCTAAAATAATAATATTAGAAAGTTGAAAGTGACCTAAAGATACCTAAGACCTTGAGGTTTTTAAATTTAAATGTATTTATAGCTTATCACTTTTGCATAAGTGATTATTTATGCATTATGTATGGTGCACTTTTAAAACAATGATAAATATTATATTTAACTAATTAACTTACTTTCCAACCCACAAAAGGAAAAACGGTCGTAAAATTCTGTTGCACTTGTACAAAATATTGAAGTTGGACGACTATGCAGTACTCCAAAATTATTATTTAAAAAAATATTCAAATTAAATAAAATATTAATACGGAACGCTGAATAGCTCAATAAAACGAATATCGATATAAAAATATTTTGTCAAATTTGGTAAGACCTGTCTATATTTTGATTATATAGAACCAATATTTTGTCTTGCCTTTTGGTGTATTTGCTGCGTCATTGTCTTGGAACGAGGGTTGTTTCACGAGATACATTAAATCAATTTAAAAACGAATTTGTGTTTGTAAATATATATACACTGACGCACTCATAAACTGCATTAAAGTTCAGGATTACTTTCGAATTAATATTTTTGATAAGTAAAATGTCGAGACTGTCCATTAATGATAAAACAAAATTTAAAAATAGAACCGCAGGAAAAGATGAAATTATAGCCGGGAAAATAAAATTTATGCATAGTCTCAAATTCGTATGTTATTAAAGTTTGAAATTAATTCATTTTAGGTTTTTTTTTTTCATTTGAATGAGTTTGATTAATAATTAATATAATAGTATTAACTATTAATCTTTTAAACTCAACAAAAGTATCGTAACCTAAAATATAGATACTCCGATAAAGCCGCTCAAATTGTAGAATTGGTGCGGGAAGGGTTGGATCAAATAATTTGCGATTGCTAGAAATTCAAATTTAAACCAGTCTACGGTTTCTAAAGAATACCGAAGATAGAGACAGGTTCTTACAAAAGAGACCCGGTACCGGCAGAAATCGAGCAACCACCCGTTGTGACGACCGATTTTTTTTTAACTTCCCTACAAAATCGTTTTCCTCACGTCAGTAAACATCAAAACAGAACTGAGTGAAGTGCGTGAAGTAAACGTTAGTGCACTAACATAAGAAGGAGGCTTAAGGAAGCGGCAATCCCCCTTTTTAGACCAGCAAATGGTCCAAAGCTGCAGATTCACAGACAAGCTCTAAGATTTGCGGCTGAACATCTTAATTGGACTGAAGAGCAATGGGCCTACCTATTGTTCACCGATGAGTGTAGGTTTTAGAAGCTCACGTTGTACCTTACATGGGATTAATAGGCAGGACAATTTCACTGTAATACACGATAATGCCTCACGCCGCTGTACAAGTTCGACAATATTGCGAAGAGGTTGGGATACGTACCATGAATTGACCAACACGCAGTCCGATCTTAATCCCAGTGAGCATGTTTGGGACATTTTAAAAAATGCCGTATATGCGAGAAATCCTGTGCCCGCAACAGTGGCAGCACTAAGAATAGCTATTTCACAAGAATGGAACAATATTCGATAAGACCGTTTAATAACCCTAATCAGATCTATGCGGACCCGATTAGAATCTGTAATAAGGGCACGTGGAGTTCAACATTTTTTTTTTAATTGTAAAAGGTCATTATTTTAATAAACCAACCAAAACCGAATTACGTTACTTTTATCGTTTTAGTTCAAAAAAATTTAATGATACTTTCCAGTGTACAAACATACACTTAAGGATATAATACTTCGCTGTTATGAAGTTAACGAACCAAACTATAGGTTTCAATTTAAATTTGTATAAAAAGTGTGAATACTTGGTTAAAATGTTTATTTCAAAGGCGACTTGAACATTGATGCAGTTTATGAGTCCCTCAGTGTATATTTGTAAAGTACCAGCAACCCCGCAGGACTAGATAGCTAACACTATAAACAACAACTTCTGTATAATACATTGTGTTCTACGTAAATAATAATTCATTTTTATATTTATTCCATTTAATGCTTCCTTGCTGCTTATTAGATCTTATAAAATGATGCAACAATTTATAAGAATTAAATTTTAAGCTCGATATTATATTCGCATTGAATTCTTCAGGATATTTGACTTCACCACCGACACCACCAAGCACGAAATGAATTAGTTAGTTACCTATAAAGACAAATTGAACACGTGAAAATTTAGTGGTGTTTCACCAAGTTTGAACGTCCAATCTTCTGTTTAAAGTTCAGGTGTTCAATACGCCATACGATAAGTGATTTACTTGAAACGGAACATTTACTGTTAATGATTTGTTATATTTTGTATTTTTCACTAACATAAATAATAATAATAATAAAATAGCGAATCAAAGATGTGCTGTGGTAATCCCATAGATTCAGGCATAGACAATTACTAATATTTACTAATGCCCACAAGAAGAGTTAACCCAATTATACAACTCGACACCGATATCATTGGTATCATTTGAAGTAAAAAAATTTAAGCAACTGGTAACCCTTAAATCGCATTTTTGTCGGTGTCATTCGATTGCCACAAGATTTTTGGCGCAGTATTCCCAATGTTCGGTAATCGGTAATACTAAGTAATTAAGTTCTTACCGACAGGCTGCCTTGGTTGACGTAATGCAGATTAAACAAATATGAAGAATGGTTTATATAATATATGAAAGACAAAAATACCTTGTACGTTAAGAGTTTATTTAACTATACCCTATTCCAATCGGTGTAAGAGTAAAGATAAGCAAAAAGCAAAACCAAATGCATGCGATTTTCTAATTGTTATGCCGTATTATGCACTATAACTGCTTATACTGTATATATTCTTGATTATTTAACCTTTGCTTATAATACAAAACCATTACCCTCCAAACTAGTTATAACTATATTTATTTAACTTTTGAAGTTCCGATAATAACTTCGCGGACTTTGAAAACGTCATTTTTTGCGAACCCTATTATTCACTATTATCACAGATTATTCAAGATGTCGTGGAAATTGATATCGCATTAGTTTGGTATCAAAGTATAATTTGGTATCCCGTTGTGGTTGGAAGAGGCTGTATAGTATAAGTTCCGACGGAAAATGTACTACTTATGTATATTTATCGTAGCCTATGTAGCAAATCTATATATGTACTCTATGGGTGCCAATTACCTACCAAGATAAATAAAAAATCTGGTACGTGATCACATTTATTTAAGAATAAAACATATTCAACAAAAATATCAAGTTTGAACAAAGAAATACATACCTTTATAATAATTTCTATGAATTCACATTTATTAAGATGGATTTATTTTTTAATTTCGTATACAGATAATTGATTTAAAGTGAGATATGGCTAATCTCACTATTCTCAACTAGTTTTCAAATAATATCTGGTTGTCGATACATAATAAACAAAGAAATATTTAAAAAAAAAACAAGTAGGTCTAATATTATAGTACCCATCAATGCCGGGACGTAGCGGTAGTTAATAATAGCTTACATTAAAAAATACTCTACCGCCTAAATATCTTCAAATATATATGTAAGAATAAGTGATAATATCAAAGGATAGAAATATAATATACAGAGTGTAACAAAATTCGTGTCCGACCCGTGAAGTCGTTTTTAGGTACCGTGTGTCGGTTCTATTTATGCAATAATTTTTAAAATACTAAGCAAAAAAATTACTTAAAAAAATATATTAATTGTGTTTAACGACACTGTTGGTGATAAAAACGTGGACTACTGAGGTCATGACCTCGTGTCTTAGCTACCCGATAGGTAAGAGCTATCGAGCGCTATTGCCCGCACCTGTGATGCCAAGTAATTTTCGTCATTTAATTAAAAAAAAAATTCTGGGATAAATTTTTTGCTTAGTATTTTAAAAACTATCACATAAATAGAACCGACACACGATACCTAATAACCACTTCACGGGTCGGACACGAATTTTGTTACACGCTGTATAAATATAATATAATATAAATATAATATAATATAAATATAATATAATATATATTAGATATTTAATATCTCGTACAAATTCTTTACCATATATATGTTTTAGTAAGTACACTGTCAATTAAATTGAAAAAACTGAATAAAATTTAAACGAGTTTTTGAAAATTTTTATATATCATGCGTACAA
The DNA here is from genome assembly GCA_905220585.2 of Nymphalis polychloros. Taxonomy (NCBI): domain Eukaryota; kingdom Metazoa; phylum Arthropoda; class Insecta; order Lepidoptera; family Nymphalidae; genus Nymphalis; species Nymphalis polychloros. Next base: position 12,498,645 of record HG992241.1, on the reverse strand, counting down.
TATAATAAACAATAACCTTTCCGATTTAAACCTCACTTTAATTCTAAGCAATTCAGCCTTTCCTTTTCAAATATACACATCATAAAATTTTAAATAATTGACAATCATAATAACTGAGTTATGTGTACCCACGTAAAAAACGTGATGCCCCGATTAAAACAAGTACAGGTCCCTCAATAATTGCAGAATTGTCTTTACATTTCTCAATCACAACAAAAATGACAAACTAACAAATAAAAATATGTATGTAATTTTAGTACAACATAAAAAATAACATTTAAACAATAATATTATGTATACTGCCCGTCAGGTGTATATATATATATCAGATGTATGTGTGTGTGTATATATATACCTTACGCAGAAACTCATAATTGTTTTAACAACTAATAATATACACCGGACTGTTAGTGTTTTGTGCGACAGAGATAAATCTCAACCATGCCAACATTAGTCGATTGTCTCTTTTCAAAAGCCGATGTGCAATATTTATGGACGGGCTCTATAATGTATTATGACAAAGTAACTGACTTCGAAATACGGCAAGTACTGACATTCCTCGTTGATTAGGCATAGTTGAGAATATCTGACAAAACATTAGACAATTATTTAAAAACATCATATTATAATATTAATTATAGACACCTATATAAAGATTCCGAAAATACGACATATATGAACTACATATAATGCACAGATTTATGTGGATGTTTACCTTTTTTGCGTGTCTTACAATTTCATAGGGAATATTTTCTCGGCCAGCTTGGTATTAAATGGGTAACACGTCAGCAGAAATACGAAAAACGCCTTTATATGCGCCAATAAATTCTTCAAGTAAAGTGTTGGATGTTGTTTTTCACAAATGAATATTTTATTAATATTTGTACTTTTCATAATCAAATTTCAATACATTCTTTTAATTCATAGTAACAAACCACTGAATTTTTTTAGATCACAGCGGCATAATTTTATTGAAGATGCCTTTAATATTTGGCACAAAATATACAAAATGGAAATCGTTCTTTTTTCTTATATTATGCAATTATAAAATCAAAAATGCTCAATAAATTAATATCAAAAGAAGCGAATACTTACAACTATTACATTAAAACACCGAATACGAGCTTTATATGAAATAAATTTAGTGAACCCAAGGTTTATGAGAGAGATTATTAGAGAACGAATTCTCTAGTGACAGGTAATTAAAAATAACAATAATTTAACTTAAGAATGTATGGGAGCCTGAAGTAATTATCGTAAAGAACAATATCACTACTTTCAAAATAAATCTGTTCCTCACTGTGAAACGGAAGATGCAATGAAATTCAAATTTAACATTAGGACTTGAAATGTTTTCTAAAACCGTACTTGCACTGATTAACGACGAGATGTTTATTATTTTGCCATCATCAGCCATGTCTACCATACCGTATGAGACGCGATACTTTTTATCTTTATAGCTGCGTATTTAAGTACCACTCCAAGGTGTACAAGCGGAACGCAAAAGTTCCACGTGCCTTTTACGTTTAACGACACTTTTAAAATTTAATCTCGAAACAAGAAAAATATCAAAATATTTTATTAGTTACCCAAAATATTTTACAATATTTTTCATAAAGAAATTTACAAATGTTTATAAGAAAAACAATTTTTAATGCTGTCGCTTAATTTTTATATTCTTTATCTCGTTTTTTCTTTTGTCTCTTTTTTCATCTTAATCTGTCCAGAGCTCCTCCGGTTCATCATCCTCATTTGCGGACTCTTCGCCATCACTGTCTTCATCCTCATCCTGCTCTTTTTCTACTTCCTCTTCTTCCTGACTCTCCTCGGTCTCTCCATCTTCTTCCTCACTATCTTCGATATCGCCGTCTTCTTCATAGCTCTCAGCGGCATCATCTTCGTCACTTTCTTCATCCTCGCTCTCTTCATCTTCACTATCAATCATGGCATTGATCTCGTCCATTAAATCCATAGCAGTTCTTAGTTGATTTAAAGTAGGTCCCCTATAATTCAATCCATGCAATCTGAAAATATAAAAAAAATTATAGACTCAATAGAATACAATATGGAAACTTCGTTTTCGAATATATAGAATCATATATATATTAGAATCATACTAATTTGTTTTTTATTGCATCCGTGTACCGCGACGGTAACTAAAAAATAATAATCCAAGAGGTCCCCTTTTTGATTCATAATCCACTATAGTTAAGTACTAAGATAGTATTATTTTATTTGATATTATTTATATTTAGTTATTATTATTTATTTCTTAAACATAAATAGTAAGTTATAAATAGGATCAACTACTTCGTGTAATGTTGTTTTGTTAATCACTCCGAGGTTTTATTTTAAAAGGACTTGATTACATTTTTATAGCCGAGATGGCCCAGTGGTAAGAACGCGTGAATCTTAACCGATGATCGTGGGTTCAAACCCTGGCAAGCACCACTGAATTTCATGTGCTTCATTTGAGATTATAATTTATCTCGTGTTTCTCGGTGAAGGAAAACATCGTGAGGAATGCATGTGTCAAATTTCACTGAAATTCTGTCACATGTGTATTCCACCAACCCGCGTTGGAGTAGCATGGTGGAATAAGCTCCAAATCTTCTGCTCAAAAAGAGGAGAAGAGGCCTTGGCCCAGCAGTGGGACAGTCACAGGCTGTTACTGTTTACATTTTTACAAATCTTAATATTTTCGCTTGAGCTTGCAAAGTCGCACATAATTCTTATATACAAAATGGTATTACATAAATCAACAAACTAAGGAAAAATCCATAAAACCTTACTATATTTTCCTCAAATCTATAAAATGACGTACCAATATGTATTGATTATAATAATCATTAATAACTTGACTTCAACGCCATCTATCGTCATGTCGTAACTCATAATATTATATTATGTTAATATGACTCTATTACATTATAAACAAATTCGAGAATCACTTGACACATATATCAAGAATTTTTGGTCGGTAGTGCAGTTTCAAAGTCTTATTTTGGCTCTTTTTTATAGAAATAAAACATATAATCATAAATTTAAAATAAGAAAACATTAAGAGGTAGCGCAATTACACTAATACATTTATTAAAAATATTTTTTTTTTTCTATTCATATATATATATCTATTTGATTTTTGTTTGTTAATTACGATTTAATTCAAAAATTACTGAACCGATTTTAAAAATTAGAAAGCTACATCTTTACATAGTAACATAGACCATATTATATTTTCAAACAATTAGAGATCCCTACATAAAATGCAACAATGTAACCCAATGTATCAAATTATTGCCTACAAAAGTCATTTTTGGCGTGCGCTGCGAAAACTATTGACGGTATATAAAAAGTGTTCTACATATTAATAGTGCTCAGGATTGCTCACAAAAAAGTCCGAGATAGTACAAGCTTTACTATTATAGTTAAGCCACAATAACAGTTTTTGTTTAAATTGTTAAATTCAAATTCGGTGGACTCGAATAGTGGTGATATACGTATCATGATATTATCAATCCTTATTCATTTAAATGGTTTGATAATTAAGGATGATTATTTACATGTAAATTACACTTTAAATGATCCGGATCGGACTTTTTGTTTAGAAGTTATGACGGGTACAAAATTCTCTCAGTAACAAAAATGTCACAGTTTGAACAAACTGAAACTATCCTACGTTTAGTATATTACACTAACATTAATTTACGTTAAATAATAGTTTTAAAATAATCGCGCGGACGAGCAAACTGCCCGCGATTTCGTCGAAGTATGAACATATAATATAAAACATTATTTTGTTAAAATCGCAACCCTACAATTTATTGAAGATTTGAGAGGATCTTACCTTACTTTATATTTCCAAAATTACCTGAACTCCTATAATAAAGATTCAGGTAACTTTGGAAATATTATTCGAACGTCGTAGCTCATCTCAGTATCTGTAATTTGAAAACAACAAATATAAAAATAAAACAAGCGACCGAAACAAAGCCGTTCAAAAATAATAACAGAGACATTTCAAGGAATAGTAACAAGTAATACGGCCAGATATGTATTTACTTTGTAGAGCTAAAAAGCGTGGATCGCGTATAGTATACGTGGACACTATAGGGAACAGGACATTTTTGAAAACACATAATGGTGGCTGTTCACTAAATTCGTGCACCAACTGCGATCAGCGTATCTGCAACTGCGTTATTGGAGACTAGGAACAAAGTTTCCATTCAAACGTTGTGTTCACATGACGTTGCAAATGACAATCGCCACATGTAAGTCTCTCTCGATTAGAATCAAAACTCACTAGCTACGATTTGTGCTCGATAAATAAGAGCCGGGGGAGCGTCTATCGCTGAGCATGCAACGTTGCATGCTTCAAAAGCGTGGACGTATCCACTACTAGAGCGATTGCAGAAGCGCCGAGCGAAATAGGTTCGCGAACATAGTGAATAAGCAGCCTTAATGTTCTTAAGAAACATGCTACGTCCATAACATTTAAATTCCGAAGCCACTTTTGTTAATCTTTTAGATTATTAACAGAGCAAGTTTTATTACAAGTTCCTCTATTGTTTCATATACAACAAATAACTATAGTAATAATAATAATTGGGTAATGATATTTTTTCCTCCATTAAAACCTTTTTCACCAAGACCAAAAGTGATTTCGAATATGAAATTACCACGTATAATGTTTACAGCAAAACAAGCAAGGCAAAAATAATGAAAATTAATTGCTCACGACAAACTAACAATAAATCGCTAACATCTGAAATATTGTTCTTAGTGTTCGTTTTTAAATTAAGACAACAGTTTATATGATATATAAGCTATATAGTTCTATATGATATGGTTTAGAACATACTCTTCCGGAGGCGGAACTTCCGGGTGGAAGTTAGGATTTATCGTAGCAAAGAAGTCCAAAATCATAGCTCTATCAAAGCTCATTTGTAAGAGGGCTATGTTCGATGTCGTCGTGTAGTTGTAGCGGTCGATGGTGTCCCGCCCCGGGAGCGGATTGAAGCTGTGTGTTTGCTCGACATGAATCTCCTGTGGATATACAAAACGATTTATGAATTTAATATCAAGATTTATACTTCAATCGAAATAATGACGATATCCTAAAAAAATAAATACTGTGGCGTGGTTTCGGGGCCACCTTATTTTCCATACACATTGCACAAAAATATGATGTTGAGAGAAATATAAATGACTGATTATATGCTGGAGAATTTTTTTCACCAGATGCGAAGCATGTTTGGGATCGTTATCACTTTGAAAAACCTAGTGGCGAGGTAATTTTTTCCTTGCAAATGGAAGCAAATGGTCTTCCAATATATTTCTGAACAATGCAGCGGCCATTATGCCATGATTTTTTTCCAGCGGAACAAAGCCGTGCAGTAGGTGTTTGATGCCTCCTCACATTGTATCTGGTACCTGTTGGTCGCCATACGTACTTCCAACCATCACTTACAAACAATTGAAAATTTGATTCATCATAAAACAGCACATTCCGCAAAATATCAAAATATCTGCATAAACGGCAACTAATGAACGAAACGCTGATATTTTTCGCGAAGACCAACATAGCCTTTTTATTTTTTTCACTAATTAGTGGCTTCTTCACACCAAGACGTCCAATTAGCCCCACAGCCTTCAGACGTCGAGACACCGTACTCTAATTAGTGGCTGCGGGTTTTCGTGGATGTACGACGCACTTCCTTTTTATAATTTTGTTGACACGGTTCGAAATTTTTCGAGGCCTACCGATCCGATTTTTGTCACAAAATGTATTTGTTGATTTATACTTAGAAAGAATACGATTGACAGTACTTTTACCATAGATAAAGCCTTTTGAAGAAAGTTGTAATACGATTTAACGAACCTAAATATTCGTCTATTTCAATGTATTCTTCTAGGACTTTGTTACAGAAATAAGGCTAATTTCCTTAAAAGAGCAGAGCAGAGGTTTCTTCCCAAAACGATGAAAAAAAAATGTTTATTAAACCAAGCCTACAGAGCCACAGCGATTAGCGGCTCGATACTTTTGCTTATGCGATGAAAAACTATAATATTTGATATTATTGTCTATATTCTGGCTCTATTAAATGTCTTGAAAAACGAATAAGCGAAAAAAACAAGTATTTTATTAATTATTTTGGATAAAAAGGGTCTGAACCTTTTGCACGCCACTATATACAAATACGTAATCATTACGTTGATAACGCCATCTTTCAGAATATCTATTAGCTTATGAATATGTGGTTTGTTTTCAATCATCAGATATTTGTTGCGATTGTTTTGCGATGCGTTTAGGGGATTCCCGGATGTGTGCATGGTCACCATCTAAAAGATATATTATGACCTGGCTTACACCACCTGCCAACAATCGGCATTCACTTTTCGACGACTCATAACATAAACCTGACGTCTGGCTCCTGGAACTAGATTAAAATAGATGAGGTGCTTGTAACTTACCTCTTCGATAAGTAGATCTGCCATATGCTTGATGACGCTGAGGTGACGCTGCACTTCCGTCGGCATGCCGCGGAATAGAGTGTTTCGCACTTGTTCCATTCTCTTCACCTCATCCTAAGATAACAATTATGAAGAATGTTATATACTCTTTAAATGCTCACAAAACACTGACCAATTATGAAAATGAAACTGAAAATAATTAAACCTTGAGGGCGGTATCGTTGTCATATCTATGAGCCAATTCGGTTCCATTTCTAAGGAGCCACTCACGCACCGGCCGTTCGTTCCACCATGAGCCGGCAAAAGCAACGTACAAGTGAGTCAGTATCTTTAGATGTTTACAAGTTCTGAAATTAAAACAAATCCAGTGAGTCTTTTTGATGGAAATCATTTAAATATTTTGATAAACAATAAAAATTCTAATAAACTTACGCTGAGCTGGCATATTTATCAAATAACTCGTGATTACGTAGATTCTCCTCAGAGAAGGTCTTAGAAGCCTCCAACAACTCCTTCACTGTCCATGGGAATGCTATCATAGCTTTCTTCAGCAGCTCGTCGCTGAGAGTGAAATCTGCTTTTGCTGTTAGTAATCGTTAGAAAATTAGGAAACTTAATTTATTAAACTGTTACATTCAACTAGAATGATAGACATAATAGTTATTTGTTTAAACTATTTGGACTAATTGTCCGTTTGACACGTACATAACTACCGTTAGTTATTATTGTTCATAAAATGCTCTAAAACGATAATTATAACTACGAATACTTCCAATTTACAATATAAACTCACCCTTTTTCTTGTTGGCAACGTGGAAGTGTGCTAAGGCGTATGAAAATTTGATGTTAAAGAGGAATAATGCATCACGCTCCTTATCAAGATATTCAACGGCTTTAATGAGCCATTGATATTCCCTGGCCCTCAACGCCACTACGTCTATTATGAACACCACTGCAAGTGGATCGCAAGGATCGAGATTGAGGAGCAGTTTAGCTACCTCAAGCGCCGTGCGATGACAGGCTCGGTTACTCAAGAGATGTAGATATTTAAGCAGAACGATGTGGAACGGACGGTTCTCCAGGTACTTATATTCCAGACGATTCCTTATCTGTAATTTCGTAACATGCATATAAATATGAAGCTTCGACAAAAACATATTAATTAATAAGCATGCTAGTTGATCACGCTTACGTCAGTAATATTGAACGACGGATGTGCTACAAACTGCATGTAGGCGACTACGCGTTCCACGAGAGTATTAGCGTTCGAGTTATCATCGACTCTGAACATCATATCTATAGCCTAATAACAAATTTATATAATTATTATCAATATTAACGTCTCAATTAATGTATTGAAACAGTGGTTGATATATACCTCCAACAATCTCTCGACGTGCATATGTTTGAGGGTATCTTCGACATCAGAAACAAGATTTCTGCAAAAAATCCATACGATGAATAAGACAAATAAAAACATTAAATACAATTATAATGAGTATTGATAGTCTATTCATGAGTTACAAATAATGCTAAAACCATATGTGGTTAAATTCCAATTTTTTACACGTTTTTTACAAAATTCGATTTATCTGCATATCTTCGGTACAGTACGGATTAATACAGTTTCATCCAAATATTGCAATAATTTCATTAATATGATCAAATGTTAATAGCCAATTTCCATATGTACCGTTAGAACTATTATTATTTTTATATGACACTAGCGGTTCACCCGCGACTTTGCCCGCGACACAATCAAAAATAATAAAAAGGACAAAATATGTTAACGATGTTACGTCTGAGTTTTGACTATATGTTAAGTAACATATAATCAAAACTCAGACGATCTTTCGTATTTATGATATGAATGTTTTTTTTTTTTGGTTTTGGTAGTTCGCCACATTAACTTTGAAGGACGCAGTTATTTTGAAATCACAGAGAATAACTTCATTTATTTTCATTTGTGTAGATGTGATAGTGCGTGAAGAAGAACCAAATATTCACAACGTACACAACCGATCGTTTTCATAATACGAGTGTGATTATTATTATTCTAGTAATTTAAGGATTTACTGAGTTATTGTTATACCTCTTTTTTACTATATCAGATGTACTATTATCATTTGCTAGGACAACGATAACATTGGTATGACTTACACGTGAACATGCTACATATGGTTGCCCAGCAGCAAGTAATAGAAAAAATATATAACCCTAAATTCTAATCTATCAAATCTAATAAAACTATAAATAAAGTTAAAACTGAGCATTTTAATGCAAACTTTAATAAATTCTATGATTTATACAAGCTAACTATTAATGAAAACTCAAAACTAAATGATGTAAAAAGTAATGATAAAAACAAAAGATGTACTAAAACCGTTATAGAACAAAATAGTAGCTTCTAATCTAATTGCACTATAAATAAGATTAAAACTAAACATTTGACTGCAAGCTTTATTAAACCCTACAACTAAGGAAAAGGTAACCTTAAAAGTAAAGAGTAATAATCTAAAATTAAACATAGAACAAAATTACAACCGAGTTTATCTTTGCAACCTAACGCCACAAAGTATTCAATATTATCAATGCAATAATGAAATTAATGAAAAAAACTCAAAACAATCATACGAAACGACGACAAAATAACGACAACGTAAATTTGAACTAAACACGAATCCTAATACGGCAGGAGGTCACTTTGTTCCGGAAATCTGGACATCGCGATTCAGAATTGACATCCCGATTCAGAAATTTAGCACACTGCCATTATAAACATGTATTATAACGACAAAAACATGTACATTTTTACAACTTTAAACAGACTCATTTAACATTTAACAGATTAAACAAAACTATTTAACTCACTGAAAACATTATGTATAATTAATAATCCTAGCCTCTTTGTACATGACTCTCGGCGTTTCCTTTTGGGATTAAAATTACGAAGTTACTCGCAAAGATTACTCTGGAGCACGCAACATAAAACTGTCTATGTGAAAACAGTTCTCACTTAAATCAATGCCGGTCGTGTTCAATGATTGGCTCGAGGCTTATTGATTGTCATGGTGAAGCACACATTAAGAGGGAACTATATTCTTTGAAATTCGAAAGAATAATCTGATGGATATATGGAATAATCTGAAAGAGGTAGGTTTTCATTCTTGGAATGAAATGGAATGAAAACCTACCTCTCCTCGAGCACATCCTTCAATAAATATATAATTGTGGATCATGTTGAGGTAAAACTTCGAGACTACCCGATACACCAAATAAGTGGTCCTGCTCTGCATAATTTCCATCTTCTATAATTTGTTTGGCTCCTTAAGAAGTAAGTATCCATTTGCAAACATTGATTGTACTGTGTCATACAGTCTATAAAATGTTTGTGGTGAAATGCTGACCCACGATCAAGGTATCAAGCGGTCCAGGTAGAGGTGAATAAGCCGAAAGCTGCAATTTACCAGCGATACTTCACTTTGGAAGAGAAGTTTTGTATAAAGAAACGTATTTTTGCACCTCCCCATGAGATATTTCTTGAGACATTGTGTATTTTGCATTTTATTATTTGCACTCGTTTGCAGAAGTATGTATATGAAGTTTTTTAGCGAATATGTCCAAACAAACAAACGAACCCTTCACAACAAAATTTAAAAAAAATCCCACCCGTTATGATGGAAGTTCCAAAACTTTGAAGTACATGTTTATCAATTCATTCAAGAAACAAAAACATTAAATTTCAAGCAGATCAAACCATTTTTTATACTAATATTTCCAACCCATTTCTCCTGTTTGGGGTTGAATTTCCAAATGACAAAAAAGTATGCTCGGATTAAAATTAAATTTTCGTAAATAACTCCGGAACAGAGAAGCCGATCCGGGAGCTTGATGGCTCGACGGATGCAGGGCAGAAGGCCTTACAATATCGTCGATCAGTGAAAGAACAGGGGATGAAGATTTAGGGGGGCGAATACAGCAAAAAATTAATAAAATAACTTAAAAAGCAGGCAAAGACGGGTGACACGAGAAAATTATATACGAAGAAAATGTAGGAAACGGTGAGAAATAACTATATGACATTTTTCAGAATTTTCCAACGACACTAACAACGAGAAGATCAACAAAATTGTAGCGCCATAATGTACATAGGTACCACATTACTCGATCGATCCTTGATCGATGCCATTGATCGAAGTCGATAGACTCGTGTTCTAGATTTGGCTGATCGATAGGAAATGGTCGATGAAACGTCGATCAACCGTCAATCGAAGATGAGTTGATGTGGGTTCTTCATCAATATTACTATACAGTAGGAACCAATATCGATGTTCTACCACCGATTAATGCCATCGATCGACGAGTGCTCGTTTAATTGGTACCACACTAAACGTTTTCAATGGATTTGGCGCACATCGTCATAATTCCACTGTTTCGATTGCACTCAATATATTCAATGAAGATTAGATTACAAACACAAATACAAAATCGCTGATACAAGCGAGTGACACTAGCTCTCGTGAATGATTAATACTTTGGGAACAAAAGAGGATTTCTCGCATAATACACATAGATGGTTTAGGATATCAGGTCTTGGATAAGGCTAAATGCCGTAAAATATATGTGTAAAAAAAACTATGGTGCCATAGTACAACTCACTTAAAATATTTTATACCTTAATATAATTTTTAACCCAGATACTATTTAAATAATCGTCATTTCATTAAAAAATAAGGATATGTCGCAAGCCACTAAGCAGATACGCAAATAGTCTACCTTATTGTCAGTACCGACTGCTTGCCTGCAATAGTAGAAAGGTCGAGACCAAATATATTGCTAATTTCGAAATCACAGATCTTAATAATGTAAATGATCAGATCTTAATAATAAAATGAGAAAATATTAAAGTAAGAATTATACATACATCTCTAAGTGCCTCAACAAAAACTCCTTATGGCGTCGTTGATAATCACGGCTATGATCAAATTTGAAAAACGTCAAGCCGTCTTCACGTCGATCAATCGACATCGAGAGGCCTGGTGGTATTTTTTTTATATAAATAAAATGATTTTATGTCCTTAATTCATATCAAGGGAATTTAAGCATACTTATAAACAAATAAATAAATATATAAGCCGAGATGGCCCAGTGGTAAGAACGCATGAATCCTAACCGATGATCGTGGGTTCAATCCGGGGCAAGCACCAATGAATTTGAGGTGCTTAATTTGTGATTATAATTCATCTCCTGCTTGACGGTGAAGGAAAACATCGTGAGGAAACCTGCATGTGTCAAATTTCACTGAAATTCTGTCACATGTGTATTCCACCAACCCGCATTGGAGCAGCGTTGTGGAATAAGCTCCACACCTTCTCCTCAAAAAAGAGGCCTTAGGCCAGCAGTGAGACATTCACAGGCTGTTACTGTATAAGCAAATATTCCTTTAGCTCCTTTAAAAGAGCGTGTAAGAAGGACGAATTTACTTTTTTATAAAAAAAAATTATGATATGTATTAAAATATTTATAAAAAAGTAGTTGTTTAATACATTTTATAAATAAGATATATAACACTGACCTCCGCTTTTGAAATTAAATTCCTTTTGAACAAGCATATTGTTCTGTATGCGCTTCAAATTAGGCCTCCTGCCTCGTCTGTGAAAACACAAATCTATATTATTAATTACACAATGCTGAGAAATAATGTACGTTTCATCAAGTAAAGGTATTTATTTAAGTAGTTAAATAATTATCAAAACGAATGTTATGAACTAGTTACATGCTCACCGTTTCTTGTTTTCTTCATCACTGTCACGACCGAACATTCTATTCAATTCATAATCCACGTTCAAGTGATTATATTTAGTAGCAAAAATAGCTTGTGTGAGCGCCGGCTCTGGTTCAGGAACAACAACGGGAGCTGGAGCAGGCTCGCCTAACAATGCGTTAACCTCAAGCACCGATTTGTCAATTTCATCCAGCTAAAAAATTATTGGTTTAAAAATAGATAACCAATCTCTACATTTATGATTTAGATATAACGTAACATGACATAATGTACTCATACATCATCTAGAGATGACTTCTTCTTTTGCTTTCTTTTCTTCTTTTTTTGCTTTTCATTTTTATCCTCTTGTGCGGACTCTTCAGGAGAAGGCACAGCATGTTCCGATTCAGATGAGGAACTTATAAGCAGCTGTCAATACATAAAATCCATAATAAACATAACATAACCTCAATTTCAATAAAACAGACGCCTTCGCAAGTTGAGCGACTATCACAAAATTATTACAAAAATGAATATTCGCATCGGCAGCAGTTTTATATTATGTAAAAAAAGTATCTAATAATGGAACTTGGTTTAACTATTCTAATGAATTCGCAATTTTCGTTGAATAACAGAATAAACATAACTCACTCCTTCATATGCACTTTTATTTGCATTTCTGACATATAATGGTTCGTATTCTTCCTCTGAACTATCGTCTGGCGGCGGGATTGTTACAGGGCCAAGCATTTTTCTCAAACTTCGTGACATTTTGACTTTCTAAAATTGAAAAAGTAAAAATGTATCATTATTAAAAGATGTAACACAATTGTTTGATATGATAAGACTTTTGGCAAAATTTATAAAAAATACTAGTTATAAATTAAAAAAAAATAGATATATTGAGCATTTACTTATTTTTATAGTTTCTTTACATATATTATTTAAAAACAAAGACCTTATTTTTAGTACTCATAATATTCTATCATGTAAAATAAAATATTGGAAGAATGATATTCTAAATAAAATTATCTTTTCCCCAATTTCTTCATACATATTATTACATAACACATACATAATTTGTTGAAGTACTTGACATAAAACAATTGTTTACTGTTTATCAACTCTAAAATAAAAAAAAATGTTTAACTTCTTCCAGATAGAGCAAAAATAATATAGATTTGACAAAATCTTTCAATACCGGTAGTCATAAACTTGTTGAAAAAAAATAGAAGGCTTTAAAGTAACCAATGCATGTGACATGCCAAACCAAAGATGTGAATCTTATTTAAAAAACAGAACACAAGTTCGAGTTTGAGCCCACGGTCATCGGTTAAGATTCACACCAGTAATCTTATATCTCAAACACAAAACAATATAAAAACTATATACTCATGGTTTTAATTTAACTCAACGGGATGAATTGAAACCATGTGAATATAACAACATATCTATGACATTACGTTTTCTGTAATGCCAAAAACAAAGTCATATCGTCACATACACTACTTAATAACAACAATGTAATCATTAGATAAAAAATAGTGAGAAATATTTAGGTTTAAGAATGGATAGTTTTTTAACATGGAACACTCACATTGAATATCCAAACAGTAAATTAACATCACTACTTGGATAACTATGTCATATTGATCAATGTATTTATCACAAACTGAGATACACACTTTACAGTACTTCGGTAATACCACATTTGTACTTGTACACTATTGTACTTGATAATACAAACTGCAAAATTTCAACTATCAATATCTAACAACCACATCAAATTTATAAAAAACAAAAATAATGAACGCTCAGCAACTATACATTTGTAATGTATTGTATTTAATTAATTTTGTCCTAAAACAACTTCACCAAAGCATTAACACAAATATAACATTCACTCAAGTCAAGCGAAGCTGTAAACATAGTAATTATCAAGGTAATTTATTGGTTTTACCAAAGACCAGGACCAATTATGGCAAAAATATTATAACAAATGAAGAAGCTCGACTATATAGTAAATTACCTATACATATAAAATAATGCATTCAAGAAACTAATAGTGCAATATCATAATTTATTGGTTAGTGGACGAGTTTTACAGTGCACACAAATGAATTTGTGTGTGATATTTGAGTTTAATTAATAGTTTTAATATAGAAATATTATATATGTATCTGCATGGCGAATGTAAATTAAAACTTTGTAAAACTCTGTTCTTGGGGAAATGATTACTAATGTATTATTTTTAAAATTAAAAGATTTTTAAGCCTAAACCTAAGATAACATGTCAAATCAAATATAATTCATGATTTTTTTAATCTATCGTAGGACATAAATTATTTTCCGTTTTTATATATTAATATGAATGCAAATCAATGTATCATAATCTCGTGGCATAGCAGTCTCTAGCAAAAAAGCAATTCAAACATACTTTTTACATATAATAGGTAGCACTTATGTTTTGCTACTTTTTAACCTTGAGTTGCTGTGGACAGATTAAAATTACGGCAGAATACAACCAACTTAAAATAGGCGAGTACCACGCAAATGCTTTATATTATAGGTATTTTATTTTCAATAGCTAAGTTCTTAAATGATGTAGTGTACCTACGCAGGAATATGTTTTCAGGTCTTACAGTAGGCCCATATGACGTATTTAGTGTTTACGAGGTCTTGAAACTACTGACTCTGACATGGATGACATTGAATATTTCTTGAACATGCCATTGTAAATTGTAATCGGAATTATCAAAAAACAACCAAGAGTTTACTGAATTTAACTCAAAATATTTTATTTAATATAGTTAGTAAGTATTTACTTTTGCATTGATTAACTACCACTATTATAATTATTTTTCGAATAAGGCAATATTGAGAATTTTAATATCTGAATCTAATAACTTAGAAGCACAAAATTTAGTACAAACTAAAGAACTCACAACGATTAACCAACACAGTTGAATGCTTCATATAAAAATATTAAATTTTTTGGTAATCTCAGCAACTAATTGAACCACATTAATGTTATGAAATACAAATTTATTAACACTACACTCTGGCGCATGCCATTCGCGCATTTACGTAGCTATAATATAATAGAAAGTCTATTAATTGTTTGTTACTCTATTGGTAATTTGGTATAGCTAGAGACACTAGAGTATAAAGGTGTAAGGGGGGCAGGTGGTTAGTCGTATCGATCAACGAATACGAATAGACAATAGAAGGACTCGAACATTCGATTGTACATTATAATGGTTTTATTTTAACTAATATTTTTGCGTGACTATGAAAATACACATTAATTTTATTAATAAATTTGAATTGCTATTTTTAAAAAAGGTTTTTATTAATGTGTTTTCTTTTGTAAAGTGGTTTTTCAAAATTACTGTAATTGTAAAATCTAAACGGTTACTTTAATCCTATTAGATTAAAACAAACGAAAATAATATATTATGTAAGGATATTCTGCATTGCTCTTTAATATGTTCCACTAAATTATTTAAGAATAATTTTAAAAGCAAAAGTACACAGATAAAATTATTAAATCGTTTTAGTAAATACTGTAAGATTATAGTAATATATAAATAATTAAATAAATATTGTTGTGAAGTCTTTGTTAAAATGTGAAAAAAGGAAATAATGCATTTATGGGTATATATGGACTGAATGCTATAATTATCATTATTTCTTACCCACTTCAATAGATTAAAACTCAAAATTTCTTCACAAATTCACCCCTTACAAGAAGCTCCGTCCCAAATGAACTTTACCAGGCATTTTCTACGCATGCGATTCAAGTGGTTACCGTATTGATTACCCACTGCCTTGTTAATCTAGTTAACAAAACTATGAATTTTTATGTATTTATATCTATATTTATTATTATTAACCTAAAAGGCCTAGCTTAACAAATTTATTTTATAGATACATAAAGATGATTATTAGCTTGGTCGTATACACAGGTCTTGCAACTGAGTCCAATTTCAGTGGTGAGAGATAGGTGCGAGTGTGTTACAACTGCTAATTCGCAATACCATCCGCTGTACGTACTACGTCGCTGCTATCGAAGCTGATATTTTTATCTCCCAATTATTGTGTTATTTAATCATTGTTATATCGTTTTGTTGAGTTTTGCGAATTTTTTGTTATTTTTGTTTTGTTATTTAACTGTTTTGTTTGGATTTGAAAAAGTGTTAGGGATAATTATTACGCGAATTGTCTTGCCTCTGGCGGCCGTAAATTGAACTTAACAGCGTCATTATGTCAACGTATCCCATATTGAAGTTTCAAGACCTGTGTATACGACCGTGATTATTAGTTATTCAGTTAATCCAGTAGTCTACTCGTAGCCGCACTTCTTTTTTATCGAATAAAAATACAATGTTTTATTCGATAAAAAAGGTGAAACTATAATTTTCTCAATAAATAATGTAAATTTACTTACACTTAGTAAATTTTAATTGTATTTTTTATTTCCTAATGTTGCAATCTTTACAAATTGCGAATTATTAGAATTGAATAAAATTTCAGATTTAGAATAAATATTATAGTAACAAAATTTTTTTTTTTTTGTTTTGAACTATGACTCAATGTATCGAATAAAAATATAAAACCGAAAAAATAAGCAATCGATTAAAGTATTCTAGATAAAAAAATGACATTGAGTAAGAGTACAGTATCAATTAATAGTTAATACTCAATAGGTATGGAAATTGGAAAGTTGACAGACATCAGTTGACACCGCATTTTTATATTAACTTTAAAAGATTACGTTAGTTTAACTTTATGTGTAGGTGTTTTTATTATTCACTAAAGTATTAACTAATACCATTCGTTAAGTCTGACTTACATAAATCGATATCCATCTTTTGCATGGATAATAAAGTTAAAAACTTTGTGTTAAAAGTGGTTTATTGGACATGATTTAAGTTTTATTGAGTTGTGTTGTTTAACATTTGGAACAAAAATGAATTACTGGCATTTATTTGTGTTAACTTTTTATATTTCCGCTTTTTTGGTATATGCTGCCGTTGTGCCAGATAACGACGAAATTGATAAACAAGGATTGTATAGTAAGTCAGATCATGTCGTAATATTAACAAACAAAAATTTCGAAAAAAAAATTTATGGACAGAGAATCGCTTACGTAGTTCAATTTTATAACAGTTATTGCGGTCACTGTAGATCATTTGCTCCAAAATTTAAAAGTTTAGCTTCGGAACTGGAATCTTGGAAAAACATATTAAAACTTGCAGTTCTGGATTGTTCTGTTGAAGAAAATAATGAAATATGCCGTCAGTTTGAAGTTATGGCTTATCCTTCTGTAAGATATCTGCATGAAAATTACATTAAAGGCAATGCTAATGTTGGTGATAAATTACAGTCTTTAGACAGAGTAGAAAACTTAAAAACTCAAATAATTAATAAAATACAAAGTGAACAGTCTTTGGGCCGTTTATCGTTTGCCCCATCACTTAAAATAGCAGCATATGGAGATCTTAATTCAGCCGTGAGCCCATTTCCAAAAAACGTGCTTTACACTTTTTTAATATTTGAGA
The DNA here is from genome assembly GCA_905220585.2 of Nymphalis polychloros. Taxonomy (NCBI): domain Eukaryota; kingdom Metazoa; phylum Arthropoda; class Insecta; order Lepidoptera; family Nymphalidae; genus Nymphalis; species Nymphalis polychloros. The sequence goes on along the minus strand of HG992241.1, from coordinate 12,480,843 downwards.
GTGATAATTCTACTATTGGGTCTGAATTGGCACTTGATGTGAATGATTATGAACATGTCACATTGAAGAGAGTTTATGACACTAGTGAACTGGCAGCTGCAGCTGGTGTAACACATTTTCCTGGTCTTGTGGCTGTTACATCACATTTACAATCTACACTCTTAACACCACAAATTCCTACAAAACAGAACTTACTTAAAGCTATAAATTCATATTTGATATCTAAAAACTATGTATTGCCTATACGAAACATTTTAAGTGAAGAAATTTTGAATAACTCAAATCGTGAAAGGTTGCAATCCTTAGATTTAGATTCAGATGCTGTTTACTACAATGATTTAGAAAAAACTTTAAAAACAAGCCTACTTACGGAAATCACAAGGCATAAGATTTTAAGTGGTCAACCACTTGAAGCATTGTTGCAATATTTAGATGTTATCATTTTAGCTTTTCCATTTAGAGGAAATCTTAAAGAATATGTTATAGATTTACATAAGAACCTCGGCAGTAGAAACCAATGGACTGGAAGAGAAGTGTATGAATTAGTAAAACAACTTGAATCAGTCCACTCACCTGTATTTACAACAAATCTTGATTATATAAGGTGCAAGGGCAGTCAACCAAAATACCGAGGTTATACTTGTGGTCTCTGGACCTTGTTTCACACATTAACCGTAAATGCAGCACAAAAACCTGGCAATGAAGCCCCGCGAGTATTGACAGCCATGCATGGCTATGTGAAATATTTTTTTGGTTGCACTGAATGCTCAGAACATTTTCAAGCAATGGCAGCAAGGAATAGAATTTTTGATGTAAAAGAAAATGATAAAGCTATACTTTGGTTGTGGATTTCTCATAATGAAGTAAATTTAAGATTAGCTGGTGATGTAACTGAAGATCCGGAACATCCAAAAATTCAATTTCCCAGTGTTACGCAGTGTCCGGATTGTAGACTCGCTCGAGGTGCCTGGCACTTGCCTGCAGTTTATGATTATCTTCAGAGGGTTTATAGTACAATAAAAATTCAAGATGCCAGAACAGCAGCTGCTCCAAGCTCAATCTCCAACCTAGACATTGGACTGATAAGCCTCTTGTACATATTTTGTTTTATTATGCTTGTTTTAGTTATAAAATATTTTTTTCCTAGACATATCTTTAGAAAGCGCAGATATAAACATGCATGGGGTAAAGTTTAACAATCACAGGAAATCATCACTATTCCAATTATAGTTTGTGTCGCCATTAATCCTTCCTTGTAACTTAACTCCTTTGGGAGGATAGTCAACTTCTCAAAAACTAACTTTGTGGTTGCAGTTACCAATATAGTTTGATACAAACTGTATTTTAAACACTATATTTTAAGAATATTTTAAAAAGTATATTCTCAAAATCATTTGAAATTAATTGTCAGTATTACAATTGAGAATAAGTGATGATAATTGCACATAAATAATGCATTACTTGTTGTGTCTACGTCTTTAGTACTAATTTGTCAATGGCCACAATATTGACCTTTTTTTATTACATTCATAGTTACACCACATGTGCCTATTCAACTATATTTTTATATTATACTTATAAATACTTAGCTTTTTATAGAATTTGTATATTATGGTTATATTTAATATAAGAATAATTAAAGTTAAAGAAGATTTTTTAAAGTGATCATACTTACATTTTGACCAATGGATGTCGCTCAACTATCTTTTTATATAACTTTTGAGGAAGATTTTTCACATTAATATATAATAGAAACAGGTCATTTTTTTATATATATTATGCATATATTTATAATTGAAAACTTTGATTTCTTAATATGCTTAAAGTAATTCACTTATTTTGATGTTGCATGTTTTAGTAATATTATTCTGCAGTACTTTGATAATCTAATGTTAAAACAAATTCGTTTAATAACTTCATTAGTAAAACTAAACTTTCTAATCACAGAAGATTTGCTATGAAATAGACTCAGCTTGCTCTTATGAAATTAAATATTATTCTTCCAGATAATTGTGATATCCATCTTCTTTGATCTCAAAGCTGCATTTTTGATGTATCACATTTTTTTGAGACCTTCTTTTCTACAAAATATTATAGGACTAATAGTTTTTGTTAAATTTGCTATAGATTAGTTATCTGCCAAGTCGAACAGGTTGATATCACCGTCACCTTAACCCAAGCTGTATGAAATTTTGCATGTAGATAGAGATCGATGTTTTATTTTGCATGTTAAATCGAGCTCAACCTTTCTTTACTACTTACCCAATAAAAAACAATTTACACAATGATCAATGTTGTTTAAAGCTAAATTAAGGTAAGGTAAAGTAAGTAGTGCAATTCACATTGTTTATATTTTCAAATAATTAATAGATTTCCAATCGGGGAGTTAGTTAATAAACAAACCTTAGATAATGATAATACACCACTGTCTCACTTATCAACTTAATTTTACTACAAAGTTTCGATAACAGCTTTGTCGATATTCAAAACACAATATTTGCCTCGCCTCCATATAATGTTTATTCTATGTAATTGGCACAAACTTGTTCTATTTTCCCCCAAAACCATCTTCAAGCAGAATTTGGGGTCAGGCTGACAGCCGTCCGTAAGTCTTCCTTATTTATTTCAACGTTATAATCCCAAAATGTCCCAAATCCAAATAAATTGGATATGGTTAAGTAAAAAATATATTAATATATCGTTCAGGATAGTTATTAATACTCTACATTTATAATTTTCCTTATATCTATATATATAGTAATGTCACTAATAATTATCAATATAGATTGCTTTTTTATAAAAATCTTAGTAGTTGTAATGTTTGTTAAATCCTGATACTCGTTTTTAGTAAAAAAAAACGATAGTTTTTAAACAGGAAATATTTTAATCTTTTAAGCATAAGTCGAAATTCGCAACAATTTTACTAAATTACACGTTTATACAAAATTTTAAGAAATTTTTAAATTTTACTACAAGTGCCTATCTGCTGTCTTAGAGTCGATCTTATGTTGGGAAAGCAAATACTGAAATATAATGTAGACTAAGTGTTAAATATTTTTAATAATTATTGTTCAAATGAAACTATAAAATTAGTGTTATTTTTATACCTTTATAATATTTATTGTAATTAAAATAAATGCACTAAATTTATTGTTACAAACTAAGACAAATTACGAGTAAAATAATGAAAACGCATATCACAACTTTTTACGCGATTTATCTTACGATTAGTTAGAGACATGTTAATGTAATATGTAAATTTTACTATTTAAAACAAGATTGCCGTTATGTTACCATTATGTACCTAAAATGAAATCGGTAATTATTAAGAAGTAATTTGTTGGTAATTTTGAATGTTTATTTTATTAAAATTAATCTAATAAATTTATCTTGTATTTAAGCAGTTTGATCCACCGCCTCTGGAGAGAAATGCAACTTTTAAACTAGGCTAAGGTCAGTTACAAAAGTCTTTACGCTTGATTCGGTGACGGGCGATGCATTATTGTGAGATCGAGCATATATCGTGAATGAGTAATTCATTTAGAACATATATTATATAAATTAAATTATACTGTTTTTTTAGTACACTTTGAATATAATTTAAAACACAATAATTATTTTTACCAATGTATGTCTGCCTCACCATATGGCATATGTGTAACTTCACCACAAATATACGTTATTATTTCACGCTTTCTCACTTTAAGCTTATTTATCTCCGCTATCATTTACGAGGAAAACATTTACAAATCTCTGCCATTACAAATTTTAAATATTTTTAATACTTATATCACTTCTACATATATTTCAACAATGACTTAGATATAAATTTAAATTAGCGATTAATTTCCTTCTAAAATAATAATTCGATAATGAATTGATTGATATATTTACGAGTATTCTAATATATTTCTTTTAATTTTCAGGTACATGCCCGTTTGACTATTTTAACTGCTTAGACGCTGAACAAGCCCTTCTAGTAATTAGCAGAAGGCATATTATATAACGTTTCACATACATTTATAATTATTTCAAACAATGAATCTCTTTAATAAGGTGGTAAAAATACGTAGAATATCATTGTTGTATATCATTCAATTTCAGTAATTGTGTATATTGGTTTAAAGTTATTGCTTCTTGTCTTTTTTCATTATATTCATAACACTTGGCTCATATATCAATAAAATTGTATTTAATATGTGTATATTTCATTTCTACTTCTCGCTCGTACCAATTTTTGACTTATTAAATCATATTTTTTACGTACTACACGGCTTCATAAAAAGTATTCAATCGTATCCAAAACATTTATGTAATCAGAATAAATAAAATCGATTTTGACGAATCAATAATATAGTTCCATATATAATTATACAACGTGTAAAAAAATTCGTGTCCGACCCGTGAAGTGGTTATTAGGTATCGTGTGTCGGTTCTATTTATGTGATAATTTTTAGATCCGAAAGGTGTAATTAAACGTCAGTTAAAAGGGGAGCTAAAAATAAAACAGCGATTAAGTTCAAAATTTTACTGAATAAATATGAATAAAAACCACGTCAATACACATACATTAATAAAAATGTGATCCACACACAATTTTAACCTAGACGTGCCACTCTTAGTGCACATCGGAGCTGATTAATTCACTCACTATTTGTTTTTGTTAAAACCGCAAAATTTATTACTTTTTCACACCAAGAAATGTACTAATAACATTATTACTTCTCACCGCGTAAGCAGCTCTGCGCTACTCTGCAAAGAAGACGACGATAGCAGAGAATAGACTACCGTTCGTGCCGGATGTAGAGTTTAAGCAAAAGATAAGTTTCTTTAAACATTTAGTTAATGAAATTATTATATGAGAAGTTCATATACTAGTTTCGATTTATTTTCATTTTACTATAAATTATAAATATAGAAATGATTTTACTTTATGCAATACAAAAATGTATTAATATTTTTTACCTCAATCGTGTCTAAAGGTTAATATTATAATAAAATATTGCTTTAGTAAGTAAAGAGGCAGTGATAAAATAATAGCTTAAACCTACGTTTTAAATACAACAGAGTAAAGAAAATTCTTAGCTAAAGTTGTACTATAAACGAATATATTTGTGCTAAAAAAGGCTAATATTAAGGGAATACACAGCACCCAAACACTTAAACATATTATCAAAATAAATGGATTTTATTATACAATAATATATTATCTCTTATCTTAAAATATAATTAAACAACAAAAAAGGTGCTTAAAATTAAAATGCGATTATTGCTTCGCGTAATTATGGCACAAGAGCCAACAAATAGCTCGAGGTAAATAATGTTAACAGAGTGTCATAGTTACGTCAATATTAGATTAGGTGTAATAAATACGGGTTAGTGTACAAATGCCCGTCCCGACTCCCGTGCAACTTTTAATTCCAAGTCGATAATCCCGACGGAAATATATGCGATTAGGTACGTACTAAGCAATTAATTCAATCACGTTTCATGAGTAACATTTCAAAAAGGCTTTTCTAGTTAGATATATGACTGAACCAGTACTTCTACAGAACCGTCCATATTACGCTTTTACAAATGACGTAGGTACTCATACTCTGCACATTTGGTTATTCACTCTTTGACAGATGTAACTATAGTGAGTGCGGCGACGTAACATTAAGATCATCGATTCACAATTTTACAGCTAAGTAGTATCGATTGTTATAAGGTTTGGCTATTGAAAGAAAAAAATCCTTTTTTTATTGAACGGTTTCATCATTATCATAGCCTTTTGTTTACCATTATCGAATATAATAAAAATAACGCTATTATAATGTATACAAAAAGTCATAAGGATTTAATAGTTCACATTTTTTTTTATTGCGCATAAAGTTAACGTTTACATTACCGATCCAAGGTTACGTTCTAAGGCAGATGTCAAAAAGTGAATAACCGATGCGACTTTTAAGTTTACTTTATTAAATATCGATATCGATAATATAAAACTTCAGATCTTTGTAACCTCTCTCATCTCATCACACTCTTAACAAGATTTTCGTTACAATTTTAAAATTTATCTTATACATATTTGCGAGAGGCCTTCAGCCATAGATGGGATTATCAAAATACATCTCATACTACAGTATGTCATGGCATAGATAATAATTACTTGAAAACGAACTTAATGAATTTAGTTTTAATCGAAAAAATGTGTACAGTAAAAGCTCTTTATTCGCGGGATATATGTTCCGTAAATATGCCGCGAATAAAGAAACCGTTAATATGGAATGGTAACTTATATTGGATTATAGGGGATACGTTCCTAGGTGGCAAAATAGGAACCAAAAATATGAAAATAATATTTTCATAGAAGTTTTTGGCCATATTGATTAATTGTTATCATCAGGCAATGGCTTAAAGAACTTTGTAATTTTTTCTTGCTCGGCAGTTCTTAAAAGCTCCGTCAATTCAGACTCATATTCAGCAGTGACTTTAGTAATTTCCCACTTTAAATATAAGACTCCGTTCCATATACGGATCGATTTTCATAAAGAACCATTCTTTCTAGTGCTCGATGAACCCTCTTCTTCAATGGCCTGCGGATTTAACATTTCCTCCAAGGCGGTTTCAGTCAAATCTTCATCTTGCGATTCAACTCCTGAACGTCACTTGATTATATCTGTTCGAACCCCTTTTTTTCTTCCATACGCAATTTTGGCATTGTTTACAATTAAAATTTGAATTTGAATAAGCGTAATATCGATGCAAACGAGTCTCCAAGACGTAAACGATCAAGCATTTCTATTTTCACTTTTGTATTTGTAGTAAGGTGTAGCGATAAGGTCGCCAAAATTGTATGTTACTATAATTTGGGCTGTCTAAGTTTTTGTAAAAAATTATGTTGTGGTGTACAATAAAGTATAAATAAATAAAAAATAAGGTATGTTTTACTTTTTTATTAGTCTATTTGCCGACGCGTTTTCAAACGATATCGAATCCATTTTATTAATATGTACTGATTAAATCCGCGAATATAGGAATTGGGTCGCAATTTTTAAATCCGTGAATAAAGGAAGCGTGAATATGGAGCTTTTACTGTACGCACTTACGTTTCGGGTAACTGTGCATTTTGTGCTGTGTATAACATTCGAGTCAAAAGTTAACTTTAATACTAAAATATTAAAAATTACTTTTTTAACTACGAAAAAAATTTAATAAGAGTGTCAGTAACGATGACATATGATTTGATAGAGTATACTATTTATACGTTTTAGCTAATCAATTAATTAATACTGAAAGTGTTACATTTTATTAATATACAAAAATACATCACCCAATTGACCCGCCCAATCGAAATATATACGAAGGCCAATACATTAATAACACACGCAACCCTAAATATCCACTAATGTACGATAAACAATATCTTTAGAAAAGACATCTATTAAATCTACGAATTCAATTTCTTTAATATTTAGAATTTTTAAATGGTTTCATCACTAAACATTATTATATATCCTAACAAACGTTTAGCTAAATAAAAAAATATATGTATAAATTTTATAAGTATAACAGTCATTTGTAGCTACTTGAATAAAGCGTTCTTTCGTCCTCTAGCGGATCAATGGTTCGGAACACTCGAAAATGAAGCGAGATTATAGTTCGATCCGTTCATTGTTACCTATACTGTCGCATTGTCTCCTAAACGAGACAAGTGCACAATAACAGTTACACGTGATAAACATTCTAATGTTATATAATTTTTATATATTCGGACAGAAAACATTTTTTACGTAAACATCGTTTACCTCTTCGTAGTATGCGGCTCTACACGGCGCGAAGACCCTGCGGAGGAATAACGGGACGTTACGACATATATATTAATTTAATAGTCGTCCAGACCGACTTCGGCCACGACGGCCAATCTCAAGAGAGATTAGCCAACTGCGCAGGAGATGTTATATCGCACAAGTGTGTTGTACACTCTATTCCCTAACTCTTATAATCTAATAGGACGACAATCGGACACGATCGCAAAGAGTTCAGGCGCAGGACCAACGGCGTTACGATTGGCCGCCGTGGCCGAAATCGGTCTGGAGGATGATTATTATTATTATAATTATATTAATTTCTAAATAAATATCAGTGAAACAAATAGCAATAGTTTCTAAGACAACACATAATCTACACAACGATACGTGGAAATGAAGTGAAACATTCACGCAATCAATACTATATCATGTTTCGTAACTCGCCCTAACCTCTAAACACATACTTGCCTCGTGGATTGCCGTTGGTTACTTTCACGTCTTGATCAGTTATCGTAACTTCCTCGCCGAGTCCCCGCGGGCTGTGGGCGTAGGGATCATAGTTGCTTCCACCGTCTACGTACACCATGCGCCGGTTAAAATAAGCGTTAGTAGCAAATGGATTATAAATAAATAGTTAGTTTTAAATAAAATAAATAGTTTTAAATAAAAAGTTAAATAATAAGAACCAATTTATTATTTAAAATTGACAACCGTAAAATTTAGTATAAAGCATGTAATGTGTAAATACCTGCCTATGTAAATGCAACATGGAAAGCAGTTTTATCAAATCGTGATATCGTTATCGGTGTACGAATAAAATTAATGTTTCCGATGACGTATTCAACTTTTCAATTACAGAATGAAGTCTGATCTTTTGCTTTGTCTCATCGGATTAACAACAAATATAATAATATAACGACCAGCGGCGATTCGAATGCTATAAAATCTATTGTGTATGCTAAAAGCCCAACAGATTAACAGTTGTTACGTACATTTAAATCAAAAATCATTTTTATTATATTACTGCTGAAGTGGAAAATGTTAAAATGCGTAAATATTCTCAATTTCGAAATGTTGTTCCGCTCGAGGTCGTAGATAAGAGATTTTTATGTAAATAATTAAAATTCGTGCTCGAACGTTACGTTATTTAACTACAACTACTACATCATGAGTCGCGATTATCGATAAGGCTAAAGGCTAGAGTTATCGCGACCTCTCCGCTTCAGATATCGCTATCTTAAGAATTATTTCTAAAATATCCATATTTAGCCTAATTAAAAAAAAAAAACACATTCTACTAAAGGCTACAATTACTTCTCGAAGTGTCGACTCGTGTGATTAAAACTCTATTTCAAAACATCAAAAACAGACTTGACTGTCGAACAAAGATGACGGACGACGATTATTTTTTATTTAGAAAAATATATCTGCTGAACAAAAACAATGGAATGAATGATGATGTAATTGAATCCATGCAACATACATACGTGAGCAACAGACAGCTAGACTGTTATTAGAAATACTACTTAGCACCTGTTAATAATTAGCGTTTACGACTTAAAAGTTAGACACACGAAGACACATTACGCAACATCAGAACAGAGACAAATATGAAATAGCCTTATATTTTACGTACTTAACAAAAAAACACAAATAACAATAAATTGGAGCAATCCAGTAAGTTTTCGTCCCTTCTATCTCCGGTTTTACACTGTTTTAAACAATACATATTCAATCTTTTCAATATTCTAATCGGTTATCGTCTTGTTCTGTTATCTAAATAATATATAATGGTTGGTACTTTGTGCGTATATATGTATGTACGTAATTATAATTTGTAGAATATTTTATTTAGAATAGTTTAATTGTTATATTGTAGTTTTAGAACGAAATCAAACTTAATTATTTTACAACAAAAGGACAAAAGTTAGACCGCTTTTATTTTCTGCACATCATATTATCATTAAATTTTCAATGTTGAGGAAATTTGAAATTGTGTTGATGGAATTATCCTAAATCTCTGAAACTTATAATAATATCCAAGTAAAAAAAGACTGGCTAACTAAAATAAATTTATACATCTCTAAAAAAATGCATAATTATTATTAAAAAAATTAATATCCCTAAATAAGTAAATACGGGCGAAAATTACTGCGAAGTACTTGCATATCTTTGGCGTAAACAAGACCGATCTACTTATATAAATTTTACCTATTTATATACAACAAAGAACAGAGTCCGTTGAAGTTATCTGTTATCCATAACAATAATTCTCGTGTAGTATAAGAAAAAATTGCAAACTCTTCGAATACTTCGCCTGTTATCCGCATATAAATGACTTAAACGGTGTATATATCTAATACATCAGAAACTCCGCTACAAGTCCACCCTACGTATCCAAGGTAAGAGTCCGTCGCTATGAAGAAAAAAGCGACAAGCGGGCAGTATTTTAACAATAAAGTCATGAGGACAAGGAATACAAGGAAAATGTTTGAAACTTTTCCATCAAAACGTGTATTTTTAATGTTCATCTTAAAGTGTTTGCCGTTAATTATTACCGTTTTGGTATGCAGACTTATTCGTAGCGAGAAACTGCCTGTAATAAGCCATGTATTATTAAGTTATTTAGTGAATAATGATGTAAGGTTATTGCTATTTCTATACCAGTCTCTGATCTGATGTTATGGTGCGTTTAGTGTGCGAGAGTTACTGACCTTGATTTTGGATATGTCGACACCGGTCACGCCCTTCACGAGCTCTGGAATGCACTGTACGATACTGAGTACTTCGCCCGTGAGCTTGGCTGCGCCTACGTCGCCGCCGCCGCACGACACCATCGTCACCTTGCGGGCCTGCGACAGTGGCGCCGCTACCTCCGCGGCAACCTACGACAAGGGTTAATTACATTTGGTGGTAAGTTATCACCGGCTGTAAATATTGCAACAAGAAGAAATACAAAAAAAAAACTATTGACAAAATATGTCATAGAGTAATATTTTCTAGAACGGAAATATTAAACGAAAGACAATCATTTGAAAAATCGTGCTTGTAGCGCCGCCTTTAATAATAGAAATGACCTATCACGACACTGTAACAGTGACACAGCTTGTTAAACAGTAATCAACTTTTAATTTCTAAATAACAATAATTTACATTGATATAGTGTTATCGTGTCATGTATAATAATAGCATGACAAAATGCTTAATTTTAACATGATTTAGTATTGAAAGTACATATAGTACAGTGAATCTATTTATGTAATAAATTTAATTTATTATTTCGTTCGCAAAACTGCATACAATAAATAAGGTAATACATACATGGACGCAATTGATAAGATAATTGATTTTATCTACTGAAAGCAAACACAAATATGAAAATAAAGGGTCTTGACAGACAGACAGACGGACGGACGGAAAACAAAGTGATCCTATAAGGGTTCCGTTTTTTCCTTTTGAGTTACGGAACGTTAATAATTCACATGTCATATAAAGCCAGTAAAGTCTCACGGGGTAAGGCTTATATTGAGAAGTTTTAAATCTTATTTCACCACAGGTAGATGTGGTTGAAATCCTAAACCCTAGTTTGCTCACGATACTTGCCTTCACAGTCGAGCAAGAGTTAAAACAACACAAATGAAACCTCAACGGTACTTGTCCGGTTTGAACCCGCGTCCCTCTAGCCACTGGGCCATATCAGCCCTTAATCTTAAATTAATTATAAATTCGTATAGTTATTTAAAATAAACACATTCATAGTTCAAAATAATTAAACTATCCGTAACGAAATATGAATCGTTTGTTACCGTCGTGTTCGCGCCGTGTACGTATAACACGCAACAAGTGACCCGTGAACGTGCCGTAACGCAACACAGCTCGTACGTATTATCAATATTGACTGTTGTCTAACATGGTAACTGGGCGTTCTCGGTGCAACAAACATCGGTGGGTTTAGTTTAATTTACAGCACGCCTCCGATATTGTATTACTATAACAAATCATGCTACACACTAAATACCAATTTGCCTCTGTGCTATAATGAACGAATCGTGCCAATCATTCGGTAATAATAATAAACACACGAGTTTAACAGCTTAATTAGGACACGCTGTTATTAAAAATTTATATTTCTTGTACATCGAACACACTCAAATGACTAAGCGAGGCAGAAGCGGCGCGCTTACATTAATCTGATAATCTTATAATAAGATGGCCCAGTGGTTAGAAAATTCACTGGCTGTTACTGTTTTACCCCACTTGTGAAACTTAGTGTTAACAGAGTAAATTCTGTACTCTATTGTAAAGCGTGCGTTGTTAGTTCGCTTGATCGAACAGGTGTTATTGGATTTATATTATCGTCTGACGTCGGCTACGTATAATCAATTATTTACATTGTGATAAGTTAAACAGCGTAGAAAATTAGCTATATGAAAAATAACGTTAAAGGACGTTCCATATTAAACGATTTACGTGTACAGTAGATTCAATAAACCGAAATTGGTTCTATTCGAGTCGGACACCAAACCACAGATAAATAAATTGTCGTTATAAAACGGATTTATAGTGAGTGAACAAACTAAGTTCCTCCCGCGGATTCGCTCACACGAGCGGTTTAAGGTTAACCTCTGTTCGTTTCAATACCCCTGAAAACGTATAAACAAAATTATACGAAGTCCGATTGAGTAGATCAGGAGACCAATTCTACTAACATAAATGTCCCATTATCGTAATCGAATCGAAACATAATCGTCGACGTTTAGCTTTTTCCCTTTTCTACTAATACAACAATTCCAGTTGCGAGTCGATTTGTCCTTGATGGAACGTCGAAAATAAACAATGAAGTTTGACTTTGACATAGTTTTTTGGCTATTCTATAAGGTAACATCATACTGATTCGGATTTACGAGGAATAGTCGAAGCTGGATCGAAATCGAATCGAGAACGTTAATAAACGTTTTACACTAGTGGTATTAGCCTACAGATGTGAAACCGTAAATAAATTCCCTTTCTTATTTATAATGTTAGTTAGGTATATAGTAAGCACAAATAATTAAACAAAATAATTAAATTAATAATGAACATAAGCATATAGCACACGAACGCAAATACGACATCGTTTCAGAAGGACTCTATGACGTATCTATGATTTATAAATAAACCTTGATTACTCGTCATCATATTACATAATCGTTCAAAGATGGTTCGAATTACCGATGTTTATCTTTGCATCTATGTATTGGAAATGTCGGTAGAAATAAACACGGTGTAATCTCAAATGACATGAGCTTTAGATTACTGAGATATATTCGATGAATGATATCGTCGTTTTCGGTAAAAATATGGTTAACCTTTGATAAAGCTATTTTTGTCCTTACGTTATTTTTTTTTATAAGGCAGGCCAGCTATTGTTAGCTCATTGTAAGTTACCTGCGCCACGACACGTTAAGAATCGAATATATATAAGACATAAACAACGTTCGACCGATCACCTAGAAGGTCCATATATGTAATTTTTCACGGACTGTTTTAATAGTTCAATCAATCACTATGAACATTGATATGAAATTATGCACGGTGATTATTTTAGTGCGAACCGTATCACTAAATCTATGATATGTAATACTTGATCTTTGTGTTTGTTATGTTTTCGTAAGGTGTGTGAAATAAAGAATAAATAAATAAATAAAGAGTAATTGATTGGCAGCCTTTATTTAGCTAATAGTATGAAACAATAGTATCCGAGATGGTCCCTCAATTTACCCTAGCGGAACCAACTGTACAAACAACTGTCGTCAGGCGACCGTCGACGTGCCAGCACAACGTCCAACCACCCCCGTTTTAAGTACAGGAGGACAATTCGATTAGTGGAATTAGCCCCCAGATACTCTTTAATTAAAAACATTCCTGTACGAATACCAATCACGATTACGAATGACATGTTACATGCTATCAGACAACAATGATCTAATCAAAAAGCTAAATTTTAAAAATACCGTCTCCGCCCCTACTCCAAGTGGCAAGTGGTCACCAACGTCCACAGACATTGGCGCTGTAAGAAATATTAACTATTCCTTGAATAGCCAATGCGCCATCAACCTAGTTACCCCGGCTGACTCACCATTCAAATTCGAACACAACAATACTAAGTATTGTTGTTTGGCGGTGTAATATATGATGTAAATACACCAAACAAATCGTAATAATGTTATGAAACTATGATACATATAATTAATATGTACATTTTTTTTTATTGTATAAGTAGGCGTACGAGCCTATGGGCCACCTGATGGTAAGTGGTCACCAACGCATATAATCATTGGCATTGTAAGAAATGTTAACCATCGCTTACATCGCCAATGCACCACCAACCTTGGGAACTAAGATGTTATGTCTCTTGTGCCTGTAATTACACTGGCTCACTCACCTTTCAAACCGGAATACACCACAACAATAGCAAGTACTGCTGTTTTGCGGTAGAATATCTGATGAGTGGGTGGTACCTACCCAGACAAGCTTGCACAAAGCTCCACAACCGGAAGAATACTTTAATATATTGACATAAACAACTAATATGATACGATACGTATCTGTTAATTAGAAAATAAATCAAGAAAATATTACTATTATTGTATACGAGAATGTTTGAGTGTATGTTATTACAGAAAACGCTGAAACGAATCCATGGTTCTAATAACATCAAGACTAATTATTCCTACGATCTAACTTATGCTTAAAAGATACTTATTTTGGGTCGCTCTCAAATAATTGAGATGCCCTTTCGGCCGTTAACTTTTTAATTATTCATAAAGAAATACTAAAATGTAATTCACGAAAAGCGTAACAGGGGCCGAGATCTTGTACTATTTCATTATACTTACATTTAAATTTTCTAATAATCCAAATAATCTTATCTTAAGATAATTATACGATAATAACAACAATATTTACATCGGCAAAAGTAAAATTATTATATACAATGTGTAACACAAACTCTTTCTATGTACATTTTTTTGATTAGCATTTTAAAAATTATTACATAAATAGAACCGACACACGATACCTAATAACCACTTCACGGGTCGGACACGAATTTTGTTACACGCTGTATATATAGAAGAAAAAAAGAATTTCTATATGTATACTAAGAAATTTGGAAAAGTTTTTTGTAACTGAAAATATTAATAAATCAATACATATACGTAAGATCTTGTTTCAACCGATCTTTTAATTTAGACTATTGACGCGACGGTCGTTAATTTCATGTCCCTGTTATATAAAACTTGGAATGAATAAGAATAAAAAATAAAATTTTACCTTTAAAATATTTATAAATGTATAAATATAGGTACTATTTGATTTGATTATGTCTTTACGAAATTAAAAATAAAAACATTATATAATTGTAATATAGTATGGATACCTTGGGTAATGTCTCCAGCATCATGTCCACCATAGCCGCTGAACCGTACTCTTTCCAAGCGTCTGCCTTCTTCGCCATCTGCTCTGCATCGGCCACGGCCTTAGCCTTGATAGCATACGCTTCTGCCTACAAAACGCCACAGATAAAAAATACTATAACTCTTTTCGTTTAAAAAAAGCACACATTTAAAATTACAAACGCAACTAGCCCCGGACGCCTAACCACAAAATTTGGCGTGTGTTGTCATCACATTTTTTTTTATATGATAGATAGGCAAGCATGTGGGCCACCTGATGATAAGTGGTCAACAACGCCCATAGACATTGGCAGAGTAAGAAATGTTTGCCATCGCTTACATCGCCATGGGCAAACAACGTTGGGAACTAAGATGTTATGTCCCTTGCGCCTGTAATTACACTGGCTCACTCACCCTTCAAACCGGAACACAACAACGCAAAGCACTGCTGTTTTGCAGTAGAATATCTGTTGAGTCGGTGGTACCTACCCAGACGGGCATGTACAAAGCTCTATCACCGAGTGTATTATGTCCTTGATTATGAAATCGTTATGTATAATACAGCACTATTACACTTAATTACTTATATCCGCTCTAATTTTAGTACCAAACACTTGCCTGACACTTTTGCCAACATTCAGGACTCTATTTTCTATAGATTTTTCGAGATCTCGACCGACGATAGCGCGTCAATTCAATATCAAAAAAAAATTATAAAGTTATTTTTTTGTCTTTAAACCTTGTGAATGGAGTAGGCCATATAAAGCGTGTTAAAATCACAACACTTGTTTTGGCTTCGCCGTAGTCGGGTAAAAGTAGCTATTGTGTTTTTAGACTTAACTGATATTTCTAATATATTTTCTCGTCGTACTGAACGTTAAGTGTACGACTATACTCCAAGTTATTATTTAAAAAGCCGTAGATTAATTAACATGTTACTAACTTCGCCGCGAACTTTCACAGCCTCGGCTTCAGCTTCTGCTTCCAGAACTGTTTTGAGTCGGTGTGCTTCGGCCAACTTCTCCAATTTGAATTTCTCTGCCTCGGCCGGTCTAGAAATTTATAACAAAACACGTTCAAAAACTCCACACATAAAAATATATAATGCGACAAATCTGACAAAATTTATAAGCTAGATGTTACGTTCGACGCACAGGACCCCTATGGGCGTAAAATTTGCCGTTAGTGAAATCTACAGCGGCATATACCTGTGAGAAATGAGACCTATGTAGCTGAGAATAAACGAGGATGCGGAACAAATTCTTAAAGATCAAACGAACGGTTATCTATATCCAAGCTGTGTAGGGGGTCTCTCGAGTACGAAGAGCAGAGACACAGATTCAGGATCTGAATAGTGAGAGAGCGATAACCGTTAATGCAATTACAACAAAGTTGCAGATACACAGAATTACCCGCGCAGTTTATAGGAAACTGTATTTACTGCACAGACGCGTGGGACGCCGTGAGCGTTATATTTTCCTTAAGAGTGCTGCATTGATCGAGATAAGGGAGAACTCAAAATGGCAATAAAAAGTTGACTATAATTGGTAATCGAGGAGCTGTCTTGTGATTAGATCACGCTCCATGCTGCGTAGTATCTACATCAGCCGTTGCTTAAGATAATTGTGAACGATAACAAGCATTTATAGACATAAGAGACATAGTGTTGCAATATTATGTTGGTAGTATTTCGTTTGAAATAGAATTACATCCTATATCAGTATTATAATAGTCACCTATGTAAACGACGTAATTAATTATTTAGATACAAACACGGCGCGAAAATAAAAATAATAATGTAATCTGTACTGAAAAATGTAAACGGCACGGACGCACATGACGGTGGCGAATAAATATAAAAAATAAAATACAAATAATACGATCGAAATGAAAAACACATGCTGTTTTACTCTATGATTAAAATATTTCGTTGTATGATTATAATTTCATTTAATTTATAATATGTAAAATATGTAATCTGTAACATATGATTACTTGTTGGTCGTAATAAATGATTTATTATTATTATAACACGGCGACGAAGCGGAGTGAAAACTAGTAAATTATAAGACTACTTGAAAGACTTTGTAAAAATACTAATTTTGCGTACCAACTTCATTATAAACTTTGTTTATTCAAATAAATCCACTTTTTGTCATCATTGTCCTATTACTGATGTTATGATATGTCACGAGTAGACGGTACCTAATCTGACGGGCTTGCACGAAGCCCACAAAGTATTAATACATCAAGTCATTTTTAACTCTACGTAATACCAAGAAAACAGAGCTCTATTTACAACCCTATTATTTATAATACGATCATTAATTGTATTATCAATTATTTGTATAACAAGAGAAGCATTAACGATAAGAAAACACATATTACGTACTTCTTGAAAAAAAAAAAAAAAAATTTCGACGGCAATTCAGACGGCGAATTGTCAGTTTCCTCGTCTAAGCCGACGATTAGAACAAATTGCTTTAGATTATCTTAATAGGCTGTTAAATGTCTCACGACTGACCTACAGAACATTACACATGTCATATTATTGCTCTCGTTTACTTCACAGAAATCGTACAGATATAATAATTTTAATAGAAATATTTAAAATAACGTTTAGGTAACTATTATTATGTATATATCTTGTAACTCATAGTTTAATAAAATATATTTGACAAGAAAACAAGCAATTAATTGATTTCTAATTGGTTTTCGTAACACAATTTCATATTAAGTCAATCACTTTACATTAAAAATGTGATGATTAAATAGATTGATATGATATAAGTAGAATGTGTGCGCAAAAACAGGTCTACCCTCTATACTATCGTCTCGTAAACCGGACGCTCGTGACCGCTCGGTGATAGCAAACTTCTAAACATACTGTTGCTACTAAGAATTTATTGAGAGAAAAGCCTCAAAGTATTGGTTAAAACCTAGGACATAAATGGCATTCGAATCTCAATTATAGTAAATAAATAATAAATATTCTGGGACATTATTCACACAGGGCCTGATCCCAAACTAAACAGAGCTTTCAGAGGTTTCTATTGTACAACCAGACAACTGATATACTATGTATACTAGTTTTCTTTCGTAAATACATACTTATATATATAATTACACCCAGACTCAGGACAAACAGGTTCATGCACACAAATTTCTGTCCCGGGTGGAAATCAAGCCCACGACCAGCGGCGCGAAAGGCAAGTCTCTACCAACCACGCTAGCCGACTAGTCTAATAATAAGTCGGTATTATTACGATGGAATTTTAACATGTCGGCATAACGACAAATAGATACATTACATTACCTGCGCACGGTGGCCTCTAACTCCTTCTCACGCCTCTGCACCTCCCACTTCTGGACATTGATCTCCTGCGAACGTTCCACGACTGCGATTTGCATTTGCTCCTCCTTGATGCGTTGCTTAGTCTTAGCTGCCTGTAGCTCGTATGCCATCTCAGCTTCGGCCTGAATTAAAAAAAAAAAAACAAAATTACCTGGTCGATTGAAATCAGACATCAGCGATCAACAGGCGTTTTGTAAAAAAAACGAATCAATGTATTCCAACGAAAAATGAAGAAGGTTCTAGAATCTCTCAAAGCTTCACTTCGTTCCGGAAAGTTCTACGACCGTTACACATGCCAAACTAAAATAGACCTTTTGCTGTGTACAGTCGGGTTTCTTTTGTATTGTTGAATTGTTTTTAAAGCGAGTTACGTATTTCGAACTCGAAGGAAGGTCGTTAATATTCATTATTGCTTATTGTTATGTACGTTATGTTTTATATATTACAATAATCATCGCGTTCGTAAATTAATAGCGAGCTCTGCGACGGCTATAGTTTAGTTTCGGAAGCGCCAGTGAATTTACCTCTGGATAGGGTTGCCAGGTCGCCAAACCTAATAGCCGGACAGACCAGCCAGTTTGGCCGGACATTTGGGGTAAAAGGCCGGACATCCTACATTATTGAGGATTTTGGATCTCAGTATATTAATACTACAACTACTAGGTACTACTAGGTACGACAAAAATATTGTATGTAAAATCATGTATTTTTTATTATTGCCATAAATCTTGTTGACTAGCTCGTTTGCGAAATGTAAAATACCTAACAAAAGCCGGACAAGCCGGACACCGTTTATTTTGGCAGCCACGCAATCAAAAAGAAACGCTACCTTTGGACATCTATAAATGTGAACGACCGTATTTCGTATATTGTGATTATAAATCCCTTTTTATTTTCGACCGCATTTTATTACCCAATGTTTTTTGTTTTTAATTCCATATCTAACTAAACTTTGTCGTGTAGTCAGACTGTAAAATACTGTGTAACTTTATTGAGCGAATTGACCACCAAACCAGTTCGCATGAAATGTTCGCGAAAGATTATTATAGTTTTTAATGCAGTTTATGCAGATAAGATAGAAAGTATTACGTATATTCAGTTTTGATTGATTACCTTCTTTGTTTGCACCTCAACATCATAGGCAGCTTTCTTCAGCTCGAAGTCCCTCTGCGCCTTGGCTATCTCCGTGTCATTGAGGAACCTTGCGGCCATCCGTTGTTCTTCCGCCATTGCCTCCTTAATTTTCGCTTCCGCTTGCGCTTCCGCCTCGCCTATACGAGCATCGCGCTTCACTTCGGCCGTACGAGCCATACCCAATGCTTTTAGATAACCCTGTTTTAATTTTTGTAATAATAAGAATTTTTTCATGTTATAAATTAAGGAATCTAATGAACGAACCAGCAATCATGACGACACTTATGTCACGCTTCGCTTTGTGTTCGCTCGGGACAACACATAATAATAATATCCCGGGACATTATTCATACAAGGCCATCTATCTCCAAACTAAGCAGAGCTTGTACTATGGAATCCAGACAAAAGATATACTTTCATATACTACTTTTCTTTTGTAAATAAATACTTATATAAATAATTACACCCAGACTCAGGACAAACAGACATGTTCATGCACACAAATGTATGTCCTGGGTGGGATTCGAACCCACGACCTGCGGCGTGAAAGGCAAGTATCTTACCAACCACGCCAACCGGCTCGTCATAATATTCGACATTTAAAGTTTTTTTTATATATTAGGAATATGGTAGTGATAATTTTTTCATATAACCTTACCTCTTCATCCCTTATATCTTTCAAGGTGTATGACACGACTGTGATTCCCATATTTATCAAATCACTGGAAGCCACTTCGAATACCTTAAATGACAAAAATATATTTATGTCCAATGTACATATTTCACATTTAAAATGAATATTCTTAGGGATCTTAAAAAAATGACCTTTTTCGAGAAAATTTTTCTATCTTTATATATTTCTTCGACAGTCATCGAGCCCATGATAGCGCGCTGGTGGCCCTCTAAGGTAACTAGAGCAATATGCTGGATCTCTTGTTCGGATTTCCCGAGGAATTGCTCGCATGCTGATAACAACATTTCAGCATTCTGTCCTTGGATTTTGACCTAAAATTAATTTCAGAGGATTATAATAATAATATTAATTTACTAAAGGTATCTTCTTACATACAAGTCCATTACATACAAATCGTTTTATATTAAATTAAATAGATAAAAAGTACCTGAGCAATGCCAGTAACAGAAATAGGCACCCCCTGGCTTGTGTAGACCGTCGGAGATTCAACTTGCAGAGTCATAGTGTTAAGAGATATTCGCTGAACCCGCTGTATTGCAGGCCATACAAATGCCCGCCCACCAGGCACAAGTAAAGGTTTTGAATAGCAACATCCTGCACAACAAATATGAATAAAAATCGAAAACCGTTATTTTCTATGGCTTCAATAATACATATTACTTAGATGTTTTGAAAATATATACATCCTTTTCATATAATATATTAGACTGTTACTGCTGGGCAAAGTTTCATATCTAAAACTATAATTAAAATTTTTAAGTCTGTGTCAAGCATAAACTTAATTATTAAACAAGCTAAGTACAAAGAAAACTTTAGATTACAAACTTTAAGCAATAGTAATACTGGTTATTAATATTGATCAATCGCTTGCTATTTTATATTACACTAGCTGTGCACGCGGTTTCACCCGCGTATAATTAATGAAAATATAATGAATAAAAATCGGCCTAGAACCTTCCCCGATAAAAGGACTATAAACCACAAAAATAATTTTTAAATTTGAATCAAGCCGAGTTTGTCTGGCTAATCTCAGGGTAGTTCCTGAGACAAACTCTTCAGCTTTATATATTAGTATAGATACACTGTTTATTAGAGATTTTAAAGAAACTTTAAAATTTTCATTTATATTAATATATCTTATAGTAGAATAAACTGCAGAGATTCAAAATAAATTTCTATAAACAGTTATATCAATTATTGAGAAATAAGAACTACTTTTAAATGACTTTATAATATAAAAAGCCATTATAATAAAACAAAAACTGATTACAAAACATGTAAACAAGTTATCCATGATGATATTCCATCTGACTCTTTAGCTTAAAATTCGGGCATTAAATTTCAAACAGTAATACATTTACATACAATATAAGGAACAAGTATAAGCTAGATTTACCTATGACTAGAACTAAATATTGAATTAAAACAATTGAATTTGCCGGAGCACAACTATATAATATCAAAGCAATTTTTTGCTAATTAAGCTAAATATATGTATACTAAAATGTTGTTGTAGTATCATTATAAGTGAAATATGTTCTCAAATGAGTACATAAATGATTTATAGCCTTAAAGAGGATTGGTTTTCTTAATTCAAATTTATATTATTTATGTTTATATACAAATAAAATTTCTTAACAACTTGCCCTGTCCATACGTCAGAGACAATAGTTAAACAATAACCATGAATCAAATGTGACTCACAGGACAGGGAAGTTGTTATAACAATAGTATTATTATTATCAGCCACAACATACTAGTGCACTTTTTAAAAATCAATTTAATGAAATGGTACGGATAGAATTTCCAGAACATTGTATTATTAACTTTTGATTAAATGAGTTATTCCAACTCGTTATAATTTTGTTACATCTAGAGTTTGACTTCTATATCTTAAATACAATATAATTATACTGATGTTAATTGTAATTTAGTATAAAAATAATTTTCACTTTCATATCTTAAGAACAAAAGATTTATTTATATATAGACAAGCTTTATAGATAATATTAGAATATATTATGTCAAATGTTTTTTTTCTCCTGTATACAAAACTCAATCATCAAAAGTTCATTTTTTTAATATTGTTATGCATTAATTATTATTTTAATTTATTACTATTAGTATTCATATATTGTCACTGTGTAAGCGATAAAAGAGCCGGTTATGATAAATATAAAGATTTTAAAATATATCCATATCAATAGATTATACTAGGGTAGTGTGACGGTAATGACAAAAAACAACCGCTAATAAACAATCGCCGAGCTTTTAAGAACAATCGCTAATGCATGTGTATTAAACTTTAGAGAACAACAAATAAAAAAATCTATATACTTTAGAATAATTAGTCAAGTGGGCGAGAACACTTACCCGATACTACGAGTGCCTCATTTGGACCACACGTAACAAAACCCCAAGTCATTATTTTATTTTCAATCTGGTAAATAAGTAACAAAGAAACTTAATAAATTAAATTAATAAAACTACAAAACACTAAAAATCAAAACATAAATCGGCTTCTCCGTATTCCGTAATGGTTGGTAGGGGGAAATCCACAGATAATTGTTATATTTTAGACTAGCTTTGACATTGCGTAGTGTAGTTATTGAAATTTTGACATAATCTGTGTCTCATTTTCTAAAAAAAATTAATTAAAGACTAATATTATAAAAGCTTAAAATAACCTGAAACAGGAAATATTTTTATTGACTGTCGAATATCATCGAAATGTATTTCAATCTATCAAACTATGAGAACATAAGGACTAAAGCATCGGCTCACATTGGTTATCTTATTATTTCAATATACTTTGATTATTATAACTGTTATAATATAATGCCCATATAATATACATAATTCTTGGTTTTTGAATTTTTCTCAGGTCCAGTTGGAGTTTTTTACAGACTGTCAATTGTCTATGACGGCTGTTGGTATTTTAAAAGTCGGCGTATATTTTGTCAAATTACGCGCGAAATTTGAAAATGTATCATTTAACAGCGTTTATAATTATATGGTTCTTATCGATTGAATACATTTTTTTAGGGATTTATTTGCATTATAGAATCTAATGAGACACTTTTCAAAAATGGGTTTTTTGATACACTGGCTTTCATCTAGCTAGGTTCGATTTAAAAGCTCGTCACTCATTTTTTCGGGGTCATATTTTGAATCGCGGATACTATATTTTGTTTTTTATATAATGTATACCTAAATATAGTCGTAATTGCGTCGTAATTATTAATTAACAAGCTTTTTCATTTTTTTTCTTTATTTAAAGAGTTTATTCGTTAAAACGAATATGCCACTCTGTAAAATCAACAAATCAACATCATCAATATTACATTATCTTTTCTATTATTAAGGCCGACCTTAACTAATTTTAATAATTGAGCAGCTGTTTCCGTATTTTACACAACACAAGATTTTAATTGAGATTTAAATGACACATTTTGTCTAAAGTCCTCGTTCCGGGCACACTCCACTATAATATGGAAGGCATCTTCTACCACGTTGCAAGACGTACAATTCGGAGAATTAACTTTTCTCATTAAGAATGCGATCTTATTTAGTGGAATATGTCCAGAACGAAGACTGTTATCAATTCAAGATGATTTAGGGGATTGTGGCTGGATCGTGCTTTAAGATGGGGTAAGCATGTTAATAACGTTAGCACCAAAGTTATGAAATTTCTGAACATCTTCAAAGTATTATCTGGACCTGGCTGGGGCATACACCCCAAGCATCTTAGACGCCTGTACATATCTATTATTCGGAGCAGACTAGATTACGCGAGTTTCCTCTACGATAATAGCTGTAAATCACATTTATATAAGCTTGATAAAATTCAAAATCAGTCTATGCGTGTTATAGGTGGATTTGTCAAGTCTACTCCTATACATGTAATTGAATCAGAACTCTGCTTACAACCTTTATTTATTCGAAGAAAATTCTTGGCTGCAAAATATATTCTTAAAATCAAATCTTTTCAGTGTAGTAAAATTAATAAACTATTAAATGAACTAGTTATTCTTCTCAACAATAACTACTGGAGGCATAAGAAAAAACCGTTACTTGCACTTACTTTTAAAAAATTTAAAGATATTTCACCTAGCAGTACTAATCAATTAGAAATGTTTTCTTTTAATAATTGGATTACGAATATTAATTTATCAAATAATATTAAATTTATTGATCAAATTTCTAAACCAAAACGTAATTATAACTCTTCTGTAATAAATTTGATATGCTCTCAAACCTTAGATAAATATAAAACATATTACCGGATTTTTACAGATGGATCTAAAAAAAAAGATGTATCAGGGGGCTGCCTTTTATGATGATCAATTAGGATATGGCTTTAAATTTAAAATTAAAAATAATTTATCTATTATGCATGTGGAACTTTTCGCTATAGCTGAAGCTTTATCGTACATAGAGACTATAGATCATAATAAAATTGCAATCTTTACAGACTCGAAAGGTTCTCTTCAACACTTGGCTCGGTGTACCTCGACTTTTCGAGGCGTTCCGATAGTCTATATTATACTGAAGATACTATTGCACTTTACATCTAAGATAGTTATATTACAGTGGATTCCATCACATTTAGGTATAGAGGGTAATGAAAAAGCGGATTGTTTAGCAAGAGAAGCGTGTAATAATGGCATTGAAGTAGTTTTACGTCCTTCTTGTTCAGATTACTTTTATACAATTAAGAAATATTGCTGTGACTTGTGGGAGGAATACTTTGATGAAAGGTCCAAAGAGAAAGGTATTTGGAATAAAACGATCCAGCCTCAACCCCCTAAATCATCTTGGATTGATAACAGTCGATTTAATAGATCAGACTTAACTATCATAATAATTAACAAGCTTAAAAAACAATATATACAATTATTTATTTAGTGTAGTCTCATAGTCTTACAGTTTTTTATACTATACAAATAAAGGGCATTTAAACATAGGGCATTTCCTAAATCCAAATATTTTATTTATCAGTAAGCTCAGTTGCTACACTCACTCAACTACTTTGCTAACTCATTTGGTATAATTATAATGAACACTTGTTACTATCGAAAAAACATTTTTTTTAAAACTATTATTGCAATTAACAAAGCATGGCAATTAATTTTTCTATTTGTATATTATATCGTTATCGTCTATTTTTATTACAATTTGAACGAGAACATCAAATACAAAAGTATTTATTTTTGTTAAAAAATTAATGAAACAAATCACGTCACCTGATTTTAATATATAATAATAACATTTAGAATATTAAATATGTATTCAAAATGTTATTATCGGGAATACTTGAGAAAGCCCGAACAGTCCGTGAGCCTATTTATTTCACTTTAATATTTATAATCCACATAAGTCAACCAACTACGAATAGCCAATGTTGCGAAATCTGAAGACTGAGTAGAGTTGGTGTAGGTTCTGACAGATCTGGACACAACTGAACTTACTGACTTATTGAGGAATACGTGGTTTTTTTTTTATTAGAGGTAATTGTTAAGTCCCTTCTAATTATAGAGCGGTCAGCAATGATATTTTGTGCAATATGGTAGGGTCTGCCTCGGAAACTTTCTTGTTTTGTGAATTTGAAGATAATATTCTATTAATTATGCTGATTGAGTGCGTCACATTGTGCAAATTGCAAATCGGCTATCACGCGCGTGTTTGCCAAGTTATATGATAAGTCTTTTTTGTTTAATAGTAGCAAAATTTTAGGCTTATGTCAATATCCATAGTCGTTTCTAAAGATTTTGACAATGTGCTTAACTGTCAACTTACTAAATTACTTACTTTAAACCACATGCCAATCTGCAAGTTTAAGTTTAAAGCAACCCGTCTATACTGTAACGACCGTGAAACGCCTATTTAGGCTTGTATTTTTTACTTTTATATAATAATAAAATAAAGCGTCGAACCAAGGGCACTGAAAGATAATCTTGTTCTACCGTGATCAAGCGCCGGTGCTACCTACGACATCTTTTAGACTAAACTGCTAAACATATACCACCAGAATTAGTTGAGTTTTAAAACATTGGCATAGTAAGCGAGTTCACAATGTTAAATGAGATAAAGTTCTATCTCGGTCGTGTGGTTTGGAACATGAGGTAAGACTTAGAAAGCTCTACTAAGCTCTGCAAATTTTACGTTATGTGCGCATTTGTGCACACAGTAACCAACGCCTTGGATAGCATATTGACGGAGTTAGTGTATATAATATAAGTTACGCTGATGATATGGATATGGCATCTATTGACAATGCCAAAATACATGGATTAAAATATAATGTTGGTCTTCGAATCTGCTTAGAAAATTCCCGAATACAATCAATGCGGTAAAAATAAATATGCATTAAACGGCAGAATTTAATTCTATTTTCAATACAACAAAAAAATCCGTTTTTTACGTTAATATGAGGCTATTTAAAAAGTCATATAGAGTGACGATGTATATAATATATAACAACAATCAAAATATATCCTAATATATAATATCAATAATAATAGATTTTAGTTTAGTAAATAATAAAAATATCAAAACTAAATATTGGCAGCAATAATAATATTCTGATCATAATTTTTATAAACACGGTTATTTGTATGAAGTGCTTAAGTGCTTGACTGAAGTTATTCATTTTAAATAATAGATCACATACTAACCGCCAGCCTCAAGAATGACGATGGAATAGAAAGGGTGAGAAGAGCGTTGTCGATAAAATGTAATGTGTGTTTATTTCTCTGTGAGTTCATTTCTCATTTTCCTTGTAACTAACATGACTTCATTGTTCTAATTTTGCAATTGACTCTTGTTACTTGTACAGTTCAGTACAGTAACAGCCTGTGAATGTCCGACGGCTGGGCTAAGGCCTCTTCTCCTCTTTTTTGAGGAGAAGGTTTGGAACTTATTCTACCACGCTGCTGCGGGTTGGTGGAATACATATGTGACAGAATTTCAATGAAACACTAGCAGGTTTCCTCACGATGTTTTCCTTCACCGTTAAGCACGAGATGAATTATAATCACAAATTAAGCACATGAAATTCAGTGGTGCATGCCCGGGTTTGAACCCACGATCATCGGTCAAGATTCACGCGCTCTTACCACTGGGCCATCTCGGCTTGTTACTTGAGTAAATAAAAATTTATTATTATTATTAAAAAATGTGTTTTATTTAAACGTAAAAGTTCACACGTTTACGTAAGGCACGTGCAAATAAAAGTTAACTAAGAAAAACATATATTGATTAAAGTCTTAACTCTGAAAGAGACAAATTTAATAAAACAGCGCAGTAGTTACTTTATCACGTACATTTATTTTATAAACTATAGTTATGCTAACTACAAGTATTAAAAGAGAAGAATTTAAGCTAGACTCTGGTTATGGAACTAACATAATAATGGCTAGGTATTAATAATAGCAATAAATATACAATAAGAAATATTCAAGCCCATCTCTAATACCATGGTAACTGGTTACCATGGTATCAGAAGCTTATCGATGCGAATTTATATTTGGCAGACATTAAATCGATGGAGCCGACATCCAGGCCTTTTATATTTCAAAGGGAGATAATATGAATATTTTTTTGAATAAAATGACGTTGGCATCGCGCGTCAAGTATAAATCGTCCACAAAAATGTAATGGATATAATTAATGTTATGTACATAAGTAATGGAAAGGAGCGATTTGAAATATTTATTTCAAATATTCGAGTTCTAAGTCTGTATAGTTCAAAATCGGTGAGCAAAATATCTGCCTTTTTTTTCGTTTCTAAGGATTTATTTCGAATCTTATTTACGAAACTAGAACAATAATTATTTTTTTTTAAATGTTTACATCTACGTCCTTCGGTAATGCAGAGGGCATTCGCTGGACGTCTACCTCATGGATTTTCGTCATTTTCAGATTTAACATGATTAGCATACGCATAGCATATCAGGCATAAGCAAATAATAATTAGTAAAAGCTGATAGGTATTATTTAATTTTAAGCGCGAATTCAAAAACGCAAGCTTTTAATTAAATGACCCAAACTGATTCGTATTGATCTGAACTACAGCTTGTAAATGTAATTACATTATTTATTTGAAATATTAATAAATTTTATTATACGTACTCTTAAGTCACCTTGCTTTTGTTTTTGCACAATCGAACCACGGTAATGTTATTTATTGGATTATGCCACAAAATTACACATACGTTTACGTCACACCGATCCACGTACATAAGATACTTTCTATAAAATTATATTTTATAATTGACAGTAGCGCTGCATGATGCGTTGCAAAAAGACACCGTGATTATTATTTTTTTATGTAGACGTTTATTCATACTAATTAATTATTATTATGTACCTCTAAGACTTTTTTTTTGTTGAATAGGTAGGCGGACGAACGTATGGGCCACCTGAAGGTAAGTGGTCACCTACATAGACATTGGTATTGTAAGAAATGTCATCGCCAATCACTTACATCACTTCCATCACCAATGTGCCGCCAACCTTGGGAACTAAGATGTTATATCCCTTGTGTCTGTAATTACACTGGCTCACTCACCCTTCAAACCAGAACACAACAATAACAAGTACTGCTGTTTTGAGGTAGAGTATCTGATTGGGTGGTACCTATTCAGACGAGCTTGCACAGAGCTCTACCACCAGTAAAGACTGTAAAGTAATACACTTGCGTCTCACTAAATCAACTCATCCCCTTTGTTTGTATTTAAAGTAATTTATAAATTGGGTAAATCAGAATTTTTTTTTAATAGAGTTTGTATTCGTGATAATGTTTCAGCTTCACAATTACTCCATTAATATTTTACGCGATTTAGTATTTTTTAATGTAAATGCTATGAATGGAAAATACACTCCGTATTCACACTGAAATACTCTATAAAAATCCCCGTAAGAGAAATTATTATAAGGCCTCGAAGAGACTCGAAGATCAAATGCAAGTCGGTGCAGGTGCACTTCTGAGTCGGATGTTCTCGCTAACGATAATGCTCGTTATCACACTATTCCAACACCTAAGAATTCTTGCCGAATTCGGTATTCAGTTCATGGATCGGCCACCACTCAATCCTGACCTAAATACGATCGACTTAAAGCGATTTGTGAGACGATTCTAAGCGAAGGGTCCGAGTCAGAAATCCGGCCCAGTAAACATTGACGAACCCAAAACGCCATTGTTAGAGGATTGGGTAGCGATTTCTCAAGATTTTAACAAAAAAACTTATCAGGTCAATGATGAATTGGATGTAAGATATGATGCGTTGCCTTACAATATGTGGGCATGGCAAATATAAAATAAATGTAATAGTTTGTTTATAATTTTAAGTATTTTAATTACTTTCTACCATATTTATTTTTCTTACATTCCATTAGTCAGAAACATTAAAAATATTAATAAGTAATAATTAAAATCATCATAGAAACATACTTTGATTTTCTTGTTATGAACTATTACCTAGACATAAAATGGATTCTGTTTCAATCGCAATTCTGCCACTCTTTATTACTTTTAACATTACAAGAATTAAATCAAGTAAATATGCGAAGGAAATTGAGCCTTGTATCTCCCTCACGCGTTAACTGCAAGCTCGATACATATATTACGAACGCCCTGCAAGTTTACTACAAATACTTATACCTAACTAATAACTAAAAATTTTTTTTATTGTTTGGGAGGTTTGTTTCGTTAATCTAATTGTATACAGTCTCTAATTTGATTGTATATTTTGTTATATGGAAATAATTGTATCTTAGCTATAATTTTTGCAAGCCGCAATTGCTATCGTTATCTTGATAGCAGTCATTTTACGTAGCATTCACGGTTTATGTTTGTCTATTATAATGTATTTGAAAATCTATTTTACTCATGAAACAATTTTTTGCTACGAATGCTCTTAGCTGATAATGATATTATATACTGTATACTTATATACTATATAAGATGCGCGCTGTCATTGATAAATAATTTTATAATATCCTTCCTTCCTTAAAAAATAACTTTAATTTTTATATACATAATATAATCATTTTGGTTAAAGTTTAGTTTTTTGATAGTTCAGTTTCAATTATTCCAGTGTATTTGGAAATTCGTATCTTAAGGGTCTTCTTTGACGTTCCGCCGCACGAAGTTTTACGTTTTTAGCGCTACTGTCGCAACTATCGAGGCTCGGGCACGGCAAGCACACATATACGTATGCAGAGTGGGGTCGTCGCACTTTTTTTTCCTAAACTAAATTTTAACTTTATTGTCACTGATTTTGAAATGTTGTCAAATACATATCTATAGCGTTGAGGTGAGTAGTTTGGTATAAATAAACTTCTTGGTGTCGTAATGTGGAATAATACAAAAAATTGACGAAAGACGAATGTGGAATGCTTTATTAAAAACGGAACAAGTATATATACAAAAAGTGAAATAAAAATAGATCAATAGGAATACAAGAAAAACATTATATAAACATTATTGAAACAAACATTTTATGCTAAAATAATAAAAACAATATTATTATTACTGTAAAAATAAATGTTTTATTTTTTTAATTACTCAATATAAAAAAATATGTGAATAAATACATAAAATAATTAAACTTCTAAAGAAAAATATATAATTCCTGAATCGAAATATATATTTTACAACATTTATTCTACTATGAAATTCACTTTCTCTCTTTCTAACCAATTGGAATAAAGCGGAATAAAAAGGATAGCGGGAATTTTGTAGTTTGACTTTCGGTTTCTTGGTTCTGCTACGGAAATCTATTACACAATAATCGACCTTACTGATGAAGTACCTAAAGACTATATTTGCCTGAGCACGTTAGCTAATAAAATAAAAGGATAGCTAAGTTCTCAGGCGATTTGATGAGGCTAGGCATTACCGAATTCAGATATCTAAAATCGGATTTTGAAATCGATTTGTAAGTCTGAAATCGGATAAATATCAATTTGCAAAACCAATGATGACGATGAGGCATGAAAACGTTTCGTATATCCTCACTAGATAGCGCTTTGACGTAACAAAAACTAAAAGAAACATTTTATGCTCAAATAATAAGAACAATATTATTATTACTGTAATAATAAATGTTTTATTTCTTTAATTACTCAATATAAAAAAAAAATGTGAATAAATACATAAAATAATTAAACTTCTAAAGAAAAATGTTATAAAAATGTATAATCCCTGAATCGCAGTATTGAAGTTTTTGCCGCAGCTTATTATATATACAAGCGTGGCGGTCTACCAATTGGAAGTGTGTTCTTTAGTGTGATGCCACTACTGTTCTTAGATCACAATAACAAGGATTATGAACTCCGTTCTTCGCATTTCCACTTGAGTACTATATTTCCCGTTGAGTTGAGAGTCAGAAATTTACTGACTAATGAGGCTTTGTTAGGTGGGCCATCACGCGTGTTTCGTTTTATGCATAAATGGGATTTGGTCATTTTTATTATTTAGTGTTCAAAACACTATTTATAAATACTTTGTTTAGTTTTACGTTATCAATGAAAATAAGAATAATTTGAATTTTTACGACAATAAATTTATTGCCTCAGTTGTTGTTTTACTGACCAATATAACTAGGAAATGGACGAAATAAGTAATTATATACATAAATATTTCAAAAAATTATATTTATTTATAAAAAAAATTGCAATGTATCATTATATATGAGTATGTTATAATTATGTAACTAGTTAGAATTTCAATTCGAGTTATTTTTTGTTTTTTTATCAAACTACAAAATATACAAAATATTATCAGTAAAAATATCGTATCAAATGATAAAACACTAAAAATACCAAAAAAAAAACAGAATACATAAGCCGGTGCGCGTCCTAAAATTTATGATGAACAGTCTCTTTGACAACTAAAACGTTCAAATACATACTAAATACGCTTTTTACGCACACATTGATTTGTGTAAGTACACGGTTCGATCGCGATCTATCAATGCGGCGCAAACCGACGTGCTCTCACTTCGGAGGCGCGTGGCCGACTGGTCTGCGAGGGTTATCGGCGGCTCGCATAAGAAAACGCGTACAATTTCATTGTAATTTATTATAACAAAAAATAAGAAAATGTTTATTAAAAAATGAAGACTCCAGACGTTTCTTTATAGTTTTAACTTTATTATTTGATAAAATTCATTTCTAAATTCTCGACGATTACGATAATTTCGTCTTAATAAGGAAGTGCGATTTTACACGTTTTAGTGATTTTTCTGATTTTTTTTACACTTATCCATAAACATTATCTTAAATTCGAATGCTCTACACGTAAGTTAAATTCATTGGCTAACTGTGTGATTTATTTCAAGGTTGTGGAGCATCGCTTTCTATATAATTTTATCGAAATCCCGACCTTCGAATTTCCACAAACGTCAAAGAAGACCCTTAAAGGGGCTAAAATAAGTTAAAGCCTTGTTAGTAAATGTGTCTCTTTTAAAGCTAGTTAGTAGTTGTGCGTCTACAGTGCTATTCTGTAAGAACTCTTCATTGGTTACCTTTTTTTTTTTTTGACGCTGGGAAAACTTATTACACTTTTCCCCCCACGGGAACAGTGGGGGGGGGGGTATGTGGGGCTCTTAATATGTCCAGGGCACCGAGTGTGCCCCGGTCATCAGAATATCCACTAAAAACTCAGCGGTACCCTTCCCGTCTTAACGGGAGCGCCACGGGATCGCTTGCGCATGCTACCGTGACGCTCCGACGGCCGGCCCGCCTATGCGGGCCTCCATTCACTAGGGAGGAGTCCCAGGGTACTGGGAACCCCCCTAGTCCCGGCGGCGCCTATTGTGGCGGGGAGAGAAGGTGCGCAAAGCGCCGCTTTCTTCTCCCCAGTCTTCTCCGGTGGAGCGGGTCCGCAGCGGCATCTTCCTCCCGCTCCCGCTCCGCGGCCTCTTTCTGCGACATCACACTTTCGCAGAAGGAGACCATCTCTGACCAGCACCCCTCGCTTCCGAGCATCGCGTTGATGATGCTCGGCAAGGAGAGGTCTCCGCCAACAACCGCCGCCAGGGAATGCCTCTGGGGCCCCCACGCGGCACACTCCATCAGGGTGTGATGCGCCGTGTCGAATGGCGCACCACACTCGTGGCAGGAGGGTGACACCTCCCGCCGCGCTATCTCGTGCAGGTTCTTACCGAAGCAACCGTGTCCAGTAAGCACCTGCGTCAGCCTGATTGAGAGCGTGCCTCGTTTCCTTCTGACCCAGCGACTCAAGTGGGGACGTATCGCCTCCACTGGCGCCAGGCCCGCCGTGGGGGACCCGAGGTCCTCCTCCCATCAGGTGATCAGGGCTTGAGGGTCGCCGCTGTCAACGACACCCTTATCGCCCTCACTGCTATGACCCTCTGCGGTTTTCGCAGAAGGGCCCGGTTGGAAGCGGTGAGTGCGTCCACCCAAATCGGGGCACCGTACAGTGCCATCGACCTCACTACGCCGGCATAGAGGCGCCGACATAGCGATCCCGGTCCTCCCACGTTGAGTAGGACGCGGCCTAAGGCGGCGGCGGCATTGACGAGCTTCGGGCCGAGCTGCACGAAATGCTGCTCGAAATGCTGCTCGAAATGCTGCCCGAAGCTCCAACGCCCGTCCAGGATCAGGCCCAGATACTTCATCTGGGCCAGCACCTTGATCACCGTCCCGTGGACGGGGCCTCGTCGGGGGCCCCTCCATGGACCGTGGAAGAGGAGGGCCTCCGTTTTGGATATGGAAACCCTCAAGCCCAGCATCCCCCGAAAGTCCCGCCCCGTCGCGGTGATGAGGGTGTCGTCCGCATAGCACAACATCCCCATACCGGGAAGGACGGGGGCTCTCAGGACCCAGTCGAAGCCGACGTTCCACAGAATTGGGCCGAGAACCGACCCCTGTGGAACGCCGCAGCCAACCCGACGCCGGACCAACCTGCCGTCGCCCCCCGCCCAGACGACCTCTCGGTCCTGGAGGTACGCCTCCAACAGCCTCCTCAGATAGGTCGGCACCCCATGATATCGGAGTGCCTCCCTGATCGTCTCGAACTGGAGATTGTTGAAGGCGTTCGGCACATCCAGCGAAACCGCCAGGACCACTCGCCCCTGGGCCACCGCTTCCGTGGTCCGAGTCTTCAGGGCGTTTAGGGCGTCGACCGTCGAACGACCCGCCCTGAACCCGAACTGAGCCTCTGAAAGACCCGGACCTACCTCGTCGAGGTGCCGAACGAGACGGGCTGCGAGAATCTTCTCAAACAACTTGCCCGTCTCGTTCAGCAGCACAATCGGCCTGTACGCCGAGGAGGAACCGGGTGGTCGACCCTCCTTCGGCAACAGCACCAACTTGCCCTGTTTCCAAGGCTTCGGAAACTGCCCGCTGTTCAGACATTCGTCGAACAGCCCCCGAAGCCTTGCACCTAGGTATTCCAGGGCGTCGCACAGAACACGCCATGGAACACCGTCCGGACCCAGCGCCGTCTTCTTGGCCCTCAGGTGACCGAGGGCCATCTCCATTTCCCGCTCTGTGATCAGTGGAGGAGCCACTGCGTCCTCTATCACGGAGCGGGGGGCCATGGGCGGAGGGACAAACTCACCCGGGTGGGGAAACAGTTTCCCCACCAGGCGCCGGAAGAGCTCCGGCGGCAGCGTTTCCGTCACGGGGGCGGCTTGGGTACGGAACTTTCATTGGTTACCTGTGACAACCGACTTTGCAACAAACTATTTTGATGCGTGTATTCTTGAAATGTTATAATTACTATGGTCAATTACGCATATCAGTGTCTGACATTTCACCACTGGTTTCTGCGGTGAGTCTCGAGTTTGTTCTTACTGAATAACCCTAATTGTACTCTTTATTCGTGTACACGGAAATAATTCTTCGGCGTTACCAAGGTTACCCAAAAACTGACATTTGAGAAAGTTCAAATGTTTCCTGGAACGTATCTAATTTGAAATTTCATGGTATATTGTGATTACTTTATTATAATATAAGTTTGATTGGCTAGTTATCAATAAAATGTAATGACAGTAATTATAATATTAATATAATTTGAGTCTTTTCTCTTTTCTAATCCTGACTATATGTTGTGTAATCAATTTTTTTATCCCAAATAAAACACCTTCGAAAAACTTTTAACTGTTCTAGCACGACAAGCTCAAAGAAAAAAAAACCCATTCGCCAAAAACCAAATGGATTTCTAGTGTAAGATTTAAAATATAAATTCCATTAAACTTTACTTTCTTCTTACATACATACATTTTACTTTAAAAGGATACCTTGTTTTCTATTAACACTACGTTTCTAATTAAAAACCTATTTTAAACATTTTATCAGAAATCAATTAGAGATTTGGGCACTAATTTTGATAAAAGGTTCATTAGGTTATTATTATTATAATTTTTTTTTTTTTTTATGGTATAGGTTGGCGGACTAGCAAATGGGCCACCTGATGGTAAGTGGTCACCAACGCCCATAGACATTGACAGAATAAGAAATGTTAACCATCGCTTACATTGCCAATGCGCCACCAACCTTGGGAACTAAGATGTTATGTCCCTTGTGCCTGTAATTACACTGGCTCACTCACCCTTCAAACCGGAACACAACAGTACCAAGTACTGCTATTTTGCGGTAGAATATCTGATGAGTGGGTGGTACCTACCCAGACGAGCTTGCACAAAGCTCTACCACCAAGTATTATTATTTTCAAGGTTATTATTAGAGTCAGTCTGTTATTTTGTTTTCGATTTCAAAACCCAAACTTACTTAATGCTAGCATTTATCACTGAGATAAAAAATATGTAATATTTATAACGTCCTGGGTGATATTGGGATCCTTAGTCGAAATAGGGAATTTGAACCCAAGACAAGAATTGCTGCGAATTAAAGTCAGTTCTGTTAGACAAAATCGCGACATTCAGAGGAAGCCTCGCATTTTAATTTTGATCCGGTTGATATAGCGATGCCGTACGTAGGAAGTGGCCGTGGAAGCATTTTGTCGACATGATTCCGCAGCCACTTTGATCCGTGCCGAAGACGGCCATCACAGTGGTTTTAATGTGTTACAATCCTATCTAAGGATTTCTACTATTGCATGAAAAAAAAACCCAGAACGTTAGCGATATTTTAGTTTTCTTTTTTGTTATGCGAATGAAAGAGCTATTTGCTTAAGCAGTGACATAGCACAGGTAAATAGCAACCGGTGTGGGTCAAAAAATTTGCATCGCTCTTATTTTTGCAATTAAATATAAAAATGAATCTAAAAAGTACTCATTGAAAAACACTAACCTGAAAAGTGAAAATGACATGTAAAAAATGTTTTTACCGCCACCGCCCTCGACAAAGTGCCACCCAGTACGGACCACACCCTCCGCCCCCCCATATTACGCCACTGTGTTTAAGTAATCCCATCGACACATCGAGCATGAAACGCCTGTAGCTATTAAGTAGTTTTAATGAATTGATACAAGATTATATTTAAAAAAGATTGGAATTGGATTATAATCAATCCGTAAAATAAATTGAAGTTCCTGTGGAAAATGGTTTTGCTTATTTTATCTCAATTTTATAAATGCGAAAGTGAATTCTTTGTTAGTTATACTTTCGAGTCGTAACTACTCAACCGATCATCTTGAAATTTTGCAAACACGTTATCAGAGGTATAGAGAAGGACATAGGATACCTAAAACCTGCCCCGGTCACTACTACTTACTACTTAATTTGATACAAAAAATCAGTCAGGTGTTTCAATAATTTATTGCGGAACTCTTATAATATATCGATACAGATATGATACGTGAATTTGTAATTGAATGAATGGAAAGTTGCGAGCTTTTTTCGACGAATTTGATGATTTTTCTGAAATCCAGCTAGATAGGCGTATTGATAGACGGTTTCTTCTTGTGGGTTTTGGCTTAATCCTAGGGGCTGTAGTTCCAGATGCCGACTTCTAAATCCGGCCCTGACCAAGTCAGATTTTCCGACATATATGTAGTGACAAAAATTAAGTTTATGTTGAAAAACTAATTATAACACAATAACAAAAAATATTGCGTTTGTTTTTTAAATAAAATATATACGAGAAGATTCAAAAAATAAATATTAAGTATTTGAGAAGGAGTTTATACCACCTTGTTGCCCGAATATGGGTTGGTGGATAAATATGCGGCAGAATTTCGAGCATGAGACGAAATATAAACACAAATTTATAAAATCAAAACTCAGCGCTTGTCACCCAGGCAACCGCCAGAAATTCGATCTTCGTTTAGGGTTTAGGTTCTATCGCGGCTTAAAAGAAATATTGAGAAGTAAAGTGAATGGATGTCAAAGTAAATATGAAAAATCAATAAAATACGTAGGCGAGGTAAGCCGTAGCGACTCA
Organism: Nymphalis polychloros; assembly: GCA_905220585.2. NCBI lineage: Eukaryota > Metazoa > Arthropoda > Insecta > Lepidoptera > Nymphalidae > Nymphalis > Nymphalis polychloros. Next base: position 12,443,051 of record HG992241.1, on the reverse strand, counting down.
CAAACTGTGTTAATTATCAAGAGAAAATATTACATCCCTATTACAAAAATATCTACTATCGATATTGACAACTCAATAACAAACCTTTGTTAAGTACCTATATTACATTCAGTTATTTCGTATCTCATATTTGTGGAATGCGTATTGAACCAACATTAGAATTTTACTGCACCTATTGAGCAGAAATTTCAACCAGTCTATTGTGAAAATATCAATGAAATCAGCGTACGTTTATTAATGAGTGCAAGAACGCAATTCGCAGCTTCTGTCACGACAAAGGCGTTTTTAATTAACCATCTCTAAAATCGGCACGCTATAATACTTTTAGTTTATTTCTATAAAAAATATTATTAAGTATATAAAATTATACATGATGAGACTTTTTTTAATATACATAAAAGTAATACAGTTAAAAGGATAATAGATTGAATGCATCCGTTATTGCTTGTATGCTAACCTATGGTTAAAGGCTAAGATCACCTCATTTTACGGAACGGTGTATTGTACCTAACGGCGAAGGCAACTTATCGATTTTGAATTAATATTTCATAAAATGCCCAAGAAACGGGTCGTAAATAGACTGCTTCATCAAAGCATTAATAAAATAGTATCGAGTTACAACTACACCTTTGTTTGACACAATTTTACCTTTTGATTCGCATGAGACTATTCTGATGGATTTGATTCACATGAGACTATGATCATGGAACCAGAGGCAATGACTTTATGACTGGGTCACGCCTGTCGCGTGTCCCAATTATCGAATAATCGAATGTTTTAAAATGTTTAAGCTTATGTATTTCGGTCTATTATTTATTTTTAAGGTGTATGTAAGTCGAGGTTTAATTTCATCATAATATTGTACAAACAAACAATTTATTATTTAAACTTATTTTTTAACGTTAAAAAATTAAGACGTCGTGTGGCTATAAAAGCGAAAAATAACAACAGGTGTTTGTACCTTCGACTTATTGCATCTGAACCTTAGGAGCCTTTTATCCTGTATTTTATAAGAGGACATAGAGCAACAAGCAGTTAATAATTATCAAGCGCACGAATCGATATGAGTCGCCATGGAGGGGAATCCAAGACGTGGGGACCGAGGGGGCCGCGATAGCGGTGCGGGGTGACGAGGACGCCGCGGTAGCGCGCAAGTCGCCGCCCGTATCGACCGGCCCGGATGTGCATTGCAATGCCGCCGGAGAGATCAGCCGACCCACCTACTCGCGGAACTCTACGGCCGCGTTCGCATCGAATACTATGCGGTACAGCGGACACCGCTAGCTTCTGAGACTCGCCCTCGTTGCCTGTCGCGCGGCTTTTGTTTATGTTGAGATATCGCGAGTATCAATCATTTATCGCTTTTGCCCCATCACGAATGATCGCGTCCGAACGTTTACAAGCAGAAGTTTGGTTGTTCCACCAAAGGCCATGGGCGCGGCGACCAGCATAGGCGATCGCCGTAGTACAATAAAGGTTTTCATTTTTTAGTATTTACGCTATTGCTTGTTTGGGTTTCAAGTAGCCTGTATATATTTTTTTGTATTTAATTATTTGCTGTAATTTTTATTAAATAAAATCTTAGCAATTAGTCAAAATCATTTCAAATAATTTGGTTTCTTTTTAATTAAGTTCCTATTTTTTCGTAATAGGTAGTTAGATATATAACATGTACGTACTTTATTGTACGAAGTTAATAGGTGGAAACGCTTAGAATAAATTAGTCTCGTCACAGAATTCCGCACCAATACGCACAATTAGCGAATCGTGCTTCGAATTTTACCCTGAGGTTATTATCTGCTGTGGGTTGGCGACCTGTCTTCCATAATAATTTTAAATTGCGCTAAAATATGGAATTGATAGGTGTGCCTTACTACATATCAAATGTACACTATTATTTAAAAAGAAAATTTTAAATGTGTTAAAATAAATTAAGGCAGAGAAAATTCGTCAGTCATCATATTTTTTACTAGCTGTGCCTGGGGTTTCACCCGCATCTAAATTAAAGAAGTCAATAAGAGCATACTTTCACCAACAACATTTTTAGTTTTTAGTTATTTATGGGGATATTAGTATTTATTGGTTTTTTGCCGCACCCAGATCTAGATAGGGCAACAATTGGCCATGAGAAAATCATCATTCCCTTAAATTTATTCCGACATACTTGAATGTGCTTTATTGTGACTGCAAACGTTACCTTCTCAGGAAATCGTGTCCTTTTAAAACTGAAATGTAAACCTGTTGTTATGATTTGTATTTATTTAAGGCTTTACTTCACTTGTCAAACTAACCGACTAAGTATAAATTTAACAAAACCATGAATATATATATATGCGGCAACGAAACGAAATACCTACATAACCTATAAACTTTTACTTACAAAGCTATTTACAATTTGCATTTACTCAACTACCCGTTGAAATATGTCAAAACTATAAATATTACCCTGTATATGGTCTAAGTTTTATAAGAATTAATATGTTTATAAAAATGACTTACATTTGATTACCATACAAAAGGTTATAGTCAACCTTAAAAAATAGATACAGATAGGAGATATCTACGCATGGGCGAGTTAACCGACATTTACCAGCATAAGCTGAACCCTGTTTATTATGATTGATGATATATATCTGAGGTCAACTTACATTGGAAGTATCAAAAACTCTGAAACTGTTCATTTTTTAACTTTGTTTTGTTCCTATAAAATTTTAATCATCATCATTTTACAGACTATCATTTATAGGTAGCTAAAGTTTCAGCCAATTCAACTGAACAGATATTTTATAGCATCTTTATCAAATAAATGTTCAACGTGATTCTTTAAATTGACATAACTTTATTATTTATATAAAATAAAATTGAAATAAAACAAGCACACAATTTTAAGTGAAGTTAGCCACAGTAAATTAGTGAAAACCGCACTGAAATCTGTTATGCCGTTTTTAAGATAAGCGTGTACAAACGCACGGATAAAAAGACAAAAATTCTAACAATCATTGTTTTGAGTTCTATTGCATTTAGAGACTTTACCCTCGATAATAGTTTTACTCAAATATCGTCCATGTACAGACAGATCAGTTACATTTTTATTGTAAGAGCAGAGTTGTAATATTTGAGTACATACAACATTTTTAGTTTTCTTTTCGTGGTAAATTAGTATATAGTGGTTTTCGCCACACTCGGATCTAAATAGGGCAACACCCAATTGCCAAGGGCCATGAGAAAAACAACACCCTGAGAGCCTGCGAGATCGAGTTGATATAACGCATCTCCGAGCTCTGCTCTGTTCGTGGCTCGGCGGAGCACCCCTCAGGTGATTTCGCCCACCCGCACTCCTCAATCCAAAATCTTTATTCAATGTAGAAGTGTTACACTTGCTTATTGATTGTAATAAATCTACCACTGGTTCGAAACTAAGCACCTCAGACCTAAGAAGAAACTCGCTAGTGCGTACGGTAGCGCGAGGCCATCCCGACTGTCGTCCTCCTCAGGGCCGTCTGAAATAGGACACGTGAGGCCCCCTCATACACGGGCCCAGGGTTACATCCTATATTTTAAGCTCCGGGCGTCGGGGCTGTAGGAGGACCGAGACGACGCTGACGTCGTCTACGTCGAGCAGGATCAGCCCTTTCCCGTTCCCGCTCCACTGTTTCCATCTGGATCATGACGGTCTCACAGAAGAACGTGTCATTTGCATATCAAACGACGCTGACCTTCAGGGAAGGCGACGTGCAGGACGGCGTCGTGCGTGAGGATCCGCAACAAAGGCTCCAAAACTGACCCCTGTGGGACCCCACAGCAAACCTCTCACCAGGCCCTCGTACCGTCTTGCCCCATATACGAAACGTATCCGTTGCGCAAGGTAGCCTACAGGTAGGGGGCACACGATGGTATAAGAGTGCCTCCCTAATAGCGTCCCGGGGCAACGTGTTGAATGCTTTGACGATATCGAGACTTATCGCCAACGCCATGCAACCCTGGGCCACCGCCTGCTCCAACAGAAACCGGACGTACAAGATCGCGTCGATTCGCTCAAAAGGCTTGCCAGCCTCCTCCAGCAGACATATGGGACGGTACGCAGAGAGAGATTCTGCAGCACTGCTATCCTTCTTCAAGAGAACCAAATTCGCCTCCTTCCAGACCTTGGGGAACAAGCCTGTACGGAGGCAGCTGTCGAACAACCGCATCAAGATATCCCGTCAGGAACGGGGATAGCCCATTTATAAACTGTGGTTGAATGGTAATTAAATTTGTTCTATTAGTTTATAAACAAGGAATTAACTCTAATAAAATATATCGAGATAAGACTTTCGAGTTTCTATTACTTTTTGTAGTTTTGACATATTTCAACAGGTAGGTTGTTTGAAAATACTCGTACTTAAGTATTTGTTTTCGGTCAGTAAATAACTGTAACTTAAAGTTTATAGGTTAGGTAGCTATTTCGTTTCGTCACCGCATATATTTTTTGGAACAAATTTCTTTTACGCGGCGTACAGTAGAGTGAAATGGCAATGGCCCAAGGTCATGTCACATAACGAAATAGCGTTATATTAGCCTACCTCTAAAATGCTACAAAATGCGATGCGTTGGGAGTTCGAATTCAGTAGTGCGCTCTCTGAGTAAAAGTGCTCTGTGGTAGTGCGCGAGCTCTGGAAGTAGGACCTATGCTGAATTTTTAGTGCCAAACTACGCCAAACGATAGTGCATGAACTGTATAGTGCGCCTACCATTTTATTATTAATTAAGTTAAAAACATAAATATAAGTTAACGTCCTTAAAAAAAAATACAAAAATGTATAGAGCCGCACGCAAGTCCCAGGTTCGAACCTTGAGCAATTGTCACAATTCCTATCATAAACTTTGTTTAATTGGAGGGGTACATTATTAAAATATTAGTAAATTCCTTAAAACAATCAATTCACATTTTTTTACAACCATAGCAATCCCCCATTGGATTGATATGATTATAAAAAAATGTTAATGGAATTTAAAAATTTAAATCGTTTCTTAATATTTGATTAGAGAGAGTTGCATAAAGGAGCTTGACGTGCTTTTTGGTGTGACAAAAATACAGTAATATAATCAATATACATACATATATATATATATATATATATATATATATATATATATATATATATATATATATGTATGTATGTATATATATACATAATGTATATACAAATACTAATAATAATATTTAGTAAAATTATTCTATTTTAAATGAGTAATTTAATGTAGAAATAATAATAATTATTGTTTTTTTTATTAAGAAAACATTTATTTACATTAAAGCCTTAAATAAATACAAATAAAATTAAAAATAGTTACTGTACAATTCGTGACTCGATTCGTGGAATGGTGGCAAGAATGCTAAGAGCAATTCCCATTTGAATCGCAATTCCGATTCTCTGGGTAAAATGAACCAGCCCTCTTGTAGAGGCCTTAAGACGGGGTGTAATATGTTTGATGAATATTTTTGATAAGAAAATAATTTTGCATTGTTGATTATATGTGAAACACGTAAAAATCGAAGAAAATAAATTTGTCTCAGTATTTGAAAAGTTTATTAGACTGTAATGAAGCATTATAATCATAAAACATGATGCCTGTATATTATAAAATAGTTCCAGAGAATATGTCGCCCAATAGCTAATCTTCACTACTGTTAAGGCTAATAGAAGTTAATTACCATAAAAGTTTAAGTAGTTAGTAGATGCTAACAGTAAACAGACTTTTTTAAAATTTTAGTTTATTACATACAGGCATCCTGTCCTGACTTAAACAAGAAAATTAGGGTTTCATCCCAATCAAAAAAATAAGTTAATACACAACACAAGCCGTAATAGATATATTAAAAAAACTATTGGTGCAAATTGCAGTGTCACAGACCGTATTTATCTACATAAAACGCTTAAAATGAATATGCTATTTATTTTGATAAGGATTACTTATTTGCGTAAATGAAATGAAAGTGGTAATTTTGTTATGTATTTTGTACATAGAAATGTAATGTAATGTGTTAGTTACCTCCTAATATAGTAGGAGATCCGATATAGGATCTTCAATTAATTATTCTTTTCTTAATTTTTTTTTAAATTCTGCATCCACGTGCTTGCCACACGGATCTCACACCAATCGAAAATATAAATTATAAAGCATTTTCCACGCTTAGGTTGCCCACCTTTTTCCTGTCACCACTACCTGGTTGCCACGTGTAACCACTTATCTGTTTACCGTTTATATCAAAATAAAGAAAATTTTATCACGAATATAATGGTGTAAGGTTGCCTCAGAAAAAGTGGTTATGAACAACAGTTGCCACGGTTTAAAAAATATAAAATAAATGTCGTCTTTTCAATGTTATAGACGAGGATGACACCGGCGAACCCCATTGTTCTCGTGGGGGAAACGAGTAATGCGTATAATATTTTTTATTATTTTTTCAACTCAAAAATGTTAAGAAATGATTTAGATTCATAAAATTTATTTAACATTGTTTAGGAAAATAGCAATTTATTTATAATCAACTCGCTAAGTTTATTTTTTCGCAATTACACAGAACCGTAAGGGGCCATTCATTTATTACGTAAGACGATTTGTACTAGTTTTTGACCCCCTCCCCCTATTAGCCCGCCTAAATAAGAAAAAATAAGAATAGGCCGACCCCTCCCCCCTGTTTAATATTTATTACTTATGAATCTAAAGGAAAAAATGCATATACGCTTGGTTGGTTTTGATGTTACGAGTGTCGTTTACGCAAACAAGTAGAGCTGTAGCAAACCGTATGTATTCGGTACTGAGTAACGGGTACGCCATCTAGTACCGAGTACCGAAACGTTACACACAAATGAATTTCGTTACTCGCATGATTAACTTAATCATTTTAAAATTACCTACTTTTTATTAATTATTTAATTTTAAAACAAATTTGATAGAAAAAAACCAATATTGATATGAGAATATTCTTTTTAAAGTTTTTAAAAATTATATAGATTTAGAAATAATTAAAATTTCTTCGATCAAAAATATCACGTCAAGAACGTTAAAATTGAATGGGATATCGTATTTTCGGTAAGTAAAAGTGTTTATTGATTTAATTTGTCTCAAAACTTCCCTCTCACAAATTTAGATTTACATATACACAAAACGACAAGTCTCGTTCAAAATATGTATATAACGTATAAGTATTTTTTCTACAAAGTACGAATGACGCGACGTCAACGTTACTAAATGGACTAGATGGCGTTATACTGATTCTTATAGTACGTACTTAGGGTTTAGGGTACTTAGGGTACGCTATTTTTCGTTACTTTTACACCTCTAGTACGCAATATGCAACACGACCTGATTCGATACTCTCATGTTATCGGGTATCAAAAGTAACGAGTAACGTAACAATACGATAGTAATGAGTACTGATTGTTAAAGTAAAGAATACATACGGATACGTTGTTTTTCGTTACTTTTACACCTCTACAAACAAGTGACAGTCTAGTTCACAAGCGGGGAGTTCCCGGGAGGCGCAGTGCGGGTAGCGCGAGTACGTTGCCATGGAAATAACTTAGCTATACACATCCGAGCTCACCTCGGCGGCGGTTGCCCGCGCTTTTTCAAATCTTAACTTTGCGTATATTTGTGATCTTACGTAAGAATTATCAAGTCTCCCTCCCACCCCCTTGTAAGAAAAAATAAGACATGGTCGGCCCTAGTCCGGATCTTAGACCAATATATGCCTTCGCCGACTCTCTTCTAGATATTTTGGAGAACTTTTTTTATATATTATTATTATTTTGCGCTGAAAGCGCCTGGACTGTCAAGTCTCTCTTCGAATATGTAACATATTAACATATGTATTACATACTAGCTGTGACCGCGGTTTCACCTGTTTATAACTTAAAGAAATCACTAAGAGCATACTTATAATATTTCAGTATAATATACAACATTTTTAGTTTTATTTTCGTAGGATCCATGTAGGGCAACATACAATTATTTTTATTAATTGTAAATATTTCAAAGTAAATATTTCTCTAGCCCCATTTCCCATTAACTCTATTGTAAATAAATATTTTCAATCTGTTTGTGGCTAAAAGAACATACCCACCTAACTTAAAATTTGTAAGTCTTACAACTACAGAGAAATAATATATTAAACTCAGAGCTTTTAGATCCTTTAGTATAATTTTTTATGATATCGTCTGTTGATTTCTTCTTTGGTCTTATTCACATTGATTTCGATCGTGTTAATATGAAATAAAGAGAATAATGAAAATGAATAATTAAAATCATTCTTTAATAACTTCAATTGTTAAACTAATTTATGATATAAATTATTTACGGATATCACTCGTATTGAATATGCATACAATGTACATTTCTATGAAATGTACGATGATTTCGTTATGTCAAGGTTAATGTACCTACCGTAGTTAAATATCAAAATAAAGAGGATCAATTCCACTAACGAAATGTCGCTTTATCGCAATCAACCGCACCGTGATCGTTGCCGTTTGTCCGTTTTCTTGTTCTTTAAATTAATTATCGACTAATGGTAAAATTTTATGTTAACAATTAAGTTTGGTTTTGATATAACGGTATACGTTAACATATTATTGATTCGGTTCCGATTCGAATAAATAATATAGATTAGTCAAAGTCGGAGTCGAATCGGGAACGTATCGTAATCGTTATAGATTAGTAGGTATAGGCTATAGAATTCGGCCCCTGACACATGGATAATATTATTACAACACCATTTATTGTTAATTCAACATCATCATTATTATCGTATTACAAATATCAAGAAATGGAATGTAAGCAATTGTTTCATGTTATCCATTCACAAAGTAACTTTTAACTCGTTTAAGTGTAAGAGTTCAGCTAACAAAGGAAATTTTCTTTCATTGTAAATGTTTGAAGATCGCTTGTTTGACAAAAAAGTTTATTTCGGTGTTTTCTTATTGAAAATACATTTTAATAATTGATTTATTTTTACAAAAAAACATAAAGGAAGTATATACTAATCCTCGGCGTTCGTTCCACTGAATATTAATTGTCTTAGGCAATTCAATAATACTCCATAGCAGACGGAACACTATGGGAGTATCTATTTCCGACGATGTTCGGTCATTGACTTGTATCCGGAAACAGAGACAAGTAATTAGATAAGTAGCAACTTGTTGTGGGTGATCTCGTAATTATGACTGGGCGAACACTGCATTCAATTTGAGTGGAAATAGAATAGAGAATTAACATTTAGTTGATTGCTTTAGTTTCGGTAGTTCGAGTATGTATGCATGTACTGTAGATTGAGCGGTATTAATATATTCATCAATATATACCTAATAATTGGGATCGGTTTTTTTTTTGCCATATATCCAGGGCGCCCAGTACAGTGTGCCCCGGTCATCGGAATACCCACTCAAAACCCAGCGGTACCCTTCCCGTCTTAACGGGAGCGCCACGGGATCGCTTGCGCATGCTACCGGTGTAACTACATGCACAAAGAGACATAACATATTCGTTACCAAGGCTGGTATTTTAAGGAATGCTAAATATTTCTTACATCGCCAAAGTCTATGGGCAGTGGTGACTACTTACCCTGAGTTGGCCAGTCGACCTATTACATGTATGTATATATCTTAACATTTTTTATATTATCTAGTTAAAGAGATTATATGTTTGATCGCGCTAATCTCAAAAACTATCAGCTCGATGGTTAATTTATCTTTTATATATAATATCTGAGTACGATTTAAAAATGTGGGCCCTTATCCATAAACGCTAGCTAATATGATAAACTGTATGAAACGGGCTTGCATAATACAAATAGAACAAGTGAAACCGTGCGACATAGCTAGTAATATATATACAGGTGAACCATTAAAAACCTTCCACATTTAAAAAGCGTATAAAACAAAATCAAAACAGAGAAATTTTTTTCATTTTAAAAGTATGCATTTGGTTCATACAATTTGTAATGACTATATGTTTTGAAAATTAAATCTGTTGTCCATAGCGAACATAAAATACAATAACTTAATATCTAGACACGCAGTAGCGTGTCAAGCCAAGTTCAAGCTAACAGAACTGACGGGCAGCACCGTGTGTAATATTACACGAACCATTTGGAGCCACTTTTGACCCCTTTATAAATCAAAAACTATTTCGCATAAATATGTCAAATTGGCTCATATATTGAGGCTTGCGAGATACATATGTGCTTTAAATTTCGTAAACACACCTCAAATGGTTATTTAGAAATTAACGTCCAAAAATCGTCATTTTTATCACAGACTGACCTATAGATCAAAACTAACCCAGTCCAGATGACCTAGAAATATTCAAATTTGGCGTCCAGATAGGTAGTTGGGTGAACAAAGGAATAAATCAGAAACTAGTAGATTTTTATCATTTTATTATAATTTTTCAATTAAGTAAAAGTCAAAATTGACGACAGCCGGTCTTTATGTGGATTTTAAGGTATTCACATGAACATATAATGGAGTGAAATACCACCCTTAATTATTGTTTTTATCTAAGAATATCAGTTTTAGTACTTCTCACTAAGATTATTAAGTACCTATTGAAACAGTCATGGAAGAGCCCTTCCATGACGGAAGAGCCTTATGTTCGATGGATAGTTTCTACCAGCAAGCCAAATTTTCGAAAGAATAAATAAGTTATAAGAAGAAATGATACTATAAGTTGTTATAAAATATTTTATGTTGTTATAAATAAATTTCAGGACTGACCACTGAACTTGGCGCTCATTTAGATCTCACTTATTTTGTCTTTGAAGTCAACAACCAAGGCATATATCATAATATTGAATTTAGCTCTCATTTCACATTTATGTTATTGATGGGACATAATATAATAAGCGACGTCACAACACTCATTTTCTAGGAAGACGTAACTAGAGTTCATTTTGGCCGAAAATGTTTTGATCGTTAATAAATTTTTTTTGCTAAACACTGTAAACAATATATTCTACAAAAGACTTATTAGTACATAGTTAAATATTTATATATTTTTTAAATTCCTAATTCAATTTCCTATTTTGCCCTAATTCTTAATAGCAACAATAATAACATTACCTACTCAATACTTATTTACTTAACTAATTATCTTTTCGTTATTTTAATTAAACAATATCATAAATATATTTCTAACGATAAGTATATATCACGTTTAATTTATGTAGTTCCTATTAAGGATTGTTGAAACTTGAAAGTAAATTAAATGCAAGAATATAAAAATTCGGTTTAAATTTTCCTTGAACCAGAAAAACTGCAAACAAACCAAATCCGAAGTGCAACTTTTTACAGAACCGTTACTTGAAATTGCTTGCCAGAAAGAGGTGGTGTCAAGTCAACCTGTTCTTTCTGTTCTCAGATGAAAACCGCACAGTGATTTCACATCACACTGAGGCTGGAGAAATCGTTACCATCGTGGCTTACTTTTTCTTTATTCAATGTCTAAAACGCTGATCTAAAACTGTATCTATTTACGATTTAATCCGAAAGGTTTTACGGTATATTTCTATTATCAGATAGTACTGTTGACAAACAATGTACTCCAAGTTCTAATGCGAATACTAATAACTTACCTATACGAATTATTTTAAGTAATTATGATGTATGGTCTATGTGACTTGCCTCGACGGATTAGATGATAGCTTATAAAGTTGCTGATCCAGGGATCGCAGAATACGCTAATATAGAGCTATTCAGTTTTACTTTCGTGGAATTGCACCTGTGTTTGTGCACTGTAATTATTCAAGCGCAGATGGCTAGTCGTTATGATTGGCCGCCGCCGCCAAACTCGTTCATGATGACTTTATTACTATTAATATTGTGACTTGTACATAAAAACTTAATTTGCGCGTTTTAATAATATAGTAGTAGTAGTAAGTAGTTCTTTGTTACCGCTTGTTCTATGTCGTTTGCACAAAATTTCTATAACATTTCTGAAAGTTAATTTTTAATGTTTGTTATTTTTTTATTTATAATTCTAATTCTAATGTATTTTATAAATGTAATTCGTACGAAATTAATATATAGCTGTTATAATGTTGAGATATAATGGCAGTAATTTGTTATTATGTTTAAATTAGCGTCTTGAGTTAAGGCAGTCGGGTTCAATGGCATAAAATAAGGCGTAACCATCCGAAATTGCAAAAGACATGCCGAAAGGGCTTGGTCCTGGAATGTGTATGTAGCGTCCGCATTTATGAGAATTCTACATAAAAAATTGACTGCTCTTCCGAGAATAAGAGAAAGACATTTTGCTTTTGGTAACATGATTGGAAAATTTTATTATTAAATTCGATTCTAAATATGTTGCTAGTTATGTATGTAATAAAAAATATAATTTAAATCATAGTTTAAACCAGGTTTAGGTATAAATTTCTTTTGAGCGTAAATTATAAACGTGAAATAGTCCAACTATCAACTTTCAATGTCGTAAATTTATTTTTACTAATTTAGATTAGTAAGTACCAATAATGCCAAACGAATTAATCACGTATTATTATAAGAATATTGACCTAAGTATCATCATTCTTAAATATATTAATAAGGAAAAGGAAGACACATTCCGAATAACATCTATAAAATATGGAATAAAATCAAAGTTAATTATATAAATTAAATATGTTTTTTAGTAGAATAAATATAACTTTCTTATTATTATAATAAATAACATATAACGTACGTGCTACGCACACAGAAAGGAGTAGAAAGGGAGCATGAAGACATAAGAGGCTGCCTGCCGTTTGTCGTCACGGCGTACGAGTCGCAATAGATGTTTCAATTCAATATAGTGTAGAAATTCCAATATTCATAAAAGTCCACATTGTGAAGTTCACTTTCATGAAAATGTGTTTTTGTGTGAGTATAGACGTGCATGTATGTGTAGTGTTGCACGAATATTAGTAAACGTTTCTTTTGTCTCGCATATCTTGAGAACAAAACATGTTTGATTCCAAGCTTTTTCAAATTTAATCCGACAATATAATGAATAAATGACTCATTTTTCTATAAATTCGACATAAACTGATGAAATAAATGTAACGTAAATTTGATAACTATTTATTAAAAATATTATAAAAATGATATTGACAAAGGCTTTGGCATAGAAATTAATCGAACAATATTTTAATATTTTCTATGAAATCCTATAATGAACACCTGTCTAATCAAATGTGTTTCGTGTCCATATCTATTTCTCAACAAGAAAGCTTATATGCTTATATCCACTTTGTGGTAACTCGGCGCTTTATGGCTATACAGAACATCAACTTCCATATCGTTAAACCGATCGCCATGTCAATTGGTACAGCACAGTACACAAACGGGACAACGTCTGCCGCGGTTTGCTAGTAAGATGTATTTGTGGAATAAATTAAGCGATAACTTATTTGCATACGACACTTTGCGTTAGAATCTTGATTTAACCATTCTTCATTTTCGTGACTTTATAGAGATACTATTAAAATAATAAGATACTATTAATATAAACTGATATAGATCACAAAATATAAATATGGATAAAGCTGAACCGATAAAAAGTTATCATTTAACTACTTCTGTAGCGACATCAATCACTCATTATGTCAACACAGTGTACATGCACAGTACAGTGTACATGCATGCACATTGTTACATTTGACAGTGGAATGATGAAATCATCTGTACCACGCCTGTGAGCGCACACAAACAGTAGATAATTACATTGCGTGTAAACAAAACACACGATGTTTATTGCCAACAGGTAATGCCACCTTGGATTAGAGCCTTGATTAGAAAACACTGAAAATAATTCTATCAGCGGGTGGTACATTTTTTTTTTTTTTTTTTTTATTGTATAGGTAGGCGGACGAGCGTATGGGCCACCTGATAGTAAGTGGACACCAACGCCCATAGACAATGGCATTGTAAGAAATGTTAACCGTCGCTTACATTGCCCATGCGCCACCAACCTTGGGAACTAAGATGTTATGTCCCTTGTGCCTGTGATTACACTGGCTCACTCACCCTTCAAACCGGAACACAACAATACAAAGTACTGCTGTTTTGCGGTAGAATATCTGATGAGTGGGTGGTACCTACCCAGACGAGCTTGCACAAAGCTCTGCCACCGAGTAAATAAATAAATATGGTCATATTATTATTATTATTATTTAATTTTATGGCCTGGAGACAATTACACGTAAAATATCACATTATGGATCGTTTTACCAAGATAATGCATACATATGTTTTTTAAAAAAAAAAATTATATATTATTATATTACCTGTATTTTATAATAGAGTAAAAGTTCTCGATCGATTGGCTCAGCAATTACAGATCAGTTCAAAAAAATTATTCTTGTCTAAAATGAAATCATGCTCGACCGGTTATTAAGGAAAAATGTTTAGTTTACATACTTAATTCTAAAAATGTACACCTAATTTATTCCCAAAAGTCATCAGAAAATTTATGCTAAACCATTATGGAAACTGATTTTCTAAATATCTTAAACGGTTACGGTTTTTTTTTTAAATCAAATTTCGTTTTCTTTCGTCTGTTGCTTGTCTGCTTTAAACGTGACGACTGTAACGTCCGCTTCGCTAATTGCCCCGCTTACAATGTCATGTTTTCTACTAGCATCATTTTAGTTCTCGGTATTTTTGGCGTTTTAATGTCAATTAGGTATTCGATGTTGGTAAAAAAGCGTTAGCGGATTGTCTCTTTTACATGTAATTTTCAGGAAGTAGGTTACTTACTTGTGAATAGACCAGTTGTTCCTGGTTACAGTTAAGAAACTGCAGTGCTCTTCTGTAAAAACTCAATTCATTACTCACACGTGAAATGTTGACAACCGACTATTTTGATGCGTGTATTCTTGAAATGTTATAAGTATTATGATAAATGTCGCTTATCACTTTTTAACTCTTCACGACGTTTGAGTTTGCTCTCATCCATTAGTACTTATATTATTATATAAAACAATGCTTTTAAAAATTCAATATATTGTTAATGATTTTTTGTATTTTATTTGATTTGGTTTAATTCGGTTATATTTTAATATAATTCTTATTTTATGTAAGCAGTAGGGTATATACTTTTCATACTTATTAATTTATATGAGAAGATTACATGCCAATACGTTAGTTTATCGCGGGGACGAGTAAGATATATCAATGTAATACTATTTATATGTATTACGACGACAGCGACGACGCGTCCATGTGCCGTTGTTTAGTAGTCGAGAAGTGCGCGCGGCGGTCGGCGCGGGCGCGTTCTTTTTTGTCCCCCGCGGATTCCATTGCCCCATGTTCAACCTGTAAGTCCGGCAGTTTGCCGAGCGTTGACCGCGCGCCTTGCCACAGCGAAAAGCCGTTGGACAACCTGCGGTGGACGCTTTCGATAGCTCCCGTAAACCATTTACAATTGCTCTTCTCTTAATGGGTACAGTTTAGTTTGGTCGTTCACTATTTACTACGTTGTGTTTTGCTTTCGCGTTAAAGTTCTATTTTTTAATTTTATTTTACATGTAAATATATCATACAAATATTATATGCATGCGTTTTTATCATAATTATAGGTCATATTAAGTACATATTAAATAATGAAACGGCATCGATCGATCTAGAGAATCAATTTCGTTTTACGGTGGTCTAACTAAGTACATATAATTATACTTATACTTATGCACATAGCAAGCACCAAATAGTTAATTTACCTCGAAATAGTAATGATAGGAGATGTACATATTTAAGAGACTATTTCTTAATGTTGTTTTTTTTTGTAATAATCATGTTTTGATATTTTATATGTTTTAAATCTCATCCCTCGAGATGATTATTGTTGATAAATTAAATCATTTTCATGAAAATTTCACGAAAATATAAACTTACTTAATTATAACATAAAATTTTCAACAAAACCGAAACAGAAAACTTTTTTCTATTATAATGAACAATAGCAACTTCTGTTAAAAGGATTAAATAAAACTTTTTGAAGACCTATTCAAATAGCTTCATAAGTTGTCCATCACATTATATAGGTACATCCGGTTGTATCAATCAAAAATATAAAAAAAACCATACGATTTTTTTAAATACGTATATTCATTGCAAAAACGAAGACTCAATTTTTGGAGTATTATATTTTTAAACAATGTTCGTATTATATAATATATTAAAATTGAAAGTACTTTATAAGAATGTTGACATACTGGATGTGTTAGTAGTAGTATCACAGATCATATCATACTAGATGTATTTAGGCCTACTTAAATATTGAAACGATGTTTTATTTGTGTTTAAGGCTTTCATTGTAAAGCTATTGATACAATAACGTAGGACATGTATCTATGTCGCGACGATTTTTAATTTTGAATAATTATTGTAGCTTATGTGTACAACGCAGTTGATTGAAATGTTTAATTATTATAAATTGTTTGTAAATAGGTCAGTTATTATTGCATCTTGTTGTAGCTTGGACAATTGTACAGATCTATTTTTATTTATTTAATAGGAAGCCAGAATTGCATACAATATTAACATGGTCTTTTAGGTACCTTATAAAAAAAAAAAAAAACATTGTATGGCCCCACTTAAAGGCTAACTCAGCATGCATAATCTAACAGACGTTCTTTGTTACATTTACTTATCCAAATGAGATTACACTACTATGCAAGGAAAAAATACTAACTATAAATACCAAAATAATAACAATACAAAAAAAACACAATCATTATTTAAATAAAAAGAAATGACTAAATGACTTCGATATGAACACTAAGACAAAAATTGTTTTTTAATTTTAGTTTTAAATGACACGGCGGAGTTGTTGGAAATATCTAGGTTAGCTTTTTTAAATATATTATTATAGGCTAAAACGATTCTGTTCAATGGGGCTAATCTGCCTAGGTTACAAAAGTAATGACCTTAATTAATGACAAAGTTAGCTTGATCTTAATATGAGATCTATAATTATGTTTTGTTATGCATCTATTACTTGTCGCCTATTTCATTTATTCTATATCCAAACAATTGTGGTTTGTAATTTGTTCTTATGGACCAAGTACAGAGCTTTGGCAATATAAGTCATTACTAACGCGATACGAATAAAAAAAAGCAAAATTGTTCGTATGACTTTATGTTGGCATGGCGATGACCGTTGCATACGAGTTAGGGGGAACGTGTCTTCATATGAAATAATCTCTCGTCACGTGCGACAGTCTGAGTCTGGATTAATCTCGAATATTATTGAACTAATTTAGTTCAGGATTTGCCTGTGAATAGATCGTTGATGAAGTAGATTTGATTATATTCCTATACATAAACACTTCAATATGTATAACCAGAGGTTTCGGTGATTTTTCTATATATTGCAAAGTAGAAAAGTAGCTTAAAAATTGTGAGCGTATGCAACCTAAATCGAGCGTTTATTAGGTTTGAAGAAAAGCGAAACTAATTTACAAAGATCTAACGTCTTTCGGAGCAGACAAAAATCAGACATTGACTTTTGAGCGTAGCTTTGAAAAATTTCAATTAATTTAAAATTTTAGATTTCTAATAACGATATTTAAAAATACATATTTCATTAAAATAAATCATCTAGTTAATTTGATTTTCGAAGCCAAAACTTAAGCCATGCTTGATGTTTCTATACTAAATAAATAAAAGTTATAATATGATTATGTATCTATGACAAAAATAAAAAAAATATTGGAAATTAAAAAATTAAATAAATAAATACTACTTATTTTATTTTATTATTTAATTCTTAATCTTATTAAAATAAACTAAATTCAACTACTTAATATTTTACTTTCAATTTAAAATCAAATTAAGCAGTAAGTCCTTAATATTAATTATTATATATATCAAGACGAACGAAAGTTCTGTACTTAAAACTTTCCCTAATAGATCACTTTTCCACATTATTTGAGTAAAGGTAAATGTTCGATAATTAAACATGGAAACCTTATATGTTCTATTACAGGTAAGAAAATATTTAGGTAATATTCTTGTTCAATGCAAATATGTACTACCTACTACCTAAAGTAAATTAAGATGTAAATTATAGAACAAAAATAAGAAAAACACAAAACAAACATAATATCACAACTCCAATTACTACTTCTTTAATTAATAAACCTAGAAAAACATGTAGGTATATGGTTAATCACTGACAATTCCGTTCTCACGGTCTCATAGATCAACGACTTAAAAACCTCAAAAGAGAAAACGATGGGAACGATTTTTTATTAAATAAAAAAAGTTATATTAAATGCTAAAAATAAAGATGTTATGTAATAAGTAACTTAACGATTGTTAGGCGTTTTTATTTTAATATTCATTGCACTTACAAAAAATATTCATCTTAGGTTTATTACTACTTGATAAAATATACATTGGACAATAAATATCTTAAATCATCATAAGACAAAGTCAAAGTCATTTTTTTGTGATTTATAATTGTATTAAGGCATTGTTATTATTTAGTTGTAAATTCTACGCTCATTTTAATTTAATATCATTGAATATAAATAAGCTTAAAACAGTTCGCTAACAACTACATATTACAGAAGGGAAGGAAGGGCCAAATGCGGATTGTTGCGAGAATGAGATAGGGCGAATCGAATATGGATGCGGCAATGCGCGCGCGCCGTTCATTGATGCGCAGGCGCCGCAGAGGGCCGGCGGGCGGGGGCGAGGAATGCGGCCGCGTCGAGCAATGACCGCGCCAGGGTCGCTTCCTTTACGAGAAATGCGGGCCGTCGTACTACAGCCATACCTCGCGCCGCCCCCCCGCGACCCGTACTACATGGTCCTCGCGCTTGCGACGCACGCTTTTCGACCCGAAGTCCGTTAGAAAAATTAAGTGTGCCGCATTCCGCAACCGTTGGATGGTTTCTATTCGTATACTAACATACTATTATAGTTACTATTGGCACAAAACTGGCCATAAGTAGTCTTTGTAGCTTAAATTATCTTATCTCTTTGATATAGACAGCGTTGTGAAATTATTTGTTGACAGTCAACAACTGCCGGTACACGGAAAAAATATTTTTCTTAAGTAATTTCTATTGATTATTATATTAAAATAAATTAATTGATTATATTATATAAAAAATCCTATAAATACCTATATTAAAATAAATTCTGTTTGCTTTACTAATAATTATTTACCGACTCGGTCTGTCGTCTCCGTTCAGACCATGGCGCGTCTCACCAATAGAAAATCAAGCTTTCTTCACCAGGATCTCCCTGGGACCGATTGTACCTACATACCATGACTAAGATGTACCAGCCCACTCAAACAAAAGGTGGCCTTTGTCCAGCTATGGAAAGTTTCGATTAACCTACACAACGGATGTTATGCGGATAGTTTGAAGGTTTTAGTATAGTGCTTATGGACCTTGCCTCTCTCTCCATACATTTAAAAACATTTCCTTTAACGAAATTAAAACATTCACTGTCGCTTCTCAAAATAACTTATATGTAATATTAAATGAGTAATGAAAAAATATAATTCTTGTAAAATAATTATATATTATAATATATTGTTATATTTATTGTGTATTTCGGAAAAGGCGATAACGTTTTGGCTTTAGATAATTTTGTATTTAGATAAGGTTTATCTAAATATCTTTCCTGAAACAAAACCAATGTTTACAAAAATAATCATAACTCATTACCGAACGGAGCTCGGTCATCTAGGAGTATCTACAATCAAGTTAAACTTGGTAATGGAATATATGTTCCTAAAAACATAAAATATTTTTCCGAAAATTGAGACGTACACAGATACACATCGTCTCTGTTACCCGATTACACTGCTTATTAATAATTTTATTGGACAATGTATACGCTATTAAATCAGAGTGCTAGAAAAAAAAAACAAATAGCGTAACATTTTATACAGTGCAAATTTCACCATATTTGTTTGTTCTTTTACAATAACTGCAGTATTGCAAATTAACAAGGTGTAATTATACATTCTGTAGTTACACGTAAACATAACACTGGGCTTGCGAGCGACCAATGCAACAATGGACTCATTGAATGACAATTAATCGCTCATTTCAGTTCATTAATTCAGTTTTGAAACTGTGTATTCCATTTATATTGGCAAAAGTTTGTAAATGTACTGACAAAAAGTTTAAATTATTCGATATATTATATTTAAAAAATTCAGTCACCTTCGATGTTCGGTTTATAATGGAACGGAGTACGTTAATTTAAAAGCTGCAGGCAGCAAGCGGTCAGCGGCAAAGCCTCGGGGTTCATAATAGGCGTTAAGAGTTCACTGCCATCCTTGCGCTTGATCGGAACGCGACGCGACTAACCGGACGCGATCGGCGGCGTCCTGCATACTCGAACCACTATGTAGATAGTCACATTAGCATCGCTGTACGTATGGGTATGTAGGTTGTTTGTGTCCCACACGGTGCAACGAGCGGCCCTGACGCGCCCGCGACCGGTGCGCGATGTAAACACCTAGCAAGGTCGGTGGACGTGATCCAAGACCCAAGTGTGCAAGGTATTCACTAGTATTTTGGAATAATATAAAAATGACCTTTCTTTCTTATTCGTAAAGCGCTATACATACTTATTTATATATACGTAACAAAACAATTGTATCTTTAAATCACTGTCACACTGCAAAAACATAATGTTACAAATATAAATTTTTGTTTTGTTTATTTTTGTCAGATTAAATTGACATAGAACGGAATATTGTACATACATGTAATATATTATGTTGTATTAATATAATATTATTTATTATTTATTTTTATTTATGGGGTGTCAAGAATTACCTAATAAGTAGGTATGCCGAAATCCTAAGTAGTCAGAAAATTTAGTTTGGGCTTTTTGACTGACGCAGGCGAAATAATGTTATGTGCATGACCTTTTTATATTCTATAGTATATCCTACTTATATATATATATCTTTTATTATAAATGCACAAGTGAATTTGCTTGTGACACTGTCACGTGTAAACTACACATCTTGAAATTTTGCATACACATTGTTAGAGGTACAAAAAGAATATATAGTACCCTTACACAAGAGATGTTAGGCCACTATGTAATATACACGCGGAAGAAGCACTGGACAGAAACTAGCTTTGTATATTGAAAAATTATCCTCTAAAAACTTCTTCAGAGCATGTTTATGTTCTAATCAATTCCGAATTCCATGAAATAAGAAATCCCTTCGTATTTTTAAAAATTGTGCGTTTTTATATAATATAATTATATAAAAAAATACGTTTAAACTTTGCAACAGTAGTGTTGCCATATTAAAAATATGTACGGAAATAAGCTCTGAAACGTAGGTAGTAGGTAATTTAAGATTTGCTTATAATAATGTATGCTGGTTAGTTATGCAGTCGGGGGAGAGCGCTTGATGATAAAGGTACTAATTTTATTTACATTAGTGCCACGTGTGGTTGATATTAGTCCATCCTTTTTATATAATGAGACAGTGACCTTTGAATTATATATTAAATTTCCGTCCCTTAATGACGAATCGGTTACCCACATTCGCAAAACTGAAATAATGTGGTAAGTAAAGAATACACAATTAATGTGATATACATAAGAATAGAACAAAGCGATCCCCGCCCTCGTAATATGCTATGCGTATGTTATCGTTCGCATCAAGTTTTCGCAATAATCTAATTTCAAAGCTATTTATCAAAAATCTCCGAAAACTAATATGTTATTTAAGAATTTTGTTAATAATTATCATTGAAGTAAAACATTTTTTCATAATAAATTATTAGAGCCGAGCGAAGCTCGGTCGCCCAGGCACTTTATTATAATTTTTCCACAACGTTCGCTTAGAAAGCGAAGCTATGTTAACGTTGATAATTGAAATAGTTGACGTAGACGTTATGTATGAAAAAATATGCAACATAAAACATAATATATTATACAGCCTAAGTCCGTCCCGGCAACGCGAACTAAAATAATAAAAAAATCCATATCAATGGGATTTGTAGTTTTTGAGTGACTTAATTCTTTTTTAATAATAATATGATACATACATAATATATTTTACAGTGTATAATTCATAATAGGCAACATGCAATATTTTTATTTTTGTTTTCAGTAGACCACAAATATATTAAAAAATTAAAACATTGTAATTTATCGGAAAAAATGGTATTTTAAAATGACAGTTTAAATTTTCGCTTTGCGTTTCATTTATAATAGTTGTAACTCGACTTTTTACTGTACACAATTCTCCATCTTTTTTAATTTGGACATAGCCGATTGCGTTATCGCCATAAGATTCTCTTATTGAGCTGGAACAACTGGTATGTGTAGAAGCCGCTGAATAAAATACAAAGTTTAACAACTATAATTTATACATACCGTAGTAATTTAGCCCCTTTCATTTCTACACTTGAAAACTCTCCACTTTCGACAAAAAAAAGTTACAACCATGTCAACACTAACTCTTGGTAAATTCCTGGAGTCTGATATATTCGCATCTGAAGATATTCGCTTTGATAAACCCAACCTACCATACCATAACCTCAAATAAGTTGTCATAACAGGAATGACGTTACTAAACGCTGTTTGGTGTTTTGAAATACGTTGGTTTCACGTAATTTTTAATTCGTAATTATTGTTAAAAATCAACATTATGTAAAATAAAAACGTTGCAGTTCTTTCTTTCGTTCGTTCTTTTATATTTTTTTAACATTTTAATCACAAAATTTTCATAAGTATTATATTTGCATCTTCCCTATTATTAACATGAAAGCCTAAAATAAAGACAAATAAAATTTAAAAATAGTTACAGTACAAATCAGGACCGCGTGGAACTGTGGCAAGAAATATATGATACTAAGTGTACTACAATTTTTCGTTAATTTCTAACATGCAAATATTTTTGTAAATTGTAGTATCCTAGGACACTTCATATTGAAGATCCAAACCGTTTTAAATCGTTAATTGAAAACCAAGAATATTATAGGTAGGTATGAGGTATAATCGTTTGTATTTGTACATTAGTTGAATCGTATCAGTCGCATTTTCGTTTCGTTGATCCCATTTATTTGGTGTCAGCTAGGTGAATATGTCGTCTGCATAGAAAAGATTCGACAGAGTTATATGGCTAGCCTGAGGCTAGCTGCTGTTGGAAACTTGGGAATGCATTTGCTGATTGCTTGTCTCTCCGGCACGTTACGGGTGGCTGAGGCGCTTACGTACGTTAATTGAAGCATTTAATTTATTTAAGCATTAAACGAAATATATTATGTTATATTTATTAATTTTTTATTTAATTTAATTTATTTAACAATATAACAATAATAAGCTATAATCGTTTTAAATAATACATCTTAAACTTATATTCAATATTCTTAATAGTTATATCCCGTCTTGTTCTGGCATCTAAGCTATTTATTAAGCGATGAATCGACATCGAAGGAAAATATGATATTTATGTATGTTTAGTATACGTCATCATATCAGGTGACACTTCATAAGTCAGAATAAAAAACCAGACTACTAATTACTAGATAGGATTAAAAAACACGTTTCCAAAAGAAATTCAATAAAGATTATTATTATATATTATATTATTCAATTCATTCAACACGGAGCAAACTTTATTTCTTAAAATAGATGCACATAGGCCAAAACATATTGATTTTTTTGAAGCAAGTAAAGTTTTAATTGGAAAGAAATACATTTTTTATACTAATAACTAAGAAGGTATTATGGGCTATTTATCAAAGGCAATGTGTGCATGTGTCGTGCACATGCTTTTTTGCCAGGGTACGGATAAGACACAAATTGGAATGAACTACACACTAGTCACTACCAATTACGTAGATAGGTGCATATTATTATAAGTACCAATTTTTTCCAAAATACACACTTTTATGAAATGCACGTCAGTTCAGGGGTGTATTAAATATTACTATTATTTTATTTAAAATTGTCGTTTTGTCAATTAATAAAAATTTATATCATAATAATTTAAAATAACTTTAATTCTGTCTAAACGAATTAGTTTCTTTTTTTTTTTGTATTTGTAATATATTATGTTTTGTAATGTGTGTACACCATCGAAGTATTATATATATATACTTAATGTTTTAATAGTTTATCAGCAATTGATGCCTCAATTACCTCAGGCTCAGGAGCAATCAAACTAAATGTGTTGCGAAATCTTCCCACGCTCGACTTGTAGAATTGGTTGTTCCACTCACGAAGCGAGCCTTAGTATTGCATGTGTCGGTGAGACCTGCATGCATCTCACATTGCAAGCAAGCAATACACGGACTATTCGATTTGTTCGAACTCAATCGTTAACTAAATAGGATACGTACATTTTAAATATTACAAATTAATAAAAATCTCGCAATGTTAGAATACTAAAAACAACTATTACTATTTATATGGGTAGGTACCACCCACTAGCTTTATATGGGTAGGTACCACCCACTCATCAGATATTCTACCGCAAAACAGCAGTACTTGGTACTGTTGTATTCCGGTTTGAAGGGTGAATGAGCCAGTGTAATTACAGACACAAGGGACATAACATCTTAGTTCCCAATGTTGGTGGCGCTTTGGCAATGTAAGCGATGGTTAACATTTCTTACACTGCCAATGTCTTTTTTTTTTTATTGTATACGTTGGCGGACGAGCATATGGGCCACCTGATGGTAAGTGGTCACCATCGCCCATAGTCTATGGGCGTTGGTGACCACTTACCATCAGGTGGCCCATATGCTAGTACGCCAATCTATGCAATAAAAAAAATTGCAATTGCACTCCATTACATTACAACGCACATTTATATATTATGAAATATTATACATGATAATGCCAATTTCATAGAAAAGGAAATGGTTGATCCGGGCGTATTTTGGGCCAAGGCTGGTTAAGCCATAACAATTGTTGTTACGTTGTACCAATAAGAAACTTGTTGGTATCAGGAATGTGTACATATAAATTTGCAACACACCTACATTTCGATTGGGCTTGAATATTTGTACCAAAATACTTTTTATTAAGCTATATTTATAATTAAAAATGTATGCTTAAATCTTCATACAATAACTTTTGATTTTGGAAAAAGTTAAAAGTTTTCTTAGACTACACAAGAAACATTATAAATAACTAAAATTCGTTCGCACTAGTCTTGTTTTTTAAATCTGTTTTATTTCTGGTAAGAATTCTTTTGTATTAAGAATAGTTTTATATGCAGTAAACTTCCTCTTCATTATATTAAATCACTGTTGTTATCATTTTTCGCTACCTTCTCTGATTTGATTCTCCGATTGATATGTAACTTTCTGCACACGCCGCCATATCAGCCTTAACTGCCGTACTGGTGATAAGTAAACCGAAATTAGATATATTATTATTATCTTTCGTGAATAAAAATAATATATCTAATTTAAAAATCTTTATTTTCAAGTCAATGAAGTTATCAAACGCTTTCATTATTCACCAAAAGGGCTGCAGACTTTCTTTTCATTTGATAACAAAAATGTTGCTCGATCCCTTTTTCTCACCCTTATTTATGCTGACGTTTGAATTACAAACTTACAAACTTTGTAACGTTATAAGTTTGTACCAGCTGCTTGACAAATTATAACGTCTTTGTGATTTGTGCATTAATTTCTTTAACTCGGGTCTTGCCATAAAATGAATTTGAAACATATGTTTTTTACTTTAATATATAATTTATAATTATATTTTTATATTTTATTTAAATTTTTTAAATATATTTTATATTGATATTGGAAATACATCAAACCTATTGTAATTAGTCACGTTCTTCTCTCAAGTCAAGATTACTTATGACAGTTAAGTTTAAAGAGGTTTAGTTTTCCACTAACCTTTAGAGATTGTATAATACTTACTACAGCCTTAATCATATCCAATACTAAAGAATAGTATCACCATTGCCTTTTGTGTGTTATACGTTTAAAATATCTTTAAATCTATTGTATTGTATGTATGGCTGTTGGTTCAACTTAAAGCCCTTCGTTGAGTGGTTTGGTGGCAAGCGAGAATGCCGTAGGACCAGTCCGAACGATGTTCAATGTAAATGTTTATGTATAGACGTACATCTATAGATTATTATTAAATACATTAAGACGTAGGATCTATACTAACAATGGACACATATAACAACGCGCTCTTGCAGATCTATTTAGTTTCGTTCTAAATGTTTAACTTTAGAAATACTAACACATCGTAAATCGTAATTAAGATATAAATTATTACTATGACATAAACGTTATAATTGTTGTAAAATGAATAAAATAGTTTTTACTGTAAAATATGTAATTTAATATTCTCCGAGTGTGTAATTGTGTATGCACGATGGACGGCACACATGCGTATTGGTAACAATTCATGTTAACAGCCTCACAACGCTAACTGTACTCGGTTGAATTAACTTCGTGCGGCCGAGGTACAAGTGTGTCCGCTATATTGGTTTCCTTTCTTTGAAGACCTAGACCGTTACTAATTGTAAAACTTTGTCGTCAATACCCGTACAAGTTTACTTAGGAGCATTCTCAAATCAATATGTCATTCGACGTGTGTAATAATTAGCATCTCATTATTATGAGGCTCTCGTTTTGTTTGCCAATTACGGAATTATTTAGCAGGCTTTCAATAAAATTGACCTCTTCTATCGCCATTTTGTCGTAAACGTTGTCATGGTAAAATATAAATAATTAAAATCTAGAAGTGAAATAACACCTGATAGGAAAGACAATTATATTTATTGTATTATTTCCTTACTCACTCACTTTTGTTTTTATATAAAGACACCGATAATCATAACTATAATATAGATATAAGAAAATAATGTAATTAGTTTCTCGTGTAAGTGAACTTTTGTTCTTAATGAGAAATAAACTTCTTAAACCATAAATAAATGTTTTTTAAGAGTTATAAGTGTGTAGGTATGTACACACGTACATATATAGCGTTTTATAATAAAGATAAACAAATTATTTTTATTTTATTCTATTAAATAGGAAGTCAACGTAATATTTAAAAAGAGCATGTATTTATTGCATGTAAAAAATATATATAAACAATTAGGTTTAAGCTAAATTAACATTCAATAAATAAAAATATTCTAATTGGCTAAAAAATAAAAACAAAAAAAACATCTTTAACTTAAATATTATATCTGAATATATATAAATAAAGCTACAATAGACTACAAGTTTACATTGATCTCAGAAAACCCTTCCCAAATTTCTTTTGAAAAATATTTCATGAAATTCACACAAACCATAATCATATGAATGACCAGTAATCGTGTGTGATCGAAATTAGCTCATTCTTTTTAGCACGTTTTTTATTCGAAGTAACTTGAGCCGATGGTTTCTTTTCGTATTTCATTTCGTCCTTTCATAATAAAAATTTAAAATGTCTACGAGAGCTTACTTCGTGGTAGGGTTTCATACAAGCCCATCTGGGTAGGAACAACCCACTCGTTTACATATTGTAACGAAAAACAGCAATATATAGTACTGTTATTTTCCCGTTTGAAGTGTAAGTGAGCCAGTGAAATTACAGGTACAAAGGAAATAACATCGTAGTTCCCGAGGTTGATGGTGCATTGGCGATATAGGAATAGTTAATATTTCTTACAGAGCCGATTATATCAATAATTAATAATTAACGAGCGTTAATTACCACTTACAATCAGGCCCACCTCTCCGTCTGTATAATACCTATACCTATTTTATATAAAAAAAACAACCAAAATAAAAACAAGTTATTGAAGCTTACAACAATCACATAATTTGTCACGCGCAATGTATGTATACGAATAGTTTACTCTTCGAACAGGGTCGAGGCAACCTTCTCAATATTTCCATATAAATGTGTTCTATGTAGCTAGTTTGGAGTATGATACCGGTTTTTGTATATCAAATTTTCATTTGTAGCTTTATTATACTAAAAGAATGTGACTTCTAGAGACATGATATAGTAGTAGTATTATCGTTATTAACAATATACGGATTTATTTAATTTTAAGTTAATAAACGAGTTTAATAGATAGTGTTTAAATGTACCCTCAATTTACGGAGAGCATAACATAATTTACTATTGTCGATAACATTAATTAAGATTAATTAATAAAACTAACTAACTTTTGTTAACCTAAATGATATAACTTTAACAAAAAAGTGGTATTTAAAAATAATGATGCTTTATAATAACTGATTATTATGATTAAAATTTAGAAACACTAATGAAATAAAACTATCAAACCCTCGTACTATCAACTATGGAAAGAAAAGTATAATGTATAATGTTATAATGCGGAGCAAAACGACATAATAATTTACCAAAAAGTATTAAAGAAGCAAAAAGTATGCGTCAGTTTAAACAAACTACATACATTCCCAGTCATACCACTTCCAGCTGTACTTAATCCGTGTATTTGTGATAAGACCAGGCTATCGACAATAATGCAAGATTCACAGATACCCTCTTCGTAATTGATTTCTTTTTTACTAATATGCTTTATAAATGTTACTTTGTTACGCCGCTAGGCAATTATTGTAATTGTTTATTTAATGTTCTCAGGTAAGTGAATATTATTCTTAATGAGAAATAATATTATTTAACCCGAACTGACTATTTATTGTTATGCGAATTAATTGACATAATTTAATTGTATATACAGCATAACGTTCATTTCTGAAGATATTTAAAGTATCGAAACCTACTTTTTTGTATTTTGTGTTGTATTTTGTTATTTAGTCCTGACACTTAAGATAAGGGATAATTATTGAAGAAAGAATTTAGAGGTGGTGTCCGTGGTTCAATTAATATTAAATTTCTCATGTCGATATCAACTATCGACTTAAATATATATATTTTAATATAAATTTCATACGGATCGGTGAAATTTAATATATTTCTTCGTACATGAAGAGGTTGCAATTAGAAGTACATCAGTCGATCATTATTATTTTTTAAATGTTGTCTCATACGATAAGATAAAGCCTTTTAAACCCAACATCAGCTCTTTGAAGTCGAATAATAGTAGATATTCTTTTTTATTATAAAAATAAAGTTTTGTTTTTAGATAATAAGTTATTTGTGTTGTTATAATTAAAAATAATATTGTTGTTTACGTCATTGTAGATGACGTGTTGATTGTTGGCGAAAGTCGCAGGCGGAGATACCGGGCCCATTGTCTGTGCTGAGTCACTGGCGGCGCTCGCGCAGCTATTTCTGTGCGTCCTGCGTAGGCGGTTGCGGTGTACGCGGTACGTCCACATTATCTCTTATTTTTCAGACCGCATAGACACACTCTTTTATTTCTAAACACACTAATAATTTGTAATAGTTATCGTTATCATTACTATTTTGATAATTTAGGCAAATAGGCCTTAATATTTACATTATTATATCGTTACATTTTTGTCTGTTTTGTATATTATGCATATTGTAATGAAGGGATCGTCAAATATTATAAAGCTTCTGTATGTCGAAGTCATCGTTTTAAAAATAAATTAGTTTGATTTTATTATACTTCAAATGACGAGTAAGAGCATTTCGTTTAAATAAATACATTATGATAAAAGAGTTAATTTTAAAGTTTTGCGCTTTTAAATTCATACATACCACTAACAGCCGCGATCTCTTAGACGAGTAAGTATCTAATTAAATATCAAGCTCAATAACTTCTTACTAGATTTTGAATGACCTACATCCACACTGACAATTAACAGACTCAATTGAATTTAATGCGATTTAATCTGCTAACCACAACCTTCCTGGGGGTAGTTTTAAAAAAACCCTCAAATACGTATTTATTTATTTCTAACCAGAAGCTAACATAAAAAATTTCATGAATAATGACGGACCCGCGATACAAACTTTCAACCCCTATTTCACCCTCTTGCGGGGTAGTTTTTACAAAACCCTCAAATACTTATTTATTTATTTCTAATCAGAAGTTAGTATATATCTATTTCTAACCAGAGGCTTGTTTATAAAAATTCATCCTTCTTATATCAAAAATTACGGACCCGCCATACAAACTTTCAACCCATATTTCACCCTCTTGTGGGGTAGTTTTTAAAAAACCCTGAAATACTTATTTATTTATTTCTAAACAGAAGCTAGTATATAAAATTTGATGATTCTTACATGAAAAATGACGGACCTGCGATACAAACTTTCAACCCCTATTTCACCCTCCTGCGGGGTAGTTTTTACAAAACCCTCAAATACGTATTTATTTATTTCTAATCAGAAGTTGATATATACCTTTTTCTAACCAGAGGCTTGTTTATAAAATTTCATGCTTCTTATATCAAAAATTACGGACACGCCTTACAAACTTCCACCCCCTATTTCACCCTCTTGCGGGGTAGTTTTTACAAAACCCCTTAAATACGTATTGTTTATTTCTAACCAGAAGCTAGTATATAAAATTTCATGCTTCTTACATGAAAAATGACGGACCCGCGATACAAACTTCCAACCCCCATTTCACCCTCTTGGGGGGTAGACTTTCGAAAACCCTGAATTACGTATTTATTTATTTCTAAACAGAAGCTACCATATAAAATTTCATACTTCTTACATGAAAAATTACGGAGTACCCTTGCAATATTTCAACCCCTATTTCACCCTCTTGGAAGGTAGATTTTCAAAAATCCTTAAATAGGTATTTATTTATTTTCAACCAGAGTCTTGTATAAAAAATTTCATGCTTCTTACTTCAATAATGACGGAGTTCACATGCGAATTCTCAACCCATATTTCACCCCCTTGGGGGGTAAATTTTCAAAAACCTTGAATTACATATTTATTTATATCTAACCAAAAACTTGTATCTAAAATTTCATGTTTCTTACATCAAAAATGACAAACTCCCCACATAAACTTTCAACCCCTATTTCACCCTCTTAGGTGGCGAATTTTGGAAAACTCTGATTTGCGTACTTATTTGTTTCCAACCAGAAGCTTGTATACGAAATATCATGCATCTAACTTTGAAAATGACGGATTTCCATACAATGGTTCATCCCTTATTTCACCTCCTTAGGGGTGGAATTTTCAAAAATACTTTGTTAGTACGAGTTTTCATCATAAAATGCATCAACTGTCAAAATTTCAAGTCTCTAACCCCAGTGGTTTAGGCTCTGCTTTGATGAGTCAGTCAGGACAAGTCTTTTTATATATATATAGATAATGAACTGAAGAAAATGGTTTCTCAAATAATCTGTAGTTGTCTACTACTATATATAAATAAAAATAGTTATTGTAAAAATATACACCTCGGACTTTTTTGGAAATCTTTTTAAGACTTACAATTATCCAGCACATTGTTTTGATGTACCTCCCAGAGTTTAGCCAGTGTTACCTAACCATTTAAGAATACGAAAATAGTATTTTGGATAACGACATAGTTCATCGTTTATCGTTCTTTCAATTACAGAAATACGTTATTAGTCTATCGCGTGGTTTAGAAGAAGTAAGCGGAAATACAGACAGAGGCAGACAGAGATTTATTTTATACTATTTAGAAATACTCACAAACGAAGTACTCTATTTTATAAATGAAATTCAAGTAATATTATCTTTTGATGCTCAGGACTTAAAACATGTTAATACAATATAACATCCAATTTGTTAAACAATTTTTAACGAAGAGTGACGACTGATTATAAATACATCATAATAATAATGTTTTCTAGTGTTAGGGTCCTCGATTACTGTCAGCATATTATTATCAATATTTTATTTTCTGAAAATCGACTTTTTATGTTGTGCCTTGTCGTTGATTCAAAGAGGGTTATTGTTTCGGTATATGTTCGGTTAAGTAAACATTTTATAAGTAAATATTATTTATAATAGCTAATATAATATTGTCTAAGACATACATGTTACTTATAGCAGAAGATGCAGCGTGTTTCAGAAAAGGTTTTAGTATTTAAATTTATACATATAAGTGAATTTCATGCTCTTGCAACTTAATAATTATGATAGAACTTAATTTTACTGATAGTGGTTTTTGTGAGTTTCCATATAAGAGGACTATCCTTCTATCCTATCATCGTGATAATTGTCAGGCACAGCGTAGTCGTAGTAACACAGGCAGATTTTTGCGAGACGAAGTCGAATTCGAAGTGCTTTGGAAACGTGTAAGTGATGCAGCAGCCTGAACACGTTATACTGGCTTGCAAGGGATTTGCGTATATCGGAACTGCAGGCTCTAGGATTACGGGAATGTACGTTTTGAAATATTACCATCATAGCGTCCTCATTATGCTGTGTAGTAATTAATAGGAAGTAGTTATTTTGAATTTATTATGTTGTTATGGTACATGCGGTGTACTATTCCGAAATATTATGCTTATATTTTCCTTAAGGAACGTAATAACGTCCATAATTAATATATTTTATGGTTGAATTTTTTAAATCTTTATCAACCGGTCTTATTAACAATATAATAAGACCTTTTCCTTTTTTTAGAGTAGAGCGTTGCGTATAAGTAGACATTTTATATTAGCGTGTGGTTTGCAAAAATTTTAATGCAATTTTTTTTTGTGAAATTTAAATAAGAAAATAATTGTAATTTTGATACATTTACTAAACGAAGATATAATTTGTTAGGGTTATAATATTGCAACGCACCTATCTCAACAAAATGGTTTATATACATTTTTGTTTCATACATGACTAATTAATTCAAATTGATAACAACACTCGTAGTAATACAATTATATAATTAATTACAAATACAAATACGTGTACAACATAATTCGCTAATACGAATATTCATTCGTAGCGAACCTATTTTACACATTGATATTCCGTTATATTGTATATATTTAATTTTGTTTCATATTTATATCTCGACGTCTTAAGCTCAAGGTACCTATTTTGGATTCCTTGCATCGCTAGACAGCTGTGTGATATCGACTCCACTTTGTGGTTTTCGCTCCAACGTAATATATACCTATTTTATGCCTTTTGTGTAATTATAATTTTACATTAATCTTCTCGCATTGTTACTTAAGCCTGTATCCGCGTGCTATTTTTTATGAATGAAATGAAATGAATGAAATTTTTCCGTGAACAATTTTCGTTAACAATAAAAACGACTAAAAAATACATTAGATTTAATCTTAAAATGTATATGTACTACCTATACTGTTTTAGTGTAAAGAAATGTGGTTTTAAGTAATTATATTTTAATTATTGCACATGTCATAAGCGTCATACTTATTTTCATTTTGTAAACATAGTGATTGAGATGACTAGAGAGAAGTGTGCGTGAGTATTGACACGTCACGACGTTCTTCTCATGTTAACTTTCGAATAGCTTACAACGATGGCCGACGCGGGTGTGCGGAATTAAACGCGCGTTAACAAATTGCTCACCAATGTATAGCGAACAAGGGCAGCCACTATATGTGACGCCATGAATCATGATGACGCAGTATCGATTTATGATAGGCACTAAGCTCCTTTAGAATATAGAAATTATTATACAATGGTGCGATAGATATCGTAAAGAATAAAATCTAACGCTCCTTAAAATATAGGTACATGCAAACAAGTGTAATTCTTCTTTAACACGTGTCTTCTAACATAAGGATTAAGGGCAGTACTTAAATCTTCTTTATCAGCAATAGCTGTTAAATCAAATACTGTTACATAAAGTATCATGCTGTGTAAGTGTTGAAAATATAAAACGGCAATTGTATGTATCGTTGAATGCGGGGAGCGGGCACTCTAGTTGGAATACTCCCAGTTGCGGTACGGTGTGAGCGGCGAGCGCTATGCCATGGTAGCAATAAGGTGGCGCGGGCCGCGACGAGGGCGAGCGCGGTCGATGAGCCCAGCGTAGAGGGCAGCACGGAGCTGCCGCGAGGTGTGGGGAGACGCTCCCTCGACCCCGCGACCGCTCCACCGCCCCGTTTGCTTGCGCATACTGTAAAGCCGCGCCGCGCGCTCACTAATGCGTCATATCGCTAAGCAAGTTGACGTGTGTTTTGTACAATCCGCGGAGATAGTTCGCGCGCGCCATGTGAACTTGTGTTGACTTATGTATTATTGTAAAAACCTAATTCGTGGTATCGACATGCTATTCTCATTTTTAAACTTTGAAATATGGACAGTGAATTTGTTGCCTAAGCGCTGAGTGGTTCACGAGGTTGACGCACGTGTTCAGCTTTCGCTCCTGAAATCGAGTAAGTTTCGAGATGGCTTATTTTAAAGTGTGACTCGTTACTGACGTCGGCCGATTTGCGAGATGGTTTGGGGCGCGTTATTTTAGCTACGCCTGGCGGGCCCCGGCGCCGGCCGCCCGGAATGCGGCCTCCGCCCCGCCGCGCGTTGCCGGCGCCGAGAGCACCGCGCGTAGCGTAATAAATAAAGGCGGGGCACCGCTGCGTGCGCGCGCACCCTCCCGCGCCCTCCTCGCCCTCGGGTCATTGACTCGGGCTCGGCCACCGCCGCTACAACCGTAGCAGTCGATGCTGCTGAAGACAACAATTCTAAAAAGCGGTAGTACCATGCTCTTGGCCTCGGAACTCTATAGGCCCTCAATATTTCCAATGTCAATGCCGTTAGTTACGCGTCGCCACAGCGGAAGTGCTACACCCTGCATGCGTGACTCGTGAGACGCCTCGGCGAAGATATCACTCAGTTAAGTACCTGCTATATTGCAGAAGGGATATTGACCTCAATGATCACACCAGGTGCTGCTGATACGGCTCGCTTCAATTTAGG
This sequence comes from Nymphalis polychloros, assembly GCA_905220585.2. Classification (NCBI taxonomy): domain Eukaryota; kingdom Metazoa; phylum Arthropoda; class Insecta; order Lepidoptera; family Nymphalidae; genus Nymphalis; species Nymphalis polychloros. Next base: position 12,408,264 of record HG992241.1, on the reverse strand, counting down.
ACCAGAGTAAGTACTAGAGTAAGTTGGATGAATCTTTTTTTTATTAGTTTTTTGACACATTTCTCATTTCATAGTTATTAAAAAATTGTCGGGCGCGTAAAATTAAATATTTAAGCACGCACGCTTAATGGATTTCCTAAATAAGTATTTTTACATACTTTTAGTTATGTATGGCTCATGATCGTTTCGTATTTTGAATTGTTATCATGAAATCCAGCAAAATCCGTTATATTTTATAACACGTTACACGGCATATTACTCTTCGTGAAACTAAAAATAAAGCGTGAACTTCCCGGTTGAATGGCGTCGTCGGCGCGACGAGCGCGGGGAGTGGCCGGCAGCCATTGCCCTCACCCGGTTTGTTTACAACTCAGAACTCGGGAGTGGCGCGCTGTTAACTGTACCCTGAGTACCAGTGATAGGGTGTACAATAGCAATATTAGGGATCGAGCGTGGCTTGCGCGAGCGCCATCTGCGCGCGCTTTATTAAAATAAACTGCCACCGACAGATAGGAGTCCCTTTATAAAAACGAGCTAGTCAATCGCCAGGTGTCAAGCGACCCTCGGTTCCAGTGAAGATGCGTCTAGTGTTAGGTCAGTTATTGCCAGGGAATAATAAGCATGGAAACCCGTTTTTGTGCTAACGTCAACGACACAGCGATGCACCATGAGAACGTCAACTTAAGTTGGCGATTGGTGTAGTGGCTTGAAGTCCGTGTGTACCGCGTCTGCTGCATTGACGAGATCACCTTCAAATTTGTATTATGTGTAATTGTGAGTTCGAATGTTTTTACTTCCTACTTGAACATATTTTTATTTCGCATGCGAAGAATATATATATATATATATATATATATATATATATATATATATATATATTGTTTTTAAGCGTTATACTCGTTAAAACTAAAAGGTGAATAGGGTAAATATAAATTATCAATTATGTTATAATGTAGGGTAGACTTAAAAAAATCTCGAACTGCTTTCGTCGGGGGCGCGACACATTGATGGCGTTCTGCTTCTGCGTCGGCTTGTCGGGCGGCGAGGGCAACAAGTTGCGGGTCGGTCGGTAAAAAATTGCGCGCGCACGTCCGGGCGACGCATGTTTTATCCTTTTCACTCTTAAGAGAGGTATAATAATTGAATAATAATGTACTAACGTACTAGAACAGACGCTGTGAACCAGATGTTTGCGTCATGCTTTGATGCCAATCGGCATCAACATCAACGCGTATCGCGAACGTAAGTGCCGAAATTGTTGAAAAATGCGTGTTCTCTTGTAATCTTGCGTGTTAAAAACGAGTAAAAACAAATCAACTGGGAAGAAAAAGATAATGGCGTGCGTGACTTATCATCGGTAAGTAAACAAAACATCAACTAAATTCAACCAAAACTATTTTTGGTACAAGACATTTATTATTTTGACTGCACCCGACATTTTGTATGAAAATCATAGATTATGAAAAGTGAACCGTACAGATTGGACTCGTAGGTACTAAGGTTTAGTATACTATATGACTTGGTATAACTGATTATTTGTTCTTACTGACCCAGTAGGAGGGTAGAGATTTTTGAGTGTTTGTTTGTATGTATGTATGAATGAATGTAGGTAGGTCTGTATGTATGTCTATTTCGTTGACACGCTCTGTAGCCTAAACTAAACTACAGTAAACTTGATGGATTTTGATATAATATGAGGCGTCATTAGATTCGTCTTGACTGTGAGTGCCACTCGATCGAGATTATTATACCTCGATTATTATAATTCACAATGATAAATTTTTACTTAACTTCATAAACTTGAATTGTAATTAAAATTACCTATTTAAATTTATTTAACTATGTTCTTACCAATGCCCGATTCAATAGGCATAAAACAAAAAGTGTCGCGTCTATGACGGTGACATCGCATCTATGACTTATTAGCTCCTCCTCACGCACCTCACCCTCCCGCGCCTGCTACAGATTTCTTTCGCGCTTTCTGTTCTATATAGTACGTTACTACCGTACTGTTATTATTCAATGGGTATAAATTTAATATTGTGATGTATGAATCGTTGGCTTAATGTAACTATTATAGCTTGCAAGTGCACTTTTCACTCATTCATTACCCTTTTTTTCATTTTCAACAAACAATGAAATTTAGGCTTTTTAAATAATATTGATTAGTATTAGTACACAAAAATGGATTATAATTTAGAAATGGGCATATTAGCAGGAAATATACGGTATTAAAGCTGTAAGTAAGGTTATTATCAAGATACGTTAATATGCGGTTCATGATATGAGTGGATCGTGTGAAGTGGAGTGTAACTGAACCACGGCACTGACGCACGCAACGTTCGGCACGCGAAGAAAGCTCACCTCGCGCTACTGACTCTGAATATAACTTACTAGTTGGCGCGCATTTTTTGTTGATTTTAGTTCAACTATTAAAAGGCTAACTACACACCCGTTGAAAACGTTTGTTTCGAATCCCGTGTTCTTAATGACATTAACACTTTACTTCATACGTATCTGCTTGTAGTTGATAAATAATAAGGAAAGTATATAGATACTATTATACGGTGATAGCACCGTTATAGAAAACATTAAATTTCAGTTGTTTTTGAAAACTTCCGCTGTTATCGAGTCAAACTTATTAACGTTAATAAAATTGTAAGTCATAATTGTTATTGTAATTATGAGCATCAATGCCAAGCTGATAAAATTAACCCTGGCGACGGATGCAGATGATTGCGTCGAAATGCCTGTTCCATATTTCAAACTTTTATTTAAATAGAAGTTCTATTGTACAACTTGTGTTATCAGAGAATATTTTTTTATAATAGCTCTCATGGTCAGCGCTTACCGAGAACTCGGACTCTGATGATACGTGACACGGTAACGAATGGCCGCATTTGAATACTTAAATAAGTTTTGTATGCAGATCTTCACGTAAAGTTAAGCATACCACCTCGTCATTTAGTAAGCTGTTGAGAGTAACCTAACTTCGAATATCATGTACTGAACTGATGATGATACATCGACTTCTTGGGTAAAACTTGTATTTAGGACGTATATAAAGATTTATATAAATTTCATTAATTAATTAGGATAATTTAATCATTTTCATTTAAAATATTTATGATTAATGATAATGTATGCAAAATCTCAAAAAACCGGACGAAGAATCACGCAAGGCGTGTCGCGTGACGTTCCGTTACACCAAGTAGAGCGGCTCGACACGCAATTAACATAGCTGACGTGTCACGTGACCGCAAACGCGAATGCAGCGAGCCCACTGTCGTCCACTCATCCAGAAACGGTTATTTATCCTCCTATAACTCATTAGTATTATATGACTGCCAAAATTATAATCATATTCAATATGTGATGTTCTATTTTATTTTTATATAAAACTAATTTGCGTCCGAAAACCAACCTCGTGTGTAAGGCGAGGGTGCAGGTGGTACAGAGCATACGTGTTAAGTAAGAGAGAGTAAGCTATCTCTATTCTAAATTTCATCCAAATCCGTTAAGTAGTTTTGCGTTAAATATTAAGAAAGATCCATCCATCTTCACAAACTTTCGCTCTTATATTATCTTAAACTTTTCATGCCCAAACACGAATTGAATCAAACGCAAAATACAAAGATGTTGAAATTGATTTGACTTTGTAAAGAAAGATTTTTTTCCTAAACTTACGTATACGCCATGAACTAGTAAGCCACTACCTGAGTAGGGATTCTTTTACTAAAATCATCCCAAATTATCACAAAAAAACGCTCGAAATTACGCAATAGATTTTTCTTCCCTTTTTAACTTATACGTATCGCTGAATGGTGGAGCGCGATAAACAATCAATAGATATTCTGGGGAAAAAAATGTCGAAAGAAATATAGATATCGATCCAAGGGTTTTTGATGTTGTTGGGGTTCCATTATAAAATATTTTTAAAATTGTATTCGGTTCGCCTTTACGATTACATTCTATTAAATTTTGATCAATCATTTTAAAAGAAATATTAATAACTTGTTTTTAAAAAATAATTTCGTCTGTGTTAAACCCTTAGCTTATCAGTCTGGGTATCAACGCGTGGCAACGCATAACTGTTACTCTCCTTTTAAATGTTCGAAAATTTACTATTATTAAAGTTTAAACCTTGTTTGTAGGTTAACAGCCACACCCATGCCAGTCACTGCGAGAGATATGGCAGAAAACGGAAATGAAGAAACTGTCACATGGAAAAAGCGCTAGCGGATGCGTGCATCATTTATAATGAAGGTAATGTATTCTACATTATTAAACAGTAATTTAACATTTGTCTACTAAGATTAGATATTAATTGCTAACTTTAAAATAAATGCCCTTGACATTCGATTAACAATAACAAAATACGTTAATTTAGTTATTGTTAAATAAATGTTTACTTTCCCGTATACAAGTTTATTTGTTATCGAGCATGCTGAATGCATAACCAATATTTGGAATACTACACATATAAATAAAACTACAAAAATATTTCGTGTAATTATTGTAAATGCTAGAAAGATCGTGGAAATCGAATAAAAACAATAATTGTAGAAGCCGGCGATTCTGTTTATAATTTTGGAAATTTGCCAGAACAATTCCTTCAATAACTGCGTTCAACCAACCACATGGCAACCGAATAACCTCCTTGAACGAGTTATGTTTTTTTAAAACACAAATATAAGTTTCACAATTCATTACTTGTATAAACAAAAAAAAACAGGCAATAGAACACTACCACCGCTTAGCGTTCGAAATGTGCAAAAATATTATAGATCTGCCTTTACAATTTACACGTGTAAATATAACTGTGAGTAATAAATGATTCTTAACAGTTTAAGTAACAGAGCCCTGGAATATCCTATTCAACGACCTATTAAATATTCGATATAAAATCAATATCAGAACCGGACAATAGGCGCCGGTCAGCGTCTTAAAATCAACTAGTTATCAAGAGTTTTAGTTCAATCGTTGGGAATATTCATATGAATACTATAGAGTAAAAGCATGACGTGATACGAGTGCTTTATGCGATAACGATGGCATGACGTATGTATATGTTTGACAAACGGTGTATATATAAATCATTTGATTATAGGTTAGCTTTTTCAATGTTAAAATAATTATCTTACTCTCTTATCGCCTTGGATATCTAGTATCTTCATTATTTTTACTAGGTAAGTATTTTTTATGATAAATGCGCCGCAATTTTAATTAAGTTTTAAACGCAAGGTCTTATTCTATGTTGTAGGCATACTATGTATACCTACTACAAAGTTAAATTATTATTATTTTTTTTCGTAATTTACCTAATATTAATAATGATTCAGAAGTGTTTTCTTGGAGTAGAACTCCTCTTCACAGTATTCAAGAATGATATATTTTATGCAACTAACAGTCGGTTTTTTATCTTTATTTATACTGCATACAAGCAAATACAGTACAAGATATGATTTTTTTTGATAAGATTGATAAACAGTTTTCTTGCAATATTATTTACCTTCATAATATTTAAGAATATATATTTTAAAAAAAATCTAACAGAACGAACAAGTAAACATCAATGAATTGTAGCAAACGGTTTTTAATTAAGTTTTACGTACTTGCGTTTCACATGATACAGTATGGCGGTCATACAGCTGACAACAAAGGTGAACGCGTTTGTTTTACATGTTTTTAGATAAAAACACTGCAGTAACGTTGTGAACTGAAACTACGAAATAATGATGATGAAATTTAATTTTTAATTATATATATGTATATCTCACTTGTCACTATAAATCCACTCTGTTATATTAATCCTTAACGTGAAATCCGGATATTTAATGGTATAGCGAGATACACGAGGGCTATACGATATTTTGCTCGTAATCGGATGTATTAAGTTTCACAAGACGCAGTGGGAGTTGAATGGCGTCGGTTGTAAATGATGGCGAAAAAACAAGTGCCGTTGAACCCACGGCGAATGCACCGCGGCCGTTAGCTTATCCGAGGTCAGGACGGATCGCCGATGAATAATATCTCGAAATATGCATAAAAAAACAGCTGATTGTCTGCGATGCTAATGACGTGATCTGTTTATCCTCTTTCTAAATTACTTTTCGTTTTATCGCTCCTCATTGACTTCATTCTATTCGTCGTGTGATTGATTATGTTGTCACATAATCATCAAATCTGCCAAACAATTACGGTAACAGTACCGTCATAACTTTAAACGCCACATTGTAATATTTTTAATCAATATAAAAAGATAATATGAACTAATTTATTTCTTCATCCTTTTTAACTTATAATCCGTTTATGGGGCGATTTACTAGCGTGCACTAGTGCAGACGTAAAAGGACAAACTACCGATTTATATACATTCGGAAATATCATTTCCAATGTGATATTAAAAAGGTAAATTAATTAAATAGTGAAGCTCCATTATTGGTCCGCAGCGACGAATGGCAGTCGTTCCGATCGCGCATGTGCGTCTCGATCGATTTCTGAACATGGGGAGGTTTTCCTTTGTGCGCGTCAACTCCTACTGTGTAGTTTCCAACAGTATGCGGGCGTGACACAACGCTTTTCAGTTAAAGCCTTTTATTAACAAGTTGCTTCTAATTAGTCAAGGCTGTATAATAAACTTTTAAGTTTTAAGCGCGTAGTGAAGTAAAGTGTTGTTTTTTTTTTTTAATTTAACGTCAGTCACGTTTTTCCTTGAAAAAAAACTTGTTTAACAAATATCTTGCAAATACATTGTGATCGGCATTTACATATATAGCGATAAATTATTATAAGTTAAAAAATGTTACTTGATATAAAAGTTACACAATAAAAGGTAATAACTGAATTAAAAATAATATCCATAAAAAAAATTTAGTGCATCAAGATTTTCAAATTTTTTAAAATTTAAATGTAACTCTTCTGTGTTGGCCGCATTTCAAGGTTTCTGATTACTATTCGTAACAAACCTAATTTAATATTCTGATTTTATATACATTTTATTTAAATCTAGTCAAATGCTCAGGCGCCGTAAATACTCACTTTTATCAAACGAGTGTGAATTTGCGTGACTGAGTTTTGTAAAGTAATCATATACCGAAAAAATAAAAAGATATTTCTAAGAAACGGATTAACACTTCTGGTGACCCAAGTCAGCGGTCAGCTCTTGGGACAGACTGAGCCTGAGACGAGGCGGTTCGAAGAGATAACAGTGCCAGCATCCAGCACAACGCAACGACAATCTTTTCCACGACCTATTTTTTCTATAATTCGTATATCAATTACATAATTCTTCTCATATATTATTTCCAATAATATAATATATTCTATTATATTTAAATTTAATTTAGAAGAATAGCAATAGTTTATTAGTAATAATATTTCTATATAATAAATTTAAGGACAGTAAATAAGAAATATATATATATTATTTACCATGAATTCATTACATCAAACAAATTACCAGTTTAACGTAACTTTAGTATATGCGATCATTATTTCGTCATTACTGTAAAAGTTGTATCAGATTTTATATTAGGTACTTTTAGTCAATATTGTATTCGGATTTTTGTATATATGGAAATTGTATATAAGGAAATGCGTAGTGGATCATTATGTACACACGTAGACTAAGGTAGATAATTGACCGGTTCCGTACAATAAAGGATAAATAATAGAAGTTTTATGTAAAGGTTTTATGAGACAGCAATATTGTTATTTTTGTTTATTTAAATCGAGTGTTTTTCATATTATTATCTAGGACGCCTAAACAATTACTATACAAGTACGCCTTTTTAATTGTATTTTAAAACGCACGCATAAAATAAACGAAATAAATAAGTTGAATATAATTTAAAAAAAAAACAACGCAAACCCGTTTAAGGCCGATAAAAATTCCATAACTACATTTTTAATGACTTACTTTTACATTTATCCTTAAAACTATAAATAAAGGATAAAATAAACTGAATCCTTCAAAATATTTCTTCTTTTATGTCAACAGGTACATAATAGTGCTAGGAAGGACAACTGAACTAATTAGGCGTTGTAATTAGCGGCGGACCTGATTGGTAAGTTTTATTATATTCTCTTTATTGTAATTGCCTGTTGTTACACTAGTTTTTATAAGCTGCCATTGCAACGAGCGAATTGTCCTATATTTAATTGTGTATAAAATATGTGCGACTGAAAATGCCTGAACTAAGCTGTGTGTCTTACCAATTATACAGTATAGTTGTATTTGTGTTTCACTTAGGTTTTTTCTTAAATTGGAATCAAAGAATATTTTTTCCATTGTTACAGATTTTGTAAAATAACATCACTTTCGATCCACAATTCGTCCGAGGAAACCGACTTCGGAAAAGTTAAGAGAACAAAGACGACGAATACATTTTCCAGGTAAATACGTGTTCCTTTCACTAGCTATACTAAAATTATGTTATATTAATGTTAAGTTCAATTTTATTTATAAATGTCCTGTTTATGTTCAGTGCTAAGCGAATTGTCAATATGCTCGGGCGAATTCTTCGAAAATATTTCTTTTCCTAATAACCATAAGTTTAACATTGTATGAATTAAAAACATATTGGTTTTCATTGTATGAAGTTCACCAATCGAATTACTTATTTAACGTTATAAACGTTACAGTGAGCCTTGCGATCGCTAGAAACTTAACTATTGTAACGGTGAATCGAAAATAACATTTATGGCTATTACGTTAAGGGTATTCGAACGGTTTGAATGGAATTAAAAACATTTTGACAGCATCCTGTACGGCGTGAGGCGCTGCCATTTGCCATCATCGTGCAAATGGCGTCATCTTGATCCATCAATGCTAGCGAGAAGATAATTGCGAATCAGGTAGGTCGAATAGCTGTTCGTGGGAGAAATATATTCTGAGTTTTATGTTCATTAAACTAAATATCCAGCTTAGCATATATTTCATCTCACTTTGATTTTTTGTTTAATTTATTTTCATTAATTGTTGTTATAAATTGCCAGCGAGTTGTTTTATACTTAGCTTATGCGATTTACCTTATTGTAAGACAGTTGGGGACACAGTGTGCCTCCGTTTTAAATGGTATAAAGTCTTATACATTTACTATTTTCAAACATAGTTTTAACTCGTACATGTTTACAAATCTTTTGATGTATGATGTTATTATAATACATAAACGCTCCGTTTTTGTTGCCTGTGTTTTGTATTGTTATTAGTTTTAATATGTTTGAAAGTATTATATCATATAATAATAAATAGTTCAATATTTAAAATATATTAACAGCTTTTTCTACAGTTGAAACAAGAAGTGTATTTATATTTTTTGTTCAATTAATATATATACCAAAATCAAAAGTCTGTAATTAGGGTCATCAAATTTTATTAAATGACTTCAAAAAAGGATCTCTTCATTCTCCTCTATCCTTCCTAATTCGTTTTAATTTATACACTGGTCAAACACACTTAACATTTTCGAGAAATAGTTAATTTAACTAACGAGTCACGTCGTGGCTTCCTGTGGGGTTGGAGTTTTAAATGTATAGACATTTAAACTCGAGATCCAGCCAGCGTTTTGTGTAAATTTGTGTTAATATTCATTAAGAGAAATACTGCTACTGTTTTTACTAAAAACTACTAAAAACCACAGTTGAATACTAAGGATGATATTAACAGATTTCATGTAAATATTAACATTTTGTGATATTCGTAGATCAGTAAATAAATTTAAATAAACATTTGGAATTACTTGAATATTGAAGTAGAATTAGATGAGACAAACTTCGAGTTTCTATTTATTAAAGTTGTTAGATTTTTTTTTAAATGATTTTGAATGTAAATGTCGTGAAGTACTCTAGGATCAGGTAATCAACACAACAGAAAATAACCGGTGTGTCAAATTCGTAGCGTTTCTTTATAATCTGCTCGACATTAAGTAATTGCTCACCGGGTGCCTTTTCCCTTTACAAAACCAGCCTGTTCTTGCGAGATCTGCTAGTCAAGGCAGTAGCGGACCCGGTTATTAATGATATACAGCAAGACTTTGCTTGCATGAGAAATTAGAGCGAGTGTTCGTTATCATATATTTTGGTCGAACCCTTTTTGTGTAGTGGGAGGATGATCGCCTGTGTCCAAGCCTTGGGCCACTCGCCGTTTCGCAATATGTGATTACAGATGTAAAGCAATGTGTCAACCCCTTTTTCACCCAGGACCTTGAGTATTGCAGCTGAGATTGGATCTGGACCTGGTGCTTCCTTAGCTTTTAATAATCGATGATCTTCGGTGATTTGGGCTTAAATTGCCGATTTAGCAAGCGGACTTTCTTAAATATGTTCGAAGTCTGTTACTTCATCGCGTGAGTTTCTAAAGGTTAATATAATTCGTTGATATCCTTATCTGACGCTTGTGCTGTAGGGGCGTAGGTTTGCACAATGATCAAAAAGCATGGTTTTGTGTTCAACTTTAGACTGATGATTCTATTAGACACAGGGTTGTATACGAGAACAAATGCCGTTCCTGCTCGAGTCATCTCTTCCTGACAAATACAGTGTGCTTCCAGTAGTGGTGTTAAAATGGCCTTGTCCACAAAGATGGGTTCACACGATCTCTCTTCTTTTTTTTTGTCAACGATACTGAATTTTAGTAGTAGTAGTAATTGCTGGACAACCAGCAGCACTACTCGCTCAACGTACCTATATATCACAACACTGATACTATAACCTAAATAAATGCAACATGAACTTTATTACAATTGTAACAAAGAAAACTTATCAAAAGAAATCAGATGGTTCAACTAAAAAACCAGTAAAATTTATAGGAAGTAGAGGAAGGTAGTAGTAGGAAGTAGTGCTGGTTGTCCAGCCGCACTACTCGTTCAACGAAACTGCTCAGCCGTGCATGCTGATGGCGGCCAGAAAGACCCAGCTTGTGCGCGTACTGGCACGTGGCCGGCACGTGCACCTGCGCCGAGCTGTTGAAGTACATATGCGTCAGCTTGTAAGTCAGGCGCTGGATGTGGTCTGAATCAAGGTTCGAGATATCGAGTTGACGTTGCAGGAAGTGAGAGCGAATGTTCCTTCACAGAAATTCTAGGATACCAAGAAAAAGTCGTACCATTCTGTACCTATCTAGAACGAAACAACTTCTTCTATGTATCCCATGTCATCTAAGACGGTGCCTGGACGACATTACTCGCCGTTGCTTTTCTCTTAGACACAACAATAAACGCTATCTCGATTTCAGCAAACAAGTGTAGAAGTGAGTCTTCTTGCGATCCAGACGAATCTCTACACTAGAGTCTCCGAATCTCTTATCCTTGGAGGGGGACTCACTACTAAAGTTACGACATGCGCCACGACACCCGCTCTAATGGTCCATCCCCGCTCCAACCCGATGGGATTTCTACGGTCTATGGTGCTCCTCCGAACTTGCATTGTCTTGGACCACTTTAGTTGCTATAAACGTAGCGGATTTGTTACTCATATTTTGGGCGCTTATCACTTGAGTGGGTACAGCACGATTCACAGCTAGTACATAAACTATCATTGCAGGAGTTTTCTTGCGATAACGGTTTCGCACATCACGGCATACTCCATCTGACCATCACGCTGAATAGTAACTATTTCTGGTTTAGGCATTCTGAAGCTCACGTCATTTCCAGTCTTCATAATTAATGCCACAAAACCTGTCTTTCTCTACGCTGTCGCTCAGGTGTTATGACAATCCAATAAGGCATATTCGCAATGGCTAGCAAGCTTTTAGAGCGCATATCTCTTGTCCAGTCATCATTGCTATCGCCAGCTAGATATTTAATATTGCTACCTTGAATTGTTCAAGGAAGCTGGCGAACTTTGAAGCGCACTAATTTAAAGAATTAGCGCACTAAAGAGTTTAAAAATTTCATATTCCATTTCGCCTTGTTTATTCTGTGTAAGACGGCGATTGCAATTGAGCAATCATTGTATGCGAACGTCTGGACCGAACTTCGTGTGCACGGCGAGCGTACGCATCAGCTGGAAGTTGTTCTGCATGTTGTCCGCCAGGCCGGTCTGCCAACACAGCTCCGTCACCAGATACACCAGCTTGGGCAATCCGGCGCGGATGTCGCGAGCCTTGAAAGGGGTTATCAGTAGTGGTTGGCCTGCATCCTGGATCTTATTTTTGTACTTCAATATATATGACATTTTCATTTTCACCAACTATGTCTTCCAAAAATATTTTTCCTTGGTTAATGCATATTCTTTAAGTATTTGCGAAACTGTGTCCATGTGTACAACTTTATGTGTGATTTCAGTCACAATCAGAATCCGACTTTCATATTCAGATTGACAGTAGCCTTATATCCTGGCCATATGTGACTTTATATATGGCCAACTGATCTCGCATCATACTGCTGTCGCATAAATCAGCTGACCAATCAGGAGTTGTTTCAACGGTGAAATAGTTTGCCGTCAAATCCAATGGTGTTTCAGTAATTGCTTTCTTTGAAGTCATTGTGCAGTTCCAGTGGCATCAAAGAAAGAAATAACTGAAACGACGAGGACGACTCAGGGCGAGTGCGAATAATCTGCATTTGTTCCGGCAAGACACGCCCACTACCTCGACGTGAACCAGGCTCTGAACCTAGGCAGGCCACTAGCAGATTGTTGGGATTGGGAGACGAGCTATAGCCATTAGTTGCATCCTACAACCAATGGCTATGTCTTATCTCCTCTCACGTGTCTTCAATTCGGATCTACAAACAGTTTTTTATTGAAACGATATAAAAAAAGGAAAGATCTATGTTATTCTGTGCAATCTTTTTACTGGAGTAATTTATACGTTTGCGGAAAGGAATATTTGATATCTCGTTATGTATATGTAGTTTCATTTAAAAGTATAATTAATTAAATTTTTCCATTATTACAATAGTTTTGGTATACCTATCTAATTAATTTACAAAAAAATATTTGCTGATATAACAGTCGATAAACCTATATTGCCGAAAATTTATTTGATTCCAAATAATATACTGTTTTATAATTTCAAGGGAATTTTAAAATCCATAAAATAACAATTTCCTACTAGAATAAAAATTTCTCAAATAGTATATATTTTTTTAAATTTAAATTAATAAAAATTACTTAAATTAAAACTAACATTTTCGTTTTTCATTAACTATATTACATACAATTATGGAGGGTAGAGGTAAAGAGAGACTGGGTTCTTCCTTACTGGCCCTAAGTCCGGTCTGCCCTGGTCCAGTCCGGGTACGGGCCTCGAGGTTTCCCTTTCTACCCGGGCATTTCCTCTCCGGCAGCCTTAACTGCCGGGTCATTTATTTCTGACCTGGAAGGTCAAGGCCTAATTTGGCCTGGTGGTAGTCATCTTTTTAAGCGTGGTTATTATGGTCAAATCCTGGTATGTCAAGTCCGGTGGTTGTCGTCGTAGAGGTAAAGGAGAATCATCTGTGTACATGAAAAATGTCCGCCAAAAGCAATAAATTAGGGTGGCGCCACATTAGCATCAGGGTAAATTTAAATTGGATTGACAAATAAACAAGGAAAGAAAAACTTCCGCTAAATTCATTCATCACGCAGTTCATGAAATGAAATCACTCTAGCTACACGTTTTCTCATAATAATTCTTTAAGGTTATATTTATTACATTGTACTACGCAAGTAGTTGAAATTTTCAATAAGTAACTACTTTAGTCGACAATAATATTATTTTTTTTAACTCGGAATACTTCAATTCATTTACAATTGCTTATTGCTACATTCATACCATACCCCTTGTCTACACTAGCGCCGATGTAGCTTACAGGTGGACACTTTTTTAAGTTTTCTTCCATAAGAGATGATTCTCCTTACCTCTACCCTCCATACATACAATGAAATTTTTATGATTTACGTCAACTCGCATTGTTGACAGCGTCTAGTTATTACTTATAACATATTCCAACCACAACAGGAATAAACCAAAATAAATAACTTGGACACCGAATTAATGCGATATCATTGGTCATCGATATCAATTCACGCGATATCATTGGTCGATCCTGAATAATCTATGATATTCATTATGGATCCGCGAAAAGACGGCGTTTTCAATGTCCGCGAAGTTGTAATCGGAACTTCGTAAGTTAAATTAATGTGGTTATGACTAGTTAATTGGAATAGTGTTGCATTATAAATAAGGGTAAAGTAATTAGGAACTGTTTATAGTGCATAATACAGCAGAACGATTAGAAAATGGCATGCAATTTGTAAATCTACGGTGTATTTACCTTTATTCCTACTCCGACTGGAATTGGGTATACAAAGTTTTCTTCACCTCGATTCAATTTAATAGCATAAACGAAATACTGAGTAAGCAATGTTACTTCTAATTAATTAGTAACTAGTTAAAATATAGTCATTGTTAGAAAATTTTCAATCTTCGTCCAAAATGCAGATAATGGTTACTTATCGAATATTACGTATTTTTATGTAATGCCGTAACAAGAAAATTATTTTTAAGCAGAATACTAAAAGGAGGTTATCTTATTCGGCCTTATTTTTTTAGTGTGTGTTCCTCGATATCTTCGTCGATTGTGAACGGAGTTTAATTATTCTTAATTTATTAAATATATTGTACGAGTTTACTGGTGAATCTATAAGCTTCAAACAAAGAATAAATTTGTAACTGATTATATCTAAATATTTAAATATTATCAAGTAAATTTTTGATGACTTTTTATTTAAGAAAAAAAACACACCGTGATTACATTTTACATAACTTAATTCCATACGGCCTTACGTATAAATGTCGTTTTCGTTTAGTGGGTCGGGTAATGTCAATCAATAATGACAGGAAGCTAGAAATTAATGTTAACTAATCAGTCGCTAAGCAACGCTTAATTTTATTTTAATGATTGGAATTTCATTATTATTCAACAACGTTTGGTTAGGTACATAAAAATAAAATAAGATTCAGTGAATATAAAGATGAAATCGATAAACATAAATTTGTTGACCACATTACCAAATACGAGACAAATATTTTTTGTATTTCTACAAATGTAGTTCCATTCGTATTATAAAACAGATTCCGTCCCGAGTAACCAAATACTCGTAAAATATTTATCAAAAATATAATTTGAACTCTTAAGACCGTACGCAGAATGTTTCGGGAAAAAATGAAAATGTTATACACATTTGAAAAATAAATTGATAAGGTAGTTCAACTCGTTGTCGGTCAAGGCGCAAAAAGGTGAGAAAAATTAATGTCATCGCCCCACTGAAGATGAAGGGCCACACCTAATTTTGATACAGGGCAAGCTACGCCACTGCAAATGTCAGACTTTCATCCGACACTTGCAGATTTCCTCATGAAGCTTACCATCGGGACGTGATGAATTATAATATCAATTAAAGAACATGAAAATACCGTGGTTCTTGCCTGGGTTTGAATTTCGAACCCGCAATCATCAGTTAAGATCCACGTGTTCTAACCATTGGACCATCTTTAATTAAGTACATTATACATAGAAAATTAGACTTTGAATGTAATATAATGTAACTCATGCGGAGTCGCGTTTAAACCCGATAGACGTATAATTCGAGGTCGATAAGTTTATCTAAATAAAAAGTAATTACGTAATAGCTTATCATTATTCTCTGATATTAATGTCACTATATCAAAAATATTTTTATATATTGACTTTCTAATAATAATAATATATTAGCAATTAAAGATTAATAATTAACTTAACATCTGCTCAAACATATTACGTACATATTTTCATGATCAAAATAATAGTATCAAATTTTACAGATGGCAAAGAAAAGTATTATTATTCTTTTTCAGAATTGTACTTAATTATTTCTGTATTTTGAAAAGTTAATCAAAGGCCGTTTACATGTACTGAAACGGGAGCCCGCGTATCTAACTATGCTCTAAAAAGCGTTTAACGGAATCATATTAGAAAAAAATTAATTTAATCGTACTATAAATATTTATATTTTATATTCAGTTAATTCAACTTAACTGTGACAATTGAACATTTATGTATATAATCTTCTAGTGCATGATGCATGTGGATCAGGTACGATAATACTTATAATCTTTTTGAGGCGAATGTATGAAATAGACATTATACATTATTGTCTACATTTTAAAAAAAATGTAATTATATAAAAAAAATATTTATCAATTTGCTTCGTCTTTTCATATAAATTATATTTTACAAGAATTCACTCCTGAACGAGTCGGTATAAGTGAAACCTTAAAAATCATAATATAAATAAAGTTTAGTTTTATTTATATTATGATAACAGCCTGTGAATGCCCCACTTCTGGGCTAAGGCCTCTTCTCCTCTTTTGAGGAGAAGGTTCGGAGCTTATTCCACCACGCTGCTCCAATGCGGGTTGGTGGAATACACATGTGACAAAATTTCAGTGAAATTTGACACATGCAGGTTTCCTCACGATGTTTTCCTTCACCGTCAAGCACGAGATGAATTATAATCACAAATTAAGCACATTAAATTCAGTGGTGCTTGCTCGGGTTTGAACCCAAGAATAATTAAGATTCACGCGTTCTTACCACTGGGCCATTTCGTCTGATTATAATATCGGATTGATAATATTTAAATTATAATTCAATTTCATTGAAACCATTCATGATGAGACAATCCACGAACTCGTTTCAGAAATCGGATTGGAAATAAAAATAAAAATGGCAGTCGTGGGACCCCGCAGGTGTGTCATCTTAATTGATGTTCATTGAACAGATGTTTAATTAAAGGAAAACAATAATTATTTTGGAGTAAAATAAATATATTTTATATAATAATACTATCCTTGTAATCATCATCTTTAGAATTTGAATCTATTCTTATGATCTTAGTATTATAGTATATACGTATAACCAATATGAGCACACAAGGTAGTAGAGAGTGATGGCAAAAGAGCGTCATGCCGTCTGCCGTCACGGCATACGAGTCAGCCTTCCCCCGGAGCGCAAAGAAATCGAACTCAAAAATAACAGAAAATACATTAAATATCTCAATGGGGTAATTAATTATAAGGTGTTATATGTACTACAAAACTGTGAATTCGTTGTAAAACTCTTGAAGCGCTTTAGATTTTATTTGTACATTTTACTTTTGTTATTCTGCCTACTTAATAACATAAAAAACCAATACTGTACCCGATAGTGCTACTCTAAAATAGTAAATAGTATCTTGATTTGCAAAAAACGTTTAAAATCTCTTTTAACTTTGATACGAATTAACCCCGTGTTAAATAAACTCAACTAAAGTTATCGGGATGTGGACGAACGTAAATAAGATAGCGTTAATGTAAGTTTACATTACTACGATATACTAAGAAATAATTTACATAAACGTCCTTTTCTCTTTAAATTAAATAGGATGAAATAGAACAAAATTGAAGACAATCTAATAAACACTACAGAAATGGTATGTGCTACGTGAAATATGCATAATTATATTAATATTTCACTTATACGGTTTTCTCGTGACACTACCCGGGGACTACAATTGAAAAACTAATTTAAAATTTAATCGATCGATCTAGCCGTTTTAGAAACTTTTATTGAAGCAAATTGTTAAATATATATTTTGTTGTTTATTAAAATTAAATAGATGGACGACCGATCGATCAGCTCAATATAATTAGTTACGAGCAAAATCCTTAGATCCGTTTCCGAGATACACAATATATATACAAGAATTACTCATTTAAAATTATAAAATATATAAATGACAGATACCGCAAAGACCTATATATGTATATACTAAGGAAAATAAATGCTCTATGGAATTCCAAAAATTATCAGTACCGAACTAATATATACAATATCCCGTTGATCTTTAACGAACAGATATTTCGATAACGCTTATATAAGTATGATTATATAATAAATTACTATCCATCCCGATTAAAAAATAGTAAAATTTAAATAACATATTTTGAATGAATAAGATATAAATAAAAATAGGTATCGTGCTAATGCTTTATTATTATTATTTTCTTTTTTTCTATCATAGGCAACACGTTAAATTATTACAACTAGAGGTATTGTTTATGTCTTTCATTAAATAAAAATGTTAACTGTGACTTTTAATAAAATATAAATTACTTCCATGGACTTACGAAAATATGGAGAGCCACAGTGTATTCTATTCTATCGTATACAAACAAAGTTTTAATGTTTCGTGATACTGATCATGAACAAGTAACAGTTTATTATCAAACATTTGATAAAATACCTACGCATTTCTCGTAAAGTTATATTATCAATTAATACACATATATTAAATTATCATGAGTCATTAGTATGAATGTACTATGTACTAGCAACTGCATCGTACGCACAATTGCGTTGAATGTATTTTCGTTCAATATGAGGCAAGCGATTTATGGCGCGTCAATGATCTGCTGCTGTGCGTGGGTGGGAACAGGAAAGATTGAACAGATTTTAATCCTTTACCAAATGTAGACATGATACAGACCACAAATACTTTTCAATATTTAAGTACCAATTCGGATTCTAATTCTATTATAACTTATATTAATTTAAATGACTCTCTTGTAATTGATAAAAGATTTTTTTTGTGAATCGAATTGTTCTTAAAGTTAACTTACTATTTTCCATTGGTTAAAATAACTTGGCTCCATTATGCGAAGTTTTGAAAACAGTGACGTATTAGTTTGTTGTCACTGATTATTATAATTAAATGACTAGTTATCGAAAACAAGAAATTATGAAATAGTAAAATCGTACAAACATTATTATATAAGTACGTTCGACGTCATGTGTTTTCCTTTTTTTATATAATTGAAACTTTCTATCGAGACATTATTAGTGCAAGGGGTTGCATTACATAACGGACAATGTGACAACGCCCAAGACATCAGCTGCCGAAAAGTTGCTCTTTGCCTTGTGAAAGACTCGAGTAGCGAGATGTCTAAGTACATCAAATATTCTCACTACCTTGTCTTTCATGAGGATCGAGCATGTTACTTCGTTTCATTCGTCGTTTCATCAATGATGTCGAAGATAATGAAATTTAGCTATATAATTAAAATTAGTTAATACATTAAATTGTTTAGTATATTAAATTATAATTGGTTTTTTAGTTTATAAATAAAACATTTATTAACGTCCTTTCTATTAAAATTTATTAATAATGTAATCTAATGAAGACAATTCATAATACACATAACTTTCACGTTTGTATTACGGTTTATGCATTTGTTATCATCTTAAAGAAATTAATTCAATTGTTTAAAGTACATTTCACAGTATAGTAGCTTCGTCTAGACGATATTGATTTGTTACGCTTGACTTTTGAAGTTATACTTTAGTCGTAGACAGACCGTCGGTGTGAACTGATCTAGAATATTAAATCGTAGCACGTTTATAGATACGGTTTGTGAGTAGCAGGAATAATAATAATAGCTTTAAATTCTCTTATAACTTTACAAAAAAAATATTGAAATAATAATATAACTTTCTCAGAAAACATCTAAGACAATTATTAAGATCGAAAATATATAGAAATCCATAAAGTAATTTAAAGTGCTTATTTTAATATCGTTCCCAAATAAACGTCAATAAATAAGTATATAAATAATTGAACTTCAACATGATATTTATATTTGTTTTTTTAATACAAAACGTACAATTTTATCGCCGCAGTCGTTAGTTGGAGGCTCTCACTAAAGTCGTGCTGTGCGTACGCGGTCAGTCGTATAATCATTATTTTTATCAAATTTCCAGTCTTCGTTTTAATATTGCGTATCATGTTACCGAAATAAACTTCACACTATGAAAGTCAGCTTTTATGTTAATAAATGTCCTTCGATAAAAATCGATAAACGCAGCGAGCCAGTACTACTTACAGATATATAAAATACATTTAAAATTTTAGTTTTTTAACTATACTGTTACACAAATAATATATCATCAAGCACTAACAAGTAAAGCCCACAAATAGTCATAATTTAATAGTGTTCTGCAACTAATACCAATTCTATCACTACACGATCTTAATGTTGTATTATTTATACAAAGATATGATAAAGTATATCAGAACTAACATTTAATTTAGTTTAATTTTGATTAGAAAGTTAAATACGCATAATGTTTTTTTAAATTTCATTTCAATAAAACTTAACATTTTCGTATTGTTCTAATGGCCATAATAAGACAATCCCTTAAATGTTCTTATTGGATCAAACAGGAATTGCTCATAAATCGAGTATGATTAAAAAATTAATATTCACACTCGTTTCAATATAGTTTTTATTTAGAATCCGACAGTATATCTGTATTTAAATTACTTTTTATTTTACATTGCACAGTGCAATGCCAAGAGCGTAATTTATACAGATATTTTTTTATTAAAATGGACTATCAGTAATATCCACTATATTTAGTAGTATCTGATATATATACATGTATACATATATTTGTATTAATATATATATTATGCCTATGGTATTGCGCATTTGCGCGCAAAGCATATTTCGTAATTTAGTCTAAAAATGCAGCTGCTTCACAAAAGAAAAATTAGCAACTTTTGTGTTATTAATACGCGTTGGTGACAATTCCTTTCTAGAATTGAACCAATGTGTCATCGTTATTTAATATCTGCAGAATTACGAACACAGAATTTGCTGACAATTTCAGTCGAGCGCACCATATGATTATTATGATATATAATAGTTAATTTTATAACTGCATTATTGTACTGGCGCACCTACATACACACTTGCTTGAATTATGTGCAAACGTAGTTTATTTATTGTTTGCTTATTTTAGTAACACATACATATTCTTCACTTTGTTCTAACGGGGGAGAAAGGTAAGTTCTTGAATCTTTCTATTTATTTCAAATAATAATTCAAGTGTAATATGGAACGTTCAAGAACTCGAGCTAAAATATTATTAAAGCTACAGAGAGCTATTTGTAAAACTTAGCACGCACCGGTCGTGTAAACAGTATATACATACATACTCATACATCCTACACCTATGTACAGTATATACACTTGTACTGCGGGACGTGATTACATAAGACATTGGCTTAAATTATTTCGTTCAAAATTATTAAGATGGATAGATTATTAATTAATAATAGGCCTGCGGTTTTACGGTATAATTTGATTAAAAATATCTGTCTTTAAAATTACAAATGCGTAAACTAGTATATTATCAAACAATAAAATGAAGAATTGTGTATTCTGTTTTGTTTATTTTTTCTACGTTGTTTTGCGGGTGATTAGCTAAACAAGGCTGTGTCTTCTACATAATGTCAAATCAATCGAGAGCGACATCAGTTTTTAACTAAACAGCCGCTAAGTAACGCCGTTATTGTTTAAGCTAAAACGTAAATTTAAATGCCTTATTTAAAAAAATGTTAGTGTGCAAATTGTATTTTGATACAAGCTTTTATTTAATATCACCAGTTAGTAAGTGTGGGCCACATCTTGCAAATGATTATTAAAATAGTATCACCTTACCGAATGATATAAAATTTTGCACTAACTGTTCATGTTACGTGCTGAATATTATTACTTTTAAAAATGGCCGCGAAATAAAAGCTTGTCGTAATTTTTCGTATTACATTATTTATGTAAATTGTGATTATAATATATATACATAATTACTAAAAGATGTGATTTTTGTGTGTTGTTTAGTTAAAAAATATGTGTGTAAAATTATATTATATGTATGTTTATGTATACTGTATAATTTTCTTGTGCTATTTTATGAACGTAGATAATATAATATTTATTTAGATAAAAATAAATATTATATTATAAATATTGTGGTCTGTATCTGAATATAAAACATTTTTTAAACCAATAGTCGAAACCTGTAACGTTGAAGTATCTTTAATTAAAAACAATATAAAAAGCCAAACTCAAATAATGATTACCATTATGATGAATAGTAGTACTTTAGGCGAGGTGTTAAAGATTTCGAAAACTATAGCAGCGATAAGAAATTATGTTAGAAATATAGTATATATGAATTAAATGATTAATTTAAAAAAAAACATGAAAGCAATTAATATTTACCCCCATATGTGTCATGTCAATCGAAATACAGTTAACTTTCATAGTTCTGTAAGAATAAAACGTTTCTTAAAAACCAAATGATTTAGACTAGGTTCAAAGAAATTAAACATATTTAAATGTTACTCGCAAAGGTCTATTGAAAGCAGTATTTAGGTATTTATGTCTTTCATTCCCTTAACATTTCTCAAATAATAAGTTAATAATTTTCATGACGAAACAGAACAGTTCACAGCACACCGCTTCAACTTGAAACAATTAGTAGTTGGAACTCGACAACAAGCCAACAAAACCGTTGGTGCAGAATTAGTAGAAAATGAGCTTGAAAGTTAAGTTCGCCTGTCGCAATATCTCTTCTGAGTTTCGCGTGGAGGGAGATGTTAAAAGTGGGACGACGATACTACCATAAAAAGGCGTATTCGCGTAAACCACCTCGTGGTGGCAGTTTAATATCTCTCATAGAATTTCATGAAGCGCAACCATGTCCACCATTTTATTAAAAAAAAGTTTTTATATATTAGTTTATCGCTAATAAAATACGTCTTAAAACAATGCGGTAACCATGCGGTACAAGTAATAAATGAAATTATTATAGCATAGAAACTAAAAATAACGAGTCATTTACAATTAAATAGGCAATAGGTATATAATATAATATATCACTAATTATTATTATTTTTAAATAGTTGTATAAATGCTAAAAAAAACGTGAAGTTAATAATCGTTGATTTTTATAAAAGATATTATGTAAATTGTAACGATCTTACTTATACGTTGCTTAGCGAGTTAGTTAAACAATGCTGTCTTCTTCTTTCGATTGTCTAATCAATAATGATAAAAAGAGATAAATTAGTGTTTAACTAAAGACGCGCTAACTACCGTTTATAAGGCAATTATTAAAGATACATATTATAATTAAAAAAACATATACTTCGGAAGTTCGGTTGTTCTCGGTAGAATCTACTTTCCGAACCGGCGCTAACATTTATTTTTGTGTTGAAAATTATATAAAATAATTCATATATTACATATATTTTTTTAAATTCCCGTAAAATCAGTACATTTGGAAATTGTAATGACCTGTTTAAGACTATTGAAAAACGGATTAATAGTGGAAAAACATCAGTACAAATAGCTTATGTTTTGGCAATTCATATAGTGATTATTTTATTTTTCTAGCTAACTAAATATAAGACGACTTTGGTAAATAGTCGCTGAAAGTGTATGTCATTAACAAATAGACAAGAAAATATTTAAAATACGATCTTGAGCAGTTCCAAATTGCTTATATATTATACATAGGTATATTGGAGTTCTTTTTTTAATTTGAACCTGCGCAATGATATCTAATTAGGCAGATGTCTAGAGATGGGCATTTATCACATTTTATATCAGGCAACAATCGATATATTCGATTTTTAGAAATATTTTTTATTTCTTCAATAATATAACGAATTCGTACTTACGCGTAATTAACTTTGTTATGTAGTCGTTATTATGTAACAAGTCATTTTTATATTAAACATATATATGAAATAAATACGTCATTATACAAATTGGTATATTTTCCAAACAATATATGAATTTAAGACATAAAGCTACAAACCTATACAAACTGTACAGATCATATATCTAATTAATTCAAAAAAAATCATTCCTATCCCACTCTATACCAGTCACCCATGGTTATAGAAAAATACTTATTTGTTAATAAAATCTTACGGCCTTATTCATAAACGTTGCTTAGTTACTGTTTAGCTAAACACTGATTTGTCTCTTTCTGTCATTATTGATTTTGACATACGAAAGAAGAAGACAAAATATTGTTTAACTAATCACCAGTTAAATAAAGTTTATGAATAAGGCGGTTAGTATTTAGCCCCGCGCTAAATATTACTATCAATAAACTTACGGTCGAAGTGTTTGTACACAAAACGTGTTTCTATGTATAATTTTCCCTTTGTTAAGTAGTGGTTTAGAGTTACGCTGCGTAATATCCGCCGTTATGGGTTAGTCATAAGTTTTAATTAGACGTTAAAATGGGTTAACAGCATTAATCAGCATCTAAAATACTGAATAACGTACCCCAACCGACACCCACAATACCGATACTTTTTTTATTACAAAATATAAGCGTTGGTAACTTATATAATTTCAATGTTTATATTTCATTTGATATATTTATGTATCCAGTAATTAATAAAATCAGCTTTTTTTAACGCTGGAAAAACGCTTTACGCGTTTCCCCCACGGGAACAGTGGGGGGGCATGTGGGGCTTGCCGAGGGCGCCCTGGTCATCGGAATACCCATTAAAAAACCAGCGGTAAACTTCCCGTCTTAACGGGGAGCGCCACGGTATCGCTTGCGCATGCTACTGTGAAGCTCCGACCGGCCGGCCTATGTGGGCCAATCAGCCTACGTTAAGATAAAAATTAGAAAAAATATAACTTTTTGCAACTTAACTCGTTTTAATATAAACAAAAAAATAACAGGTATGAAACTACGATTTCTTTAAAAAAACATATATATAATAAATTCTATGAAACGAAACGCCGCCGGCTTAATTTCATCAGGATCATCCAGCCCATAATCGGCTTAATACATATATATGCAGTATATGTATATGCATAGGTGCTAAACGCATTGTTCGAAGCTCCGGGATCAACTATAAGCCCTGTGCACAAAGTGAATAAGCTTTGCTATTTGTGAAACCCTCCATGCTCTTTATCATATGTACGATGTCATTGTGTACGAGGATTGAATTCAGTGTTATTGTCAAAACTATAAACATTACAAGATAAGCGATCAATTTTCGAAGCATATATGAAAAGATTGAAATTATATTTGTGATGATGAATTCTTAACAATACTGAACAATATGACGGTTAAAAATAAGCAGGTAGCTAAATATTTAATATGCGTAATTATATTTTTACTAGTTTCTTAACAACATTTATTATTATTTTAAATTAAAAATAAATAAATCGTTCCTCCTTTTTTAACATATTTGTTATATTCTGATTCAATCATATAAGGATTAGGGTGTAAATTATTTACTAATGATGCAAAAAGTTATTAATATTTCTTTCTATAACAGCAAAAGCTTTTGATTTTCCACATATTCCACCCTCAAAGCTTTTTATAAAATAATCTTCATTTTAATCTTATATATATAATATATAAGATTCAAATGAAGGAATTCAAAAAGGATTTATACTAACTCGGTTACCTTAAAATAAATACTTGACAGGTGACGTAAGCACCGACCGGCTAAAATATTCTAAAGACTGAAACTTGTAGCTCAAAACCCTTTTCGTATTTCATCAAAATTTCCTATTATTATACAGATTAGAGAAATTCTTTATATTTGTCATCAAAAGTGTCTAATCGTTAAAGTTGCATGGATTCCTAGTCATTGTGGTATTCGTGATAATGAAATGGTTGATCAACTCGCGAACACAGCTTCTTTATCAGGTTCTTTGTTTCATTTTCGTAATTATTTTCATGATTTATCATCTTTGTCTAAAAATTTCTTCGTAAGGAGTGGAGTCAACGGTGGATTGTTTCTAAAACGGTTAAGGGCAAACATAATGGTTCAATTCGAACTGATATTCCACTCATTCCATGGTTCAGGCGTTACCGGAGGTGCGGATTGTAAAATCACATCTCTTATATGTCCGCTTCGGTTGGCCTGGACCTGCTCTATTTATGAATGCGGCGTAAATGAAGGATCAATTGATCATATATTTTTGAAAATAAATTTATTGTAAGAAATAAATTAAAATTGTAATTGTTATTGTGTTTATATATTAATTATATGTTGTTTTCAATTAATTATTACATTTAATTTTAATATTGTGTTAGATAAATACTGTAGCATTACATATTTCCTACATTCATCATGATTAAACATTTCAAAATTTTAAACCGATCTATCTCATATCATATGAGAAAATACCGTAAATACACGCCAGAAAAGAAAAAAAGGTAATTATGCAGTTTGGTTACTTTTGCCAAAAATAATGGTAATTTTTTTTTTCTCCGTAAAGTTGTTCATTGCGTCATAATAAGTGACATTCTATCGGGGGAGGGTGAAAAAATTCAAGAAAAATAAAATTACTTTCATATTTCCCATAAGTAACCAAACAGCATAATTACCGAAAAAAAATTAAAATAAAATAAAGAATTTCGCAACGCTTGTGTTTTCATAAAATTTCGTACCATTATAATTTTTTAATTGTATCAAGTAATACTATGTTTAATTCTTCGAGGATCCCGCCTAATACGCACAGCACAACGTATTTGTTAAAAAAAGTTGCAATTTATGAATTCATGAAAACAATTATTTTACTAATGATATTGTTACGTATTTTCTTATGATCTGTGTGTGTGTACATTATTTAATTTAATCCAAATTTATTGCAGAGTGTAAATGTATGTATTTAACAAAATAATGACTGATATGATAATTATGTAACAGCGATTTAGATCAACAATGTATTAGATTACCGATAAGCGCGTCAAAAACGGCCCGAAAAATAACAGCACAAATTCGATTGTGTGCTTATTTCAAATTAGTATGGTCAATCATAACCAACGTTAAGACGTCAAAATTTGTGGAAATAACCACCGCAATGGCGTAAGCAAAATGTTGTATCTGTAATTATCTGCTTTATTGCTAACGAAATAAGGTTGAATTTGGAACAAAATAAATTGTACATTTCTTATCTCTTTCTGTCATTCATGGCGCAAGATCGTCAGTGAATGTTAATACAATCTAAACCGCACTTTATTGCTCGGGAACAAGACCTTGTTTTGGTTGAAATTATTAAACCTTTACATCGTTTTCTCCATTTTATGGTATAGTCAGTCGGTGTCATATTTTAGTAGTTTTTGTTCGTGAAGTGTTATCTAGTAGTATTGTTGATCCAAGAACAGCGATATAAATTTTGTTTGTATTTGTGTATGTACGTCTAGTGTTTTCAGAAAAACCTGACCATCGAGATTGAATGTGGTCTTTTCATCAAAGTCGGTTTGTTATAGGTCATAACGTAACTATCACAGCCAGCTTTGATGAGCAAGAACGCATTTACAACTCCATTGAATGCAGATCTGCGTGGTTTTTACTTCTTGTATCGCTTGTATTATTACTTCTACTATTATTTGCAAGTTAACAGTACTCTAGCCTAGCCTGTCAAAGCGGCAGTGAAATGTCTTACCGTCTCATATCACAGCCACTTTGATGTGGTCGGTTTATGGAGACCTTTAAACAACCTAACGAGATGAAACGTTGTATGGGTCTCGTCTGTGGCCCATTCGTAAAAATGGTTGTGCAATGGTGATAAATTCATATCACAGCCATTTTTGACGAGTTGGGCTGCGTGACAACTCATCTACTCACACTCTGAGCGGTGGAAGATAATCACGCACGAGTGTCGCTCTCAAAGTGGTTGTGGTGTGTATACTACTCATATCACAGCCAGCTTTGATGAGCGACAATCGGCGTATCATAATACATCTTCCAAATGGAATGGCTAAACGACGATATTGAAGAATCGAGGAGCAACTAGGGAGCCGACAAAGTGGTTGTGGAATGTTCTGTAACCGCATATCACAGCCAGCTTTGTTGACTTCGTTGTTGCGCTTTAACTTCATAGCTGATCGCTTAATAATCTGTGATGTTTATTATAATCATATGTTTTATATTCAAAATATGTTAATAAATGATATTTTACGAACGCGTTGTATGAAATAAACAACTTAAAAATATGTATTTTATGCTAGCTTTAAATTAAAATTACTTTTTATAATATGATGAATATTGTGTAATTTTTATTATTTTTATTTGTTTACGTAAAAATATGAAATACCAGCTTAAAAATTAATTGTTTTTAAATGTTATTTTAATATATTTTTTAAATTTTCAGATTCCAAATTAAAGCACAGAACGAGACTGCCAATTTGATCACGAAAGCAGTTCTTAATTTAAAATAATCCTTTGTTGGAGATCCTTAATAAATAAATAAGTAAATAAATAATACAAATCAAATAATCATTGTCTTTATTTACCTGCTCCTCTTCCTTGTTAAGATGGTATTGAAAGGCACATTTTAATTTGATAGTAATGGGTAACATAATAATCTAAAACTTGTTGTAAGTAAACTAGCTCAATAATCTTTTATGCTGTAATGAAGTGAAACTATGTTAGTTACAAAAATAAATTATATCGAAAAAATCGTATGAAAAATATGGATAGCTTACAGCAGCCTTATGGCAGAAACTGATACTTTACTTGTTTTATAAAAATAGCTACTCAGGGCATTGAACTTGCATTAAAAGCTACTTCGCAGCCCGTGCTCACCTTGCTCGATAAATATATAATCTAACGAAGATTTTTTTCAAATTCGACAGTTAATGCCTTAGATTAGCGAATTCAAGCAAACTCTTCGGCTGTTTAACATTAGCATAGATTTTTGTTTCTAGTCATTAAAAATAAATAAATACAGTACCTACTTATATACAAGACTATATATATATATAGTCGAAATTTTAAATTAAAGTTTAATTTTTACATGCAATCATTATGATTACATATTGCACCCACTTTATTTCACTTAAATTTCTGAGTGTGCTACGATGCAAAAAGATAAAATACTTTAACATGTATTTTATCTTGGGATACCTGACCTTATGATTAGCATATAATCAAAAACAATAACATTTTAGGAATGGCAGGAATAGAAGACTGTAGATGAAATGTCGGCGATATAATCAGAGTAGCTGTTTCCGAGTGAGACCACAAACACTATCAGGAACATCTACATAGTTTGTTAGACTGAGCGAGCTGACATGTAATAGTTAAATAGTTTTCGTTTGGAGTTTTTTGTAATATGAAAAGGAATATCTACAGACGAAGTCAAAGTCGTTAACCAATACCTGCTTTAATCTAGAACTATTGATATTGAATAAAAAAAACAATATCTATCAATTACTAAACAATGATAACATGGTAAAAAATGTAATTGGATTGACTTAGATACTTTGAAATAAGTGCAAAGTAATGTATTTCCTGAACCATAAAAGTCATAAAAAATTTGTTTGGGGCTTAAAAAGGTCAAAAATCAACTAAATTTCTACTACTAGTTTTGCGGTAGAATATCTGATGAGTGGGTGATACCTACCCAGAGAAGCTTGCACAAAGCTCTACCATCAAGTAATTATATCTACGTCATACTGCTGATCCAGAATCTAAGGAGGAGTAATGGTAAGTAAAAAATGACGCCAACTGCTATGCTATGGTGTTACTGTAAAAGAGTGGGTAGCTATCATATTCGGAGCCAATTCAATAAAACCGATCCACAGTAGTCCTAGAAAATCAGCTTTAGAGGTTGTTTAATAGGGAAGACTCTAGATCAAGATAAATTCTAACGCTGATGCGCTCTCCAGTTTATCGGTCAACCCAATAGACAATGATTTACCCCTAACATCCCCTGATCTCTTATTACAACTTCCAACTGATCTATTGAAAAGCTATTTTAGGATTCTCTTCTTACCTTTCCATATTCCTTTAACCTTCGACAACGGTGAATTATTAATATCGAATGTTATTCGTATTCAACATAATATCCCAGACTACAGTAGAATTTGAGAAAGTAATCTCGCTTTTCTCAAATCCTACACGCTAGTCCTTCATCCTGGGGGGCTAACAGGTTATACAAGATATTTTTGCCCTTGTAATGGCTTTTCTTAAGACGGATCAGGAGGCTACGGGATCGTTTTCATATACGCATGCGCTGTACCTCCCATGCCGTGCTTCGGTGGCTTGTGAAGCTCTACTAAGGAGGCGAGAGTGATCACACCCACCTCAGTACGTTCGGCAGCGCGAGGCCATCCCGGCAGCCGTCCTCCTCAGGGCCGCCTGAAACAGGATACGCGAAGCCCCCACCTCCCGAGTCTACGGCCCTTGGGTTACGCCCTAACTTTTAATACCCGAACAGCGGGCCGAAGAAAAGTGTGAGAAGGCCGTAACAAAAATTTACTCGACTATAGGTATTAGTGAATTCGACATTTGGAGACCTCTAAAATAAAATCAGATGCATTCCCGTTCGAATAAAATATTATTGAGTCATTGGCTAAGTAGTGTAAAATAAGTTAAATATTCGCAAAACATAAACTGTTACCAAAAATTGATAACATTGATTCAATACAACTATTTCGCTTTTCCATTGCCTCGTTATAGAGAAGTCAATATTCCTCTGAACTTCTCTATGAATATTTCTCAAAATTAAGTTTGGTGGTCTGAGGTCAGTATAATGCAAAGATGATGTCATACTAACAAGCATTTTTACGAATTTAAAATATGAAATATTTCATTTTGGCGCGTGGCCGACGTCGTAAATAATATCGCCATCTTGTCAATGTCAACGTTTCAACTGTCAAGTGCTACGACCAGCGCGCACTAGTGACTTGTCACGGTGACTGTTTCGTCACTTTTATCAAGTTCGTGGATATGTATGGAGTGCATGTTACGACAAAACAATTGTGACATTTCTGAAGCCGGCCAGCGAACAAGTCCGTAACAAAAAACTGTCACCGCGTCATGGATTTTTTAAAGCAGCAATTACAAGATTATCA
This sequence comes from Nymphalis polychloros, assembly GCA_905220585.2. Classification (NCBI taxonomy): domain Eukaryota; kingdom Metazoa; phylum Arthropoda; class Insecta; order Lepidoptera; family Nymphalidae; genus Nymphalis; species Nymphalis polychloros. The sequence continues at coordinate 12,377,560 of HG992241.1, read as the reverse complement.
CTCTGCGCGTAGCTCGTCGACATTTGCAATCCGACTAACGATTTTAGAGCACGCAAAATAGAATCAATATCTCCGTGAATCGTGACCATGATTGAAGACGATATTGATAGTGATATGCTTATATATTCATTATTAATCAGTAAGCCAACGTTATATGTTAAGTAAAACATTTTCTTATTTCTTATTATGTTTAAAAATTAAATACCAATTATAGGCTACATTAACATTCAAATAAAAAAATCTCTATTTAACGTAAACCAAAATCTTTAACATAAATAACTAAATATATAACTGAGTTTAAAAAAAGTTATATATTCTGTAACTAAAAAGTTCATAAAAAGTTGAAAGAATATCCAGTCTTCTTGAGCGCACTCCGCTTTGGAGAGGTGGATTGCCACAAGATCCTTGTCACATCGAATTTGCTATAAGCTGTCAGCACGGTAGTATACATACACAGGTCTTGCAAATTCAATATGGGGTACGTTGACATAATGACGCCGTTAAGCTCAATTTACGGCCGCCAGAGGTATGACAATTCGCGTAATAATAATCCCGAATACTTTTTCAAATCCAAACAAAACAGTTAAATAACAAAACAAACATAACAAAAAATCTGCAAAACTCAACAAAACGATATAACAATGATTAAATAACACAATACTTGGGAGAGAAAAATATCAGCTTCGATAGCAGTGACGTAGTACCTCAAGCGGATGGTATTGCGAATTAGCAGTTGTAACACACTCGCAATTATCTCTCACCACTGAAATTGGACTCAGTTACAAGACCTGTGTATACGACCGTGGCTGTCAGCCTAATTGACAACCTGACTGTTCATTAATTACTATTAATGAAACTCTCTAAAATAAAACTAATAAAATAATAAATTAAAAGAAATGTTTTGACTGATTGATTTTATTTCAAAGTCGCAGTAGGTAGCTTGTTATTTACTATGCATTATTGTTATTATTATTTTTTATTGAATTATTGATTTATATGGCAACTTTACTATAATTTCTTGTAGGATTCATATTAAGGAACGAAACAAAAAATATTTGTCAATATTTGATTGTACTAAGTTTTTACTACCCTATCCAATGAGAAGAGGAGGTGACCATAATTCTTTGACCTGAAAGACATTAGTTAATAGTAAGTTCCAGTGAGGAATACAGTCAGTTTATTATTCGTCTTGGTTCGGGTGATTATATACGGATATATATAATTCCATTAAAATAAACATACTCATCGAACATACTACAAAAGATATAAGCAAAAATGTTCTATTTGAAGAGCAATAGCAGATTTTGAATCTCTAATTTATTAATGATATTATAATATTGGATAGAGCTCTTCAAATCCAACATTAGGTTAAAATGTTGCTTGCTTGCTACTTACTATATATTACGTCAAAGAAAAATTGGGAGTAATTAAGTACCCTTATAAGTTTCTACTGTAAACCACGAAGAAGTCAAAAAGTACATACATCCAGGCCTTTTTTTAACGCTAACGAATAACAACCCCAATTTTTAGTCCTAATTGATAATATTGCCCTAATAACGGTTGATGCGCATATATTTCTTAAAACACTCAGTGTAACAAACGATAAGGAAATTTATAAATATTTCATATTAATAGTATATTTAATTTGTTTCCCCATTTGTTTTCATTCATTTCGATTTAATTTATAAATAAATAAGACGTAATATTTTCCTGTTAAGTGGTAACCGTCTTTTGTCTTTTAATGTTTTTAAGTTGGCAACATGGTCTTAAATAAAAAAGGCGGGAAAGGGAACTAGGGAGTTGTAAAAATATGATGGGATATTATAAATGGCTGCCGAGCTGGATATTAGATTTTTTTTATTTATAAACAGTATCAATCACGCTCCGACCGCGTCTATCATATTACGTACATGTTAGACTTAAAGTTGCGTTGACTGAACATATCACAAAGCCTTCATAATATCTACTTCTTGGGACAGTAAAACACGATTTCTTTTTTAAATTCGTTTATTGTTTATATGTAACAATACATTCGTATGTTAGCACTCAATATTACTAATAGTGATTTTTTTCGTGTAATAAAATAATGTAAGCTATGTGAGTTCTTTTATATTAATATCGAATAGCATGCGTTTCAATCGAAAAGTACAGTTTTAGCTACACAACGTAACAATTATCTTAATTATTTCTAATCATTACTCTTCTTTGTCTAAATCTTTTATCTTACCTTTAGTTAATAACAATTTTATTTTAAAATTTGTAAAGTTTATGTAAAGTTGATTTAACATAATTACAAAGAATAATTATATCAACAAATAAGTACACAATATACCTTTATATTTTCATAGTTTTAATGTGGTAAGAGATACGAAAACCTCGCACATTGCCTTTCATGTTCAGCAATTTTATATAAAAAAAAACTTCATAAAAATAATCGTTTGGAGTTCTAGTCTAGTGTAAAGTCACAGATACCTGTTAAACATGTTTTGAATCCATTTTTTTTTTAAGCTAACGGTTATCGTCATGTTCAATATCTAATAAAGAAATTTGATTTAAGTGGAGTATTTTTTTAAAGCGAATTAACCAACATATTTGAGTATTGATCAAATTGTAGTAGTAGGATATCTTTATACTTAAATTATAATTCAATTACGTATTTTTAAATGCAGTTATACAATTTCAAATACATCGATATACATACGTTATTGATGTATTCCGTATTTTTAATTCATCGAAATGAGAATCGGTTGTTCATAATTACCTACCTGTTTTATTAATAATAATAATTAAAAAATATTTATCATGTTTAATTGATAATATTTATGTTAAAAATGGAAGTCCGGTATTGTACCTTACTATGTTGGTGTATATTATTGATGACTTAACATTACAAGTAATTATTTTTTTACTAAACAATTTATATTAACTTTATCGATACACCTAAATAAAGAACATGTTAATAACATAGATAGTCTATTCTATAAACTTACATTCGGCCGTTCCTTTAATAACAGATATAGAATTCAATAATCTATCAATCGTATTAAGCTGGATATCCGTTGTCCTTGTTCGAATAAGCGTTACCGATAATCTGTGTTCGCGAAGAAAAGTGTCATAGATTTCTTCAACACTCATGGCGACGGACATGTTGTACAGGTAGCGATTTTCGAACATCAATTATGTAAAAAATATAATATAGCAAATATAAGGCGAAGGCACCCTTGGTTTTTTATTATTCAATATACTGAAAACAATAAAATGTTCTTGCGATAGAAATAGCAAAATGGGATATTATTAATACAGATAGTACTTTGCTTACTTAATACCTATTACTTCAATTTGTTAAAAAAAAAGCGAAGTGGAAATGCTGTACGTGATGTTTATATATATACAGTGGAATCCGTTTATAATGACATCGAAGGGAAATAAAAAAAACACGTCATACTAAGCGGACGTCATACAAAGCATTTTGTAGAAAATAAACAATCTCCTGTTTTTGTTAGTATGTATTTATTTTAGGTAATAGATATAAATCATAATAAAAATTGTACATAATAAGTACATATGTATGTATATTTTTTAATTTTTACATAAGAAATCAGTAATGCTTGTTTGCTTTTGTTTTTTCCTTATATTGTAATAACAGTCTAATACTATAATGTAAAGAAGACATCGCCTTTCCTTTGAAGGTACTCCTTAGTCTCTCGTTATTTTTAAACCACTGAATTAACGTTTGATTTTCGATGCCTTTTCGGTTTCAAAACATTTGAATTGATGGCTTTCTTAATTCATGGTTTTGAAAATCATTGAGATTGTCGAATGGCCAACCCCAAATTCCTTTGCGAGAGATGAGATTGGATTCTCCATTTTCTAATCTGCATATTATTGCACCTTTCTCCTCAATCGTAAATGCTTTACAAGGTTGAGAAGTCATTTTTTTCACAAATCACTAACAAACAGGCGAGAACTTCACTGCCGAAGGTGTTTATTAAAAATGGGTCACAATAAGCGAAGTCATTATATCCGACTTGGTTATAAAGAATTTTATATGAAAACCAAACTTCGCTGTGTAATTCATAATAAGCGGTTGGTCAATATAGGCGGAGTCATAATAAACGGATTTTACTGTATATATATATTTATACCAAGTTTTTTTCGATAACAATTACCTATAATAAAAGTTTTAATGCAATTCAAATAAGCCCATTAAGAATATATCCAAACATTGATACGCGTTTTTTTTTTAAATTACAGTAATATCAGTAATAGTACACGTAACGTTACAACGACCAAAATCAATTAAAATACTGATTAATCGTAATAATATTGCTTATTATATATTATATTTAATCATAAGGCGTGAAACGATTAAATTCATCTCATCTAAAGCTGCCATGGTTTACCGAAGTTGTTGTTACATCCATTCATTTATTACGTAAGATTTTTACTAGTTTTTGACCCCCTCCCCCACCTAAATAAGAAAACATAAGAAGAGGCCGACCCCTCCCTCCCTGTTTAATATTTATAACGTAAGAATCTAAACGAAGAAATGAATATACGCTTGGTTGGTTTTAGAGAGTCGTTTTTCTCGTAGACTACTTTCAAAATTTAGCTGGATCCGGTGGACCCCCTGCAGCCTGCAGACATTTCTACCATATTCCAAAACTCGACAAAAATGTGAAGATGAGCTTTTTATTTTTTTTCTTTCTCCAGCAAACGAGCAGGAGGCTTTGCGTATATTTGTGATCTTACGTAAGAACTACAAAGACTACTTCCCACCTCCTTGTAAGAAAAAATAAGAGAAGGTCGACCGTAAATTGACGTAACGTAATAATAGAATGGCCCCTAAAACTACAAAACCACTTTAGAAAAAAAATAATAAATAGTATCGCTCACTGCCTGTTAATATTTTTTTATAAATTACCAGTTTAAGGCTGTATTGTTAAATTCAAATGAAAATATATTAAAAAAGCCGAGATGGCCCAGTGGTAAGAACGCGTGAATCTTAACCGATGACCGTGGGTTCAAACCGGGCAAGCCTCACTGAATTTCATGTGTAATTTGTGATTATAATTCATCTCGTGCTTGACGGTGAAGGAAAACATCGTGAGGAAACCTGCATGTGTCATATTTCACTGAAATTCTGTCACATGTGTATTCCACCAACCCGCATTAAAGCAGCGTGGTGGAGCTCCAAAAACCTTTTCATCAAAAGGAGGAGGAGAGGCCTTAGCCCAGCAGTGGGACATTCACAGGCTGTTACTGATATTAATTAAACTACTAATGTAAGAAACATTTTTAAATTATTAATTGCAATATTATAATAATGGCAGCTGTGATTGATCGATAGTTATAATTGGCTATTCTCGTACGGGATCCACTTCCGTAATTTCGGGCACAAATTTTTTATTTACCTCTTTATTAATTTACTTCAACGAATTAATATTAGTGTTATAATAAAATAGTTTCGTTAGTCATTTGTATAAACATTTCATTAGTTAATTACATTTTGTATCAACAAGCTCAAGAATAGTCATGAAGGATTAGTCTACGCATGCGCTGTTAAATAGGAGGCGAAATTTCAAATGAATAATTATCCCTTATTATTCATTTGAAATTTCTATAAATTAAGAAAAGATTAATTAATTGAAGATAGTCATGACCATATTTTATTGGGCAACCTAATCATGAAATGTTTATTTAGTTGTAAAAAAATATTTTCATCCGGTAAGCAGATGAGTGCAGGGCGCAGGTCAGCCCTAGTCCGGGGATCTTAGACCATTAGATATAGTTAAACGTGTCGCCTTCGCAAACGTACATTGTATGTGCAAGTTTATCGTAACCACGCGATTTATTCCTCCATTATGAATGGAATAGCGTCGTTTCCTACTCATTAAATAGCCAAATTAATTTAAATGAAAATCAAATTGTTTTTTTTAAATCTTAGTTTCCGAGATATGGAACGCTATCGAACGAACGATGAAACACTTTCATAACAATGCACATTTACAAACAACCGAACGCCTTTTATTTCAAATTGAATATGTGTAATATTCAATTTGAAATAAAATATTAATTTCACGATTTGAAAATAATTTCAAATAGATTTGCAGTATCGTTAATTAGATAAGGTAACGCTAATCAACTAGTTTCGCATCTCGCTTTCGCTTATCCCGTTATGATATTCAACTCTTAATATATGTAATATTTTATGAATTCTATTATTAACTTTATTAACTTTAATTTTAATAAAATGTGAATTATTATTGCTCGTGTCTATTGCTAGTTATGTATAAATATAACTATATATTTATTAACTATTGTATGTTTGTCTGAATGCGTTTAGTGTAAAAACATGTTTTCAATTAATCAATACTTATTATTATAGTACCGAATGTACACAACTGTGTAGGATATTTGAAAACGATTCAATCTACGTAACGCAATTTTTGAGACATTTAATTTTGGTTAATTAAATTTGTTTCGATTGATGAATAAATAAAATTTAAAACTATAGATTTTCTAAACTATTTATCAACCATTCTCCTGGATACAAAGGCAAACTGAAGGTCATGTATATTGTTTCGTCTAACTATCGATAAATCTATCAGAATTTCATACTTTCTTGTCAAAGAGAAAATTCGTGTTGACCTGTGTAACAATACATGACTTAATTGATAGGACGAGCCTTTTTGCCACCTGATGGTAAGTGTGACTAACGCCCATAGACATTGGCATTGTAAAAGTTAACCAACGCTTACATCGCCAATGCGGCACCAACCTTGGGAACTAAGATGTTATGTGCCTTGGAGAGCAATACGAGAGCTCAAATCAATTTTAACGTGGCCAAATTTTGTTCTAGTATCACTTGTAGGTAATTCTAGAACTTTAATAACGGTGATTCGGTTGATTGGATCGTTTTCGTTTAACAACGTCGAATTATATAAAGGCAAGTGTGTCAAGGATAACTACATCACGCATCAAATATTATAATTTATATAACGTAACGCAATATACACTAATTATAGTACATTTTCTTATACAGCATGGATTTTCCTAGTCATATATTTATGATTATATATTTTTCAGGAAAAAAATAAGGCAAATCTTATCTCACATACGGCGACGTTACTATAACCTACATTATTTTTATGTTTTGGACATTCTATTGTAAAATAGGTGTCCGAAAATACTTGGGGCAATGTATTACAATATATAAACAATCCTTTTCGTACAGATTTCTAAAAAAAATATCCGATTAAAATATATTTTCAATTTTTATACCTATAACATTGTCAACGTGCTTTAGTCATATTTTGTGCGAAGAAGATTAAAAAAAAATCTTATAATTATTATATTATTGTAACAAATAAAAAATATGTCAATGTTGAAATGCTTTTTTAAAGCTGTGCGATTTTGTGCTGATTAAAAACACACAATTTAACGTTTACTATGCATACTTAAGCCTGGCACACAAGATTGTCAGCGTCCCAGCCAAATGTTTTACATAATTGAGATAATGAAAGGCCTATTCGCCCATTAACAGACTAACCTTACCTTTAGATATATAAGTTTTAAAAGAGAACTAAATTTAAAACTGTCTTAATTTAATTAACCTACAATCCATTTAGTCGCAATAATCTCATATAACTAATAAATACTGTTTCCAAGTATAAAAATTTAACAGGCCCTATGACGTATTCGTATATTTCTTAATAATAACTTAAATCTCTAGAATAATTGTCTCCGATAAAATCATTTTTTTTAAATTTCATCCGTGTTAAATTATAATACATCCACAATTTTAAGAATAAAAAAAAATTAAATTAAAAATGTACAATTGCACATAGATATTCCTCTGTCTTGCACAACTATAAAAAAGGGCCATAGACTAAAAAATGTGTGATTAGAAAATTGTGAAGAAAACCTATTGAACCTTGCAATGTTTTAAACTCATCTAATATGAATAATAAATTTTAATTAAATTATTTATTCGAGTGTTTGGGCTGATTAAAGTAATACCGTACTTATCAGCGTATCATTATCGTGTCTTTAATGTAAGCGTTCGTTCCGTTAACGTTACAATACAAATAAATGAAATACTTGTACAACTATAAATAAATGCATTATTATATATATAAATAAATGTCAAAATTTGCTCCGTCGGAAGATGCAAGCGAGCCTAGCAAAATGCACATAAGTGACAAAACATTGTCTAACTTTATCTACTCTAGCGATGCTCTAGTCAGCTTGACAGTCTGAAAGAAAGATCTTTAAATCGATCTGTCGATGTCAATTTTATAATATATAAGCTATTCGTATCTGAACAATCACGGTCTTGTATACAGGTCTTACAACGGAGCCCAATTTCAGTGGTAAGAAATTGGTACGATCGGGTCATAATTTTTTATTTCGCGTCAACGCCGCTGTACGTCTTTGCTATCGATGGGTGCGGTCGCGTGCAGGTTGAGTGACACGCGATACGCATGCGTTACGTGTGATAGAAAAAGAGACAGAATGCTATTCTGTCTTCTTTGCACAGCACACCCATCTGTCGTCATGCCTCTGGCGGCCGTAAATTGAACAGAACAGCGCAATCATTAAGCCGACGTACCCCCCCTACAGTTGTTGATACCTGTGTATAAGACCGTGGGAACAATTTACTCGCTAAAAAATAAGGCTACGTCATCTGTCATCGATTAATTTTGTGCGTTGTCGAGTCAGGCGTGAGTAATACGATGTTACGTTAACCGGCGATAGAGGCGATAAAACAAAGGGCCGCTTCGTCGTGTGATCTCGCGCTTCACGTTCAGGATATCAGCTCGGCACATCGGACAGTCTTTAAGTTGGGATGTGCACACGGAGCAGAAGCCACTGTAATCAGATAAAAAAAAACACATTATTACACTGTTAAAGTTATGTTGAAAATACTTATTAACTATATTTAATATAATACAATATTTCATCCAAGGCTCTTTCGCACTTAAAAGATTATACGGAGATACTTAATATCGCTCCATGCTCGTATCAATGTTTTTATGATAGAGAAGAAATCAAAGGAACGAATAAAAATAGAACGTACATTCAATTCAAAATAATTCATTCAATATTGAAGTATTACACTTTCTTATTGATTGTCAAACTGGAAATTACTACCAATCAATTGTAATGTATCGTTCATAAGGATATTACAGATATCTAAATATATTATAATATATGTATATAAAATTCACCAAATGAATTGAACGAATGGAATGAATGGTTTGGATGGAATTGTCAAATGAACATTAGACAATGACAATTATTTTTGTTAATATAAAACAAGAGCTTGTATTATTTATTTAAAGAAGCTTTATTCGAATGACCTTTGACCTTTTGTTTATCATTATCGATCTTTTATTTATTAACGGTACATGTGGTGGGTTCATGGTGTTGTTAGATTCACTACTCGGTGGTAGACCTTTGTGCAAGCTCGTCTGGGTAGGTACCACACCCACATCAGATATTCTACCGCAAAACAGCAGTACTTTGTATTGTTGTGTTCCGGTTTGAAGGGTGAGTGAGCCAGTGTAATTACAGGGACAAGGGACATAACATCTTAGTTCCCAAGGTTGGTGGCGCATTGGCAATGTAAGTGATGGTTAACATTTCTTATAATGCCATTGTCTATGGGCGTTGGTGACCACTTACCATCAGGTGGCCCATAAGCTCGTCCGCCAACTTATACAATAAAAAAAAAAAGAAATCCATAACAGTTACCTTAATCAGTATACGTGATGTACGTTAAAGTGATTGTGATCTGATGGTTGATCTGCCTTCAAATAATAAGAATAATATATTCACAAATCAAAACTCACCGGTGTCCGCAAGGCTCAAGGATGCAGCACGCGCTATCATCGAAACAAAGTGTACACGAATCTTCCTTTACACTTGAACATCGTAATTGTTCAAGATATATACGTCGAGGTATAACCTGAAAAAAGTTTACCAACATATTTAGTAATGAAAAAAAAGGTTGTAGTTAGAACATTGAATGTTTTTCTATTCGCCATTTTGTCAATAAATTCAAGTTAAATTTAATAAAAGTTCGCGAATGTTCCACTGCTGTTTTTTTCCCCCTTCGTAAGGTTTGGAGCTGAATCCACCGAGCTAATCTAATGGAGATTGGACACATGCAGGTATCCCCACGACATTTTCATCATCGCCAAGCCCGAGTACAGTGTAAATTACACATTTGTGCAGTTTTCAAAAGGCCGTCCTCATAATTGCGAAGACGGTTGTACATTTTTTGCTTCTCAGTGCGTTTTGGTAAGTCCAATTTCATTATTACCTGTCAATCCAGAGTTCTACCGTCCAGCAGTTTAAAGGTATTTAATTAAATAGTACCTTTTATGTATAATACATTATATAATTTACCTTTTTCTGTTCATCGGTGAGTTGACCATGATCATTGAATGCGGAAAATTCCCTGTCCGTTGGTGGATACTTGAACGGCTCGCAGCCAAAATTAAAACGACACTGCTGGTACGCCATAAAACTAGCTGCCGCGAAGAAACCGTACCTTAAAAACGAAGATAATGCATAATTTCTATCACGACAAGTAAGTGCAATTTTACATATGAATATGATATCGTAAAGAGTTTATCCGATTGGTTGCAAAAAAAAAATTATAACAACGGAGCGGGACTTTTTACGCTGACCATGTAACGTTAGCAAAAAAAAAATGTTATGAAATTTTATTAAATCTGTTCGATTTTTTAATAGATACAAATTGATTTGTTTCCCTATTCAATCTTCGGAATGAATATTAAGCCGCACGTTTCTCATACTCTATCGAAGCCGTCATCATTTATACGTTTATTTTATACATTTACTCATTTTTGATTCCCTGCCGAGGCCTCCAGGGAAAGATCCTGGGGCTACTAAGCGGCACACTTCATCGCACACTTGATGCCAACTTAAGCTCACCAAGTTAATTTGCGCGTGATGAGTATTTTAACGTAAAGTAAAATGTTATTACGTACTTGGTAGTTTCAAATATTTCTTTGCACGTTGAGAGCCGTTGTCCGTTGAGCGAGAAGATGACTTCTTTTTTAGTAAGATCAATCAGGCAGCCGAGTACATCGCCGGGGCGCCAGGCCGGTACGTTAGCGACACGGGTCGGCTTGGCGTTGTACCACACCAGCTTACGGCACCCGTCGTAGGACAGCGAGAACATATCGTCGCCGATGCCGTAACCCTCCTAAACAAGTCGTACTTTAGTACTTACTACTTTAGTAAGTTCCGAAAACTTCGGCGATATACAAAACACCATTCTTTCGCACCTAACACCTGGCCTAAAACTAGTATGAAATGTAATAGTAGAATAAGAAGTTGGAGTAAGAATGAAAGTTAAATATTGGCTCATAGCTCGACGGTGAGTTCAGGCAGGACCAACTACTGGAAATTTCTCGACAGAAAAAAATCCAACAATTTTTAATTAGCCCGTCCCGGGGCTTAGATCCTGGATCTCTGGATCTGTAGCGTTGTGATTTAGCTACTAATTTTTTTTATAAATAAATACATGCTCGTTCAAATCTCAAAGCAAACATTTTTATTTTTATTTGAAGTAAATGGTTTTTACAAATTTACATTTACATTACATACAACAATTACATTATTAAAACAAAAAAAACATTCTTAAATGTTTTGAACATGAATACTTACTTCATTCAGAAAATGGCTATTTTTAGTTGCCCATCCGATTTGCATAACGCCGGATGTTATTATAATAGACTCGTAGTACCAACAGCCGCTGTCCACTTGGAAGGTACAGCGGACGCTCTCAAACGAATACGAGTCGCATCTCGCTTCGAGGCCGTTGCTTGATATTTGCAAGTATTCACTAACGTCGTGACAGTTGAGCAAAGCGTTTATCCCAGTCATATCAACGGTTTCGTAAGACAACTTCCTTCCATCCACGATAACTGAAATACATAAAAAAATTAACATGGGCACAGATTAAAAAAATTTAAATCAACATGGGAACAGATTAAATAAAATTAAATTATCATGGGCACAGATTTAAAAAAAGTCTCCGATCAACAATCCTAGACATGCTCGACAAAGACTAGGCAACTACGCAGACTGTATAGTGAACAAGTGTGAGTGTGTAGATACAAGTGAAATATGTTCCTTTAGTTTCGTAACCCGCCGGACGGCATTCCGACATGAGAGGAAAGAGATCAGACGATCATCATAGCGTGCTTTCCGTGCCAACTCATTAAGTCCAAGTTGCGTATGGGATTTGATAAATAATCCCAAAGAAAATTAGCACGAAGCTACCATGTTTGATCTCTTAAAATACGAGTTAGTCACTAGAACGACTAAGCATTATTTATGTGTCATTATACCGATTATCTTTGACATTGTTCCATTCCCACGTATAAGAAACAACCAATATTTCGCAATGAAATGCATGTTTACTACAAATATAAGAAGATATATACACATAGAATTTATTTACATAGCGTTTAAATAATCGACATAACGTTCAGTTCATGAGTATGCATATTAAAAAATGATGAAACTTAAAAATTTTAAAACACAAAGGAGTTATAAATATAAACAAGACCTCGTTCGTAGCGTGACACTAATCGTACACTTACACAGATTATCAAGTAGCCAGTTAGCGCAGAAACCGACCTGTCGCCACAAGTTATTATCGCTATTGGCATATTTCTCCAACTCCAATAATGGATGCTCGTCTAACTGCTCGAGGCGGTTCTTTATCGTCAACTTATTCTCGGTCGTATGCGCATATTTCTCGAGGGCTATGAGCGCAAACAACACTACATACGGGGCACTATTTGGCGTCTGAAATATTAATTATATTAATGAACACACATCGACGACAATTAGAAACAATGTTAGCATTTTTTCTCATTTTGAACGTCGTTATAATTTTGTTTTCTATAAAATTGTTATTACATCAAATTCGAAGTTTACTATGCTTTCGGTAAAAACTTTAGGAAACTTATCTCGTTTATTCTGCTCTTATGTTACAAACGACATATAAAATTTGACACACGGATAGATAGCCACGTCACTAACGTGTATCAAATAGTAGGATATATTTTTAAATCTAATTACCATTTTAGTACACCCTTACTAGAATTTCTAATTATTTTCACGGCACTCGTGATTCCTCTCGATAGACTTAATAATGGTTAACCATATATATGGTTTTCGAGGAATCAATTGACAAATTCCCTCTAGACAAGTTTTCTCAAGACAGGAAGGGTTGGCGTCAATGCAGATGCCTTAAAATTCAGCCATATCTTTTCCATGCCGTTTACACCATGCGCCGGTCCCAAATATGGGATATAAGTACAAGTAAGTGGGACATTGACATCAATCCAATCCGTTTACTTCTAGAGTATTTGTAAATTAATTCCGATAACTATAAATATTAATATATTAAAATTAGTTATAGGCAAAGTTAATGAGTGTAAATTCTACCCTCGGTATATTCTGATAAACATAAATTGATTAAATTTTTTTTAAATTTAAATCGTTTCCCAATCGGAGTATCTTTCAAATTACATTTACTTACAACTTGCCGACAGGTTGAGTAACTTACCAGAAAAGCGAGTAAGTATTCGAGTGTATCGTTCGTCAGTATAGCTATGCTGTTTGGTCCCACTAACTTTTCAGCGATGCATCCCAACACGACGCATATGTTTCGTTCCACGCGCGTGTTCACATCACCAATGGTTGCGCGTTCCGCTGACAATGCGTACATACGTGTCATCTGCGTTTATTGATGACAAATCAGTACAAATAATTTAAAAAGCCGTAAGTTTTCATAAATAAGAAACATTTGTAAACCAACCGGATTTCGATCTTTCAATAATGGTGAATTCTCATACAAACTTTCATCGTGGTAGACCAAGCGGGTAAGCAGTGCTTGGTATGTAAGTCATTTTTTTTTTTTTTTATTAATTAGATGTCGATGATGTTATATGATTCCATAAGCCAGTTACGTCTGTTGCCTGCACAGCGTTAATAATAACTAACGAGGCTAGAAATTATAATTCTATTCTAGCTCTACTACTTCTTTACTAAAATACTTTACATAAATTTTGGTTTACTCGATCTGATTGAACTAATTTATACTCACTCTTATCACTGATTCTTTGGACGGCAAAGGGCAATCCTCTAGTAATATAGAAATAGCTGTGGGGCCGAAGGGATTCTCTAAGGGGATAACATTCACCATCGAAGTTACCATTTGTATCCAACCCTCTTCTTTATCAGCGATGACATGGAGCTTCACCAGAGGAACTGGTGACTCCTCGTCACTGAAACATGCAAAGAACTCTCACAATTTAAACATTTATTTTTTTAATTTAATCATTTTTCTAAATTAATAATTCACAGAATCGCAATTTTAACGCGAAGCTCAAAATATAATATTATATGCCAATCTCTTATATTTTGAAAAGAACGATCAGTTAACTAACAGATCTGACTAACATTCTGTTTGAACTTAAAATCAAATTAAAAAATCGCAAAGCAAGTTTTGCATAAAACGAATTTGAATTTTAAAGTTTTTATCAAAAACTATATTTAAGAAATAATGCTCATTTCTGATAAAGAAAGTACGGGAATAACAACGAAATATGAATCCTTATGAGTGTGGATAAACTTGCATTTTAGAACATAATTATATCGCAACGGTCCAAAACATTAAAATCGCTTTGCAAAAGTCACATTATATATTATAATTATAGCAAGCGACACGATGTAACTGCGTAACGTGCATATGCCGAGATGGCCCAGTGGTAAGAACGCGTGAATCTTAGCCGATGATCGTGGGTTCAAGCCCGGGCAAGCACCACTGAATTTCATGTGCTTAATTTGTGATTATAATTCATCTCGTGCTTGACGGTGAAGGAAAACATCGTGAGGAAACCTGCATGTGTCAAATTTCACTGAAATTCTGTCACAAGTGTATTCCACCAATCCGCATTGCAGCGGCGTGGTGGTATAAGCTCCAAAACCTTCTGCTCAAAAGAGGAGAAGAGGGCTTACCCCAGCAGTGGCACATTCACAGGCTGTTACTTTACTTTACATTATTAATATTTTGTTAGATATGAATAAATGACAGCTTTTGAGGAGTATCACGAAAATTTATAAAATTTATGTTATATAAAATTCATTACGAATTAAAAACAAAACTATTGGCATGCATTGTAGACATTTGAACGAGAAACATATTTTCCTATAAATTAGAAAATAATATCATATTTATTTACAAATGTAACATAAAATACATTTAAACACAAGCAGAAAAAGGATGTAATATATGTCTGTACAAATTAATAAATAGTCAACTATGCTTTCAAAATAAATGACTTTATTTAAGTTAGTATTGCTGTGTGCGAGTTTGTCTCTCTTTTTGTACAAAACTCAAAACGAGTAAAATTACACATGTGAATATTGGGGTTGCTATGCAATTTTTTTATCATAAGTCATAACATTGTAATGTTTATTCCATCTTTATTACAAATTTAGCATGGCACATTAAAACAACAGGGCAGGCCAAAATACAATATAATAATATGAATGACAAAAATGATCATCCAGTGTTAATATTTGTTTGATCAGGTTTACGTAGGCAGGTAGGAAGATTTGCAAATGGGCCACCTGATGATAAAGTCCACCACCTCCTATAGACATTGATATTTCAAGAGTGAACGACATTCCCAATGCACTACCAACCTTTTGAAGTAAGAAATTAGTTACACTGCCTCATTCATACTTTGAATTGGAACACATCAATGCTAAGTAATGCTGCTTGGTAGTAGAATGAGTGGGTAGTACCTACCCAGATGGACTAGCACAAAGCCCTATCATCAAGCTTATATTTGACCGCAATCATACCTCACAGTAAATACTGATGCAATCTAAGATGGAACACACTTGTTTAGAAGATGCTTAATCACTTTTGAAGATACACAGATTATAAAGTTTAGGATACGATGCCATATCCCTTAAAGAGAAGCGACTTACGTATCAACGCGTGACGCTGCAACTGTTAGCATTTCTAGCACCAGTTGGTCAACTATTTTGGGGTCTACAACTTTAGATGTCCGCACGCGATTATCAAGCGTTGCGGATACCACTGGTGTTGTAGTGGGTGCATATATTGTCTCATCGGGCTCCTTTTCTTTACAGCAACAATCACCCATTACCTGAACAGACATATAATAATTACTTGTTTTGTTTATTTAAAAAAAAGAAACATTGGTAGATAAAGAAAGATATGAATAGGGCTCAATAGTCTGCTTATTTCTCATTTATGTGTAACTAAATTTAAAATGTGCCATCTACAATATACATAATGGACTTTGTCAACAATGTAAAAATATTATTTATATTGTTGTAATAAGTGTGAATGAATTGTGAACGTATGTATGTATTAGCTGTAGTAGTTAAATATTAATTTTTGCCCCAGATAATCTTATTATTGTAATAATCCTTGAAATAAAATCAAAGAAAATATTAAAATATGATCATCTCACCCATAATCTAAAATCCAGATTTACAACTATTATATAAAAAAAAAATCAAAACAGCATGGCCTAAAAAATCATTTAGTAAAATGATACTATAAAGTTAATCCTGGCTATTAATTACTAAAAGGCTTCGATTGAAATAATTAACAAAGCACTTCATATGATTCATAAATTATAATTCCATTCCCAATAGAAAATATGTTATCACATAATGAAGGTATAAAAATATATTTTTGTTTCATTAAACTTTGATATCCTATAACTATATGCTTTGATTTTTTAATGTTTTATTACTTATATCATGTGATAATTAAACAACGTTTAAAGCGATAAATAAATAAACAGAAATACATATGATTCATCTGAAATTAAATGCACTTAAAAGTTTAAAATAGTATTATTATTGTTTCATTTTTAAAGTGATCGGTAAATATGTTTTTTAGATTTTACTCAACTGTTCCAGTTTACTCCAAATATCACTAATTAAATTGTTTATATGTCAGTCAACATAACTTCTTAATGGCAGTACAAACTACCAACATAGACGTTTTAATGAAGCTTAATAACATACATCGACGATATATTTCACCGTATTGCAACATTTTTACTTACCGTTAGTGATTGTTCATTTTGAAATAAAAAAAATATCAAAGCGATATATAATTTGAAGAATAATAATATTATTTACTTAACAATTTGTAAACATACTTTAATATACTGAATTGTGAATATAATTAATCTTGAGCAGGACAATCTTTATCTTAATGATAAGTGACAACTAAAATGTCTGATACTTAAAAAGTCAAAATATTTATTTATGTTCAAAAGGCAGGAGGTTAACACAACGAAAAATAACTGCCCGTATTATGTGTTAAAGATTAATATTCTGTTCATTCCCTGCTGCAACTTCATACTGAAAAATATTTAAATTTTCAATATATTTTTGCAAAGATTTTTAAAATTCTGTTTAGTACATGTAGGTAATTGTATAATTATGTAGCCTCCTTCGTGTACTTCAACCACGGTCGTATTCACAGGTCTTGCAAATGAGTCCCATTTCAGTGGTGAGAGATAGGTGCGAGTGTGTTACAACTGCTAATTCGCAATACCATCCGCTTGAGGTACTACGTCGCTGTTAACGAAGCTGATATTTTTCTCTCCCAAGTATTGTGTTATTTAATCATTGTTATATCGTTTTGTTGAGTTTTGCGGATTTTTTGTTATTTTTGTTTTGTTATTTAACTGTTTTGTTTGGATTTGAAAAAGTGTTCGGGATAATTATTACGCGAATTATCATGCCTCTGGCGGCCGCAAATTGAACTAAGCAGCGTCATTATGTCAACGTATCCCATATTGAAGTTGCAAGACCTGTGTATACGACCGTGACTTCAACATTAATATTTTACTGTCAGAACGTCAAACTGACTCAGTCTCACGGCGTGTATACGACCGTGCTCAGTTTCAAACTGTACGTCAGTAACGAATACAAAAGCTAATTCTGCTATAGAGATGTCACACTACAGTCTTGTAAAGTATCGATACAAAATTGGTATTTTGTTATTTCGTATTCCGTATCGATATTTCATTTTGTCACAGATTTAAAAAATATATATTTAATGGAATAGTTAAACTTTGAACATTGAAATAGTGTAACTTTGTACGAATTAAACCCATAGGAAGTCGTTACGGGCAGGTTGCTTAAATAATATGAAAGATTTCAAAGTTGTTGTTGTGTTATTTATTATACTTGTATCGACTGTAATACTCTATATTATTATTTTACTATATATTCGTTTTATCTGAGGTAGGACGAAAAAAGTTTGACCGTATTATTGTAAACTCACATAGTATAATTTAGGACTTAAAGTTTTTAGACATGTGGTGAAGATCGAAGACCGAAAGAAATTGTTTGATTTTTTCTTTGACAATACTTTTTTTTAAAGTTTTCAGTGCAATAAGGAAATAAGTGATTTGACGACAGACATTAAGAAACAAAATAAACAATCGAATGGGATTACATGAACATAATCATAAGCAAAGATAATTATTATTACTCTCTAAAACACAAAGGTACATAATTAGGCACTAGATACCGAATACCGTTTCATTTAGTGAGGATATTTCTTATTATATTCTGTATTTATTTTTTAAATAATTTTGCAAAACAGTGAGAAATGGAACTATTTAAACGGCACCTTACCGAAGCATTTTTCATATTTTTTTATTAATGTTTTTTTTCCAAATTCTTTGCGACCGACGACGTTCCCCTTATACATATGTCTATCAACAACAGTAGCGGGGGTACGTCGGCTTAATGGTTGCGCTTAATTTACGGCCGCCAGAGGCATGACGACAGATGGGTGTGGTGCGCAACGAAGACAGAATAGTACTCAGTCTCTTTTTCTATCTCACGTAACGCATGCGTACCGCATGTCACCCAACCGGCACGTGACCGCACTCATCGATAGCAACGACGTAGAACGGCGTTGACGCGAAATAAAAGTTATGACACGATCATACCAATCTCTCACAACTGAAATTGGGCTCCGTTGATAGACTTATATACCATCCTACTAACTTATTTTTTTTTAAATAGGCAATTTTCTCTCTTCTGGATAGGTTTATTTTTGGCACTAAAAATACTGGTTTTTAATATATGACAATATCACATCGACAAATAAATCAAAATCAACTTTAATCTTAGAAGCACTTTTTTATTATATCTTAATACAGTTCAATTTTATGTGACAAAAAAGGCTATAATGAAAAGGAACAGACGATCGAATGTCTATCAAACTAGTATAATATTTATCGACTACTTTGAAGGTTGATTTTCTTTGTATTTGCCGCCACGGTCCTAGGGAAAGGCACATAATAGTATTACTTATCGATAAAATAAGTGTTGCACTACATGTTTTACTTTTGTTTAAATATTAGAAGAGCAGTTCATTAATATTGTAGAACTTTCAGTGCAAATAAATAATAATTAATTTATTTCACATATGTATATTGTATTTAATAGGTGTTAACATCATTGAAACAGTAGAAAATGGAGCAAAAAGATAATCGCGAAACACTTTTTTTATATTTAAAAAATACTATGTACCCGTCCTGACTTTTTGCATTACTTTGTTGGAATAAAACTCCTTTTGGGTTGATCAAAGCAGAATATCGTTTTGACAACTTTGCGTACAATCTTTCTAGTGGTTCGCAGTATAGTTCAGAGTTTATAGAGCATCTATTAGGAACAAATTCGTGTAACATCTTCAAAGTTCCAAAAAAACGTAAAGAATGGATTTCTTTTAATTAGCTCCTTTGATTGCTGAGGAGTAAGTTCGTGAGGGTCCAGTCCCACCAGTCTATCAGTCTGCTGCTCTTTTTCACCTTCCCCATGGTTTGTAGATAGCGGCTAATATAATCTTTCCACACACCACACTCCCTGGCAAGTTCGTGAGTACTTATAGACGGATTGGACTTAACGGCTTTCTGCAGAACCTCATCAATGGCCTTTAACAGTCTCTTGGAGCCCTTTTTCCTTTCCAACGTCGTATCTCAACTGCTAAATTTTTTAAACCAACGTTACGCAGTGTGCTGATCAATGATACCTTCTCCTTCTTATTTAATAACTTCACGAGTTGTTTTAGTGGCTGTGATTTTTTTTTTTCAGCTATATTAAATTTACGATGATTATGTAAGACACTATCATGTTTCTTTTTTAAAATAAATAACTAAACTGAGGCTTTTTTGAAGAAGTCGAATAGGATTAAACAAGCTTAGAGATTCCTCTAAAGGTAATGTTAAGTATTACATAAGAATAAAATATTTACAGTCATATGAAAAAACAAGACATGCTTAAAAAATTGTAATGTCATATTTTATTTAAAAATTAGCTATCAGTTGAAATGATAATTATACTGAAATTAATTAGCAAATATTTAATGATGAAGATGAAACGGTCTATTAAATAACGAAATAATAATTGTAGGTTGGATTTTTCATAGGTGGATAATTTTCAAGTGATAACGAAAACAGTCAATGGGTTGGTATGTTACTTTATTAGTTTACCATTCTACAAATACATTTTTGTACATAAGTAATTTGAAACATCTTGTGGCATTGATTTGCCCTAACACACATAATATAGTATCTGAATTAATAAACTTTACTTAGTTTCTACAGTTCACAAAATCGTCTTTGCATTATGCTTCTACGTATTATGTATTATTATTATAAATATTCATTAATTCACATGACGAAATTAGAAAAATGATATATTAATAAATATCTATTAAAATAATGAAATTAAATTGACATATATTTTCTCATATCTATTTTTCGCGATTTCGAAGACCGAAATTATAAGTTAAAGGCAAATAATGTCTGTAAATATTTATTTATTCCCTTTTTTAAATATAAATTGCCTATTTTAAGATAAATCGATCATCTTTGGTCAAACAAGACTAATTCTAAAACAGGTTGGTGCTTAGACCTGTAACTTCTCAAAACGATAATTAAATAAGAATATATAGCTAATTTCTATGGAAAACTCTATTTCCTACAAGAGACATATAGGTCTGTCGGTCATTGTAAAATTACAATGTAAATACTAATATCCAGGAGTGACTTGCTAGTAACAACGGTTTCCAAACAATATTATTTAATTAATGTAACAGTACATAACGCTATTAATATGACGTATCACGTAAGTACTAGTTGTAAAACTAAATACCTAATTGTAAATGAATGTAACAAAATAAATTAGAATATATTTGAATTACCTATTTACAGGCCTCTAACGACCTCATAGGTATATTATAACACGTTACGGATAACAATATTGTAAATAAAGACAACAAATTGAGTAATATATTACGTTAAGTTTAATATATCGTTTATCTAATACTGTATCGTACCATAGCCATTGAAAAGTGCTAAGCAACAGTTATATTATTAACATTAAGATTTTATTACATGCTATCGAAGACAAACAATTTAAATACATCGAAAAACAGCCTAAACTTTCTGAAAGTTACCATTTTAATGGATAATGTCCATTTACTACTATATATTGTAGTCTCAGTAACGTTTTACATCACTTAAGCGTTCCGCTAAATAACCGACCATCGTGATAGTGGCTATCTTAACAATAATTACTTTAAGTATATAGACAGCTATATTCTGTCGCGTTAGATCTATTTTATATATTATGCCGTCTCTTTATATTCGCAATGTTATCCTGCAAGTATATAATAATGTTAAGATTATCTCCACTGTTTTTTTTTTGTAGCGGACTGTCATCATGACAGTTCTCTTAGGAGTTTAGGCATTGAAAATAAGAGATACAGTCTCATAAAGCAGATTGATTCATCATTTTATAAAATTGTTACATTTTGTTGGGTCAAACTATAAGCCTGAAAGCTTAGCGATGTGAACAGTGTTTCATAATTAATCATTTACTTTGATGTCTGTATTTAATAGTAATAACGTGCACAAAGATAATGCAAGTTAACAATATATCGTGAAAATAAAGCGATTCGATACAATTTTACTATTTCAAAAATAAAACGTGTTATATTTATTTGTTTATTTAAAACTTAATAAATCGTTATTGATCTATGTTCTTTTGTAAATAAACGATGACATGCGAAAATAAGGTGTGCCTAAATATTTGAGAACTTGACAAAACTGCCTTGCAGCGAAACATATCACAATGCGGAACATAACTTAGGTAGATAAATATATCACCAAATATATCCGTAAGTACTTATTTTTAGAAATCTTATATAAGGCTAATTAACAGATATATTACATTTTTGACAATATCAATCGGTTTACGTTTGATTTGATTTTTTTTTTTTATAACAAAATAGAATACCTTCTTTACGAATGAAGGGATGTGTGCAGTGCATTCCGCATTCTGCAGAGCATTAGAAGCTTAGGGCTATCCCGTTGTCAAAGTAAGATGACAAAAGTCAAAGATACCGCATTTTTTAATTTATAAGTTAAAGTTGATATATTAATCAGCTATTTGGAAATAAAATATGAGCTAATATAATTTACCTAACGTAGTCTAACAATATCATTCTGGTATGATTAATAACAGAAACAGAGTAAATTAATAAATAAGAATACAATTTTATCTTATAATAAAATGACTTTTTATAATACGGTCTTACGCAAATTAGATAAAACCATATTTATTGATGATAATTTAAATAATTTTGTTAAAACACAAATTTTTATTCGAATTCAATTTTTACGCATCTGAAATATTAAATAAATAACAAAATAATTTAACGTTTACATAAATTATTTCTATCTGTATATTATTTGGATTATTTCTTTGGATTGGAATATTATTATTATTATCTAGCGACGCAAATAAGTTATATTCGCAAAAAAATTTAAATACATAGTCGATATTTTAAAACATATTATATATTGAAAATAAATGATATATTTAAGATTAAATTAAATATTGAGATCTTTAATGGATTAGAATTTGACTTTGAACGATTTATTGTACATTAAATTTAATATTTGAAAAGGCTTATAAAATAATTTAACAACTCTTTAAAGATAAGAAAGCCGTAAATAGAAAACAAACAGTCGAAATAATAAAATCTTAATAAATATTTAAAACAAAATACCTAAACATCTATCAGCAATAACATATATTTCTTAAATATACATTTATATTTTCAAATTTTATAAACTGGATCTGGCGTGAATTCGCCGGCTTTGACAACATGACTGGCTGAGGACTACCTACTTTTTAACTAGCTTAAAAAAATGAAGATGTTATATATTCGATACATTACTTAAATTTTACCAAAAATATATCAAGATAATAAAGATTTTCGTGACTAATACATAACCACATGATCAACTCTTTACAATAACATTTTGGAATCTGTGTATGCTGTCTTTATCCTTTTTTCGTTTAAGATAAGAATTATTACAATATTAAAATAAAATAAAAAGCCTGTCGAAGACGAGCTATAAATTAAATAATAGATATAATTGCGGATTGACGTAAAACTCATATTTTTTGTTAATACAATATAATAGAAGTAGAAATACTTTTCAATAAAAAATCACTCACTCACTAATAACTTGAAATAATTACAGAAATTACAATCGTGACACTAAAATCTAGAAATAGCTGTTTCACGGAATATACATTGTTTAATCACTTATTTACTAAGACATTTTTTCTAAGTCCTAATGTAAACAAATTTCATTTTCTTGAGTTTATAAGTTAAGTTTATCATAACAATGGCTACTACTAACATCGATCTCGAATTCTTAATAAGCATACGTACGCTTTGAACTATTATAAAATCTACCGTATTTATATCCGACTGCGTTAAACCTACAAACATTATTCATGACATTTATTATTAAATCTTTCAAATTGTTACATCTTTCGTGGTCAGCTCTAAGCTTGCGATTATCACACCTTTTCTTAAATGATAATCCTTGCCATGACAAATATATAAAACATAGTTTTATAAGTATTTTCAAATGGGAAGCACGTCAAGTGATGGCTTACATCAGCGCGAGTTGTAATATCACTTTTTGGTATCGGTCGGTTCACTTCACGTTTCTCAAAAATACATAAAATTTTTTACATTGCAATGAGGTTACATTTTGGTCTCCTTAAGTATCAATTTGTGCGGTATAGTTGAATCGTCCTTTTCATTATGACAGTGCTACAGTTAGGCACTTACATTAATTATTCAAAATTATACTTATGAGGTATGTCAGCGACGGGAAAGGATCTTTGAACACAAATTCTACTTTAATACCATACAAATACGCGTACAACATTTCTTTTATTGTCTTCGAAACTTATTGTGAGTTTATAAGCATTTTTTATTATTAAAATATAACGATTAGAGTAAAGCGTCTAACTGTAATTATGACTGAACGAGCCCCGAAGACATGACATTTATTATTCATCACGGATTCTTTGCAAAATGTCATTATCCATTTCGTATGCGGTCTATCATCATCAGAATATGCAATGCATTTATTTAAAAAAAAAAAAAAACTCAGAATCCTCCCAAAAAATATGGAAAATACGAAATTATAAATATACATAATATTTTAGTTATTTATTATCACATTACTAATCGAATAAAAAATATTCACATATTGCAATAACTAATATTGTTCGTTATAAAATTTTAAAACGTTTAAATTTTGCTTAACTTCTTTAATAATAATTTCAAAAAGAATTCTTACAAATAATACTAACAAAAGTGGCTAGGCCGGGCGCGGAAAATTGTTGTACGTAGTATTTTAAAAACAATGGCCATTAATTTACTTACGAATAATTTATACTTATGACTTGTTCAGCTGTAGCTGTGCAGTTTTGGCACGCATATAATTCATTATCATATCCTCATACTTTACCTAAAGTTAACGTGTGAGTCTTCAAAAACACTGGACTAAATCTTATCACTACTTTACTATATAAGCATACGCGAGATTTAAAGTAATTAAACTCTTAATCTATAATATCCAGTTAATAATAATATAGCCAAATATGCGGAAACATGCACAAATGTATACCTAATATCATGAAATTGTAAAAAAAATAATTAATAATGAAAACTAATTTCGAATATTCTATAACCAATCTGATGTATCCAAATTACATGAATACATTTGATGCACAGAAACATCGTGTCTATTAGATTATAATAAATCCGCAGCAAATTGCTGTTATATAATATAAAAACATTTACAATTGATGTTTCCGAAACGAGATAACATACGTTCTTGTTTTATTAAACTAGAACACACATAGTTTTATACTTTGAACAACAAACATTACTATCGTCGATGTTTTGGCTCGTTTCGCTTAACAAACTGAATAATTTTATTTCTGGTATTCTACTTCGCATTTACTTAACTATTTCAAGTAGAAATACGACACGCAACGTGTATTCAACATTCTCGTCAGTAGAAATTTGAAACTTTCATGGCCTTATAATGAACGAGTAGAAACTGATATTATTTTTCAATGTATCCTATTTAAAACAGTGTTCGGAAGTAAAATTAAAATTGTATCATTTGCATAAAAAATCGCTTTCGCATAATACAATTTGCTTAATACAATATTATCTCTATGTCTGTCGAAGCCGTATTTTAATATTATTGTTATTAAAGTACAACGAATCTAATAAATAAATACTGTATGGAATAAAAAGAAGAAAGAACGTCGACTCTTACAATTACTTATATTACGCTAGTATTAATATTAACAATATATTTCATAAATTACTTTTGCCTTCGCGTAAGCTAAGATGTCGGATTTGACATTACACAGGATTATCGAAATAATATTAAAGTGTTGTTGATTTTGACAGTTTATGATAACATAACAGATGTACTAGCAATGCGATCGCAAAGTAACTAAATTTAAACCTATTTGTCGTTCACACAGCTATGAATCGCTGTCAAACCCGACTTCTTAAATCACTAAAGCTATGAAATACACAGCGTCAGCACAACAGCGATATTGAGTTATTAAGTGGATTCCGTTGAATGTCCAGGTGGCTGGATACTGATACGAACAGCATCTCGACCCACGACGATTTTTACCTGAAAAAGAAGGCATGTTTAATTTTAATTATGTCTTTCTAAAGTCGTACTTTTACGACATAACACAGATTACAACATAGATTGTAGTCTACTATCATAAGTACCACATTCAACACAGTCTCATTAAAATTAGCAGAGAGAAAATACTTAGGCAGGCGGACGATGTTTCCGAAATTTACATTTAAAGGGTTTTATTATTTAGATCAATAAGTAACTGACACTTATTTAGATAAAATTAATTTATTATTATTAATTAAGGATGCGGGTAATTGCAAAGGCTCAGGGCGTTGAACCCTAAAGAACGTATCTGTATTTTGCGAGTACTGTTATGTTTTGTTCATGCTATACATGAAGAGCCACAATGTTTTTAACGTCTTTTTGTATTATCTAAGTGAAAAAAGTGATCAAAGATGAAACTTTCCCAGAGACAAAATTGATTTTTTCTTTTAAATTTAAGAAGAGCTATTGTATGTTTTGTCTTTAATACTGTACTTTAGGCAGTTGCAGAATCAACTATTGATTATTCAAATACTAAAACTAAAATACCCAATCAAAATAAGTCATTACAGAATGTGAAGAATATATATGACCACTTGAAAATCCCAGCATTCTTAAACAACAGTTGGCTACATGGCCATAGAAAAATATGTCTTTTCTATATACAATTTTCGAGTGATGTTTTTGAAATTATTCAACGTGCAAACCAAAATAATATGATTGAATGTCATAGCCAGAATACTCAATATATATGAGTGGAAGAAAATAAAGAAGAACTACCTATATAAATTTGAAAGCCAGCACATCAGGTAAACCGAAGAGATTAATACTAATAGCATAATAAAACGAGAAAGAAAATAAATAACATGGTTCTGTGGGATTTTAAAAAACAAGTTTTAATATGAAAATCCTTTAATCGTTCGTGATTCTCCCATTGTAATTTATATCAAAGTTATTTCTTACAAATTATCTGTGTGGAGCTTGTTGCTTAAAGTCTCGCTACTCAAATATATACAATAAACAACAAAATAAACAACAAAAACTTGCTGGTGACAAAGAGAGCGAAGAACCTCACCTAGTCGCCTTGTCAGACGTTCATCGCGTAGTATACGGGGTTCTGCGAAGCAGTCATAGGTGAAGTGGCGGTGGCCGTTCCTTCAGGCGCTCCTCTTGTAGTGCGGGAAGGTGAGCCTGGAGCTGGTTGATATAGCGGCGCTGCTACCTGAATTTTCAAATGAATCAAATATACTATATATATTATTCGCTTCTGTATTCGACTTTTTTAAATTGTTGCAATAATGTATTGAATTGTCGTGTGCAATTATTTCAGACAGTGGGCCTATTGACGTAAGAAGTATACAAAGTCAGTAAATCTAAATTCCTTACAAGCTTAAAAAAATTCCACTTGGTATCAATTCCAATTTGGTAACGGCACTATGTAGTTCTAGCTTCTGATGAAAGAGGGACAGTTCCACGTGATGCACTCAAATAGTCAAACAAAATATAGATGGCGCTTGTTGAAGTAGAACGTAGTGCATAAATACTTATGCATAATTTAATTATTCTCAAAAATAGGGTAAAAGTTGAAATATAATGTATTGTACATCCTAAAAGTAAATGTATATAATATGGAATATTGTTTACAAAATGACTTTTACAAGTTTCAACTCTAGTGACATAGACGTAGTGAGATGCATTGACGATGTATTTTAGTTTTAAAGGCGCGTAAAATTGAATTGTTATTAAAGTTGTCTTCGTCGTATTTTTAGTAAATTTTGATAAGTTTATGTATTTATTTACAGTATTGGGACAATATTATTCTGTTATATATAATTCCAGTCGCTGAATTGCTGTGCTAAACAAACTGTGCTGTGCAAATTCTTCTATTCTATAGGAGAAGGTTGTAGTATACACATGTTGCAATATATTTTTCGAGCTTACTTTACAACTTTGTTTTATCGAGAGCACCGTTTTCAAACCGCGTTTTTCACCTATATATCCCAGGAGGATGCCTGTGCTATATCTAGATCAAACAAAACACAGAATTCCACGTTAAATTTGCCACGAACATTCATACCTTTTCAGAGTAGCAAATCATTTGTTTTCCACCTCCGGGTTGAGGTGCGGGTACTGGTCTAAATCTTGCCGGAGCGGGGCACAAAGCCTGAAAATTATTTTTTATACTTTAGCTTTTATGACCAATATATATAGGGCATAATTAATGAAAATAGAAAATTAATCTATGTAGTTAATTATGATACTTATTATGGAATTGACTCGTAAGCATCTGACGATTACGTAACGTGGCTGGTTTGCGCTTCAAGGTACTTAGTTTTAGCAGTATTGACTCGCCAGCCTCTGTTTTATTTTTCAAGATTAATATATTAGAGGGAGCCTTTATTTTTGACACCTATCTGGTTGAGGTTATTCACATAAATCCTTAGCAATAAATTGCAGAAAGGTTTAAAGTTTCGATCTTTGAAACGCGAAAACATTTGTTGAAAGCAAACTTAAAAAGAAAACAGGAGGAGCGTCGCTTTAATTGTCTAAGACCGTCGTTGGTCCGGAACAGTTCTGATAAGTTTGTCTGATCTCTGACAACACTTTTTGATTGTTTCAGTTTATCAAGTTCGCGAGTCTTGCTGGGATCGATCTCTGCTGACAACCGACACCGACAACATCGTAATATTTATGACAACTCTTTTTAGTCTACTGTCTTTATAAAATCTTAAACAACATATTTTAAATATCTGTTTAAATATAACATTTTAATAGTAGACAAAAAGGAAATTAAAAAGTGCATAATATATATTTTTGGTTAGTTTCTACGTTTGTTTTCCGTAGGAAAGGATGGATTCATTATCAATTGTGTTCTTCTAAATAACAATGAATATTACGATAATTTCAATGAGACAATTTGTCACCTGTAGGGCATGCGTATAGTGGGCACGCTGCGGCACGGCAGCGGCGGCCGGTTGTTGCGTGGTTGCTCCGCTCATTGCTTGCGGCTGGTAGTACGAGTGCATGCGGTTGTCTGTGAACATACCACTTTCCTACTTTACTTGATCTCCACGTATGTATATATTTAACTTTTATATATTTAATTTTTTATTATTATTCAATATTATTCACAAAATTAAATTTTTATAAAAAAAATGAAATATAATTTTAGGTTTAATTTGTCATGGAGAAGCCTGATCATATACAATACTCTAATATATAAGTTTTAAGCTTAAAATATGCGTGAATCTGACTTACAATCATTAGTATTCCATGTTTGCGCGTATTCCTGTTGATAGTGATAGTGATTGTTATAGGGCACATAGAGCAGCTGGTGATGGCTTCGTATTGGAGGAGGAGACTCCGGTCTCCTACATCGGCCAGACCGCACCGGAGATGTCTGTTCTGAACTTGTTTGCGAGCTATATAACTCTTGACTGCTGTCTGAACACCTAAAACATTGAACATTGTTTATATGACACTTTGGCTCGACTTCTTCAGCACTATGGCTAGTATTACATCAGGACCGCTCGCTTTTCGTACATTAAGTGATTGCAGCTCTGCACGCACATCACGCTGCATGAAGCTCTGGGTTCAATACCTAATATTTAAAAGGAAAGATGGCAGTCCTGAGAATGGAAGTCGGCAGAGTATACACACCTGTGTCTCGAAAAAAGCATTTGAAACTGTTGGTTCTACGCCAGAAATTTTCCGGTCGTGTCGAAATTACCAGAACCTCTCGGCGTAAGAGTTACCTACTAAGTACTAAGTAGGTAACTCTTACGCCGAGAGGTTCTGGTAATTTCGACACGACCGGAAACCTATTATATATTATATATTACCATGTCGTATATGGTTTGGGGATGCGACCCGATGCGAATTTTTACTGGCGGTAGAGGCTTGTGCAAGCTCGCCAGGGTAGGTACCACCCACTCAATATATATTCTACCGCAAAACAGCAGTACTTGGCATTGTTGTGTCTGGCGATGTAAGCGATGGTTCACATATCTTACAATATCAATGTCTATTGGCGTTGGTGACCACTTACCATTAGGTGGCCCATATGCTCGTTCGCCTACCTATTCTATATAAAAAAAGGTTACCAATATTAAGACTATTAGCTGTGTGTAGTGCCTTTTTAAAGGATTTCATCACTAAAGACCGGACTCCAGGCAAAAGTGAGACATTTGCATACTCCGGTACACATTTCAAGGGGCGTATTATTTGTCAATTGGCTTACTTTTCGTGCATAGAAGCTGTTGAGATGCTAATGTATGTGATTAGATACTGGTTGTATTTAAAGCATAAGCAAGGATCCGGTCCGCTTTGTCTCATTTACCATTTATTTGACGAATCCACCTTTCACACTATAGGCCAGCATGTAGAGTGTATATGTGACATTGTTTTTCTCTATAGAATCTACATTCAAGCCGGTTGAATTTTATATTTTATTCGGTCTTGTCAAATGTCACTACAATGGTGCTTGTACAAAACTACTTGAAGTTGGTTTTATGTTAAACTTAATGTTAATAAAAAGACACAAAATGTATGTAATATTTGTTTTAATATTTACCGCCCTCATTAATTTATGTTTAGCTTAAAGTTTAATTTGTACTGCCTTCAGCAGTAAGCCCGCCTTTGTTTCAACTTTGTAATTGTTTTTTGCGAATACTATATGGACCGTAAAAAATTTAAAGAAATATTGTATAAAAGAGAGAAGTCATTTCGAGTATTCCTGTTTTAAAGTAATTAAGAAGAATATAGCTAATACCGTGTTACTGTGACGTATGTTTACCACTTTGTATTTGATTCGCAGAGAAATAAGGATTATTTAAAAATAAACGATAGATACGTAAAATAATGTATTAGATGTTTATAGTATAGATGAGCATCATTATTCAAAAGTCTACGAGGCTAACTGTTAAAGTTAAGTCACAATAACTGCTTTTTGTTCAAATATAGTTATAAATAGATGACATTCGTTTCATGATATTAATTCTTATTTAGCTAAATAGTTATATAATAAAGGATTATGTAAATATAAATTCCTCTTCAAATTATTCTTCGTTTAGAAGTTACGACTGGTATGAGAAACTCTAAAAGTAACAAAAATGTCGCGGTATGAGCGTTCCACGGATGTCGGGAGCGAATGGAATACGCTTATTTATCTATGTAAACTAGAGACGGAACAAACTATTATGTTTGTAACTGTACTTTAATTTTGTATTTGTATTTATTTAAGGCTTGTATGTAAATAATCTTATTTGTTATCAATTTTATTATTATTGTCAGATTTTAAATACTTTTTCACACAACATGCTTAATTGATAAATCTTTAATATTTTTTTTCATCATTTAAATTTTAAAACGCTCCTTAAAAAATATAGCGGTCGCGGTGCTTGTCAAACTTATAACATTTTAGATATTTCTTATAATGCCAATTTCACGTTTTCCAGTGACTATTGTCGAATACTTACTGTGATAAGTTACTGTAAGAAAATTGTGCGGGCAGGGGAAATTATACCACCATCAAGAACGAAGTTTCTTTACAATATTTTTTCGACTCAAGCTGTGTTTTAAAATGAAGATTTTAAGTGATTATAGTACTGAATTTTTGTCACACCAAAAAGCACCTCAACCTCCTTAACGCAACTCTCTCTAATCAAAGATTAAGAAACCGCTGTAATAAACAAAATTTATGATGGGAATTGTGACAATAGCCCAAGGTTCGAAACTGGGACCTACGTGCGGCTCGTAAGCTGTAACGTTATTGGTATAACCTTATATGGTTTTGTATTACCTTTATATTTTTGTTTTAATATTTTTAAGAAGTCAAAGTAAGTATTTTAAATAAAATTAATTATTTTGATTGAGTTTGCTTATATTTAAGTATACAGTTCACGCTCTATCGTTTGGCGTGGTTTGGCGCCCAAAAATTCGGCATAGGTATTGATTCCGAATTCGAAAACAAAAAAATATTTTAAAAAATCGTCATTATCATAGTCGTGATTAACAGTAAAAGTAAGTCAAAAAGAATATTTTGAATACAATTTAAAATTCCTGTAATAACTAATCTGATATTTCATTAAAAGTGTGTATATATATATAAAATATATGTTTATATATATTTTTTTCGTTCGTTCACGTTAGTTGTGACAACAAGCTTAATTACATTATTTTGTACAAGAATATTTTGCCAAACGAGTCGGTTCGAGTTCGGAGTCGGTTTTAATAAAGCGTTCTACGAAATGTGTTTAATCTCTATGAGTTTTGTTAATTACATATTTAAAACAGCTTCGTTGGTCTAGTGGCTAGATATACGGCCGCAGACCCTGTGGTCCTGGGTTTAATCCCCAGGTTGGGCCACTAAAAAGTTTTTGGGTTTTTCTATCAGAAAATTCTCAGTAGCAGCCCGGAGTCTGGAAGTTGGAAGTGTGTACACTCCCGTGCCTCTTGAGATTGGCCGTCGTGACCGAAATCGGTCTGGAGGACATTATTATATATATATATATACATATATAGTGGCTTACCCAATATTAGCATAGAGTGAGCAGTTTCTATACATGTTCTCGTGTTGTCGCTGGTAGTGGTAAGATGCAACATTCTGGGCATGCGCGTAGCAAGAATCAGTATGTTGGGAGACCGGTGTGCTGCTGCATTGGCGCGATACGTACTCCGATTTCGACCTAGCAATCAAATCGATTTTTTAAATAAACATAAAACTAAAATTAAATAAACTTAGCTAAAAAGTTTATAACACAAAACCCGTATGCCTAGTAAGAGATTTATATGGAATGAAAACAGTGCCGTCTAGTAACAGTGATCGTATTTCCGATGGGATATCCTATCGGATATAAGGCGTTTATGTGTGGGAACCCTTACGATAATAGATACAATTTCTTGTAACGCTTACCAGTTGCTGTTAACACTTGTTCTGCTCTGAGGCCTAGAGTTAAGATTCGCTTCTGAGTAGTATGGCCAGGAATAGTTAGAGCTGGTGCGCTGACAAGCATGACTTGGAACCGGTGTAGTTGTACTTGGCGTAGGAGTTGGTTGTAGCTCGTTCTGCATCTGCTGTAGAATTTCGTCTGAAGCTCCAAGCTGTTGTTTTACAGCGATACCTCTCACCGCTGGTCGACGATGAAAACCTAAACGACATTATTATAATTAATAAATTAAATTTCGTTTTGTACAAATTGCATCAAATACCACCGTTTAATTTGTAAGTAACGAAAATTGCTTAGTTTCAACATCGTATACGTTAAATACCTAATAGTTTTAGTAAAATACACGGGAACGCGAACGCGTGTATTTTATTATGAAAATACATGAATTTTGTAAATATTATTACTGATTTTAAACAATACTAGAAACAATTAAATAATAAATATGAGAATGACGACATAAGGTAAGGTAATAACTTACCAATCAAGAATTACGGTTAGTTATAGTTCTGCGGTAATTAAACATTGTTTAATTACGAAGAGTAATTAAATATTCAACTGGTTGTCAGCTATATACTTTCGGAAAATGTGGAAAAATCGACTCTGATTATTCTAGAAAATTTAGCGTAAAATGTAAAAAAATTAAGCAATCTTTGCGTTATTACATTTTAAGTTTTAACTAAAATCCTCTTCTCCGACACACCTGTCGGCTTATACGAATTTTTTTAACCGATTGCTTAATGTACAGCTATATTCATTAACATATAGCGTTCATTTCAATCTGATAAATAATATGTTCATGGATTATGGGAAAGAGATCAACCACTGAATTACAAGTAATCTTAAATTTAAATTTTAACAATTACTTTTTTACATTCTGCAATTTATATTTAAAAAATATATTTTAATTTAAGTAATTAAACGGTGAGTTCAAAAAATTTAATAGCTTTCAGAAATTTACATAGTGCACAAACAATTATTATAAACAGATCTCAACGAACATGATTCAATCAATTAGTTTCTACTAACTGGGCATGATTGATTCTCTATCGATATTGCGTAGATAACCTGATCTGTTTCTAATTCGTTGACTTAAGCCTCTTGTTTCACGTTTTAGGCTGAAACTGAATATTGTGCTGCCAGTTAGTTAATATAATAATTGCTGTAGTTATCTGTTAGTCCATTCCATCCTAATATGAGTTAGGCGGACATTCGTACGATAAAGATCTTGGGAGTGAAGGATATGCGTTATATATAAATTAAGGACCCGATCGCTTATAATTATAATAAAACAGTTTGCATTTCTTCCTAGTAACATTGCCGGCGAAACACGTTATATTTATCTAAATATATTTTATTAAATTACTAAAATTAGTAACGAACGAAAATGAACTAATCCCAAAAATGTCAACCGACGAATCCACACAATCCTGTAATCTGACGTGGAATGAAAGAACTTCAAACCTGTACAAACATATTCCATTCATATATACAAAACGTATTATTGTACTGAGATATTTGCTGACGGAAACATCTAACAGATTAAACTGTTTCCTGCTCGAGCACGGATGTTTCGATTTGTAAATATTGTAACGGTTTATGAAAATAAAATATAAAATAACAGCAGAATATAAAGTTCAGCGAAAATGCAATTGTGAAACATATTACTTTTTTGTATCTAACGTTACATTTTATGCTTTTTGTTTATTCTTCTTTTATTTAATTATTTTTTATTTGTAATAGGTAGACCGGCAAATAGGTCACCTGATTGTGAGTGATCATCACCGCCCGTAGACATTGGCAACTTAGGCGGACTTGTACAAAGTTCTACCTACCACCAATTTAGGTAATCAACATAAAATTGTTCCCCATAATTTATTATGTTTTCTGTAACAATTATCTTAACTATAGTCATTTTTACAAATTAAGGATTTCGTTGCATTAGAATAAAATACACACTAATTAGAAACGCAGCGTTACCGAATAGAAATGAAAGAGATATATCTAAATTAGAAATTATCTTTAGCTATTCAATTATTTAAAAAGTAGCCCCCGTTTCATTATGTACGTCATTATTTTATAAACTCTTAACTAAATACTATTAAATGTAGCTGCAGATAATCCCGCGCGTTTTATCCGCTCAATCTCTCGCAACACAACCACCTCGCAACAATACCGAGAGTGCCCTTATAATTTTGTATATTTAAAATAAATACCGAGCCAGTTCGTGCTAGGACACGCAGATGGCAGATTTTCATAACCATGCAAATTTAATGGATTAAGTATTGTACGATAACTTCAATTGGAAATAATTACCATTGTGTCCACTACCATTGTGTGAGATAATGATAATATATTTTTTATTTTGCTCGATGCTTCGACAGCTGCTTCTGCTGGTAGCACAAGCTGACTCCGATTCAATATGTTGAAATGTATTTGAAAATATTTGATTTATAAATGAGAAATACATATAAAATTATCATAGTAGTCGACTATGTTATGTGATACGACAAGGATATTATTAGAAATTATTTATACTCTATCGCAAATTTTACCTAAAAACAGCAGTACTTGGTATGGTTGTGTTCTGGTTTGAAGGGTGAGTGAACCAGTGTAATTACAGGCACTAGGGATATAACATCTTAGTTCCCAAGGTTGGTGGCGCATTGGCGATGTAAGCAATGGTTAATATTTCTTACAATGCCAATGTATATGGGCGTCGTTGTCCACTTACCATCAGGTGACCATATGCCGGATGAAATTATTTATTATTATTATTATTAAACTTGATTTTTGAACATGACATTTTTAGTTACGAACATATGGGTCACCTGAAGTCACCCATCAATTGAAGGGTAAATAATAAATATTTTATATAAAATTCTGTAGTCGCTGCCATGTAGAAAATAACAAAAAATACTATTAGGCATAGAATAATATAGTAACGCTTAGAAGGAGTGTAAGCCCAAGCGAATTGAAGTCATTCAAATTGTGACTAGTCTCAATACATTTGACGTCACGAAGTGTAATAGTAAACATCTCGCGCAATTTATTAAAAAATGACTTACTGTGTAGAAAAAGGGTGTCACAACACTCCACATAAAAAAAATAAGAATGATAAAATCACATTTCACACGTAAGTACTATTTGGCAACTTATAATTTTAGCTAAAATATATTCATCAAAACATAAAAAGAATTTGTAAACAAAAGACGCCATTACAATAAAAATGTTACCAGCTATGGAAAATATATTT
The DNA here is from genome assembly GCA_905220585.2 of Nymphalis polychloros. Taxonomy (NCBI): domain Eukaryota; kingdom Metazoa; phylum Arthropoda; class Insecta; order Lepidoptera; family Nymphalidae; genus Nymphalis; species Nymphalis polychloros. The sequence goes on along the minus strand of HG992241.1, from coordinate 12,341,186 downwards.
ACCACGATTGCTTAATATTTTAAATAATAAAAATAAATAAATATTTAAAATTATTATTTTAACTTTTTTAAGTTACGTATAAAACATTAATACTGTTCAACTAATTATAATTTTTTTTTCTTTATGATTATACATAAAATAAAAGCAATACTAAATAATATTACTAAATAAATTTAAAAAAAAGAGATCATTATAATAATGACAGCTAAAATGAAATAAATAATATTGCAATATATCATTATAATACTTATTGATTAATTGTAATCTTTTTTAGCTTTCCTTTGAATTCAACTGCTGCTGCTCGATGGATAGATAAAATACAAATTAATCGAAGAGAGAATATTCAATCAAAATAAATAATAATGTCCAATATTATTGTCTGACAAATTGTCACATCTGAATACAACCTACATAATAATACAAATTAATTAAATGCAAAAATTGGAATTTGTATTGTATTTATATGATTTTGTTTTAAAGGTTACTTATGTGTGTACTGAACCCGTAAGCATTTTCCTAATTAGTATGCATGTTTTGTATTTATGTTATTGATTAATGTTAAAATCCAAATTTTGTATTGTTTCTTCTTACATATCCCATCCTTATTCCATACAAATCTACTATTTATCACAATTTACTGTCAGAAAACCTTTCAGCGTTGTTTAATTAATTTTAATGAAAAAATAATAATGTCCAATATTATTGTCTGACAAATTGTCACATCTGAATACAACCTACGTAATCATTCAAACTAATTAAATGCAAAAAAATATATTTCATAATTCAAGTTCAAGCAATTATTCTATGCTATTAGGTATAAGTTGCTACAACGAAAAAAATATTAAAACGAACACAAAATTTCACACTAACACGAAATATTATCAATAATTCTTCGCTATTATAATAGCAAGGAATTTATACAGTAATTGTTATGTTGAAATTGTATATATTTAGTTCTAACGAGACCTACATTGACTTATCCACATTATAACACGTCCACTAAACAGACAGTAACTTTTTATAAAAGACAAAAAACATAGGTTGTCCGTAAAAAGTTATTACTAAATGAAAAATAATAATATTTTATAAGTATTTGAAACACGCGTTGTTTTCGTTCTTCCGGGCCTTTGATCAAAATCTATTTCACCGAAAACTTAACACGGGACACCAAGCGTCATGTCTTTATTTATTTTTTCTCGAAATGCCTCTGTGGGCCCAATTGGTCTCGACAGCGTTACCGGGTGTGCGGAATGACATAACATGCGTATATGCGTACATATTATTTATATAGAGTAATTTTTTCGCAGTTCAGTTATAACTTTTAACTGACTGCATATTTTTTGTTGCAGTCTGGTTTGAAATTAATACGGCCATACCGTAAGAAGAAAAACATGATTGTTAATATAGATTTTGTAAGCTGTCCAATCGTAGAGGCCAAACATCCCCTAATACGCTTAGTATTTCAAATGCCGCCGTGGCGCGCCGTAAGCGTGAAAGACCATTATACGTACGCTTGAATGTGAGCGAGATAGGTATACGTATAGCGTGAGTATTATTCAGTACAATTTAGTGTTTGGTTGAGTCTGTTCAGCACTTCTGTTATTTTGATATTAATTTCAAATTGTTTACAATATTCTTGCAACATACGCAACAATCAATCCTCAGACTGTAAGTAAAATGAGTACAAATTTTACATATCTGTAGCACCTGGTACCTGAGAATTGGCCCAAGCTAATGGGTATGTATACGTTCACTGTAAATACTAATACTACCCTATTGTACATATTTTGTTTATCAGAAAATAAGTTAGGTCTGGCAGCCCTGGGATCATATTCTATTCAATAATATTTTCTTTGACATGAATAGCACGCATGAAATTACCTGGATCTTTTATATTATTCACTGTCGGGAAATAAAAACAAAACGATTAAGTATAATCTAATAACTAATGACTATATATCACATATCTTGTCACAGTAAATTTGAAACCACTTCTAAAAATCTACCAATCTTTTCATACTTAACCAGGCTTGGGACTGGCTACATTGAACAAAACAAAAAAATATTACGTACGTACCTGCTACCGAAAATCGAGCTAAAAAGCTGCGCGAGCGCCCCTTATTGAAATACTAATGACCGCTAATATATAAGTCAAGTTCAACCCGCGCCCTGGCGTTGCCCCATGCCGCACCCCTATGTATTAGGCTACCGCGCAAAGTTCATAGTATTAAGAGAAATTATTTTATCAAAGAAAAAAATATGTTGAATTATTCTTAAAAGTCATAGAAGAAAAGTAGTTGATTATGATTTTAGTAATATGGTCCTGCGAGATTAATAATGTTTTAAGGTAGCCTTGTATAATGACTGGACTATTACGAAAAAGTAATAAGTTTAAATATAGTCTTTACTATCGTTTCGCCCGCGGTTTCACCCGCGTAGTTCCCGTTTCCGTGGGAATACGGGGACAAAATGTAGCCTTTGTTACTCGCTGATAATGAAGCTATTCATTGGTGAAATAATTTTTAAAATCGGTATAGTGGTTTAGCCGTGAAAGCGTTCACTTTCGCATTTATAATATAAGTTAGGATTTTAGCGATAATGGCTTACATAAAATAAAGTAATATACTGTCGCGGACTTCTTTGTAGTACTATTTGAGGATTACATTATATCCGTGTTAATTACGGTTTTTGCAGCGCACTACAGATTGGCTCGCAGATAGGTGTAATTTTTCCGACTTACGTGACATTTATTATTATATTTTGGCCACATTACTCAATAGCTTTATAAATTATAGCCTATATGTTATTCTGATGTATGAGCTATGTCATTGTATTCCTTAAAATCCATTCAGTAGTTTTTGCGTGAAAGAGTAACAAACATCCATACATCCCTACAAACTTTCGTGTTTATAATATTAGTAGGAAGTAGGATAATATTTTACATCACATAATCAGTATCAATAGTGTCAAGAACATATTATCATCTTAAGTAAAGTGTAAATGCGACCCCTTAAGGCACACAATTTCTTGACACCCAATCTCTTCAATATTAAATAAACAATAATAAACTTAAATTTGATTACCGTAATCATCGTGTTCATCATCACTGCTAGCCGGTTGCGATTCGTGACCATATCGCTGGCGGATTCGTTGAGTCCGTGACGCAGACGCGCGCGCAAATGCAGCTAAGCTGTCGTCGCTTTCGCCAGCACCTAAGACAACAAGTAACAATATTATTTAGTCCTATTAGCCCTTTCATTATTGTTGTATTTGTAACAATAATTAAAGGGCTTGTAAATTTCCCACTTATATAATTTTGAAGACATATCTAACTCCAAAACTTATAACCACGGAAGTGTCAAAGCGACATCGTGAGGAGATTATGTACATGAGTACATAATAAGAAATACATTTGTTTGTTATCTCTATTTTCAAAGTCCACAAATAGTTATTTTATTCGTATACCACAAAAGACATGTAAAACTGATATTGATTTCATTTTGAGCAATGCGTTTTAAGTATAGTTGTTATCAAAATATTGAAAGAACTAGGAACTAGTCCGCACTGCGAAAAATAGCCGCGTGCTTTTATTCTAGCATTTCTGTACCACTTGTGTGTGCACGTGTGCACACGCATAAGCAATTTAAAATTACAAAACGCGTTTCAATTTTATTTTTAAAACAATTGAAATTCAGTCGGCTGTTAGACGCATCGCATGAAGGGTATTAAATAAATCCAATACTTATTGACTATAAACTCGTATACTTCTTTTATGCTAGGACAATAGGTCCTAGGTTGCATTGAAAATAAAATTTGTTTATTAATTAGGTATACCTGGTGTACCCGCTACTACGTCGGGAGCCGGTGCGTCGTTATGCTCGTGGTAATCGAGGTTTGTGGTTGAAGAGGCAGAGGTCCGATCTCCGGGAGGTACGTAATAAAATCCTTCGTGATGTGCCGTGCTTCCGACACACGCTGTCAGTGGTGCGAGGGTGGACAAAAATTGTCGTCGCGGCTCCGATCTCGGCTGGTATAAATGGAATAATACGTTACAAATAACATTGAAACATTATACGGCATCTTTAAAGCTTTGCATTTGCAAATTTTACAAAACCTATTCTATAATAATTTTAGTTAAATATTTAGTTTATATATATTTTTTGCAAATATATTATTTCCTTATTAATCTAGTCAAAATATATGGTCAATTTCCTAATAGGTACCTACTAAATTATTGTGCAATGACAAATGCACAATATGGAATGCTCAGTTATCTTACCATCAGATTGACTGGCCATTATTAAATTTATGTTGTTTTCATAATGACAATCTTTTAAGTATACATTTAAAGTATCGAATGATCAAAAATATTTTAAGGATGCAGAAAAATTTTCACATGTCAAAATTCAAATTGGTGTTTTGATTTGCCGAAGCGAGTCCGTTAATCCTTACGTTTTTCTACCTGTTTTTTATACGAGGAATTAATTGATTTTCGTTAAAGTTTTATATTTGTTAGGAATTTTAAGTTAATTGCCACTGTACTGTATTGTACTGTTGCGTAAAATTTTATGTAACACTCCAGAAATTCGTAATATTTTTTATTATAAGAGCATTACATAAAAATTATCCAATAAGGATAAATACATATATTTGGTTATCTGAAAAAACTTCTTCAATATTATAAGATTTTAATAAATAATATAATAATAATAAATGATGCATTTGTGTGTTATTTTATGGAATATCATATCTATCGATTAAGTAATTTATTTCGTAAATCCTGAGAGGATGTGAGCATAATTTACTTACTTACTTTACCTCTTTATAATATGTATGTATGCGTATTATCATGAATTAACAACTGAAAATAGATTTAGAGACCAATTCCCTTGGTTTAATTATTAGAATTGAAATCATCTCACAATTGATTGAAAAATAAATTTGCTCAAAATATTATAATATTTCTTTATGATAACCGACTATTATATGAACAGTCTCGTTACAGTGTCATACATCAAGTATGTAACCAACGCTAAGGGTGTAATCCTACATTGGCAATTGAAATTTCCTTGACTACGCGCGTTGCGAGAAAAGGATTATGTTGAATAAGTCGTACGATGATTTACGACCTTGTATAAGCTACGTATGTTAACAATACAATGACATACTCGTTGCAATGAAAATAATATGAACATCATGGCATGTTGTTATTATGTCCATTACATTCTGTGGCTTTGTTTGAAAAGTTTGAAGTTTAGACACATAGGAATGTCAATATAATTATATATATTAGCTGTTCCCCGATACCCCTTCGACGTCTTCTTTGTTCTCGTGGATATGGACAATAATTGATATACCTATGTCCTCAACAAAACTTAACTTCATTACGATTTAGTTAGGTGACTTAGTCATGATGACGTTCCAAAAAGTTACTAACAAATTCATAACAAACACACACTCACACACACACACACACACATACACACACAACACGTGCACGCATTCACAGACACTTGTGTATAATATTTTAACTATATACATTATGTACAAGAAAGTGAAATTCGTTACAAAAACTTAGTTGAAAGAAATAAGTCATACGCCTCAACAAGAAATAAAATGAATTTTAGTTTATACTTTATTTATTTACCTTTTGTGGCTCTTGATGTACGTCTCCTAAATCCGGAGGCTGTTGACGAGTCGGCACCGGAGCCGAGAGTGTAGATGAGGACGAACTTGACGAGGCACTCCCAAATGCCTTCTCATTATTTTTGTCGATGCTGTTGTAAGATTTCTCGCTGGATTTGTCGCTACTACTTGAAAATTTTTCAATACTTGTGCCCGCCGGCGATGATCTCTGGTCCTCGAGTTGGTCGTCGTCTTCCACATCGCAAGTTAACAGTCGAATCCTTTCCGATAGTGACGTAGTTTCTTGCTACAATCATATAACCAAAATTACAACGCACGCAGATTGGCATGTCTATTTATTTATAATTTTTATTTGTAAATGAAAAATAGTAAAAAGTAATGAGCTATAATTGAAATAGAGTACAAATAATTGTCAAAAAGTACCTAAACTAAAGTTTATTAAAAAAGTTTATAAAAAGAAGCCGAGATGGCCCAGTGGTAAGAACGCGTGAATCTTAACCGATGATCGTGGGTTCAAACCCGGGCAAGCACCATTGAATTTCATGTGCTTAATTTGTGATTATAATTCATCTCGTGTTTGACGGTGAAGGAATACATCGTGAGGAAACCTGCATGTGTCAAATTTCACTGAAATTCTGTCACATGTGTATTCCACCAATCCGCATTGGAGCAGCGTGGTGGAATAAGCTCCAAAACCTTCTTCTCAAAAGAGGAGAAGAGGCCTTAGCCCAGCAGTGGGACATTCACAGGCTGTTACTGTAAAGTTTATTATGTGGTGTAATTGAAATTAAATGTATCAAATATATTACTCCAAATATTAAATTTGTAGGTACTTATGTAATAATAACTTTGCCTATTTAGATCTCGATTTGCTTTACCTTATTGACACTACAACATTTATTGTTATACTATAGATGCTAAGCTGCATTGGGGCCCTCGCAAAGGGTTGGCGTGTAGACTGAGCTCTGCGGCATTGGCGGTTTAGAAAATTAGATTGTTTACTAAAGCGACACGCCATTTATATTTAAGTTACTTTCCCAGTAATACAGATAATAATAATAATAATACGACCTTTGTATTGCAGAAATGGACTTTACTCGATCTTACTAATTTACACGTAGATTTGATAATGTGATACATCATAAAAATATAAAATACTTTTTTAGAAATTGTGATTTTTTATAATGATTTTCTCATAAGACTAATGATCTTTCAGAAGATATACCCTGGGTATGGAACGATCGTTTTTAGACCTTTTCAAATATTAATATTAATCTCTAAATTATAAGCAACAATTGTTGAATGCGAAAAGAAAAATCTCGCGGAGTTTCTTTCGTCACTTGTTCAGTTGTAGATTTCTTACAATCAATACGTTATTGTAATATTTTATATTCAAAAAAGTATATCATATACACCGTTTGTGTAAATATTTATAAACTTACTTCACTATGTAAGGGAACAGATGACATATTACTTTTTTTTTTATAGCGTTGGCTGGCGGACTGGCATATGGGCCACCTGATGGTAAGTGGTCACCAACGCCCATAGACATTGGCAGTGTCAGAAATGTTAACCATCGCTTACATTGCCAATGCGACACCAACCTTGGGAACTAAGATGTTATGTCCCTTGTGCCTGTAATTACACTGACTACCTACCCAGACGAGCTTGCACAAAGATCTACCACCATATATATACTATACACTATACTCTATGTAAGGGCAATACGGACCACAGTAAAGTGCATTGTATGTAATCGAATTAACCGAGGCGGCTGGAGTGTACATCTACAACAAGCTTAAACACGTTAATTGATCACTCTCGTTTGTGGAAGGTTTATCAGTTAGGTACTCACTTTTAGTGTCTTTTTTTACGTCAAACGCCGCATGACGTGTAATTCAGTTAAAGAACGTTTTCATTAGCCTTTGGTTTGAGTTTCACGGAAAAAATGTTACTGGTTTCGAGTTACAATACAATGGAATTGTGTTTTAATATTTTTTCTACTTCTTCGCATGCGTATTTTACTTGTTATACTCTTTTGAATCATAAGTATAATGGTTTGATTTTTGAAAATTATAAAAGCTGTTGTTAATTATAATATAAATGTTGTTCATATATATTAATTAATAATGAATTAATTAATATTAAAAGCCGGAGCTGCAGCGGAAAAAGCTGAAGCGAACAAACGTTACAAATATTCGTCTCTTATTCCAAATTATATTTTTGTTCCATTTGCAGTTGAAACGCTTTTACCTTGGAGTAATAGTGCATCAGTGCAAAAACTTTCATCAAAATTATTACACCTCGTCTTATTGCCTCTACTGGTGACAGGAGAGCTGGTTCATTATTCGCCCAGAGAATCGAATCGCGATTCCACGCGGTCACGATTTGTGCTGTAACTATTTTTAATTTGTATTTGTATTTATTTAAGGCTTTAATGTAAATAAATGCTTCCTTTATAATATTTAAAAATATATAATCGAACTATATTGATAAGTAGCATATGAGTACACATGCTTAGCTTATGTTTACGGTAGCAAAAGCAGTGAACCATGTACTACTATTTGGTATTTATGTTGGTTAAAACTTTGCCTAGCATGTTTTAGAACTACATAAAATAAGATGAAATGTTAAAACATTACACTTAATAATAATAAAAGCGTATACTAAATTATCTCTTTACAATATCGATATACATTAATCGCGAACATAATCTTAGTGCCGCGTGTTCGCGTTGCGATAGCGTCATCCAGACATGGACTGAACCCGCATATAACTTATTTACTATTCACAAAATAGTTAATATGAGAGCAAATGTTACTGAGCGATCAATTATTGACCGTCAATGCACATATGCACCTTATTCGTTACCTTTGAATAATTAAAAACCGATAAGTGAACGGATTACGCTAGTACGCATTTGCCATACCTTTATATTTTAACGATAAAGATCTAGAGGATTTTTATTACTGAAGTAAATTTAAAGGAACGACGAGAAGTAAATAGGAATATTCAATAAGTTGGTGCTTATTGTACTCAGATTGTAGTGCAGGTGGTGGACATGTAAACATGTTTCACCACAATATTTTTCTTCTCCACCTATCAATCGATGTAGTATACTACCAATAATATATTAAGCATATGAATAAATCAGTGCGTCATGATCATAGAACAGTGTTATATTTAATAAAAAAATGTTCCAAAAAACAGATTCCAGTGATAAGGAGAACTTCATACCAGGGACTCCAGGTAAGTTAAATAGTTTATTTGAAATAATTTATTTCACTTAATTCATGACTATATTTTAATTTATGCAAAATTTCGCAAGGAAATTTTGGAAATTACAAAATAAGAACGTCGGTTATGATGGTGCTTCAGTCTTCTATGGAATATTTAAATCAATTTGTTTGTAATTATTTACCTTATAAAATGTAGTTGCTAATAGAAAAATTAAATAGTTAAGTCTCTGTCGTATATTTAAAGATATATTAATTTTCAATATTTAAGTAAATATACTTTGTTTTTTGTTTTTTTATTGTATACACAGAAGAGTATCACCGTTTTTCTATAAATTATCTACTGACTCGTGATCACAACTTACGATATTCTACGCATACTCTCTGATATCATAGAGATATAAGTCTCTCGTATCTCTCAAAGAAAGAAAAGATAAGTTTTAGAAATTAGATCGATATATTATTTCTGCTACCTTTGACTTTCAAAAGGTTTTATCGTGTCCTCGTGTATATAAATAGAAAGAAATGAATGAGTAATATATTGTAAACGAAAACTGTCTTATAATTTAACCATATTTGACACGGCCTACAAAAGAGGTTATCGTTTTATGTGGGACGGTTTCCAAACGGGAGGCCAACGATTGCGATTATGACTTTAATTAAATAAGTTTATATCGAATGTATATTTTAATATATGCTTACATGCTTAAAAGCAAGTTGATTCTATTCTATTATAGTTTTTTTATTCTATTTTTATACACATTTAAGAATTATTTTTCGAGGTGAAGGTATGGAGCTTATTCCACCACGCTGTTTCAATGCGTTTGGTGGATATATATATGGCAGAATTTCAGTGAAATGAGACACACGAAGGTCTCTTCGCGACGTTTTCCTTCACCACCAAGTACGAGATGAATTATAAACACAAAATTACGCACATGAAAACTGGTGTTTGCCGATCGATTAAGATTCACGCGTTCTAACCACTTGGTTATCTCGGCTTATTACTCATAAGAACTTAATAATTCAATATAACAATAGCGTAATATTAAATATTTCATTTTTACTAAAGAAGTACAATTGTATATCAATTTGATTTATTAGATTTGATACTAAAATACTGTTGATTTTACCTAAATTGAAGCTTAGAATTTCATAATTATTTTTTTCTATTGATGAATTAAGTTTACAAACGACTACTGTGACCTTTATTTAAGAAAAAACGTTTTATATCAAACACGTTTCCTTCAATATTTTTTCATAAATTGATAGAACATGATCGAAAAGCAACATCCGTCCTTCTAACGGCAGTAACTAACTCATCTAAGAATAACGTTCGATGGTGCTATTTGACGGTGTTGTCTCCGTAGTAAGCTGAAGCATGTGATTTTTTACAAAACCAGACAATTATTACTTATTTTATCTATTCCATTCAGGGTTATTGGTAATTCGACGTATTCCCGTTAGGAGGTGATAAGGGTGACTATTTGCGATAATTTTAACCCCTATATGCATAATGCAAAAGTGAATCATTTTTATATTATCGTGTTTTTTAGATTTTTTCAAAATAATTCAAAATGCAACATCAAACATTTATTTTAAAAAAAAGTATCAATTTAAATCTCATTTTTTCTTTTGATTTATAAAAACGATTAAACACTTGTTATTTATCAATCTTTAAACCACAATTATCGGTCCAGATTTAAAAATGCGAGACGAAAAACTATATTATTTCAACATTTTTTTCTACTAAAATGCCTTAAAAACAAAAAAGACGTTATGAAACTTGGCTTGCAGATTACTTAAAAACATAACCATTTTCTTAGCTCTCCAAAAATGCATAACAACTAGGAACGTATTTCAAAGAAACTGACAAAAAAAATGATCACAATGTATGTATATACTACTATATAAATCTATTGGTTCTGTCTGTACCTTTTTTTTTTCCTAATTTTGTGATAAATAATCTTTTTATGATGCAGTGACTCACATTATACTATTTTTTTATTTTTGTCTGTCTGTCTGTCTGTCTGTCTGTCGGTATGTCTTGTTATAACTCAAGAACGGCTTGACCAATCTTGATGAAAATTAGTACACACAAAGAACACGTGATGGCGCAAATGTTAGACCATACATAAGATCGGTAAACCCTACGGTATTTTTAATATATGGTAAATTTAATAGCATCAATAGCTAATTGAAATGAAAATTCTAAATTTGTCGAGTTCAATCATCAAAAAATCAGGACACTAATTAATGATGGGATAATTCATTGCGAGTACTTATCCAAGATCTTAAGTAACTAGATTCAGCGCTCGGCTTCGCCCGCGTGTAGGGGGAAGCGGGAGCCTAACGGTCCGCTACCCTACGTAATCTTTTGTTCCCCTGACAACGTGAACAAAATTTTACGATAATTGGTTGGATAATTAAGACGTATAATCCTAAAAACAAACAAACTCAATTTCACATTTATAATATTAGTAACCATAAATGAAACCATAGTCAATATCAAAGTTACTAAATACGTTTTATTATTCGCAAACCGAATAGGAAGTATGTTTCAAAACCGCGACTTTTTGCATGCGCTTCACAAACTCTATTTCGTTTCAATCTAAAAATGAAAATAAACGCACCAGTTGCATTCAACCAATAGTTATGGTTACAACTCATCTTAACTTTTATTGTAAATCTCAATGGAAGACGTCCAATTAAAGATAATAGTTTTAAAACCCTTATTTGGTATGTATGTCAAATTAATTGCCAGTATGCAGTTTTGTTTGTCAAACTACTGTCTTTGACATATGTTAGATAATATTTGATTAAAGGTTGTTTGTCAAGCACCTTTGAACGTGTGCTATCGTGTTTGTCAAAGAAAATCTCTGTCTCCATATTGATATCAAATGGCAACCCTTTGTCATATAATATCAACAAACAACATCCAGTTTACGCTGAACGAATACGGATTAACTAATTTTATCTGAACGGTTATTGGTCGATGGCAGCCAGTGACACAATATGCGACCATTGAGCGATTAGATTAGTCAATCCAAGTGATAAAAACATAGAAAATAATGCAGCATTGATATTTTATTATTACAGACAAAAAGTTTATTTTGCATTTCTTCTCTATTTTTCTTAATATCCAGCATATTAAGAAAAATAGACACAAATTCCATGACAACTAAAATCGAAGATTTATATGAGGGACAGAGCAAAAGTTTCACGGGAAAGACTGAAACGTTACCGAGAAAAATATGTATAGATCAAATTCAAAAACTTTATTCAACATGGAAACAAACCATGGAATCATTTCACTTTTTTTGACTGTCACAAATCTATCATCTGTTAGGAAAGAAATAACTGAGAAGTACCGTCGAAAGAAACTCAGCAGGATGTTTTTAACAAATGTCTATGTTTACCATAATTTTAATTTTGAAATGGCTGTAGTTTCTGGGATCATGTTGTTAAAGCGCATACATTGTGCATTGTCACAATTTCTAAAAAAATTGTTTATCTTTTTACGGAAATATTATATCGATACAGCAATTGTTTGAAAAAAAATATATTTAAAGAAAATACAAAATTTTGAGCCAAAATAGTATCTTTAAAGGTTTCCAAGGGTATATTTTTAGTTATATAAGAATCATATACATTAAATACTTAAAAATACTGGTGGAATAAAGATTATGATGTATTTGACCCAAATTGTAGAGCGTTAAAAATAAAAAATAAAGTATATAATAGCAGAGCAGAGCAAAGTTATTGCTAAAAACTATTTACCCCTTTTTAAGATGGATAAAGCTTAAGAATAAATTAATTATAAGCATATAGGAAATCTTGGTCGACAAACACAAGTTCATCTTTTTTAAGTGTAGGAGTGCTAAACAATATTATATAAAAAACAGCCTCCACGGCTTACACGAATCCATATGCAATTTTTCTGACGTGACTGACAGGGCTATATATATAGTGTCTAAAACTTTCTAATTTAATCAGCGAGTTCTATTCAAAATGGTTTTATGCCACATTTTTTTACGTTCGACGGTTTGTCAAAAACGGGTAGCTTTTATGAAAATTGTTTTAAAAATAAAATAGAGCACAAAGACTAAAAATAGCGTAAAACGTGATGAAAAATATTTTAAGAGTGTCATCGGCATATAATGGCAGAGGTAGATTAAACATAAGCATACGATAATATTACATATAGAAACTATAAAGAGGCCATCAAGATTTTCACTGATTATTTTTATTATTGGAACGTAGTTCTTATAGGTGGCTTACAGAAGAGTGAAATGGCAGGGGTATTTAATTTATAATAGATAAGCTTGTTGTGAGCTTAGCAAGTTTTAAACTAATTGGATGATACACAAACATAGTCTTCTCATAGTTTTATTACGTTTAATTCCGACCAAGTTGAAGTTCATCATCATTCATCACCATTCACTGATCATTTTGAGCACCTACAAGCCACTGTAACAGAGTGTTGATATTATTAAACTTGTTTCTGATAATCAAGAGTGATTAACAAGTTAAATTGTTTGATTTCCTTTTAAGCTTTTGAATTTATTTAAACATATAAATACCAACGTATGTAATCGTAGATAATTTTATTCTAGGTATTAAATTTATTATTAATCAATTTACTTAAAATTTTCAACTATTGTGTAACTGTTTAACTACTTACTGTTTATTAAGGATGTATTTGGTAAAATCGTATAGTTAATAATGTTATAATAATTGAACGAGTATTTTTTAAATTTAAATCACATTATTTTTGCATATTTTCATAATATATTTTACTTCGATAAAAAGATGCATCTATTTAAGTTTAATTTATGTATTTAAATAAAAATATATCCTAGAAAAACCATATGTAACCTTTTGAATACAAAATATAGGTAATAAAAACACATCGCATGATGAACAACAAATTGTTTTCTATCCTTATTAGCGTTTGGAACATCTCGTCCCCAAGAACAGAGTCTTCCCGCCACTTCTTAATAAACATAATTCATTTTTTTAAAAATTAAATTACCACTTCAAACAATTATTAAAGTCTAAGCAATTGATATATTTTATAGTGAAATGTTATAAACATAAAACAGACCGAGTATTGTAAATAAACTAATATAAAAACATTTTGATTGTTTGTTTGAACGTGTTAATCTCAGGATCTACCAGTTCCGGTTGAAAAAGTGTTTGCATTGGATATTCCAATCATTGGCATTGGCAAGAACTATATAATTAATTAACATCACGATTCAATCCGGAGCAGTGATTCTTAACGCGAGCGAAACTAATTATAATCATGAAGGTTATTTTCTTGTAATAAAATTTGTTACCTGAAATAAATTATAAAATAGACTGTTACGGAGTAGCATACTCTTTTCATTAAAAAATGGATGAGCTTTAATCTGGAGAAACAAAAAGGAAATACTTTCAATAGTCTGTAACTACTAAACTACAGACTAGAATTATATTGAAAATATAATAAAATATTAAGACAAGCAATAGGTAACTTAAGAAAAAAATATAAAAGTATAAAATTCTGTCAATAGAAAATTCTATAATATTATTATAGAAAATGTCCTCGAATATTTACATTTCTCAGATTTATAAGTTATTGAGACAAAAATTTAATAATGAATTATATTTACAAAACACTTTCTTTTTATTTCTATATTGATCAAAAATTTTGGCGTTTTTACGAAAAATCATATTGCTGTTTGTCATATTGTTGTCAGTCAGTTGTTGTAAACCAGTCACTGTGGCGCTGTTCAGACGAGAGGACTATGGGAAAAATATGACTCTCTGTAGTAATAAACATGTTATAGTTAAAATAACTAAACCATATTGTTCAGAATAATTTGCTGGATTTAACAGACAGAATACAAAAGTGGCAAAAATAAATTGCATAATACTAACCTTCGGCTGTTGCTTTTTCCTAGCTTCGCTTCGGAGAAGTGAACATCTTAAGGCGTTCCTTTCAGCGACGCGTCTCACAGCAGCCTCATCGGCTTTAGGTCTCCCACCCGCATCCCATGCTCTGTACATAAATCATTTCATCTTTAAACATAAAAACTTACAAGTTATTCAGACAGGATCATTTTGAATAATATATATTCGCGATAGCATTTTCGCTACGTACCGATTTACAAGTCATTCATAAATTTCGGATAAATTTTATATTCTAATAAAAGAAAGAAAATATAGCTTAGTATTTAATTACTATTAGATTATAAAATACGAAACTATTTTAGCTTGCGACTGATGAAAAACATAACAAGTGATCGTTTTTGGTTTTAGTGAAGAACGAAGATTGACACATAGTTTATCTGCAAGCTGAATTTTAGCATTCAGACTCAATCGTAAAAGTTTTAACAATTGTTCTCTTGTTTGCTGGTCAAGTCAAACACAGTACAGAGCAATATCGGCTTGAGCGTGCACCAAAATTGTTTTGGGAATACATGTCTTTAGAACGAACAATGTGTAAATAAAAGTTGATAAGAAATTGATAGTGGTCCCAAGGGAACGAGGCGCTAATTTCAGAGTGTATGTTAGTTTAGTTTACGTGCAGTTAAACCACAATTCAGTATTAACACGCTCTGCTCTCTCGTACTCGGGATAGTGAACGAATTCATAATGTCTCAATAGTTGACAACGTTAGGAAAGTGCTGAGAAAAAATTAAACAAAATACAATACAATTTCGTAAATCCCGCCATACATAACCAATTAACAGTTATACGCAATAGCATAATATACAATAGCAATAAACAGTCTTCAAAGCAAATTTAGGTCAGAAATGAGCAATTTCAAACCTATTGCTGTTTTTTTTTCGGGAATTGATTAGAGTCTGTTTTAAAGTATCGTATGAGAACAAAATTTGGATATTGATTATCAAAAGCTCAGCTGAGTTCCGTACGTGACGCTCAATATGTACTAATCTGTTGACTGGAGTAGTAGATATAGGTCACAAGTAGATGCGGTACACTTTAACTTTCGTACAGACTTTTAAGTGGATGACAA
The DNA here is from genome assembly GCA_905220585.2 of Nymphalis polychloros. NCBI lineage: Eukaryota > Metazoa > Arthropoda > Insecta > Lepidoptera > Nymphalidae > Nymphalis > Nymphalis polychloros. Next base: position 12,325,277 of record HG992241.1, on the reverse strand, counting down.
TAAATAACAATGCTTCTCAGAACAGTTCTCTCAGTCTCAGTTACTTAAGAAACCGAAATCCATGTGTTAGGGCACTGTTTGGGACCTCATTATTCCGGTTCTAGCATGAGATAGGTAAGTAATGGGTCCTCATTGGAGTTTCAAATATTACTTAATGATTTGCCATTTGCGTATTTAAATCTTCTGAAGTCCGTATTCTTCAACTTGATTTTCATAATGTGTTGCGATAGTGTACACAGAATAAGCAGCAGTTCATTACGCAGTAATAATATTAGTCGTTAAATAGCACCAATAAATAACTTCTAGATATTAGCTTGGTGGCTCAAAAGTATCACTGGTGTCTACGGAAAATGCTTCAGTCTACGAATATTTCACTCCGGTGATACATAAAGGGAGATGTATTTTCTTGAATTTTACCGAAAGTGAATATGTACTGATATGGATATATTAGTAGAATATCAAACTATATAATTATGCAAGTATATTTTTTCTTAACATCATTGAAATTTAAGTGAACATGTAAAAGCACGCGTAACGTTAGTTTCGTCGCGAAAATGTATGTTATCATATTTATGTATCCTAGTGTGCTGAATAATCGAACAAGATAATCTGGTGAAGTAAGAGATTAAGAGTGCGCTGCCCTTCTTAATATTTTTTCTTGGAGCACCAGGAACAAAACGACGCCATTTTTAAGCTAAAGCTTTGGTTATGCACCTATAAAATTGTTTTACGTCATCAGTGATGTTAATGACGTAAAAATATTGTTATATCCTTTAAATGTTATTTCCTTTAAATATTACATATATTCAAATACTACCTTATTCAATTAAAATGAATATAATACATTGTACAATTAATTTTTAATTTTTAGTATTTAGGTTTTCTTATGAATGACATGGATAATTATGAGATATTATCTTATGACTCTGTCGTATTTTGGCTATCATAATAATTAACGAATATGGTCTATCTATAAAATGTATTTTTAACAAAGCGACAAAGTTTCGCTTTGAATGTCCTTCAAGGTCTAAAATTTATAGTTAATCGGTTTAAGCCGACTGGATTGTTTGAAGGTTCAAGGACTCATGCTCGATTAGTTTGTACTCATTAAACAATAGCTGAAGTCTGAAGCGGCCGTTTCATACTCAATTTTGTGTGATATATTAAATGATTCTTAAACTCTGAAGAATGTTAGCCTCTACATTGCTTAATTATTATTTTCTACTTGGTAAATTAGTTTATATCAATTACATATGCATTCAGCGCACTAAGCCACTTGTAGCTTCCGTGATCCGTGTATATATTCATATATTGATTGGAGATACATCTACTGATCCATCGAGCATCATGAAGATATCTTCAGGTGGATGAGAATCCATGGAGAGAATAATCTCCAGGTTCATCGTTAACCTGTACCTATACACTAATCTTGCTATTCGCTAGATAGCAGGATGTGTGGGTAGTTGGATCTGTGTAATAAATCCACAGTTTTTTAAAATATTTATTGAAAAAAGACAGGCATGCAAAGTGGGCTACTAATTGGTACGTAACCACCGCCTATGAACAAAGTAAGAAGGATTAGTCATTTCATACTCTGCCATAATACCGCCAATCACAGGAATTAAAATATTATTACTCTTGGACCCGTGATTATATCCTGAATCCTAACGTAAACGTAACCAACCTAACCATATGACAAATTCATAAATTAACATTACTTTTGAATCGTAAAAGATAGGATAATAAGCAAAAAATATGTTATTTAAGCTTTAATTACAATATTATTTGTGTTGTCTGTGTGATGCACGGCGTTTTATTTGCTACGAGCACATTATTGTTTTGCTAATATTTTAAATGTAAAGATGACACTTTTACAGTTTATGTTAATATTAAGATATCATAAATCCATTAGACAATATTAGTCATTCACAATTATATTACTGATTAAACTAAATAAAATATTTCAATAATTCATTTAATATTTAAATATTTTTCTATAAATATTATTGACATTTTGAGGGAAAACATAGTTCGTTTTTTTTTCTACTCCTGCTTTCAATGTTTTTTTATTGATAATACTGAAGCTTTAATAGTTATTAAACAAAATAAAAATCGGTTCAAAAACATAGGTGAAAAGATACGAAACTTTTCTATCTCTCTCTATTTATAATTTACATATATAGATAAGGAATAAAAGGTCACGATCACTGCCACAAAACTTGGCATATCGAAATCACTATATTCAGTTTTCCATCTTTAATTTGCCGAAATCGTATTTACGTGAAGCTTCACAGAGCAAAATAGTTTTCAGTGTTTCATTCTAGATTATGACGGTCTCATAGCAAAGATATAATTAAGGTCTTCTTTTCACACATTTTCTTAGACTTCTTCTCTTCTTCTTTTTCAATTTCGCAGGCGGCGCATGCTACACAATGTTCTAGTCTGCAACTGCAAAGTGGTTCATCTTCGTCGTCCTCCGCTTAATTTTAAACAGATATCCACCAGACCTAATATCATTGGTCTTATCGATGGCGGAATGTAGCTCGTGGCTTTCGCATCAAGACTTCGAAGACTGGCAGCTTAGTTACTCGTGGAGATGATCACGCTACATCGTTAGAGCCTAGTCTCGCCTCTTCACTTCTTAGCACAAACTCGCTTTTACAGTTCTGATTGAGAACCTCGTGTCCATATCTGCTATAATATCCACTAATAGAAGGCGCGCTAGGTACATGGCACGCGCTTATTTCTCTAATTTCTAAGTTTCTAAGATTAAGCCATTGATGGCGGGCATGCTGGTAAGGGTAGGAAGAAGTACCATTAGGTACTGATTCCCTGGAAGAGCTCATTGCATAATAAAAATTGGTGTCGTAAGTATCATGATCTGGTGACGTATTCGCTGAAACTATTGCCATCGTTTTACCTTCCAGGTCGAATTCTAATGTAACCGATTTTTCAATTTTACGCCAATCAGTATAAACTATCCTCTACATTAAATATCGACGATTTTCGAACCGGTATTTAATAAGTTTATGCAATCTGATGTCTATATTCACCCATTGCATACAACCTGTGTACCAATCAATCTATACTCGTGTAAGTAGAACTTTTATCGGTACAGTAACTGGAATCGGGTGAAGTGTTTCATTCAGTCTCTCAAAAGTTGCGTTACGAAACTTTGTACTGTATCGAAAAAGCTGAGTCTCTTACATATAAGTATTTCGCGAAATTTTTAACCGACTTCAATAAAAAGGTTATCAATTTAGTTGTATTTTTTTTGTTTGTGGCTTCAAAACTCCTTTATTTACGAATCGATTGGAATAACTCTAGTTTTGATTGAGAGGAGTATACTTCCCGTTTGGTCCCATTTAGATTTGAACAAAAATATATTCCTAAAGTGGAAAAATATGGCTTGAAATTTTTTATGGGCTCACATTTTATCGTCATAAGGCGGTTTTGCTTTTTAAACAAGTAATTATTTAGATTGAAATTTTAAGTGTTTAGATGTATAAGTGGAAATAAGTGATTTAATGATTACATACAATATCTACTTAAGAGTATATTTTGACAAACATAAAAATAATACTAGTTCATTATTACTACTATATCCAGATTAAGATTAGTGGAAGTTATATATCTGAACCTGTTTTCACTCATCAGAAGACTATTTAAGGAAATTTTGTTTAGTGATCTTGTGATATACTAAACATGGCTGTTAGTATTACATAAAATATATCTCTATCAAATATCTACTCTGCAGAAGCTATAGAGCTTCGTGAAACGGATCGATTAGAAAACATAAGCCGCAAAACCGAGAAGAAACATGACTAAAATTTCGAGCCTGTATCTGTATCAATCTGTAGACTTTGAGATGACACACTCGTTTCTCCCTCCTTCTTTTGCCTAAAAGTTTATTTTTGAGAAATTAATATGTAGTGTTTCCAGATTTCAAGTAATAGTTATGCAATAAATTAGGAAATATTTTGCCTGAAACGAAAAAAAAAAATCTTGTTAAATATAATATGTGTATATATATAATATGTGATGAATGGGTGTTACTTACCCTGACCCAGGCTTGCACATAATCTACTACCAAGTAAATAATATATGTATTGCCGATTCACCAATTGCTTAGCTTAACATTATTAAAAGAAGAATACTTTAATCCGGAATATAATATCAAAGTAGAACATCCTATACGTACGCGTGCGATAACAAAAAACCAGTTACGCACGATAAAAGCTAATAACAGCTACGGAAAGAGAACCAATCGGCACTTAGTACCGCGGTTAATAAATAATCTACCCTCGCACTTAAAAAATTATATTTCTAATAAAAATATAAAACAAAAGTTAAAAACTTACGTTATAAATGATAGTAATGAAATAAAATATTAAAATGTACTCGCGTAGTTCCTTCCTAGCATTATTAGCTTAATTTTATTATTATAGCCTTTCAAGTAAACATCGATGCTGGTATTAATAGCATGCAAGACAAACCTCAGTGGCTTTTTGTAATGCTATAATGAATGATAAATTGTAATTTTTCTTTTTTGTAAATTGTGAAAGATTAAATAAAAAAAAAATAAAAAAATTGTATATATATATATATATATATATATTATTTATTATTTTTGTTCATCAAATAAATGTATATATATATATATATATATATATATATATATATATATTTGATATATATTTGATGAAAAATAATAAATTAGCGTAACTAAAGACAAATTTATTATTAGAAAAAAAATATGGATATTTTGATAGAGTAAATAACAAGAAAAGCTTGTCCATATAAAAATAATGCAACAAAAGTTGTCACGCTTAGTCGGCTGCAAAACTAACGTAAAGCTTAAAAAAAACAACTTAAGGCTAAAATATTATTTTACGAGAATAAGTCTAAAACGGAGGACTCAAAATTCAATACGTATTAACCTGAGCGTTTCTGATGTGACCGATTGGGGTTCGATCGCTGGTGGCGGCGGTCGGCTGCTGTTGAACAGTTGTTGCACCGCTGAATTAGCTTTAGGAGCACTTATTGTCAAGATCAATGGCGTCTCTAATCTGTTCGACGAAAATAACTACATTATAATGCATTAGCGATTAACTAATTGGACAACTGATTGTACTATTTTAGACCATCATCATTATATTTATGAGTAAGTGGCTGAGATATATTTAAATTGTCCCAGTAGCGTATATATTAGTAGGTAAAACGAACCTGTGTCCAGCATTAGAACTCAATTCTCTATGAGAACTTTGTTCTGAGTCAGGCGAGTGAAGAGGTTCCATCTCATTCTTTTCGATAACTTCATCTTCACATTCTTTTGATTTTTCGACAAATCGTACAAATCTTGGTGTAATGGATCCGTCATCATCACTTGCAGTTGTTGACCGTTGATCGTCATTCTGTTTGGACAAATAAGCATTATTTTATTTTTACCTATACTATTATAGGGGGGACGAGCATATGGGCCACCTGATGGTAAGTGATCACCTACGCCCATAGACATTGGCATTGTAAGAAATGTTAACCATCGTCAAGGCGCCACCGACCGTGGGAACTAAGATGTTATGTCCCTTGTGCCTGTAATTACACTGGCTCACTCACCCTTCAAACCGGAACACAATAATAACAAGTACTGCTGTTTTGCGGTAGAATATCTGATGAGTAGATGGTACCTACCCAGACGAGCTTGTCCAATGTCAATCCGAGAAATTATAACTTCACTTGTGATAAAAAATATGTCGATCGTCTAAATGTCATATAATATTCTGGTAATTTAAGTAATTTTTATTTTATTATTGCAATTATATTGGACATATTTATTGATATTTTAATAATCAAAAGTATATATCATATCTCTCCTATTAATTTAAAATATCAAGCATGTCCTCCTAGTCAAGCATAAAGTGCTGGTTAGAGAATTAACATGATTGTCTTTTCAATATCTAATCTTCCAACACTTGTCGCGAAAAGACTTTTTACGCAAACGTCATGTTAATCTCATTCGGAATGTTTGTGGAATAATTTTTGATAATACTATCGATTTTTTGCTAAAAATACAATTTTTTTGGAGATATGTGCTTACTTGTTCACAGGTGTCTTTATCGGTCTCTAAAGATTTCCATAGCCGTCCTCCCTTCAATATGCCCGCTCGTCGCTGTCGTAGCGGAGAATTTTCAGACGATATTTGCCCGTCATTTTCAATAACTTGACTTTCCTCGCCTTCAGACAATTTTTGAACAAATAAGTATAAATTAGGTTTATCTATATATATAAAAATCTCGTGTCACAGTTTTAGTGTTTATACTCCTCCGAAACGGTTTGACCGAATTTGATGAAATTTTAAATGTATATTCTGTAAGTATGAGAATAGGTTTATAACTAATTTTTATAACCCTAAGAGTTAAGGGTGGATCAATCCAAAAAAAATGTTTTCAGTTTTTGGACAAATTCTGATTATAGAGTGGCATTAAAAATACATACAACCCTAATTTTCACACAAATAATTTTCACCCTTCTATCATCAACCCCTATTTCAACATCAACCAATATTTTTTAATAGTGATATTAGTAATTCGGTACAATTATGTATACAAATAAGGACATTTTGGCAGCATGGCACACCTACTATGAACAACTTCTAAACGCAACAACAAGAACAGTTGATCTTCCAAACATGAGTAAGAACTTAGGTTTGATACCGCTCATAACACCTCAAGAAGTAAAAGCTGCCCTCAAGAAAATGTCCAATAAGAAGTCCCCAGGGCCTGATGGAATCCCTATAGAAGCCTGGAAATGTCTAGAGGAAAAGGGTATTTACATTCTTACGCATTTGTTCCTAAGGGCTATGGAAACTTCACGTATACCAAACGCATGGAGACTAAGTACTATTGTTCCTCTTTACAAAGGCAAAGGCAGTAGATACGAATGCAACAATTATCGGGGTATAAAGTTGATGTGCCATACAATGAAGCTGTATGAGCGAATCATGGATGGTCGATTAAGACAGGAGAGCTCCTTATCAACCAACCAGTACGAAAAAATATGTAGAGCATGTTGTACTTTACTTTATGCATTATTATTATATGCCCTGTACCGAACACATACACTGTACTGTATGGGCGAATGATTATATCTTATTGATTAAAAAATGCACGGGATAAAATCCTACTAAACTAAAAGTTTAGTTTCAAGTAGTAGTTCAACTCAATTTTTTCAAAATTTTCGCAAGAAATTGCAGTCTGTACTTCGGATAGGTATGGATCCTTTGTTAAAAGAAGTTTAGTTGAAACTGATCCTTCTTTTAATATTTATAAAAGTATCGAATCTGGTCCTCTATTTTATTTTTGAAAGACTTACACTAGAAACCCCATTTAACTAATCGTATTTTTTTTGCCCACTAGCAGGCCTTTAGGTGTTAAGCTTGCAGGTCTTCACATCGCTACACATATTAATGCATACGTTCGATTTACGGAGCATGATCAAAGCAGCTGCAGGAAAAGAAATATCTATAAAGCTGCAACCTGTGCAAAAAACATGTATATATCTAACCACTTAAATAATTTCATTGAACTTTATTCTTTGTCACCTGATCTAAAATGAAATAATTTTATTTATTAATGTTGTATTTTAGATATTATTGTAATAATGCCAAAGTTTCAAGTCCATTTGAAAATCCTGTATTAATAAATAACATGATACCATATAACATTTCATGTTTATTTTTTGGTATAAAAATATATTCGATTATAAATTAAACACTGAAATAAAGTGAACAAATAGAGAGCTATTCAGTTCATATTCATCCAATGAATATTATGATTAAACTAATTATATTTCTCTGGTATCAAATGAAAGATCTTTAAGTAACTTATTTCAGTAAGCCACTTGTATTTTATTTTATTTTGTTGATATTTTGTTATACTGACGTTATTTATATATTTCGTAGTATTAATAGGAAAAAATCTATTTTTTAAATATTTATATTTAATGTTAATATTCAATAGTATTTGTTTGCTTTGAAAATTATATCTTAATTTTAAATAATAAGTTTTAAATACGTACTCTTCGTTTGTGCCACGGTCGGCATCTCTGTTGGCGTTTCTTCTATGCACATGTCTGGAGGGCATTCTGCAACAAAGGCAATTTATAAAACAAAACTAATATAAGATGTGAAACCTTCATATGGATGCCAATAGGGTATATAACTGTAAATTAGATATTTGCTACTTCTGTTTAAATTTTTCTACTTTTTGTCCAAGCAATTGAGTAAGTTATAGCCCATAAATCCCATTGCCGACTGAAGGCATGTTCTGATTAACTGTAAATTTAAGATCATATGATGCAAATTATCACTACTTCGATATATGTTACAGGTATAAATATAGAATTGCAAAATGATTACATTTACAGGAACGTAAAATTGTACTCAAAGTGATACTTAAACATGTAGGTTAGGTTAATGAGAAAAACTTGGGTTGAAAAATAATATTGTAAATTGTAATACGTTAATGTTGTCTAAAAAAATGAATATGAAATATATTTCACTGAGCTACAACATTAGAATAAAAATTTCTTTGAAGTGCTTGAAGAAATGATTCAACGTACAAATGTTAAAATTTTAATATAATAAATAATGAGCTTCGAAAGCTTACACAATCACAATCTATTTGAGTTAGTTCGTTTCCAAACAATATTAAGACGTATAATATTCATAATACAAGTCGGAAAACGAAGATCTGAAACACAGAAAACAGTTCTGCGACTGAAGCTGACTTTCCATATGACTAAATTCAGTGCACTAAATTTAGACAATAGCGTCAGGGTGAGTTTGGTGTAACAACTCTTGTTAGTTTGCCTAAATATTCATGTTAATAGCGTCGCAGCTGCATTGGCATCGTACTGCAAACTTATATTATTATAAGAATAAGAAACACATTCTTGACGCGTCAGCGAAGCTGCAGAGTCATGAGTTTATGTGTATTAACGTTTTAACTTGAGGGTATTATGCTTTAATTGCTTTACACTCAATCGTACATATTCCAAAAACTCTTGGATTTGTCGACGTTGAAGTTTGAGCAATAGTTAACCGTGCTATCTAAAATCACGTTGTGCATAACACTGTACTCTCTGTGTTTTTACATATCTCTCTTTGACTATAAATGATAATAATATATCATACCAAAGGGAGGTTTTTTTAGTTTATTTTTTAAATTAAAAATCCTCTAATTCGATTTACATGTAACTTTTGGATTATTTTGAGTTTGCAGTTTGTAGGTGGAAATTGATGAAAATTTAAGGTTTATTTGTCATGCATTAATTCTTATCAAATAAATAATATATACATTTTAAGTAATTATTAATTAATTATTATTTAATTTTATGTAATTAAAATTGCCGTTTACATAACACCTTAGAGAGAGATAGGTTTAAAAATATATTTTAATAACCGCATGAATTATTTATCAACCGAAAAACGTTTTTTTTCAAAAGCAGCGTTAAATTTAAAACATTAACTGAAATAAATAAAATTTTGTGTGTGTCGTTGTATTAACACCAGCATCGAAATTGAGCACAAAAGAGATTGAGCTGTGATTAAGACGCTTAAAATTCAGCAGATTTGATCCACAAAGTCGAGCGGTAGATCGCTTTCCTCAATAGTTACAATATATAATTTCAGCTTAGAAAATATTATAGAATGCGCAGAAGCATACGAATGAGCAGAGATCTATTTCGGAGAGAGATATATAACGGAGATTGCTATTTCGAACCCTGAATCTTCATGTGCTTAATGTTTGATTTAAATTATTTACCCTTGCGACGTAATGACAGATAGCTTGTTTTTTATTAATATTGTTGTTGGCTAAACTGATTGAACAGTGGAGGTTTATAATTCCTTAATGATATTCAGTCGTCTAATGTATGATTGTGCTTATTTGTTTTTTACAATAATGTAATTTTCGAAAACGATATTTAATTGTAACTCAATTCTGTTATCTTTCATTTCTTGCGTTAAATCGTCGCAATACACATGCCACAATTCCCAGGTATAGAAGCGTAGTTGCGTCATTAATGCAGACACCGTCAAACGACTTTCATCCATCATCTAAAGGTCAAGTGTAAGCAGCGAGCGTTGTAGCGTATTAGGTGAAAATTTGAATATGTAGCTAAATTAATAATATATCATAAGTAATAATATGAAATAAAACAAAAACGTCTCATAATATTAAGTAAGTTATCATTGCCTCATCATAGGCTTGATAAAAAAAACGTATGTTTTTTAAGATGAAATTTCTGTGAGTGCTAAAACGCTAATATCTCTCTCTTTGTGTAATATTTAGGTAAACGTTTCTTAAATAACGATGTACTGAGTTGGATGAGCTTTTATTTTGACTACTTAAGGATAATCTTTTAAGTCTTTTGACCAAATAACCTGTATGAGATACGTATAAGTTTATATGAAAAATTAACTTGAATAAATTCCAAGATATAATAAAATAAATGTAAGTCAGTTACGTAGCCTTAATGATATTAAATAACAATAAATTATCAGAATTAAATATTTCAAGTCAAAAAAATTATGTTGAAAATGTTTAATAAAACACCGATTAAAATTCATGCGATATTCAAGAATGTTAACCGGTAGAGCGACTACCAAAATGTGCTCTGCTATTAGTGTGTTTTCAGACAGGCTTACAGAGAGCGAATTATGCAACGATCAATATCAGAATCGAAAGTAATGTATTATTTGCGAAGTCATTTTCATAAACATGGTATTAATTGTTATCTATAAATACGTTATTTATCACAAGTATTTAATTTTGAAACAAAATTGATTTATATAATTTGATTTCAATGAATATCTTAGGAGATATTACAGTTTTAAAATAATTCCGGGCGAACAACAACAGCGATAAAGTGAGGTCGGTCGGTCACTAGCTCTGTGAGGTAGCATGCCGCGCGGCTCGGGCGCGTGGTATGAAACGGTTCTGTTCAGCGAACTGCTTTTTTATATGTTTTTGCGGTATCTGATCGTATCATAATTTTATTTAAATAAACAATAATTTTAATTTTAAATTAAAATTTTTAATGAATAAGATTTGTTTCTTTTTTAATGATTTCTTAACCATAAGTAAGTACGTAACGGTTGTGTTCAGCGAACGGCTTTTGTATGTTTTTTTGATATCTCATCGTATCATATTTTATTTAATATAAATAAACAATCATTTTAATTTTAAATAATAATCTATCAAATCTATACATATAATAAAAATGTAACTGATCGCTCTATGTACATGGAAGATATATAAGTAAAATTATTATCGGGGGCCTCTATCAACGCAGTAGAACTCAAAACAGTGATAATTTTTCAATTTTTGTTTGTTTGTCTGTACATTTGTGCGCGCTAATCTTAGAAACGGCTTAACTGGGTGCGGTTTTTACTGATAATACATCAGTGTATGGCAAACTTCACTAAAATTAAGTGTATGCTTTATTTAAATCGGGTTATAAATAAAAAAGTAAACTCAATTTAAAGAATCACGTCGAACATTTATTCGATTAAAATGCTATAAAATAACTGTTCAGTTGGATTGGATGAAACTTTAGCTACCCATAAATGATAGTCTGTAAAATAATACTGATTCAAAGTTAATAGGAACAAAACAACGTTAAAAAATGGATAGTTTCAGAGATTTAGAAACCTCCAATGTAAGTTGAGCTCAGATCTATATAATCAATCATATTAAATAGGGTTCAGCTTATGCCGGTACATGTAACAGAGACCTGGGTCATATTTCGGGAAAAATATAACAATATATGTAATACACATTTATTTTGGTTTTCAGTACTATATATTTAACTAGCTATTGCCAGCGGCTTCGCTGTAGGTTATAGTTAAGTATATATAATGGATAAATGGTTGTAATATTGTATCTGTGATTTAAAGTAAGAAGGATCAAATGTCATACTTATTAGAAAAAATATATATTACGGCGTGTTTTTACATCAGTGAATTCATACAGTGCACAAAACACAGGGAAAGTCATTTAAGTATGTCGGAATAGATTTAAGGAAATCCAGTTTCTATACTCGCTAATTGTATGTTGCCCCATCTAGAATCGGGTGCGACGAAAACGAATAAATACTGATATCCCACGAAAATACAACTAAAAATGTTGTATATACTAAAATATTATAGGTCTACTCTTAGTGATTTTTGTAAGTTATACGCGGATGAAACCGAGGGCACAGCTAGTGTCTGTATATAATAAAAAAGGTTTATTAGTACACTTAGTGTATTAATACACATGATAATAATTTTTTAATGTTACTTTTATCTTTTCCTTTACTTTATACTTTATTGTACACATAAAATAACATAAATCTACAACAAAAACGAAGTAATAATTACATTATATAATATATACAATATAAACAGAATACACAATAAATTTGATAAGTCCTCAAACAAAACAAGTACTGAAAAAAGAAAATAAATTATTAGTAATAAGACATTTCAGACAAAAAGTGGTCTTTTACAAGTTTTTAATTTTTTTTATTGATTTGACCTCCTGAATATTTAAATTTAAAGACTTATTATTGAATATTTAAATCATAATAAAGTTCAAACTTGAAATTTAATCAAATTATGGTCGAATTTCAACCACTAGGCGAACACTAGTAATAATCATGACTCAACAAAGCGTTATCGAAGTGAGGTTCATTCGAGAATGCTACAATTTTAAGCTTCATCATTATTTAAGGCATGTTTTAATAATCTAATTATTACGAAATGGTATTGCAAAATTAAATGCATTATTCTACATTTAAGGCTTATTGCCACACTTTTTATTGTTAATTCGTTAAGTGTAATCTCGGTCAAGCGTAAATAAAATATGTAGCTTTTTATATATTAATAACAAAATATTGAAGCTCTATATAGAATATTTTTGAGTAATATGGTACATATATTACTGTAAATTACCTAAAGGCAGTTACTAACAGTCTTAAGTAACATATTTTTGAATATAAAACAAATACGTAACTATTAAATTTAATCCTCGATAAATAGCAAAATTGCATATATTTTCAAGCAGTAGAGTGGAAAACGACTGCAAAATGGTCTCCTAGGATAAAAAGCTGTCTTGTGGGGTCGAACTCAAGTATTACTAGATATTGAAAGGACTTCAAGTGTACTCGACGTCGTCACCTGCTCGTTCTCGGACCAAACTGCTTTTCACACAAGAATCATTATAAAAATAGAGAAATAATATTTTTCTCAATATTGACAATTTATTTAAACTCACAAATAAAATATTATACTGTTTACTGAATATGGCATTATTAAGTAACTATGACTTAATCAAATTAATAAGCCAAGGTGCTCAGCGACGGAGGAAAATATCGTGAGTAATTCCAAACTAATTGGATAGATTTCTTCTCAGCTACTAGCCTTTAACAATTTTTTATGAAGAATAAGACGATTTATGATGATGAGAAAATAAATCTTTAAAGCTTCGCTTATTTGTACTTGAAGCCAGTATGGAAACAACTTCAAATCCATATATCGCTAATGACAATACAATATCTAGCTGACATTATGACGGAGCCAGGTTAGTGGATACTTTCAATCGCTACTTGTAGTGCCCTTGTGCTTGGACTCATTTGGTGTGCATATTTTTTAAAGCGTCCTTAAACTTAGTGTTCTCGAGGTATTATTATTGTTTATTTATTTTCCTAATTAATGTTACATTTAAAGAGTGGTATTTTTTTTAACTGCATACAAATATGATTTTCAGATTCACAATAACTTCAGCAATCTTTTTATTAAAATTTTTGCTAAAGATTGTCAGAAAAATCTAAATCCAGAGAAGATAGAGAGACGATTTTCGTATCATTACTATTTCTCGTTAAACATAATATTATTTGGCCTTGTAAGTAGGCTATCGTGATATGAAAATTTCACCTGAAAAGAACGCTTTGTTCGGGAAAAATGAATAAAACTTTCCTCATATACATCATATTTCTATACGCTTTATAAGCCACTTTATTTATTTATAGGTTGATTGCACTCGTAAATAAAAGTTTCTCAATTTGTTAATGTCTTATATAGAGATCGTTTTTGACGTACAAAATAATTAAATTATAATAATATTTAAAATTATATAAAAGCTGCATCGGACACAGTGCGACGGTTCTAATGAACGAAACAATAGCTTGAAACTAATGGGCATCCAGTTAAAAGAGATCTCTGAATTTACATTAACCTACTCTTTGTACTGCCACGCAGAGAAATCTGTGAGGGACGAGGCATATCCGTGTAAAATGGTGGCTTAAAATTAGAAATGGAGTGGCTTGGCGCAACGCCAGCTTTCTTGCCCTGTTTGTCTTTGCGTACGAGGGAGAATCTACCCTAACAAAGGCTCTAATTAGAAAATATTTGGCACAATTTCCTCCTTACCTTTCCTTGATGTCTTCGTGAAGGAAGTGTTACATTCTTAATACATTTTAGTACTTTAGTAAAATGGTTGGAATTTATATAAGGTTCTTTATAATATTTTACACACTCGTTCACTTCGGTGTCCTCGAACATGAATTCGATAGTACTAGCATAATGACTGTATTCAACTCGCAACTATTTAATAAAGGCATTAGAAATATTATTTCCAATGATCTTGATTGTGAATCTCTTTCATAATCAATTGCATTCATGCTACGTTATCACTTAAATACATCACCCAGAAAGATGAATTTACTAGTATATAATAATGATATAAGTCTATATAAATTAATTTTATTAGTTTACTAGTTTTACTAGATTAGATCAATGTGAATTGAAATACATTTGGAAGTAACTAAAACTTTTCTGGCGAACATAGATTCACTAAGCGAATAAATCATTAAATTTGAGACTCTGCTTTACGTACTGCTGTCTTAGCTGTTAGTTCTGCGGTAAAATTAATGGAAGTAATAATAAAAATGTGGTTTTTTAAATTAAAACCTAATAATGTATACAAAGTATCAGCTCCGCCATGTCTGTGGCTGCAAAACTCGATTCGTTTTTTGAAGTTGTTACCAATAATATGTTACACGGACCATGATCGATGGAATATGCTCTAAACGGTACCTAAACAGCAACAATGGCTACTCTCTATTTCGAAAAAGAGGTAGAGAAGACAATGGAAAAGCAATAACTTTGAAAGTGAAAAGACATTGAATTCTAAAAAACCGTTGAGTTTTCATAAAATCCCTAATTTCATCGAATACTTTTGAAGCATATACCTAAATATACTCTAAATATGTAAGCGAATACCCAGAAGATAGCGTCATTGTCACTCACCACTATTTTGAGACGTTAATATTAGCTACTGATGTCTCTTCAATGTGTTAAGTGACGATGCTATCATTGATTCGGTTGAAAAATTCTTTCACACTTACTGTTGTAATAGTGACCATTGTAATTTAGATAAATTATTTTATTATAACATTTATTCAATTCATATATCATTATATATATTGTCGTGATAGTAAATGTCGTGTCTCTTATTAATTAAGGCTACCGTGTAAATAAAATTAAATATGTTGAGTATTGCAAATATTTGTAAGCCATAAAATACATTTGTATTCACGTCAACTAAGAGATATAATCCAATGATTGAAGTTTTACCTAGAAGTAATTAAGTTAAAAGTAGAAACGACAATTATATCAGCAGCAATAAATATAATGTTAAACAAACACTTAAATTTTCTTTCATGTGGAAGTTCTGCAGGTCGTGGGTAAGTTAATATTTATCTTTAAAACGCTTCGATTTGTTGCAAAGTTAATTTAATGTAGACAGTGTTTACTGCGCGCATCATCAGTCTAACGTTTTCTGTTGCATACATATCCTGTTGGGGCGGGCCTCTGATACCATAATGCTCCCATTGGAAATTGCACACAGATCCATCCTGAACGTTGCAACTTTCCGACCAATAATAAATTTAACAACTCAACTTTATAAAGACTGCACCGTTCTTAACAACGAAAACACTTTTTATTTTAAAAAGTTAAATTTGCTTAAAACTCCATAATACTCGTTTATTATTATTTCTTAACTAAAAAATATTTTTCTTCCTGGTCGTTTTTTAATTAATTAATTACTCGCAGATAATGATATTAGGTTCATATTACATTTTACTAATTAAAACTTACGATGAATCGGAATCATTTTTGCGAACATTATTGAAAATGTTATATTAATTAACATACACAAACACACACATACACTCGTAACGAGTATGTTTAACTACTAATATATTTAACTAACAATATCGCTATGACATAACTCTATTAAAAAAAATCCACATTTTTTTCCGACCTAGGTAGATATGACACTAGGCGCTCTTACACATTTAAGAGGACATTACCTCAACCAGTAAGTGAAATGTTTATTATAACTATAATGTTTTCATCGAAATATACTACAACGACTCTTATGAAACCAAGTTATGATTTATTTTTATAACAATAACGACGATCATTGCGAAAAACAGTACCATTTTGGGAGGAATAAAAATAATTTGTAATTAGTTTCACAAGAAACACACATAAAAACGCTCATCTTCCTTGAGGCAATATTTTCAAGACAATTACTCGAAGTCGGTATCAAACCAACAAATCTGGAAACATGAAAAATCATCTCTCCATCTAATGTGTGGTTTAGAATTAAGAAAACAAATGTTTTTCATACGGGCAATAACGCGCCGCATTTTTTTATGGCAGGTAGGCGGACGAGCTTGTTTGTCACCTGATGGTAAGTGGTCACCAACGCCCAAGATATGTCCAATGTAAACTATTGCTTACAACGCCTATGCGCCACCAATCTTGGGAACTAAGATGTTATGTCCCTTGTGCCTGTAATTACACTGGCTCACTCACCCTTCAAACCGGAACAAAACAATACCAAGTACTGGTGTTTTGCGGTAGAATATCTGATGTGTGGTTGCACAAAGCACTAACACCAGCATGCTCTAATGTCAGTATATTATCTGATCTTCATAAGATATCATTTCTATTCAGAAAATGGACACACAAAGAATATGGTCCATTTTTGTCACAAAATATACATATTTAGACTAAATAACATCACGCTACGGTCCAGGTGTTACAGGGAAACCGCGCGCAAATGCTAGTAAATGTATATTATTTTAAAATTAATGAATAATTAAAATCACCTTTATCCTGTTAAGAGGAAGTTTGGGAGTTTTTCCCACCACGTTACTTCAGAGGTTCAGGTTTGGTGTACACGAGGCTGAATTCCATTCGACTCAAGCGGATTTAAGTCGACATACTTTTGTTAAGATTTACGTAAATAAAAGATATATGTAAAAATCTTTAAATATAGGAACACTAGTCAACATGTAGATTAAAATTATAATTACAGTTGTTTAAAAATCTGATAAGAAAAGTTAGAAAAGAAGCCTGTAACTCAGAGACTTGAGCTACTTAAACAATGTGTTTCAATCAAAGTTTCGTTGCAATTTCTGAAAAGTTTTCCTCTGATAAATCCATTTCGATTCCTTTTGATTCCATTCCTTTTAATTTACATATATATAATTATATATATATCTAATGTATTTTTCTATACTAAGCCCTTTGTTGTAACTCGCCGCTAGATGGCGCTGTAATAAATCAACCCCTATACCATTTCAATCGATCGCCATTACTGTATGTATATTCGTACATAAACACACTCAGAAAAAAATCCTCGTTTAGCTGGTAAACATCAAATTCCTACTTTAACAAATTAATTATGCTTAAAATATTGTTATTTTTTGTTGATTTTAATTATTCTTAACAGTACCTAAGTATTAAATCTATTTAATATAATGAAAAAATATATGTTGTTATAACAAATATATTTTCGTGTCGCGTTATTTACTAGTTACTTATTATTCTTACGAAACATGTCATCAGCAGTCCCGTCTGAACTTTGAGTTAAGTCGGTCAAGGACGTACGCATTTCGCCAGGTCACCCCCTAACGCTCGCAAATGGTGTATGAAACACGGCTCGATTTTTTTAAGAGCGGGTCGAATAGTTCTAGAGAAATTAATCTTTTCACGTAGTTACAATACATTTTAATGTCTAATCCATTTCTAAAATTAATGCTATGTGTATATTTGTTTTAACTTGAAATTCGTTTTCATTTTTTTTAATTAATGAAAGTATCAAAAACATTATGGGTTTAGATTAAGAATTTTTTATCGATTAATTATTCGTTATCAGCCTCACTTACATATATTTGATTAGCGGACGTCGAGTTAACAACCATTTTTCTCTTTTTGTCATCATTAATTTGAGATTCGAAAGAAGAACACAGAATCGTTTATGTAATCGCCCGCTAAACAATCTTTAGATGATCGATATACGGTATTACTATAAATATTTCCTAATCCTTCTCTGAATTGAACTATGCAAGGCAAAAGTTATTTAGTTTGAATTCATACCTAGTGAAGATATTCCCGCTTCGAGAATATTTACCGAACCCTAAAAATATACCTCTACGCCGGTGCACAATGACAATGCGTTACACTTGAAGATAGTAAGTACTGTTGGTATTTTTACTCATAAAATATAGAAAAGTCAGAAAAGTATGTATTTTATTATTTATGCTCTAAAAATTTGAGTACCGCAAGCGCAAATATGAATACGCACTTAGAACGGTCTTTACAAAGGTCGATAAATGGTATACGATTTTATTATTCCTCTCAATTAAAATATGTTAAGCTGTAAACTTTTTTAATACAAATCTTTAAAGCTATCAAAACATTAATTAAAATAATTAGCTAAAAAGTTGTTCCATTAATTGAGAATTTTGGCAAATAAATGTAATACTGACTACTACAGTATGATATTAGAAAGGTTCCGTCTTCTAGAAGTACTAACTCAAATGACCCGTTTACTTTTTATTATTCGATAAAGTGTTCCATTTAAATTATTAATACATTTCTATTCAGAGCTCTGATTTTATATTTACAAGACTTAAGTACCGAGAAAGTTAATTTATAATTTTAAACGAGCGAAGAAATGATGTACGGAAAAATATATTTTATATTTATATTAAGAGTACTAAATTGTTAAATATTATGATGTGGTGTCAACACTTATCAATTGATTGAAGAAATGCAAATATTGCTTCTATTCGCCATTAGAAGAAATCTTTTTTCATTCTCATCTCTTCAGGGCTATTGATAAAAGTTATTTTAATGTAAGCTACATACGAGTACATTTTATTTTAGAAGGCGATTTTTAAGAAATTTAATTGTATTTCTTACATAGTCTCTTACGTATTATTTTAATAAAATATTAAGTTCGATAAAAGATATTGTTAAAGTAGGATTCATTCAATGGCTCCCAGACTGGCAGAGTGGTAGTGGTTGATGGACTGCCAGGAAGCAAATCAGACGAGAAACAACCAACCGACAAACAATGCAATGTATTGTTCTGCGTCTGTGTGAGTGAGCCCGTGTAGCCACGTTAGTCGGGAATTGTGTCAATTACTTTTAGTAATGTCCTACTTTACTCTTGAACTATTTCAATATCATGGGCTACAAATAATAGACTTTTTTAATGAAAATTGTCTGTATCATTCGCTCTTATATATTTTTTATAATTCTAACGGGGTCGTATTGCCGCTTTTAATTTATCTTTTAAAATGTATGGATGCAAAGAACGAATATTCATTGACAAAAAGTTAAAATGAAGCAGGTAACGAGCTAACGCCGCAGCGCATAAAGGAGCGATTTGTTTCGTATGGTAGCGACTAGAGGTTATGTTACGTTATGTAATCCGCAGCCACCAATCGATGTCGTTCACATTCGTTCGCGTTGCTAAAGTAAAATTACTGTTTTACCAAACGAATGTGAACCTTATGTGTCCACTCATGATTACTATGGTGTAAACAATTTATATTTTCTGCTATTAGTATTAAATATAAAGAAATTTATATTGCACATACAAGTGTACGAAACACAGAAAATATTTATATATAAATACTTATGGTACCTCTACATATGTATGGACATTTTATCATGTCGATGCAAAAATATTATAATCGTATGAAGTGTTTTTTAAAACATGACAATAAATCTAATAATAACAATAATGACGTCATGTATTAATAATTGGCCTGTGTTATGCTTATGCTACATAATATAATATTTTCTTCGTTGATGTTTCTAAGCTAACAGCAACGTGCGGTTTCACTCGGGTTCAATATAAATGCGTCTTCCTGGAATATTAACATGACGGTGTACATTTAAGATTCATTAGAGCTCTTCTTTATCCATATTGTTACCATATTTCTATTAATTCTTAATCCTGAAACTTAGATTGTGAGGTATATTAGGTGTGTGGCGGGACACCAAAGACACGGAAAATGAGTATGTGGTGATGTAATATAATATAACAAACGAAAAACGGCTATTCTGTAAGAACAAACTCAAAACTCGTCACAGAATTCGACTGTGAGATGTTATACAGGGTTATTTGTAGCACACCAGCATACTCGCAGGACTAGATAGCTAACATCATAAGCAACACCTTTTGTTCTATGACTTCGGATATAACTCAAAAACGAAAAAACAAAAAGATTTGACAAGTTTTTGTCGTAATGTCGTGACATTTGTAGGTCTATATTTCATTCATTAATGAAAGGACGACGCGACGCATCGATCTTTGCGATGCGCGTAGATTTATAAACGCTTAAGCGGGAAATTAAATTAACACTTATTTTTGTATGAAAATAAAATCTAACAAATTATAAAAAGTCGTAGAACAAAAGTTGTTACTTATGGTGTTAGCTATCTAGTCCTGCGAGGTTGCTGGTGTGTTACAAATAACCCTGTATAATAATATAAGCAATTGTCTTAATATTGATTATAGCAATTCCATTAATTGTAACGTCATAGAAATAGCGTATCACTGTATGCAGTTTTCAATATTACACGGGTGAGATACGACGTGGTATCTTACAGAATATAAATGCGGTTCACTATTCACCCCGTGCTCGGCGAGGAGGAAAAATATCGAATTAAACTTTTATGAATCGGAAGAAATTCTAAGAATGTGAAGTCAGCAATCAATACGCAGCATAGTAAGGGTATTTGCCAATTGAAATGGTAATAAAACTAGAACTATAGAAGCACAAATTAAGTTCAGCGGTAATTTTGTACTTTTTTTTTGCCTTGTGCAAGCCCGTCTGGGTAAGTACCACTCATGGCATATTGCATATTATTTCTCAAAGATAGTGACGAATTGGTGATGGTTAATATTTCTTACAGCGCCAATACCTATGGGCGGTACCACTTACGATCAGGTGAATCATTAGCCAATCTATCTACACATCTTTTAATAAATATGAATCTACCTAATATTTATTTACTCAACGTGATGATGAAATATAACCGATCAGAATAAAATCATCATTCGTTCCGTCCGAAAAATGTTAAAACACTGCAAGAAAATAGATTTGGTTGACTTTTGCCGCCGGCCGCCTATCTGACGCCAGTTCTCCTTGGATGCATCTGTTGGGTTGGTCCCATTTTCAAACGACTTACTGAAGTGCTAAGTGCTGATAGTACAACAGTCACCGGAATACGCTCAAGAAAAATATTAAAAACTGCTGCTTAAAAACTGCGGACACACAGGTGCACTCTCTTTTCCTTAGCTCTCATAATCCGATGGGACGGCAATCCGACACGAACGGAAAGAGTTTAGGCGCAGGACCAACGGCTTAACGTGCTTTCCGAGACACAAGTGTGTACACACTTCCAACTTACAGAATCCGGACTGCTAATGAGAATTTTCTGTCAGAAAAACCCAATAACTATTTATTGGCCCGACCTGGGAATTGAACTCGGGACCACCGAGTCTGTGGCCTTATATCTAGCCACTAGACCAACGAGGCAGCCCAAAAGAATATAAAATACACATCAACCGCACGGGCAACACAATTTGTGGAGAGAAAAATTAAAAGAAAGAGAACAGTTTTTAATACACTATTCTGACTTATAAACAATAAATTAACCTGTAATGTAATGTATGATTAAATTAAAGGAACCACGAACGCTGCACGGTCACGGAGCGATAATAGACGAAAATGAAATGCGTAACATTTCATAGGAATTTTGATTGAATACAGTCTACCGTATTCATCAACAGTTTATAGTGATTGTAGCTCTTTGCACGTTGGTTGAATATGCAAGATCGATGATGCACTCAAAAGTACAATTACTATTTATTGATCTGAACTTGTAAATAGAACCGCTTATAAGTTCAAGTTAGTTCATAATGGAATTGTGTATGATGATCTGTAAGCTTAACAATATTACTAAACTTTAACACAACGTAATATACCTACTTAACAATTTCAATTACATTCAATTTAGTAAGAATCTAGTCAAGATGTATTATACAAAGCATCATACAGTAAAACTTGTATAAAATATATTTTTATTCTTTTATATAATATTTTTATTCTTTTATTTACGTTATATTATTACTTGAAAATTATCTGAAACTCTTTGTGTAAAGTGATCCCGCAAGATTCAGAGAGCACAGAGACGACTTATTCTTAACTCGGCGTGTGTATTTTCGAGTGCACGGTGTGTATACTGGGTATTTTAGGGAACAGTCGGTTTTACAAAGTTTTCTAGGCTTCCAAAAAACCTGAAAAAATTCTGGGTTGCTTATTGAAGTTTCTCCAATAAGGCTCGCAGCTACCAAACTCAAAAATTTGAACCCGTTGTTAATAAAAATTGAGCAATCATCTAAAAAGGGGATAAAACTGAATTTTGTTAACAAATTCGTAACTTTACAATAAATAAATATAAAAAAAACGGTTCTAGGTTTTTGTAGCTTAGACTATGAGCTTTCGAAAGAATATAGTATTTTTTGCGTGGGTTCCAAAAAGTTGAATTATTCAAGCACCTGAAAGTGGGGAAAATTTTATGGATTCAAGCATGTCATAAAATAAATGAAAAGGTAATTGTCAATGACGACAAAGTGAGCGACTGCCATAACGTTCTCTTCTCGTTCGTTCGTATCTTTGATTCTTGAACTATTAATTTGGCATTTGAGACACGAGTGCCAATATGGAAACCTGGTAAAAAACCTTAAAAAGCCTTGAGGCCGTGATCCGAGAAGAAGTAATTTAGCTCGATTAATACGTTAAGATATCTGAGAACAGGGATATCCATATATCCTTTTTAAACATCACATCATGTTGCAATTTAATAGCAAAGCAACTCACGGTGTAATTTCTTTTTGTTGGCATTCGACGTTTCCGCTTCCTTTGGGACTGGCCTCAATTCCAAATTGGTCACGCCAACTGATTGAGCTGCCCCCTTAGCAGTAGGGTCTTCTGTAGAGGGTCCCAACTTCAGCTCGACCTCAGAAGGCTCTGTAAGGCACGGAACATTCGTCGAAAGAGCATAGGCATTCTTGGTATTGAGATTCGAACTTGAATAAGAAGAAAATGACATAGCCTCCATTACGAAGCAATTGTTTTGTGAGAATCGAATCCGGAAATCGATGGCGTAACATTAGTTATCAATACTATTTTAAATAAAGCATCAAACTCACATGTATCCTGAATAGAAACCGTGGGGTGCTACGGTAAATGGCACTAGACTCGGTTTTTGTATATTTAATATGTGCGTTGTCGCAACGATGTGTCGAAGCCAATCGAAGTTCTAAGATCATCTAACTTACGATTAGATTTATATGGCTAGTAAAATAAACTAAGAACATCATTCTTTAAATTTACATATCTACCCGTGCCAAAAAATGAATTAAAAATCTGAATCTAAATGAAATGAGTTTCATTGAGGTTCAGACTTCGTACTCATATGAGCTTGAACAACGATAATGAAGAAAGAACGACCTAACACATTTCTAAAATAAAAAATGCAGAATTTATAGTTATCGTACTCAAAATTATTTTTTACTTGTTACAATAATAGATAGCGATATAATATGATACATAAAATCTATTTATAACATTTTCCAAATGGCTACGATACTAAAGATTTTTTTAAAATACTCTATATAAAAAAGGATTTCATTATTAACTGCTACTGAAGTGTTAATAACTTTTCTATAAAAACTATTTATGTGAAGCAAAATATATACATTTTAAATTTATAAAATTTATTAAGGAAAATGAAAACGTTACAAGCTGCGGCTCGTGACTTTAATTGCTTCTGGTGTTGATATTTAATTTAATGGTAAGCGCGAATTAAAGACTAAATATTTTATACGAAGAAAAAGTACGCTCTTTTAAAGCTTTTATGTAGCTTCAATTGTTAGCCGTCTCCGATAATTGTATATTATATACCGGATTAAGCCACGACCATATCTTTTTGTTTCATTTTCGGTTATATTGTATCTGTAACGTCGTGGAAAAGTTAAAACCTAAATATATGGTATATAAAAGTAGTATAATAGAGAATCTTTAAAATGTCCTCTTCATCCTAAATGTCCTAACTTAATATTATAAATGTTAAGGTAAGTTTGTTTGATTGATGCGCTTTCACATCTTGACTACTCACAATTGATAATTATGATTTTTTGCATACAACGCGTATGTCAAGAGTAAAGGGAACATAGGGTAACTATCAGCTGACTCCCCTACTCAGGCGTTTGACTGCCTCGTTGGTCTAGTGGCTAGATATAAGGCCGCAGACTCGGTGGTCCTGGGTTCAATTCCCAGGTCGGGCAAATAAATAGTTATTGGGTTTTTCTGTCAGAAAATTCTCAGTAGCAGTCCGAAGTCTGGAAGTTGGAAGTGTGTACACTCCCGTGCCTCGGAAAGCACGTAAAGCCGTTGGTCCTGCGCCTGAACTCTTTCCGGTCGTGTCGGATTACTGTCCCATCGGATTATGAGAGCTAGGGAATAGTGAGTGCACCTGTGTTTGCGCACACACTTGTGCACTTTCATATCTCCTGCGCAGTTGGCTAATCTCTCTTGAGATTGGCCGCCGTGACCGAAATCGGTCTGGAGGACATTATTATTACTCAGGCGTCTCTCTAGGTCGGAAACTAGTATGTTGATGTTATATGTATGCAAATTACACAATTTAGTATTTAGTATTTAACAAAATTATGTATATAAAATATTGTCATTCGTTAAAAATTGCCGCTTATTTGTTTTTAAAATACATTTTCTTAACTTTAAATTATTTAAATGATGTAATCCGATAGCTACCAACGTAAAAATTCGTTTATAGCAAACAGAGAACAAAGATTTCGATGCAGTTTTTAAAGCAGCACGTGCAACTGTCAACCCCCACTACTAAAAGCTTATAAAATGCTGCGCTCCACAAAGCTGACGGTTTTTCGTTCGACAGCAGTTGCCCTTTGCACATGCTGCATCGTAATCACAATAAGTGTTGTAAGTGTGTGGTAATCAAAGTAAATAATAAATAATTGTAGTAATCTAACTGTAATCATACGAATTAATTGTGTGCATCGGAAGTTTGCTGTTTTTATATAAAGTAAATCTTTGATACAAATATATAGCTGGACTTCAGCTATATCAAATTGTTTATACAGTATGAATGTAAAGTGGCACATATGACCCTGGATTAACTAGAATATATTGCACTGAGATACACAAGGTTTGTTGCATGTTAATACACTTTACAAAGTAAACAAATACATATCCTAAATTATTGTACCCATATACGATAAATTACGAATACGTATTCGTAAATAATATTATACCAAAGCACAGATATGTCAATACACGTTTATTAATCATTAATATTCATAGTTGCCCGATGTTTCTGCTTTATTTAGGTAATGTTTGTCAATAAGCCCATTGTACACAAAAAAGTTTTTGAAGATATTCAATTGTATTATAATTTTTCAGATGAGAAAGTAGGTCTGCCCTTTTTAAATATGGTGTGTAACAGCAAACGTCAACGTTCTTTTTTTTTAGGGTTAAGGTATTTTTATATGTTTCAGTACTGCGCGGGCGCTTCTGGAGGTAGGACCTATTCCGTATTTTTGAGCGCCAAACCACACAAAAACGATAGAACCTGAACTGCATAGTGCGCCTACCTATTGTTGATAATTTTTATTAAATTAAGTTAAATATAAGCAAACCCAATAAAAATAATTAACTTTGATAATTATTCGGAAGTGGGGCTCCTGCTAAGATGGGGGATTTTTTTTATAAACATTTTAGACAGAGTAGGTATCGTTTTAGGCTAATAAAGAACTTAGACTTCATAAAACATGGATAGAAGGACTTAAATCTTCAGATAAATCTACATGTAATAGAAATGAAATACTTCAAGTTCCAACAAAATTCTATAAAACTCTGTACGCGTAGGCGTAGGCTGTAGGCGTGAATACAGTAGAGAGCCAAATTCTGAGAGCTGAAGTGTTGAAGGGAATATCTAAATTGAAATTTGAAAAAAAGCCCAGGTTTTGATAAAATAACCAACGAAGCCCTGAAGCTAGGAGCTTCCTATTTAGTAAGTCATCTAACGCTGCTCTTTAGCCTCGTGCTGAAAACGGAAACTACACCAAAGCAATGGACCGAGTCGGACATCATTTTATTGTATAAAAAAGGAGACCTAAATGATATAAATAACTATCGACCAATGAGCCTACTGTCTTCAATATACAAATTATTCTCATTACAAAATATTGAAACAGGATATTTGAATGTAATAAAATATCTATATGAAAACTGTAGCAGTATAATAAGCCTGGAGACGACTAGACCTTCAATACCCATAAGAAGAGGAATAAGCCAGGGTGATCCCATTTCTCCCATTATATTTATAGCAGTGTTACAACGAGTCATTGGACAACTGCCATAGGAAAAAAAAAGGCCTAATATAAAAAATAAATATATAACTCATTTGAGATTTGTCGACGACATGGTGCTGCTGTCTGAGAGTAAAATGGAGCAGCAGTCCATGTTAAACGATCTTGACGTCACAAGTCAACAGGTAGGTACAAGTAGGACTAGAAATTAACCGCAGTAAAACCAATATGACAAACTATCTGAATTCTCCTGTATTCTTAAACAATGAAGCTCTGGAGTACGTCGACGCTTATGTATACTTGGGTAAACAATTATTGTTTGAGAAGCAAAGAAATTAATTAGAAATAGAAAAGAGAGTTTCGAATGCTTGGAAAAATTTTTGGAGCTTAAAAGAAATTATGAAAAGTGACATGCCCATCAAAATTAAGCAAAAAGTTAGGGATACCTGCTTACTGCCATCATTAACATACGCTAGCCAAACTTGGAAGTTCACACATCAAGCGAAAGTAAAAATCAGGACATGTCAAAGGGGAATGGAAAGGAGTACGTTAAAAAATAATTCAAAAAATACCCCATATTATAATTCGAAAGAAGACATAAGTTACAGACGCTCTAATTCAATGTAAAAGGCTTAAGTGGCGTTGGGTTGGACACATAGCCAGACTAACAGATAATAGATGGACCGCCAGGATAACATCCTGGAAGGGCCCATCAGGCACCAGAAAGAGAGGTAGACCAGCTGCCCGGTGGACTGACGATATTATACAAGCGGCTAGCAAACAGTGGATGGAGACAGCGAAGAACAGGGACACTTGGAAATCTCTAGAGGAGGCCTTCACCTTCGAACGAGGGGCTCATACATAAATAGTAAAATATATAAATCTAAAAATATAAGGTATAAGTTTAAAATATAATATTAGTAGAAGAAAATTAGAAATAAGTTTATTTTTGTATTTTTAGTAAGAAATATAAGGCTTTTTTTATTTTTATTTTATTTATTAGGTATCGTTTATATCGCTACACTTTAGACCGATAAATATGTATACTATACAATATAGTTTTCGTTTCAATGATTGCATCCTAGTTTCGTAGCTAGTAGTAAGACCAAGAGTTTTGTATGACAACAATATTTTTTGTCTAACCTAACCTAACTCAACGTTGCAATGGCGTCTGAATATGAAGTTTATGTACAAAATCGTTTTGTAATTGTTCTCTATGTTTAGTGTACTAAAATGTCGTTGATTTCTCTACAAAATTATCAAATTTTCTTTTCATTCGATATTTCTTAAGGCCATTTATAAGCATGGCTGTATTAAACTTTTTCAATTAAAGTTAAAAAGATAAATAAAACCTAAGAGAAGTTAGTAAACAATAATATTTTCTTTTTAGTTTTATTAATTCAACGGTATCCTTAGGGCGTGGCCCCATGTCTACTGTGCGGCATCGGCAACCGTGTAATGGCACGGCACCGCT
Source organism: Nymphalis polychloros (assembly GCA_905220585.2). Classification (NCBI taxonomy): domain Eukaryota; kingdom Metazoa; phylum Arthropoda; class Insecta; order Lepidoptera; family Nymphalidae; genus Nymphalis; species Nymphalis polychloros. The sequence goes on along the minus strand of HG992241.1, from coordinate 12,296,969 downwards.
GCCGCGAGACGGTGCAGCGTCGTGCCGCAGCACGGTGCCGTGTACGGTGTACCGCAATGCTTTGCTGTTACTTAGTGCGCCACGTGTTGATAGAAATGGCTGACAATTTATAAGTCGAATTTTTAATATCACTGGTGGAAGCACGCCCCGTGAATTTCCGAACAATTGCGAAATCAGTCATATAGGTTCATTTGTAGACTGGTGTACGTTTGTGACAGTTTCGAACACATATTGATATGTAAAACTGTCCCTTTAGACTTCGATTCATAGGCTGCTGATAATTCGAAATAATTAACAAAGGCAATAGAGCATCACGGATGCAATTAGCACTATGTAAATTTTAATAAACGTCTTTACTAAATTATCTGTTACTATTTGTCAATGTTTTTTTCAAGATAATTTCCGAGCTACGTTTTGTTAAATTGTTAAAAGTTCTTTTTTGTATGAAAAATTTATCGTATAATAAAAAAATCATAATTTTCTATATATTTTCTTTAAACAGGTGTTGTATGGGTTAAGATGGGAACTGGAGTAATTTCATCTCTCGACGTGGAATGCCGCGCGCCCCTCAGCACTTCGATAACGTTGATCGTGTATAGAATAAGTTATGAATAATTAATTAATAATGTAATTCTTAATTTAAAAGTAATATATAAAGTATTAGTTTTCTTAGAGATGGATGCTCAGATTTTATTTTGTGTCAAAATTTTAGTAAATGTTTTAGTTATGTATGTATTAATTAACTTGTACCCGTATATAATAGTTTTAACAACGTTCGATTTAATAAACACAAACGTTACATGCGTTGTTGTTTGATAAATTAACTACAATGACTGAATTCACAACTTTTTTGTTTGTGAATTGTATTAAGTAAATAACCATTTCCAATTTTGTGTAAAAAAAGCTTCATTTCCTTTGTTCGATGCGAACCTTTTAATTTTTTTCAAATTGAACCCGTATCATTTTTTTAATTTAAAACTGCGTATTAATAAATATAACTAAACAAAAATTGTTTGTTTTTTTTTGTAAATTTTCCTTTGTTCTAATTGCCCTTTTAAATTTACTTGGAAAAGTTTCATAACAATATAACATTGTTGAGAAATATCGTGTAAAAAGGAAAAATGTATTTTTAAAGAGGCTTCAAATAAATCAACACCACATTCTTAATACACGAATAAATATTTGTGTTGTAATAACATCTTATTATGTATTTGTGAAATATTAGCTTATTGTATTCATGTTGCTTTGCATCCGTAATACTAATGATGCATTCGCTGAGAATAATAATAATAATAAGAAATATTAAAAAAAAAATAGTAAAAATTAATTTTTATAAAAATAAAAAAAATAATAGTTTTATATCCAATAGTTTTTTTTAATAATGAGATATATTGATTAAGCATATTGTGTGACATAATTTTACTAAAGTTCTCACTTTTTCCTAATATACCATATAAATATTCACATATAAATAGATAGATATGTGTAGAAAAATAAAATTTGTGTGACAACCAATACAAGCATTTTTCTCATAGGCTATCTCTGTTACCAGATAATTTAAATATTTCATGTGTATAATTGAAATAGGCATTACGTTAAAATACCAGATTTCGAAGTGTTTTCGCCACAAAGTGAATTCCACGCTGGCGAATCACGGGATTTGCTAGTATTTGAATAATTTGGTTACGTACTGGAATCACGTTCAGTCTGCATGTGTTTCTGCATATCTCTTATATAATTGCAGCACGGTTCGCTTTGACAGTATTTTTCGGAACGTCATATTTGTCGTAACATAATAAGTTTTAGGTCAAACTGGCCGCCGCTGGATGAAGCCGCGGGGCACAGCTAGTGTACTATAATAATATGCCGCCGATTACGAATACTATGAAGTGTTCAAATAAAACTGTCTGTAAAATCTAAGATGTAACAAAGTCAAGATATAATACACATTTGACCTGACAATGAATGTATATACTACAGAACAGAATATCAGACTAAGTTTTAAACGTTGAAAAACCGGTCATCTTTACAAAATATGACTCTCTTGACACGGTGACACGGCATAGATCAATGCTTCCGCAACTTCACCACAGCCTTTGAAAACTGTTTGCAACACGAATATCTCATTTGTATAAATTTAATCAAATATTGCTACTCATGTTTCATCTTCAATAGCTGAAATCTAAAGAGACCGTTTCATTCAAATTGCAAATTCCGTATTAACGATGCTACTTTGCCGTATCGATTTCCACCAACAATTTAATTCCTAGTTGTAGGAATATTATAAATGTCTAGAAGACAGGCGCTAATTGGATCCTTACGAAAATAATTGGTAAGGCTCTAATTAGTCCGTAATTTCTACCGTTGAGTAACATTATTGACATAAAAAGCGACTGAACCAATTTGCCCAAATTGGTTCAGTCGCTCTATATACCTTTTTATCAGTTACCTCGAATGTTGCTAACATTTTACGTTATTTAATTTTATTCAATGCATGAAATATAATTAAGCTTCTGTTAAAGATAAATTGTAGGATTTTGCCTCTGTTTACAAAATCATGAATAGTCACCGTCTTTTTTTCCCCCAAACAATTAAATCTATTTAAACATTAATTCAGAGAATCTACAGCTTTTAACTGAATTAAAGAACAATTTTCTACACTGTTCATTTCGTGAAAACGGCTGAGGTTATGAAACATTCTCAGATTATCAATAATACTCAGTAAGTATTTAAAAGGAAGCGCTTTTAAATTATAACGATCAAATAGTACATTCTTTATATCAAAAATCCCTTTATTAAAAAAATACCAGCCAAGTCAATCAACTTGTTATCGAATCAAAAGTTATAGCAGGCTTTTGACGTCGTTTAATTGTTTTTTATAAACTATTATCTGTGATAGAATTTAATATGGTATATAATTGAAATTACATGAATGTACATCTTTTTATTGTCAGATTTAAAGTACAACAAAAACTTGTTAATAACCCACGGCCTAGGAAGAGCCTTCTTTTCTCTTAAGGAGTAAGGTTTCACAACGTTATTTGTTACATATACGGAAAGTTTCATACAACATCATTTGCAAGTGACTTCACGATGATTTCCTTCAATGGTACGAGATAATAAAAACAAATTTAAAACATGTCAATGGTGATTTTAAGCCTTCGAAGTTTCCTAGTATTGCAATATTCAACATCGCTATGTATGTTTGCGTTAAAGATAGAACTAATATAGAGAAATATTTGAACTTTATTTTAAATAAAAAATAAAAACAATATTTTCATATTCATTAGCCACAAAATAAGCAAATCGAAATAAAGCAACTTAAATATAAAATATTCGATGTACTACGAAGCGATTCTGAAACCGGACACAGGACACTGTGTGCGAGTTTTGTGCGGAAATATTCAGGTGCAAAGTTAAATAAACCAAAACTTGTAGTTGTGCTCCAAACATAATAATGCAAAAGGTTTTATTGTTAGTGTGACTTCATAACTTATTGCACCAAGCTAACTGTTGTATTTTACCCATCTAGTTTTTGAATAAAAATATTCGTAATTGTAATAATAGCTTTTCGCATGATGTCTTTCTTGTATAATGATATTAAAATTAGATTCATTTAATTTATACCATGCTAGCTGTCCGTTCCGAATTCGTACTGGTAAAATAAGGGTTTTGTTTTAATATATTATTTTAACCAATGTAATATAAAAATTCGCCAACTGAGCTTTTCTGTATCTTATAATATTTTTTGTTCTTTACTTTTTAAGTTAAACAAAGTTAAAAATAACGCATCAATGAATTTCCACGAATTAAGATACACACATAAAATCTAAACTCCTAAATTATAATAAAAACGTGTGCATCTCGGGACGCTCGACAGAAGTGATAATATTTATTATAAATTATAATATTAGGTCCTTACATATGAAATTGGCGTTTTGTACGGGAGTTATATATAATGTCTTTTTTTTTTTGTAAAAAATATTTAATTAATCAAAGTATGCACCGTTCATATCTATGCACTTTTGCCATAACATAGGTAGTTCATTGATCCTGAGAGAATCAATAAACTCTTTGAAGGCGGTTTGGACTGCCGCATCGGATTTGAATTTTTTTCCTTGTAAGAAGTTGTCCAAATTCCGGAAAAAATGGTAATCTGTTGGAGCAAGGTCCGGGGAGTACGGTGGATGTCGCAGACATTACAATTGTAGCTCATCTAAGTGGTTGTTTGTTGTGTAGTGTGAGGTCTTGCGTTGTCGTGAAGCAGCAGTGGCCTAGAGCGATTGACCATCTCGGTTGTTTAGCGGCTAGTTCTTCATTCAAGGTTTGCAGTTGCTGACAATAGATATCTGCCGTAATCGTTTTGCCAGATTTAAGAAAGCTGTAGTGAATGACACTGGCGCTACTAGTCCACCAAACACTCACAAGTAACTTTTTCTGAGTCAATTTTCGTTTGGGCCAGGATTTGGCTGGGTCTCCAGGGTTCAGCCATTGTGACGAGCGCTTCCGATTATCGTACAGTATCCACTTTTCATCACAAGTCCCTTCATTATTATGTCGGTTGAGCAGTTACACAGCAGGCGACGGGTGTTTGCAAGTTCGATTCACTCAATTCAAGAGGTACCCATAGTTCAAGTTTTTTTACTTTCCCGATTTGCTTCAAGTGGATTAATACAGTTTTATCACTTACCCCGAGCCTGCAGCTATTTCTGAAGTGCTTTGTGATGGATCCGCTTCCACAATAGCCTTTAATTCTTCATTTTCCACTTTGGTCTTCAGCCGTCCACGGGGTTGGTTCTGAAGGTCGAAATTTCCAGAACGAAAACGTTGAAAGCAAAAACGTACCGTGCTTTCTTTTGCGACACCAGCGCCGTACACATCATTAATCGAGCTGTTTCTGCAGCTTTGGTGCCACGCTAGAACTCGTACTCGTAAGCATACCGATATTTCATGTTTTCCATCGTGCGGTAATAAGCGACGCCACTTGCGCCAATTAATGACTGTTTTCAAAAGTCACATGTACCAGCTAAATGAATTTATAAATTTGAATATGGAATTCTTAATCAAAGAGGAGATATTTCAGATCTAAGTGGTCAGTACGACAAAACGCTAATTTCATATGTAAGGACCTAATATATTAAATATAATTTAAATTAGTAATTGAGAGTTACTAAATTATTATAAGTACTATCTGTATATGCTACATGGCGTTAGGTTGGTAACTCTCAGGTAAAGCAGTCCGCCACAGTCGGTAATAGTGGCACCGTAACGCGTTACGTTACGAAGATGTTTACCCTCCTATAAAAAGTTATCACTTCAAAAATTAGAAGAAAGATACAAGTTAAAAAACGTTATTTATAGAAACGAAAAGTTTTAATTAAATGTCAGATGAAAGATTTTCCATCAGAAATTTCCTATTTCAAATCGTATTGATGCCAAACAAAGTGTTAGCTGCGTATTTTAATAAATGCCTATATAATATGGCAGTAATAAGTTTATAATGTGGCATGCAAATTTAATTTATACTTAAAAGTAAGAAAGAATCAATGTAGTGATGGACAATTTTATTTTTCGTTTTTCGTAGTTCGTGTTTTTCGTTAGTTCTCTCAAGGCTACAGATATTGTAATCAATACAAAATAATTGACGTTTATTAATATAGCGGATAAAATTGTTATTTATACTTTCTATTCATTCTATATATATCTAAGTGCAACTTCTTCTTAAACTAATTGAATAGTGTAATGGCAAAATATACTACATAAAAAAAAAGAAAATGTGTGATTTATTTGTATAATTTTTTTAAATATTTTGTTATAAAATTAAACTAAACTACAGCTGTTTATATTATCATTTATAATAAAAATATGAGCTATCTATAAATTTATGATGGTATAATTAAACATTTACGTAAACATTTTGGAGATCTACAAATAAAAAGTATAAAGTTTTTTTGTATGTTATAGTTATGGTAGCGTTCTCTTCAAAAGCGACAGTCCGATTTCGCTCCGCACACGTCGTCATATTTAGATATGTATCTAGCTTAAAATAAATAATGTATTTCAAACTATTTAGCCTATATTAGTATAGTTTAGTCGTTTTTGCGTGAAATTGGAAAAAAACAAACAAACAATACCTATTTTCTTTTCCCATAAAGCGGTTAAAGCCTTTCTTTTTATTAGTTTTTTTTAGATTAGATAGAAGCAAAAAATAAGCGCAATCTTTTTTGCTTTACGAGTCATTAGTCTATGTTCAAAACCGAAGCCTGAAAAATTTAAATAAATTTTGTAATTTTCATCGAACTCAAATAATAGTTTCTTTCAAAAAATAATTTATAAGGTTCTGAGAACTGTAGGGCCTGTCGAAATAACAGCGTCGCTTTTTTTTTATCGTCGTCGAATTTAGTATAAAATGTAATAGAAATATTAAGTAAATTTATTGAAAAAAATAATGAGTTTCTTTAACACGAAAACCAGCAGACTTGGGCTTAATCAGTGTTCCCGCACTCTTGTGCCTCGAAAAGAACATATGACCATCGGGCGTGAGTCTGATCACTCTCCGGACGTTTCAAATTTCCGAGAAAGTGTACATGTGTGCAAGTGTACTTTAATATCTCCAACGTGTTTTGCTAGTCGTTATTGTTAAAGGCCGTTGGGGCCGAAATCAGCCATGGATCCTGACTCAACAGCAACATCATCATCATTGTTATTTTTTATGGAAACCATTTTAACATACTAAAGCCTGCTATCATTTGAACAAGTTTCACCACGCCTCAAAAGGTACTAGACGTGATTTGAAGCGTGCCTGTATCTGCATACAAAAATAAAGCTATATTTAATTTTTTTAATAAAGTCATACGTTAATTAATGTACAATATAAATTTTAACGTGGAAACATTAAAATATTTCATAAAATTTTAAGTTCGAGCATTGTTATTTTGAAGCTCAAATTTTTGCAACAATATTTTTAAAACGTTGATATATTGTAAACCAGGTTCACAGATTATATTTTGTTATAGTGAAAATATACTTTGATAAACAATACTACTAGATAATGCTTCATGAACAAAAACAATACTCAAATGTGGCACCGACTGATTTACCATAAAATGGAGAAAACGTTGTAAAGGTTTAATAATTTCAACTTAAGCTATTCCTTGTTCCTGAGTAATAAAGTGCGGCTTAGATTGTATTAACATTCACTTACGATCTTACGCCATGAATGACAGAAAGACATAATAAATGTACAATAACGTTTGTTCCAAATTCAACCTAATTTCGTTAGCAAAGCAGATAATTACAGATACAAAATTTTACTTACGCCATTGCGGTGGTTATTTTCACAAATTTTGACGTCTTAACGTTGGTTATGATTGGACCATACTAATTTGAAATAAGACAGCAAACGTATTTGTGCTCTTATTTTTCGAGCCGTTATTGAAGCGCTTACCGGTAATGTAGTACATTATAGATCGAAGATATTTTCTTACCAAATATGTATTGTTTTCGTTAAACATAGCGACATCGCTACGCTTACACTTCTCCAAGTTAAGCTACCATAATATTTGATATGACATAAATTGTGACATAACAAATTATACGTCGGAGAGCGTTTTTTTTTTAAGCATACCGTTACAATCTTTAGATATTTGCAATATGTTACAACTTAATAATGTATCTCTATGTAGGTATTGTAAGTCTTTAGCGACCTAAGAAAAAAATAATCCTAAAAAAGAAGAAGAAACTAAGAAAATACATTAAAACTACTACACTAATCATTTAATATAAAGTACTGAATTATCTTTTTGTATCTTGCGTATTTATTAATTATGAATCCAACATATTACATACAAAACGTATTATATTATTTGTAACCAAACCAGGGTAGGAATACATAATTAATTTAAATATTTATTGTATTACAAATTGGAAGATAAGTAATTAATGAATATTATGTAGTTTTGTAAAATGATTTCAACGGATTTTCTTGTGCTTTTTATATGAATCGGTTCACGTAGTCGCATCTTTCGGTAACACAGATTGTTTTAACATGCAAGTTTCCTCAATTTAATAATAATGCTATTTCGGTATCTTTATTAATGCAATACTTTGATCATCGACTGCCTCGTTGGTCTAATGGCTAGATATAAGGCCGCAGACTCGGTGGTCTTGGGTTCAATTCCCAGGTCGGGCCAATATAGTTATTGGGTTTTTCTGTCAGAAAATTCGGAGTCTGGAAGTTGGAAGTGTGTACACTCCCGTGCCTCGGAAAGCACGTTAAGCCGTTGGTCCTGCGCCTGAACTCTTTCCGGTCGTGTCGGATTGCCGTCCCATCGGATTATGAGAGCTAAGGAAAAGAGAGTGCACCTGTGTTTGCGCACACACTTGTGTACTATAATATGTCCTGCGCAGTTGGCTATCTCTCTTGAGATTGGCCGCCGTGGCCGAAATCGGTCTGGAGGACCTTACTTTGATCATGTAACAGTTAAAATAGTTTTATTACCCAACATAACAAAATATCATAACAATTATATCAAAGCTATATCTGTAAATGTATCTTTTTTTTTAGTTTTTAAATAATAGTTTTATGATGCAGTGATTCACATTATACTATATTATTCATTTTTGTCTGTCTGTCTGTTCTTATAACTCAAGAACGGCTTGACCAATCTTGATGAAAATTGCTACACACAAAGGCACAAATGTTAGGCCATATATAAGATCGGTAAACCCTACGGTATCTTATGAAAATTATTAAAAATCGTTAATTACGTATTTCTTTACCAGTAGCCATGTTGTGTGTGTGTATGAGCGCGCGTATGTGTGTTATTGTAGTAATAAAAAATAATATTATAATTTTATTAATTATACGCAGATGAACCCGTAGGGCATAGCTAGTCATCGAATAAAACCTTTAATCGTGGGAATGTCGGGTACCTAGTGAGTTATATATATATAAATAAAATTGCATATAATGTTCGTTCATTAGCATAATATAATGAATATCTGTGTAATCTTTACTAATCTATCCTTTATCTACATTTTAATTATAGTTTTAAATTATATTTAGTTAATTTGATTGTAATTACTATTTTAAAAGTTATTCATAATGTAGTTTTATAAATTTAAAATTAAATAGAATTTTTTTCTTTTAAAGCGAAATATTAAATTCGACTTGTAACAAGATGAAAGGCAGACTAAGCAGATGTTTGGTACAAAAGCTTTTCAAGCTGCGCTTCAATAGATTTATCCGTTTTAAAGAATAACGATCCTATATTATAAGCATATGCACGAAGAATTTTGCAGTTTTCATGATTCTGAAAGCCGGCAAGTCACGGCATATTTTCCTCTTTCTGTTTCACACTGTCACGGTTATACGGGGGTTTATTGCATTACGGCAATTTACGCGTAACTCTACATATTTCAAAAATGCCACTATACGCATAACTCTAATTTTTTATCATTATTAGTTATTTAATCTGTATCCAATTTAAATTATTATGTGTTACGACTGTTGTTTACGTTCAATTTTATATTATCAAGTATGTTTAGTCCTAGCAACACTATATTTAATTATTTTTTTTCGTTCGGCGTCTTGCGTTTATCAGTTTTATATTTTTAACAAATCTATTTTACATGAGGATTTCCATTAATAAATTGCTGCTATAGCTATTTGTGTGTTAGAGTTTGTAGCGACATCTATCTCGCCACATACGAAAACTAAAAACTGACGTACCCTACATCGCGATATTAAAGTTATCCGAGCGATTGAACATATATACAAGAACCCGACAACAACCGTCGGGCAGTAGCCCACCAGACAAACACCCGTCTGGTCGGAGGATCCTTCCTTTTCAATGGTCAACACCAAACTGGTGACCCCGACGTGATGGCCAGTTCCCAAACTGGTGACCCCGAGCATGAACGTCAGCGCAGCCTTCGCAAAAACTACGTCATCGTGACGTCATCATCACTTCCTCAAGCTTTCGAGCAGCGAGTCATACAGCCAGCCAGCATCCACGACTACTGCGGGTATCCTGACCACCAGCATGCAGCGGACGCGCATACCTGGTCATCACCCACAGTCTTTTCAGCGACCTTGGCACAGCACACTGCACTTCGGCCGGTCAGCAAGCAGAGACGCACTTCTCTCCTGGTCGACGCAGCAGCCAGCCACTACGCAGCACTGCACCACTCCGATTCACTGGAGCATTTGCAGCATCACCCCGACTCACTGGGGCATCACCGCAGACAGTTCCGACTCAGCGTGAACTATGCGGCATCTGGTTCCGACTCACTGGAACATTCCACTGGCCCGGCAAACATCACAAGATATATGGACGACTCAAACTGCTATCGACCTCCGGTCTCGGAGGGGAGTGATGTAGCGACATCTATCTCGCCACATACGAAAATTAAAAACTGACGTACCCTACATCACGATATTAAAGTTATCCGAGCGATTGAACATATATACAAGAACCCGACAACAACCGTCGGGCAGTAGCCCACCAGACAAACACCCGTCTGGTCGGAGGATCCTTCCTTTTCAATGGTCAACACCAAAAGTTAAACCTGGAAATGATCACTGCAGGGCTAAGGCCTCATAATCGTTTGGAGAAAAGTCGGTTGGTGGAGACACATGCGGCAGAACTTCATTGTATTTAGACACATGCAGGTTTCCTCACAATGTTTTCCTTTATTGCCGAGTACGAGATACATTATAAAGACTTGATTTGATTCAGTAGTTCTAGCCTGGGCTTCAACCCACAATCATCGGTTAAGATTCATGGGTTCTCGCTACTTGGCCATCTCGGCTCCATATTTAATTATTTTATTGATGTCATTCATTATCTTGGTTTTTATTTTAAAGCTTTCGCTTTTATTCAATAGTTTGAAAAAGATCTGATCTATGACGGCAAGGGTACCGCTGATTTTTTAGTGGGTATTCCGATGACTGGGGCGCACTCGGCACCCTGGACATACGGCGAGCCCCACAAACGCGTAAGGCATTTTTCCAGTGTTAAAAAAAAGGTTTATCTTAATGACGTTTAAGCTTTTCATTTTCGCACATAGTAGCAGTATTACTCTTTAATTACTAACTTGCACATCCAGGAACCGTTCCATGGATGTATAGTCTTTAATATGTACGACGTGGACCCTGCTTATTTTCGCGCCGCCGGTGATCCACATGCTGTGACTCTCCGCCAGAGGTTCTCCAGGTTGTCCCCGGCGCCCTTCGGGAAGTGATCCGTTTCTTAATCGAACGGGTCTCCTTTTTTGGCATTTTCTTTTTATTCACTTACCAAGTAATTTCGTTTGTAAATGTCCACCTTAGACTTAAGGCTGAGCTTATTATTATATAGTGTATTATTATAAAGTCTCGGTAGAGTCATGCGATTAATACATTTCCGGGAAATGTCGAAATTGCCTAAGTTAGATCGACTTAGAGAATTTTGATTATAAATGTGATGAAATATAAGATTAGTTTTTTAGGATTTCTTGAAGTTCTCATAGCGTAATAAAATCATTTATTATTTATATTTATAGACTACTATGTACCCGTGTTGGCTTCGTACAATAAGGGTTTACATAAAAAGTTTATATTGAAGACACAATACAAAGAAAAAATCTTTTTTTTTTCTTTTGGACTAGAAACCTTCTTTGACATAGTCAGAAGAACCCATTTTTTCAATCGATTCGGTTGAATTAACGATGTAGGGATTGTTAAAAGACAAACATAAAAACAATATTTAAATAGAAAATTAATTATAAAATGTAACATAATACGTTTTTCAAACATATTTGTAAGAACGAAACCTAATGAGTTATAATTGGCAATTAACATAAATTTAATAATGTAAAGATTAATACAATTAAGACACTCCCTTCGTACAAAGGAAGCAAAGTTTAATGTACCCAATGTTTGATTGAGATCTTCATTTGATTAAATTATTACAATATCATATTGAATATTATATTTTTATTATTTTTCATTGTACAAATGCATACGTCTATAATTCTATACTCTAAATGATTTTTTTTTAAATTAATATCTAAGAGGTAATATCATTTACCTTTTGTTTATATTAACATAGGTTAATCACATAATCTTATTTATTGTAAATCATTTTTCCAACCAAATAGTTGCTAAAAATAGAGATACAGACAAACACGTCAAACTTATAACAACACTCGTTTTGTGTCGGGGGGGTTAAAAAAGTATTCGTTTTGGTTACAGATACTGATACTGCTGATTACTTAATGCCGTATCGATCGGTGGTAGAGCTTTGTGCAAGCTCGTCTGGGTTGGTACCACCTACTCATCAGATATTCTACCGCAAAACAGCAGTACTTGGTATTGTTGTGTTCCGGTTTGAAGGGTGAGTGAGCCAGTGTAATTGCAGGCTCAAGGGACATAACATCTTAGTTTCCACGGTTGGTGGCGCATTGGCGATATAAGCGATGGTTAACATTTCTTGGAATGCCATTGTCTATGGGCGTTGGTGACCACTTCCATCAGGTGGCCCATACGCTCGTCCGCCTTAATATACAATAAAAAAAAAGATAATAAACTTGTTTACGAGATGTATAATTCAAAAGCTTTTCCACTGAATAAGTTTCGTAACTGTCACAGTAGCATGTACAAGTGTGCATTTACAAGGGTTACGTAACCAAGGTTACCAAGGTTACATGTCGAACGCGAATGTCAATCTCAAACATTGATTATTATTTTCTATTCTATTCTACTAACGTAAAAGCCACTTGTCTAGGCCCCCAGGCGTATGTTAGAAAATGGTGTCTCTCGACGGAGTGTCCGTGGCATGCGTTGTCTAAATTGATACATTTATCTACATGAAAATATTGGGTTTTTTTTATTCCAGGAGGTCAGTGTTATCCTCATTATCAATATTAAACGAGAGTGGGCTTTTTTTACGCTTTTATATCTTAATTACTGAACCGACAATCATGGAACTTTGCAAACACGTTGTGAGGGGTACAGAAAAATACATAGCGTACCTAACACGTGGCCGAAGCCGCAGGCGGTAAACTAGTATAACAATAAAATACTCATCATTAATATTAAAAGAAAAAAACATATCGTTATTTGAAATATTTTTTATATTTTAAAACAGTATTTTATACAGCTGGATCCGATCGTTTTATTTTAACTGGCGTACCTTTACATGTAAACTTTGTTAGTCTTAATTGGACGACGCGGTTCAGTTCAAAAGCATTGATAGATTTCAACACTCAAGTTTTCTCGTTCAATTCAATAGTAAAACGTTTAAACCTATCAAATTGTAAACAATAACAGTAAATATTTATTGAACGTTAGGGTTTATTGGGTAAATTTAAATATTGCCGTAGGATCTACACCACATTATAACATATTCTTGTAGTAAACAGAATAAAAACATTCAATATACTATATAAAAAAAAATGTACAACTTGTATTTTGGGAAAATTTCTACAATGTGCATTCGATAATTGTCGAAGCGGTTTCAAACTTCACTTTCATCTAAATTATTTAATTGTTAATCACGTGATAAATCGAATACGTATGAGTATGACATTTTCATATATTCTAGTCTTGTCTGTTAACAAAATCATGGATATTACGTGCCTTAAAGAAGATTCAAAGAAGAATAGGTTTAAAGAAGTATTAGTGGTTGAATAAAAACAAAACAGCTGTTTTAGGATTTATTTTAAGAAAAATTAAACAAAACAGTAATACCATCATTTCGAACATACGATTTCCAGATCAGATTTCAGAGAGAAGAATAATAAAAGAACTATCTTGCAATGTAAAATAGAAAGCGGTATGATGTGACTTAAGCTACAGGATAGATTATAGGAAGCAACAAGGTTGATAGATTTAGACCTGATACTGAGGAAAATAATAGATCAAAAAATTCCTAACAAGTTGGCTTATTAAAACAGATAGCCCTGTCGGATAAGCATTTGACCTTGCATTTATTTTAGGTAGAAATGTTATTGCACTAATCTTTAGAGGGGCCCAGTGGGAGTCTAAATTCAAAATGGCGACCACAGACACCCGCGATAGCCGCCATCTTGATTTAGAGGTATTACCATTTTTCGTTAATAACTTGTACGTTTTCAACTTTTCACTTTTCTCTACATTTTATTTCTTGCCCATTTTCATGTACGATCAATAATTTCGGAATTAAGCGGGGAAAAAGGCTAAGTGTAGTTATGGAATTATCTCGTTTATTATTAACTTTAGGGCTTAATTGTATATATACAAATTTGTTGAAAACTAAAGGAAAGAACGAAGACCGAAAAAATAAGGCACATTTTAAACAAAGATGTAGACCAAATTGTAAGCGAACGGAACGAACAAAAGAACCGTAGAAGCGTAGGTAGCTCACCCGAGTCCCTCCGCACGGCTCGGGTGAGATCTACGCCGCAGACACGACTGTAACCGAAATCGGTCAAGAGAATATAATGTCAACAAAGTCGGAGAAGATTATTTATTACTAAAAAAAATCCGGGTGATTTTATACAAATCAAAACTCTTTAAAAGGGTTTCGTAGATGAGGACAACGTTTACTTACAAGCCCATATAAGCAATTATGTATATTCAAATACTCAATTATAATTGAACATAAGTTACATTTACAACAAATTTACTTGAAGCGCGTAAAAAGCTTTTAGCTTAAAATAACTCATGACAAATTGAATACAATAAAATAAGAGGTATGAACTTTATTTTACAAATTTCATAAATTATTTTGAAGTAGCAACATTATTGTATAATACATTAAATGTATTAAATGATTTTAATAGCTTCTAAAGAAAACATTTTTAGTAAAATTAATTTTATAAATTGGAACGGAAAAAGTTTATGCCTCAAACAGAAACAAGTAGGACGTATATATGAAAAGTATTACATTTAGTTTTCCACTAAATTTATATCTAAAAATAAAATTGGAGTGTCTGTGTGTGATTTCAAAATACCCGTCTCTTTTTAAAGCTTATATGGCTATTTGCGATTTACCAAAACCAAAACAATATTTTTTTTTTGTCTGTCTGTCTGTTTGTCTTATATACGGCTAAAATTACAAATTGAAGTAACTAAATTATTATAAGAAGTATTTTGAGGTTCCGTTTAGTATTTGTTTAATTAAAATCGATTGAGTTTTTCAAAAGTTATAAACACATACGTATTTTTGTTGTTATTAGGTCCTTACATATGAAATTGGCGTTTAGTACGGGAGGAATATAAAGCCAATTTTTTATTTTGTAAAGTATATTTAATTAATCAAAGTATGCACCGTTGTTATCTACGCACTTTTGCCTAAAAAGAAAAATATTAAAATTACCTTTACTAAAAAAACCATGGGGGGCGAGAATCAATAAACCTCTATCGGAGTTGAATTTTTCTTGTTGCAAGAAGTTGTCCGAATTCCGGAGAAAATGGTAATCTGTTGGAGCAAGGTCCGGGGAGTACGGTGGATGTCGCAGACATTCCAATTGTAGCTCATCTAAGTGGTTGTTTGTTGTGCAGTGTGTGGTCTTGCGTTGTCGTGAAGCAGCAGTGGCCTAGAGCGATTGACCAATCTCGGTTGTTTAGCGGCTAGTTCTTCCTTCAAGGTTTGCAGATGCTGACAATAGATATCTGCCGTAATCGTTTTGCCAGATTTAAGAAAGCTGTAGTGAACGACACAGGCGCTAGTCCACCAAACACTCACAAGTAACTTTTTCTGAGTCAATTTTCGTTTGAGCCAGGATTTGGCTGGGTCTCCAGGGTTCAGCCATTGCGACGAGCCCTTCCGATTATCGTACAGTATCCACTTTTCATCATTCGTTTTCAAGATTGGTGGCTTTTCTCATACTGGAAAAACGCATTTACGCGTTTCCCCCACGTTAAGTGAGGGTCTATATGAGGCTCGCCGGCGCCGAGCAATTCAAAGCCCAAACTATCATTTATACTTTACTTATAGTTAAGTGAGAGCGAAGCCGCGGGCAACTGCTAGTTTAATTACTGATTTTTACTGATAGTTAAATTTATGATTTAAAAAATACATCATCATCATCATCAACAGCTAATCGTAGTCCACTGCTGAACATAGGCCTCTCCCAAGGTGCAAAACTCCCGGTCCTCAACGTTCCACATCCAGTCGGTACCCGCCACTTTCTTAAGTTCATCGATTCACCTGGCTAGAGGGCGCTGTTACGCTGCGTTTGTCGGTCCACGGTCTCCAATTTAGGACTCGTCTGCTCCAACGGCCATCGGTCCTACGACATACGTGCCCACTGCCACGTCAGCCTGCTAATTTTGCAAGCTATGTCGGTGACTCCCGTTCTTTTCCGGATAATCTCATTTCTGATCTTATCCTTCAAAGATACTCTGAGCATAGCTCGCTCCATAGCACGCTGAGTGACTTTGAATTTGTGGACTAACCTAACCCGCAATTAGTGTTCACGTTTCGGCACCGTATGTCATGGTAGGTATGACGTAATGGCATGACGAAGGCTGCTAAATGCTGCCCATCCCAGACGAATTCTTCGATCGGCTTCCTTCTTGAAGTTGTTCCAACCGACTTATATGACCTGTCCTAGGTAGGTATATTCACTAATAACTTCGAGAGTTTTCCTTTCGACGTTTATCGGTCCCGGTACGACATGCCTATTGAATATGACCTTGGTAGTGTCCAAGTTCATACCGAGACCTACACGCCGGGAAGACTCGCTTAGGGTACGCAGCATTGCGGTGAGTTGCTCCAGCAACTCTGCAATGATGTCGATATTATCGGCAAATCGTAGGTGTGAGATGTACTCGCCGTTTACATTGACTCTTTTTTTTTACACCTTCAATAGTTTTCGCAGCGCACGCCAAATAATGACTTTTATAGGCAACAATTTGATACCTTGGGTTACATTGTTCCATTTTAGGTAGGGATCTCTAATTTTTAGCCTATGTAAATACTCGGTAAAGAAGAAATTTATAATGGTGAAAGAATTTTTAAAATTGGTCCAGTAGCTTTTGAGTTAAATCGTAACAAACAAGCAAGAAATCAAATCTTTCCTCTTTATAATATTAGTATAGATGTTTGATATCAAAATCAGTCCATTGACTAGTAGTACTAATTTTCCACAGCTGGACAAAGAAGAATGTCTAGAACTTATTCGACGAAGCGTCCTAAGAAATTTATTTTAAAACATTTACCGACGACCACAAAATGAATTATAAACACATATTAATCACATAAAAATGATCTAATTTGAACTCACTATCTTCTATTAAAATCTACGTGTCTACGCCCTCGGTCGTCGCGGCTAAATGTTAGTAATAATTAATAAAAAATAATTTAATTCAGGCAAAAAGTATTCTATAGTTAAAAACGTGTTCGTTTGATTGTTATGGTGAATTTAATGGATCAAAGGTGAAATTTAAATGTAAGATGTTAACTGACGATAACGTGGTCACAATTAGGACTATTATTCGAATAAATTTCTAAAGCGGACTTACGCTCGTAGTTATTGAGTGTTTACGGATTCAAGATCAAGGTTTAGTAAATGAGAAAAGAATGTTTTTTTTTTTTAATCGTACCAATACGGACTCTTAATTATGAAGCAATGATAATTCTCTCTCATTATAAATCGTATTTATATTTTAGTACTCGTAACAAGGCACCAACACTTTTTAGGCGAATTTTCGAAGTGCTCTAAGGCCCGTACAACTGTTTATATTAGTTTACGAATTCACAATATCGCTGACTTATTACCTATTAATTAATATTAAAAATATATATAAATAACGATGATGAAACAGCTTTTGGAGTGATTAGTATTAGTGGAAGTTGAATTAATTGCTTTCTTATAATTTATTAGACTTTTTATGCTGAACGTATCTTTAACGTGTATTTTATTTACGAATATAGAAACTTTTTTAACAGATTGACGTAAGACCGGTGGATTTTTGTTATATAATATAACAGTTACATTTGATAAACGTTTTATAACGTCACTTCTGTACATACTATGGTCAAGTATTCAAACAAAGTTATCCTATTCTTATCACTTAAATGTGAGATCTTGTGGGAAAAGCCCAGGAATGAATCAAATTCTATTAATAATAATATATTCCGAAATTCCCGATAAACCTTATTATATACAAAGCCATTATCTTTTATTTTCGTTTTGAGAGTTTATCAGATCGTCTAGTAAGGTTAATACTAATATTAGCTCAGACATTTATCTATTTATTTTATTATATTATTATTATTCATTACATTAAAAAACACAAAGCCACTTCATACTACGCTACAAGTACACTAAGTAGATGCTTATTAATAAATTCTAAATTAAATTTATCAACAATGAAGTTGCCATTATTTCAAATAAAAAATACGTTAATTAAAATAATTACTACTAGAGTTCTGGCAATATTTAGCAGAACGTTATTCTCAGAGCGCGTCAGTAATTCGATGTTGTTTATTTGTCGTTTAATGGATTCCATTCAAAAATATTAAATTTAAATTATTATTTTCGTATGAAGAATTATATATTCGTAACTACGTATGCCATCTTTTTACTTCTATTGTTATAGAATATAGATAAAAGTTTAACAAAGCGATAATTAACTAGATTCATTAGTCGAAATTAATGATTTATAAAATACGCCTACTGAATTCACAATATAAATAAAATTGTATTGCCAGATTAGATTGTAACTATATTTGAATCCCAAGTTCAAATAGTCTATGATCTGCGTCGAGAAAGTCATCAGTCAATAATCGATGATAGCTGCATGTATCGTCATTGGGTAGCGGTTGGATGAATGGATTATTTATCGATTGTGGTTAAAGCCAAAAAAGTTACTGTTATTTATCAATGTTACAAATAGCTTATTAGTTTGATAATATTGGAAAGTGTGATAAATTTCGCAATATGTTTAATGAATAAATTTACGTTTGCATATCGTTGTTTGCGTATCGTCGTATCCTATTTATTATAAATGCGAATGTGAGTTTTTTGTGTGTTTGTTTGTTAGGCTTTCACGCCTAAACTAATAAACTTATTTTAAAAAATTCTTTCACCTATGGAAAGCTACATTATCAGCGAGTACCATAGGTTAAATTTTGTCCCCGTATTCCCACGGGAACGGGAACTACGGTGAAACCGCGAACAAAAAGCTAATTTTATAATAAAAATGGCATGTCTATACTTTAAAGATGAACGTTCTAAATTAATTAATAAGTCGGGTAATTAAATCATTAACATATACTTATAAATCTTGGCACTTTAAACGATATAATATCTTGGCTAAAACAACATGACGTCCATAAATGTCGATCAACATCTACTAATCTTTTATCTTGCGTTTAAAATTTTTGTCAGTGATGTCTATAGCCTAACAAGTAGCCTAGACTATTGACTAGATACAATCTTGTAACATGTCTAAGTTAAGTTATTATGCTAGATATGGTGTTCTTACATAAGGAACAGGTTGGTTGTAGCAGTTAAGCTATTTAGTCTGAACCGTGGTTTGTCCTATCTGCAAGGGTCTCGGAATTCGGAAATTGATTAAAAATTAAAGGGCTATTTTATAGCATTTTAATTGATGATATTTCTCTAAATCTGACAATATCATGATCATTTTTATTTGATGACGGTCTCAATTCAACCCGTTAATTATTATATGGATACCAAAATCAAAATCAAAGACGTTTAACGTTATTTTTGTAGGTACCGTAAGAAAAATAGTATACCTTATAACCATAATAAAAAAATCATTATATTTATTTCAGCAGTTATAAAAAGAATGTAAATGTGAAGATACGGTTCTAAACGAAGTTGATGATAACCGGAAGAATTGTTATTAACTCAACGCTCCCGTTTTATCGTCATATAGACCGCATAGTCATAAACAGATTTAAAATTCCTGGTTGTGTATTGCGCGACTATAAATACTTTAATAACGATTTTACTAAAATTACTCTTAACGATATTTTATTACGTAGTATTTTATAATACTTTAACAATACTAGGGATACCGGAATACTCTTGTGTTTGTCAACCGATTGCCTTTTTGTTTTTGTTTGATTTACGAGTACGATATTAGTGAGAAGAAAAAATGAAACATTTCAATATATGTTTTCCTCAAATTTTCAATAATTGTTAAAAGTTTCGACCACACATTTATTTGAATACTCGTTCAGTTCGATTGTTAAATTCAAGTCGAAATTTTTGAAACAAGATCTGTTATTTTTATGCATATGACTTTAGCTTTAAATGTTTTTAGAGGGTTATTAGTTAAACAATGATGTGTCGTCATATTTCAAATGTCGCATTAACAGTTTCAAAAAGAGAAAAAAATGTGTTTAACTAAATAAAGTGATTGCCGCTAAAAGAAATAGCTTAGAGAGCATTTATGCTGTATGTGAAGTACAGGTGATATGCGATAGAAGATATAGTTTATATAGGAAAAAATGTAGTAAGCGCCAAAAGCTTTTTATTATTAATTACGATATGATCTTGTTTATTTTGATTGACTACACTAAATAATTGTGCTCACAGAAGCTTACGAGTAATTGGAATAAATGTTCTTGGTATTGACATAATTTACTATCATTATTGCTGAGTTTCTTTCGCTGGTTTTACTCAGAACTAAGTGTTTCTTTTGCGAACCGGTGGTAGTTTCTAAGTTGACTATAAATAAACAATATCGTATAAAATATTTGGATTTTTTGATTTTATCGGGTATATTCTGTGTAAAATATACATAAAAATACCCGGGCACCATAAATAAAAAATAAATTAAATAAAAATATCCCTCGATAGTCAAATGACAGCTTTCTTCCAATAAGAATAAATCATTTAAATAACCTAAAAAGAATTAAAAAGTAATCCTAATTCATTTAGTGAACAAGTAGTTACCTAATGGATACGAAATCTGGATCATCGCCCGCAATGAGAATCTCCGTGATAAACTAAAATCTATGCAGTTGAAGATGCAGGCATAAGATAGTATCCAATATGAGTATGAGTAACAGCCCTTTAATTTCCCATTAATATTCAAAGGCCTCTTCAGTAACGGAGAATCTTACTTATTCCAACAGGCTGCTCAGTTCGAGTTGGTTCACTATACTCGCGACAAAGTTGTCTCTGACAAACGCAATTTGGTCCTCAATGTCAGATGAAGTAATAAATAGAAAAAAAAAACAATTTAATTAAGATCTACATTTTCTATTTGTTGAGCCTTAGTATCCCATTTTATTTGTATTATTTAATGACACGTATTTGAAACTACATAACGATTACTATACTAAGCGCTTGAAATGATTCTGACGTGCGTAAGATAGTGTCAAAAGAAGCGAACACGTTTACGGCTCGCTGACGGTCCGAACGTTTTGCTGTCGTTTGATATCCGAGTTTGTATTTATTGAAGTGAAATAAAAATAAGTCGTTTGTTATCTTTATACATTTAGCAACGATTTTAAAATTATTATTTCATCGCAGTTACGTTTGCATATAAGTTTGCATTGGGTTTCAAAACGAAATTTACTTCAAAATCAAAATACTTTAACAGCTGGCTTTTGCGAGGCGGATAAATGTTTTTGCCCAGTATTAGACCATGAGGCCTAAGATGCAAGATGATGCCAATCGAGGTACCACCAACATGGATTTTATCCTCATAACCTCTTTATTTATCCTATCGCCACATGGGTTATTATACCCGCATTTTCAGAGTAGGCACGTACATGGGCGAAGTAGCCACCGTTTTTTTTCATGTTGGTAGGTATTGACGATTTTTTTTTTTTTTGGTTTATTAGTGTTTTTCAAATTCTTAATGACGTTTATGGTTGAATATCCTTCTGGGCGAACACAAGTGAATAGAAATGAAAACGAAAACACTCATAATTATCTAAATAAAGATCCGAACTGATTTAAAATTAAAGATATAATTTAAACAAAAACATACTTTATCAAATTCACTATTAGGAAAATAAAAAATAAAATTAAATTAAAAATGACATTACCATTCCTTGATTATTAATTCCCTATTATGTCATAACTGTATAAAGCAAGAATGATTTATTATGAAATATATTTGAGGCTCGAAATAAATTCAGAATAAAATGCGTTATCGCTGTATCAGGCGTAAAATTATAAATATAAAAATTCACAAAGAGTAAAAAACTGTCAGTATCCGGACAAAGTTAAAGTTTAATTAATGGCAAATTTAATTTAGAAAGAATATGTAAATATTTTTTTGATTTGTGCCTGACAAACTCTATCGTTTGTAATAGTAACAAACGATATATTTTGTGTTTCTATAAAAATAGATACATCAGTCATTTTGGTAATGTACAAATTTAACATGGAATATTTTCGTGTATCTGAAATATTTTTTGACAGAATTCATAACGAAACTTGCCCGAAAGAAATTTCGCATTGGTATTTACTGGCATTAACTACTGTGTACAACATATAATGTATAATCCACATCCGTCCTGAAACTACGGACTTATTATAACATGAAAGCTAATTATCAAACCAATTAGTGGTTTTGCGTGTGCGTGTATAATATCAGTATAGTTATGATTAGTTTGATATCTGGACATGGGAAAAACTTTAATACTCGATATTATTATTGTATGTGTTGTAAATGCACCTGATGATTATACCAAATCTTCCTGTTGCCCTTGGTGCCAGGTTTCCAAAGCTATATTTTTTTTGCTTACCAACATCGCCATACGTTACATCACAAACACAATCAGTTAATTGAGTCTAAATCATTGTAAAATACAAAGGGTAAAAAAATACTGAATAAATCTCGCATCCTAGGGCATAAAGGATCGCAGTAAAATTGGAATAAAAAAGTTATGCCGAGCAATCAGAACTATCAAGTTAGGCGACAAAGTACTCTCTACGTGGTCGTACAAACTTCAATATTTGTGATAGGAAACTGTTAATGAGAGATATAATATTACACAGACAGGTAATTAAAGTGAAACAAATTTTACTTTAAAAAATAACCTTATTTTATATGTTTGTACTTGACAAACTTATATGTATACTAGTAATTCGCCTGCGACTTCGTCCGCGAAAATTTAAAAACTGTTATATAATGTAAATGAGTAAATTAGTATTTACACGTACATAATCAACCTTAATTATTAAACTATTTAAATGGATCAGGATTAATATCATCATACCAATATCAAGACTATTCGATTCCACCCGTATTTGAACTTAATAATTTAAACGAAAACTTTTATTGTGGCTTAACTATAAAAGTTAGGCAAATACTATCGCGGTCTTTTTGTGAGCAATCATAAGTACTATTAATATATAGAACATTATTTTATATATCGTCAATAGTTTTCGCATCGCACGCCAAAAATGACTTTTATAGGCAACATTTAGATACATTGGATTATATTGTTCCATTTTAGGTAGGGATATCTAATTTTTTGGAAAATATAACTTATGTTACTCGGTAAAGATGTAGCTTTCTAATGGTGAAAGAATTTTTAAAATCGGTCGAGTAGTAGAACAAACAAAAAACCAAAAATATATTTTCTCTTATATAATATTAATAACTTCATTGAAACGGGAATCGCTAAATAATAATAATATTTCTTTTATCCATGCAATTATTATCGTTAAGCCCCGCTGCCTCGTCCAACGTTTCACCTGGTGTAATATGTATATTGTAAAAGTACAACTCACTACTCGAAACTCGAAACTCGATAACAAACGACCCTGATAAGTCAGAAAGTGACATTGACTACAATAATCATAATATTTAAGGGAGTGGACCCTTGTCTACGGTGCCGTAGCAGGGTTCCGTGTACGGTCCATCGCAATGTTTTGCTGTTGCTTCCATTAGTGAAATTAAAAATTCGATATATATAAATTGTCAGTCATTTTTATTAACACGTGCGAACTAAGCAACAGCAAATCTTTGCGGTGCATCGTACACGGCACCGTGCGTTATACGGTGGCTGGTGCCGCACCGTAGACATGTGGCCACGCCCTAAGGGATACACAGTATGTTGGATTATAACGATTTAGGGTCGAGTGGAGCGTTATCGAATTTGTTTCTAATAGAGGTTTGCCTGTTCTTGTTTACTTGCCTTCAGTGGGCGTAGTTTGTTGGCTGGAATTGATGCGCGGACGCTCCTCTCCGGCTGCGATATGCTTTCCGGTCCTGCGGGCTACGGGCCGCAACTCCCTGTCAACATCACTGCCATCTTCTTCTTCATAACCATAATCCATTTCTGTAAAACGCAACATTGTATTCATACATAGAACAACGGATATTTAATACTATAATCTCTTCAACGTATAATGCTCAGCAGTTGTTTTCAAGTAAAAGATTCTTGCCTAATTTTGCCCATTGTGAAATGCGGGATTTTAAAAGTTTATTGAAAAAAAACATATGTTTTCTTAAGTTACTAGAGTTTAAAATTTCATTTCAATAATGTTTATTTTTTATTTTATAATTAACTAGTTTATATGGCTTCATCAGCGTGAAGGGGAGGGGGCAGGGTTTATAAAGGCCGATGAGCAAATGGGTAAGCGGATGAAGAAAAAAAGCGGTCACCGTCGTCTAAAGACATCGGTGCCGCGAACACTTTTTAAGACATACGATAAGATTGGAACCTACCCCGACAGCACACGGAGTAAATACGCTTTGCAACACAAAACATATATATTTTGATAATAATTCAATATCACATTTGTCTACTTATTAAACGTGAACGTTATTTCATCAAAATATTACTTTTAAACTTCAAGCTTGTTATTTACCTTCACCAGTTAAATTGTTCTCTCACTAAAGTGAAGTGTGACACAAACAAACGATATTTAAAATCAAAGAAGAGGTGCAAGAACTAACTCGGAAACACAGTATTGTGTTATTTTAATATATCTCGTCCATCATTTTAATGAATACGAGTGTTGAATACACTCGTATTCATTAAAATAAATATATAAAATGAAGCGTGTTTTATTCCATTCACTTGAAATCAATCATAATGAAATGAAGTAAATTCTTCGATTAATTAAATACTGAATAAAATTGCCTTTGTTAATTAATTTTTACTATTTTCATCAAACTTTTTAGGATGCAATAAAAAAATAACCAATGCAGTGAGTTTTTATTATTATTAAGCTACCTGCTCGTCCCGACTTCGTGCGGGTAAAATAAAGATTAACCGCCTTATTCATAAACTTTATTTAACTGGTGATTAGATAAACAATATTTTGTCTTCTTCTTTCGTATGTCAAATCAATAATGACAGAAAGAGACAAATCAGTATTTAGCTAAGCAGTAACTAAGAAACGTTTATAAAGAAGCCCGTTAATCTTTACTGGGTGGTAGGGCTATGTGCAATGTACCCGTTTGGGTAGGTACCACTCACTCGTGTATTAAACCGTTAAACAGCAAGACCTTTTTGTGTTTGGGTTAGAAGGGTAAGTGGGCCAGTGTAACTACAGGCTTAATGGAGATCTTACGGTTGGTGGCGCATTGACGATGAAAGTAATAGTTAATATTTCTTACAGTGCCAATGTGTCTAGGCGATGATGACCATTTCCATGTGCCCTATCTACCCTACCGCCTCCCTATTTTATAAAACCATAACCCATGAGATATAAACATTCGCCAAACAGTCTATTCGCCCGTATTAGATAAATGCATCGCATAAGTACCGCGTATTTTGCATGCGTTTATTTCAATACTAATGTTTTGCCCTCGGTTTTACCCCCGTAGCTTCCGTTTCCTTGGGAATACGGGGACAAAATGTAGCCTATGTTTCACGCTGATAGATAAATGTATAATAATAGTCCTCCTGACCGAATTCGGCAATGGCGGCCAATCTCAAGAGAGATTAGCCAACTGCGCAGGACATATTATAGTGCACAAGTGTGTGCGCAAGCACAGGTGCACTCTCTATTCCCTTACTCTTATAACCTGATGGACCGACAATCCGACACGACCAGAAAGAGTTCAGGCGCAGGACCAACGACTTTATATGCTTTTCAAGGCACGGGATTGTATACACTTCCAACTTCCAGACTCCGGGTTGCTACTGAGAAATTTCTACAGAAAATCTCAATAACATTTTATTGGCCCGACCTGGGAATTAAACCCAGGACTACCGTGTCTGCGGCCTTACATGTAGCCATTAGACCAACGAGGCATAAATGTATAATGCATAGTTATACACAAAGAAAATATTTTTATTTGGTTTTTCTTTCCACTTCAGTTGCTCTATTTAAATTTTAAAAGTATAAATCAATTATTTCCTCTTTATTTTACTTTTTGTAAATGCGTATTTTATATATATATATATTTTTATATAATATATTTTTTTAATGAATACAAGAAATAAATAAAAATAAATCTATAGAAACAATGACATAATTAAATACTTATAAACTTTTAATTTTTATTAAATATGTACTAACAGACATTACATACTATTTTTTGTTTATAATATACAAAATATGTACATTTATATACAGTACAGCATATATATCAATATATAAATACAAATACATATACAGTATACACACATAAATGTAAAGGACATGGCCAATTTCTGTATGGCGGTTTGCATTTAATTCACACCAATGAGCTGTGGTGTTTTATATTCGTGAATATTGGGAAATTAAATTGCTATGAATAAAAAACTCAAAAAACTTTGCATCACAACAGAATAGACGTAAACATTTTCATAAAAACCTCTAATAAGATTGCTTTCAATCAATATAGATTATGATTTTGCTATAAAAATGTCAAATGGCTTGATAACTATTAATTTTTTTCTGTGGTCAATGATGGTGGAAGTTGACAAACGGTACTTAAAATTAATCTTGCATTACATAATATTTTGAAATAAAAAATCACAAGTTCAGAGAGGTTAAAAACTACGTAGTAATTCATTTTTTCAATTTTTATTGTACAATATATTTACTATCTATATGTGCGTGGAATGTCCTTTTTTGGTCACCTCATTTATATAATTAAATTAGACAAAATACTTTTTACTGGGATATACGGGTGACCACTCTGCGCTCTGTCTCAAAAATGTTCAATCGGATAAAATTAAATATCCTAGAATTTATTAGACTACCGGGAAGTAATTGATACGTCAGCAATTAACCCAATAAAGCCTTCATTGGAAGTGATCTAAAATGGCACTCGACTTAACCCGATACTCAAGTTACCAGAATCGCCCGAGGTAAATGTACATTCGAAGTTAAATGTATTCTTGATACATGAATGAAGTTATCGCTATTGGTATGCGTACTATACAAAGATGGCTTTAAGCCCATGTACTTAGAAATTGTTGAATGGAAAAATGAGCACAATGTATTTTCTTTTTTCAAATTTATAAAATCGCATTCTCAATGTAATAATTCAGGTTTATCACGTAATAACTATTTAGACATTTGTTAAAACAATCAATGAATCACAAATCTGTAGTGTAACTTAACTGCTGAATTGAAAAAAAAAAATATATATAACAGGCAGTCATTGGGACTGCTGATAGAAGTAAATACTTGAAACTGTTACATATATTTGTCCAATTTCCACATCTATTGGCATTCCAAATAGTAATTCTATCTCTTTTCATTCGTCAGAATGAACAGTATGTCGCTAAATCGGTCCAAAATAAAAGCTGTTTAAGCTGCTTAATTTAAATAAATGACGGTTAAATATTTGTATACGATACTGTTAGTACATATTTCAAATACTTAAATTGCAACACGTTTAAAGAAGCTTACACTTTCTACTTTAATTTTACTCTTATAAAACCGCATCGGCGCGCAAGATAACGACAGCTATTCGATATGCCACGTGATCAAAACTGACAAATGGAATTACGAGTAAATGGAACGATTGATCAATCGTTCGACATTGTTGCTAAAACGCTTTCCACGTATTTTTTAGGTGTAGGAAAACAGTTTGCGTAACTATTTTGTGTAACGGTTTCTGTATTTTTTTATGACTAAGTATTAAATTCATATTATATTAAAGTCAACTGTATTAATCTATATATATAAAAATCTCGTGTCACAGTTTTAGTGTTTATACTCCTCCGAAACGGTTTGACCGAATTTGATGAAATTTTAAATGTATATTCTGTAAGTATGAGAATAGGTTTATAACTAATTTTTATAATCCCAAGAGCACCACAAATTTTTTTTTTCAGTTTTTGGACAAATTCTTTTATTTTAATTTTTTTATTATGTGGCATTAAAAATACATACAACCCTAAATTTTCACCCTTCTACCATCAACCCCTATTTTTTAATAGTGATATTAGTAATTCAATCATTTTCAACCTCGGTCGATAACTGGATCAATTAACACTTGATCAGTTATCCCCGTCAGGGGTCTATTGGTGTCACTTCTCACCATGTAAGCAGCACGGAGTAGGGATGGGAGCGTTCACCTGTCTCTCTTGCAATAAGCTGTATCTCATTTCTTACACAGTTTTCGGACAAAAAAATCTGCCATTATTATTGTTTGTACATCGATCGCAGTAGTGACCTATACAATTATCATTTTATCATTTTCGTGTCATTCTCAACTAAATTTATTATAATATTGCAGTGCTGTAATTATTATTATTATTAATTATTAATATTAAGAGTATTTCTACTATATTATTCTTAAGAAAATATTGTAAAAAGTAAGTTAAATAACAAAAATGTGTGTGTACTTTAGACATGCGTTAGACCTTTTATAATAAAAAAAAAAACAAATAATGGGCCAACTTTTTCAAAAAGGTCTCTATCATAGTGTGGCACCATTGTACGAGGAGCATGAGCACATAGAAACCGTAGAGAGAACCTAAAAATATAATTAAAAACGTGCGATCGCGGGACCCCGGAAAGGACGAAGTTCTTTGCGATATTTTTTTTAAATTCAAACCCAATTGTGTTTTAAAATGTAGATTTTTAATTATTATATATTTGTCACACTCCCGTGCCACGAAAGGCACGTAAAATCGTTGGTCCTGTCTCTTACCTGAACTTTTCCGTTCGCGTCGGCTTACCGTCCTATCGGATTATGAGAGTGCACCTATGTTTACGCACACACTTTTGCACTATAATACGTCCTGTGTAGTTAGCAAATCTTTCTTGAGATTGGCCATTGCGGTCGAAATCGGTCAGGAGGAAATTATTCTTCGGAGTGTGCTGCGTGGGGCCTCAGAGGCATACCCTGGCGACGATAGTCGCTGATCTCTCGCTGCCAAGCGTGATTAACGCCATGTTGGAAATGCGCCATCGCAAAAGGAGGCCGCGGAGCGGCAGCACGAGAAAAATCCCTTCGCTGATTCGATCCGTTGAAGAAAACCGGGGAGAAGGCGTAGGTGCTATGCGCACCTCAACAGCCACCGGGGCTAAGGGGGTTACCTGTATCCGAGAACCTCGGGGTGTCACGGTAGCATGCGCAAGCGATCCCGTGGCGCCCCCCGACCAGACGGAGGGGATACCGCTGTTTTTTTAGTGGTTATTCCGGCACCTTCAGCGCCGGTGAGCCCCACATTAATGGGGGGAAACGCGTAAATTTATTTTTCAAGCGAAAAAAAGGAGGAAAAGTTTCTTACTTTTTTATCACACCAAAAAGCGTTGGCCTTCTTAATCAACTCTCCCTTTCACATGTGTATATTTTATATTATTTTTATTATGTTTTCAATGCAAAAATGTGAAGTAAGAATTAAATATGATAAATTTCATTTAATACTTTAGGAAAATAATAGTAATAGTAATTTATTCAAAATTAAATATAAAATAGCGAATTATAAGTCAAAAAAAGAGTTCAAATTATATTTACATTTGTATAGAATTGAGGTCATCTCATTGGCCGCACACAATCCTTATTGTCAAATCTGAAAATTTGCACACATACACATACATACACATACAACCGCTAGAATAGAAAGAATCAGTAAGAAAGAAAGAGGGGAAAGGTCGCTTGGAGAACAACGCTTTTTTGTTACATGACAATTTCTGCCAGGTGACTCTACTTTGCAATAGTAAAAGAACTTTGTTCCAATAAATGAATAAATATGTAGAGCATGTTGTACTTTACTTTATGCATTATTATTACATGCCCTGTACCAAACACACATACACTGTACTGTATGGGCGAATGTTTATATCTTATTGATTAAAAAATGCACGGGATAAAATCCCTATTTTACCCGTACGAAGTCGGGACGGGCAGCTAGTATTATATAAAATTTGCTAAAAAAATCCTTTCGAAAAATATTGAAACCATTAGTCCAAGCCCACCGAATAGGCTGATACTTTAAGGCCCCGAGGGCCGCCGCGGGGATAAGACCGAATCGTATGCCGTGACGGCAAACCCTCAGTTACTCCTCATTTATCCCTTGTTGTAACGAAGTATATATCTTATATAGTTGATATATTTAATTATTTTGTTAAAGAACTCCTCTTAAACGGTTAGACCGATTTTGATGTTTTTTTTGTATGTTTGATTTGAGTCCATGGATGGTCCCTGGATGGATTGCTTAAATTGGACCCAGATTTGAATCGATAAGCAGACGCTGCGATCGGGTTCCAGTTTTTTTGAACAAAAGTATTATATAATATTCATATTTCACCCATATAAAATCGGGACGGACAGTTAATATATTATTATAATAATTCAAAAATATATTTATTTTTATCACGAAACTTTTTGTTTTAATCCATTTTTATTCTTTAATTATAAATTATTTCAATAACCAATTTGGATGTTCCACATGTACCATTTTTCTAAGTTGTTACCATAGTCACATTAATTTATATAATACACGTATTCACAGCCAATGCGATGCCAACCATATGAAATAAGAGGTTATGTCCCTTGTTCCTGTAGTACACTGGCTCACTAACCATTCAAACTGACAGAACATCAAAACAATTATTGCTCTTTTGCAGTAAAATAATTGAATAGTAAGCGATACCAGCCCACACAGTTCTAACACCAATATAATAATCACCAACTTTTATAAATTTATCAATTATATAAATACCTTCTTTAAATATCTGTCTGTGTTATAATTAAAAAATATAGTATAAAAGGTCCTAATTATTTGGACTAAATTGTAAAATAAATTAGTACTACAGATACCGTAGACATTAATGGACGTTTAATAGAATATGCACGTCAATGCTAGCGGCTTAGCTCTTTATTACCTTATACATCATAAGCAGGGATGTTATTAAAGTTTGACAGGGTGGTCAGTGATGTGAACGTAAATTAGTTTCACCAAGTTGTAGCCATCGACTTCGACCCGGTATTTTTTTCTAAAACTAAACAGTTGCAATATAATAAAATAATATGATGGTTCGATTACTTTTCAAGTAATTTTCTGCCTTTTGTTGTTTTATATATTCGACGAGATCGCGGGAGACGTGATCTTGTATGTATGTATGTTTATAAAACTTAGTAAAGTGACAATTTTTTACTCTTTTGCTCGACAGTTTCTAAATATCTTAATTTTTTTTTAGTGGCCTGATATGATTTGTGGATAATTTTCAAAGAACCACCATTACTGTGGTGTAACCGTTTGAAACAACGAATATAATAATATGCACGCCTACGTCCAATGATTTTTATAAACCGATGAACGCCGGCTGCACGCACGAAAAAGCATGACTCATAGTAACGTTCCGCCTGAGCCCAGCGCGCAAGCGAGAGCGCGGAACAAGCGATAGAGAGGCACGATCAGCCTAAGCGTTCGGCTTGTGACGCATCTATCTCTCTTCCACTCCATCGGCCGATGCGTCCAAGTATTCATCAATGTTTTCTTATAACGTTATCACGTCTCGTTAGTCTAGTGGCTAGATAGATATAAGGCCGCATGGTGACAGAAAGAGAAAATTGAATGTTTAACTAAACGCCAGCTAAACAACGTTTTACTGATAGCCAAATATATTTCTATCGATTTAACTGCCTCGTTGGCAGCAGATCGCGAGGTCCCGGGTTCGAATTTTGGGTCGCACTTCTGCAAAATCCGTAAAAATTCGAGAAGACATTATCACAATACATTTGAGTTAGAACATTATGTAAATAAATTCAAGTTTGCTAAATGTTTTACTTATGCTTCTCTTAAAATGTAAGTCTAATAAAGCAAAGTCTCATAAAAAATTCAAAGGTCTGAGATGATTAACCGTTGTTCACTTGGAATTGAAGTCGCGCATTTCATTTTGGTATGGGTTTTTGCTGTCTCGTTGGGCAGATTATGCACGTATTAAGATATAATAGTCGTCATCCATTGCGTCATGCGCTTTTTCCTTCTTTTATGAATAGAACGAGAGGAAACAGCACGAGATGAATTATAAACTCAATGTAACCTGCCCGAGTTTGATCCAACAATTTTCTGTCACCAAAGACAAAATTTTAACCAACGTAAATAAAATTGTAATTAACATATTATTTACTTTCAAAATCTCATAAATAGACGGTAATAAAATACAACGCTTGAACGCGAATAGCCAAAGCTAAAAATCGGTATTTACCGTATTACTTAATCAATAGAATGTAATAGATTTTAAGAAGCTTTTCCATGAATTAGTTCTGTATTAAGACCAGAGTTCAATACATCCGATCAATATTTTTTTGGTATGTAATAATTTTCTCCCACTATGATATATGATACTAAAAAAACTTATGAAGTAAAGAAACTAAAGTATCTTAAGTGCATTTGCCTACCCGGGAATAATAGTTTTTTTTTTGATAATGCGGAACACGTTTTTTATTAATTTTATTTTATGCAGCAATGCCACATCAATGTAGTTAAGGCTTAATCAGCCATTCAGCTTTTAAGCTGCCGCGAACATAAATTAAATTGTAATACCTTATCGAGTATATCATCGGCTTTGAAACGTGTTGATACCATGTAATGAGCGTTAATTCATACTTAACTTATTATTATAGGTGTGCTAAGTACGTAATTTATTATAGAATACTTTTTTAATACTAAAGTCGCATGTAAAAATCCTCAATTAGTTATATTATTTTAGTAGTATCAGATCAGTACGAGTATTAAAAACACTAAAGTTTTCAAATCTAGAGGCGATCTTCGTTTTGTAATGTTACTTTAAATGAAGAGTAGCAAACGCTGAGTCTTCAACTGCTTTCGATCATCTCGGTTATCATGTCATTATTTAAAACTATATATATATATAATCATATGACTGCCTCGTTGGTCTAGTGGCTAGATATAAGGCCGCAGACCCGGTGGTCCTGGGTTCAATTCCCAGGTCGGGCCAATAAATAGTTATTGGGTTTTTCTGTCAGAAAATTCTCAGTAGCAGCCCGGAGTCTGGAAGTTGGAAGTGTGTACACTCCCGTGCCTCGGAAAGCACGTTAAGCCGTTGGTCCTGCGCCTGAACTCTTTCCGGTCGTGTCGGATTGCCGTCCCATCGGATTATGAGAGCTAAGGAAAAGAGAGTGCACCTGTGTTTGCGCACACACTTGTGCACTATAATATCTCCTGCGCAGTTGGCTAATCTCTCTTGAGATTGGCCGCCGTGGCTGAAATCGGTCTGGAGAACCCCCCCTTATATAAACATATATAAGTAAGTAACATTACATTAGACAATCGCAAGGTCTTCTAAAACGCAAGAATATGTACGGAAATTATTAAATCCAATCGACTCTTTCGAAGTGTCATTATTACTATCTCAATCAAGCAAATAAATACAACGAAACATACTAGGATAAGGCAAATAGGACGCACATAAAAGTTACAAATAAATTAAGTAAATCACGAACTCCGTCCAATCTAATCCGTTAAAAGTTTCCAGCAGCTATCCACTCCACAGGGCAATGTCCTCTTTTAAACTAGCTTGACATTTGAAATTCTGCACATCGATAGGTTTTACTATAATATTTTCTATAAAATCTGACATCGCTCATTTAATGAGTCATTTACATTTATGAATTTTCGCCTGATCGACTTTTTTTATATCTGCTGGGAAGGCAAACGACTCTACTCCACCTGATGGTGTGGAAGCAGTCCAAATGTGACGACGTAAATGGAATAAATTTTAAATGACTATTTCATAATTTGACACTTTATCGATCATTAAAACAAAGTGATAATCATTGTCATTTAACTTTTTGAGATAACTAGGCAAGGAGGAGGAGTTTTAGCTCCTTTAATCTTTGAATGCAAGTAAATAAATATTGGCTGCAAAAGTTAAATTTAGCATGCGAACACAGGCTGTAAGTAGCCGTACTAATTCCACGTCTATAGCATCTGATTATTCATTTCAAGTCAGAAGAATGTAATTAATTTTCAGACATAGTATTTTCTCTTATAATAGGAATATTTTTAAAATATTTTAATATCACAAGATTGTTTACTCTAACAAAGGATTTCCTTCCACTTCCTTCAAGGATCTAGTGATACAAGATGAGAACCTATATTCCTTCAATCAGAAGATGTTATAATAAAAGTGTTAGTTCTTAAACTTTAAAATACAAATGCTTAACCGAAAGCGGTTCCAATTGTTTCATTATTGAATTATATTTGTCTTATTATATTTGTACACTTCGTACTGTACAAATCGTGACCGCGTGGAATGGTGGCAAGAATGTTAGTAGCATTTCCCCTTTGAACCGCAATTTAAAATTCTCTTGGCGAAAAATGAACCAGCAACCCCGTCACCAGTAGAGGCTATAAGACGGGGTGTAATATTTTTGATTACACGATTACTCCAAGATCCAAACGTTTCAACTGCAAACGGAACAAAAAATAATTTGGAATAAGGGGCGAATAATTGTAAAATGAAATACTTGAATAGTTTAAATATCAGATACCAATAAGGATATTCAATTTTAGCATTCGAAAATTGGTGGGTGCTATTTCAGTCAGTCAAGTCAGGTCAGTCAACAACACAACCAAATTCCATGAGAAACATTTCATGTAGTATTCATGATAAACAAAATAGTTGAAGCGAATTTAATGACAAATTAATCGTTTTTTCATTGTTATATAAAAAAAAATTAAATTTGGAATTGATATTAAATTTTAAGATGTCACAATGCAACGTAGAGACTTAAAATACTAGTCAAGTCATTACTTTTTTTCAAATTTTATTCTTTTGATAAAAGAATTTTACAGTTAATATGATATCGATTAATATTAAGGCTTTGATACCATTCGAACGTCGGAATTTACATAAAAAAAAGTTGCAATCGACTGCAGTCATATATGTATTTTATATAATGGAGAATCTTTATATAAGAACCAGTTATCACCAGTGATATATAAAAAAAATTAAAAGGCTGCATGAAAGTGTGATTGAATTTTTTTTATAACAGCGATTCGATGATCGATGGGTGGACGAGAATTTTAAGTAAAATGTCACATTTATACACAATTAGTTACTTGATAATCAAGATATATCATTTAAGAAGTCTTGCTTCTATGACGTGAACGGTGTTTTTTAATTTATTTATTTATATAAAGTTATATACATTTTCATCCTTTTTTATACCTTTTCCGCGAACTATGCAACTCGTTAAATAACGAGGTGTTTTGTTGCTTATCGACTTGAACTGAAATTTATCGCTTTACCTGACATTTTTTAATTCCGCCTGTGCAGGAAAACAATATTGTTTACGCCTCTTTATGCAGAGCTTCTGAAGTTTTACTTACATTACACGAGCTTTAGTTTTTTTCCTTATTGAGGCTTTCATTATTGAGTTAATCCTAACGAATATTATAAATGCGAAAGTGAGTTTCTTTGTTTGTCACGCTTTGACACATAAACCACTAAACCTATTTTAAAAATTCTTTCACCAATGCAAAGCTACATTATCAGCGAGTAACATAGGCTACATTTTGTCCACGTATTCCCACAGGAACGGGAACTACGCGGGAAACCGCGGGCAAAACGCTAGTAATTCCTATAAAGTTATGATAAGATAAATACAGACATAATCAAATCATTAACTATGACACCGAAAGCTTGCTCCTTAATATCTACACTAATATTATAACTGAGAAATTAACTCTGCCTGGTTGCCTGTCTGGTTTGCTTTCCAGTGTACACCACTGAAACTATTGTGATGAAATTTGGTAAAGGTAAAGATCTATGTGCAAATTCTTCAATTTTGAAATTGACGTTCAAAGTAGAAGGCGTTTTGATAATTTGATTCATAATAGTGACATGAAATGAAAGTAATAGCGGCCGTACCAATCTACGGCAACATCGTATAGGTTGCCGTAGGTTGATTGAAATATGAATACTAATATTATAGTTTTTTCACTACAAATAACAAACAAAGATTTAGAGATTCATTCAAATAGACGAGATAATAAATGAAACACAATCAAGTATGTAGTCTTAAATTTTGCAGATAGAAATATAGATTCATTTATTAAGATAAATATGTACGTACTTATTTAAATAGATATAACAGCGCAATTTTAAGGTTTATGCCAACTTTATCTCAAAATAAATAAAAAACAATAAAAAAACCAGATGTAGTTAGTTACAAATGTGGAGTAGACAGATCCAGTTGAGTCACTGCATTTTTTTAACTTGTTGCAATGGCCCACACATATTAATGGATTGGCGAGTAGACTAAGGTCAGCGGTTTTTGCGGTTAAAACAATAAGACTTTTTACTGATGTTGATACAGCTCGGCTTGTTTATTTTAGTTGTTTTCACAGTATAATATCTTACGGCATTATACTTTAGGGTAATTCTGCCGTTATCAATACAATATTTTTGCTACAGGAAAGCACCTTTTCACGCAATCTATATGTCTCCATCATATATCTTCTAGAACTGGAGATAAATAATCTCTAAGGCATTCATTTAGTGAAATTAAAATATTAACCGTTGATTTTCAATACATATTTTGTAATGTTGTATGAGTGCACGTAAAAATATTTTTTTTTTTTTTTTTAGAAAACATGATATCCAAAACGTTTTTACAAGGAACAATCGCAAAATTATTACTATTGTTACTCCATAGAATCAGTAACTTTTTTTTTTGGGCAAATATGGTTTTTCTGCAGTACCTATCCGAGAAAGCGTCGGAAATTACTCTGTTGCTAAATTAAAAAAAAATGTAAAGAAGCGCTCATTTACTGAATGTTATACACAATTAGTGAGTTTATGTATTATAGTACACCTTTTGAATGAAACGATCCTCCTTGTAATTTCTATTTTCAAACAATCACAAAACATGATAAAAAATCCCGCTGAGCTTCTTTCACTGTTTCTTTTCATCACAAATAATACTGGATTGGAAATTATACTGTGTAATTGTCTATGCATATTACAATCGCACCGTTTCCGCGCCAAAGCCGCACTGCTGGTCCTGTGTTCATGACGAAGTCCAGCTCAAATAGTAAACAAAGTGCAGTAGTTCGGTTTTCTCCAAACATAATTAATTGTGTGTGTAAATTTAAAAATAACATTAACCAGAAAATTTTACAATCTTATGTAAGTATAAACAAACTACATTATTTAATTATTTAAAAGAATGATTATTATAATGTAAAACGTAATGTCGACGTGAAAAGCTGTTCAAGCGTTTAGTGTACAAAAAAATTAGGTGAAATTATAACCTGCAGTAGGTCTCTTTTGGTTTTTATTCATAATATTATACAATAAAGTTGCGAACAGATGCCGGTGCAGTAAAGGCGTCGTATACATGGAGTATAATAGCCAATATTGATGTAGTTTTCGAATAATATAACGTTAAACTGATAAGCGCTACACAATGATTAAATAAACTTAAGTTTAAACGTTAAATTGCATTGTATCAATCGGAATTACAGTAAATCGGATACAAATAAGGTAGCAAATAGATATTAATAATACCTAAAAAAATTCAATAATTAAATACTCAATATATTTCATTTTGTTTTAATGAACGTCCGAGATTGTTATGGTTTTATTACTTGATTTGAATAGGATGGTTATAAGGTAAGAGAACATGATAAAAAGATGACTCTGAAGGATGTCATGTGCATTGTGCACTTCCTGCTGGGGATATAATCAGAAAAAGCGACGAATCGATGATAAAAATACAAATGCGATAAGAGCAGTTGAAATGAAATTTTAATACTCTATTTGTATTTTGTTATATTCAATGTTAGTGTGCTACTGAAAAGTAATTTAGATTGTAATATTTAAATTACCATTTATATTGTGAAAGCTATTCACCTACACCGTTTAATGAATGTACATAATAGCAAATGTTATGTATGCATAATGTTTATGCAAATCACCAATATCAATAAGGTTGCCTTATTATGTTAAATTGTAATTTATACATCCTTCGGAATCTAATCATTGATTGTTAAATACACACAATTTGTTTATAAATTGTCTCACAGTCAGAGTTTAATTAAAATTGATTTAAGAAAATAAAAGATACTTTTTTTGTATTTTGTACAAGCACTCGTGAAAATTTAATTC
Source organism: Nymphalis polychloros (assembly GCA_905220585.2). NCBI lineage: Eukaryota > Metazoa > Arthropoda > Insecta > Lepidoptera > Nymphalidae > Nymphalis > Nymphalis polychloros. The sequence goes on along the minus strand of HG992241.1, from coordinate 12,258,512 downwards.
TAGAAGATTCGATTAATTCCCGACCTCGTCGAATAATTAACGAAAGTTGAATATTTTATGTACGATTTTGAATATTAAAGCCGCGTTTCAATTACTTTGCTTACTTAACTGACTAATTTATTACGTTATGGTTATTTGATTATTTTGCAGTAACTATTGATCTTTGTGATTATAACTAGCTGTTTGGGTGGACCTAATGGTAATACCAATAGATTATATCTAAGCACGTGTTGCGATAATCGATTGTCGCCTCTGTGTGTATTCAATTCACGATGAAGCTGTCGAGCAAACATGTCGGTGCCGATTGAGAACGGAATACTAGGATATTATCAAGGAAACAAACATAGAACTTATAATAATAAATCATACTTTAATGTTATTTTTAATCATTTTTATTATACAGGTGCTCGATTAATGTAAAATGATGGTCACTACTAAAGTATACCTCCAGTATTTCACACAAAACATGACTATGAAGCAGAATTTAAGATAAATTCATTTCAAAATGATATATTTTATGTATTAGAACATAATTTCTGAGTTTGTCATAGATCAAAATTATGGATATTAGATAAACACACAGATGGCGGTCTGTAACTTGAGTTATTGTTTTATTTTATTTTTAAATTTTGGTCAATTAGTATCTATAAATTGGTCGCGCCAGACCAATTTTGATCAAAAGAGGGATAAGAACATAAATTTTGACATTTGATTTTTTTCTTATACCTTATATAACAGACTTTTTTACTTTGCAATAAATATTTTGAGGATGGTCTGACAAACAGAATTTATTTTTATAAAAAATTATTAATAGAGTGTATTTTTGTATTTATAATATATGCGGTCGCCGCTAAGACTAATAGAAAAATTACATAAAGGGACCTCTAGTTTTTTTTTATTTATAGTCGTTATAACTTAAAATATTATATTCACACATAATGTATGATTTCCGTATACAGAAAATGTATTTCAATTCGAAAATAATTTTTATATACCATATTGATTAAATAAGATTGTGAAAAAGAAAATCATATAAAAATATTATCGTACCGCTTATAATAATTAAAATAAATCAAAAATTACTGTTCTTGACTGACTCATCAACGCGGAGCCTGGTTACAGGGAAAATGTTGACAGTTGATGCAATTTATAATGAAAACACGCACTGAGAAAGGATTTTTAGAATTAATTTTAAAGCTTCTGAGCAAAAATTAATGCATAATGTGTTGTAATTTTTGGAAATTCAACCCCAAACGGGAGACATGGGTTGGAAACATAAATTTAAAAATAGTCTAATCTGCTTGAAATTTACTGTTTGTGTTTCTTGACTAAATTGATAAACATGTATTTCAAAGTTTTGGGAATTCCTACCTAGTTTTGGATAGATAAAATTTTCAAAAGCGCGAATAAGGTAAAAGACACGTGGCATGAGGTATCATTGTGGCTCTCGAGTCCATTCCTTTATTTTGCGTGATTCTGATTGGGTAGTAATTAATTGTTTTGTCATTTGAACTCACTCATTTATTCAGAATCGTTTACTCGACTCCAAGAACTGGTTATTTTAAAAAGTGTTGATAAATATAAATAATTTATGAGTAACTACAACAATGTGACATTTTCTGCCTTTTAAAATACCAACGCTTTTTCTGTGAACTTTAAAGGAAGTTTTAATGAGACATTTAAAGACAGCTCCAAAGTCGTTTCTCTATTAAAATTAATATGTTGCGTTCATATTTTTAATGTTTCTTTAGATTATTTGCTATTAAATATTACAAATAAGCAAAATATATTACAGAGTGATTTGAATCGCAATCAAATCACTCTGGCTTGTCACTTTGTAATAACTGCACCCGAGGTGTGTGCGGAAGCTAATATATGTCACGAATGCTGATGAATACATAGTTCCGCTATATCCGTATTTATACGAGGCATTACTAGCGAGTGTAAAGCGAAAACAATTCGACCCCACGTGTCTGAAAGAGCTACAGCTGAATATACATATGCCAAATAGCTACAAACTGAACATCTCTTTAAAGGTAGGTAGGTATCTTCCACGTTATAAGACTACATTATAAGACTATCCGAGAGTTAAGATTGCTGATGCCTTAAAGTAATTGATGTTACGTTCATTTTATTGAACGTAATACCTTAAGAGTATTACTCTATAAGCTTTGATGTTTAAAGCCAACTTACATGGACTTTGTTGGCTGACTTAATACACGGTAATGCTTAGACGGAGTCTGAGTAGACCTTATCATATTATCTGAATATATAAAATAAATAATATTGTTAGTTCGACTAAAGTAAAAAATGTTACAGTAAATAGTTCGGCAGGGGTTTAACTTAATTTTAATTAGGCATGCGAACATGCATAGGTACAACAATACGGACAGAGCAAATAACGTTGTTAATCAACGACCGCGTTTACATTCCATTACCATAAAGCTTAGAATCATTCAAAGTCTTTTCTAAGTGTTATTAATTAATCAATTATGTAATTTAAAGCAATTTGTAACAACAACATGCAATATTAAACAAATATTACAAAATTAAACTATAACTCCGTATAATATTATTTGTAAACAGATCAGATATCTACGACACTTTTGGTGATACTAAAATATAAATTAAAAAAATGTGTCCGTCACGGGACGTCCAGCAGATGTGAAATATCGAAATTGATTGTAATTAAAATAATTTCTTTTTTAAGGAAACCAGTAATGAAAATACATGGAATCAAATAAACAAAAATATCGAGATACCGTGGTATTTTCTTTTTCTTATTTTAAAATGACATATTAGCAACCAAATATTGTTATATTTTACGCGCGATAAACACATAAGGGTTTAAAGAGCGGTGGTATCGAGGGAGCAGACACAAAATGCGTCTTGCCGTTAGCCGTCACGGCATACGAGTAGATCCTTCAAGGCGACCCAATAGATTAAATTACGAACAAAATAATCCAATAAAATTACTAGACATAATAAATATAACGGAGCTATTTATTATTCGCTTATGTTCATTCGTTAAAACATAATTTATTTCTCGAGATTCCATATAATGGAGTTTCATGCTTTATTAATGAAAATTTTAGACCGTTATATGAGTACGATAGTAATCCCGTGTAGCATTAAACGTCACACAACTGCAGAATAAAGGCCGTCGGTCAGGTCACCCGCTGAACCCTTCGTCGCCTTGCAACTTCTTCCGAGCAATAAAATTTTGCATTTCAGTATACCATTTACGCTTCACATATTTTCATTTCAACTATTGTGGACGATTGATTTCTCTTATCAGCATACATACATAATGCAATAAATGAAGAAACTCTTAAAATAAACTAAGTAAGTAATAGCGATATATTGTAAAATTTTTGTTTTTTATATTACGTTTATAAAGATTATTATTATGCGCTCATAACAAGCGTTAACACGTATTGTTGGATTGGTTTGTTTTTTGAGAAAAGCGAAATATGGTTGGTCAGCTCAATGACCTCCAATCGATTTATACCCCAACTTGCGAGTACGTACTCGTGCATAGCCTACATTCATGACTTAACTATTCAGACAACTGTATGCTTTGAACTATTACTGATATTTCAATGTATAACATTTATATATTCCATTAACCATTGTATTAAACTATACAATATAATAAGCACAGCACTTTAATACTAAAAATACGTTATAGAGTAAAAATAATAATAATAAAAGTTGGTAAGTTATTTCTCCCTCTACAAAAATAATATTTCCAATGAACGTAGCAGAAAAAGCGTTCGCAGCCATTCAACTTAATAACCGTAATTAAATATTACCTGCAACGAATATTGTTTTCAATTGCCGCTATTTTATTAAAATAAAAATGAAATGTACATTACATTATTATTAATTTGTAAATTAAATAACCGTAGTTATGTAAAAGAATTTTCAATACAATTTCAATTATAATTTTAATTGACTTTCATATTAAAATTTTCAATATAATTCCTACGTATTGTATATATTGTTTCTTTGTTGTATATATTTTTTGAAATATTTCCCAGAAAATGTCGTCAATGAAAATGTTGGAAGCACATTTCTGGCTGGCTGCTCCATTTAGGATTTTCACGGAAACATGCAGGTTTCATCACGATGTTTTCCTTTACCATCGAGCACTACATAAATACAGATTAGTCTCGAGTAAACTCAGTGCTGCTTGTATTTTGCCATATTCACGCCCGCGTTGTTTGGTTAAAATATTTTAAAATATATTTATAATAACTTGTTAAAAAGCGTAATAATCTGTCTTAGAAAAAGAAGCTGAAGTACTCGGCTCACGGATTAATCACATCACAGACAGTGCAAGCAATGATCTTTCTTTAAATGCTAATTTGTTTTTAACTAGTTATCTTTAACTTTGAGTAAAGAATTCAAGTCTAGCTTGAAAGTGTTTAAGTATAATTCTACTTCGAATTAATTGTTATACATATCAGATTGATATTTAATGTTTCAATGTTTCTATTTGTTCACATAAAAGCCGATTTAATTTTAATCTATATTGATTCTCAAGAACTAGATGCTACTTTGATTTGACGAAGAATCTTTATTGAGAAAACATTTCCTATTGGTTTTACAACTTACGCTGAGGGCATAGGTAACGGAGGAGCAACCATAAACGTCAGCTTATCTGGCAAAGTGACAAGTGAGCGGAGCGAGAACAACGACAGGCAGATATGGCTGCGGCTGCGGCTGCGGCGGGCTGTGCGATGAATCGGAGAGGTATCAAACAAAAAACTATTTTAATCATGTAAGAACTTGTTCTCAATACGCAATGTTTGTAAAAAGAATTCAAAGTCGATCAATTTCCCGCCATGAAGAGTATCTGCCACTGTCCTTGTTGCCAGATTAAAAATTTAGATTATTATTATTTAATATCAGAAATGACAGATACCCTCCAGCTACATTTAATAATAATTTGTATTACAACCTTTATATTACAATCGGATTGATTTACAAACGCTCAATCAAGACAATTTTGTTTTTGTGTTCATCATCAGCATAAAACAGACGTACATATATATAATCCAAATTCAACGGCAGTAAAACCGCAGGGAGCATTTAATTAAAAAATGCTTTTAATCACGCTTTTCGATTAAAACAAGAAAAAACACCTTTTTATCCTTAAACGGTAGCAATTATTATAGACATTAACAACAATAATTGGTCGTAGGGCTGTGCAAGCTCGTCTGGGTAGGTACCACCCGCTCATCATTTATTCTATCGCAAAACAGCGGGGCGAGTTAACCAGTGTAATAAATGGCACAAAGATCACAACAACCTGGTTCCCAAGGTTGGTCGGGTATTGACGATATAAGGGATGGTTAACATTTTATGGTTGGGCGGCGATAGCTTACAATTAGGTGGCCCATTGGCCAGTCTTACCTATTATATAAAAATATATATATAATTTTTTATTAAAATGTCAAATCAGTAGAATATAACGAAGTGCTAAGATTTTCACATGCGACTACATCGAATTACGTAGAAATACAATAAGTAAAAGAGACATTTTAACGGAGTCTTAATCAACTTTACGTTTTTTTATTTTATTATGAAAGATTAAACGATTTAAAAAACCTTACTCCATTTTAAGCTTCTGCTTGATTAGGAAAAAAAAGAAAAGTAAAATTCGGTTTAAACGTTACGTTAATCTTACCTATTAACTTAAACAGTATAAGACAAAGTCTCTGTTCATCTATCCGTTTGTGTACTTATACTTAAAAATAAATTTAAGAAACAAAATGTAATGTTCGTTGAATAATTTTGTCTTTAGGCATACTTTTCAAGAAAGTCTAGAATTAAAGATATACCGGGCTTAAGTTTTAAACTCTTTGTCATTATAACATTTTGTTTCATTATAATAAATTACGTATTCCGTAAACACATTTTATTAGAAGTATTAAAAGCCGACTGGTGCCACAGATTTTGGACGTGAAGATCATAGTTTAGAGGATTACTTTTAAGCGTTCGTGTTCAAAACAGAGTCCTATGCCTGATGAAATGGGTCACGGTTACGAGTACTCCTTTAAATTATGACCTTCTGGGCAGAGACCCGTAACATTTTCTTGTCCATCAAAAGGAATCTCACAGGAGTTATTGCAAGCGCATAACTTTTGACAGTTCATCCTTCAAATGAGCACTTATAACTACCCTAAAATTCCTGCTCGACTGGGCACATTGACCGTCGACTTGTCAGGGTCTTGAAGAGACAAAACGTTATTTTATTTTACCTCATTCTGTCGTCACTACCCCTTAGATTATATTTAAAGAATTTAAATCCTCATACTTGTCCGCGCCATGGAAACGTCGAAATAAGTATCTTTAGAATATACGATCGATTCGATTGTATATTCTAAAGATACCCATAGTAAAGTCATCAAGGTTGAACACAACGTTATTATCTTTGTCAAATATTAGTTACCTTATATATTTCACTCACATCTGTTTTGTCTTTATATTAAATAATTTCAATGAATATTTCAGAAGATAAAAAATTAATTTCACGAGATTATTAGTATCGCAGAAACTCTCCGTAGCTTACATTTTTATTTTTAGATAGATTGAGAGATTGAGATTATGGACAAAATGTAAACTCATTTTTTCCATAATTCTCTTAATTAAATAAATACCTATAATCTTTATTAAGTTATTTCTAGTTAGTGATTTACTTCGTTGTACGTCTTTGTTAGCTCGTTTGGATAAGTACCTCTCACTCATCGCATATTCATCCGCCAATTAGCAATAGTTAGTATAGTTGTGTTTCGGTTTGAAGAATGAGTAAGTCAGTGGAATTACAGGCGAGAGACATCATAGCTTAGTTTCCAAGGTTGGTGGCGCATTGAAGTGGACTGCCTAGACTACCTACCTTTTTAAAATAAAAATATAATGATATTCGCTTATTATTTTATAAGGTTACAACTTGTTATTATATTTTGTGATTTTTCGTTTGTAATAATTGCAAGTAATTATTTAAAAAAAAAATATGCCTGTGATTATTGAAACAGTGTTGTGTATTTCCGTAAGTTAAAAAGTTGTTGATTACGTCGAAATAGAGTATCATATTCTGTTGAGCACCGTATCAGACTCACCATGATAGTCATAATTATCCTTACAAAGAGACAATCGATTAATCGCTGTTTGAAATACACTTATACACAGCTTTGGGCGTTGATATAAATACAAAAAATTGGGTAATCTTTGTTTAGCGGTTGATAACTTAAGCAGTGTTGTCTTCCTCTTTCGAGTGTGAAATCGATAATGTCAGAAAGAACGATATCAGTGTTTAACATAAACTAAACAGCCGTCAAACAAATTCCGCTACATACATATTTGTAGCCATTTCACGTGACACTTCAAAACTTATTGTACGTGATGATTTTCATGAGAAAAAAAGAAATTGTCGACGTTGTTTACGAGAGTGAAATTATTCACCAAGTGTTTGTATTTGAAACTGTGCGAAGTGATCGTGGACGACTATTTGAAGGTTAATTCCAAAACGATTCATTCGACTGAAAGACGAGATGTCTTAGCTTATAGTTTCCAAGTTGTTAGAAACTGTAAATTGGATTTGCGGGACTCGTCAAAGGTTCCGGTAATCCAAGAGCCGAGCCTAGTTTAAAGATGAGCCTTGCTATTTAGAAATGAACTCGGAACGCACAGGTATCATAATGTCATCCAATATTTAAGCGCTAATTTATTTGTAGGATTCGTATATATCTTTCACTTAAAATCACATTTTATGCATTATATATCTTTAGGCAATATAGCCTGAATTAAATATATATATATCTAACATTTGGATTTCAGCCCAAAGAAAAAACACAATTGAAATGGAGATAAATTAATGGAAAAAGCTGGAATAGGCCATAAAACCACAATTACACACGTGCAAAGACGGAGCAAGCCGCTATTATAAAATAATGTTAATTACATTACAGTAATGTTTCATTAATCAACTGCATATGCATTATGCTTAAATTGAAAGGCACAGTAGGCGGACAATTACAGGATAATTATACAGTAATATTACACAGTGGTAATGAGATGGATTGAGAATTGATTGATTTCCTAATACTAACTAGCACTTACTAAAATAGTAAATGCGAGAGTGTTTGTTTGTTTGTTACGCTTTTACAACTTAACTTCTCAACCGTTTATTATATAATTATGTAAGCACGTTGTAAGAGATATAAAAAAGGCCAGGGTGTATTTACGAAACGAAACAAAACCGCGGGAGAAAACTAGTTATTACCTATTTATATATAAATAATATGCTCTCAAACTATTAAATAAATGTGTTACAGAGATTCCTGTATAGTACCAATAAATACGGTATAACCAAGTTAGTTATTTACATAACCATTATTTATTTTACTCGGGATTGAAGCAATTCCGAGATAAGCAACTACATGATAAAAAAAAAAAAATTACTAAAAAAACATCCGACTGTCTGTACACAATGCCTGTGTACAACACTGGAAGTATTTAATTAAGCTTGCCTAGCGATAGCGTAATCCCTGCGAAAATTGTTGAGCTATGTTACGAAGGAATAAAATTTATCGTAAGAGTATAAATAATTCCCAAGGCAACATACTGTATCAATTAAGTTTATATATTTAACATTCGTTTCAGAAATTATTTGATACATTGGCTTATTTTAAATATAGATCCCTAATTAAAAGTCCATGAACACTTTAGTTTAATTCTCTTTTACTGAAGCGACCGACTGAATAAAGTTAATTTTATCGTTCAATTTAACTGAATTAATTGTCATTCCATAATATTAAACGAGCCTTATTTCATATGTAAAATGTATATTGATTTCATTGAGAGATGTAAGTTTAAATTGTGACCTAAATATATGAATCTTTACTATTCCTCCAACGTTATATTATTTATTTCAACCCGAAAGTTTGATTCATGGTTCATCCTTCCGTTGATTGAATATAGTGTATCGTATATGGGTCGGAGTATTTCATAGGCTAGTATGTTATATTATTCATTTAAAAGAATATTAGGAAGGACCAGTTTCATTTATTATATTGCTTAGTCGAACAACTAATTATATTCAAATAACAATAATGAAAATCTTGGCATATTAACCGGCCGATTTAAACTCAAGGCCAAAACGATGTACAACCTTTTTGGGAATAAATGCAATGTTTATTTGAAAACTTAATTTAAACGCGTAATATTTACCCGAGGTGAAGGCGTTATTCAGTTTTTATTTATGTACACTCAGCTGTTACTGAATTTCAGTTTCAATTATTTACACGGAAGTTTGTTTTATTTTCAATTCAATATAATTGAATCTTTCATTTAAGGCGTGGGTATAATCCGAATTAATATTATAAATGCGAAAGTGAGTTTACTAAGCCAATTACATAAAGCCAATTTTAAAAATTATTTCTCCAATGGAAAGCTACATTTTATTATCAGTGATTAACAGGCTACCTTTTGTGCCCGTATTCCCACGGGAACGAGAACTACACGGTCAAAACGCTAGTAATATAATATTACTAATAAACTTAGTAATATCATAGTATATGACGTGGATATAATATTCAAGGTTGGGTAAAGATTTATTAGAGTTGCATTAAAACCTTCTTTATTGGTTACCGTTATCGCAAAAACGTTTAAAATAATATACGTTAATTACACCGTTTGTTGAACTTCTTCGTCGTTTTAAAATGTTTAGAGACATTTAATGATACAAAACCAAGGGAATTTTCAGCTTATTTTCTTCATAATCAATTTTTATAAAAAATTTTACGTGATTAAAGCGTGCAAATCGCCTCGCAACGCCTCTGTCGCCTATCAGTGTGCGAAGAGACGTAGTGCGCGTCACGCCAAATCGAGCAAGATCAAATACGTAAACTGTTGTTTGTAAAGATTTATAAGTATAATATTGTAAAATATGTATTAGGAAACATTTAAATAATAACTAATTATTCCTTTCACAGCATTTAATATAACTTGAGTCGAAATTATGGTTGATATTTTGGTCGCAACACGTTTATTTACACTTTGTTAAACGAGACTTGGAAACTTAATAGTATGGAGTTCGCTGAAATAGTTAGGCGGACTTGCGAATAGGCCTCTTTATAGTAAGATGTCACTATCGCCCATAGACACTGACATTGTAATGACCATCCCTTATATCGTGTCGTTTGTTTCTTTAGTAACACTAGCTGACTCAGCCTTGAAAACCAGAACACAATCATACCAATTATTGCTAATTGGCAGCTGAATATATGATAAGTGGTTAGTAATTACCTAGACAGGCTTGCACAAAGCCCTATCACCAAGTGTAATAAATATATTATGTTAAAGTATTAATTAAACAAAATCATATCTTAAGGAGCGTAGATACAACAATACGCCTAGTTTGTAAGTGTCACTATTCCCACTCGTAACGATCGACTTCTGAGTCGAATGTACTAAATACACTCGAGACATCTTTCAAATTGTACTATTTATTTTTAAATGCAGAAGGGGTATTGTGCCCCTTCCATGGCTGTTGACACAATGCGAGCGTGCCGCGTGGCGCACAGCACTGACAAACCAACATTTTGAAGAGTATTACGAGCGGATTTGAAGCTTACAGTAACGGTAAAAAGCCGATTCAAAGCAAAATAGAAGCAAAACCTACATTTTCCATTACACCGGCATATACAGAACCGTGTGAAGTATTCCGGTAACATAACCACGCATTTAAGAGTACTCTCGTTTTGTAGGTATATTAGATCAGGAGATCGTTTACACTTTTAACGTATAAATGTCCCATTGCTGGTTAAACGACACCTTCTGTTGAGGAGAAGGATTGAAACATATTCCACCACGCTACTCAGATTATTAACAATTCTATAGAATTTCATCCGACGCATGCAGGTTTTCTTTCATCGCTGAACACGAAATTAATTATAAGCACAAATTAAGCACATTAAAATTCAGTGATGTTTACCTGGGCTTGGACCCACAATCTTCGGTTATGATTCACGTGTACTAACCACAGACGAATTCCTTTAATTGTATCGGTAGCAGCATTTCGATATTTTATAATTTCTTTGCGTAAACTTTTGCGTGTATACATTGGTATCTTGAATTCATGTATGGGTACTATTTAGATATATTATACATCCGATAAATTAACTAACATAACACGTAAACATATGACAAATTGTAATGAAATAATTTTCTTTTTGTCGTTAAAACTTGAAAATCTAGTCGTTTACATATGCCACTGGTACGAATGGGTAAAAAGTCTGATCGATAAATTAATTAGGCCGTAGCCCAGCACTTGCCTCGAATTGTTCTTCGACATTTCTATAACTAATTACATCGATTTTTTTTCATAACACCTGTGTCCAGTTAGAACAGCATCATTTGAAAATCGAATAGATTTAACACTAAAGTTCGACTTTTCATTTCGTAAATAGAAAGTTCATTTCGTTACGAATTTCATTAAATAGACAATTCATAGCAATAAGGCGTAAAGAAAGATTTTTATTCTTTTTTTAGTATGGATTGATACTTAGCATAGAAGCATTGACTGGGAGTGTTTATTCAGAGCGAGTCTGTTACACACCTGAATAAAGAGAGCAGCACGCATGCGCGCAAACTTCTCTACTGAAGCGAATATAATAGAGGTGAAGTGTGTACAGTTTTTGAAATACAAAAATTATGAAGAATAGACACTCTTATTGAGACTGGTGATGGCTATAGTGGTATAATGATTTAAATTATTTATTTAATCCACTAGTAACATTTGTTTTTATGTGAAGATTAAATATGATAATGTACTCTATGAGTAAATATTATTTAAAATACCAGCCCCATATTCTCAATTTCACTTTTTAGTTTTATTAAACAAATAAGGATATTATATAATCGGATAAAGAAAAAAATATCTTAAACATAATATAACATTTTTAAATGATTTAATTAATTCTTAAATCTATTTCAAAAAGAAATAGTAAGTACCGATATTTCATTCGAATATTATATTATATTACATAAATACGAGCGTTTCAATTTTTTATTTTATTATTAAAAAGATAGCAGTCAGTGCGTTGACCTCAGTTTCGGTCACCTTACGCGTTACAGTTCGATGACTCTATAGCTACGACTGAACAGAAATTCAGGCTAGACGTAGTGAACAAAATGAGTACTGCGATATTAGAATCTCACAATTTAATTTTGAAAGATCTTTACTCTTAGCACGCCTAAAGCCTGCAAAATCAAGTCTAAAATAAGCAATTTTACTTTATACCCCCCGGCCTTAAACATCAACTGGATTAAAATAAAAGTCCAGGAAAATTGATTTAATTATTACTTTTATTATCCATTCAAACTACGATTCAAAAGTGCTTGTAAACACTTACTTGATCTAACCAATATTTTGATTTTTATAAAATATAGTTCGTAAAATGTCTTAATTGTTTTATATTTCTATAAATTTGACACAAAATTCGAAAACAATTTATCGCTTCTCCCTATTATCACATTGCATTTATATGTACATCCGCCTACGCCAATACTAAATCTATTCCTCGAATATGGCAACGATTCATCTACGAACGCTGACCCGAACGGTGGAGTACATTCGCTAAATATTCACTTCGGTTAGTTATACGTACAATACATACGAATCATATTGATACTATCGGCGGCCTCACTAAATGTTGTTAAATTTGCATTCATATTTTTCCAATAAATGTAAACGTTATTTCTAAAGCATCATCAAATAATTAATTTAATTATTTTCTTAAAAAATAATATTTAAAAACAACATTTAACATTTTGTTCATTGTTGAGGCAATACTTGTATTTTTTTTTTAAATTTCGAATTACCTTTGTGTCGACATGGCCAATTGAAGTTTTTTGTCCTAATTGATTTTAGGATTACGAATTCGTGAGTCGCTCAAAAGCTATGTTCACCTCGCCAACTGCTTTTGTTTCGAATTTAAAAAAATGCATGCTAGTGGGCGCGTGTTTTCGTCACTCACGCACGAACACATAAATGCTGATATTACACCATACAATGTACAATGTACATATATCGAATAGCGGCATCCTTTGTCTCAAACCATGTCTTTACCGTTTCACACGAAACAATTGTGTTATGCCCGTTGAGCGCATGCGCGTGGAGACAAATTATAATAATTACGCAAAATATATCTTTAAGTACACGATTAATGTATTTGTAAGTATCACGATAGTAGTTTAAGGTTTTAATATCATTCATATTAATTATACCAAAACTTGTCTTAACAAGGGAGATATATTATAATTAGACAGCGCTTGTATAAGGCAAGGTCAGTGATAATAAAATACCATGTTTCTAAGTATATAGTATTTTATAGGAAATTAAACAATAATCTTAGTTCAGTATAAATGTACGTTGTTTTCCATGTTATGCAGGCTTTTTCATACCTTAAGGACAAGTGCGCGCGTACGTTATATTGAAGCAGTGTTTCTGTTTGAATTTACTCTAGACACGTAAATAACATGGATGAATAAAAATAGCCGTCCTAAATTAGCCATCCTAATCACAACTGTAACTTTTCATCACAACACTTCCTTTACATTTTCTAAATATTGCACTACATTTGCACTTATCATTCTAAATCACAAAGAAATCTAACTATTTATCTTGTAAACCTAGACATAAAGTAAGGCCATAATTGCCGTCATTAGTGTGGATTCCACATCTATACACTCTCATCACATACACGGCGTTCAAATGCTTTCAACGGCTGTGTCATCTATTCGGAACAACTTGCAACTTGCTTTTAAATCGCCTTTGCATCCATATAACATTCGACAATGGAGCTCTTTTTGACAACTATTAAGTAGTATAGGTATATATGTATATTTATAAAGTGCTTTTACTTTATAAAGATAATATTTTGTACCGCAATGCGGGTCGATGTATTAACACAGATCACAGTTCTAGACCTGAAGATGTTGACACAAAATTTCAGGTCATTTGTACCAGAATGGCGATTCTTTAGGGGTCTAATTACATTACATTAATCAGGAAAAGGAAAGTGATGGTCATAGTGCTGGCACCGGTAAAAAAATATAGGATGGCACAAATCGTTTTGCAAAAAAAAGAGTTATTCCTTTACGGCGGTATGGCGGCCATTTGGAACCGTCGTTTTCGTGAATGGCTGTTCGACGATGATTGGCTGTGAAAAATTAACCTGGTACAAATGGTTGAATTATTATTTTTTAAGCTCATCGATAAGACTGGCTGAACTGAAAATACAAGAATTTTTGTGGAACAAATCGTTCGACACTCGTAATTTATCCGACACGTTCGATTAACGCCCACGCGATTGAGCCGCCCTCCAGTACCAGCGCTGTGACAATCATTTTCCTATTCGTCATTACGTAATTAGACCCCGGAAGAGTCGCAGTTTTGTGTATCATGCCTTTTTTTATTGTATAGGTAGGCGGTCGAGCATAACGGCCACCTGATGGTAAGTGGTCACCAACGCCCATAGACATAGGCATTGTAAGAAATGTTAACCATCGCTTACATCGCCAATGCGCCACCAACCTTGGGAACTAAGATGTTATGTCCCTTGTGCCTGTAATTACACTGGCTCACTCACCCTTCAAACCGAAACTCAACAATTCAAAGTACTGCAGTTTTGTGATAGAATATCTGATGAGTGGGTGGTACCTACCCAGACGAGCTTGCACAAAGCTCTACCACCGAGTAAAGCCATAGTTAATGTATCTCTAATAGTGGCAATTTCTATGGGCAGTGGTAACCGCTAAACATCAGGTAGACCGTTTTGCCTACCTATTTTATATAGTTATACCCAAAAATTTAGGGTGAAGTTTAAATTAAGTATCCAGTGACAAGAAAGCGATTCCCAATTATTCATTGTGACAAAATCATTACGAATTAATAAGTCAAAGAACTCAAAACATATTGAGTTTTTATAAATAAGATATTTTTATTTATTTTTCTTTGATAAAAAGCAACTTAAATATTCCACTGTAGTATGGCTTCCTTTTTCTATGTGTTGAGAGGTAATAATACAATGAATACGTTTGAAATGAATTCGTGATTACAAACAAGCAACAAGCAACAAATTCGTTAAATTCGATTTACTAAGGTACATTTTGTCAAAGATTTCATTAATGGTTTTCTTTTTAAAATAGTCACACTCGTGCCATCTGTTCACCCTCACAACTCTCGTACTAATAATCATAGATCGGAAACGTGGCCCAGTTTTTATTCTCTTACTACACTTACGATAACGATTATTATTGAGAGGTAGTGTTTTAGGCTGTTTTATGAATTCTCGCAAAAACTACTGATCCTATTCAAGAGAAACTTTGGCCTTATGAAAAGTTGGAAGGATATTAACTAACTATTACAGTATAGTATATTTTTTACTTGCTCTTTATTATGTCGAACTCGTTAGTCCGAGCGCTTTTCCGGCGAATACTTGAAATATATAAATAGCTTCGCCTGCGGCTTTGTCCGCAAAAATTGAAACACTATTATTTAACGTAAAAACATAAATTAGTATTTATTAATTGACTAATCGTAGGACAGTTACTATTTTTCAAACCGTGACATTTTTCTTGCTTAGAGAATCTTTGTACCTGAAATTATGACGTAATTTCTATCCAAAAGTATCTACCTATCCGAATAATTTAAAGTGAAATTTACATGTACCTAATCAACCTTAATTATCAAACCATTTAAATCGATAATGATTAATATCTCTCTCTCTTCCAGTGCCTCTCCAACTAGTGAAGGTTGGCTGTCAGCTTCGCACACTCCGCTCTGTCTCTTGCTAGCCGGAACAATTTTGACGCATTTGCGATCCCTGTATACTCTCTGATGTCTCGTAGCCACGATTTCTTCCTACGCCCAACACTTCTTTTTCCTAAAATCTTGCCCATCATTATAAGTTGTAATAACTCATATCTGGTATGTCTTAAGACGTGTCCCAGATACGAGACTTTCCTTCTTTTTAGTGTTTGCAAGATTTCTCGTTCTTTGCCGACTTGCCGTAGGACTTCCCGGTTGGTGATCTTTTGAGTCCAACTGTTGGCCATCATCCGCCTATAACACCACATCTCAAATGCCTCAATTCGTTTTCTTAGATCCTCCTTGATTATCCATGCCTCACATCCATACAGGAGTATGGGCCATATATAGCAGTGTAGAAGTCGAGTACACAATGGGATTTTGATGATGTGATTGCATAACACCTTTTTCATGTTGTTAAATGCACTTCGAGCAATCTCGATACGAGTCTTAATCTCAATATCGCTGTCCCATTTCTCTGTTAGCCAAGTGCCTAAATATTTGTATTTGCATACTCGCTCTAGTGTATGGCCATGTACCGTTATTACAGGACTTGCAATGCTGTTTTTCGAGACAATCATTATTTTTGTCTTAGAGACATTGAGTGTTAGACCAGCTTTGATGCTACATCCATTCACTCGATCAACCATACGTTGCATTTCTGATTCTGTAGAGGCTATTAAGACTGTGTCGTCTGCATATCTGATGTTATTAATCAAACGACCATTGACCTTTACTCACATTCCAGGCCCTCCAATGCTTCTGATATTATGGATTCTGAATATAAATTGAAAAGAATGGGAGATAAAACGCAACCCTGTCGAACTCCTCGTTTAATTTCAATCTCTTCAGTTTCCTCTCCATCAATCCGGACAGTTGACCGCTGATTCCAATACAGGTTCTCGATTATGCATATGTCTTTGTCGTCTAAGGCTATATCATTTAAAATGGTGACAAGCCGGTCGTGCATCACTCTGTCAAATGCCTTTTCATAGTCGACAAAGCAAAGAATATCTCTGCATTTTTCAACAAGAACCTGTACTGCAAACAGAGCTTCTCTTGTGCCCATACCTGAACGGAAATGAAATTGGCAGTCTCCAAGCAGTTCGTCACATCTCACTCGTATACGCTCGTGTATTATCATTAGGAACAGCTTTAAAACATGACTCATGAGGCTTATAGTTCGGAAATCCTCGCATTTCTTTGCGTTATTCTTTTTTGGAAGAGTGACAAAAGTTGATCGTAACCAATCGCCAGGAATTTGGCCAGTTTCATAAACAAGATTTATGAGATTCTTTAGCCCATCAATGTTTTCATCGTTTATAAGTTTTAAGACTTCGACGTGCACATTGTCTGGTCCAGCACATTTCCCTGTTTTGGCTCTTTCTAAGGCTTTCCTCACTTCATCTTTTAAAATCTGAGGGCCCTCCATACACCTATAAGGCACCGATACACGTCTCGAATCATCTGCAAACATATCTTTGATATAATTTTCCCAAAGAATCTTTTTGGCTGTTGAATCAATGATTGGTTGGTTGTTTTCGTCTAATAAATGGTACGTGCGAATTTTACGACCCATCATGGATTTTACTTCTTTGTGTAGGTTATATGCATCATGCCTTGCATGTAGTATCTCTATGTAATCGCACTTATTCTGATACCAAGTATTTCGAGCAAATCTTACCTCTCGACGTATTTCTTTATCTAATTCCTTATATTTGTGGCTGTTGGTATGTTTGTAGAGCCTTCTTTCTTCCATAAGTTGGTAGATCTTGTCATTCATCCAATCTTGCTTGAAAACATGCCCTTCCGGTTTCAGAAAATTTTTATTGATCTTTTCAACTACCGTCTTTAGTTTTGACCACATCTCTTCAGTTGTATCGTTTGTATGAGATATTGCTTGAGTAGCCCATGTATTGATTTCTCTTTCTACATTTCTCCTGGTGTTGTTATTGAGAATTTTTCGTACGTCTACTTTGCGTTTTAAAGACTATTTCTTAATTCTTTTAAGGGTGCAAGACAAAACAATTACAACTGGATTATGATCCGATCCAATATCAGCACCTGGATAGGTCTTAGCACTATTTACAGAGTTTTTAAAACGATTGTTAATCATGATGTAGTCTATTTGGTTCCGTATGATGTTCTCAGTTGTGTGTTGAGGAGACGTCCAAGTGTATAATCGTCTTGGTGGTAAACGAAAAAAATGTGTTTGTAATTATAAGTTCATTCTCTTGACAAAATTGGACAAGAGTGTCACCTCTGATGTTTCTGTCTCCTAATCCATATTTACCAATGACTCCTTGGACTTCTCTTTCGCCAACTTTTGCGTTCATATCACCCATCACGATGTTAATATCATGCTACCAATATCACCACTGTTCGATTCCACCGTGGTAACATTTAGTTATTAGTCACAGTTTACTATGATTATTACATAATAAATAACTGAATAATAAGTGATCTTTACTAATTTATATCCCGAAAGCAAAAAGGTGGGACTAACAATAAACAAAACAAAGACCCGGTTAATAACAAACAGATCCCATATAAGTATCTCAGTAGATGAAGAAATACAATATGTAAATTCCTATATATACTTGGGCCAACTTATTGCCTTCGACAACCAAATGGACTCAGAGATAGAAAGACGGGCAGTCAATGCCTGGAAGAGATTTTGGTCCCTCAAAGAAGTGCTAAAAGGTAATCAATATAATATTGCAATGAAAAGGAAAGTATACAATACATGCATATTACCAATTCTTACTTATGGGTGCCAGACCTGGGCAAACACACTAAAACATTACCAAAAACTCATTACATGCCAAAGATCCATGGAGAGGAGCATACTGGGCTTCACAAATAGAGACAGAAAGAGAGCTATAGATTTAAGACAAATTACGAAAATTGAGGATGTTGTAGTCAAAACCAAAAAACTCAAATGGAGGTGGGTAGGTCACATGATGAGAGAGAATAGGAATAAATGGACCAAAGTAATAACAGAATGGACCACTAGATTTCAAACAAAGAGGAAACGAGGAAGACAAAGAAAACGATGGTCTGATGACATAAAAAAGCATGCGGGTCCAACATGGTTCAGAATAACTCAAACAAGGGTAGAATGGAAAGAGCTGGAGGAGGCCTTCGTGTCGCGAAGACACGCCGACGCCCAATAACCATGACATATTTGATAATATAATGTAAACATCAAATAATGATAGTAATAATTTAATTATTGTAATTGTAATAATTATAACGACCTAATTTTAATGTCAATCAAATATTTATTGTTATATGTTATGTTAATATATTTAATCGCATGTTAAATAATTCATCAAATTGTGTTGGCAATAAAGGCTTAATAATAATAATAAAACTAATGTATATAAGTTCTTCCATAGTAATAAAATTTACTAAGAACCTAATTTATGTTTTTGTGTCACCTGTCCATAGATGCAAATTAGGGCGCTCGAAACGGCATTTTTTACAATATTATTTAAGTACCTTTTTCATTAAGCTGTGTTATAAATGATAAGCTTTATTGAATTATTATATAATCACAAGTTAAGAAACGAAATAGAAATCAAAAATCACGTAAATTCTTTAAATATCGATGATATTTTTGTGTAATTTGTTTTTCTGAGTGAAAAAAAATATTGTAATCAGGGCTTACGATGCCTTCAATAAATCATCTATTATTTCATTTTATCTTTAGCTATTTGAAGGCAAATATAAAAAATGCTAAATAGTATGACATTGAAGTGTCTGTCTGTGTAATAAAAGTCATATCTAATAATTAAAATATTCTTTATACTTTTTGGAACAGGCGTTGCGGAGAGGTACCCTAGTAGGCAAAAATCGTCCGTAACGTTAAAAAAAAGCGTAAGATTTTTATTGTTCATGTAAATAGCTGTTTCTGTTATTATTATATATTTTTTTATAAATCATTGTAAACAAAATAAAGGCGTTAAGATAATTTTGTTAGTAGCTTTTTTGATTTTTATCGATACAAATATCATAATAAAAAATGTATACCCGAATAATTATTTTCTTTATAACTCGAATTCTATTATAACTCGAATAGAACTTGAAATTAATATTTTTATAATAAGGTACTTCGTTCCTATCCGGTGTCCCACGGCACCACACGTTTTTTATGGTGTCACGGTTATCCACGAGTAAATGGATCACCTGATGGTAAGTGGTATATGCCCGACCACCTACTTACGCTATCAAAAAAAAAAGTTTTTTTTTTAAAATTAACATATAGCAGTCATAAGATTTAAAAAGTTAAGCACTTAGATTTTTATTTTTCTTTACCTTCGAAATTTAACGTTGTTAGGAAATAAAAATGTTGATTTTAAAACGTTTTATCTTACCAAATACGTGCGTATTTAATTTTCTCATCTTATTTTAAAGCTGGTTTTCACGCGGTTTGATTTTATCTGACAAAAAATGTTGCTAAGTAAAACAATGATAAAGCGTTGAAAGTCATAAAAAATCTAAATCATTTAATATTTTTGATTTGATTGAATGTCACTACGCTATTGATTTAGCTTTGACTCTCGACTCTCTAATCAACTCGTGGGAACGCGACGTTAGTGATAGAGAATTAAATTGGCAATTTGTCCGACAGCTAGGCATGCGAGCGTCGCGAATCAACAAGGATGTGGCCATATATATGTTTAGTCGATACCACAGATTCCATTCACACCAATACAGATCAAAACAATTAGAAACTTCTTTCTAATAATTCTTAATAATATTTTGATTATTTTGTTAAATTTGGATTATATTTAATATTCCATTTATATTACTCATTTCTGTATTTATTTATCTTGATTGAATGTTAGTTAGACAGTTCGAATGGCTATTGATCTATCTTTCGATTCTCTAATTCAATATGAAGTCAAACAATCAACATATTTATGTTCTCATAGCTAACACTAGATAATTTAATAGCAATATAGATGATTGCCTTTTCTTTTAAACATGCAACTCCACAAATAGCAACAATACCTTACAGCGAAAACCTCAAAGGTTATTTGTTTTTGAAAAGCTCAAGATAAAATAAAATAAATGTTGTGAAATAAAAATTAATTTGTTAAAGTTTAGTATTACATTCAAAATATATATATAAATAAAATTACAAGTTTCTTATTTTCCTCAAGTTGAACTCGATCTATAACCGAATAAATTAACTGCAACTAGACAAGGCTTAACTCCCAATAGGCGACCTAAGTTTCAAATCAACTGTGAGATCCAAGATAATGCGTGCACTACACTTGACATAATAGGAATAAGGTTTACTGCCTCTAATCTTATTCATTATTATCCCTATATATACCTATATAAAAAAGCCGAGATGGCCCAGTGGTAAGAACGCGTGAATCTTAACCGATGATCGTGGGTTCAAACCCGGGCAAGCACCGTTGAATTTCATGTGCTTAATTTGTGATTATAATTCATTTCGTGCTTGACGGTGAAGGAAAACTGCATGTATCAAATTTCACTGAAATTCTGTCACATGTGTATTCCACCAATCCGCATTGGAGCAACGTGGTGGAATAAGCTCCAAAACCGTCTTCTCAAAAGAGGAGAAGAGGCCTTAGCCCAGCAGTGGGACATTCACAGGCTGTTACTTTTATACCTATATACATTTAAATTTAAAGTTATATATTATAGAACACTAATAATAATGAATCTATGATGTATTTAGAAATCTTATAAGAATATATTAAAATATGAAATATTATTTAAAAGAACTTCGTGTTTAAATATTGGAATCTAGTGTGTTACATAATTGATTAAAGCGACGTCGACGATAGTCTCGCCACGGCAATGTGATTATACAGATATGTACTTACGAGTATATTGTTGAAAAGTGGACGGCGAAAAGGGAAACAACCAGATTACACGTTCCGCGACCAAATAGACAGCATTTGCATTATTGGAGAATTTCTCTTCTATTTTGAAATAAATACAGTTTATCGTGTATGTAAAATATTAGATTAATGCGAGCCTGTTTTTTTCTGTTTATTACAGCTAAAACCCTGAATCATATTTTAAAGCAATAAATAAAATAAAGCATCATACATTTTACTTATTAACAGAATAAACGTTCAAAAAACTTATCAATAAAACTGATGTTACATTTAATAAAAAACATTGTACTTTTTCCGCTTCGACGGCTTACTTTGTCGAAATGGTAAAAACTACTTAATTTATTTATTTTATTTTGCATTTATACAGAGTTTTATATTAGTATAATAAAATTTTCAATACATGCTGTGCCAATAGGGAATAATACTAGTTAAGCCCCAAAGCTATTAAAAAATTAAAAATAAATCGAATTGTTGTTATACCTTGTGTTTTTTATTTTTATTATTGTGTATTAATGTGCGTCTGTGTGCGTATGTATTGGATTGAAAATACGTATTTTTCGTTGAGTATTTTTTTTAAATCGACGTGATCTAAATGCTTATGAGATTACTGCTTATAGGCTTAAATACGACAGACTGCTCATTATTAGCTGACATGAGCCCAACAAATATAAACCAAAAACATAATTTAATATCGATTTTATGCATAAATAGTAATAGATTGAAAGGTTAAAATTCCTCTGATGGCCACATTTTTACTACGAAGGAACTTCCAAGAATTATTTACCTTTTATCAGGAAAATTACGCTGTTACCCGTCATTGCAGCCTGTCTTCGATGTAACATTATATTTCATCTAGCAGAAAAGCATGCTATGTCTACGCCACGTTTTTAGCTTAAGCAACGATGTGATCACAAACAAGATCAAAATATTTCCCGAACTTTGAGTTTATCAAGTCAACCTAATGTCCTTCATATGCTTCTTCAAGAGGACGATTTATAAGACTTAATCAGTTTAACAATTGAGCGCGTCATAGAACCGAATTGTTCTGGTAGTATTTATATGAAGAGAAGTGGTTTTACCTGGTCATTTAATTTTTTTTTAAAATTCATTATCACTTCATTGATTGCATTGTGTACTGATATCGGCTTATAATTTTCAACTCTATCTTGAGGTTTATTTTAAAAACAGATTTAAAGTTCATTAAATGCAGCAAATTTTTAAATGATACTAAAAATGTTGCCGCTAAAGCTTAGCGCACTTCCTTCGGAAGATTGAAGTGTTATAATTTCTGCGTGCACTTTCTTTTGCTAAGTATTTTAAGACGTATTCGTGGTGTTTCGGTTTATTAAAGTTCTAAATGATATGTGAAGTATTTATCTGAAAATTCGAAATCGGAATTATTGCATGCATTCTACAGTTTCATTAAAATATTTTAAAAGCAAACGGTAAATACTCCATATCTTTAATACCGTTAGATTGTTCGCTATTTTGGAGAAGTTACTGTTTTGCCAGGATTTATCAGAAGAGTTGTGAATCGATAATGTATTCTTTTTAAGTGTTAAATTTATTTTGACGTAATAATAAATAGAGTAGATATAGACATTTTGAAATGTAAGCTAATATGATAGGTTTAGTAAATATTTTCTCAAATAAACTGCAATAGCTTGCAACCATCTCCACCAAGTTTGTACAAATAATATTGATACGTTACGAGTTGTTGAAGTATTTGCAATTTAAAGCGAGATTTTTTATAACAAAATAGCTAAGCCGAACATGCGTTGGGATGCCTCTGTATTTTTTTATGTCTTTGTCTGACGATTTATCCGCCATTATTATTCGTTGATGGTAATATGCCAAAAATTTTCGTTGATGGTAATATGCCAAAAATCAAGTGTCAATAGTAACTAAGTACAGGTTTCAACCATATTATGTTTCAATTCAGTTAGATCACAGGTATAGGAACGAAAATATGATATCCCCAGAGTACAAATATTAAATCAATTATTATATATTATAATTTTTACTGTATTCAACTTATTTTACTTCAACTTGTAAGTGTATTATAAATTAACAAACCTATTTATTTTCTGTACAAGTGCATATAAAAGAAGATCTTTTTTTAAATTGTAAAATAATTTATCTAAACGTATAGCGTATACAGTTTATGTTTATTTGTGTTTTTTTATTACGTATTAGAGATAACATTTATTTTTTTAATTTTTTTTGGTTCTGTTTTTACTTTTACGCTATGAATGACTCTTTGTAAACTAACTAGATAAGTTGTTTTTTTTATAAAAAATAATAAAAATAGTCGAGGTGGGCAGTATAGAGCCATGGTTTAATTCTCGTTTTCACTTACATCGTACTTAAACAAAAGAAAATCTATTAATATTTGTAGTTTATAAGGAAACACAAATATTATAATATTACTAGCTGTGCCAAGAGGCTTCACCCGCGTATAATTAATAAAAATATAATAAATCATTTTATTACTATAATAACACACACGCACGCACGCACACACACATACACATATGGCTACTGGTAAAGAAATACGTAATTAACGATTTGAAATTAATTTTCGTAGGTTTTACCGATCTTATATATGGCCTAACATTTGCGCCATCACATGTTCTTTGTGTGTACCAATTTTCATCAAGATTGGTCAAACCGTTCTTGAGTTATAAGAAGACATACATACAGACAGACAGACAGACACTCAGACAAAAATGAAAAAATAGTATAATATGAATCACTGCATCATAAAAGGATTATTTATCACAAAATTAGGTGAAAAAAAAATGTACAGACATAAGCAGAATGTTTATTATGTTTTTAGAATTTGCAACGTAGTAAGAAATTAATGGTTAGTGTTCGCAGCCATCAAATACAATTTATTTGCAAAGAATTGGTTGACACTAACAAATAATTGATTCGTTATTGTAAAAAAATATAATAAAAAATATTTCTAAGGTTTTAGTTTGACTGGGAAATTGATAAAGTTTTTTTTTAAATTAATATAATACAAATAACTTAAATTATGCAGATGACATGGTGCTGCTGAGTCCCTCAATATGCGGAATTAGAAAGTTACTTGCAATCTGTGAAAGATATGCTGAGCAGCATGGCCTACAATACAATCCTAAGAAAAGTAAGTTATTAGTCTTTACAGGGAAAAATAAAAGTCCAACATGTGTCCCACCTGTTCAACTTAGTGGTATACTTTTACAGAGAGTGACTGAATTTAAATATCTGGGACACATTGTTACTGAAAATTTAAAAGACGACAAAGACATGGAAAGGGAACGCAGGGCGTTGGCTGTAAGGGCCAATATCCTGGCCCGAAGGTTTGCTGGTTGTTCTGTACCTGTTAAAATTACACTATTTAAGGCTTACTGCCAAACATTCTACACCAGCAGCCTTTGGGCTAGCTGTACCCGAAGAGCGGCACACGTCCTGCGAGTTCAATACAATAATGCCTTCAGGGCGCTGTTGAGGCTCCCATATCATTGTAGTGCGTCAGGCATGTTTGCAGATGCTCACACTGACGATTTTTTTGCGATAATGCGTAAGAAGGTGGCGTCAGTAATAAGAAGAGTGAGGGTAAGCACCAACAGCATCCTGAAGTTATTTGCAGAAAGACTGGATGGGCCGACCATGGGGAGGTTTATAAGGTTACATGTACAAAATGTGACTGGATCAATCTCCCTGTGGTAGCTATTTATTTATTTATTTTCTGTTTTTGTGTGTGTTTTGTTTTACTAACATAGTTCTTAAGTAATGATATTGTACTAACCAACTATGAGCCTATGTTGCTTGACAATAAAAGATTTTTTTTTTTTTTTTTTTTTTTTTATTTTTTTTTTTTATTTTATTTTTTTTTATTTATAATATAAATTTGTTAATATTTATAATTAAATGTAACCGAACTTACGAAATATTCATTGATATTTTCGAACCAATCGATGAACAATAATACCTCATAATATATATAATTATATATATATTTTATTTTCACAATATAAATATTTTACGCTCTCCATGACGGAAGTGGCGATTCAATTAGTCGACTGTGTTATTAATCACATTAACTGTGTAATAATTCTGAAATAAAAAATCATTTTCCATCACATCATTGTCACTGATTTATTTTATTTATAGTGAGCTAAATTAACATTCGCGGCATTCTGTGATTCAAATGGCGATATATACAAAACGTCACGGAAAACGATTTTTGTAAATCAGAATAACATTTTCATTTTAGAGCCCGAAGGCACATTGGAACACGAATCTTAACCAAATCCGGTTCAAGCCCGGACAAGCTACCACTTAATTTTCATGTGCTTATTTTGTTTATAATTCATCTCGCGCTTAGCGAAACTTGCATGGATGAAAATCTTCTACCCGTGGTGAAGCTTCAAAAATCTTCTTCAAAAAAGGGAAGCCTAGTCCTGGGATATTTACTTTACTCATTTTATGTTTTTATTTACAGTTGGTGGTCCAACTGAAAGCATTGGTTTGTCTTTAATATTTAAGACTTATCGTATTGTGTAGAGTAACGCTTGTGGACTCGGTAAACAGGGTGAAATGAAACAGGGCTGGGTCAGTTAAGGCTGTGTGATGCTGATAATAGTGTACAGAGACTTACTGAATATTACGTGTAGTAAATTTCTATTGCAATTATATACTGAGTATATTATTCAAATATAGTTACAACATATATTTATTCCGTCTGATGAAATTTGTTTCTTCATATTTAGAGTTACTTAAAGGTATTCGTAAAGGTACTTTCATTGTATCCCTTTTACAAAAATAAAGATATCTTTATCTCGTTAGTTATTGCAAATCAATATGTTTCAAAGAAACAGAAATTATAATTTTAAAAAAGTATTTCACTCTTAATTGCTTAAATAAAGTATGCGCGATTCTTCAGATTTATGAGACATTGTGATGCTTGAGCACAACACACTCGTAATTGTAAGACTAACTAAAGTAGTTACAAGCCGCTGCAAGTAAGCCTTCTTATATATGTCACAATGATTTAATTTATATTCTATTTTTATCCCTAGTATTTTAATCTCCTTTACATGCTTAATGTTTATGTAAGTATTAATTTTGCGTATGTAATATTATTTATAATATAAATACGATTGATATTTTTCTATTGTGTGATTTTTTTTTATTTCTGTTATTTCCTTATTACACTTAGTTTCATTTTCAATTAAATTTTGGAGATTATTTTGGGTTTGTAATTTCACAATATGACATCTGTCTGTAACCAGTCGTTTAACATGTTAATTGTATAAAACGTTTTAACCTTATAGTAATATCTACGACCGTCATGATTAATTGAGAGCATTGCTGATGTTTTCGCTTTGGCTATTTTTAGTTTAGATTAATATCATTATATTTAAATAATAATGTCAGCCTTCGCTAAGCATTTATATAACGATCGCAAGAGCTCATTCGTAAAAATAATTATTATTATACTATAAATATTACGCGGTTGTTTAATTATATAATGTGGCAAATACTGTTAGCGTAGCTGTAAAAATTGTAAGATTTCACGCATTATTCAGGCGGTTTTTAGGTACTAAACATTTATTAAATATTTTGAATAATTAAGCAAATGGATTTGAGATAAAACAAAGTCGCACTGTAGAAACATGAGACGTTATTCGGAACGAGGCCATGCGAGGCGGAACCAGAAGGAACTCGTCCTTGCCAAGGACATAGGTGACTCACCGTGCGGCTGGTGAATCGTGGGGTGTGCGTCGCAATCCGCACAGACGGTGGATCGTAACAATCTCTCCCGTTGTAGCCTCCGCAAGAGTTGTAGATGCTGCGGCGTGAAAACCGTCCCAGACCGCTCGCCCACCAGCACCACATCACCAGCATCCCACCACGCTTGTTCTCGCAAAGTTCCGTCCCTATTAAAAAGGCCCATATCTTTGTAACCCTCGGGCGGACTGAGTGCTCCCGGCTCTGGGTCCTGAAACCGCTCGCAAGCTCCGCATCCCGAACACTCCTCGTTTTCGTCCTCGTCTGAGTATCCGCATTCATCACGAACAACAATAATATAATCAGCCTCGAAAAATTCATTAGCGCTCTCGTCAAAAACCACCCGATTTTTTTTAGTCTTAACTCCTTTTTTTAGTGACGATTTTAAGTTTTCATGGTCCTTGTTGTGACGCGTGTCACGAGCGGCGCGGTCGCCGCGCATCGTCGCGTGTACACACGGCGTGAGCGACCGCCGTAGTGGTTAAGTGTCGGAGTCTCGGAGAGCAGTAGCGGGCTAGCGGCTGGCGTACCGAAGAGCGACTGCAGCGCCGCGCCCGCCTATTGATCGCGACGACCGCCTCATCGGCATCGCGGATTCAATTCCACCGCCATCGTCACCGCTGCCGAGCCGCGGCTGTCCCGTCATCGTCGTCTGATGACTAAACATAATCATAACGCTTACTACGCCCATTCAACATCGCGAACATTTGCCCACATCAAAATATTACCAAAATAATTTAACTCATTAAACAGAATTGTCTTATGATACATTATACTATTCAAATTCTGGCAAAACATTTATTTACACTAAAATAATAAAATTTGAAAATAGAAAAAAATTACAAGTAGTCAACAGGTATTTAATTTTAATTTAATATTTTTAAGTAACAAATAAAAATAATATTTACAATATATTTTCAAAAATGTTGAAAACAGTTCTGAGCTGCAGTAGTCCTTCCCTAAGTTCTCAATTGCATAAACTGCAGGTGCTTCTCGACACGTTAATATACGTTTCTGATAATAGGAAATTTCTACTGAAACTTTTTCGCTTCCAATCATTCTGTAAGGCTATTGTTTTTATAAAAATACTTTCGCAAAAATGTATGAACTGAATTGCTATATCAATAGTTACCAAAACATTGGAACTGGTTCAATAAGATCAAATGGTATAGCCTCGTTATCGTTTTATATTACGGCAAAAATATTTTTCTCGTTTTTCTGAAGTTTCAGACCTCTTCTAATACTTTTTTAAAAAACGGACATTTGTACCTTTAATTGAGGTGAAAAGAAGTAACATATTTTAAAATAATAATATACACTATGATCATCAAAAATAATAAACAGCGCAATGCTACTCATAGCACAGAATTTACCAATATTTACATAAATTACGATGAAGTGAAGTTTACTGAAAAATTATAAAATTATCCGTCACATAATACACACGAGCTATAAGATTTGTTTTATTAATCAAATTACATTTTAATGTTCGGAAATACTTCATATAATCAGCAGTACATGATACAATAAAAACTAAAAAAACAATACTGCAAAGTAACGGAAATAAAACATTATTCGTTAATAAGAATGTTCGCTGTAATAGGTTTACTTTATATTTCAACTATAATTTAACATCAGCTATCAGTCCCGGTTGCACACAAATATGATTATAATATACTATAGATAATCCATATCGAGTTATATATACATATAAGCAACAAAACTATTATAATAATATTATTAATGCGAAAGTAGGTCTGCTTAACAAACTACGGAAGCGATTTTGATAAAATTTAATATGAAGCAAGCTCGAACCCCAAGATCCAGCATAGGTATAGACTTTTTATACTAATCTCTGTACACCCCCTGAAGCCGCAAGAGAAATCTAGTCTATTATATGTGTATTACAGCGCCAACGCCTCAGGTCAATGGCCTACATTTCATGATGTTTATTCAAATATAACAAACAATATCTCTCTAAACACTTATCTAGATACGTTTTTTAATTTGGTAAATACATACTGTGTGATAAGCAAATTGAACTAAAGTTACCGTTCATTATTTCCGAATTTTTAACCAAAAAATTATTACTGTGTTTTATATGTAAAAAAAAACAATATTTTTCTACGGATATTTTTAATACTTATAGTTGGGTTGAACATTAACAACTTGTATTACAATAAAATCAGCCAAGCTATATTAACACTAAGAACACCTTATAACCGATTCACTACAAATAATAAAACATCTCTGCTATTATCAAATTAAATATGAAATATATTATTAAGGAAAATGTCCATATAATGGCGTAAGCCATATCGAAATCGTATACACATAAGTAGTAAGACGACAAAAGAGCCGACGTTAAAAGCGACTTTATACTAAAGATAAAATGACACAGTCGTCGAAGAAAATAAGCAAAACTATTCTTAGTAGTTGTACAAGCTCCATAAATATAGTTTACAATCTGTATTTATGGACTAGAATTTCAACAAAGTCAAAATCTTATATATTTTGATTCAAAATAAGACATTTAAGACACTATTTATTTATTAATTTTATTAAGAAATCGTTTTAAAAACATACTATTACTAACTATGGTAAGGATAACGTGTCCGAAATTATCAAACCGTTTTATTTTATCTATACTAATATTATAAAGAGGAAAGATTTGATTTTTTTGTTTGTTTGTTACGATTTAACTCAAAAACTAATGGCCGGTGTTAAAAAATCTTTCACCATTAGAAAGCTACATCTTTACCGAGTAACATAGCCAATATTATATTTTAAAAAAAATTAGGGATCCCTACCTACAATGGAGCAATGTAACCCAAGGTACCAAATTGTTGCCTATAAAAGCAATTATTTGGCGTGTGCTGCGAAAACTATTGACGGTATATAAAAAAGTGTTCTGTATATTAATAGTGCTCATGATTGCTCACAAAAAGCCTGCGATGGTATATGTCTAACTATATAAGTTCAAATACGGGTGGAATCGAATAGTTGTGATACTGATATCATGATATTAATCTTTATCCATTTCAATGGTTTGATAATTAAGGTTGATTATGGACGAGTAAATTTCACTTTAAATTATTCTCACGGTTTGAACAAACTGCAACTGTTCTGCGTTTAGTCTATTAACAAATGATAGTTTACGAATTTACGTTAAATAATAGTTTTTAAATTTTCGCGGACGAAGTCGCAGACGATGTGCTAGTAATAAGATAAAGGGACAACACTCAGAAGATTATACCTAGATAATACCAGCGGCTTAGCCCGTAGTATGTTTAACTGCGACATAAAGTTTTTGCTGCACTGTCATTGAACATGACGTAATTATAAAACTCGTCTTTTTGTTATTAACTACCTTTTCATGTGTATACAACCATTTGACATTATGCCTGTATACAACTTTTATTAATTATAAGTATTTCAATATGTAGTTATAAGTATTTGAATAAAATTAATTCATCATTAAATTCTTATATGAGATTACGAGAAATTCAGGTAATAATTAATAATATTTATACAAGATTGACTCTCACTCAATTTTAATTTCCATGTCAGCGAAATTCTTAATAACGTAAGCCTGAATAAAATTGGAAAACACAATTTTTGTCACACGAACTTTGTGATGATTTTTTTGTTAATGTTGGTAATCTACATTACAAAAATTATCTTATTTTCTTCCAGTGACATCGTTTTTTTGTGGCAGCAACAAACTTTGTTTGAATAATGGAATTTCGGCGTGATAAATATCGCAATAGACTAATAGATTAAATTGATTGACGTTTTTTAATTCTTAACATGACAATAAAGTGTAAGTAACCCGGAAAGTTTTTGTTGTGTGTAGAACTAACTTTTTTTTATATAAACATCGAAAACTTACACCATTAATAAAAAAGTTTTATTGAGACTTATGTTTTTGCAGTCCGCAATCATGACATATCCTTGATTCCATTACAATCATCCTTAAGACTCCTATAACGTTGGGCTCAAGTGCCTTTTTGTCTTTTACGAACTATTACGACGTAACCAAAATGCATAAGAATGTTAAAAATTAACTTTTGGTGAACCCTGATGACATTTACAACTGTGAAATAATAATTTGGTAAAAGCTATGAATAAATATATTAGTGGACTTTTCTATCTGAAAGAGAAATTATCTAAAATCAGCAACGCAATGATTAAAGAGGTAATATTTTTTGATCGACAAATACGGAAACTAATATATGATAAGAACTTAGAAAGTGACCTCATTCACTTTCTAAGTCTTTATTTTATGAAACCATTGAGCGGAAGATTACAAAGATTAAATGTGTACTAGTGTAGTTATAATCTCATACAAAGCTTAAGGGTACAACCTGTACTTGATAAAACCATTTGTTGGCCTCCCAACTGTTTTTCTTACCCGTTAACTTGGATGATGTAAGTGAACAAAGTGAGAGATTACATCAGGACATTACCATAATAAGGCCATTTTGGTTATAAAAAATTATAGAAAATATAAGGCAAGTATTTATTATTTATGAATCATTGCAATACAATATTACAATACGCAATTTCGAAAGTCTTTAATTATGGCATTTTTTAAACAATTTATTATAATTATAAAACTATCATCACTATTACATAAAAATAAACTGAAGCAAGATCAAAACATATTATTTTAGTTCGTTTTGATATCCTATTTGATAGTATTTGGTAAGTAGTTCTTTAATTAACAACAACAATCCTGAATGCTTATTCGTGTTGTGATAAGTCTGCTCCGAGACCAGGATGCACAGTGGCAGACTTCAATTTGTTACATTACTTGGGATTTCACATCGACCGGAAGATGCACTGGCACAGCTAATAAGGTGGTGGCATGAATGATCGTGCTGCGCCCCCCGATCGAAGTAGCACACGCTATACAAATGTGAAATAATTAAATGAGAAAATATTATTTAACTTAAATATCCAAAAATACGTAATCATTGTATTGATATATTCTTTATTGTTTTTACAAGATGAAATTTCATGTGAAGCAAACCTGAATCATACTATCAATATTTCCTTTGGCGGCTCCTATAAAGGTACAATAACTGGAACACTAGAAACTGCTCAGTCCTCTATCGAATTATGTTAAATAAAAATTCTGCAGCTAATTGATGTTACAAATGTACCCGAGACATTTATATAGGGTTTTCCATTAAGGGCGCTTGATCTTTGAAATGCAAAAAAAAATACATGTAGGAGATATATTTGCGAAATTTTTTATTTGGAAGGTCTAACTCTAACTAGGTCTACTCTGGCGCACAAATCGGGCTGTATTTGATCGATGGCGTGGCGTATGTTGACTTTGAGGGCATCGGTGGTTTGCAGCTTGTTGGCATAGACCTGCGACTTAAGAAAACCCCACAAGAAAAAGTCCAGCAGGGTCAAATCGCACGATCTCGGTGGCCAGTTCACGTCGCCTCCGCGCGAGATGACCATGTCCAGAAATTGCTCGTGCAGAACTTCCATCGTAGCGTGTGCTGTGTGGCACGTAGCGCCGTCCTGTTGAAACCACATGTTGTCCAGATCCATATTCTCGATTTCAGGCCAAAAGAAGTTGGTTATCATCGACCGGTATCGCTCACCATTGACGGTGACGGCCACACCATTATCGTTTTCGAAAAAATACGGACCAATCACGCCTCCGGCCCAAAATCCGCACCAAACAGTCACTTTCTGCGGGTGCATTGCCACTTGGTGAACCTCGTGTGGATTGGTCTCGTCCCAAATACGGCAATTTTGCTTGTTGACATAGCCATTCATCCAAAAATGCGCCTCGTCGCTGAAGATGATTTTTTTGCCAAAATCGGCGTCAACTTCCAACTGCTCTAATGCCCAGTCAGCGAACACACGGCGCTGTCTATGGTCATTAACCTTGAGCTCTTGGGTCAGCTGGATCTTGTACGGGTGCAGGCTCAAGTCACAACGCAAAATTCGCCAAGTTGTCGTCTGCGAAAGGCCGAGTTCCTGTGCGCGACGCGGAATTGACTGCCGCGGGTTTTCGAGGACACTGTCGCGCACAGCGGCGATATTCTCGGCAGATCTCGCGTTACGTTGACGCACGGGAACCGGCTGATTGTTAACTGACCCGGTTGACTCGAATTTGTCCACCAATCGACGGATAGTCGACTCGGCAGGACGATCATCGCGACCGTAAAACGGGCGAAGTGCGCGGAACGTTGCTCGAACTGAAGACCCATTTTCATAAAACAATTTTATGATTTGCACGTGCTGCTCGACACTGTAACCTGCCATGGTGGTTTGGGAGGACGGAATGAATATAACACACTGCATTTGACAGCTGTCACTCAAACAACATGGCCGCAATCAGCTGTCAAAGTTCAAGCGTCCCTATTGGAAAACCCTATATGTAGGTAATGTTATTTTATTTTTTATATAAATAATAGTTAAAAGGAAAATAAATACAAATCGCCGATCCTTTCAAGTAGGCGTATTTATTTTGAAAATATGGAATTTCCGGACAAACACACTGATGTTGAATTATGAATAAATATTAAAACAAATATTTATCGAGAAAAAAAACTTACATGAAAACATCCGAGAAAGGATAAATTGCGCCACATCTACCGTAACTGAATACTTAGATATCTTGAGATTGGCCGCCGGCCGTGGCCGAATTCGGTCTGGAGGACTATTACACCAGAATATTACACATATTCTACCGCTAAGCAGCAATACTTAGTATTTTTGCGTTCCGGTCATAAAGATGAGCCCATGTAACTATAGGCACAAGGGACATAAAATCTTCGTTCCCAAGGTTGGTGGCGCATTGGCGATGTAAAATATGGTTAATATTTCTTCTTTCTTCTGCCATTAATATAAAAAATATTTAAAAAAACCAGACCTAAGACAACAAGTTTCCGTTTCCTGTGTACTTTACTATGCAACCTGGACTTACAAGTATATACGTACATACCAAACAGCCGCATCACTGAAACCCAAAGCCTCTTGATTTCGATATATAATTAATTGACATGAGAACATAGTTATATCAAAATGTCTTTATTGGATCCTTGCATTAAAAATGAACAAATAAGATAAAATATTACATTTTAAATAGCGTTTCTACTTTATCAGCACAAATATATATTTTGAAATTGGAGACGTATATTTGAACCTTCTCCTCTTCAGCAATTTCTGTCTCTTGATATCATCACGTCTAATTCCAGAGATTGCAGTAGGTAAATGTCAATGGTGGCTAGATTCCTTTTTTATGTATCGTTAAGAGAACCCTGGCGGTATAGCCTACCTGAGCTCCTTGGGTATCGCATGCAACCAGTGATTTAACTCTCTAATCAATAGAGCCAGGGGCCGAATTATACTAATATATCGATTATGGTACGTTCCCGATTCAATTCCGATCCAACTTTGAATAATCTATATTTAATCGAATCGGAACCAAACCGATATATTAACATATACCGTTATGTCAAAATCAAACTTAATTGTTAACTTTTATGGCAATAGTCGATAATTAAATTAAAGAATAGAAAAACGCATAAATGGCAACGATTAAGCTTCGATTCGATTGTAACAAAGTGACAATTATTTGTTAGTAGCTTGTAAAATTTTGTGTCATACCATATAGTATAACTTGAAACTTATCGATGTGCATGACCATTCAAAAAAGGGGAATTTTATAGTATGGAGAAATAACAATGCCACAAGAGCATTTTTTCTCAATAGTTAATTTTTATTTAATTTAGTACAAATAATCAGATGTCTGCTAAGCTTTTCTAACGATATGCTAGTAACTTAATTTAAAAAATTATATATATATTTAGCATCCAAAAGTGACAACTGATCTTGTAAAACCTCGAATCGGTCTATTCAAAAATAGAACACCGAATCATATAAATTGAAGTAAATTACTCACTCAATTACTTACGGCGATTTTAAAATTAGCGCGCTTCTTTTTTTAACAATGCTATTGTATGGATCAAGGTGTCCCCTAACTATACAATGTACATATTACATATACGTTGGAATTTACAATCGGAAATACAAAACGAAACTCCACGACTTTTCTTAAATATTAAAAATTTACAGTCACTATTTAGGTAAAAAAGGAAGGCACGCAGCCTTAATTAATTACGCGTGTTTTACCTAATAATATCAATATTAAATACAATATATGTACAACATTTTAATTTCATATGTATATGATTTCTATCGGAGTAATATTCAATATAAAAGGTCACAAAAGGGATATTTATTCAATTATTTAATTATCACTATATACATTATAAATAATATCTCACAATTCAAGACAATCAAATTGATTATTATATTTATAAATAAAACAATATAAGAATATTAATTTCATTAACAGAGATACTTATCTGAAATTGGTAATAACAGGTACTCAGAGTCGAATAACACCGACAGGAAGCAACGTTCTGTTCCATGTCTCGACGGCAAGTCCCTTCTCATTGCCTTGCGTCGCTCTATATAGTCTGTAGTCAATAACACTACTCTGCCCCACCTCTGACTATCGATTGCTTTATGAGGTAATATAAACACTTCATTTTGATTCAAATCGATGTGTTCTTAAATATTTCGTTAATAATATTTTTTATTTTATTTAAATTATGAAAAATCGTCATCTTTCTTATAATAATTTTTAACAACATTTCACACGTGAGTATAAAATAAAAAACCAACGGAACTAACAAAAAACTACGTTTAAAAATGATACACTTTCATTCCCTTTTAAATCAAAACCACTTCTACAGATGTATCAGTTTGATGTATTAACTAACAAAAGTCATAAAAGCTGTATTCTTGAGAAATACTTCTATAAATTGGTAAGAAAGGTTATATTGTTAGCGTTTAAGTTTACTTTTAAAGTTATAAGGAAGACGTACGATCAAGTCGAGCGACGGAGGCGAAGTGAAGTGATTCTGCTGTTTGCCGTGCTTTTTTATACACTCGACCATGTTGATTACTCTGGTGGGGAAGAGACCGCTAACACGGCCTCTCCCGACGAGGCAGCGTCCTTGCGCCTTCACCCTGGTCATTGTCTGAAATTTGTGGAAACAGTACAACTTGGTTTTACAGTAAGAATACGTAAAAACTCATCCAAACTTTCTGGCAGCTTGTGATAGAAGTTGTCGGTGTAAGTGAAGTGTCTTTATGATCCCTTTATTTTGATGTTCCTAGAGCGGTCAACCTGATTCTCAGTGAGACTCACACATACAGGTCTTAACAGGTATTAAAACAAGTCTTTTTCGAGTCACCCCTACGCTTTTTCAGAGTCTTACAAGAATCTTTTCTCAGTCACCTCGTACCCATATTAAACACGGACTTACACAGGTATTTTTTTGACTTTACTAATGGGATTTTAAACAAGTCTTTTCCGAGTCACCCCTACGCTCTTTCAGAGTCTTACAAGTCTTTTTTCAGTCACCTGGTACCTTTATTAAACACGGACTTACACAGGTCTTTTTTGAGTCACCCCGACGCTCAAATAGTGAGACTTATACAGGTCTTTTCCCAATCACCCCGTACCGTAGGCTACATAATGTGGACTTATATAGGTCTTTTCCGACGCTTGCTTGCTTGCAGATCACCCCATACCACTTAATACACATAAAGGCAGCTAAAACAATCACTATATTACACTAAGTACAATACAATTACCATAATCTCATCCGTCATCTCGTTAGCCGTTACCCCTGAGGTACCAAGCCAGTACGCATATCACATGTCACATCCTCCTGCGTACTCATCACACAGGGATAGTTCGTACAGAGAATATACAGACATAAGCACGCCTGCATGTTCGTCGCTCGGCCACCAGCACCACGCGCTATTTGCCACACGCAGATTCAAACAGGTGGATACGCCTGCGCATTCGTCACGCTCGGCCACCAGCACCACGTCCGGCAGGCTGGAGAGAGCTTCTCGGCGATGGGTTAGCCAGCAGCACCAGTTGTACGCAGGCTGATGTATCGCACCCGAAGCACTGAAGCACCACGTCAGGCAGGCTGGGGACTGTTGATCGGAAATGGTTAGCCCACAGCACCAGCGGTGAGCAGGCTGATGGTTTGAACATGAGGCGTCACTCCGTTCGGCTGTTCCTGACCTTGCCTGATAGTGTAACCTGTAAAGCACTTCTTTAAATTAATAGAAAAACCCGCATTTAAAATAAGAATGACTAGCAGAGCCAGTACAGTCTTTTACTCTCAATCGAAGAGCGCAGTATATGCTTCGGGATACCACTAATTGCGCCAGGCTCAAGCATCACTTTAGACAATTATAAATGCGAGAAACACTCATTGTCACTCCTTTGGCTTTAAGAGTTTGCGCGAAAAATATTGGTTTGATCTCACCGTAGTCTTGCATATTGCACCAATGATATGATCGATCGCTCCCGCATCGTGGTTCGTGGTAGCACTCACGGAACGCCCTGGCGAAGGCAATGCCGTAGAATGCCCGATGCTCCACCATAGTCACAATCATTACACGCGGTCGCGGCGGCTGCCCGCGTGGAGGTGAACCGCTTAACGACGACGACGTTAATAACAACGACGTTAATCGCTTTCTGAAATGAGAGTCACATTCACACGACTGTTATTAGGCAAGTTTCTTACCTTAGTTGCGTAAGATCACTATAATTAATTAATAATGCAAAGCAGGGCAGTTAAATAAAGAAATTATCGCAATGTAGGTAGGTTGTGAAATTACTTATAAAGTACCAGCCACAGTAAGACAGTGTCTATCGCTTTTAAATAACTTGGAACGCACTCACCAGATCCTTTTCATCGTACAATACGTTACCACAGGAAGCGTTTAAGTTTACTTTTAAAGTTATAAGGAAGACGTACGATCAAGTCGAGCGACGGAGGCGAAGTGAAGTGATTCTGTTTTTTTTTTTTTTCGGTTTGTGTATGCTGTTGGCCCTATTGGCCTCTACAGCGTCACCGGGCGGGATGGGCCGAGATGAACTCAGGCCGGAGAATGGGAGCCGACATAAATGTGGCTCAAGGGGAACGGACGTCCTAAGGGTGCCTCCTGTGAGGCCGGACCTCGGCTTAGGACGCCGTTAAGATCGGGTAAAAAGAAAGACGTGTGCATTTATTTACGCCGTCAGACACCTAAGCGTCGACGGGCCGTAATGAATGAGAGTGAGAGTCTTCGACCCCGCCGGCGGGGTCGGTGTGTGTTGACTGTGGCATCTAACAAGTTAATGTTGGCTGCTGTAAGTCCATCGACTGGATCGTATAGGACGTGCTTAGGACGCCTTCGATCGGGATAGGGTGACTCTAAGGGGCTATAAGCGCACGCCTTAGAGATAAGGGGGTTAGCGTGATTCGACGCTTTATTGAAGTACCTAATAGAGAGATCTTTAAGTACTTTTGCTATCGAATCTAGTCGGAAATCTTTGTGTAGATCTACGTTACGCGCGTACCACGGGGAACCCGAGGCGATGCGTAAGAATCTATTTTGTAGGGACTGTAACCTAGCTATGTTGTGTGGGCTCGAGTGAGCGAACACAACGCTAGCGTAGGTTAGTATGGGACGTATGCAAGTTTTATAAATTGTAACCTTATGTCTAAGGCTCAATTTACTATTCTTACATAGCATCGGGTATAATCTACTTAAGACAAAGCCGGCTTTGGTCCTAATATGCTTTATATGTTGTCGAAACGATAGAGAACGATCTAATATGACACCTAAGTATTTAACTTTAGGTTGCCAAGGGAGTGGTTTGCCGTAAAGGGTTATCGGCGCTCCCGGTTTGCGAAGAGGCGATTTGGAGAAGAACACAGTTGTGCTTTTCTCGGGATTTATTTCGATCTTCCATTTCCGGAACCATGCACCTAGTGCATTAGCAGCGGATTGGAGGCGGGCCTTTATAAAAATTGCGCTGTGGGACGTTGAGTATATAGCGGTGTCGTCCGCGAATAGGGCTATTTCACTACCTCTTGTTCTCGGGATATCCGAGGTGGAAGTGATTCTGCTGTTTGCCGTGCTTTTTTATACACTCGACCATGTTGATTACTCTGGTGGGAAAGAGACCGCTAACAATATATATAAATATAAATAACAATGTTCTAAGCTTCGACTGTGTTATCAACGTTTAGAAAACTCATAAATATTCATTTCATTCACTATGAGTATGTTCTAATGTTATTTCTGTTTGCCAGGCTTTTAAAAGTTAAGTATTTTAAATCGACCAATCAGTGAACTGATTTAAAATTCAAGTTCGAAAATTGATTTTTATCAAAATATCCTATAGACAGTGTGAAAACAAAAATACTAATTCCATATTATAGTAAATATTTTTCGACTTATAGTCAGTTGAACAATTTCAAATATTGCTTTTGTCAGAAATCTTGAAAACTTAATGATTTACTCGGGATTATCATGTTATACTTTTAAAACATGATAATCCCGATCTTCACGCAGGCATGTTAAAGAAAAACGAAAACTGACACAGAATATACAGTAACCCCGACTACATGTGGTCTAATTGGTATTACATCGAGTATTTTATGAAATGGCATTCGCGTAAGAAGTGCACCTTCATCTGTTCTGCCAAAGTCAGAGGAGCTACACTTACTGCATCAGCGGAGGCAGTTGCGATTTTAAAACGTTGATAAATTTTATATTTCGAAATTAATTCATGAGATGTATTTTTTTACATTCCCAAGAATATTGATATTATATTTTAATGGGAATGGATTTGCAGAAGTCCTCCCCTTCATTTGCTTTAACCTTCTACCACCCCTTTAGCCACCATATTCTAAAGCTTAATCTCTTATGGACTTTATCTTACCTTAATTAATAATGGACCTTTTTCATAACAAATAAAATACTAGACAAAATTAATTACTTAGTAACACAATAGAAAGAAAAGTGATACTTTCTTTGAATATTAGTTTAGTTTGAAAAGTCTATATTAAATGAGCGAGTTATAACCAAGACAGAAATATTTAACGTGCGTATATATTTTTAATTCGGTTTTTAGAACCGCAAAACCCCTGTTATGACCTACATCACATTCTTCTAATCTTTAATTTGATGTTTTTAAATGTTCTTGTATTATTTGTATTGTTTATATATTTAACGTGTAATACTATATCGTTCACAATTAATTAAGCAGAAGTAGACTTCTGGAGTATCAACTGATGCCATCTACAATTACATCGAGACAACTTATTTTTGTTACGTAAAGTTGTTTCATACGTATACTGTATCGTTGTTTGAGCTACGACATCACTTTTGCAAGGTTTACAAGATGGCGCCTCTTCTTATAGTAAATATTTACGTAAGTATAAAAATATTAAAATAATAATAATATATAAATGAAAATAAATGCTTTGCATATAATATAGTATTATCAAAGAGCAAAATAAAATTAGACCTAAGTGTAACACACTAGCGCCATGTATCAGCTCTGTGTATTTTTTTGATTTTTTCGGTTATGATATTATAAGCCAACATAATATGGACTATAAACTATTGATATTAATCGGATTAGCAGCATTTGCTTAAAAAGGAAATTACAAATAAACCAACAAATCTTACTTGAATATATTATTACTCTATTTTGAAAATTTTAATGAAAAATATTGATTAGATCTAAATATCTAAAACGTGCTCATGGGACCGCGCGTGATCATTAAAGTACGAGAAGAGGAAACTTATAATTTTATTATGTAATAGAGCGATTATGTAACCACAGAAAATGATCGTGAAATGTCAGAAAGAGTAGACTTTCATAGTTAATGATAGAAAGCATTAAAATAGCGTACCGTCGGTAAAATGTCGGTTTTCAAAATTTCACGAGCTCTTAGAAAACTCCGCTGCCGACATACGAAAAATGGGCCTAAGTAACATTTATTTAAAAAAACGTGTCTTTTATTAATTAATCGCCCGCGGCTTCGCACGCATCTTTATCTAAAATCCAGTTATACGAAATAAAAAGCTTAAAATATGTTAATTATGTCATATTTTAACGTGAATAAGTACCAAATATTCACAAAACACGCACACCTTACCTTTCGTATTTATGATATTAGTGCAAGTAGTATTGTATAAAATACTATATTAAGAATTGTATTTCCATTCGCTAGAACACCGATAACCTTGAGATGACTTTCAAGCGAACGGACTACCCCTTATAATCTAATTAAACTATTGTTCAGGCGTACAATGACCTAATCCTGCCATATCTGTAATGACACTTAAACATAAACGTGATTGATAACTGTTTATCAGGCGAACGTAATGGTATGACGGGTCAGGCTAGCTGCCATTCATTGTATTCGCAACAATAATTGTACATGAAGCATCGCCCAATAAATAACGCATACAAGAATCATGCACCATACATTACATACATTGCCACCGGTGTATTTCTAAAATACATATTGGTGGCATTTGGTGACCCATGAGGGAAATAACGTGACAATACGAAAATCCAGACCAAAGACATTGAGTAATAATGTACTAACGTACTAGAACAGATGCCGTAAACCAAATGTTTGCGCCATGAGGCCCAAGAGTTAATGCCGATCGGCAAATTTTATTTTTCTACACAAATATCTATTTATGTCATAGTGAATATTTTATATGGTATATTAGGAAAAAAATCTTTATCAATGTTATTATATCATTATTTAAAAAAAACGATTGGATATAAAACTTTAATTTTTCTCTGCGAATGCATCATTAGTATTACGGATGCAAAGCAACATGAATACAATAAACTAATATTTCACAAATATATAATAAGATGTTACAATACAAATATCTTTTCGTGTATTAAGAATGTGGGCTTGATTTCTATGATGCCGCTCTAAAAAATACCGTTTTTCTTTTGAAACGATATTTCTCAGCAAAGGTAATTTTATTACGAAACTTTTGCAAATAAAGTTAAAAGGGCAAGGCAAGAACAAAAGAATATTGACAAAAAAAAAAACAATCAATTTTTGTTTAATTATGTTTATTAATAAGCAGTTTTAAATTTAAAACTTGATACGGGTTTTCTTTGAATAAATTTAAAAGGTTCGCATCGAACAAACGAAATGAAGCTTTATTTACACAAAATTGTAAATGGTCGCTTAATTAATACAATTCAGAAACAAAAACAGTTGTGAATTATGTCAATGTGGTTAATTTGTAAATTAACAACGCATATAACGTATGTGTTTACTAAACCGAACTATGAAATACGGTGCAGATTAAATAATAAAGTTAAATTTAGTAAAAATTTTTCACAACTGAATATTGAGCATCCATCTTTGTTACTTCTCTTTTGTTTTACTTATCTTGTTAACTCTAATTGGAAAAGTTTAATATAACCATGCTCATAAAAGGCTTTAAGAAATATCGTATGAAAAGAAAATTTAGTAAGGGAATCGACGACATTTTTAGTACACAAAACATTATAGAGAATAATTACAAAACGATTATGTCAATTAACTTTATATTCAGACGCCATTGCAACATTGGGTTACTACTGTGTATATTAGTTCATCTTGAGCATTGGTTCTTTTATGTAGAAATCCTCTATCGACTCCTGTAATGAAAAAAAAAATTCTCGGTCTTTGTGCAAGCCCGTCTATGTAATTAACAACCAACTCATCATATATTCTGTCGCTAAACAGTAACTTAGTTTTGTTGTGTTCCAGTTTGAATATTATATAAAATAGGTAGGTGGACTGGCAAATGGGCCACCTGATTGTAAGAAAGAGTGCAATTTTCAATATGTTAAAGAAACAGCTACGCGACGACCGAGGTTGGTTTTCATCCATGAGCGCACTAAATGTGTAACTATTTACAAAAAATCATACCTTGACATTTTTTTTAATATTATAAAAGCTTGAAGACTTGAACAGCTTCTAGGCTCACCACCATTTTGCGTAGAATAGCCGTCTTATGTCTACTCCACTACCATTAAAATGGTGATTAAATGGTGACCGTTTCAAAAATGCTGGAATCGACTTACACTCCAGCGTTCCATGTTTAACGTTATAACTAGTTGTTGCTCCTCTGAATTCGACACACGTCGACGTTTTCTGTCAGGCACCGTATTTATAAAGGCCAGACCCGTT
Source organism: Nymphalis polychloros (assembly GCA_905220585.2). NCBI lineage: Eukaryota > Metazoa > Arthropoda > Insecta > Lepidoptera > Nymphalidae > Nymphalis > Nymphalis polychloros. The sequence continues at coordinate 12,214,839 of HG992241.1, read as the reverse complement.
GTCTCATCTGAAAAAATATAATACGATTGAATCTTCAAAATCTTTTTTTTAAATATATATATATATACTTAGTTCAATTATTAGCTTAATATTGTCATTATTAATTTCCACTTTTACCAGTAGGCTAAGTAGGCTCGAGCCTAGGGCGGCAGATTTTTGGGTCTGCGAATATATATAACTGTAGAGATCGGTGCGAGGGCAAAATTTGGAAAGGCTCCTGGTGACCAATGTGTATGATGATTTTCAAACAGTCATCGATAATTATATCTATATGAATAATACAACACTATTTTACAATCCACATAACTACTTACATCAAGTTTTTACTTTCAAAAATCTGAAAACAACTTATTGATTGAAAACAGTACAATAATAGTGACTCAGTTACCCTTACAGACAAAGATTTTGCCTTCATTCGCCAGAAGCGATATATATATAGTCCTCCAGACCGAATTCGGCCACGGCGGCCAATCTCAAGAGAGATTAGCCAACTGCGCAGGACATATTATAGTGCACAAGTGTGTGCGCAAACACAGGTGCACTCTCTATTCCCTAACTCTTATAACCCGATGGGACGGCAATCTGACACGACTGGAAAGAGTTCAGGCGCAGGACCAACGGCTTTGCAAGCGAAGCTGGTCGGATCCAGCACCACGTGGAGGTAGCCAACGGGACCGGTCTTGCAAATCTTCTTTAAAAGACGAGTGAGTCCCTCTCCCGTCTCCAAGCTCTCCTCTTGTGTGGCTTCATTGGTACTGGTAAAATTTTACAGAGATATTACAAGCGTCTATGAAATATATATACTTATATACTTTTGAACTAGGCCTTAACTTCAAAATCAGAACCGATTAATTTTCATAAGCTTCATTTGTGTTTATAATTCATCTCGTGATGAAGAAAAAATCGTGAAGTAACCTGCATGTGTCGGATGGTTATCTTTGCGTACATATTTGAGCAGCGTGATGGAATACACTCACTCAAAAAGAAAAGACCAACCCAGTCAGACGTGTCGCCCGGCAGATGTAAAGTATTAAATTTGATGGTTTTTGAAATAATTTATAAATAGTAAGTCAAATATTTGTTACACCCCGTCGTTTTGTTTTTAACGGTTACAATTTTTATTTTTTTATTATTAGTATTGTATATTTAAATTTTTAGAAAGTATAACTTTTGCTTGTATATTTATTCGTAGCGTATAAACGGCGTAGCATAGGACGCCCTCCAGCTAAAGCGAATGACGATATACGCAAAGTGGATGGCAATGGATGGAGATTGGGCGCTGAAGATCGAGCTAAATGGCGTGCCATTGGAGAGGCCTATGTTTAGCAGTGGACGATAAAGGGATGAGGATGACTAATTTTAGTCATTTAATGCAATATATTTAGAAATTTATACCGTGTTTCGCCGGTAATGTTACTGTGAATAAACGCAAACTGTGCGTTTTATTTATAATTATAAGCGATCGGGTCCTTACTTTATATATATAACGCATATTCTTCTTACCTAAGACAATTTGGCCTTGACCTAACTACATCTATCTTTATCGTACGAATGTCCGCCTAATTCATATTAGGATGGAATGGACTATAGCTACGGCAATTATTATATTAACTTACTGGCCGCACAATATTCAGCTTATGCCAAACACGTAAAACAAGAGGCTTAGGTCAACGAATTAGAAACAGATTGTTGATAGAGAATCATACGCAGTTAGTAGAAACTAATTGATTGCATCATATTCGTTGAGATTGGTTTATTTACTATAAACCAATCTCAACGAATATGCATTATTTTATTGAAATCGGTTTTTCCAAAATCAGTCGTCTAGACTTAAATAAAGATTAAAAAATTGTGAATTTTGTACATTATTGGGCAAGATTTAAAGATATCACAAAGACGTAGTGTGTGCGGTTAATGCACAGTACGAATGGAAATTGAGAGAATTGATAAATATTGAATTATTGATATAATTATGAAATAGATATTTTTGTTGGTTTGTAGTTTTTGAAAATAATCACTCGTAGACCGATAAAAACAAAAAAAAGGCAAAGCCCACAAAATTATAATCTTGCACGTTATATAATTTGAAATATAAAAATATTATTTCAATGCTGTCATATAAAAAATCTTTCTTCAATGTTTTAGGTGTTCAGACAGCAGTCAAGAATTATATAGCTCGCAAACAAGTTCAGAACGGACATCTCCAATGCGATCTGGCCAATGTAGGTGACCTGATTCTCCTTCTCCAATACATAGCCATTACCAGCTGCTTTACGTGCCTTGGAATAATAATGATTGTAAGTCACATTCGCGCATATTTACTACAGGTGACAAATTGCCTAATTGAAGTTATCGTAATGTTCATTGTCATTTAGAAAAACACGATTGATAAATAATGAATCCATCCTAGCCTACGGAAAACAAAAGTTGAAACTAACCAAAAATATATATACTGTGTAAACTCTATATAGTGAACTTTTATTTAACGAAAAACTCCTTGAAATGTAGAAATTGCTAAAGTTTTTTTGGTTTACATTGTTACTCTTGTATTGAAACAGTCATCATAGCGTTGCAACCACTCTCAATAGCGAAACAATACATCGTTATTTACCTCAATAAACATTAATTTCTTTTTTTTTATAGTATAGGTTAGTGGACGAGCATGTGGGCCACCTTATGGTAAGTGGTCACCAACGCCCAAAGACAGTGGCTTACATATTTCTTAAAAAAAATAATAACATCACCACTGCGCCACCAACCTTGGGAACTAAGATTTTATGTCCCTTGTGCCTGTAATTACACTGGCTCACTCACCCTTCAAACCGGAACACAACAACATAAAGTAGTACTGCTGTTTTGCGGTAGAATATCTGATGAGTGGGTGGTACCTACCCAGACGAGCTTGCACAAAGCTCTACCACCGAGTAAACATTAATTTCACTGACCTTTAAACACAATACTATCAGTATTGTGTTTAAAGGTCAAGTTAAGAGTTGTCGTATAAATTACGAAGTTGTCGTTGTCGGTTGTCAGTAGAGATCGATATCCCAGTAAAATTCGCGAGCCTGATAAACTGAAACAATGAAAGAGTGTTGTCAGAGTTCAGATAAACTTTTCAGAACTGTCCCGGACCAATGATGGTCTAAGACAATTAAGGCGACGCTCCTCCTGTTTTCTTTTTATGTTTGTTTTCAACAAATGGCTTTAAACCTTACTTTCTGTAATTTCTTGTAAGGGCTGGGTTAATAACTTCAACTCGATATGTAGATGTCGGAAATAAAGGCTGCCTCTAATATCTTACTCTTGAAAAATAAAACAGAGGCTGGCGAGTCAATACTGCTAAAGCCTAAAACGAATTAACTTAAAGCGCAAACCAGCCTCGTTACGTACTCTCAGATGCTTACTTATTACGTGTCAATTCCATAATAAGTATCGTAATGAAACGCATCGAATAGTCATAAAAGCAAAAATAATTTTATCGCTACGGCAAGATTTAGACCAGTGCCCGCACCTCATCCCATTCAAATTTATATACTTCTTCTTTTTCTTCCACTCCTATGTATCAGTATTCTGGCTATGACATTCAATCATATTATTTTGATTTGTACGTTGAATAATTTCAAAAACATCAAAAATCTACACTCGAAACTTGTTCATAGAAAGACATATTTTTCTGTAGCCTTAAATGTTGTTTAAGAATACTGGGATTTTCAAGTTGTCATAGATATTCGTTAAATTCTGTAATAACTAACATTGATTGTACTTGAAATATTTGAATAATCAATAGTTGACACTGCAAATGCCCAAGGTACAGTATCATAGAAAAACATTCAAATTCTTAATTGTAGACGTAAAATTCAATATTGTTTGTATCTGGAAAAGTTTCCGCTTTGATCACTCTTTACACTTAGGTAATACAAAATCCTTAATTACTTCCGATGTCATCTAAATAATAAAACACTTTAAATATAAGTTTCGAAAACGTCGTAGTAGATTACAATCAACAGCCTATGTTGATTTTTAAGACTTCAGATATGCATAACTAAAATTAAACACGCCTTCGTTGTTTTTTTTTTCAGGTAATAATCGTAGTGGGTCGCGATGCTGTTCACATCAGCATCCAGCCACGTGGTCATTCAACAGAAATCACTTAATAATTAAATACCGCTGTTTTGTTGGCACTGTGTATTTCATAGCTTAGCGATTTAATAAGTCGGTTTCGAAAACGATTCATAGCTGTGGGAACGACAAATAGGTTCAGCATTTAGTTACTTTGCGATCGCTTTGCTAATTCATCTGTTATTTTATGTTATCATATACCGAGTCCGGCGTAGTATCAGTAAACACAATTAATATATTACATAGATTGTGTTAATAAAATCAACAACACTTATATTATTCAATATTATTTCCATAACCCTGTGTGATGTTAAATCCTACATCTTAGCTTACGCGAAGGCAAGAGTAATTTAAGGAAGAGGTTGCTAATATTAATACTAGCGTAATATAATATTATGTAATTTTAAGAGTCGACGTTCTTTCTTCTTTAAGAAAGCTGTTGAACAGATCTACAATAAGAGTAATTTATTGCATACAGTATTTATTTATTAGATTCATTGTACTTTAATAATAATAATATTATATATAACGACTAGCTGTGCCCGGTTTCACCCGCGAATTATTAATAAAAATATAATAAATAAAAAATCAGCCTAGAACCTTCCTCGATAAAAGGACTATACAACACAAAAATAATTTTTAAATTCGAACCAGTAGTTCCTGAGATTAGCCGGATCAAACAAACAAACTCTTCAGCTTTATATATTACTATAGACTATAGATATAAAGATAATATTGTAATGGAAATAAACAAAAAGTTACCAAAGCATAATAATGGCTTAAGCAAATAGTATTATATGAAAGCGAATTTTTATGCAAATAATACAATTTTAATTTAAAATCGATTCCGAACACTGTTAGTTTTAAATAGGATACATTGAAAAATAATATCAGCTTCTACTCACATTATAAGGCCATGAAAGTTTCAAATTTCTACTGACGAGAATGTTGAATACACGTTGCGTGTCGTATTTCTACTTGAAATAGTTAAGTAAATGCGAAGTACAATACTAGAAAAAAAAAATTGTTCAGTTTGTTAAGCGAAACGAGCCAAAACATCGACGATAGTAATGTTTGTTGTTCAAAGTATAAAACTATGTGTGTTCTAGTTTAATATAACAAGAACGTATGTTATCTCGTTTCGGAAATATCAATTGTAAAAGTTTTTATATTATATAACACGATTAGCTGCGGATTTATTATAATCCACTAGATACGATGTGTCTGTTATAAATACGATATTTTAAACAAAATGTATACTACCTCAATTTGTTGTCTTTATTTACGATATTGTTATCCGTAACGTGTGTCTATACCTATGAGGGCGTAAATAGGCCTGTAAATAGGTAAAAGGTCAAATATATTCTAACTTTGTTACATTTACAATTAGGTATTTAGTTTTACAACTAGTACTTACGTGATACGTCATATTAATAGCGTTATGTACTGTTACATTAATTAAATAATATTGTTTGGAAACCGTTGTTACTAGCAAGTCACTCCTGGATATTAGTATTTACATTATAATTTCGTAATGACAGACAGACCTACATGTCTCTTGTAGGAAATAGAGTTTTCCATAGAAATTAGCTACATCTTCTTATTTAATTATCGTTTTGAGAAGTTACAGGTCTAAGCACCAACCTGTTTTAGAATTAGTCTTGTTTGACCAAAGATGATCGATTGATCTTAAAATAGGCAATTTATATTTAAAAAAGGGAATAAACAAATATTTACAGACATTGTTTTCCTTTAATTTATAATTTCGGTCTTTGAAATCGCGAAAAATATTTCGCCAGATATGAGATAATATATTTCAATTTAATTTCATTATTTTAATACATTTTTATTAATATGTCATTTGTTCTTATTTCGTATTGTAAAATATTGAATATTTATAATAATAATACGTAGAAGCATAATGCAAAGATGATTTTGTGAACTGTAGAAACTAAGTAAAGTTTATGAATTCAGATACTATATTATGTGTGTTAGGGCAAATCAATGCCACAAGATGTTTCAAATTACTTATGTACAAAAATGTATTTGTAGAATGGTAAACTAATAAAGTAACATACCCATGGGCTGTTTTTGTTTTCACTTCAAAGTTACCCACCTATGAAGAATCCGACCAACAATGTAAGATATAAAAGGCTCTTTATTTAATAGATCTCTTCATCTTCATCAATGAATATTTCCAAATTCAGTTCAGTATAATTATCATTTCAACTTATAGCTAATTTTTAAATCTATACTAATATTATAAAAAGGAAAGATTTGATTTTTTGTTTGTTTGTTTTTTTTGGTTTGTTTGTTACAATTTAATTCAAAAACTACTGGACCGATGTTAAAAAATGTTTCAACATTAGAAAGCTACATCTTTACCGAGTGACATAGGCAATATTATATATTTTTTTTAAATTGAGATACCTACCTAAAATGGAACAATGTAACCCAGGGTATCAAATTGTTGCCTATAAAAGTCATTATGTGGCGTGCGCTGCGAAAACTATTGACGATATATAAAAAATGTTCTATATATTAATAGCTCATGATTGCTCACAAAAAGCCCGCGATTTATATGTCTAACTATTATAGTTAAGCGTCAGTAACAGTTTTTGTTTAAATTATTAAGTTCAAATACGGTGGAATCGAATAGTGGTGATAAATGGTTATTATAATTAAGGATGATTATTTACATGTAAATTACGCTTTCGGATCGGAATTTTCGTTTAGAAGTTATGACGGCTATAAAATTCTCTCAGTAAGAAAAACGTCGCGGTTTGAACAAACTATAACTGTCCTACGTTTAGTCTATTACCAAATACTAATTCACGTTAAATAATAGTTTTTAAATTTTCGTGGACGAAGTGGCGGGCAAAGTGTATAGTATAAAGTAGATTATAAATTACTATTTGAAGTAGTTGTCTTGACATTTCTTAAATACAATATGACATTAATTTTTTTAAGCATGTTTTGTTTTTTAATATGATTGAAAAAAGCGATTGTGAGCTTCTGTTTCCCACCTGTGTCTAAATTGATCAGTACCTAACAATTTAATATTATTGACTTACAATAACAGAATATTTCCCACTAAAGAAATATGCTCATGTAGATTACAGTAAATTAACTGCGTGGAAAATGCTATACTCGGGATTTGAACCTGCGATCATTCCCTAAAAAGAGTTTTTATTTTAATTACCGTAATCTGTAGCTATTCGTCTCATATAATAAAAACAAATATTTAAAAATATTATATTTATTACTTACGTAGCCTGCTGGTTCATATTCAGAAGTTGATATTTAAGCTAGGCACGAAAAATAATTTGGCTTATTTAGTATTTAATATCAAGCTGAAAAGGAGAATTGTTCAGGTATACAATATTTATACTAATCTTAGTACTTTTTTACAAAGTTTGTTACGATTATTGATTAAAAACCGTCCTTTATCATTTCAGATACATTATAGGCATTAACAAACGCGCACCCTAACAAACACTTTATGAAAATGACTATAGATAAATGTCTGTTTTTTTCAAAGTAGCATCCGTCAATGACTTAGATTGCTACGAATTAAAACAATCTTGATGAAACTTTTTGATCAGTACAAGATTACCTCTGTAAGCTTGATAAGTGACGTACAGACACTGCTCAAAGCTTCATTCTAATACTAAATTTACAAAATGGAGGTCTTTCCGCACTACAACGCATACGAAACATACGAAGCCATATATGGCTTCACATTATATAAGTATTCTTATATAACAATTAATAAGTTTTTTTTCATTAGTTAATATAAACCTAAACTTTATCCGTAAAAAAAATTTTTAATGTTTTTTTTTTCATAATTCGTGCAGTTAGTTAATAGCACGGTCATACGACCAATTTCAGTGGTGAGAGATGAGGTGCGAGTGTGTAACAACTGCTAATTCGCAATACTATCCGCTTGAGGTACTACGTTGCTGCTATCGAAGTTGATATTTTTCTCTCCCAAGTATTGTGTTATTTAATCATTGTTATATCGTTTTGTTGAGTTTTGCGGATTTTTTGTTATTTAACTGTTTTGTTTGGAATTGAAAAAATGTTCGGGATAATTATTACGCTAATTATCATGCCTCTGGCGGCCGTAAATTGAACTTAACAGCATCAGTATGTCAACGTACCCCATACTGAAGTTGCAAGACCTGTGTATACGACCGTGGTTAATAGTACTCATGATTCTGGCTGATCATGACATGTCATGATGATGACTCGCAAAAAAGTCCGTGTTGGTACATATATGCCTAACTAATATAGTTATGCCACAATAACAGTTCAAATATGGGTGGAATCAATTATGACGAAATCGCGGGCGCACTTCTCGTACATTATTATTTCGAAATCGTCTTGAAATTAAAGCTATAAATAACGATATTTGTGAATAAAAAATTAATCATGCATTAAATTTATTTCTTCTTTATATGATATTTAACAAGAAATAATAATAAAATAATTAGAATACATTTCAACGGCATTCTTACTTTATTGAAAGATGGTAATTCCAATTTATTTCTTATCTTATGCAGCCTCGAATCACTTATATTATTGTATTTAATTTTATTCAATTATTGTAATACAAACTTGAAACATACACTTACATGCCAGTGTAAGGGATTATAGCAAGCAAAACAAGAAAATGTCAGATTAGGCTGTATAAATGGCACGTTTGACAACAGTTTCTTAACCTAAAAAAAGTAAAGTGCATTTATGACAAAAAATTTAACTCTACTCTGTACTCTGTGTTATACGCATTTGACATTACACGTCGTAATAATAGTATAGTATTGATTTTACACTATTCAGATACGAGAGTTTTATAGAAATCACTGTTGATTTATAAAAATTAAAAAATGAGTTCGTTTCGACGTGACAAAAAGGAAGAAGAAGATGGCGGGGCCAGTGTTTTTCAAAATCTTGATAAAACTACGTTATTGCAAGAATGTCGTTACTTCAATTCTACCCCGGTGAATCCAAGAAAATGCATTCATATTTTAACAAAAATTATTTTCTTGCTAAATCAAGGAGAAAAACTTACTACACAAGAAGCTACAGACATCTTTTTTGCTACGACTAAGTTATTTCAGTCTAAAGATGTTGTATTACGCCGCCTAGTTTACTTGTGCATCAAAGAATTAAGTTCTATGGCGCAAGATGTGATAATTGTAACATCATCTCTAACTAAAGACATGACAGGAAAAGAGGATTTATATAGAGCTGCTGCTATCCGTGCACTTTGCAGCATTACAGATAGTAGTATGTTACAAGCTATAGAACGCTATATGAAACAGGCCATAGTGGATAAAAATCCCGCTGTTAGTTCAGCTGCTCTTGTTTCTGCTCTCCATTTATCTGCAACAGTTCCTGATTTAGTTCGCCGTTGGGTCAATGATGCTCAGGTGACTTATTTTATTTTCACATTATCTATACAAATAAATAATATTGCAGTGTTTGCCTGCAATTTCAAAATTTCTGCCTCTTTTGAAAACCATCTTAACCAATACATATATTTCAAATATGCATTATGTACGTTAAAATGGCAGATTTTAAAGGATTTTTGTTGCTAGTTGAATTCACAAAGAATACAGAAACAATTTGGTACAAGAACTCATTGGTGAAACAGCAGAATATGACACGATAATGACAGGACAGCCAGGAAATTGTCTATTTGTCTATTAATTCATATAAGTCAAGGCAACTGGCTATTTAATTTTCATCTCTAAGTTAGCTATGCTATCTTTATTAAATAACTTTAATGTCTACCTAGTATTTTTTATTTTGATATCTATATATCCATGCAAATCATAGAAATTACTGTCAGTATATTGTAAAGTTTTAAATTTTGTTTCAGGAGGCTATTATGTCAGACAATATAATGGTATCATACCATGCCCTGGCAGTAGTAGCGGGAGCCAGACGTAATGACCGTTTATCAACAGTGAAACTTGTTACGAAACTTGCACGTTCTCCTTTGCGTTCACCATATGCAATGTGTCTTTTAGTACGCCATGCCGCCAAACTGGCTGATGAAGACCAAACTGAGGCATCAGAGCCATATTTAGAATTCATTGAATCATGTTTACGACACAAATCAGAAATTGTTGTTTATGAAGCAGCCCATGCTATAGTTAATCTTCGAAAGTCTGCTAGAGATCTAGCACAAGCTGTAAGTGTTTTACAAATATTTTGTGGATCATCAAAGGCTACTTTAAGGCTCGCTGGTGCTCGTACTTTAGCACAACTAACAGCAAAACATCCAAATGCTGTTGCCGCTTGTGCAGTTGATTTGGAAAATTTAATATCAGATCCTAATCGTTCTGTCGCTACTCTAGCTGTTACAACTCTTCTTGCAACAGGAGCAGAAAGTTCTATTGATCGCTTAATGAAGCAAATCTCTAGCTTCATGTCCGAAATATCTGATGAATTCAAAATAGTGGTTGTTCGTGCAATTAGGCGCCTATGTTCCAAATATCCAAGGAAACATCAATCTCTTTCAACATTTTTGGCTGGGATGCTACGCGAGGAGGGTGGGGTTGAATACAAGACAGCTATTGCAGATACTATAATTGCTTTAGTGGAAGAAAATCCCGATGCTAAAGAATCAGGCTTGGCGCACCTTTGTGAATTTATCGAAGATTGTGAGCATACATCTTTGGCAGTTCGAATTTTGCACGTTTTAGGGCGTGAGGGCCCTAAAGCTCGACAACCATCACGATATATCAGATACATTTACAACAGAGTTATATTAGAATCTGGACCCGTTCGTGCAGCTGCTGTATCTGCAGTTGCTCGGTTTGGAGCTAGTCGTGAGGAATTACTGCCGAACATCAGAGTTCTTTTATCCCGATGTCAATTAGATGATGAAGACGAAGTTCGTGACAGGGCAATATTATACAGTGCTATTTTGGATTCCAATAACAAACAACTTATTGATGAATACATTATAAATGTGCCAAGTCATGATCCAATTCTTTTAGAGAAAGCTCTCAGTGATCACATTTTGATACAACCTGATGAGCCTTTTGACATTTCAAATGTACCGGCTTCAGAAGATCAAAATGAGAATGAAGATACATCCCCACAAGTCGAAATTTCAACACAGCCAATTGTGTCTCGTGAAGAAATTTACTCTGAACAATTGAAAATTGTTCCTGGTATTGAAAAACTTGGACCCATTTTCAAAACTTGTGAGGCAATCGACCTAACGGAACCAGAAACTGAATATCGTGTACGCTGCGTAAAACATATATTTACCCGTCATTTGATATTGCAATTTGAATGTTTAAATACACTCAATGATCAATTCCTGGAAAAAGTATATATTCGTCTTGATGTCGCTCCTGGCTATAATATGCTTGGAGAAGTTGCATGTGAAAAATTACCATATGATATACAAGGTAGCGTATTTTGCGTGCTACAATTTCCAACAAACCCTATAGAAACTTTAGGGTCGATTGGAGCTACTATGGAGTTTGTAGTACGAGACTGTGATTCAACAACAGGTTTGCCAGATTCCGGAGAAGGCTATGCTGATACATATCCTTTAGAAGAGGTTGTAGTTGGTTGTGCTGATCAATTTCGCACACGCGCTGCAACTGATGAATGGGAAGCTTCATGGGAAAGGGCAGCTACTGCACCAGAAGCTTGTGACACTTTTGGTTTATCCAAAACCGATGTCAATGAAGCTGCAATAGCAGTTTGCGAGCATTTGGGTCTACCAAAATCAGCTATAGCAACTAGGGAACACTTAGGACTAACAAAAGAAGCTGGAGGAGATGCTATAAAAGAAATCCGTGGTGGTGGTCTATGGCGAGAAGGTACTCCAATGTTGCTTCGAGCTCGATTAGCAGCTTCTCAAGGTGCAGTTACAATGCAATTGGCCGTTCGTTCTCCTCGAGAAGATATTGCCACATTGCTTTTGGCTGCAGTTAGTTAAATTTATTAATTTTAAAATCATTCATAATAGCATTTTAACTAATCAAATATCTACATGAAATTGATGTTATACTATATGTTATTAAATGTTATTTGTAAGTTATATGTTTAAAAAATACAATCAATGTACTAAAGTAAGCATTAAATGTCATTGATCTTGGATCGTAAACATTATTAATTACATAAAATTGATTTGGTTTTCTACAGGTTAGAGATCTTTATCATCAATAATATATTTTAATAGATCATTCTACAGAACAGTAAATATATTTTAACAAATCTAGTTTGAGCATCACCGATGCTCTCTGGATAGTGACAGATAGATAGTAACAAGTGATTTTTCTTAAGTTATTTCAAAAGTGTACTTTTCAAATTCTTAAGAACAAAAATTTTCCTTATTAATTTAATAGTACTAGTAGAAGGATTGACTATATAAACTTTTTAGCATTTTTATTGGATTGCTAATAACAATCTTATGTATAACATAGCTTGCTTAACAATTGTCCCATCTTCTCAAAGCATATTTAGCTCATGATGTAATTTACTTAAAGATTAATGTCTAATGCTCGACATAATTCCTTAAATTGACAATTTTTTTTAATTTATTAACCGATTGATATAAAACAAACACTAAATTTTAAGTTAAGTTTGCCACAATACATTAGTAAAAATCGCACCCAAATCAATTAAGCCGCTTATAAGATTAGCGCGCACAAACGCGCAGACAAAAATTCTAACAATCTGTTTTGGGTAATATTGCGTTGATAATAGTTTTACTCATATATATTCCATGTACAGCTACAGACAGCGATCAGTTATATTTTTGTAATATGTCTAGAATAGATACCAAAAAAATTTCTCATATGAAAACCGAACACAGTTGTTATTTACATTTATCCTGTTTTTGAAGTATACTATGGAATAAAATTATTAAAGTAATGAGCCGGTTTTATTTGTTTATTTAACGTAGTGTCTATATTTGTGGAAGTATCGTAAATGCAGGTTAATAATATACGGTTTCCGGTTTCCTGTAGTGCCCGTGTATACTATTGACTGTTTTATCTGTAGTAGAATAGTGTAATTGTGACTTATGAACACTACAGTTTTCGATAGAACCAATAAAATTTTCAATGACTAAAAATATTATTTATGTGTGTAAGTGATTGCAACGGAGATAATAATGATTATTTATTGACAATTTCAAATTAATTTGATGTCTTTAAAGAAAATTGCTTTACCATAGGGTAAATTTGTTGTCTATTATGAAAATTTGATGTCTAAAGAAATTTTAATTACTGAAAAGGAATTTCGATGTCTATAGAAAACATTCGACATTAGTTTTTTTTTATAACCCTCTTATAGTCTTACTAGAACATGAAATTCACGCTTGGCACCTCAATAATCTAAATTTAAAGCTGGTGAAACTCCGAAGCGTAGTTACTTATGCAATAATGTAATAATTATAATATATTAATACCTCCGAAATGCATTGCGTCTTCTGGTACAAGTTTTATTTATAATGGTTTAGTAGTTTTTTCACTTTAATCAGTAGTATTAAACCGTTTATAATGTTCACATTCGTTTGTGAGAAACTGGTATCCATACTAGTAATAACTGTTTTACAGATTGCCAGGTTCCCACTCGCACGGCCCGATACAGAGGTAATAATTACTATTGGCTAATTATATATTTAGTCGATTAATGTACGAATTTTATACATCACATCAAAAACGTGAGAAATATAATTGAAATATTAAATAAAATGCTGCAGTAGGATGGTCAGTAAAGCATAAAACGTACCAAAAAAATGTCTCATTTACTAGATGCGAGAAGTCATGTCTAACGTACGCTACGTTTGATTCACGGCAAATAAAATGGATTAATTTTAACAATATTATAATAACTATAATATTTTATGCAAAATAATATTAACTAAATTAACTAAAACCTAAATTATACTTTTAATATATTAAATTAAGTACAACCAAATTAGCTTGGAGACGATTTTGCGTTTTGTAGTAGTGGACCGTCAGCAGATAAATAAATTAACTAATACTTTTTGTTTATTTATGTTGGTTCAACGTCATTTTTAGTCATGAAATTCTGCAACTCCTCGTTTTCATCCAATAGATCAATGATGTTAATGATAATCATATGATAATTAGTTCTGATTAACAGATATAAGGCTTCCTCTCTACCCTGAAATTACTTTCATATAACATTCATATTCATGGTGATTTTTTCGAACGCTGTTTAATCAACGCATCTTGGAGGCAGCTTACGCGAATTGGTTTATTTCTATACATATATTTACTATACTATATGAATACATATAGAAATAAGACAGCAGGTACACCTTATAACTATATTTATTATAGATACACATTTTTTTCACGCAAGGTACACGCACTCAATAACGACCCTTTAGAGGATTATTTGGGATTTTAACCCACTAAAGTTTCATACTATTTTTTTTTTTTTATGGTATAGATTAGTGGACGAGCATGTGGGCCACCTGATGGTAAGTGGTCACCAACGCCCATAGACATATTCTTAAAAAAAAAAACAACATCACCACTGCGCCACCAACCTTGGGAACTAAGATGTTATGTCCCTTGTGCCTGTAATTACACTGGCTCACTCACCCTTCAAACCGGAACACAACAACACAAAGTACTGCTGTTTTGCGGTAGAATATCTGATGAGTGGGTGGTACCCTAGACGAGCTTGCACAAAGCTCTACCACCGAGTAAAGTAAAAACTAAAAACTAGTTTTCTAGTAAATCTAAATTAACTTTGCAGAGGGCGGTGCCATGCTTGTTATCATGAACCATTAACTGAGACAGAACTCAAAATAAAACGTTAGCATCTCATCATTTTCGCTAATTTTTACTCAAAACAAAAATTTAATTAAAAAAATCAAAAAGTTCTAGACACCAAAAGTCTTCGAAACTTTGCTATAATCTATAAATTGGCATCTCATTTTTTCGAACTGCGATTTTTTTAGTTTAATCGATGGTCGATATATATTTTTTTATAATTTAATAGGTTGTGTTCCGGTATGAAATGTGAGTAAGTCGGTGTAACTACAGGCACAACGGACATAACATCTTCGTTTCCAAGGTTGGTGGCACATTAGCAATGTAAGGAACAGTTAATATTTTTTACATCGCCAATATCTATAGGCGGTGGTGACCACTTTATATCAGGTGGCCCATTCGCCCGTCCGCCTACCTATAACTTAAACTTTTTTTATCTTAAATTCATATAAATTAAAATTATTGTTAATTCGATTAAGACTAACTAGCAATGTAGTACGTACGTATTCATGTGCATCGGCGACTAATATAATAAAATAAGTTTGTTGTTTGTTGTAATGAAGTTCCTTATGGGGCGTTGCGGAGGGGTACTCTAGTCGGCGAAAAACGTCCGTACCGTTAAAAAAAAGCGTAAGATTTACTTTCAATTTTAATTCAAAGTTCAATTTTTATTTTAGTTACCATAAAGCTATAGTTTCTATGATAGAACATTACTAGTCTTAATTATTATTATTCATGTAAATAGCTGTTTCTTTGTATATTATTATTATATATTTTTTTTATAAATCATTGTAAGCAAAATAAAGGTGTTAAGATTATTTTGTAAAGTAGTTTTTTGATTTTTATCGATAAAAAAATCATAATAAAAAATATATACCCGAATAATTATTTTCTTTATAACTCGAATAGAAATTAATATTTTTATAATAAGGAACTTCGTTCCTATCTGGTGTCCCACGACACCACACGGTTTTTTTTATTGCATATGTGGGCGGACGAGCATATGGGCCACCTGATGGTAAGTGGTCACCAACGCCAATAGACAATGGCATTGTAAGAAATGTTAACCATCGCTTACATCGCCATCAACCTTGGGAACTAAGATGTTATATCCCTTGTGCCTGTATTTACTCATCCTTCAAACCGGAACACATCAATACAAAGTACTGCTATTTTGCGGTAGAACATCTGATGAGTGGATGGTACCTACCCAGACGAGCTTGTACAAAGCTCTACCACCGAGTAAAGCCTAACTAAGGTAAATAAATAAATTTAATAAAGTTTGTTCACATTTTTACGTTATATAAAATTACTTGTGTATATAATATAGATATGTTAGTTATGAACTATTTAATGATCTCTTAACTTAAATAATAGATAACCTATAATATCTTAATCATGTGTTATAGGTACTTACCTATTAGTTAAGAAGGTACCTGTAACACCTACCTGAGTATACGTTGGCGTCTTTGTAATGCAACCGGAAAAACCTTTAGCTTTCATTATACTTATTCTTTTGCTCAGAAAATTCAAAGTACCTACAGATAAATAACTTTGGACACGTTTTTGTTGTATTGTAAAACACAGAGTGACTAAATCCGAAATAAACCAGTTTGCGCAAGCTAACACGTGCGTCCAACTCTCAAATAAGAAGCGTTAGAAGTGTTTTGTTATTATTCATTTGTCGTATAATTAGTAATAAATGTAAAGGGAAAGTGAAAACATACGTCTCAAAAAATCGCAATGAATATGAATGCTACAGGAGAAGTAATTTCAGGGTAGAGACGAGGCCTTAGATCTGTTGGTCAGAACGTTTTATCATTAACATGAATATGAGTATGACTATGAAATGCTTGGAGTTGAAGAATATTGTAATTAAAAATTACGTTGAATATTTTATTACAAAAATAAATAATATGTAAAAACTATTAGTTAATATTTTTATCTGCTGACGGTCCACTACTACAAACGCAAAATCATCTCCAAGCTGATTTGGCTGTACACATTCTTGTGAGAGGCGTCATTAGCTTACCATAAGTAAATATACCTATCGAATATCTTTGAATTTAGTTAATTATATTATTTCACATAACATAATACATTTACTAGCCGGGAACCGATACTTCATTTTATAGGTATAGCATGATCTGAGAGCATCGGTAGTTCAGGTACCTACTTAATTACCTTACTACCTAGATACCTATAATGAAATCAAAATCTTGTTTGTATCTAAGCTTTTAGCACAAATGAAATTTAAAGCTACCAGCAGTTGAGATTTTTCCGATTAAAATAGGTTTAATTCAATTTAAATAGGTAGGTATTTCAAATAATTGTTAATTTATATAATACAAGTCTTTTTATATATATAGTCTTTCTGAGTTTCTTGCCGGTTCAATTGGTCATCTGAATTCTGATGACTTACCATAGATATTGCCACTGATGCAATTATAAATATCCCTTACATCGCCAATGGACTACCACACCAAATTGGGAAATGCAATGTCCTTTGTGCCTGTTACTTACCAGTTACACTGGCTCCCTCAACCTTTATACCGGAACACAACAATACAAATTATTGCTGTTTGGCGGAAAATTCATCAATTCTTCTTTATCCCACTACGTGGGGTCGGCACAACATGTATTTTCCTTCCACTTCTTTCTGTCACTGGTCATCTCCGTACTTACCACTTTTATAGACGTATCCTCAATCCATCCACACTTTCTTCGGCTTCCCCTGTCTCCTATATCCATCAACGTTTATACTCATCACCCTTCTAGTAACATGCTTTTCATCCCTCCTCATCACATGCCCACACCACGCTAATACTTTACTCTTCAACTTTTCTTTTATTGGTGGTATTTTCAGACTTCCTCTGATATAAGTACATAGCCTATTTTAATTACAATAGTAGAATTTTATTTATCAACTTCTACTCTATATTCCTATTAATAAACGTAAATTTTATTTAAGTTTATTAATAGAGAAATTTAAAAAATATCAAGAGCATTGCACTGTTTCGGTTTCTTATCTTCATGATAAAGTTTGTCTTTAAGAGTTCAGACCAAATTTGTAGTTAACTACCTACCTTACGTATATGATACGTTTTATATAAGGACATATTATATAATATAATAACTAAAGTGTTTTAATCGATTTCATAGAGACAATAATATATTACAATTATTCAATGTGCTGCTCAATTTTCAGACATATCTGTTGTTATTATTTATGTTTAGATGACTAGGTATAAAATAATAGGTAGGTGAAGGAACTTACAAAGATCAAAAACATGTGCAAGAAAATATTATTTCTATAACCACGTTCTCGGACACACGGCCTGCGATGGATATATATTTGTGTTTCATATCCACACTGAGCTCACGTGTTTCTGAGCGTGAACCGTAGTGATGATATACAGATGTTTATCGAAAAACAAAATAATAAATATACTTTAATTTGAAGGATCAGCATCATCCACAGTTCAAAATAGAAAATCTATTTCATAAATATATGTGCAATGTATGTATAATACGCAACTGTTAGGTATAATTTCAGCCCTAAATAAATACTTTTTTAATAAAAATAAAATAGGTTTAGGTATTATTAACCAAGTATAGGTATTAATAAAATCAGTTTAAATTCATTTTTTACATCATATTATGTAATATAATTCGAGAGGTTGGTAAAGAAAAATTTCAAAAGATATAGCCTACTAGTACAGTTAATTTATCGACAATCGATATATTTTTATTGTCTGACAATTTCAAGCCTTCAAAGAACGCGACATTTCTTAACCAAATTGACTATCAGTCTCAGGCTCAGAACTTAGTCGACAGTCTCTCTCAAGTCTCAGTGTTGAATAGTCTTTCGTGTCGGCAGGTACAGCTATTTAATACATTCAATAAAGTCGGACAGTAAATTATGTTTTCATAAAATAAATTGAACATAAAGTGAGTGTTAAGACAGCACAGCATTTAGTACTTAAAAGTACGATATGATTGCGGTGTTAAAAGTGTATATCGAGGAATTTTAATTATATTTCAGGTAAAAAAATTTTTTATATAATTTTTAATTTTTTTTTGTATAATTTATTCGGTATTTTGCTAATAAGATTGGGTATGTCTTAATTTTGTTACAAAAAATATAAAATGTATTTTTTTTATTTTGTAATTATTTAAGAGAATAACTATAATATTAATTCATAATATAGTCAATGTAACTTATATATTATTATATTGTGATTGTTAGAGTAATTTGATAATATTAATGAGAATAGGATTACTCTTGTCACATTGTAGGAATGTCAAATAATTTATTTCATGTTTATATGGATGGATACAAACCTTTTGTTAAATTATTAAAATAGTTTTTTTTTATCAGGTTAGCATGAGTAGGCAGTCTAATATTTTATTGAACAAAAATTCTGATAAGTGTTTCTTGTCAGACTTTCAACTGGTTATAAAACATAAGTAATAAATTTGTAAAAAAAAAGAAAAATGTAAGTACTTGATTCACACTAAGTTACTTGATTCATTATCTTTTGGTGAAAATTTGCTAATCGTCTATTGAAAACTATGCAGTTGATTTTGAGCATAAAATGTTTATTTAATTATTTTAAATAAGTCTTTTATGTCATTCGTTTTATATGAAATAAATATCAATTTTTATTGATTATTTTGTATTAAAAAACAATAATTGTACTAAGTAAAACATTATGATTATCATTAGCTTGACTTTCTTTAATTTATTTGATGTCGGAGCAGAATGTTATACTCTTCCAATCATCTTATTCGTAGCCATATCCTGAATTCCTTCCTTCTGAGAACACAATCAATTTTCCTCAAATTTTCTCATCCCTTTTAGGGAATCCACATTGATTTTAACAAGTCAGTAATCTCTTCAATGCATGCTAATGTAATAATTATTATTTATATTTCCACATTCAAAGTTTTTTATGTCATTTCATATTCTATAAATTCTCATTTCTCAAAAGCCTCCTATTGGTGCCCCAACTCTCGGATCCAAATTTAACAACTGGTTCGATGACTGTTTTATACATTTTTCAATCATATTTCAAAGGTACAGCAGTTTTTGATAGTGTCATAAATAGTAGCAGCCTGTGAATGCCCCATTACTGGGCTAAGGCATCCTCTCCTTTTGTAAGGAGAAACTTTGGAGCTTATTCTACCATGCTGTTCCAATGCGGTTTGGTGGAATTCACATGTGGCAGAATTTGAGTGAAATTAGAGGGTCATAACAAAATTATAAAGTGTCATATATGTCACTATAATATAAGGGTACCTTGGAGAAGGCTAAAGTAATTGTCTGTCTGTCTGTTAGGCTTTCACCGTTAAATCATTGAACTCATTTTGATGTAATTTGGGTAAGAAGAAAGCTTGAACCCCCAAGAAAGGACATAGGCAGGCCTGGACTTAGTGACTCAAGGTCCTAAGGCATACATTTGAGGCCCCCATTCCGAAATGTTTAGAGTAAAATTATATTATTTTGGCTGGATGGGGGCCCTCGACTGGCAGGGACTATAGGCGAGTGCCTTTTACATAAATTCGGGGCTCGTCGTATCAATTTAAGAATTTTCCTGATTTTTTTTTTAAATGCGGTGAGTTTACGATGAAAACACAAATGACCTGATTTTTTACGGTTTCAGGCAAAAGCAATCCAATTAAAACAACATTCAGTTTATATTCATTCATATTATTTTTCTAAATACTGCAAAAATAATACCCTACGTGTAATTTACGTTAAAAAGAAATTGAAACATGATTATTTTTAACTATTGAAACTACACCAGTTAAAAATATTTATTGAATTTGCGAATTTTTATTTGATTTTTTTTATTGTTTCACATTATATTTTTTGTTTGCATTTGCGAATGGCGAAAAATTAGTTTTTAACCAGATAATATAAGTAAGTAATGTTATACTTCTTTAATATCATTGCATCGTTTTATTCTGTGTTTGTCAAAGTAATCTCATGTATGTAATAAATACAGTAACATTCTGTGAATGTCCCACTGCTGGGCTAAGGCCTCATATCCTTTTTGAGGAGAAGGTCTTGGAGTTTGTTCCACCACGCTGCTCCTATGCGGGTTGGTGAAATTCACATGTGGCAGAATTTCAGTTAAATTAGACACATGCAGGTTTCTTCACGATGTTTTCCTTTACCGTCAAGTGAAGGAAAAATGTAAAAGGCGAAAGGGTGTAATCTATTCTAATATTGTAATGCGAAAGTAACTGTCGCTTTCACGGCTAAACCACTGAAGCGATTTTGATGCGAATTGCTATAAAACAATTTTATTCAATAAATGCTGATTTTGCCCAATAAAAGTATTCCATATTGATATTAGCACCTATTTACAAACATTACATTTAAAAAGCAAAAAGTTTGCGTGCGACAAATACGCGTTCAAGCTATGTTTTTCCGATTAATTATGTTCCTCTGGATAGTAAATATTATGTATTCAATATTTTATCATCCTTTGGAAGACTTTAACAAGTTAAAGTGTATCTCATATTTAAACTCAGAGTAAAACGTAGTCATGCGAGTACAGTCCTACAGTTTCAAATTAAAAATGTTGAATATGTTAGTGCCGCACAATTGTTCTTCTGATAAATTAATTGCCTCGGGATCATCTATTTCTATCAAACCTCTTGAAATTATTTCACCGTTATAACTAAATAATCAAGTTCTTGTGAAAACATAATTAATTTTATTTTTCCATACTATTTCATGGCATTATCATAGTCTCTGCTGCTGTCGTATAATATTTGTTTATGAAAAGAGAGGCAGAACGGACATCACAGCTAATGGCCGTCTATTGTGAAATAATTTGGTCGTCTCGCTGTATCTCCAAGTCTGTTCGTCAGTACGCTTGAAATAGCGGTCAAGTAAAGAACTGAATTCAGCTGGAACGTGAAATCACGAGTGAAGGTTTAGCTTAGGTTAGGTTTTAGGTTTATTCTTTGTTTTGTTTAAATGTGTATATGAGACTATATGGAAGACTATTGTTCCGAATTTCGATATGGCTTCAATTAAATTGAAATATTCTTCATCTTTGCAATCAAATAAATGTTTGTTGCACGTTAAGTTACATTTAATATAGGAACGAGGATTTTGATATTTTTATATTTGGAATTTCTTGTAGTTTGTACTGAGTGTATGAGAAACTAGTTTATTTGCTTTCGATGTTTAATAATTTGTAAAAGAAATACAAATTTAGTATTTTAAATAATTATATGCAAGACAACAATATTTTATATATAAATTTCACGAGCATTGCGACGATTTTCAATTAATCTGGAACCATGATGTGTACATAACTAGAATTCTATTTTAATTATTTGCTAGGCGATTATTTGTAGTATATAGGTACTAACATACTTATATATTAACATATTATATATTACTTGCGTTTTAATTACATCTTATGATTTTATATCAAAATTTACTTCATTTTTATTGAACAAAACTCGCGGTCATTACAGCTATAAGCATGTACAAGGCTATAAGGCTGCAGATTCTAAGCTCTTTGGTTAAATATCCGAATCGGGCAAATAAAAAAAATATTGGTTTGTAAGAAATTCTCAGTAGCAGTCCGAAGTTTGGAAAAGCAAGTAATAATGTCTTAGTCCTGAGCCTGAACTCTACATAATTATACTGTCTTCTGAATTGTCATCCCGACGAATTATGCCGGTGATTCTTTCAGAATGGTCTAATTCGTAGTCATCTACATTATCGCATTGTCCTCGAAGAGTTACTAGCCATTTGTATTCCCATATTTGTACATTTCATTTACAACGACATTTAATTTTCAAATCGATCAGAGGTATAAATTTAATACATATTTTTAAACATTAACTATCGTGTATATATTTAGCATATAATAGAAATGTTAGGGTATATGAATAACAAACAGTGTCTTTTTTAGTGAGGAAAACGTAAAAAATGGAGAATATTCAAGAAACAGAGAATGCAGTGAATGCAGTTATAGCCCAATCTACTTTCTCTAGCACCTGTGGCACCAATAAATCAATAAGGAGGTAAGATTAAATTTATATTTTATTCAGCCAATTATAGACTTTAGACGTATTCAAAGTATAACTTGAAATCTTACTAATTGTGCCGCAACTAGACTAATGTATATCTCGTTAAATCGTGCGTGAGCACTTAATTTATTTAAATTTTAACCTTTTATAATCAATATTTTTTCATATCATGCCTTTTTTTAACTTACTAAGTTTTCGTTTACCCACTCCTTGCAACAGCCGCCATTTTTGGCATCAAAACATTGGTTTAGAGGGAGCAGAAAAACGTAGTATGTTGGAAAAAGGTGATGAATCGCTTCCAGCTGTAAAACTTGTCATGGTTAGCTGACACACATGGGTACCGCTTAATTATATATTAACATGTTTGACCGACGTAAGGAAATTTTTATATTTAAAAAAAAATCGCTGCGTTATATATATATTTTTTATTTTCGTTCTTTCATTCTCTTCGAATATTGTATTTTCTGCTTGATACAAAAACGGCACGTAAAACATTTAAAAAAAATATAGTTATTATTGTAAAAGGACTAATGGATGGTATAGAGGAAATAAATTCAATGATAAATTCAAATTAAAAAATAAATTGATTGCTATATCTTGTCTCTAGTTACACTAATGTGACTTTTAGTATATATACAAACACAAATACAACATAATATCTGTTAAATCATAATATTTGCGTTTGATCACAGTATATGCAATGCCAGAATAATGGTTTCCGCACATTCGCGTTCAAACAGCTATATGAACAGCCGGTCAAGGAGAAGGTAAGCTTCATAAGTAATCAAAATTATTATCAACTATATAAATAATCGGATAGTGAATCATTAGTATACAATACAATAAATTGGACTACGAATAATGATTGGTAATGAGTTTATCTTTATTTATAATATATTTCATACTGAATTAGATTGCTAGATGATTAGATCGTTGACAGAACAGGCAATGCCCCTGGGGTAATTTTAATAAGCATTTAGATACAGACAATTATAATGACCAAAATAAATAATATTTATTGTCATATGGAAGGTACTGTGGTGAAAAGGATAATTATCGTGCATCGCACTGTGGATACTTAGGCCCTTACGTGCACGATATATATCGTAATACGTTAGTTAAATCCACAAAGAAGTTTCCGTAATTAAGTGAAATAAGTAATCAATACGATATTTCCAACAGTTATTGCACTATGCATTCCGGAAGCACCTCAAGTAGTAGCAGTGGATATGGCGGCAAGCAGTCTACTTCAGGCTACGGGTTCGTTATTTATCTTTATATAAATATAATTCTTGTGTACATGTGTACGTACATAAGTCACTGAACTCCTTAACGGTTGGACCGATTATGATTAAATTTTACGTGTGTTTGAGCGGGTACCTGGCTTAGATGAGACCCGGTAGGCGTGGTAGCAATCGGCGGCCAGGAGTTTATTAAAAAAAAGAAAGTTAAATCCATAAAACTCCCGTACGAAGTCGGGAGGGGGCAGCTAGAAGTATTATATATTATCAATATTGTATAATTCATATTTGTCTTTTATTAAAACAAGTAGTTAAAAATGGAACATTATATATATCTATCTATATCGTCTATATTCATATATATATCGCATTTTTAAAAGAATAAAAGTAATATTATTTTTTTACTTTATTTTATAGCATAACAGGCTACAGCAAAATTTAATATTTTATTTACTCTTCATAATGGTATTAACACACACACAGTAGAAGAATATACAAACAAATGTGATTTAACGGTGGCACAGTGCTTGTTTGAATTTACGTAAATGTGAAATGACTACAACGAAAACGTGCCGGGTAGCTTACGTTCCATAAACGTGACATTTATATAATTCTTGGTGTATTATCGAAGTGAAATAACGATGTCTTGTATTGAAGTGTGTAGCTTTTAATGTAACTAAGCCTGTAAATTAGGAATTCCCTTACGTGGTCAAATAATTAATTATAACTAATAATATCTTAAATGTGTAATTTAATAATAAAAAAAGCATTAGTTTTTTAATATTTTATTTGTAATTTTATTCATTATTTTAATTTTTCTAGAGTGTCATTACTAACATTAAGCCTACATTATTAATCAGCTTCGCGGCGCTTTGCAAAAAACGTAACGTGTCACTTAATTTGTCATATTTGTATTATATGACAAATTTCGTAATTAATCGGGTTCTAATAAATAATTAGTAAACATTTGCATTGGATTATTTGGCAAAATAATTTATTGTATCTATAATTTAATCTGCTTAAAAAACAAAACCGACTTAACAAATAAAATTCGAGCCCATAAAAAATATCTTCCATTTTGTCAAACTTTTTTTTCTTCAGATTTAAATGGGGCCAAATGGGATGTATATATTCCCAAAAAAAAAACACTTTAAAGTCGGTTTAAAAGTCACAGTACCTGAGCAAATTTGGTGGTGACTGTTACTACTATCTACGAATTAAAGTGTTTTTTTTTTTAATTTCACTCTTTTGCGCGTGTTCAGAATTTAACGAGAACTCAAAACAAAGTTCAGGTGTAAATACATATATATATATGTATATACTGTTAACATGGTGGAAAGGCAAGCATATTTTGTGTTTATATATTGTATATAAGAATATATTACAAGATGCTGTTGCTTACTTCTTCGTTCATAAGGTTAGGGACGCATTGGCGATGCAAAGAATGATTAATATATCTTACAGCGCCAATGTTTATGTGTGGTGAGTACCACTTACCATTAGATGGCCCATTTGTACGTCTGCCTTTATTAATCTATTTCATAAAAAAAATGGCTTCAATGTCAATGGCTTTATAGACTAAAACTAAACTCCAATATCAGCTTGCATTGTTATGAAAAAAATAAAAAATATGTATCCTTAATTTCAGCTACAAATCTTGTATATTAAACAGGCAGGAGTATACGGAAAATAATGTCAAAATATCTGATTCCGGTTATTCTAACAGTTGTAGCAACAGCCAGTCCAGACGGAGGTAATCCTGTAAAGCTTAAAATAATGCTTAAGTTTCTTGGCTATTTAGTTGTTTCTATTTACATAAAGTTATAATTGTTTTTAAGTTTTTAATACGTTGTATTTATTTTTAGTTGTAGCTCGAAATCTATGCATTCTGGTAGCTTATCGAGTGGGAGTAGTGGATATGGTGGCAAGCCGTCAACTTCTGGTTACAGGTTAGTTGTTTTGCGTCTCACTCATTACCACGATCCCTTGTATCATTTACTATCGAAACAAATTAAATTATTTATTGGATGCTCGTGTAAATCAATAGAGGCTCCAAAACGCCGGTATTGATAATATGGTGATCAAAACGGTTTATTACAAAACATACTTAAATACGTGTATTTCATGTGGTTCGCAAAAATGGACGACCATCACACGAGCAATGAAATAAATCAACATATTCTAGATAGTTCATTGGAACTATACTAACATTTTTTTTAGTAAAGTTTAATGATTAATATAGTTATTAAACTATACTAAAAAAACTATTGCCTATTGCATTCAGTTGGTGATATGTCGATATCGGTCAAATTATGTTTAATTTCAACAGTCATTCTATTCATCTATCTGAAAAGAGGATGAAAGACAGGGAAGTGAAGAAAAAAAAGAAAATGCAAATCGTATCAAAAATGAAAAAAGACAAATATGTTGTCATTCAAAGCCTTCCTGAACTGGAGTCCGTTCAGGAGATTCCGAAAGAATACGGCAACAATGGTGGGTGAAACATTTCCTATTTAAATAATTTTAAGAGCGAACCACGCCCCTTGCCACGACGAAAGGTTTGAAATGTTATTTATATTTTTAAACTATATAACATACTATTATGAAACTAATAGGGATTTGCGAAAGATCTTGTTAAAAAAATATGTCATACGAGAGAATTAATAACATCGTGTAGTGCGAGTTCTGCCTACCCTTAATAATGCATATAATTTTATTGAATATTTACAACTTCAAGATTTTTACAGGAGGATGAGAAGGGATCCTGAAGATTATTAGGGTTACTTAGGCAAAAACATTACAGCGTGTTCTACTGTCCGCCCGTTCGAGCATTTTACCTTGGAAATATAATATAGATGTATATGTTGTTACGCCTAACGTAAGGACAGACAGTCTATTATTACAGCTTTGTTATAATCGACGTATAACTAATAAAATTTTCTTTAAATTCACACTCCGATTATTATCGTTTTTGAATTAGTTTGCGCTATCTTCTGTTCACTCACTTCGTCATATAGGAATGGGAGAATTATAAAGCCTGCGTGCCAATTGTATCTTGTATTCCGGATGGTTCAATTTGGTTTCTATTCTCTCATAGTGAAACCAAATACCAATATGATTTCGCAAAATAACTACGACGTTTGTAGACTATATGATCGACAGATTAAAAAAAAAATAGAGAATTTCCTGAATGAATCGAAATTTCTGTAACCCGATTAAATGTTTTGACGTGTCTGGCGATGTTACGTCGAACATTTGACTAACTTTAACTTTCAGGAACCGATGCACTTGTGATTTTATACTTTTTAAACTCTCAGTGTGTCTCCTGGTGAAAAATTACCCGGTTTTACGAGTTATTTTGAAAAAAAAAAGTTTGGCAAAGAAGAAATACTGCTAATTAATTTATTTACAAAACAAGAGATTAATAAAGATAAATTAAATTATTCATTATTATTACAGAACTCCAGGGATCTTCTAGAAATTGTATACTTATGATATTCTCGGGTTTATTACAGAAGTAAACAAAATTAATTTATTAAGGTAATGTACATAATTTTTTTTTCATAATCGAATCGTTCGGACTTGGGGATAATTTGGTACGAAATATTAAGTAGCTTATGGTATATGTAGTATAACTTTTTGTGTCACTTATATGGTTTGTCGAAGTTGTAGATTCATGTTTTTCTTCCGTCTATAATATGTTGTTGCGCAGCTATCCTGTCATCGCCGCCTCGTCTTGAACTAGAACAGAAAACGATTATTATGGACATTTCAACTTCGCTCCAGTGCAGCGTCAAGAAAGAGGTACAATATAAACTTTTTGTTCATTTAAAAATACGTTTTATAGATTAATAAATATGATGGGATATTTAAAAAACGTGTGTAAATACGCGGTGTAAGTAATGAGTGAACCGAACGGCGAATGTTTATATCTCGTTTGCTAAAAAATTGTACAAGATAAAATCCTGTAAAGCTTAAATTAATTGGGTGTACTTACAATGTCCAATTAACTACGTACTTGCGCGCTTTTTTTTTGATGTTCTTATTGAAATGCACTCAGAAAAATCTATCTATTTTGGATTTTCCAAGCTAAGGCATAGCTGACAGGCATACAGTTTCTAATTAAATGTAAAAGAAAATAATCGAATCATCTTTTGAATAATTCATTCTCTTGTACTGTCGCCGGATTATTATAGTGTAATTTTAAAATAAATTTTCATGTCAGATAAAAGCCTGTAGTTTCGTTTTCTCTTGTCTTAGTGTGTCCAATCCAGCTCAACGCTTGTCTCTACACTGAACTGCGTCACTCGTACGGAACGTCGTTTGGTAAGAGCTGATTTTCAATCTATGTACACAATATTTGCCTATCTATATGCCTGATCTATAAATAAATTTAAAAAAAAGTATTATTTTTAACATATGTTTACAAACAAATAAATACATAGTTTTATACACCACATGACTGTTTCATAAAAATAAAAAAAATGTTCGATAGTTTGCTTGAAAACTTAAATGAATTTGTGTTTTAACCATTACAAATCAGGCTTGCAAAAATGGTTTTTATATTATTATGACTTTGAAAGTAGATATATTTTTCAATAGTTTTTAAGACAACAATGAGAGCTAACAATGAAATGTAAATGATGATGATTAAATATATTATTTACTTAGGAGGGATTTTCGTGTGTAATATCGATGCACGACGGTATCGTAATGTATACGACTACGTCTATAACGGCTGCGCTTGGTTTCCCGAAAGACATGTGGGTCGGCAGATCATTCATCGACTTCGTTCACCCAAGAGTGAGTGAATTAAATGTATATATAATCTTTATGATAATGTCTAATACAAACTATCCAGGTTATGTATTTGTAAAAGTAAGATAACCAGTAAATGTTCCCACAGCTAAGCAAAAGGTCATCTTGTTAAAGTTCAATTGTTTCATGTGTCCATTTATGTCAAAATGTTCGAACACAGCTATGATTTATGGGCAGCTTATAATAATGTAATTATTTCCAGGATCGCAATACATTCGCATCTCAGATAACAAATGGCTTGACAGTTCCAAAGAATGCTAACGGTATGCAAACAAAAGGTAAATTTTTAATCATAATCCATCGTGCCAATTTTTACTCGTCTCGTGGCTTCTGTTTGTTGTTTATGGCATGTGTTTTTTTTATATTTTATCGAATGCTCTGTCACATATAACTGCAAATATCGTTTAATATATTTCAGAAAATGGCTATGAGATAAAGGGTTTTATATTGAGATTAAAATGATTATTTTGATTGATAAAATTTAACTTAAATTTGATAAAGAATGAACGTAAACCATAACTGTTTTGCTCTTGAGACTGAGTAGCAAAACAATTTTAAATAAGATACAGTTGAAACATTTTTGTAAAGTCGATTTAACTAAATTCTAAAGATATTTCTTACACTATACTCACTGATGCTGCTGGTCTAAAATTCAGTTGCAAGATTTTGGTTCGCTGTTGTTATATACAAGCCTGTATAATTGATCATATATGTATAATGCATGATATGTGCATTCCGTGTTGATACTTTTTATTTTATTTTTTATTATACAGACTTGATCAAAGTGAAACAATAGCAGTGTCTATATTATGAGCACGTTAAAGGTTACGGTGACGACTGTACTAATGTTAAAATTACAGCAGTGATTAGACAGTACCTTCCTCTCGGATATAGGGTAACAAACAAAACATAGAGATGGATAGTTCGTATCGATGTAAACAAATGTTATAAATAAATTGAAAGACGAATAAAAGTACATTGCCACAAGTACGTATGTAGTAGAGAAAGCGCGGGCGTGTGTGTGTGTAGAGAGGCGTGTGTATAGTACCTAATATTATCATTTGGTCTTAAGATATCTGTAATTAAAGAAACGTTCTTTAACGTACTCCTACATACATACAAATGTACACACGAAAATATGTCTGATTCTATGAATCGTATATACTTAAAACGAAATTAGTCAATAAAACCCATGTAACATGGAATTTTAATTAATTGTCTTTGAAGTATTATAATACTTATTCAAAATTTTATCCATTCAAATATAATATATAACTCGTTAACCATTCCGGATTCTCACCTTTAAATAAAATTAAGAAGAACATTTCATTTGGATCCGTTCTTAGTGATCGTCCTCGCTAAACGAGTAACTATGCTAAATTTCAAATCAATGATTATCCAGATATTTGTGACCATATGTGAAAATGAAAAAGACATTCATTCATTCTCACTACACCACGGTTTTTGCGTCTTCACGGGAAATAATATAAATTCATAAATACTTTTCGTAACGATTGGCACATGGACAAACTGAACGCTGGTAACAACGAACGCAATTTCTTTTTGTTTTTTTATATTTATTTACTCATTTTTTTTTATAACTATTGTTGATTGTAACCAGCTTTCACTATCTTTTTTTCTTGTTTCGTTTTTATGCCTTTTATGTTCTTGATAATGATTGTTTTAGGATTGCAATAGAAAATATTAAGAAATAAGCTTATTAAAAATTAATGGCTCGAACTAAGTCAGATTTTTTGGGGGATAATTGACACAATAATATGTTACCTGAAAATGGTAATCCAGTCAGGATTGTATAGTTTTCACAGTTTAAATGTCAGATTATCTACGAGAAAGTAGCTCGTTGTCGGTAATGTGATCATACACATCACATAAATAATATATTCATATAATAATTATGGAAGTAATTTTTTGTTTGTTTTTTTTTTTCGATAAAATTAAATACATAATTACTAGCGTTAAAACAAATATATATCGTCAGATAAACGTCATTTAACAGTGGTAGTTCAGGGTGGGTACTCCACGCATTCGTTAGTTATTTGTATATACATACATAATCCGTTTTGAAAGGCCTTAAATACAGACATAAAAATCTAATGTCTTTAATCTCATAGTTGGTTTTGTATTGATGTAAAATTAGTTTGTACCATAAGGTGGTTTTGCTAGCCTGATTTCTAGTAACAATTAATGTTTTCAATTCGTTTATTTTTATTAATTCTTTTATCAAAGAATACAAATATTATACAATTGTAAGGTCTGTTATTTTCAACAGTTGCAGCTGAAATAGGAGCTGAAAGTCAAACATCGACGATGGTCTGTCGTATAAGAAGATACAGAGGACTCCAGACAGGATTTCGAATTAAAGAGAAAATCCTCACATACATGCCCTTCTTACTGAAATTTTTCTTTAAAAATGTCGTACATGACGAAGGTAATGTTGTCTACCTAGTCATACAGGCTACTCCATATTCTTCCGCATTTAAAAGTAAGTACTAATTACGTCTTTTATTTCATATAAATTGTCATACTTTAATTTTGTAAGTATTTAGTAAGCTAGTTATTTGGACATTAGTATTTCGTTTCTTTCGACAATGTGCCAATGGGTCGACGGTATCGTATCTATACTAATATATAAAGCTGAAGAGTTTGTTTGTTTGATCCGGCTAATCTCAGGAACAGGATAGTCCTTTTATCGAGGAAGGAGGCCCTAGGCTCATTTTTATTTATTATATTTTTATTAATTATACGCGGGTGAAACCGCGGCGCACAGCTAGTAGATTAATATAATATAAAATATACATTTATAAATTATTTTACAGCGGTCTGAAGTTGCGAAACAAATTTTAAAAAAGCCTTTTCATTTTATTTGTACGATTCTTTACTTTGTTTTAATTTGTTTCTTTTGTATGTAAAATTTAATTAAGTGTATATTTATATAAATAAAAATATGTAAAACCTTGTGTAGGTTGGTAGAATAAAAATTGGGACAATAAACAAAGGTAATAACTTTGTAACGGAAACAATTTTGAAATAAAAACGTGGGCGTGGGTGGCACGTGTTTAGTCCGTGTGCTCGGTTGTACCAATCGTTCCTTCCCCAGAACTTGAGCACCTGAATAGCGTGTCACGTGGCCGACGGTCACGTTCACGGGTGGCACGACTTAAATTTATGTATACTGTAGTACGTAACATCGAAACAATAATTTTTAAAGGTTGACGTTTCATTTGAAAGTTTCGAAAATTAATTTATGTATGTATGCTTTTTAGCGCCAAATGAAGTTATTGCCAACGCGAAACCATTCGTTATAAGACATTCAGCAAGCGGAAGTCTAGAATTTATAGATACTGAATCGGTACCTTACCTGGGCTACTTGCCTCAGGATATCCTTAAAAAGAATGCTTTGCAACTGTATCATCATGCAGATCTTGGATATTTACGTAACATATATGAGTCAATTGTAAAGGAAGGCGCAGTGGAGCGGTCAAAGCCTTACAGGTAGGTTTTAAGCTAAGATTATGACATCATCACCAATCACCACCAATAACTGGGTGGGTCTGGGTAGGTTCCACCTACTCATCACATCTACTACCAAACGCATACTTATTAATCTTTTGTACCGGTCTGAAGGGATAGTGAGCTAGGTTAGTGATTCAGGCACTCGTTGTTGCAACGTCTGTTAAGCGTGTCTTCTCCTTTAGATTGTCAAGTTAATAACGACTGAAAGATAGATATCCGTGTTTAACTAAACAGCTGCTAAGTCACTTTTATAAGTCCGTTAGTTCGCTAGGTTGGCTACGCATTGACGATTTAAAGGATTAATATTTATTACTACGTCAACGTCTTTGGGAGGCGGTTACCACTTGAATCGGCTACCTGGTGGTTATTTACTTTGCCTGGGTATTCTTGTAAGATGATTGGTTCCCGCTTGGATGCTCTTAAAGCAATCGCTGAAACTTTGCGCGTTTATAAGAAACCTAAGAGTTGAGATGGTTGACGGTCAACAGACTACTCGCGCGCTACATATTGATAGTTAAAACCATTACGTAAGTGCCATAAACAACTACACAATATTTTAATCAGAAAGCGATGCGTAAACTTGTAGGATATGAATATTTGACTATACATTATAATTATTTTTAATAATTAAATCTATTATTTCAGGATGATAACACAAAATGGGGATTATTTAAAATTGGAAACTGAATGGTCCTCCTTCATTAACCCATGGTCTAGGAAGCTCGAATTTGTTACAGGCAAACGTTTTGTATTAGAGGTAATCATGTGATCATATTTAAATACATATAAATTTTATATAACAATTGCTTTATGTTGAGCGACACTTGTTATTGTTTTTTTAAATTGCTTTTGCTTGGCAGGGTCCAAGGAATCCGGACGTCTTCCAGACATTCGAATTAGAGAGGGCTGAAAAAATATCAGAAGAAGACCACCAGAAAGCTCAGATTTTGAGACAAAATATAACTCGGATCATGAATGAGGTCAGTAAAATTGTTATTAACCGATTTCAAAAAAAGGCGTTGGTGATACATCTCGTCACTTAACATCAGGTAATATGCTCGTCCGCCTTTCTATTCTATAAAAAATATATATAATAATATTATGTTATTGTATCGAGTTAATAATGAAAAGACTCAATTTAGTTTTCGAATTCCTGCAATACTTAACTACCATACCTATTATGTTCATTAAGACATATTATGAACGTCATATTTTTTTGGCTCATTTTGCAAACGAGAACCCACAAGTCGGCACGACTTGCACCTAAACACGTTCATACAAGACTAGCAGGTCTCGATACGGACGTCCGCGTAATTAGCCTTTATATTGTAAATTCCTGGATAATTCAAACAAATTATTCTTCTTTCGAATGGTGGCAGTCCAATTGTAGAAAAATAGCGGGAGTCGTAAACCAACAGATAACCGGCGAAATTTGTTTCAAATCGTTAGGTTTTAGCAGATTTATTTTTCAATATTCAGGAAGGTAAATTAACTGCATCTGAAAGTGCTAATTTGCAATTCTTGAAAATACTACATAATGGGGAATGGCAAGTATCTTCAAGATCATTTCCAAACTGCGTTAAAAAACTTGATGCCCTTTACCAACTTTGTCGTGATCTATAAAAACTCAAAACATTTACAAGTGCTGACATGAGATATTTGAAATGGATTTGGATAAATTGTTCGATATTACACACGCCGATGTCCTTGGTGAAATGAGAAAACTGACTGATTCGACGAAACAAGTCGTCAGTACGGTCAGAGCAAAATATTAAATGGCGAATTTCATACATAATTGCTTTCAGCGCTCAAGACAAAAGTTTTATCATTGAAGGCTGTTAACGAACCATCAGTAAGGAACTTAAGCTGATGCAGGATTTTTACGGATTAATCACTTGCGGTTTAGTTTGCCTAATGCTATTAATAGGAAGTAGTAAACATAAAACTAAATATTTGTTGCCTATATATTGAAATCTTAATTAAAATAATATATATAATAATAGTAAAACCACTTATGTATTTCATAAGATATTAAATAAATGTTTTTCATTTATTTGTTTTTATGAACAGGTTCCTACTAAACCTGCGGAAGCTGCAAAACAGCAAATGGGGAAAAGGTGTCAAGATTTAGCGTCGTTTATGGAGAGTCTGCTGGAAGAGACCCCGACTGAAACTAATAACACCGAATTGAAAATAGAAATACAAGAAACCGATATGAACAGTTTCTACGTAAGTTTTTTACTAACCTTACCTTTGAATAAATTTATTTTTATTTAAACTGATGTATAATCGATTGTATTCCTTTTTCCATTACGTATCTTATAATCGTGATATTTTGGAACGAAGTTCTTTTACGCGGCTTACAGTAGAGTGAAATGGCAGTGGTCCAAGGTCACGTCATATAACAAAATAGTGTTCATACCGTGCCTACCAAATGCTACAAAATGCAATGTGTTGGGCGTTCGAATTAAGTACTGCGCGACTTGCGCGAGCGCTTCTGGAGGTAGGTCCTACAAAACGATATAAGGACCAGTAGCGCTGCGGCTTACGAGCCGCACGCGAGTCCCAGGTTCGAACCTTGGGCTATTATCACAATTCGCGTCATAATTTTTAATTGGACGGGTAAATTAATGAAATAATTATAAAATGGGGGTTGCTATTATTATAAAAATTGTTGAAGTTAAAAATTTAAATAGTTTAGTAATCTTCGATTAGAGAATCATATAAAGGCGGCTGTGGTGCTTTTTACAAAATACAGTAATATAATCAATTAAAATCTACATTTTAAAACACGTTTTTGTCGAAAAATATCGCAAAGAACTTCGTTCCTGACCGCTCATTTTTTTATTAATATATTTAAATAAATCCAAATGTTACAAAACTGTTGTTCTTAACGTCTGTCTCTAACCAATACAGAGCCATATATACCAATAAACCACAATCAGAACAAATCATTCCAGCGGTTCCATTTTCAAGAAACATTTTTTAAATAAATATTAAGACGATATCAATACATTTCCAAGTAATAATTACGTGTTTGTCATATATTAGTATAATTCTTTTTTTTTGTCACATAATATTTTTATAAAAATTAAACATGTGTTGTGTTCAGGATCGAGATTCGGTGATGCTCGGCGGTATGTCGCCGATATACGATTTCAGTGACAGTAAGTCTAGCACAGAAACACATATCAGCTACAATCAGATCAATTACAACGACACTCTACAGAGGTAAGCGCTCATTCGCAAGTGGCTTATTAATTAAGCTAAACACTTTAATGAAATGTTACTTGAGTTATTAAATTATTTTCAAAGAATTTTTCCTTTTGTTGTTGTCGTTTTGGTATTAATGACGTAACCTTAGTTTGTAATTAATGGCTTTCTGTAATTAATAATAGTTAGCTGTCCGTCACGACTTTGCACGACGTGATATCCTAACTAATATTATAAATGCGAATGTGAGTTTGTTTGTTTGTGACACTTTCATAGAAAAACAAATTAACATTCATTTGAGAAAGTTTTGTCATATAAATCAAATCTTAATTTCTAGGTATTTTGATTGCTATGAACCTTATGAAGATGATAATGATAAGAAGCTAGCAATAAGAGAAGCTGGCGAAAGTAGCGGGTTTGTATTTTTTATTTTACATATATATTTGTTTTATATATATAACTTTATATAACTTTAACATATATATATATATATATAACTTTTATTTTATATAAATCAAAATAACGGGGGTTAAGTTTTATTACTCATTTTTGTCTTCTCTACTCTAAGCGGTGCGTAAAATTTGTCAACTGAAGTTTCTCTTTTAAAAGATTTTGTTACGATATTTTTTTGCGTGATAACATCTTATGAATCGACGAACGCCGGCTGCACGCACGAAAAAGCTCAAAGTAACGTTCCGCCTGAGCCGAGCGCGCAAGCGAGAGCGCGGAACAAGCGATAGAGAGGCACGATTTTGTGCATCTATCTCTCTTCCACTCCATCGGCCGATTCGCCTGAGTATTCATCAATGTTTTCTTAGGACGTTATCGTGTAAAATTATCGTCCGTAAAACGACTACAGGCAACCATTTTTTTATATTAAAATAGCTAGATAGACTAGCAAGTGTGCTCTGATACTAATTGGCAGTCTACGAAATATTAAACATCCACTACATTGTCGCGCGACGACGAACTAAGATATATATAGTCATATCCCCTGTGCCTGTAAATATACTGGCTCACTCACCTCTTAAACCGAAACAACAATACCAAGTATTGTTGTTTGGTGGTACAATACGTAATGAGTTGGTGCCCAGAGGGGCTTGCACAAAACCCTATCACCGAGTAAAAAGTTTAAATAAAAGTAATATTGGTTATTTATTTCAGTAAATGTATGTCAATTATGGATGAAGAACCTCAGGAGTACGATGAGGGAAACTTGTATGGGGCGAGTTCGCTCATCATACCACAACACATTCATCCCTTGGGCGACTATGAAACGCTTCGGTTGACTGAATCAGTGCTTATCAAGTACGTTTATTTATCTTTAAATATATGACCTAACTTATATTTATTTAGACATTTTTGGAGCATTTCTTTGTTCACCTTCAACTTACTAATGCTAGAGAGCAACAGTTATCAAGGGGGGATCGTCCGTCGGTGTCAACTCTGACAGTTCGTAAGTCGTTGAGCTTTGATGTTTCATGAAAAATATTTTTCAACGATTAATTATAAAAATAGCTTCGTGAATTTATTTTTATTTCATTTAATGGTAAACATAAACTAAAATAAATTTGTCGTGTAATAACTATTGCAAAACTGAAACGTTTAATATGTTTGCAACATGTTAAACGTTTCAGTGTCTTATTGGCTATTTATTACTATTCTCATCTTGGCAGACATAACGCAGAAATGGAAAAAGAATTAGTCAAAAAGCACCGTGAAAACAGAATTCATAGCAGATTCGAGAGAGAAAGAATAGCAATTGAATTAAAACAGAAGAAAAAAGAACACGTGGCGAGATGTAACGCCTTCATCCAACAGTCGATCCTTGAAAATGCAGAACAAAAGGTATATACGGTTTTAGTATGTAAATTAAGTTAAGCCTTACATTACATAAATGATTGTGTAACTACGTCTTACATTATAGCTTTTGTTTAGCTTGAATCGCTTAACTTTCGATAATTGAAAATGAAAAATTAAAAAGTGATTGTTTTGGTAACTCGCAAATAGTCATATTAACTTTAAAAGGGACAGTTATTTTAAAATCAAAATTAGACACTTTAATTTTATTTTTTTGTATAGATTGATATTTAAGTTTACCTAAATTTTTATTGTTAGTTATCCTTTGCAGTTATTATATATAACAACTGCTGTTTAGTTTAAATATTCAATCACTGTCGGATATTTTTTAAATCTTTAACAATAATACCGTTGTACTCTTCAGCAACAGGGTGTAAAGCGTACTTCGAGGCAGAAAGAAGAAGGGAGTGCACACAAGCACAGATGTTCGTCTGCAAGATTAATACGACAGAAGCAGATAGCGAGAGGCGCACACAATTCACAATCGACATCTACAATGGGTGAGAAAAAAAAAATCTATTTTTAAATTATTATCTGTCGAAAATTCTCAGTAGCCGCCCGGAGTTTAGAAGTTGGAAGTGTGTACACCCCTGTGCCTCGGAAATCACGTAAAGCCGTGGTCCTGCGCCTGAATTATTTCCGTTCGTTTCGGATTGCCGTCCCATCGGGTCGGGAGTTGGGAGTGCACCTGTGCACTATAAAATATCCCGCGCAGTTGGCTAATCTTTCTTGGGATTGGTCGCCCTGGCCGTAATCGGTCTGGAGAACTATTTTATTATATATATCAGTCTTATATAAAAATATTGAATATTGGAAGTTTAATATTGGAATACTGGTGGTAGAGGTACTTTATGCAAGCTCGTCTAGGTAGGTACCACCCACTCATCAGATATCCTACCGCAAAACAGCAGTAGTTGTCATTATTGTGTTCAGGTTTGAAGGGTGAGTGAGCCAGTGTAATTACAGGCACAAGGGGCATAACATCCTAGCTCCCAAGGTTGGTGGCGCATTGGCGATGTAAGCGATGGTTAACATTTCTTACAATACCAATGTCTATGGTCGTAGGCGACTTACCATCACGTGGCCCAAACGATCGTCCGTCAACATATTCAATAAAAAAAATTGTCTTTGGGACTTTAGGAATAAAGTTAATGTACATATATAAAATTATATTTATATAATTAAGTTAACGATATAGCGGAGCTTTTGGCAAATCATATGGAGTAAATCAATAGTTTGTTTAACATTACTCCGCCTGCGATTGGATTTCATTTTAAATAAAAATGTTTTCGACAAAATATAAGAGACGAAAAACGCAATAACACTAGAAAGGACGATACTATTTTTGAAATGAATCAAATTGAATTTTAATTTGAATGCATTGTTGTAGACTAGTTATTTGCTATTGTTAGGTTAGTACTTGTACATCGGAGCGTCACGGTAGCATGCGCAAGCGATCCCGTGGCGCTCCCGTTAAGACGGGAAGGGTACCGCTGGGTTTTTAGTGGGTATTCCGATGACCGGGGCACACTCGGTGCCTTGGACATATGGCGAGCCCCACATACCCCCCCACTGTTCCCGTGGGGGGAAACGAGTAAAGCGTTTTCCCAGCGTCAAAAAAAAAAAAGGTTAGTACTTGTACGCTAATTTCCGTCAACGATGTTAATACATTTATATGAACAATAAAGTTGTCTTTATTGAACCCAATGTATGTGCCGGGTGAGGACCGTATGTTATATTAATTGAATCATATTGCCAAATACTTGGTAAAATATAATAATATTGTTTCAGGAGTCATTCCGATGTTTTATACACCAGCGCCGATTCACCATGCTTCTATAGCGTCACCAGAATACCATTTCAACCTACCTTCACCTCATATGCAAGGACATTCGAGTTAGTTTCATTTTTATTAGCGTCAATAAGTTACATGTTCTTTTCAAGTTTTTCTCTTATTAAAAATTGTATTGTGTTCAGTAAATACGGATGAAGTTCAGTTTAGTCCGTGTTTCTCAACGTTGACTAACAATAAAACAATCGAGGCAGCTTTTATAGAGCTTTCGACAAAAATGACTGAGGGTAGAATTCATCGTGGAATACATGAGGGCATGTGACGGGATACATCGTCAGGCAGGCAGGCAGGCAGAAAAAAAAGCGGTGTCTTTCATAATGACCATTGGAAATCAATTTACAGTTATGTTTAAGTTACTGACGTACACTGAGGCACGGTACGAAGCGCGAACGTGAACCCACGAAACATAGGGATTTCCTGTCGCCAGTGCAGAGCTGATTTTTATAAGAAAATGATTCTCTCCGTATCCCAGAATCGGAAGTATTTATTATATAATTATGTATTGATTGTAAATAATTTCAGGTCGAATGGGTCCACATTTTAGTGGGATGGGTTCTCATTACCAAGGTCACAGAACTGATCCTAATGTGCTTTATACAATGAACCCTAAATGTACCTCAACTTCAACTTCACACAGACCGAATCCTTATGTGTCAACTCCGTATCAACCACAGCAGAGTGAGTAAATATTATTTTTGCAGGTTTTATGTTAAACGTGTTTGACTAATTGTAACAAACCTATCATATAACAGAATATGCTTTATTGAACACCGAAAGAGTTCAGAAACATAAAGTTATAAGCACAAAAAATAATTAATGGCATGTACAAATTGAAACAGTATGTATATGAGTACATGAAACAAAATGGCGGTCTCATCGCTAAGAGAGCGATCTCAAAGTATAAAAATCCTTAAAAAAAAAATTTCATTTCTTTATATTTTTCAACTTGCGTGACGGTGAAGGAAAACATCGTGAGGAAACCTGCATGTGTCGAATTTCACTGAAATTCTTTCACATGTATATTCCACAAATTCGTCCTTGGAGCAGCGTGGTATAAATAAATGTTTAATTACATAGATTTAGATCGATAGTAAAATTTTAACAAATATTATAATTTAAACGAGTTAATTAATGTGTTTTTTCCAGTGCCATATTTGATGTTTGGGCAGGCTGTGTATGCACCGCCTTTCATGTATTCGTCTATCGACCCTCAAATATCATATACCCTGCAACAGAGCTTCGTTCCACAAAGCGTTCCGAACATGCATTCTTTGGAAATTTCAAATCAAAATTACGAAGAGGTAATTACATTTTTAATTACAATAATCTATGCTTAACTAAGACATATTTAGAATCCATCAACATGATTTTTTATATTTATTTATTTTGTAATGAAAAAGGTGATTTGGGACGGGACAGCAAAGGCTTCGTATACTATATCGATGGATAACTTTTCTATTTATGACATTTCTTTAGCACACATTTCTACAATACTCATAATAAATATATAATATCGTGTTAGTATTTGTATGATAGACGAATATATTGATGTTCCTCTTGCAAGGCATACAATTACAAAACCTAATATTTGATTGTATGAAAGTCAAAGTTCAAGCCTAAATAACTTAGGGATGACAACATCCTAATAAATAGATTTATACACTTTTTATGTAAGTAGATATTATTATATGTATACAGTGTAGAAGAGTATCTTAAAGATGGTACATGACTATGAAATATGCTTCTACTGCTCCGTATTAAATTTCTACTTTGTACCTTTCTTATTGGGATAAATTATACATTTATAGACACATGGTGTAGTAAAAAAACTTTATTACATAATATATAAAACATAAATCTCGTGAAAAGGACAAAAGATGCTTTATGGCTAAAACAAAAATTATATTATTCACATAGTTCTTCTGTTCTCTATAATTCACAGTTTTAATTTTTTATCAATCAATCATTTATTTTTTCTCTTTTCTTATATATCTAATATAGCTTAGTAATTTTTATATCAAATTCTTACTCAAACATGATAAGATGCATTAGGATGTATAATTTACATAGATTAGTTTTGAAATAACATATAACCGTATTGGGACATTAACGTCATATAATGTATTGGGACATTAACGTCATATAATGTATTGAGACATTAACGTCATATAATGTTTTTTTTTATAAGCACCTAGTGTCTACTAGTCGGTGTATATCAGATATTTATTGAACTTCAAGAGGATATTTACACTATACGTACGTACGTGATT
Organism: Nymphalis polychloros; assembly: GCA_905220585.2. Lineage (NCBI taxonomy): Eukaryota > Metazoa > Arthropoda > Insecta > Lepidoptera > Nymphalidae > Nymphalis > Nymphalis polychloros. The sequence continues at coordinate 12,173,078 of HG992241.1, read as the reverse complement.
ATCACTGTGATGCAGAACGATTGAGAATTAAAGTGTCTCTTTATTGACGTTTAAAATAGTACCTCAAATAATTAATATTGTTTCTCTTTAAGATGAAAAGGATTTAGAAATCTATTGAAGTTTGACTTAAAGTGTTGGAATAAATATTATTAAATTTGAAACATTTCGATTTCGTTGCCCTCAAGCCTCTTATCTGTCTAGTCCGTTTATTTAAGTGTATGTATTAACAAAAATTACAACAATTATAGTATTTACTTGTTTGTATCAGCAGACAGGTCTATACAAAAAGCTTTTTTAAGCTGGCCTTGAAACAAATGCTGTTTCCAAGATGGCCGACGATTCAATATGGAACTTACTTCGGCGTCATAGAACAATATAAGAAAGAACAATGACTAGATATAACCATATCAATCTGGATAGTATTTCGTAGTGTTAGAAATACTTTAGTATAAAATAATTGTATGATTTCTAATTGAATTAACAATGTTATAAGTTGCTCAATTTAGAATCATTTTTAATATTAATAATTTGTTGGATAGTGTTGCCATACCTTCTGCCTGTGAGATATAAAAATATATTTTTATTGTTGGCAAATTCATAAATAAAGACTATGTTAATTAAAATTGATTATATACATTATACATTTGATATGGATATATAGTTTTATTATATTTCATTGCTATACAAGGCTCTGTATATATATTAGTACTTATTAAGGCCTTTTTAGACTACATTACAGTTTTGTTGCTAGATTTAAAAAGAAAATTATATATATATATATATATATATATATTCGTGCAACTGAAATCATATAATTAGCAGCTAGCTGTTTGTTGATGCACAAAAGCACGTAGTGTAATAGAAAATTTATTTTAAACACAACCTTAACTATCACTGACAAAAAATTTACACTCATTGATAAAGATGGTTAGTATTAGAATAGAAGATATATACACAGACATGTTATAAATAATAGCAAATTAAGGAGAGATAGTTTATTTCCGAGTTTTATATTAAAACTGACTATATTTATCAACAAGCTCAAATCTAAGATGATATAAAGTTAAAATGTTCCATTATGACGTTCCATGTTAAATATTTTTAATTGAACTGAACTTTATCTGCTGTATGTCATTTCGTACATTATTACTTTAAGTAAAAAAAAATCGCTTTTAATTTCTGCTACAAAACGATAACTAACATACTAACGATTACATGCAGCTGTGTGTATCGACGGGGCTTCCTATTAACATTCCAATGCCAATACAAACCAATGAACATTATCGAGTACTCACATCGACCGATAAACGTGTCCCGCTCTCACACTAAGCACCAGCGAGGGTTGTCGAAATTTACTTATCAGAATTTTATTCTGATTGATATTCTGATGTAAACATGGGTTTATTTTACAGGTTAAATTGTATTCTGTTATCAATATTTTAGCTACAACTGTAGTCTAGCAACTTGAATTGAAATTTTAAGATAAATGAAACTCAAAACATTTGTTTAGCGGTCGCCGTCTTTTCTGTGCGCTGCGTGGAATTATTCTTCCTCATTCCTGCTTCCCCTTTCCTTCACAAGTCTACGCGTGCTGGCTCTCGATGTCATCGCCTAACTGTGACATCAATTCAATCGCGGACGAAGAAATCTGGCAACTCTTTTCCCTCCTCGTATAACCTGGGTTCCTTTAAATGACGTGTGAAGAGGCATCTTGCATTGTTCGATAATAATAATAAAAGTGAATTATTTATTTATATTCTGTTGTTAAATATTTTTTTTTTTTAGTATTAATATACCAAAATGTATATTCTATTCTTTCTGTCATTTATCACATTAACTGCTTATAAACTTTTTATTTATTTATTGTTCTGTTTAATTCCTTTTCCTTAATTATAATATTATAAGCTTATGTATGTCTGCTATGAATCTTTCATCACATTCACACTAACATTGAAACATCACAGGCGTGTAGAATGACAGTACTACCGAAGACTAACAAATCATTCAGTAACCTCACAAGGAAGAGGGAGAAGCTGATCGAAAGACAATTATATCAATCAAGCGACGTCAGTATCTCTTCGGGCGACACCTCGTATCGGGTACGAAAGTCATTTTCATTCATCGAATTTATTCTGCCTTTGCAATATTGTTTATTTCTACTAAACAGATAAGCGTCTTTTTTTTTTCTCCAAAATGATATGGTTCTTTAATATATTAATACATTTAGTTTTAATTGAATATGTGAATATCCGAGTGGTAGTTTATTGTTTTTTTTTTTTTTTTTTTTTATTGTATAGGTTGGCGGACGAGCATATGGGCCACCTGATGGTAAGTGGTCACCAACGCCCATAGACAATGGCATTGTAAGAAATGTTAACCATCACTTACATTGCCAATGCGCCGCCAACCTTGGGAACTAAGATGTTATGTCCCTTGTGCCTGTAATTACACTGGCTCACTCACCCTTCAAACCGGAACACAACAATACAAAGTACTGCTGTTTTGCGGTAGAATATCTGATGAGTGGGTGGTACCTACCCAGACGAGCTTGCACAAAGCTCTACCACCAAGTAAGATTCATAAGATTCAAATTGTATGATTCTTATCGGTGTGTAGATATAAAGCTGTAGAATTGTGCAGGGAAATTAGAGACAGTAAAAAATACTGATTCATAATGTAATGTGAAAATGGTTATGTTTTGAAACTAAATATCATACATTTCAAGTATTTATCTCATCTTCACTAATATTTTATACAAACAAAAAATATTATACTATACTTATATAACTTACTAACTACAAATTAACTTTAACTAACAAAAAAATTGTATATCAATAAAAACACTAGTTTTCTTTTTGGTTGGTGGGAAATGTTTTGCATTTGATGATAGATAAATCACCGAAGAACCATCACCATCACCAAGAATAAAAGAAATATTGCATTATATTTAGGTGTAGGTATATAGTCCTAGTTAGTTTTAAAATTCAAATAGAGATTAAATGGTTCATTTCAAACGAACTATTAGATACTTTTGAATGGTACGGTTTCGTATTTATAAATTATTACATAAATAAAACCGACACACGATACCTAATAACCAACTCCACGGGTCGGACACGAATTTTGTTACACTTTGTATAGTTGAAAATATAGATCATGTCGCTTGTTCTATTTATTCAAGAAAATAAATTTCGAAGCTGAACAATTGTAATTTATATATATCTCTTATATAATTATTATACTATCAATATTATTTCATATTAATAACTTGTAAGTGAACGAAATGTCTGAAGAAATAGTACTTCGAGATGAAGTCTTCAAGTGAAAAAATAGCATGTCTCACTGTTCTCTTGAAGTTTGTTACCACTACCTCGCTACGCCAAAGGGATGTGGTGCATACACAAGTAACAGAATTACATCCGGCTCATGCAGATATCCTCCAAGTATATACACAAATGAAGCCCATGAAACGCGGTGGTGATCGCAGCTCAAAACTATTGCTTACCAATTTAAAACATCAAAATTTTTTTTTTTTCGAAATATCGGTCTGAATTTCCTTTCATATTTTTTTACTATTTATGAATAAGATTATATATAAAATATACATAATAATTAATATTAAATATATCTATTACCAAGCATTATAAAATACTTTCTCACTTATAGAAGAAAAGATCAATCATGGCAAATCGTAATAAGAGGAAGCTAAGATTAGCCAACAGCGATGATTCGAAGACAGACGAGGAGTCAAGCTACTCTTCATTCTATTCATCATTTTTCAAGACTGATTCGGGTAGTAACGAGGAGAGCGACGGGAAAGCCTCTAATGATGACAAAGTAAGTGTTTTATTGATCAAGTTTTTGTAGGTTTTTCGCGAAACCATAGTGAATATCATAGATTATTCAAGATCTCGACCAATGATATCGCGTCGATTGATATCGGTGTCAAACTTGTTTATTTCGGTTTATTCCTCTTGTGGTCGGAATAAAAATATACATAATTATTAAAATATTTTCTTGTAATCGAAAACTTGTCAATATTTGCAAATTTTTAGACATTTATTAATGGTAGATCATTTAATTCATAACATGATATTTGAAATCTATAGTAACTTAGTGTTCATCTTTTGAGTATTGATATTCTGCAGTAAAATAAATGTTTAGAGGTGGTAGCAACAGTCTATGACTGCATTCCCGTCTAAGTCGGCGTCTAACCAAGAGAGATTGCCTTATTGCGTTTTTGCCGTGGGTAACCACGGTAAAAACTTACTGAAAGTCATTGCAAAGTTATTGCATAAGCTAGATAGCTAAAGATATATATGTGTAGCTTTATGAATAACTGATACAAGATCAATAATATTGAGCAAATTTTTCACCAGTCTCCAGTCTTGTTAATGATGCCTAACTAAGAAATTTAAATATGCCATTCAATGTTTTATTAAATAATAATTTTAATATGAAAAAAAAAAATGTTACAGTATTGGCAGAAACAAAATGACAGCAGGGATGCGATGTCATTACAGGATTTCGAAGAGTTAAATGGCGAAATAATGAAAAAGAACTCGAGAAGAAATGTTGAACCACCATGGATGAAGCAAGTGAGTGTTACGGTGTAGTTACTATAATGATTATTTTCACTTTCAGTAATAGATTTAAAGTATTTATATGTCTATGTCACGATAAGTCATTTGGTATCATATGATTATTAACTTTTGTAACTGATAAAGGTAATAATATATTGCTACTAGATACGACGCTTCTATAAAGTGTAATCAATCGCCATGGCCATCGGCTTGTATATTTATATATCGTTAATGTATTTATCGTTAAATATAAATGTGATTGATATGAAAATGTTTGATACTTGCCCCTTGTACTTATCGTTATTGTGGTACATAAATATGCACTTTTCAAGTGTATATCAATGACAAAATAGGAAAAAGATTGTTCTTTTAATAAATATGGATGTTTTGTAGTATGGAATTTCTCGGTGGTATAGCTTTGTGCAAGCTCGTCTGGGTAGGCACCACCCACTCACCAGATATTCTACCGCAAAACAGCAGTACTTTGTATTGTTGCGTTCTGGTTTGAAAGGTGAGTGAGACAGTGTAGTTACAGACACAAGGGACTTAACATCATACCGCCTTATTCATAATCTTTGTTTAACTGGTGATTAGTTAAACAATATTTTGTCTTCTTCTTTCGTATGTCAAATCTATAATGACAGAAAGAGACAAATCAGTGTTTAGCTAACCAGTAACTAAGCAAAGTTTATAAATAAGGCCGTTAGTTCCCAAGGTTGGTGGCGCTTTGGCGATGTAAGCGATGGTTAACATTTCTTACAATGACATTGTCTATAGGCGTCGGTGTCCACTTACCATCAGGTGGTCCATAAGCTCGTCCGCCTACCAAGACAATAAAAAAAAAGTTATAATGAATATTTCTCTTCTGTATCTTTTGTAATCAATAGATTGTATTAAGTCAGTGGCGGATTTACACATTTTGCAAGTACGGACTATTATTATTACTTACATTTTCCAGTGCTTACTGTATTTTGTTATTCTTCAATTTAGTTGAAATTGCCCAAAAGACATGTTTATGTGTCACTAATGTGCAATGAATGTAAGAAGGATCAATCGGTACGATGTCTTAAATAATTATTTGTGTCAATTTGTTCGTTCTGTTTCATTTCTACAAACGTCAATAAAATTAAAACAAAAATTGGGCTCTTAATGTGCCGCCGCTCAAGTCTACTGCCCTAGGGCAAAGTCTACTCGGCCTACTTATAAATCTGCCACTGATTGGGTACATTTGAGGTAATTAAATTCAAACATTCATATCTCTCCCATTATTATTATATTTGTATTGTTTATATATATTATATATTATATGCATATATAAAGTAGGTATTTATAAACTATTTTTTTTATTTAGAACTCAAAGCCAGACGGGGAAGTGGAACGTGTGTTGGTAAGTGGTTATCTCGGCCCACAGACATTGGCTATGTAAGAAATATTGTTAATTTCTTACATCGTCAGTGACAACATTGGGACCTACAATTACTCTAGCTGTGTAAATCGATCACAGAATTATAAGTTATGGATGTTTAGCTGTACATTACGTGATAAGTTCGTGGTACGTTTTCTGTGCGCTAGCACAGACCTGACTACTACGAGTAAATATTACTGTTCACGTTAATATCATGTTTCCTGTCATACAAAACAAGACTCATTAATTCGTATCATTTACTTACATTTTAAAATTAACAAAAGTTACTTTGTCAACAACCTTAAAAAGGGCAGCGTACTGTTAGGCTAGTACATACAATAGTACCTAGCACTAATGTTTATTCAAAAGTATTAATATTTTTATTTATTTTTTTTTTTTTTTTTATTGTATAGGTTGGCGGACGAGCATATGGGCCACCTGATGGTAAGTGGTCACCAACGCCCATAGACAAAGGCATTGTAAGAAATGTTAACCATCGCTTACATTGCCAATGCGCCACCAACCTTGGGAACTAAGATGTTATGTCCCTTGTGCCTGTAATTACACTGGCTCACTCACCCTTCAAACCGGAACACAACAATACAAAGTACTGCTGTTTTGCGGTAGAATATCTGATGAGTGGGTGGTACCTACCCAGACGAGCTTGCACAAAGCTCTACCACCGATTGCAATTATCCTAAATTTACACTGGCTTATTTGTCTTATGTCTCTTTCTGTTTCACGCGATTCGCGAAGGACAAGAATAGCGATTCGACAAAATTACCAGACTGTATCGATCGCGTATATAAGCATATATTGCTGATTGTCAATTTATAAATGACGTCAATCGATATGTCAGCGACATGTATGTAATGATCAGGGATCTAACAGTACGTTGTTTTGGTAAATGTAAATGGAAACACGGTCGAAAAAATTATAACACCAGTTACTAAATATTCTGAGGTCTTGCTTGTTGTACTGTCCTTGTCACATATCAGTGGTTAAGCTTGCTTATTATTGCGATTACAAACATCGCATCGTGTTCTGATACAATCATTATTTGCCCCAGGTACGCGTTACGTCTGAACTAATTTATAAATATCAGATACGGACGAAGGATATGGAAGAAGTTCTTAGTTGTGACAGGGACAAATTGAAAAATCTGGAACAAGTAAGTGTTTAAATTCATCTCGTTTCTCTTAAGTTTTGATGTCTCGCAGTAGGATAACTGGTAAGTGATGCGGCCTAACCAGACGGGTCTGCGCAAAGCACTAACGGTAATATTTTACATTCGATACTGTTGTGCTTTGTGTAAAAATCGAAAATTAGCTTGGAACAAAATTAAATATAATTCAAACATATCATATATTCGCAATGTGCTTAGTAAGAAATAAATTCAATTCAAAAGGTGCTATCACAATAACATAATTATACCTTTATCTTAAAATATTTCAGCCTGCATTGGTAAACGAACAACTTGGTCAATTATATTTGGATCTCCAGTTACAAGGAGTAGCCGCTAAACTGACTCTCGAAGAAGGCATCACTAGTTCCAGCAGTTCTGGTGAAGAATCGCATGTCACAACTAAAACGAAGGTAAATACAAAACGCTTTAAAATGAAAGTATAACAATAAACTTGGTATTTTTTCAATCTTTCAATCAATAAAAATTCAAGTCTTAAAATAACATAAAGATTTTATATTCAGATAATTCAAAGTCAATATTTAAAGTTGAAAATAACGCAATGTCTCTCTTAATTAAATTCACTAAACGATTCTCCATCACGCCATAATTAGTAAAAATATTACTGATTAAAAAAAACCCACAATACTGCGGTGTATTTTTGCTGTTTCTTCAAAACTTTCAGGCAATTCACACCTGATTGTGGAGTTTTGTCAATCAAACAGCAAACGCTATGATGCTTCTATTCTAACGAATTAAGGTCCCTCCAGACCGATTTCGGCCACGGCGGCCAATCTCAAGAGAGATTAGCCAACTGCGCAGGAGATATTATAGTGCACAAGTGTGTGCGCAAACACAGGTGCACTCTCTCTTCCTTAGCTCTCATAATCCGATGGGACGGCAATCCGACACGACCGGAAAGAGTTCAGGCGCAGGACCAACGGCTTAACGTGATTTCCGAGGCACGGGAGTGTACACACTTCCAGACTCCGGGCTGCTAATGAGAATTTTCTGACAGAAAAACCCAATAACTATTTATTGGCCCGACCTGGGAATTGAACCCAGGACCACCGGGTCTGCGGCCTTATATCTAGCCACTAGACCAACGAGGCGGGCATTCTAACTAATATTATGAATGCGAATGTAATTTTGTTTGCTTGTTACGCTATCGCGGGTAAACCACCAAGCCGATTTTAAAAATTTAAAAATTCTTTCACCAATGGAAAGCTACATTATCAGCGAGTAACGGAAGGAACGGGAACTACGCGGGCGAAACTGCGGGCAAAACGCTAGTATTAAATAAGGAATTTGACTATGGATTTTACTTTTTTACAGATGCGCCGAAGAAAGCGCGAGTACAGCAAATTGGTGATGATTTATGAAGAAGACGCACCGCTCCCGTCGCCAGACGATGGACAGTCTTTTATCGTGTAGATCTATATTACAAAAAGCTAAAATATCTGTTATTTTAAAATGTTCTGAAAGTCCAACAGCACAATTTTCCTGCCAAAGTTGTAATGCGTGATCGTGTTTTCGTTCAACTTAGTGATATTTGTGTATCATTTAATGTAGTTGTAGTTTTTATTATTAACATAGAGTCGCATAGAAATTAAATAGCAATCCTTGCCGTAGGAGTGTTTGCTCACCTGGGATATGTGGGATCTTTGTTCATATAAACAACAATGACAATGAAATTCACGTTCATAGACAAAATTTTAATCCGAAACTCGTTATGTAATAATATATTAAAACTTTCTTCAAGATGCGCGTATTCTGGTATATGTGTTCGTAGAAGTTTTTTCAAAGGCATTACAAAAAAAAAAAAACAATCGCCTCCTTATTTTATTAGTATACAAATTTTCATACTAATCTCTGATATCCCAGTATAGTACGTAAGCATAAGTTTCATCATGAAGTGTTGTATGCGCTTAGTTGTTTTTTATTTTTAAAATTTATTAATTTTAACGTCTTAATAATTCATTAGCTATTATTCGATTAGTTTGTATTCATAAAATACTTATAATAATATAATTTTTTTTTATTATTATCGTTGTTATAAGAACCTAATGAAATCATTGACGACGACGTTTAAGAGTTTTGTATGTGTAACAGAGATTTTGACTTCAGACATAAGTGTTTCTATTGAATATTTAATGTATTGGTGATTATATATTAATAAGTTATTATTATATGTAAATTTAGGATATTTCTTAAATAACTTGCATTAAGTAAAACGTGTCTCGTTTAAATCAACATTGTGTTCCGTCTTGCCGTCTCATGTCAAAATATTTAAAGATGATGTATGAATTATTTCAATACATCACGAAAATTGTAATAGAAATTTTAAATCAGCCAATATTATTATTTATTATACAATGTGATTATGGTGATGCGTGTTAAATTATAAATTAAATCTTTTTAATCGTTTTATATTTATATTATTATGCCAAGACTTTTTGGAGTTTAACCAATCTGGCAAACGATATACGTGAAAAAGACGTGTTCAATCAAATTATTGCGGATGAAGCCGCGGAGCACAGCTAGTTTTAATATGATTAAAATAATGAATTTAAAATAATATACGTCAGACTTCTGTGATATAAACTTTTCATTACCATTGAACAAGAGTTGGCAAAAACTTATTATGTTTAAAAATGTTTTTAGAGGCAGGAATAAGCAAATATTTTCTTACCAAATGTAGTTAGCGACCTAATGAATGTTATTTTGGGAGTGATTATTTAGACAATGCTGTCTTCTTCTCTCTAATGTCAAATCAATAGTAACGGAAAGAGAGGTCAGTTTTTTACTAAACAACAAGTAACCAGATCAATGTTCCTATACAACGTTTAGAAATAATCCCATATATTGATATGGAATATTTGCACATGAAAATTACATTAAAATATTTTTATTGGAAATTAAGTACAAGAATAGTAAGTGTAAGTTTAAATAAACATTTTAGATATAATGCTTATTAATTATTATTATTAAATAAAAGTCAATATATTATTTTTTTATATTTGGAAAATTGAATCACTGTGTATATTTTGATTACAGTGCTTATTTTATTGACATTTGCGAAATGCAATTAAGAAAAACGTTATATGCGTATGTGATCTCTAAATTATATAAATCTTTTCTTCTACTTCAATATTTTAAAGATTATTAGATTAATTTGATAGTTGGTTTAGCGCGACCACCTATCTCGAAATTTTGTTTAGAGGGTGACTATTTAAACGACGCTTTGTCTTCTTCTTTCATACATCAAATCAATTATGTCAGAAAGAGAGAAATTAGTGTTTAACTAGACAATAAGTACATTCGTTTATTTTTATAGAACAGTTTTTAATATAAACTTTAAATTAATATATTTTGGAAAATAAGTACAACGATAATTTGATATATGTCTTGGAGTGGATAAACGAGCATTTACTGTGCAGTGGCACGAGTTATACATAATACTTATGAGTTATTATTATTATTAAATAAAAGTCAATATATTCGTTATTTTTATATTTACAACATAGCATTGTATATATATTTGATAACAATGCTTTATTTTATTAAAATTATTTGCGAAATGCAATTATATAGAGCGTAATATTATTACATGACTGTCATGTATATGTGATCTTAAAACTATACCTATAAGGAGAGATATATACTGTAAAAACTAATGAGTCTTGGCCGTTGATCAAATAATTTCTTCTACAAGAAAAAAAAATGCTCAGCATTTTAAAGTTTTGTTGGATTCATTTTGTAGTTAATGTAGTTGTAAGTTTATAAAAATTATTAGAAATAAATATTATAGTGAATCTAACATGTCTTTGGTCTACACCTCTATCAATACTGTATACAATAAACAAGTGCAGTTAATAATTAATAATTGAAAATAATAAAAATGGCAAATAATTTGGAAATGTAGAATATAATATAGGAAAAGTGAATTTGTAGCAGATATTTTCAAATAGAACAATTGTATGGAGAGATCGGAGAGTTCTATAAAATTCAATTTGTAATAACCTATTCTTATACAATATGCAACAAAATTTACATCCAATTTGAATTATGAATGAAACAAAAGGTTCCGATGGACATGTATGAAGAATATTATGAAATTAATCATTAATCAATGTGTTTCCTAACAGGTGATACCTTAAATTTTTATGGTAAGTTCTGTCTTAATGACCTGGAGCTCGCTCTGTATGTCTATTTATTGGTATACTTTTTTATGTACCCAGATGCTTATATATTAGTTGTATAGTAGTAATTTAGATATAAAAATTACTTTTACATCAATCAGCTGATATATGAAGACAGTATTTGGTTTGAAAAGTTGGGCTTGCTTAGAGTACTATTGTTCATCAACATGAAGGAGCTTTAAACATAGTACATCAATCACTTGATAGAATAGAGGCGTTTATAACGAGTAATAATATAAATAGAGATGAAAAATAAAGAACTTCTCAAATAAAGCTATATAGGGCTAAGAGCTCATGTATTCAGATTCGGATTTAGGAAAGAGTATCTGAGTCGACAAGGGGCTCTATACTAAAGATATCTAAAACTAAAGATTCCAATTCCAACGAGTAAACTTTTCCAAATTGTCATTTACCATTTTTACATTTTTGTCAAAATAATTAAATTCACGCGAAATTATTGAAACATGGAGTGAAAAATAGTTCCGTTTTTTAGGAAAATAATTAGGAGCTCCACTCCTTCCAGGTTGTTCCAGGGCCTCCAGTCCAGACCTATAAATTTGGCCCTGGGTACACCATCACTTATTTATCGAATTAATTTAAATTTAATCACTATAATCGTGTGTATTTATTCATTATAATCATTGTATTAGAATTTAATATTAGGTATACTATAATAAAGAGATATAGGTGGCGTTGTAAGCAGTATAAGGTCACTAGAGGGCACTATATAAACAATTTCTCTGCACGACAAGTTCACGGTCGCTAGATGGCAGTAAATAGAGTTTTTTTTTATTATAACTGCCATTTATAGTCCGAAATATACAATAAATTTCTAGCAGTTGATGGCAGTGTTTAAGCTATTAGTACCACGGGCTTGTATACAGTTCTTACAACGGAGCTCAATTTCAGTGGTGAGAGATTGGTACGTTCGTGTCATAAATTTTATTTCGAGTCAACGCCGCTGTAAGGCGTCGCTATCGATGGGTGCGGTCACGTGCTGGTTGAGTGACACGCGGTACGCATGCGTTACGTGTGATAGAAAAAGATACAGAATGCTTTTCCGTCTTCGTTGCACAGCATACCCATCTGTCGTCATGCCTCTAGCGGCAGTAAATTAAACAGAACAGCGCAACCATTAAGCCGACGTACCCCCACTACTGTTGTAGCTAGACCTGTGTGTAAGACAGTGATTAGTACCTTTTGTACTAACAGCAGTGCCATCTATTAAATTATTTGTACAAAAGGTAATAGCATAAGCACTGCCGTCAACAACTAATATACAGCAGTAATTAGATAATTTAGACAGCCCTGAGGTAAAAACCGGTAATTGTCGAATACATTTTTTTTAAGAAAGCGTAATACACACATAGATAGTAATTAATGTTATGTCCAATTGCATAGCTAACGACTTGTTTCTCTGCAACGGATAGCCATAAATATCTTAAGCTTTTTTAATTCAGTTGTATTAACAAAAACATAAAAATAAAATTGCTGTTTGTGTAAAAGTAGGTAATTTGTTTTCATATTTTAGGAAATCTGTTTGTAACTTTTTGAAATTCTTCAGGAAGGTATCGGCAATAATTACACTCGCAATATTTTTATTAAATTATAATTTTCGTTTCAGAGAATCTATACTTTTGTTTAATTTTTACAATATCTACATATTTTTAAATTAAGGCAAGGTAGGTAGTATACACACGTAGGTAGTATTTACACGTGTTACGAGAATATAACTGATAGCATGAATTGGGGTTTTATCCTATTATTTTTAACTAAACATAATACTGCTTTTAATTTATTACCAAACCATACAAATATTCTTCATTGTAGAGAGTACAAATTTATTCGTTTATTATATATGTGTTATTTATATTTTTCTATTGATTAATAATAATTTGATATGAAACATTAACATTAATGTTAATGAAAGTTACGAGATTGTTTTGTTTCAGTTAAAAAAAAATGTTGATTTTAAGGAATCGGACAAATAAATAAGATATAGCTTTATTAAAAAAGCTTAATTAACTTTTCTTATTATTGTTCAGTATAAAAAAATGACAAAGTATTATTTAGCCACCTGCAGTCCACGGCTGGACAAAGCCGTTTCTCAAGTTGAGCCTTGAGCATATTGACTCTTAAGCCACCAGTCCGTCGAAATTTTACTGAAACTGCTTAACGTCACATCCGCTAATTTCTTAAACACGTGGGCAACTAGAGTTCTGACGATAATTGAATTTCTTATTTTATCTCCTTTAGAGATACTTCGCAAAGCTCGATCCTTAGCACGCTTCACAACTTTGAATTTGTCCATCATACACAGTTTCGCAATTAGTGTTAGTCTAGTGTCCGATTGATGTTAGTCTTCGATCAGCTTCCTCGTCGAAGTAGTTGCTAACAAGCGTGACCTGATTCAGAAAGGCATATCCACCAATGGCTCCGAGAAACCTTTTGAATAATAATAATAATAATATCCTGCGAAATTATTCACACAGGGCCATCTAATCCCAAACTAAGCAGAGCTCGTACTATGGAAACCAGACAACAGATATACTTACATATACTACTTTTCTTTTGTAAATAAATATGTATATAGATAATTATATCCATACTCAGGACAAACAGACATGTTCATGCACACAAATGTCTGTCCTGGGTGGGAATCGAATCCACGACCTGCGGCGTGAAAGGCAAGTATCTTACCAACCACGCCAACCGGCTCGTGAATAACGACTACATCGGTCCCGGTACGACCTGTTGAACATGACTTACACACCGAGACTTATATTACCGACGTATGAAAATACACCATAATAATAATAATCGATACGTTAAAATTTAAATCGTACGTAAAATGTAATAAAGAAATATGAAAGATGGCGCTAGGACTTAAATAGTCCATGCATTTGATTCAACTGATGATGCTGGTTGGAGCAATAAGCATTTAAGTCAATTTATTTTGACCTTTACCTTTCAATTTTTAATAGTTTAAATAATACAAAGTATTTAACAATGTATTTTTCTTTTTAATAGTAGCTGCCTGTTCTTAGGAAATCGACAGTTCCTTTTATTCTGATATTTTTTAAATATTTATGTTATCAAAATACATAAGTAGCCAATTAATCAGACCAAATATTGTTATATCAATTGTTAAATCGAGTCAAAGAAAACCAAGTTTCTATATTACAAAATATTCTCATGTCGTGGAGCCCAAACTCGTAACTCGTGGGCGTACGACTGTTCACAGGGCTGATTGCCGTAATTCTAAGAACTCGTTAGCTTTTACACCATTTTTACCATTAAAAAGCTGTGTAAAATTCATATTTACTCAAGTGATTTGCGGGGATTAGATAAATGGAAATATAACAATATTTCTTCTTAATAATTTAAATCAACTAATCGAAAAAAGTAGAAAACGATAAATATAAAACGAAGGAGGCTTTGTGATGAAATCATCCAGAAAGAAAACGGACGTCCTCAAAACAAATATTAATACCACGCACTGCATAGATTTAAGAATTTTATTTTTAAGAAAATATATAATTGTTATATAATTTTGTAAAAATTTAACATTAACGAAATATATACCTCATTTTGTTATATATATTATAACGAATTAAGGCGATATTTTATACCTCTTTTAAAAAACATCTCGGAAGTAATGTAACAATATTGAACGCTATAAAACTCTATTGTACACCGTCAAGCGCACACTTGTTGGATGCACAGCGGATACTAAGTAAATAATTACATTTACGCACACAAAGAAACATTTCCACCAACACCGTAGTCGCTCTACCTGCGCAAGAGTCACATTCCGTCACCCACCTTCACGATTGGCCGCCGAGGCTGTGAAGGCTTCGAAACAGTTTAAAATTAATTTTAGAAAGTTGGCAGTGTTAATAAGTGTATACGTAGTTTAGTGACAAAATGATAACGGCTTAAGGTGAGTTTCCATTTTAATTTACGGAATATGTTTTGTGATAGAAATTGTAGTGATGAATAATGCCTTTTTTATCGTATTTAGAGTATCCGTTTACAACTGTCGTTGGAAAAGGAGAACTCTTTAATCGTGTTAAGTTACTGTTTAAAATTACTTCCACGAATTTAAGGTATGGATTAAATTTTGAAATGCATCAAAATAGCGATTGTTCAATGAATTACATTTTATTCAGCCTTTATTTCGTTTAATATGCTGCGCAAAGTATCTTAATAATTTATTTTCCTCATTTTTCCATTTGCATACCAAACCTACATTTGCGATTTTAGATATCTACGCACTTAAAAACATAAATATTGTCTTACTTTTCGGATGTGGCCCCTCAATAAAAAATGTTTTACAAATTGATTATCATTAAAATATATTTAAAATTCTTAAATAATTAAATGACATACAGGATGTATACATATACTTATTTAAGTAGTAATAATAAAATTAATTAATAGCTTAGATATCTATTTTACTTAAATAACCCACTTCTAAAGTTTCAAGTTGAAAGTCTTAACGCTATCAATTATTTATGAAAATAGTGTGCATAATGTCCTCCTCTCAGACCAATACTTGGTCTGAAAGGCTTAAGTTAATGCATTTTACATATTATATGTAGGTACCTAGTACAATATTAAATCATCACAAGTTTTTTTTAATAATATCAATCTAATTTTAACAATGATCTAAGACGTTTTTTCTCAACATTTTATCTTAATGAGTCATCTTATACTTTGT
Source organism: Nymphalis polychloros (assembly GCA_905220585.2). Taxonomy (NCBI): domain Eukaryota; kingdom Metazoa; phylum Arthropoda; class Insecta; order Lepidoptera; family Nymphalidae; genus Nymphalis; species Nymphalis polychloros. The sequence goes on along the minus strand of HG992241.1, from coordinate 12,156,982 downwards.
AAGATAGATTATGTTGTTTTATAGAAGTTGTCCTTTGTAATTAAAATTAAGTTAGATGTATCTAGTAATAAAACTAGCAACTTTGATATTTAGTACTAAAAAACAAATCAGGTTAGGTATTCGATTTAGGCATTATGGCATTTGAGGCCACTGAAATATCGCATATATATATTTTTTATAACATTATTCTGTAGACTGCTCTTATCGCCGTTTGTTATTTCATTGCTTACCAACAATTGTTGTAGCACTAAATGAAAGGGTTTCTCACTGTTCGTCCAAATACTGTAAATCCACATCGGAAGCCCATTTTAATGAACGTTGCGACCGTCATTTTTTATTAAAATGAAATGAAATACTCGCACTTTAATCAAGAACCGAGCTGGCCTCGTTGATTGAATACGATGGTGGTATCTTGGGTTCAATTCCACAGACAACAAAAAGTTTTAAGACTTTTAATTTGTGTATGTAATTAATTTCGGACTCGATGATGAAGGATAACGTCGTAAGGAAACCAACATGTGTTGTGTGAAGTTCTGACACTGAAGCGTATATTAGTGGTATGGCGTGGTATTTATATTCGGCGGGCGGGCGGTAAAATTTGTTGAATTTATCTTCAAGCGTTTTCCTTGATAGGAGAGTATTTCTTTGCCCAGCATTGGGACACCAAGGGTTACCTGATTTTTTATTCCTTTATCCGTTTATTCCGTTATCATCGTTACGTTGTTTCGTATCAAATCAATGAATTGTAATACAAGCTAAAACTTATGAACATTAAATTACAGATTTTCTTTTATTTGAAACAAAAATATGAATTGTTTTATCAATTATTTTTAGTTTACATTTATTCATGATAGTCTGAAATATTTAATGTTAATTAAATTATAACAAAATACAAAAGATTCATGATTAAGAATAAATCATTGTGATCGTAACATAAACGAATATTTTACATAAGGCTTATATTATGTTTTCTCTTTACTTCTAAAATTCTTTGAATAGTAGCGGAACGCTATAACTGAATAATATTTAATTAATGAGACCTTTAAAAAGATTCTCTTTGCGCGTCGTTAATAAGATTAATAATAAAATTTACACGAAATATACTTTGTTATAAATATAATATATTAAAAATTATCAAAGAATGTCTTTAAAAGAAGACTGAGTTTGTTATTGTCGAATATATGTATCATATTACGTACATACATACATCACTCACACATTCAGTAATTTGATACAATACTCGGTGCCGCTGCACTATACTATTAGAGAAAAAGAAATCGTCATTGTGTAACGATCAATCAAACAATATCTAAAAATAAAGAAGATACATCAAAATATAAAGTTTTTAACACAACTTTGAACACATTATAAAAAATATAAAATACACATATGGCATACTATTTTTGGAATAAGCTCCAAGAAATCTCCTCCGAAGGATTTCGGGTCTTATTCCCTTCATGCCCGTACTGGTTCACTCTTCTAAAAGAAAAACAGTAATAAAAAATGCCCAAGCTAAATATTTTCTCATTATCTACAGAACATATAATTTTTTAAATCAAAGTTAACATTCGTTTGACAAACGCAAATGCTATTACCTAGCTAAATTGTTCTAAATTACTAAATTACTTTTTTCTTTAAAGTTGCATAACAAGGTAATTGTTTTTTAGGAATATGTATAAGTAAATTAATGCTTACGGATACAACAGACAGGCGGCATTGTAGACTCTTTAAGTAAAGTCCTATCTTGTCTCACTCTATGACAAATCGTTTTTAATGAACAGAAGGGAGATAAGAGGCGTTTCTTACACCATGATAAAAGATAAATCATTTTTAACTCATGTAAAAATGTGTATATTTATAATAATCGTTATGTTTGAATCAGGAGGAAAGATTTTTCAATGAAAAAAAATCTACAACTAATATCATAGAGTCCGGGGTGAGAGCCGGTTCATATGGGCTACATAGAAAGAATAAGAGGCGTGGGTATCGTGCAACCAAACCAATCGAGTATGTAAGCACCTACACCTTAAGCTTAAAGCACCTTTATGGTGGCGGGATCCCAACCTTACAGCCCAGCATTCCCAAGGCGCGTCAGACATGTAGCCAGTTGTAAAAGTCTATCAAATATTTTATAGTACTTATACGTCATGCGGAAATCCTAATTGGCTAAAGGCAAGCGAATGACGATGATAATACCGTGTACCTATTACTACTATGATTTAAGGACTGCTTTTAAAAATCATCTGTATTTTAATATAAAATGGATTTATATAACAATACTTATTATTTTTTGACACCGAATCCATATCTAAGCAACCAGGTACTGCCTTTCCGAAACTACCAGAAAAAACAAAAGTATGTCATGATATTCAAATATATAGGAAGTTTGATATGAAGATAATTAATACTCTACATAATTTTTTTTATCTCAAATGAGCTGTACTCATCCAATATGTGTTAGGTTTTCTATTAATTTTGGCAGATAATCTTTGTCCTTTCAATTTTTGGGGTATGGATCGTGCCGATTCAGACGGATGGGCCGCACCAATGTGGTGACCGTGGGTATACTCGTGCATATTACTAAATATGTATTGGAAATATTTCTCACTCTGCCTGCATGCGGACACGGGACTTAATACCCATTGAGTGTTGTGGTTGTCTGAACATTTGTACACAAATTTGTAAGCTTATGTCACGTTAATTCTTTAATAATAGGTGTTACGAAGGTCAAATTAATTACTCTACTTACTAATATATTATATATGTATATACTTCGTTATACAGAGTGACCCTAAAATATCTTACATTTTAATGGCAAATAAGGCAGGAAGTATTACAGAGTGAAACAAGTTTTATTTTCGAAAATGTACATTTTTAATGTCATTTGCTTGTAATATCTGTTTTGAAAATGGCGTCCGGTGTGTGCGTATTATCCATTGAGAGTAGAACAATTGCAAGACGATATCTGAAATATGTCAATAAGGGACGTGTTATTATATGGAATAGCTAATTCCACTTATATTACTCTCTCGTGTGCAAGAGTCTGTGGCCAACGTTAGCTTTCGTATAGAAAACCTCAACCATAAATATTAGATACCTGTTTTGGAAGACACCCCACTAACATCTATCACTCCAAAATATTTTTTTTATTTTGGTTAACATTAATGCCAAGGTATGGTACCTACATATTACTCGCAACGGTCACTTTCTAGAAATCATTTTCAAAACATAGTCATATCCATTTAGTCCAAGAAAGATAGAAACTAAATGGTAGATCGCTCAATAAAAATCCGGATTGATTATTAATTCGAATTTTTTATTTGGTATGTTAGATATAAAGAGATTTTACACTGGTTCACTCACCCTTCAAACCGGAACACAACAATACCAAGTACTGCTGTTTTGCGGTAGAATATCTGATGAGTGGGTGGTACCTACCCAGACGAGCTTGCACAAAGTTCTACCACCAAATTGACTTCTATTTGGAACTTAAGAAAACTTTGGGAAGCCTGGATTATCGTAGATCAGCAACAAGACATCATCATTTGATCGAATGATCGATGCGGTTGATTGACTTTGAACTCGATATTACGGTGAGGCGAAAAAAAGGCAAGAGTATGCTAATTTTCGATCAGACTACGTACCTTGATCAATAATTGTAATATTCGGCAAAATGTGCAGCAGAACTAAGAGTATAATCAACTGCAACGTATTTTTATTTTAAGTGACCTTTTGTCGATAACGGGTAACCTTTTATGTATGAGTGAATAGATAATGCATCAGAGTTTGCACCCACACTTGGACATTATCTGTCCTGCGCAGTTGGCTAATCTCTCTTGAGATTGGCCCCGTGGCCGAAATCTATCACTATCAGGAGGACAAGTCCCTGCTGAAGTCTATTGGTACAGGTGTTATGAATATATCATTATTAAATTTTTAACTGTTAAGAATTCTAGATAGTCTGACACTCTTGGGTGGGTATGACACACACTTAGTGCGTGCAGGCGTAGACAACAGTCAGTTTTATGACATAGCCAAAGAGTGTTAAGGAAAGCGGCAGCGACACAAAGGCGTGGGGAATGCCAATGCTGTATTTATTGTTTTTATCTCATTTGTATGCAAGAGAGCCTTCGTCGTTCGAGCTCTTAAAGGCTCTCGGCGAATCTGTGCTTAAACAAACACATACAAATCTCTTTCAATAACAATTAACTTTGTGTGTGTGTGCATTTCTGTATCGTATTTAAACTTTCAATGCCGTCTTTACTAGTGTATCAATAATATTCATGTGTGTGTGTGTAACTTATTATTAATTGGGTTAATATAAAAGGTGATGTTAACTTAAAAATATATTTAAATAACATGTTTTTATGGTCTATTAATATGTTTAAATAAAATATTTGAAGAACTGAATGAAGAACATCGTAAAATGTCATCAAGAATAAACGCCTACATTTCAATTGTCGTGTTATAAGCATTGTTAAGATCCGTTAACAACAAATGCAAATTAATTTATCAGAATTGCTCTCAAAGGATATAAAAAGTAACATCTGTGAATGTTCCACTGCTGGGCTAAGGTCCCTTCTCCTTTGTGTCTCCTTTGTGAGAAGAAGGTTTGGAGCGTTTCCACCACGCTGCTCCAATGCGTTTTGGTGGAATACAAATGTGGCAGAATTTCAGTGAAATAAGACATGCAGGTTTCTTCCCGATGTTTTCCTTCGCCGCCAAGCAAAAGATGATTTGTAAACAAAAATTAAGTACATGAAAATTCAGTGGTTCAGCTTGCCCGAGTTTGAACCCACGATCATCGCTTAATACTCGTTTGATGTACTATCCACTGGGTCATCTCGGCGAAGGATATGCATTTAGGTTATATATGACGTGTCAAAGCTACCGGATATGATTTGGCGAACATTGTTCTGGTCCGGACATTACACCAAGCTGCCTCAAACGCTGTTTGCTCACCTGTCCAGATAACGGGTAGTCGAAATGTTGACTGACCTATAGTCAATAAAATAAACATGTATAAACGATTCGCTTTCAAACTAGAATACAATAAAGGACGAATCTTTTGAAATAAACAAGTTAAAAATAAATAATTCTCTAACTTTTACAAATTATTTTGAATTCTATGTAATTGTTTTTACAGTGTGGTATTTGAATATAAATTTATTTATGTGATTTAAATAATTCTTCATTTATCTATACTAATATATAAAGCTGAAGAGTTAGTTTGTTTGATCCGGCTAATCTCAGGAACAACTGGTTCGAATTTAAAAAATATTTTTGTGTTGGATAGTCCTTTTATCGAGGAAGGCTTATTTTTATTAATTATATGCGGGCGAAACCACGGGCCACAGCTAGTATGTTATAATATTTAATATTGCTACAATATTTGTTATTATAACTAAACGACCTGAACTCTAAGCTAATAAAAGTGTAAGATCATTATAATATAATAAATAACCTATGCTACGTTCATTAAAAGTTACTTAGTTTTAATTTTAGAAGCATTAATTGATTCATAAATTTAGAAATATGCATTTAATAAGTAAAATGGTTTCCGAGAAACACATTTGGTTAACTGCGTAGAATAATATTCTGTTGAGTTGTCAACCGTTATTCCTGTTAAAATTATGATTATATGGATTGGCATTGGGTCTTACAGATTTTAATTCAGAGGCATTTTGTTTTCAATTTATTTTTCCAACGTATTTTCGTGTTGTATTTATTCTAGAGTGTGTAGTGTAGGATTAATATTTAAAATCCTTAGATTTCGGCCATTTTGGATGATCCATCATCCGAAATGGCCGAAATCCTACGAGTATTTCGACTGAGCCTTTAAAAGTATTGAGTTACCTTTTTTATTATTGTATATGTAGGCGGACGAGCATATTGGCCACCTGATGGTAAGTGGTCACCAACGCCCATAGACAAAGGCATTGTAAGAAATGTTAACCATCGCTTACATCGCCAATGCGCCACCAACCTTGGGAACTAAGATGTTATGTCCCTTGTGCCTGTAATTACACTGGCTCACTCACCCTTCAACCCGGAACACAGCAATACCAAGTACTGCTGTTTTGCGGTAGAATATCTGATGATATAATAATAATATCTAATAATTTGATTACATCACAAACATTTGTAACCGCATCTGAAATTCCATTTAATTATTATTGGTTATCATCATACGTGCTTTATTTTATAACTGCATCAAATATCAGTTGGCCCTGAAGTTGATCAGGCACTTAGATCATGCAAACGTCACCCAGGTCACGTATAGTTTAAATTTTTAACTATGTAAATAATTTATTATAAAATAAAAAAATGTTTATTCACGTATTAAGTTTTTGTTTCTTTAAGAGTTAAACGGAATCAATCTTCTCACTATACGCACTTTTAACAGAAAATTGTGTATATATTTAAACTTTATTATTTTAAATCGTTTGTTATAGTATTTGTTATAGTATCTCACTGCGTTCGTAATCATAGTTTACTTGATAAATATTTGTGCAATGTACAAAGATAAATAAATGCTAAAAGTATAATTAAGAAAAAAAATCACGTTCCGATTAATATTATAGAACCGATCGATAACGTTGACCATATTTTTCCTCACGGTAGTGAATGCTATGAATTATGTTTTGAGGTTGTTGGCTTGGTTACCTAGCAACGATAATAAAAACTGTGCAATCGTCTCTATCTTAGTGTGTTGTGTCCTCGCTGGTATTTATTTGTTATCATGCTTAAAAGAAATATAAGTATAAGACCAATGTTTCCTCCTTGACAAAACGTTTGTTGTATTTATGAAAATAAAAACCGTGTCAATATGATTTTATGTGATTTCGGTAGGTATTTTTAAAATTTCGTTATATTGCTTACACAAAGTTATTCCATACAAGTCCACATTCGTTTTATTTTCTATAATACAAACATAGTAATACTATTTTTAATTTTTAATAACACAAGGCTTTTTGTTAAACAAACTGCGTTTTATGCTAAATTTAATGAAGTCACGTAAAGTAATTATACAAATATATTTAAGCTGATGCTATTGTCATGAAACATTATTATTTAAAATCTTCAAAATTTTATCTTATTACATTATATTGTACAATATTTAGCTGTGACTCATTGTGTTATTAACTACCTATCCAGGTGAATATTATTTAATTAATACTGTAGTTATATAACTTTAATAAATTAACAAAATCTATAATAACTTCTTAAATTAGCAGGTACTTAATCACGTTATTAATCGATTACAGTTAACTAAATGTTTTTAAAAATGATTAGGTCAAGAGTGTGTGCAATAAGACAAAAAAAAACTATTATATTTTTAGTTACATCTTCATATTTGTACAGCTATTATTTCGAAGGGATATTTTTTTCTACAGTACACCTGTTCTGTAGGATAATAAAGGAATGTTTATACTCGTCCTGTATTACCTGCTCGCGCGCTACCTGCTCGATCGACTCGATGAGTCATAGCTCCATCACGCTTGAATTTTTAACAGTATTTTAAAAGTTAAAGAGTATGACGTACCGTGTATTATTATTTATAGATAACGCTGTTGATTAAACGTTGTAAAATAATTATTTATATCATTGCTAATTTAGAAATAAATAAATATATTATAAGCTTTAAAGAAGTTTAGAATTTACTTGATATGTAATCCAATGTATTCGCAGAAGAAAACAAAATTTATTTTAATAATCCAGTCTAAGAAGGTTATAATAATTTTCAATTAAATTTGTTTTGGATCGCGCTTTGGAAATTCTGATAATATAATTTTCTCAAGCTGTTCGACAGAGTTTTTAAACTTAATGATTTTATTATTCAAAACATTATAACAGAATTTAAGCATTTAATTGTTATATCGTGTGATATTTAACTCGCATCGTCATTTCATAATATTATAATATCTACAATTCTATGTACTATTTTTTTATTCCTTAAGTATGTGACTTATTATATAATCAAAAATGAAACGTTATATTAATGTGTTTCAGGCAATAAAATGTCTCGACTACTTTGTGTCTTGGCAATTCTTGGCATAGCATCAGCTCAACTCACATTGGACGGCATCAGATGTGGTCAGCTGACTTGTCAACTTGACGAGTACTGCTCGCCTGAGACCAACCGATGCGCGCCGTGCAGCGTCGCTTGCAACAAATCTCATCACAATTACGACTCTGGCCTTTGCATCAAGGAGTGTCAAGGTTTGTAAGAAGGTTACAAAAAATGTACCGATATCTTTTAAGGGAAATATTTATTGGCTTACATTAGTCGACTAGTCGGATCTTTGTAATGATGTTATTTACAAACTTTAATTCAACGACCTACTATCACCACTATAGAGTTGTCACAGTGACATGGATTTAATTTAGAGCTATTTATATTGATAAAACAGATAATATTCTGAGAACATTTCGTGCTGTGAAACTAAGATGAGTATGTAAAGCTATGACGATGACTAATATTCATGTACATAAAATAATAATGGGGGCCGTTTATGGAAACAATAGCTGATATGAACTTCAACGTTTAAGCCATAGAGTTAATTATCGGTCGGCCTCGAAGCCAACAACCAGTTTCGTGACCGCAACACGCCACCTTCAACACGTCTCTCTTACTCTAATGGTGTTTCACTCACACACTGGTTAAAGAATGTAAGTTTCTGGTCAAACATCTTTGTAGAGAGCATTTGCAAATTATATTGTTAAATTTTCTTGGTAAATAATTTTGATACTAGTCAGCTTAAGCTTATTGTCATGTATACATGAATTTTTAAATCATCTTATCTCAAACATCGTCTTTGAATTTTTAACGAAAACTTACTTTTGTTGCAAGGAATGACTCATAATAAAACTATTACATAACACTGTCCCTTTATCATACAATGGAGTGCGCTATAAGTTAAAGAAAATCGAAAACCACCACATTATACGACTATATTTAATGGAAATAGAGTTTAAATAAATACTAAGCTGTTACTTTCCTTGTAAAAACATTTCATTAAAAATAAAATACGGCTTATAGATTGACATTTGTACAATACGCATCACAAGGTGCGTGATTATGCCAATGGGACAATTGGCAGCCAGATTGGTAGCAAACGAGCTCAGATACAAACAAATAAACTGAACTGGGACGCTTATCTTTTAATGGCCGATGTATAGCCGTTTTAGTTTGCTTGACAAACCTAAGGTTTCTCTATTAATATTTTGTTTTTGTAAATTACTTTTGCATATTTTAAATATCCAAGACAGTAAAAAAAAATTGATGGAAATCTCGTTGTTAAATGACGAGGCAAATTGATATAGCCAGAGCTCAGTCTGCAGGTCATTGGCGAGGGTAGCAACAATGCTATGAAGTTACGGTCGGCTGACTTTGACAGTAGTACGCAATATGCATGAATGCGTTCGAGTGTAAAACATGTACAAGTATGGGTCGAGTAACAGATCGTAAAATCAGAACAGGTACCTAACCCACTTCCGTAACAATCTAAAAAAGTATTTGTACGCGAATTCTCTAAAATTCCACCTTTGACAAAATAGTAACGGATGAAAGTTCGTTGAAAGTAATCTCTCAGGAACAGTCAGTTTTTAAATTAAAATGCCCTTGTGCTAAATTCCTTTTAACTGTTGTAAATTTTAAATCCTGTCAAGCGATTTATGAGAATTTTGTTCAAAACAAATATGAAATGAATTTTATATTTACCAACACTTTTTCCCGCGCGTGTTCTGACGGTTCTGTCAATAATTTTAAAGCTGTTCTCTGACTAGTTAGGTATTGAAATACAGTAAGAATGTTAAAGTACAAACTCGATGCTTACATTTCTCTTCAAAAGTATTTCCTTTATATTCTTTGTTGTCGTATGAAGCTTATAAAATACTATAGAAAATACATGTAGTCGTTTTAACTTGTTTTTACATAGAACATCATAATTATCATATAATATGTTTAGTAATAATAATATAAGAAACAATGTAACTCCTATTGTTTCCTAAATATTGTCTGTCCATTTACATTTAATTGAAAATCATTTTACGTACAAATTTAATTAGTTTTTCTTTAATTTAAAAAGACTGTTTGTATATAAACAGTGCAAATGCTTCTCCGACTTAATTATTTGCTCCTGTATGTTTGCAGGTCGTGCTTTTGTATAATGAGTTATTGACACAGAGATCGTTTAGTCTGATCGCACGTTACTACCACAGTTTTTGATAAGTTGCTCTAAAGAACAGCCCGTAAATGTCACTCTGTTGGGCAACGGCTGCTTTTTTCTAAGACATTCATGGCATAATAGATAAACAATGCCGTGTTTACGATGTATTCCTCCACCACCAATCACAAGATAATTGTTACATTATTTAATTTGTGTTTAAATTTAACTAAAGTTCTAATAAAATTCATTTATATTTTTTCAGGATACTTGCTGGACTTGAGGTATATGCGCAAGTCGGAAAGTATAGCCCCGCCATCGGATATTAACAGTGAGGATTTATTTAACTTTTAAATTTTCATGGTCAATGGACCAACAAAAAAAATGTCTACGTCAAACTATATTTAGCATGTGAAATTTCATCTCACACTATTATTATTACGTATTATGTTATATATTGCTCGTATTATATTTGCATTGATTGCGATTTGATAAAATATAATTGAAGAAACGTTCATGATATTTGATAATGTATTAACTTATTTAATGATTATATAAGACGTTACAAATCTCTATTTACATTTACAATAAATAATGCAAGCAATGAAAATGTTAACGTAAATCAATTTCTATTTTAACAAGAAAGATTGTGCTGCGAATATTTTTCTTTTTGAATGTGTTAAATGTTTTATTCTACCAATTTTACTTGGCGTTGCGAATATTGATATACTGTATACGAATAAATAAAATTGAAGAGTCTGTTTGTGATTTCAAAATAACTGCATCTGTTAAAGTTAATACATATGGCTATTTGCGAGTTACTAAAACAATCACTTTTTATTTTACTTTCTGTCTGTTTGTCCGGTCTAATAATTAAAACGGGTAAAATTACAAACTGAAATAACTGAATTATTATAAGAAGTATTTCAAGGTTCCGTTTATTTTATATTTCATCAAAATCGGATAAGTCTATCAAAAGTTATAAAAACGTACGTTATTTTCGTTGTTATTTTATATGTTACGGCCATTAGCCCATAGATGTAGTGTGTTAAATACGTCAATTTCTAAATCGCGGTGTCCAGATTTCCCGGAGTGGAATGACCTTCTGCCATACATAATAACATTCTGTCGTCTTTTCGTCTGATTATTTTGAATGTTTTCATTAATTACAATAATTCAGCATTTATCTTTAATACTAATAAAATAATAATTATATCATGTGTGTTATATCATAGTTCATATTAATATAATTTGGTATTTTTTTAAACTGGATTTTCGATTATGGCTCGGGCGAAGTCGCAGTCCAAGCGCTAGTTATGTAGTATAACAATAACCGATTTTTTTAAATTAACATGTTTTGGCTATGCGAATTTAGATATAATGTTCGTTCAAGAAGCACCAACTATTTACTAATTTATTCTAATAACTTGCTAATGATGCGTTTCGCTATGAAAACTTAAGTCAATCCCTACGAGAGCAAGACACTCAACAACTCATATTCTCTAGAAAAGTATTGATAGTATAAAATTTCCATTATATAAAATTCCATAAATTATCATTATTATAATAGGAAGCTGGCAATATTTTCAATATTCAATTATTTATTGCAATCTATACTGGTATATTGAGGTGGTGAGCTCGTAGTAATGAAGTTATTAGGTACCCTTTCAAGCACAGGGAATACTAGGAAAAAGGTCTTAACTCATGAATATAATAATATTATTTTAAAGAATAATTAAATGAAAATTATAGTTAATTAACTGTTATGATTATTTAATATAAAAGAGCCTTAAAATACATAGAGAGAGATTGTTAAGTCTCGAATTATTTTTATTTTACATATATGTTCGAGTCGTATATCGTGCATAATTACTTAGTAATTCTTGGTGCATTAAAAATGGAATAACCTTAATGCACTTTTTTAAAATAGAGCAATGAAACGCAAAAATGCATTGACGTGACTTGCCGTCACTTTTATTTAGACCAATACCATATTGATCTAAACTTTAAGGCTAAGAACTCACGGAGCGCTTTCAACCGCGCCCGCTGCGGTTGCGGGCCTGCGGCTTCTGTAGAATGCAGATATGTATGTAAAAGATGGAATGCATTTTACGACGCGTTTTAAGTAACGTGTGTGATTGTTTGCGGGTCCCGCTGCACCGGCGGGTAACTAGTACAATCATGTGGGTCGCAGGCTCCGTCTGCGCGCTTTGCGATTAGTTGACGGGCGGTGGGCGTATAGAAATCAGACGTCGTTTTGTATAACCGCTTGTCTTATTCGCCTACCAATTTTGCGAGCGATAACCGCAACCGCAACGTTCGCGGTAATCGAACAGAACTCTGGTCTTAGGAGTTTAGAAATAAAACAGGTATTCCGCCACAGCTGGGCCGGCGCGGGTGAACCGTTCCGTGAGTTCTAAGCCTTAAAGTTTAGATCAATATGGTATTGGTTAAGAGCATAAAAGACTTAAGCTGCTGGTGCTAAGATTCTTATGATATTCTTTCCTTTCGCATTTCAATTATTATAAAAGCTTTGCGATCTTATTGCGACTTTTATCTTGTTTACACAGTCTAAAAATGATTTTTATTCTGAGATTGTAGTTGGAGATGAGTGGACTAGTGAATATAATGTTTTATTTTATAAAGAAAAATCTGAATTAACTGAAGGTTATATAAATGCTCATAAAAATCACACAATAAACAAGTATCCTTTGCTGCGGCTGCTAGCAATTTTCATGCGGTTTTAAGTATCGGTAATCCTATATTAGACGGGCTCAGAGACCACCTCTACCACACCGAAAATCACTTTGCATGCTTGAAAATGAAACTCATGTTGATTTTGATGTTTCTTCGGAATGAGCATGCTTATCACAAGCAATTATCTTCACACTTGGTATTGTTTAAGCAGTAATTGCTCAATAACATGTATAATTCGTGCTAATAATAAGAATGTTCGATAGTACCTTGTATAAGGAGTGTATATTATTGGTTTAATTTAAATTGATTATAATTTTTTTTTGTAAAGGTGTCCAGCGTCAAGCACAGACAGCGTTGATTGTGAGCAGCGTGGCTCTCGCTATACTTCTGTTAGTCGTAATAATACTTTGTAGAGGAAGATTGTCCTGGAGATATATCAAGCAAAAGTTACAACCAAGTAAGGTAAGAATACTTTCGATATTTCCCATTATATTATTTATTCCCATATTAAAAAATAAAGAATATTATTGCACCTATTTTTCATTACCACTTCTTAATTTTTGGTGCACGTCATTATGAGTATATTTAATTCTTACCGTCGCCGTTGTTAAACTTAAATGAAATAATCAGAACACAAAAACATCCGGTTAGATTATAAATTTTTAAATTCAAATAAATTCTTACAATGCTTTAATAAAAAAAAAAAATCCTTCAAGAATATATTATACTCACAAGTTTGAGATCTAAAATCACTCTTAAATATTTATCAAATTCAGTTCGTTGAAAACAGAGCTCGTTGCAAACTCGTTCTGTTATTATATTTTAAGTAGTCAGTAATTCTACCGTTAACCACAATACTTTGTTTTGCTCTCTCAGTCTAAATACTAAGCCAGAGCAATTATGGTCACAAGGGACATAACATCGTAGTTTCCGCCGTTGGCGGCGCATTTAAGAAGTAAGGAGTTGCTTATGTTTCTTACAGTCCCAATGTCAGAATTAAATATATTCAGTTCTTAAATATTGCAAAAAAAGACATTATTGTGTTGTTAGCTCTAACCATTTGTAGATATGTAAATGTACATATAAATTATTATATTTCAGAATCGCGTTAAACAATACCCGGCGGACTTAACACATCACAATCCACACGCTGAGCTCCCGAAACCTAAGCCCGAATTGAAATTAGAAATACGAAATACCGAACCACCGAAGCGACAAAACCAGCAGCCACTCAACGCCAGGGATTTAGATACTAGAACTCAAACTGAAGGTAGCCAGGGAGCTACAACGCCGAAGACCATAAGCACTGCTCTTAGCAATAGACATCCAGCTGAAGACACGACCTTAGATTTTTCATACGATAACATGGGTATGAATGTTACGCCCCCCGAACAACCGGCAGCTAGTCATAAATTCTGAGAAACAGTTATGATATTCGGCAGTAAATCCGTGACATTTACAAATAATACCTAGAACAATCATTTTATAAAGATCTAAATTGTTATACACTTATAATGCGTATTGATATGACCATAATTATGAAATATTTTTACTAAGAACTACGAGTTTTTACGATACGTTGTAATCAGATCACACACATTTCATACAAACAATAATTTATAAAACATTTCCATAAATTCCATTAATCGCTAATCAATAAATCAAGCAATTTAATCGACTCATTAGAAGAAATACGAGACATCACACGGTTCGATACATCACAAACGAATACTGAATAGCAAATTAGACGGAACATTTGTACAATAAGAAGGAATGTCGGATGATACTGTCACTAACTGATTAATATTAAGACGTATATATGGCATTGTTATGCTTACTTACATTTAAATTTTTAGTATTTCTACTATTACTAAAAGCTACTTGTAATTATCAATATCATTTATAATAGTTATAGTTTTAGTTACAGGACATTATAGTTTAATGTATATATAAGAAAATGCATAATGCATTTAACAAGCAAATTACAATTGTACTTATGAAATTTGAATGACGTAGTAACCAATATCACTCGGCCTCACTTATAAGCTTTCTTTAGGGATTGTTTAGTTAAATATAGTGCTCTCTCTTTTCTCATTATTGATTTGACTTTGGAAAGAAGAAGACACTTTATTAAACCAATCACCCACAAATAACGTTTACAAGTATCGAGGAAGTGAAACGAATAAAATTGTAATAAAATATAGATGAAAATTATGGCGTCATAGTTTTTAGATATTTAGTTTTAGGCATTAGGAATAACGATTATTATTT
Source organism: Nymphalis polychloros (assembly GCA_905220585.2). Taxonomy (NCBI): domain Eukaryota; kingdom Metazoa; phylum Arthropoda; class Insecta; order Lepidoptera; family Nymphalidae; genus Nymphalis; species Nymphalis polychloros. The sequence goes on along the minus strand of HG992241.1, from coordinate 12,141,845 downwards.
TCGTAGACGAAAACAAAATAGTATTATAAAGCGTGTATTCATTAAGCAATGCTTCTAGTAGACTCATTATGAAAAAACATTTATATTATTTATAATTTATATGTTCGTTGCCAGAAATATTAATATGGTAATTTCGGTTCAGGTAAATATGCAATGACGTTTTGAACTAGATGTATTTATATCTGCTAAACAAATAATGATATGGATTTGGTGAGCACAATATTATATCAATAAATACTTAAAGATATATTCGAAAACGAAACTGTAATACTGAATGTTATAATTCAGGTAAAGTAAAAAAATTTACTCGGTGGTAGAGCTGTGTGCAAGCTCGTCTGGGTAGGTACCACCCACTCATCAGATATTCTACCGCAAAACAGCAGTACTTTGTGTTGTTGTGTTCCGGTTTGAAGGGTGAGTGAGCCAGCGTAACTACAGGCACAAGGGACATAACTTCTTAGTTCCCAAGGTTGGTGGCGCAGTGGTGATGTTGTTTTTTTTTTTAAGAAATATACAAACCACTGTCTATGGGCGTTGGTGACCACTTACCATCAGGTGGCCCACATGCTAGTCCACTAAGCTATACTATAAAAAAAAAAAAGTAAAGTTATAAATATATTTTTTAATAATACGTCGCATTACATTCCACCAACCATAATACAACCATAATAGTTACTTAATTACATATTTCTCGAAGCAACTCCTGAAATTGTAAAAAATAAACATTTTAATTGCTTACTTTTAATGAAGAGTTGAACTCTTGTTAAAATAAATATATCGGCGTGGCTGAGGTAGTCTTTTTTATTTAAATGTTTTTGTGTAATGTATAGTTTTGTATGTAAATTTGTTTTCGTTTTCATTATTCACTAGATGTACGTTATTTCATACAATGAATATGATTGCGCGTGAGAAACTTCAGGCTTGTTTGTGTTTTTTGTCCGTCTGTGTTCGTTTTAATATCTACATACGTTTAATCTTAATGGATGTTGTCGAATTACTGTAACGGTTATTTTATATTGCTTAATATAAATATTATGTGTAGTGTACTACTTAAATAATGTAATCGAAATAATTGCGGTCCATTTGAAACAAATTAAACTATTATCATTTTTAAAATACAACCTTTTGCACGAGATTTTTTTACCGAATGACAAGAAGTCATTAATAAAAGGATTATTAATAAAGAAAGTAAGTCCGCAAATTGTGCTTTAAGTATTTTTCAATGAATAGTTCTCGATTTCAACTCCAATCTCACTTCAATATAACTACGGGAGGGCTTACTCGGAATATACAATTTCATATCGCTTAGTCATATGTTACTTCGTGGAATATCAATGTGCCCATGTCACTTGATTACCTGGAAACGCGAAATTATATTACTGCGTAATGCTGGATTTTTGAGAAAATTTTATTTTAAATTTCCAACTATATATGAAGAATATATACAAAAATGTGTGAAAATATCTTTTAAACAAACATACTAATTCTGGTGTGTTCAGATTTTTTAAATATTTGATTCTGTAAGTATTGATAATTATTTGGCAAGTTGTTATCGCTCGATCATATTCAATTGAAATTACGAATTATTTTTCAAAGTATTTTCGAAGCGTATTTTACTTTTTGTTAGAATCTGTTAATCTTTAAGTGCTTGAGTAACTTATGTCCAATCACACACCTTCGCATTTATAATGTTAGTAAGACTAAACTACATCAGAAAATACGGATTTATAGATAACTAGAACGTATTTCTTTTGAATAAACAATCAACAACAAAAGAGACAATTTTACCTCTTTGATATTTAATAATGATTCTAGAACTTTATGGCTCGTAACACACAAGTGTATGAATATTCATGCTATTGTTTCAGTTTAATAATCTCAAAAAGAATTTAGATGTTGATTATTTCTTCAAATTTTTACATATTTCTTCTAGGGAAAATTTGGTTTAATGTTTAAAGACTTTTTATAATAAGATGTTTTTATTATATTATATTTAAATAAGAGAATGTAAGATTTGATTGTTAGTGTCTAGGTTCTAGTAAGTAATTTGTACCGTCCATACTATACATTCCAATATTTAAGTAAGAAGGGGAAATAATTCATTTGAATAGAATAAAGTAATGAGGTTTAATTTTTAGAAATAAGTATTATTAATAAAATTTTACAGGTAAATTATGAAATGTATTCAATTTATAAATGATAAACGATTTATTGTATAATAATTTAAATGTATTTAAAAATTTTGACTATTTCGTAGCAGGTACAAGCACACGACGACAGTTTGAAATATTGTGAAACTTGATTTTTATAATTGATTACCGTGATCAAGTAAACTCTTTTAACATTATTATTTATGTCTTAAATCGAGTCAAACTTGTGCTTCTTTTATTGATCGGTAACAATTAAACTATTTAAAATATTTGCTTCAACCCAATCGAAGAAGGATAGCAACTCGGTGGTAGAGCTTTGTGCAAGCTCGTCTGGGTAGGTACCACCCACTCATCAGATATTCTACCGCAAAACAGCAGTATTTGCTATTGTTGTGTTCCGGTTTGAAGGGTGAGTGAGCCAGTGTAATTACAGGCACAAGGGACATAACATCTAAGTTCCCAAGGTTGGCGGCGCATTGGCGATGTAAGCGATGGTTACATTTCTTACAATGCCATTGCCTATGGGCGTTGGTGACCACTTACCATCAAGTGGCCCATATGCTCGCCTGCATACCTATACAATAAAAAAATAAAAAAAAGCGATTTGCTAATAGTTTCACTACACAGTTCTTGATTATTTTACCTTTATTTACAAGTCAACAGTATTCCACTTAACCAATTATAACTACTTTAATCTATCGTCCAAAGTTTCGATTGCAACATTAATTAAAACATTGAATATTCAAGACGACCAATGATATCGCGTCAATTCGATTATTCGATTCGAATTTTGTTCTTATATTACCGCATTGAATCGCAAAATTCGAAATTAGAATGTCGCAAAAACAAAACAAACAATAGCTTATTAATATCACACTGCTAGGCTCCTCTACTCTCTTGAGGTTAATAATGTTTATTTTTGACCACATAGCACGGGATAAAATATAAATACAAATTAACCAGGTGAAAACTCGGGATTCGAACCCGCATTGTTTGGTTAAGAATCACGTGTTCTAATCAAAGCACCGAGTGAGGGTGACTTAAAGAAATTACATTTGATTTTATTGTAGTTTTATAACATCTTATTCTGAAATTTAAAATATATTAAAACAACTTAAATTAAAAGTGTCCGATTCTGAATATTAATTTTTAATCTGAATCCGATATGATAATCAGTTGTTATGTAATATCGTTTAAGCTTCGCATATAATTCATAATTACACATAACTTATAAGTAATAATTAATACAATTTTCACTCGATCGATTTGTTAACTAACGACGTTGTGACTAATGCTGTTAGGCTATTTAAATTTTTTGTATAATTTTAATAGGTATTTAAATTACTGTAATAAATTTCGCATATAAGAGACAAATTCCTGTCATTTCGCGATCAACTTCTCAATCGAGTTACGAGATTATTCTTACGGAACAGCTTTGCTTATAGTATAGAGAAGTGTTATTGCAATTTAAATTTACTGTCGAGTTAGCGTAGGAGTAATATCGAGGTTTTAATATCCAGCGGCAATTTGATACTTAAATAGGGTTAAGGATGTATTCTAGCTCTAAACGTTTTTATATTGTAATTTTTTTGTGCTATAAATTTTTTTCATAGCCATATTGGAACTTTTTCAAGTAATGTAACCAATATAGAAGCATTTTAGAATTTTTTAAATAATATTGTAGGGTTTTAAATACAATAAAAAAATCTAGTGTTTATATTATTATTAATATCACAATTAATTTTAGAGTTTGTAATAGTTTTAAGGTTGTATATATATATATTGAAAGCCCTTGGGAAATCCGTCCAATTGATATGTTAATAATTATTTTGTTATAAGTGTTGATATTATTATTATTACAATTTTATACGTAAGCGTGTCAACGAATAAAATCAACTACTTGCATTACTGTTAAAGGAAGGTAAACATTCGCTACTGTCGATTTTATTAATAACTTAATATGTAATTTTAATATACTTATTGTTGTTCTCGATTCAATTTCAAATAAAATTCTAGTAATAAAACAATAAAAGTATTCATTTTATTTATTTAACGTCGTGACGCAAGTGGTATCACAAAACGAGTAAGATATTTTTCTTATTATCTTATAAAACATAATATATTCAAAATAAACAATTTGACCACAAAACTACGAGTTATGTAACAACTTTTTATAAGTTTCATTGGGTAGGAAACGGCCACTAATAGGGACTGTATAAAAAAGATCCTTGTCTGTCTGTTAGATAATTTCGAAGAACCTTTCATTTCAATCGTCGAAGACGACGGTATTCATAATTATCTAGAATCTTATTAAGTTTTCTTCTTATCATTCTAGCTTTATGTTTCTCGAGCACATCAGCATACACGTCTGAGAAGGGCATTATATTTATGCCACCATCATTGCTAACTATTCCTGGTAAGCCTGGTACCATACCTGCTTGGGGGGGAAAGGCAGGAGAATAGCTAGGAAACATAGGATTTGAGTAAGGTAGCCCGTAAGGCACTAATGGTGGAGGAGGAGGCATCACTGGTATTAGCTGTGGATAAGGTAATAATAAAGGCGGTGGAAAAGGTGCTGGAAGGGGAGGCGGAATAGGCAGTACTGGAGGAGGAGCTGGAAACGGTATCATTGCAGGTACAGGTTTCTCAGATGTCCTAAAGTTGCAATAATCTGGAATATTCTTAGGAAACCAGTACAACGAATTACAGGGATCAACGTTTGAAGTAATTTTGATTCGCCTTAACCGAACACATTGTATCAGAGGAATGCATATATATAAGATTAACACCTGTAATAAATAAAATATTCGTAAATAAATAGTCTAGAAATTGAAATAGTTGTGGAATATTATTTGTCATATCCGTACCTTTCGAATGAAATTCATGTTCCGCGAATTTTCATCAGCATAGCGGTTTACTGCAATGATTGGAGTTGTGATTTTAAAGTGGAACTTCTTACTATGTACGTTTCTTTCAATGAAAGGACTTTTTTGAGAAGACAATAGGGTCTTTTTTATTGTTTTCACAGAACAATGAGCACAAAAATGGGCAAACTTTTCACTTTATTAAAACAAGACGGAATTCAATAGAACTGATTTTGCGAAAACATTTTTTTATTTTTCATTGTTTAAGATAAATAATGAAATAAATCAATAAAGTGAATTAAATTTATTATTTTATTATATTTGAAAGGTGATAAAACTTAGTGTTTAAACATTACGCGAGAAATTCTTAATAACAATCCAAGACAATAGAAGTCATGTTTTTACTAATGAAAAAAATGGCATTGAATTGACGTGATGTTAGCGGTCGAGAACGTGAATAATCTATGATTTTCATGATGGAGCGCCAACGTGTCGTTTGCATAACAAATGACGTTGACTTCTTCAGGGGGGGCGACACACAGGACTACGTAGTACACCGGTTTCTACGACAGAGGCCCCAAAACTGACTCCTGCGCGACCCCACAGCACACCTCTCTCTGGGCCTTTACCGTCTTGGTCCGTATACGACGCGTATACGTCGCGCAAGTAGCCACCGACGATGGCTTGCAGGCAGAGGGCCCATGATGGCACAAAGTGTCCCAGGGCAACGCGTTGAATGTGTCGACAATATCAAGACTAATCCCCTACGCCACGCCACCCCAGCCAACCGTCTGCTTCAACAGAGATCGGAAGCGCAAGATCGCGTCGACAGTCGAACAGCCCCATCCGAAGCCGAGTGGTATTCAGCCAGGTCGGGGCCGACAAGCGACTGATGCCCACACAGACGAAAAGCTACAGTTCACTCAAAAATCTTGTTACCCTCGTCCAACGGACGAGAGAGATTCTGCAGCCCTGCCTTTCTTCTTCATGATAACAACCGAATTCCGGATACCGAGGAGGCATCCTTCCTCGATGAAACTCATTTAGAGAATATAAGGTTTAAGGAACTGCGAACTTAGGCTAGTTCTAACGTAACGTAAACGTAAATGTTGTAAGGGTGTTGGATCCTTCTCCGGTGCCTTATCCTTGGTCTTGGAGTACGGTGCGGATGAGAAAAGCAATCTTCGATTAGTATCAAGGAAGGCCATTGCCATTGGTAGGGAAGAGATTCACATAACCTGGTTCCCCGGGATTCGGGTGCCTTAAAAACATTTAAATGGAGAGGAGAGTGGGCAAGATGCATAAATGGATTTTTCAATGAAGAAGAAGTAGGTAGATTACGTAGAAAAGACAGAATGGGTACGGCGGGTTTTTAGTCCCACACGTGGAGAAACGCGTAAATGCGTTTTTTCAGCGAAAAAGGTAGGTTAGGTAAGCAAACGTTTCATGTATGCTTAATAGAAAAATGATGATATCGATGCTTATCCAATTATATTCGAGGCTAAATGCTCCAGTTGCACATCTGATCACGTTCACAAAAAAAAGAAGCGATCAAAACACAGAAATGGAAATATAGAGAATTTAACGACACGAAATTGAAAGGTGATGGTGTGGCCAGAACATATCGCAATATTTTTTTATTACTATCAAACATTTTCCACAAACGAATTGTATTCTGCAATGTAGCCACTATTAAGTTATTTTCATATGAACTTTATAATAGCAGCGTATAAATAATAAATCTCGGAATAATTTTATTGATTTCATATTTTGATCTTTATAATAATTATTTTTTCCAAAACAAGTCGAATTTACAATATTTACTTCCTTAATATAAAATGTTTCTATCAAATAAGGTATTAACTTGTTCAGTCAAATTTTTAAGCGTATAATTGGTACATGGTATAGAAATTTTTAAATCATTAAACAAAAGTCAATGGCCAGATCATTAATTTGTTAATTTTTTATTAACAATTACATAGTTTTTTTTAATTTTATTTCACCTTGTTTATTGTTTCAAAATATAACGACATACTTTTTTAAATTTTGAATAGTTCTTTGACTTCATTTCTTATTTCAAATAATTCGTAGTTAGTTATGTTGCTTACTGTAAGCTCGGGCAAGTTTTTTTATCATTGCAACACTTTTATACGAAATAGGTTGTCTATACAAGGCCACCATTCCAAAATCTGGTGAAATTCCTAAATTTGGTGAACTTGGAATATCACTTATATCTTTTCTTAATAATTCTAACAAGATTTCAATCGGTGACATCGTTTCTATTTCATAAACTGGTTCTGAGTACTCCATGTAATGATTTGGATCATCTAAGTATTCAAAATCCGGTTCCGTTCTTTCTTCAACAACGCGATATGGTGAAAATGCACCCATCCTTAAGCGTATTAACTCATTAAACATTTTCAAGCATTTATTTGGTAAATGAAGTGGATGCCAGTACATAGGATTGCATTTATTCACATCTCTATACCGTTGCTCAAAGTCAAAGTTATCCATGTACGTGACGCCAGCTATAGACCCCTCAATAAAATCCAACATTGTCCAATGATATATAAAAATGGTCCATGGCAATATTCTGTAACAAAATGATAATCATTAATGAATAAATTGACTTATTGCTTAGTGATTATTAGATTTATGTTATAGTAAGACGAAAGCACTTGGGAGTTACACTGCCGGGTAAACACTAAGAAACATTTAATCGGCTTACGCTCTTACGAGCTAATCTCGCAAACATCAAAGCCACACCTCAATCACTCACGTTATAGTAAAATCCTAACTAATATTATGTCTGTCTCTCTATCTGTCTCTATGTCTTCTTATAACTCAACGACGAACGGCTTGACCAATCTTGATGAAAATTGGTACACACTAAGAGCATGTGATGGCGCAAATGTTAGGCCATATATAAGATCGATAAACCCTACGGTATCTTATGAAAATTAATTTCAAATCGTTAATTACGTATTTCTTTACCAGTAGCCATATATATATATATATGTGTGTGTGTACGCGGGTGAAGCCTCGGGGCACAGCTAGTATTTGTATAAATTCTTATATAAATACTTTACATTAATTCTAACGTTTATATTGCTTGCTTGGATTGCTTGTCAAACTTTATTATTTTAATAAATGTTCGTTAATGTCCTTTATTATGTATGCACTATACATTATTACCGACTTTGATCTTGTATTTATATTAAATAGTACTTGTTATGCTTGTGTAAAATGCATTTTTATGCAGTTCAAATGATATTTTGGATGCTTGTTTTTGGCCGTACCTAAGGTATTATTAGGTATCATAACGACCGCTCTGCCAAAAGCGTATGGATTAAGAAGAAGAAGATTAATATAATAGCGTTAAGGGACAATAGGTGGCGTCTAAGTTCTACCAAATATTATTTCCAAAAGCACATACTTTACAAGTACACACACACTGACACTTACATTCCATATGAATAAAGTAACAAGGTTGCAAAGATTTCAAATTTTTAAAAACAATTGTAGTTGTGACATCCTTATTAGCTTACGTGCTACTTTTCAAAAAGTAATTTTATTGGATTACAAAAAATGTAAATATTCAATTCAATTCATATGTCAAAGCGATCGAACCGACCTCGTTAAAAAATTGGACTTAAGCCCACGATACACATTTATAAATATATTTATAAATAATAAAAATAATATCAGGTATGAACATTTTTTTAATAAATTCGTTGTATCTGACGTAGATACAACGAATTTATTAGAAAATATATTAATTAATATATTGAAATAAGTTTCAAAGGGGAAAACTCTGAGTACTCGGTGGAATTCATATTAAGAAATGGAAATTTCTAGTAGTTTCATGTATGAACTGTGTGTGTTGGGCTAGATGGCTAGTGGATAGAACATTGGATACCGATGATCTCGGGTTTAAATCCGGATTTGGATTATTGAGTTATTATGTGCTTAATTTTTGTATGTAATATACTAGCAGGCAGACTTCGTCCTTTCATACAAACATTTTTTTCCTGGCATTTTGGTATCCTTACAGCAGCGCCACCAGCCGCCAGCAGGTCCAATTGTTTTTTTGTTTTTTACGGTCGGATACGCAAGCGATCCCGTCACGCCCCCTAGAATTGTATATATTAAGATATGTCGAATGAAACTCTGCACAAAGTTTCTCCACCATCCTACTTTGAACAGCACTATAGAATAAACTCCAACCCTTCTCCGTAAGAGTAGTATAGCATATTGTCATCATCATCATCATCATCATCAGCCTTTCGTCGTCCACTGTTGGACATAGGCCTCTCCAATGGCATGCCACTGAGCTCGATCTTCAGCTCTCAAAATCCATCCGCTGCCAGCCACTTTGCGTATATCGTCACTCCACCTAGCCGAAGGACGCTACGTTTGCCGAAACGTGGTCTCCACTCCAGAACACGTCTACACCAACGGTTGTCGGTTCTGCGACACATGTGTCCAGCCCACTGCCATTTCAGCTTGCTAATTCTTTGGGCTATGTCGATAACTTTGGTTCTCTGTCGGATCACCGCGTTTGGGATTCGATCCTTCAGAGAAACTCCGAGCATAGCCCTCTCCATAGCTCGCTGAGCGACCTTAAAATGGTAGACCAAACGCACGGTCAGTGTCCATGTCTCGGCTCCGTAGGTCATAACTGGTAGGACGCACTCGTTGAAGACTTTTGTCTTCAAGACTTGCGGTATCCGTGACGAAAAGACTTGACCAAGTTTCCTATACGCTGCCCAGCCCAACTGTACTCTTCTGCGTGACCCCTTCTCAAAGTTGTTTCGACCCAACTGCAAAGTTTGCCCAAGGTACACATATTCCTGAACAACTTCGAGAGGAACTCCGTTAAGAACTATTGGTTCCGGATCAACATATCCATTGAACATTATCTTGGTTTTGTCCAAGTTCATCCGGAGACCAATTCGAGCAGAAGAATCAGCCAGGCTGCTCAGCATATACTGCATGTCCTGCACGGTTTCTGCCACGATGACAATATCGTTCGCAAATCTCAAGTGTGAAAGGTACTCGCCGTTTATGTTTATGCCCCTTCCCAGTGCAGCGTCTTGAACATATCCTCTAATGCATTAGTGAACAATTTGGGGCAGATGACATCCCCTTGTCTCACTCATCGATGCAAGAGGATGGGGTCAGACTGCTGATTCTGTACTTGGACGGTCATAATAGCAGCGTCATGCAGACCTTTCAGCACTTGGATATATCGCCAATCGATTTGGCACCGTTGTAAGGACTCCAGAACAGACCAGGACTCAATAGAGTCAAAAGCCTTCTCATAGTCCACAAATGCTAAGCACAGGGGCTGGTTATACTCCTCCGTCTTCTATATAATCTGCCGCACTGTGTAAATGTGGTCTATGGTTCCGTATCCTCTTCGAAACCCGGCCTGTTCTGGGGGCTGAAACTCAAGTCAAGTCTACGCGCGAGACGATTTGTGATGACCCTGGAAAACAGCTTATAGACATGGCTCAAGAGGGAAATAGGTCGGTAGTTCTTCAATAAGGTTTTGTCACCTTTTTTGAAGAATAACACGACAATACTCTTGCTCCATGCCTTTGGAGTTCTCCCCGAAGAGATAACAGAGTTGAATATGCGTTGGAGCTGCGCTAGTAGAGGTTTTCCAGCTGCTTTTAACAGCTCCGTCGTAATTCCATCTTCCCCAGGGGCTTTTCCATTTTTTAGCTGTCCCAAAGCCATCACGATTTCGTCTTGGCTGACTTCTGGCAGCTCTTCTGTGAAGTGGGTTGGGGTGGCTCTAGGATCTTTAGGGTCGGGTTGGGGTTGCTTCTGATGCGTAAAGTTTACCGCATATAGGTCTTAGACCCGCAGAATAATATTTACTGGCTATTACAACTATCACTGTTATAGTTCATATTCCAAATTCTGTTCATGTTTTGGTTGATGTGACATTATTTAGATTTTCTAAGCAAAACTATCAACAGATTAGACAGTATGTCAATATATATTGGCACCCTATTTGTTTGGTATAAAAATAGTTTATCTGACATTTCGTAACAAATTTATTAGTGGACGTATTTCGGGAGTCTTTCGCACCCGACCCTCCGCAGGGGTAGACCTCCCTTCGCTATCACTAAGCATTGTACGTGTAATTAATAGTCTATAATTACCTTTTATGTTATCTGTTATTATTTATTTACTAATTGATTCTCTCATTTTTATTAAAATATTTTTTTATTAAATAAATATTATGTACATTATGAATGTTTTTTATCGTTACCTACATGCTAATTAATTAGTAAAGTAACAATCTATTAGTAGCCTGCTAGACAAATTCTTCCACTTCTCTTTGGCTCTTATACCACCGAGCTGTTTAGTGCAGGTTACATTATACAAATGTATGTATGTGTTAAAATTTCGTCCGACTCATAAATATTTCCTTACGATATTAGGTAAGAGTTGGTAAAGACATGGACGAAAACTACTTATATGTGTATACCTACTTTGTAAAAATAAAATGAGGCAAACCATATGTCGAGATACAAAGATAATCTTAACGTTCTTTAAATATACGCTACAAATATTGAAAGTATCACATATATATTATTACATACCGTTTCATCGTTCAGAGTGGAACGTCAACTCGTTTCAGCGACGTATTGTTAACATCTGCTTACAGTTTCTTTCTCTTGTTTCACTGAAAAATGTCAACGTAAAAATTTCACAGACCACCTGCGCTGTGATGTAATTGACTTAATGCATAAGTGAAATACTGTGTCGCTCGACGTAAACCGGCGTGAAGCCAACATTGTGTAATTACCCTCTTTTGTTTTTGCTTTGATTTATAAAAAAAACTTAGCCTTTGTCCCACTGTTTATATAACGTGTATATTAGAAGGCTTATAACAGAACTACACGATGAAAAAAAATTGAACTTATTTTATTATGATATTGACAAATCGGAAAGTGAATACATTTGTATGCCCCTAAAATTATCTTGGAAATACTACATGAATTTTAATATTCAATCAATCTCAGTTGTTTTTTTATTTCTTTTAGTTGATTAGGAAAACACTGTTTAGATTCTCAAAGATCTTCATAAAATTGTCAAAGATACAGCGATACATAAAAGCCGAAAATTAAAGTATTAGCTTACGTAGTCGGAAAAAAACCAATTATATTTTTATATAATCTGTTTATTCTTTTCGTGTGATATGTTTAGTTGTTTTAGTTTATTCATATTCTAATTTATTTAGTTCCGTTGTCGCGTTTTGAGGGTATCTATAGATTTTTATAAAAACCGGTAATAGGATTATCGGCGGTCGGTCACAGTCTGACGTGCACTCTGTAATTCAACTAAAATATATTAAAAAATTCCGATTAGATTGAAAAAAAAATGACATAGGTTAATTTTCACACGATTTATATCGATAACCAAATATAAAACATATTAAACAAATTAATAACTTTACCGGTACTTTCGTTTGCTATTTTCTGCTCAAGTTTACCACATGATAAAAATGACGTAAAAAATAAAATAAACGACATCGCACAATGCATAATAAAAACTGTTATTGTAACTTCAATAACAGTTTGTCAACTTGATAACATATAAAATAAAACTATTGTATTGCATAAAACTACAATAAATAAAAATAAATATCATTATTGCTTTGAAAATGTTTATACATTTATTCACGTTGAAACAGTAATTGAAATGAAAAATACATTATTGCTGCGAGTAAAATACCGCCGTATTCAATTGTTACTTTATTTGAAAGGTAAAAGGTTGTTTTGTGAATAATGAATGAACAATGCTTTTTACTATATATTGAAAACGTAGCATTTATTGAAAAAAAAAAAACGAATCCATGTTACTGTAACGTGCCATATTAATGTCACAAAATAAGAAGTTTTGTTCGTTTGATTTTTCTATTTACTCACTGTTTATGCGATTGAGATGAAACTTTAACATAATTATAGATAGTAGGTACATAATGGCTTAGCTTTATAATTTTAAACAAATTTCAGGCGAATGCTGATAGCGAAAGTTATGAAAAAACTTTGTATGCAAGATTAGTTTCTCTAGATATATGCAGAAAAATCTCCGAATAAGTCACAATCAGCCTTACTTATAGAAGTTGTTAAACAATGTAGTGTCTTTCTCTTTCGAATGTCAAATCAATAATAACAGAATTAGCGAAATTAGTGTTAAACCGATACGGCCCCACATGGAGTACTGCTCTCATGTCTGGTCGGGAGCCCCAATGTAGAGCAGTTCGAATTGTCGACGATCAGGTTTTCACCAACCGGTTTGATACTTTGGATTTGCGTAGAGATGTCGGATCACTGCATCGTCTATCGCATGTATCACGGGGAATGTTCTGAGGAGTTGCTTGGATTAGTCCCGGATGCTGAATTTCACCACCGGATATCGCACCAGAATTCGAAATTCCATCCTCACCACCTGGAACCTAATGTCTGAAAATCCATAACAGCGTTACTTTTAAGGTATTTAGGCCTGCCTCGCACATCCACTCTGTGCAACCAGCTTTCGCCGGTGACTTTTCCGAACCGATATGACATAGCAACCTTCAGGAAAAGAGCGTATTCATTCCGTAAAGGCCAGCAACGCATCTGCAAGCCCTTGGGTGTTGCAGATGTCCATGGGCGGTGGTAGTCAGTTTCCAGATGGTTTGCCCCCTCTTACATAAATAAAAAAGCCATCCAGCCGCTAAGCAACGTTTTTATCTAAAGCTTATGTTTTCAGTTTTCTGTAAATAAATATTTTCAGTTATATTGGACTAGTTACCAGATTTATTATAAACATTTGAATAAGCCAATGAAAAAAGCAGGCGAAAAGAAAGATGCTAACAGACGTTACCTTCTGATTGAAATGTTGACAATTGTATTAAATTGATGTTTTCGTTAATATTTAAAATAATTAAATAAATATTTTAAAAAAACAGTAGTGGCTTAGTTTCTGTCTGTCTGTATGTCTGCATGACGATTATTTTATATTATTTTAAAGGCAACATCGTCATCAACAGTCTTAGGTTACTATGTGCACATAATTCCACCTTCAGTCACGGCAAGCAAATGGAGATTAGTTAACGTACAAACAAGTGTGCTCATTGGAGCCTACTTAAGAAAATAATGTTTTGAGGTTGAATGTTTGATTACTTTTTATTAAATTGGTCCAATAATGCACCGCCAACGATAGGACCAGGTATACCGATGACTAATGGTACCCGTTGTGTAATTGGTTCACTTATCCTTCAAATAAATTTAAGTATTGTTACGAGCCGGTGAGATACCTCGTGCCACTTATCACTAATTACTACATAAAAATATAAGTCGTCGTTAACTGAGTATTGTCAATTTTGTAATTACCTTACAAAGCGGATTAAAGTAGGAAAATAAAGATAACATGTAAGCGGATTAAATTAAATATAAAAATGCCTTGTAAAGCCTTTACAAAATACTCTATTGTGTTATAAAATAAAAGAAAAAATAATGTAACGAATATACTATCTTCAACAGTTGTAAAAATAGGCATTTCACTCGTTCTGTTAAAAATTCCTACCATATAAGTTGAACACAGCTAGATTATTCGATTTTTATATACTACTAGCTGCCCGACCCGACTTCGTACGGGTAATTAAGGATTTTATCCCGTGCATTTTTTAATTAATAAGATATAATCATTCGCTCATACAGTACAGTATATGTGTGTTCGGTACAGGGTATATAATAATAATGCATAAAGTAAAGTACAACATGCTCTACATATTTTTTCATTTATTGGAACAAAGTTCTTTTACTACTGCAAAGTAGAGTGGACCTGGCAGAAATTGTCATGTAACAAAAAAGCTTTGTCCTCCGCCCTTTCCCCTCTTTCATCCTTACTGATTCTTTCTATTCTAGCGGCTGTATGCGGAAGTGTGCAAATTTTTAGATTTGACAATAAGGATTGTGTGCGGCCAATAAGAACCTCCATTCTATACAAATATAAATCTAATTTGAACCCTTTTTTTAACTTATAATTCGCTATTTAATATTTAATCTCGAATAAATTACTATTTTCCTAAAGTATTAAATGAAATTTATCAATTTTAATTCTTACTTTACATTTTTGCATTGAAAACGTTATAAAAATAACATAAAATATACACATGTGAAAGGGAGAGTTGGTTAAGAAGGGCAACGATTTTTGGTGTGATAAAAAAGTAGGAACAATTTCCTCCTTTTTTTCGCTGAAAAAATGCATTTACTTGTTTCCCCCACATGAAGTGAGGGGTATGTGATACCAGATACAGGGAACCCCCTTAGCCCCTTAGGTGGCTGTTAAGGTGCGCATAGCGCCTACGCCTTCTCCCCGCGGTCTTCTTTGACGGATCGAATCAGCGGAGACATTTTCCTCGCGCTGCCTCTCCGTGGCCTCCTTTTGCGACATGATACTCTCGCAGAAGGAGACCATTTCCAACATGGCGTTAATCACGCTCGGTAGCGAGAGATCTCCACCGACTATCGTCGCCAGGGTATGCTTCTGAGGCCCCACGCAGCACACTCCGAAGAATAATTTCCTCCTGACCGATTTTGACCGCGCCAATCTCAAGAAAGATTTGCCAACTGCGAAGGACGTTATAGTGCAAAAGTGTGTGCGTAAACACAGGTGCACTCTCATAATCCGATAGGACGGTAAACCGATGCGAACGGTAAAAGTTCAGTTAAGAAGCAGGACCAACGGCTTTACGTGCCTTTCGTGGCACGGGAGTGTGACGGGACAAATATACAGAAATATAATCATTAAAAATCTACATTTTAAAACACGTTTTAAGTTAAAAAAAAATCGCACAGAACGTCGTTCCTCCCGGGGGTCCCCCGATCGCATATTTTTTATTATATTTTTAGGTTCTGTCTACGTTTTCTATGTGCTCATGCTCCTCGTACAATGGTCCCACACTATGATATAGACCTTTTTGAAAAAGTTGGCCCGTTATTTGTTTTTTTTTTTTATTATAATAGGTCTAACGCTTGTACTCCGTGCTGCTACTCCGTGCATACTCCGTGCCTACTCCGTGCCTACTCCGTGCCTACTCCGTGCTGCTAGACGGGGATAACTGATCAAGTGTTAACTGATCCAGTTATCGACCGAGGTTGAAAATGATTGAATTACTAATATCACTATTAAAAAATAGGGGTTGATGGTAGAAAGGTGAAAATTTAGGGTTGTATGTATTTTTAATGCCACATAATAAAAAAATTAAATTAAAAGAATGTGTACAAAACCTGAAAAAAATTTTTTTGGGGTGAGCCACCCTTAACTGTTAGAGGGTTATAAAACTTAGTTATAAACCTATTCTCATACTTACAGAATATACATATAAAATTTCATCAAATTTGGTCAAGCCGTTTCGGAGGAGTATAAACACTAAAACTGTGACACGAAATTTTTATATATATAGATATTGTCTCTTATCGTCTTATATATTTCCTAGGCAAAGAATTCACTTAAATTATATAACTTCATATACGTAATTTACGTTTAACAATATTTGTGTATTATTAATTGTTAAGCTTTAAACAAATGGCATGTGGTACTTATTCATAATACACGTTGCTATTTGTATCACTCGGATTAATACGAAATAGATGAATGCCACAGCCAATACTGAGATTACTATCTCCATTATTATTCAAAGCATACAGACAGTCACATGTGTATAGAAATGCTCTTCTATTTATAATCTCACACAAACTACTAATGTAACTGTATTATATTATCCACAGTAACGTGTTCGTTTGTAAATGACTAATTTGATTGTAATTATTCCTTATGTTCTCGGAGTTTGTATTATATAATAACAAGTTTCAGCCCGCGGCTTCACTCGCTTGTGGGGAAAGGGTGCAGGTGCTAGTTACCTTATGCATGTGTGCAAAATCTCATGACGTCGGTTGAGAATTTAAGACGTGAAAGCGTAACAAACAAACAAACTCATTTTCGTGTTTATAATATTATAGAAAAATGTTTAAAAAGCTTATTTAAAGATATAGTTGGAACATATGTTTTGTCATACTCGGGTAGGTACCACCCACTCATCAGATATTCTACCGCAAAACAGCAGTATTGTTATGTTCTGGTTTGAAGGGTGAGGGAGCCAATGTAATTACAGGCGCAAGGGACATAACAACTCAGTTCCCAATGTTGGTGGCACATTGGCGATTTTTTTTTCTTCAGAAATGTGTACAATGTCTATGAGCGTTGGTGACCACTTACCATCAGGTGGCCAATATGTTCGTCGTAATCATATAATGTAATGTATCAAATAATTATTACATTAGTTGCAGTTTACTAATATATTAGATATCCTTTAAGAATGAAGTGTCAACAGCGCTTATGATAAACAATCAACAGTCACAGGGGAATTTATACATGATCATCCAGTAAAATATTATTTTAGAAACACAGAAAAGAGCAGCTATGTTGCAATGCAAGGCTAATGGACAAATACTTGTATTGGAACGGCACACATCTGTGATCTGTTTCAATTTGGTCTTTGAGTTTGAGAGTCTGAATCATTCCTTAGAGAGTCTCTCGATATGTCGCAATACTCATGACAAACATCAGGTATTGGTTATTTACTCTTTAGTTATTAGAAATACTATTATATTACATATAATACTGGTTTCTCTGGTTGATAATGAAATGTCCATAGAAATCCTTTCCTGTATTCTTTAAGTTATAAATTGCAAATAAGTTAATATTATAAGCAATGTGTCCAACGAGACAATGGAGGAAATTGACATGAGAGGTATAGGACAACATATCCTTATATTAATTCATGACAATTTAGCGATGTGAATAATCCTTTTAAAAACTATAAATATATTTTATCAGATTCGAAGATGTCGAAGTACTTCATTATGGTCCTTTTTTGTTTAATCTTTTAATAACTTCGTCGAACTTCTTATTCGTTATAAAAGCAGGAATTTTAACAATTTTTGTCGGACAACAACAATCTCTAGTTAATTCGTTTGAATCTAATATAACATCGCTGAGTCTCTTTTTTCTATTTAATATTATTGCTTCATTATTAGTTTTATTTCCATTATTATTTCTTCGATTCTTTTTTTCATTAAAATCTTTATTTAACTGCATCAATTCATCGTCTTTAATAATACCCTTTAGATTTTGAAAGTAAATGATATCTTTATTGATTTCGTACTCCATATTGCATTCTTAAACAACAAAATTAAAATGTTGTTAATTTTAAAAATAATTAACTAATGTGTGTGGAACACAAGCACGTTATTTTATGTTAATTTTATTTCTGTTTATATTCCAATTTTTTATTACATTAAAAAGATTAAATGGTACTATAATATAATACATGTAATTAAACTAATTAACATATTATTAAGATAAAATTAAATAATCTCTAAAATGGATTTTTTAAGGACTAGTGAAATAATTGACGAAGATAGCGCAACAAGGACGAAACTTTTAACAACTGAAGCGGATTAAAGTTCCGCCTATGTCTAGCATACTTAAGTGGTGATCTCAACTGAAGTGTGATGAGAATTTAAATTTTTTTGGATTATTTCTTAAAGGACAGAACTATTTAATAAATGTCTAATTCATATTACTCTTCATTGTAATAATCGTATTATTAAATATTTAAGTATTTTACTCACTATATAATGTTAGAAACACAAATAAAATCCTAACCTTCAATGTTTTGGTTTTTATTATTGACTATCTTTTATTTTTATTATGACTTTTTATCTCGGCCCGCGTCATAATCGAAAGTAAACGAGATAAAATGTCAAAAATATATGCTCTTGGTATTGATAGACTCTCACATTTTTATGAAAAAAGACTAAACGGAACCGTGAATTACATCTTATAATAATTCAGTATTTCAATTTGTAATTTTAGCTGTTTCAAAGATTAGCCCTCACAAACAAAGAGACAGGCAGACAAAAATAAAATAAATGGTTGTTTTGGTTTTGATATTTCGCATAGACAGACACTTCAATTTTATTTATCTGTATAGATTAAGGATTACCTTTATTTGGTGGACATTCGCACTTAATACTTGGTGTTTTAATTGGCATCATATTGTTTTCGTATCTTCTAAAGAACTGCTCAATAGGTGCTTGAGGCATCGACCATGACCAACGATCCCACGGTAATGCCGCTTGAACTTTAAAGTAACTTAATAGCATTATGAAGATTGTCTGGAATGTAAATTATTATTTAAATAATGCATTTATTCAACAAAGGTTCAGATGATTATCAAAATAAAATTGTGAATATGTTTTGTATCTTTAAATTACACTCTATTTGTTTATCAGAACATCTAAAGATGTTGTTTTTTTTAGGATTCATTATTATTTGGGTGAAATTAAATTTATATAATTAAAAAGGCTGTTACTACTGTGACTGTGGCTGTTGTTACTGTTGTGGATGTGTAAAACGAAAAGAAAAGTCGTAAACCGCAAAATAGAGTTTTGCTAATTCCGACAACACTTAATGGGAAAATAAAAGCTGTACTTGTTTTTCAAAATTGTATTGATATGGATATTATTATCATAGAAAGTAAAGATCATTATAATAATTGAGTATGTAGCTGTGCTCTTCACTTTATATTTATTTTAGTTTAAACGGCCAATACGTCCGGAGATTTTTCTTAGAATACCTATAAAGAATGGGTGGAGTACGGCGCTTAAATATCGATTCTGTCTTGTTAAAGTAATTGTTTTCGGAAATCACGACGCCCTGCGTTGTGTAAATTTCTCTATTAAAATCCACTTTACTAACTCTATGCAAACATTTTGGATTTACTATTGGTTCTCTCAATATTTCACCAGAAGCTGTGGTAGGATCAGGACATCTTGTGTAAGGGTGCCGTGTGGTACTTTTTCTAAACGGAGCATTATCGTCTTTTGAGAACTTTTTTTTGACGTCTCTGGGATAGATAGATTTATACACCGTTTGACCTCTTTTCAATCCAACATGAATTGGAAATATCATTATAAAATTATTAACATTTGACGGACATTCTCCCTTACAAATTTTAAAAGGAGCAGTAAAAATTAGATTTTTTGGTCGTTCAGTTGGTTCTAGAAATAATCATTCGTCGCTTTTTAATTAGATTGCTTTGTAGTCGTTATAAATGTATTATTAGAAAACTCTTATAGGAGAATATGTATGTTTTTAATTAATTACTTTAAGTAGAAGTTTCATTATCATAAAATGTATGTGTAGATTTATATTTAATAAATTATTATTAAGCACTATTACATGCCTCACTTACTTTTGCCATCAATAATTTCTTGTATAAATTTATCTCCGTTTGTACCATTATTAAATTCTTCGTCTAATATTTCTTTTAAAGAATCTGTTTTTGAAATATAATCTAATAAAAATATTATTGGGTAAACCAGTAATAAAAACATGCTATAAACTGAATCAATTCGGTATTTATTGAAAGAAGTTTATAGCGTACCTATATTGATAGTAATAAATAAAATAATATTCATTTTCACCAATTCAATTCACCATTTTCAACAATTTTGTAAAGTAAATTGGAAATAAAGCTTTGGAGCTAAAACAAACTATATTTTATTTTGATAACGGAATTTGGTAATAAGCTTTTATTAGATTATCGAAATAATATAACTACGTAATCTTAATCAGAAAAAAATATCAGAAATGTTTTTATAGATTTTCGATTTTGAAGTCAATATATTTTATGACCTTTTTTTATGTAATCAATAATTAAATTAAGATAGTAGTTAAATTTAAATAATTATTCAAAGTGCAGTATTTTTAAAGAAATTTATATAAGTTCATTATATATTTATGTTACAGTTTTTATTTTTATTTAGGTTGGTCTTTGCCGAGCGAAAATATGAAGCTTTTTTGCAATTTGTAATTTAGAATCATGTAAGTTACTTAGGAAACTGTCTCGTCTTATCAATAAAAATACTGACCGGCCAATACATTGTGTATGGATATTTGTACCTTGGAATAGCCAACCAAACAAGCTAGCTGATCTTATGATAATGTTATCATTAAAAATATAAAAATATTTTGGAAAGTGTTAGAAAAAATTGTAATGTGTAAAAAAATTATATCTTTTTACTTAATATATTGTGTAGCTTAAACCAACGAAACTATACTAGACTATCATGTTATAGGGGATTAAAACATTAATAAAATATACACATTAGAAATGGAACTTCGTTTTTAGTACGTTAAAACTGTATTATTCTTGTGATCGTAATATATTTTGCTTATTTCTGAACTAAGAGACGTATAGTGATGCAAAATATTTTCGTATACCAATTAACAACTGTCATTGTGTATTAACTCTTTCCAATTGGCGAAAGAGTTCTTGACAATTGTTTTGTCGAGCACTAGATAAAAATAACTATCGAAGACAGTGGCCTAGAATGAGGGAATGTTGATAAATATATCTCTACATGTGACATAATTCAAACATTGTATTTGGACCCAGCCAAATTTCTGGGAATTCTGTTTAACAAAGGAACAAGGTCGACATAATACGTGATTGTGATTTAAAATATGATTGTATCATTATTATAAGTGTTTTCTATTCGGTTTTCATATTGATGAACATTATACTGTAATACTATAACAAATAGTATTGTAATTACATTATCTGTGTCACGGAAATGTAGATCGTATTGTTATTTCGTGAATAATAAACACAAAGAGCACACCTACGTGTATATTTCAGAACGCTACTAAATTTACTAATAATGCGATTAATCTAAGTAGGTACAGCGTACTACATTTATGGAAATCTTTAAAAGTGAAAATTCAGGTATTGGTGAAAATAAATTCAAAGCTGATAAATATTATCAATAGGAAATACAATAGATATTTTACGCCAGTGCCAATATTATAAGGTTTATGTTTAAAATATTATTACAGTTATTACTGCTATTACAGGGTGCTCTCAGTTTTATATTCAGATTCATTCATGTAATGATATCAATTGGAATAAATTGCAGATAACGTAATAACTTAGTTGATCGCTCTATACTGATTGCTGTTGTGAGGTACTATCAGTACTATATCCAGATGCATGAGATGAGATCATGTGGAATGAATTGCAAATGACGTAACTCAGAGAGAAGACATATTAAATAAAAATAATTTGAAAAATATTTTCCTTTTATTTTATTTATACTTCTTATAAGGTTTATGCGGGAAGATTACCACTTCCCATAAGAGGGTCACTTGTTCATACTTTTATAAAAGAAAATAGTTATAATCTTCCGTTATTTTAGAACAGGTGTAGATGAAAAGATTATTTTGGAAAAAATAAATAAATGTTTGCATAAAATATTTAAACCAAGTGTTTATAACATAATTATGTTAAAATTGGGTTCAATTCCCAGGTCGGGCCAATGAAATGTTATAGAGATTTTCTATCTAAATTTCTCAGTAGCAGTCCGGAGTCTGGAAGTTGGAAGTGTGTACACCGCCGTGCCTCAGAAAGTATATAAAGTCCTGCGCCTGAACTCTTTCCGGTCGTGTCGGATTGCCGTCCCATCGGGTTATGAGAGTAAGGGAATAGAGAGTGCACCTCTGTTTGCGCACAAACTTGTGCACTATAATATGTCCTGCCCAGTTGGCTAATCCCTCTTGAGTTTGGCCGCCGTGGCCGCAATCGTTTTGGAGGACTATTATTATATTTAAGTTAAGCTATTTATTCGAAAATTTTCAAACATTTTTTCGATATCACTGAACACACATTGTATTCCAAGTGAAGGATGATGCCTATCATTCACTTGACGATTGATCCTGTATCGATGTAACAAACGATGTTTAACGTTCATCGTGATATAAAATAATACAATTAATAAAATCAGTGATTATTACAACAGGTTATATGTGCTTCATATTAAATCGTTGATATTCCTTTATTAGCTTCACTTGTATGTAACTAACAAAGCCAGTCTATATGACTAATGATTACTATCTAAGCACCTTCTAATTATCGTATCGATCTGAAAAGTTGCTTGTATACCACGTTATTTGAAAGATAATACTCTTGACGATAGAGCTATGAGCTATTTTCTATAGTAAATATCATCGTACCTCGTCTCATTGCCAGCAACGGAGATAAGGCTGGTTCAGTAATTTTCATTTAAAACAAAGGATTTAACTCATTCTTGTGATGGCTTGTAAAGTCTTCTTGAGGTCTTTTAAGACATGATATTATACTTATTTCAGTTCTCTGTGTAAATTAAATTATATTAGAATAGGCCAAAAACGGTTACAATTTGATATAATATAGGGTTTTCCATTAAGGGCGCTTGATCGTGCAGAACTTCCATCGTAGCGTGTGCTGTGTGGCACGTAGCGCCGTCCTGTTGAAGCCACATGTTGTCCAGATCCATATTCTCGATTTCAGGCCAAAAGAAGTTGGTTATCATCGACCCGTATCGCTCACCATTGACGGTGACGGCCACACCATTATCGTTTTCGAAAAAATACGGACCAATCACGCCTCCGGCTCAAAATCCGCACCAAACAGTCACTTTCTGCGGGTGCATTGCCACTTGGTGAACCTCGTGTGGATTAGTCTCGTCCCAAATACGGCAATTTTGCTTGTTGACATAGCCATTCATCCAAAAATGCGCCTCGTCGCTGAAGATGATTTTTTTGCCAAAATCGGCGTCAACTTCCAACTGCTCTAATGCCCAGTCAGCGAACACACGGCGCTGTCTATGGTCATTAACCTTGAGCTCTTGGGTCAGCTGGATCTTGTACGGGTGCAGGCTCAAGTCACAACGCAAAATTCGCCAAGTTGTCGTCTGCGAAAGGCCGAGTTCCTGTGCGCGACGCGGAATTGACTGCCGCGGGTTTTCGAGGACACTGTCGCGCACAGCGGCGATATTCTCGGCAGATCTCGCGTTACGTTGACGCACGGGAACCGGCTGATTGTTAACTGACCCGGTTGACTCGAATTTGTCCACCAATCGACGGATAGTCGACTCGGCAGGACGATCATCGCGACCGTAAAACGGGCGAAGTGCGCGGAACGTTGCTCGAACTGAAGACCCATTTTCATAAAACAATTTTATGATTTGCACGTGCTGCTCGACACTGTAACCCGCCATGGTGGTTTGGGAGGACGGAATGAATATAACACACTGCATTTGACAGCTGTCACTCAAACAACATGGCCGCAATCAGCTGTCAAAGTTCAAGCGTCCCTATTGGAAAACCCCTTATAAAAAGCATATAAAGTTCACGTGTCTGCCTTAGTGTTCGGCTTCGGATTCAGTCACTTTGCGTAAAAAAAACACCTTTGATCAAAACTTCGGCTTCGGAAAAAATACGAAAAATTCTCGATCGTAGATGAAATGTTATGATTGCGCAGAAACCTGCGGAAGTGCTCACACTGGGTTGCGCAGGGACACCCCTGCCAATCAGTCACACGTACATCATGGTACATCGCCAATAGTAAATGAAAACAATAAGGTCATACGCGCAATTTCTTATCGAAGCAATGTCGCTTTAATTAAGAACTTCTTGTTGTCAAGAAGTTTTGGATGTGACTCGTTGTTGATTTAATTTGTTGTAATTAATATTTTTATTTTAAACATGCTTATTTTTACAAAAATGTTTAATTGCCCAAAGCTTAAGACGAATATGAAAGAGATTTTTTGATCGCATTAAGTTGATTGGATACAGTTACCATAAACTTAAATATTTGCGTTTACTTTTAGCCAATCTTGAACTGAACTTCTTAGCCTTTAGCCTTGGCTTGTCGCGGTAGCCGATTAATCGGCCAGCTTCGACTTCGGCCCAAAATCGATCTTCAGTCGCACACTAGTGCCTGTTAATGTGTGTTATAACATGCATTGTTTCAAAGTGCTTTGAATAGATTAATTGATTACCAGTCATAATTAATTAATTTAGTCAAATTATAAATTACCAATTGTTAAAACCTTTGTGTTGAAATATATTTCAATTCACATAACACATGATGACATCATGCAACGAGGGATTATGCATAAATGAAAAACTGTTAAGAAAAAGTAACTAACTATAACTTATTATCACTTATGAAAATAATTAATAAGTTCTTATATCTTAAAAATGAAAAGGAAATAAGAACTTATTAGTTATTTTCGTAAGTGATTATTAGTTATAGTTAGTTTATCTTAAAACTTAAAAGGAATGGTTCCTTGTATGTTCCTAAAACTTCAGGTTCAGTAGGGCTATTTTGTAGAGAACGAAATCGAAACTCACCGGGACATTGATCATTATAATTGTGGCATTTCAAGAATACACGCACCAAAAAAAGATATCATCACAAGTCGGTTGTCAACATTGATAGATACAGGCTAAGAAACCGAATATTTGAAATACGTTTTTGAAATCGCTCGCATCACTTGCTTATCCAACAGTTATTATTTCCATTATGTTTCCGTTCATAATTTTATAGACATAGATTTTAAACATTGAAGCCTGGTACTGTCTTTGGACTATCAATTTCCTAGATATCTGCCTCATCAGTTTTCTTCGTTTTATAAGTTATGTAAGCGTCTCTCCAAGACGCATACACGAGAAAATTGTATAACGTAGTATGATGCCTTTGCGATGACAGCGCTTCAAAAATATTAACTATTTTTTAATATTTTTGAAACTTATAACGCAAAGGTAACATACTGGCAGATCATTTTTCTGTGGTCTTACAAAATGTTAATTCATGTCTGCCAGGTGAGCACAACATTTACAATCTAATCTTAATAATTTAAAAATAGACTACTAGGAAAGTCAAATTTGTGGCTTCCTCTCGGATTTTTGTCGGATTAAGAAGAAATCTGAACTTCAGCGTCATTGGCAGACATGAGTAAATAGTATAGTACAATTATTTACATATTATCTTACAAATTTAAAGCGCTGTCAACTGACATTGCGGCGCTTCAATGGTGGCAGACACGGTGCTAAATGTTTCATATGGCACTATTATTGTTATCAATGTTAATGTATGTAACTTTCACATGAGATTTATAATTCATATATTTAAAGTGAAATATTTTTCACCAGCTTTTTTTCTTTAGATGTTTCAACGTGTATAAAACGAGACTTATTCGACCAGTGCAAAGCCGAGACATGTAGCTTATAATTAGCTTAGTTTTGCTTTTAATTCGAGGTATTTCGGGAAGTATTATTAATAATTAAACGCATTAAATATTGGGCCAATTTTAAACATTGTATGATTCTGGCTGAAGTTACTAGGAAATAGAAACAAATGAATTCTTTTTTGATACGCGACATCGCATTATTGACAACACCAATACAACGAGGAGATGGCACGCTCGCTGTAATTTATCAATATTAATCGATGTCGGTTCATTGCGGCGAGGTCAGTCCTGTTGCTATAACAGCCAAATAAGTGAATTGTGTAATAATATTAAATTATAATGTACTTATCTTCTTACTAATTCAAATACATTGTACGGTGGCACAATACTTTTTCTTTTTCTTTGGAATGTCAATTTATCGACGTCAGATAGAGAGAAGTCGGTTTGATTTCAATTTCTAATAATACCTAAATCATCAAGTTTGAGGATTTCTAATAATTTTATTTATTTAACGTTATTAACGTTTTATTAAAAAGGCGTTGTAATTTTTTCGATAATTTTATTGTTACCTTATATAGTGTTATTAACTCTTTGTTTATTGTTTTGTTGAAATACAAACGATACATTCCAATTTTCAAAAATTTTCACCATTGTTATCTACGCATTATACCATGTAAAAGAACTGAACTAATAATGCAGTATAAGTTAAAATGTAAAAAGGAATATTTGCTTAAATTGCAAGTAATATATAATAATATGTAAAATAAAACGAGATAGAAATCGCTAAATTTCTTTATATCTTGATTTGATAGAATAGATTTACAAATTAATTTTTATTTGCTTCACTTCACTAAGATTGAAGATACAAATCTGAATAACTATTTACCATTATACACCTTCGATAGAATCAAACATTAATAATAAAGGTGTCTGCTAGTACTTATCCTAGTTAAGTATCTACTTAACTCAAGATTCTTAGAATATTTGTCACGGTAACGACAAATCTCTTTTTGTAAAAGGGTGTTTTTAGTTAAATCAGATTTCAGGTTTTTATCTTTATTCGTGTTTCAATCTTGATATTTAAGCCGAATTTCAAAATGTATTTCATTGATAATGAGTTTTATTATGTAAAAGATTAAGTAACATATATCATCGTGTAATGCGTTAAATTTAGAAACCATAGATTACCACATCACCGATATGATATAGAAACCTTTAATGGATCTATGCCTGTTATGTGTTAGTCATTAATCGTTCGAAACTATTGTGGTAATGTTTTGTCAATATTTGATATTTATAAAACGTATTATGTACTGTTTGTTTCCATTAAATACAAATACAAATAAATAAAACAGCATACTTATTTATCAAATGCCGGCAATGCACCTGCAAGTCCTCGGGTGTTGTAAGTGTCCATGGGCGGTGGTAGTCACTTTCTATTAGGATAGCCTCTTGCTCGTTTTGCCCCCTGTTATATTAAAAAATCACATTCAACTTGAAATATTAATAAATAAAAATGTTCGTTTGTTTGTTTGTCCTCTAGGCGTTCCTAAACTATTCATCCGATTGTGATGAAACTTTGGTGAGACGTGTGTGTTGCCCAAAAAATTGAGAATTTTTCTATCTAGACCCTTATTCTCATTGTGCGAAACCGTGGACCGTGGGTCTATTATATTTTAAAATATGTTTATTAGTTCACATTATACTTATAAGATTTTCTCGTGGTAACCTATCGGGGCTTGGTGTTTGTTGCTTTTAATTTAATGTAGCATTTTAGTTTCAAATAATTATTGATATAGTTGAACGTATTTTTGTAAATCGCCTAATTTGTGATTTTAGTAACATCCTTTTATGCTACTTTAGTTTTCTTTCATTTTAAATACCGTTGCCTTTTTCTCTCAGAAAGAGAAAATTTGGAGCTTATTCCACCTGCGCACGCTGCTTTACTGTCTGTTGGTGGTTATACGTGTAGCATCATTTCATTCAACGCTAGCCAGAATTTTTCCCGATGCTTTCATTAAGATCATGAAGAATGGTGATATATTTTTTCTTTTTCCATACGTTTAGGCATTTAGTCGATGACAAATAGCAAGCTTCTATTTCCGTGCAATTGCTAACACCTATCGTCTAAGCTCTCTTGGTCATTTAATTATGCTCAATTTGGCCGATTGCCGGCTCTACCTGCTAGGTAGCCTAACGCTTTGGCTTACCTCCAAACGATTACATTCACTGAACTGTCAAAGATAAGTTATTTTAGATATCGCGACATTGAAACTTTTCGGTCGTCGAGATGTCACACCAGCGTAAGAACAGATGATTTGAATCAAGTAAAATTACTTTTGTTTGTTATAGTAGATGATTTCAATTTCGCTGTGAGCATATTATTTTTATTTGTTTAGTGAAAACGGTATAAAGGAAAACAGTTTATGTAATGCTATTAATGATTAGTCCTGACAATTGAATAATAGTACTTCTATCAATATTGAACAAGTAACGCAGCCAATAATTTGTGACAGTATATTATTGGCATCAATTTGTTAACAATTAGCCGAGACAGTAATACCCAATTGAAATGTTGCGAGAATACCTGATATTTAAACTGAATAGCTTAATAGGCTATTCGATGCAAATTGAAAATTTTGTAAAGTAAACCATTGATAACAGAGTGAAGATAAATTGAATGAAACTCGAACGATACCATTAACAATTAGGTCTACATGAGCATATTAAATATATAATGTGTTTGAATGAAATGTTTGAAATTTTAAGTTCTTTGTAATTCATTCAATTCTAGTTCCAATTTATTCGTATTTATTGCAACTGACATCGCTTGGCAATTATCTTCTATAGTTAAATCGCTTTGCATTGTAAAACTAATATATAATTAGAAGAAATTATTATTATTAATAAAATTATTAAAAAAATTTATAATAGTTGAAGGTTAACTAAGAGGCGAGTCAGTTTTGACGCAAGCAAGGTAAAAATTAAAAGAATTGTTAAAACTTAGAATTTATTTGTAACTCAAGATAAGTTGACATCGACAAAGGAATGCGGACAGCTCTGAATCACATTATCGTGTCCGTTGCGCAGCTAAAGTGAGTAGCGTGGGTTGAATCATGACAACGAAATCCTGTAACATTGATATAAAGTTCACGATCGAAGATCGGAGCTAAGTCCGCACAGCAACGTCAAGCGAGTGTTAGAGCGAAGCTATAGGTACACGGTATTAAATCCTAGTTTGGAATACTTCCTCGAGATAAGGGACTTTGTATGGGCACGTTGGAACTTGGCACCCACTGAGATGTGATGCAGTAGAGTCGTATCCTTGCTATATTTCTTGGTGCTATAGCTGTAGCCTTTTGAGAGGTAAGTTCTCAAAGCTCGTTCGCCCCATGTCTGCGGGGTCGGTCTCTCGACTGGTATTCCGTGATTGCGTTTGTCCATGTAGTTGATTAGATCGTCATAATAATTCCTTTGATAATCGTAAATGTAGTTGTACTGGAAGAATTTTGGTCTGCAAATAATAAACAATATATAAACAAATTAGACGAGACAAGTAAAGGCGTGATGTCTATTTTGATTTTGTATATATTTTTAATTTATTTGGAAAAGATTTGTCTGTGAATAAAATTATTATGTGTATTTGTTATAAGCATAAAATCATTTAAAAACTTAATCCTTCTTTCATATTTCATTGTTCAAGCATTATTATTATTAAAAGGAAATTCGAGAGCCGTACCTAACCCAATGTTTGCAAACAAGTCGCTTGGGATCGGTGCCTTGCGTAACATTCTCAGGTGGTGGAGGTTCAGCTTCATCAGTTTTAGGTTGTTCTGGTGCAGCTCCTTCAGCACCTTCAGCTGCTGGCGCAGCTGGAGCAGCCTCTGCAGGCTTCGCTGCTGCGTCTTCTTCTACCACATCATCCCACATCGTGCTTAGGTTATCTGAGATCGAAATACACCACCAATTATATTATGTGATTACACTACCACTAAGTCATTAAATCAAAACATTCACTATACATTCGTTAATCACTGTATCACAAACCTAATCGAGATTAAAGAACGTGTGAAGAGGTTGGGTGATCGTAAACGACTGCAGGCGTTCCCTGGTGGCGCGGCAGCCACCCGATTTATCTCCCTTTGACCCCACCTGCCTGTCGTAAGCGCTAGTAGGAGTGGTTGCCAATGATTTTCTGTCAATACATTGACCGTGCACTGCGAAGTTGTCATAGCTAATTACCTAGCCAATTTGTGCTTTTCACTTTGATGTATACGAGCACAATACGTTATTAGTAAAATGTTTGCCAATTGACATAAGCTTTTAATATTAATCTAAATTATATACACATAACTGGCAACTTGACATTAGGTTGTTATTATATTTAATTAAAATTATTATTGTATACAATATTGATATATTCTAATTCTTTTATAGCTCACTATTTTATATGAATTCTATGTTAAATGATTATGACGAATTAAGCGATAGCAATAAATTTTATAAAAGATGTAATTGAAAATATAGGTAAATGCAAATATGTATTGACGTTTGATTTGATTTTAGACGATTGATTTTAAACAGCCAAATTAAATCAGTAGTGATAAAATAACCACAGTCTTTATGCGAAAATTAAAATATTTAATCATAATCGATGTTACCTGTTGAGACTATTAGTTATTTTTTAGGGTTCCCCACCTTAAAATCAAAAAATGGAACCCTTATAGGATCACTTTGTTGTCCGTCCGTCCGTCTGTCCGTCCGTCCGTCGGTCCGTCCGTCCGTCCGTCTGTCTGTCAAGACCCTTTATCTCGGGAACGCGTGGAGGTATCGAGTTGAAATTAAAACGGTATACTCAAGTCTACGGTCTCTTGAGGCTTTGAAAAAAATCAAACTTCTAAGTTAACGTAAAAAAAATATATGGCCGTTTATGCCGCAAAAAACGTACATTTCGACACTCAAGGGAATCATAATTTATAGGGTATTTTCCGTTGATTTAGAACAATGAAATTTGGCAAGTATTACCGTCTTGTACTACAAATATAGGGAAAATCTGAAAACTATACATTTGTAATTAAATCAAAAAAACTGGGACTTTATGAGTTAACCGTGTCATACGGGGTATCGTATGAAAAGGCTTCATTGGCACAAGCTTATGCAGATTTTTAATTATTTTTATAATATATAGTTTTCGATTTATCACAAAGAACGAAAAAGACATTTCCCTTTTTTTTTTCTCTTTTCTTTTTTTTTATAGTTCCCGGGAGGGCTAATGACTCTACTCCACCTGATGGTAAGTGATAGTAAAGTCCAAACGCGACGACGGCTAGCGCAGTCAGGAAGAATGACTTGCACTAGCCGCCCCCGCCTTGCCGGCCCTTCTTTATAAGTATATTGTTGTATAAGTACCAAGTAAAAAATATAAATAATAAAAAAATTATAAATTTAAAAAAGTTTAAAAAATATTATAAATTCTGTATAGATTTATAAATGAGAGTCTTACGAAAGAGGTTTTTATAATATTTACCTACAAATTGTACGGTACCCTCGGTGGGCGAGTCCGACTCGCACTTGTCCGGTTTTACAAATTTAGAGTAAAAGCTGAGTAACATGTTTAATGGCTACTGACATTGATTCAGTGCCAACATCGATAGACGACAAGGTATGTACTCTTGAAAATTTTAACGGCAAAGTAAAACTGCTCAAACTTACTTATCAAACGTTATTGTATTGCTTGTAGTAGATAGTATTTTTATTCAATTAATAAACTTGTATTTATAAATTAAGAAAATTTCAGTTATTAGTATCAGCTAATAGTTCAGTTAATAATATTGAAATTAATTTACATTAAACGTTTCATGCGGAACATGTTATAAATAGATAAGCATTCATATGTTTCTTTAAATTTATTTTAGCATCGCAACACAAAAATAACTAAACAAAAAGAATAACTAGGAAAAAAAATATGTTTGAGTTTTCCATGTTGTTACATTGTATTTTCAAATCTAAGATGATATGAATATATGTATTGAGATGCTTCCTGAATTCACTGACGTAATTCTTCTAGTGTTATAATAATTTGTTGTGGACATTTCTCTTAAGATCCTCCATCAAAAAAAAACATGGAATTTTCAGGGGTTTTTAAGTCAGACGCACCTGGTGGCCACAAACAGTCATTTAAAATAAACAATCCACTGATTTTTTCTAGTTTGTGATAGCATTGCTCAATAATGTGAATATGGGAAGCTAATTTTGTACTTTTTTTTAAATGGTATATTTCCCAGCCTATGTGTACATATTGTGTCGTCGAGTTAACAGTGCCCCTTTTATGTGCCTACAGGCCGGTTATCCATTATTTATAAGACATCCTGTATGTTACGTAGTAATAGTCTAATAGAAAGAGATGATTCATTTGTGTCTAGACCGTAAATAAAACAGGGATTTGTGTATCATCTAACTAACATATTATCAATTAATGAAGTAATGTTCGTCGAATGCCAAATGTTTAGAAATATGCCTCGTGATGACTCGATATGAAAACTATGTGCAATGATAAGTAATAAACATTACCAATCTACGTCAAAACGTCAAAAATTCTATATTTTTAATAGCTAGACTGCGGATTTTTTCTCTCGCCATAATAAATATTTGTACAATACGAAATATGTCCACTTTTATATACCAAAAGGCTGCGTGCAACCCGCGCTCTATAAATAAATATACTAAAAGTTGGACAAACAAAATAAATCCGTTTTATCATGCACGTCTGTACGACATTTGTGGGCCTTCTGCCAATCAAAATTTGTTACTAATTACTGAAATGTTAAACTATAGTAACTGAGGTGAGTAGGTATTTTGATGACATGTTTAATTATTATTGATCATGACTAACATAATAATATTAACTTTGTTCCATTTTGTCTTTTTGCTTACGTATGCTGTAAAAACACTTCAAACACACATTTCTTAGTATTATTCTAAAAAATAGGTGTTAAGCAACCACGTGATCGTAAATTAGCAAGTTTCCTCAGCCCTGCATCGATCACGGTAAAGAAAATATGAATCTGATGTCGATACGGGTCACCTGATATTTTAGTTCATTTCTTATGGCACTATCAATACGATCTTTGTCCTGCAGAAGAGGGATATCCGCGCAATCGTAAGATTCTTAGGATAAATACACTTTGTAATTCTTGCTTACAATTTATTATTTATTGCTATTCCTTTATTGTTACTAAACAAGGAAAACTTACAACGATTAATAGTTGGTAGACAGAAAAGTCCTACTACTTGATAATGAGGTATATAGGTCAATAGAAGATTTTCAAAAATACTTACGAAGTTATATATAATTTTTTATTTATTATATATTGAACAAGGAAAACAAATAAAGTAGTTAATTATGAACAGTAAATGCTTCAACTGGTCATTGATTCCTCAGAGTGAGCTAAATGAGATAAAGAATACCCTGGACAGAATTTCGCTGCTATTATTTTATGTGTTTTTGCTTAAAGAGCCAGATCGACAGATTTGTAATTTTAATTTGGTCATATCGCCAATAAGTCACCAAGCTTAGGAACTACATGTTCCTTGTGCTGTGTAGTTACACTGGCTCGCTCACCTTTCAAAGCGGAACACAACACTATCATTTGGCGGTAGAATATGTAATGAGTAACTACCCTCGACGACCTACCACCAAGTGCTAGTATGATATATAGAATTGATGATGGTCTTGAGGATGAGTATTTGCAAATACTTTCGAAGATACTTTCGTAAGATGTGGTACACAATACACTGATATGGATTGGTTGCAATACTCATAAGGAAGGTATTACTGATAGTAGATGAAAGTTTGAATCTATATATAAGAAAGCGAATATTATTTTCCAGGATTTCAATTTGTTGAACATAATTGTAGTCTTTGTTCGACTCAATCCCTTCCCACATCGTTTATCCAATTAAAACGACACTTTGTACAGTTGTTGGTGGTACGTGCAATACGTCAATATGATATGATCAATACGGTATGTATTGATCATATCATATTCGCGTGCAAGCCCTTGCACCACTCAATTGTTGAATTCGGCAGATCGATCACTTTGTGTCTTTGTCATCCGTCATTATTTCATAGAGACTACAAAAGCAAGCAAGCAAAAAGAACCCATCACTCTTAGGAACTACGGACGATATGTCCCTTGTGTTTGTAGTTGTACTGGCTCACTCACCCTTCAAACCAGAACACAACAATAGCAAGTACTGCTGTTTTGCGGTAGAATATCTGATGAGTGGGTGGTACCTACCTAGACGAGCTTGCACAGAACCCTACCACCAAGTAAAATGTGTATGCTTCTTAAGAATTAAGTTTTTATCTAGTATTAGTATTTACATATATAAAAAATATATCGCTTATAAAATTTTCAAATTTGTAAAAACTAACCAAAGTTAAATTATAATGTAGAATTTGATAAAAGCCTTAATTTACCCTAAAATTAAGGCTTTTATCAAATTCTAAAAGGTAGTTACGAATACGTATGTTACAAGTTTTTTATTATACACAAACGATTGTTCTGTTATTTTATTATTTCATGTTATTCTTATGCTGTTGTTGATTTCTATTTTGCTTTTTTAGTACAGAGTTTTTGTTTCTATTAATTTTTGTAGACAGCTTAGACGTTATTTGAATTTCGTGTTTAATGAAAATAATCGTCGGGTCTATCGAGGTTGGCAGCAAGTTTTCAAGGTTCATTTTTATTTAATTCTCAAAATACAACAAAAGCAGAAATTATTATTGTTTATTTTTTATGTTATCGTAACCAAATATATATATTATTTTACATAAGTATTGTGTAAATTTAATACAAATTAAGTATAATGTTGACCAAAATCATTGTATATTTAAATTAAATTATTTACTATTTAATTGCGTACCTAAAATAATAAATAAACATTAATAAACATGGACAATCATTTATTCAAATATCAGCACAATATAAAATATGGTTAAGGTGATTGTGATCTCAACATTATTGAAGATAAATAAATAAATGTTGCTTTAATAAAAAAATAAGGGCCAAATGCACCAATTTCATTAAATTCGTCTAAGCCAAACTGTATCATACCAATTTATTAACTAAAAAAATTAAAATAAAAGAGCGTATGAGCGTAAGAGCTTTATGAAGGGGAAAGCAGTTACTAAGCGTAGAATAAGACCACTTTGATTTTGACCCGCCAACGTTATTTCAATAATAAATCGATGAATGCCTACATTTTGTCGATAAAATAGAAAATATCAGGGATTACATGCAAGAAGACCTTCTTGAAAAGACGTTAGATTTTACGTTTTGTTCGTCCAGAGGGAGCTGTTCAACATGGAAGGCCTTCCAATGGTGTACACAAAGAGGTCTTTGCTTAATTAACCTCAAAAAAGATTGAAAGGTTTTATTCAACTCTAGTGATATGTGATGAGTTTCGTAAATATTTTTATTTGAAAGACTTATACTACATTATATCATACCATAATATTTAATGAGATTTGTTATGTATTTATTTATTGAAGGAAGGCCGACGGGCACAGGGGTCATCCGATGCTAAGTGGCTTACCCAATGAAAGCGTCACTATTTGTACGAAATATGTAACTCTTTAAACTGTCAATACGTTATTAAACTTGGGATGTCACTCAGCTTACCAAATGAAATATATAAATGTTATATTGTTTATTGGTTTATACTTGGTGGTGGGACTGTGTGCAAGTTCGTCTGGATGGGTACCACTTATCACCCATTTATCATATCGTCATATTCGTAGAAAAGTGTCGGTTTTGCAAAAAAATCGAAAATAACTTTTTACTATATTTGGCTTCTATATATCTGAAATATTATTGCCACATTAAAAAAAAAAAATAGTTTTACAGTAGTTTTTAAATCACACAGCCGGTGTACTGGCGGATTTGAAAACCGCTCATAGAAAAATGATGTATGTATATGTGCACCTTTGTACGATGTGCGGAAGGTCCCTACGGAACCGTCTGCGCAACCGTCGTCGTTGTTCGTTTGTAATTATAGAATATATCAGCTTATTCAAACAAATAATAAATTGCATTTTTAAAATGTGGTGTTTATTTCTTGTATATTTTTATAACTTACGTTAAATAAACATGCCGTAATGCCTAATAGAAAAATTAATGTCGCATATTTAGAGAGATATTAATTTTCAATATATAAGTAAATATAATACGTTTTTCAGTGAAATCGCGACTGACTACTCGTTAAATTTCAGTTTAGCTCCATTCAATTCATCCGTTAATTACCTCCACATTCATATCAAATTCATCTACTTTCTCTCAGCAAACTACCCCACCTGCGAGTTGTTTTCTAATTGTTGTCACAATAAGAAAACATCTTTGCCATTATGCCAGAAAGACCGTAGTAAAGGTGTTATAATTTTCGTTCCATTTTCCTTGGTTTTGTGTATAGTTTTTATGTGTTACCAGCTCCTGCTTTTCAACAAGGATGAAAAAGTTAATCGAAAAATCTCAAAATATTAAGGCAAAGAATAAATACTTCGTAAAAATGGGTGGTCTGGAATAGATTCCAGAGACAATTATATGTATACGTAGACATTGCACTTGCATTTATTGTTAACGATCGGAGTTAAAAAAAAAAAAAAAAACGAATTTAAAGTATATGCGCTTTACTCAAGTGATGGTTCGTGACGTTGTAAATTTAATCTTGCGTAGAAGGACCAATCGCAGCCGTTGACGTCAGATTTGCGTTTTGTAGTTGCTTAAATTTAGGTTTACGCTCGAACATTTATAAATGTGGGTTTTATTTTTTCTTACAGAAAGAAAAAATGCATTGGATATGTATTGAAAATAAGATTAATGTGTTATGACTGCTACCTTTGACTATCTTTGTAACATTTTTGATAGTAACAATGAATGCGAATGTGGATATGAATATTCTAGCTTTTTATTCTATGTTTATATATTTAAGAAAGTAAGAAGTTTTTTGATCTCAGTTGTTTGTAAGCTCGTTATTGATTTTTATAAACGTTATACGTATAATTTATTACATACAACCTGCTAGTAGAAACAAGAATAGTTGTGATATTGTAGCATTGCTTACAAATAATGAGTAATTAGAGTTAAATGTATTTA
This sequence comes from Nymphalis polychloros, assembly GCA_905220585.2. NCBI lineage: Eukaryota > Metazoa > Arthropoda > Insecta > Lepidoptera > Nymphalidae > Nymphalis > Nymphalis polychloros. Next base: position 12,104,526 of record HG992241.1, on the reverse strand, counting down.
CTTCTCAACAGTAACAATAGTCACAGCCTGTGAGTGTCCCACTGCTGGACTAAGGCGTCCTCTCCTTTTTTGAGGAGATGGTATGGAGCTTCCACCTCCCTGCTCCAGTCCGAGTTGGTGGATAAATTTCAGTGAAATGAGACAAATAAACCTGCTTTTGTTTGTTCACAATCTCACGATGTTTTCCTTCACGGCCAAGCTCGAGATGAATTATAAACACAAATTAAGCACATGAAAAGTGGTGTTTGCCTACGATTGAACGCGCGATCATCGATTAAGATTCAATAAAACAAGAACAACAAACAACTTAATAATTCAATATGACATTATATATGTCTATTATCTCTTAATCTCATTGATCATGAATGATGGATATTTTAAAATAATAAATTGTTCATTTGTGATTGATAAAAATTTTGAGGTCAATGATAATTCGTGCGTGCACGGAAATATTCTGAAAGCCTAGCATGAAAGATAAACGCAACGAAGATTCATAAATCATAAGATAAATATAAATTCTGGTACCTAAATTAATTCTAAAATATTGTACAAAAACTAACAGTTCTATGAAATGTTATTTATATGTTCGAATGATATTAATAATTTCAAGATAAAATAATATAAGCAAACAAGCCCTGGTATCAACTTTTTTCCCGTTAACATTCTACGTTTATAGAAAGGTAAGAAATACGAGTGTGTGCGTGAATTTGCGAATGCCATGAAATTTAAAATTTTTATTATGCCGTAGGTATTATTTTTCGTGCAAAAACATTATTAAAATATTATAAAAATTGTATTATCGTATATTATATTTCATTCGTTTTTATTTTAATCAGACTAATCTTTTAGTCGTATCTACGTCTTATTGACGGAATATGTTATCTATTTATAACTTATTCTACTCGGTGATAGGGCTTTGTGCAAGCTCGTCTGTTTAGGTACCACCCACACATCAGATATACTACCGCAAAACAGCAGTACTTTGTATTGTTGTATTTCGGTTTGAAGGATAAGTGAGCCAGAGTAATTACAGGCATAGGGGACATAACATCTACGTTTCCAAGGTTGGTGGCCCATATGCTCGTTCGCCAACCTATACAATAAATAAAAAACAAAAAAAATATTACAATGACAGGAGGAAAGGCAAGTAAAAAAAATAACGAAATTGAATTGACGCGGTCGAGATCCGTATTAAATTATATATAATACAGTATTAAGTATGTAGTAATTATGTAGAAGTAAAATTAAAATGAATATAAGTAATTAAGTAGAATAGTGTAGTATTATATATAAAATATATTAATGAAGAACTGTTTGGAGTGCATAATGTAGCAGAGCCATTATCAAATCATAGGGTATAAAGATTTGCTATAGTTTGTTTACCTTTAGTCCTTCTTTGCTTGGAATAGACTATAAGTAACTAATTTGTTTGTTATTCCCGTTGTATTTTGTAAATTTGTCTTCGTAATATTATTAAAAACACAAGATAATTAACTAATATAACGTGTATAGTGGCATTTTCATTATTTACATGACTACATCAATAAATTAACACTATTATTCGGTCTGTTAGATGCCACACACGAACACTAATTACCTATTATATCCGTCGTATAGTTTATGCCGTTTGCGTTCTAAAATCATTAAGTTATTTGTTTCAAGTAGGCATGTAATCCAATAATTAAAATAATTATACATATCATTGCTTTTAAAAACTTGAAACTTCATTGCTTGAAAACTGTAGGTACGTTAGATGCGTTCCTTATGAAATAGGTAAACGTACTGGCAAATGGGAACCGTGATGGTAAGTGGTCACCACTATCTATAGACATAGTCGACGTACGAAATGTTAACCAAACGGTACATCACCAATGCGCTAGTAAACTTGTGAACTAAGATTTTATGTCCCCCGTCCTTGTTGTTACACTGACTCACTTACCCTTCAAACCGGAACACAAAAATACAAAGTATTGCTGTTTAGCGGAAGAATATTTGATGAGTAAGTGGTACTGATCCAGACAGTGAAATTCTGATTTTATGTTAAATAATCCTTCAATATTTATACTGAACGCAAGTATTTAAGAAATATTCTTTAAATTTCGTGTAACAATGTATCATGTGATAAATGTTATTATTATTATTAATACTATTTTCTTAAATTTTCTAAATTTGAATATTCCATATTCCTTTCATTCGTAAATACAACTACTGTGTACCAAAACGGAATGCTGTTTAAAGAATTAATTAAAAATATCACGGATATATTAGCAGCGTTTCATAATGCATTCCATTTTACGTAATTGTTGAATTTTTAAAAAGACCTCGTAAAAAAATATTTTTCTGATATTTGCTTCAGTGGGTAACGATTGACGTTTACGTTGGAAAGTATTGACGAATAATTTGGCTTCAATCATTGAGTCGGTCCGGTGCGTTAATGCATGTGCCAATGTTATAAAGGATGTTATTTATAGTTAAAATTTTCAGAATTCATATAAAATTCCGTTTATATAAATTTCAGTTAATACATTCCAATTATTCGCGATTCAAAGAGGAAATGATGCCTAGCATTCTTGCCATCATTCGACGCGGTCACGATTTATACAGTAACTATTTTTAATTTATATTTGTATTTATTTCAGGTTTGATGTTTTAGAGTAAATATTGTAACAATCGATGAATCTCAGTATTTGTTGAAGGTTTTTGCAATTGCAATCCGTTTTACAACACACAAATAAAAACAAGTTAATTTCAACATTGAGTACAAAATTTTGAATAAGAATTTTTCATTCATAAGCTAGTTATAATAAATGCTAATATGGTGTACGCTGTGTCAAAATCACTTTCTTTCTCTCTTAATTCGTTATGTTAACATCGCTACATTCATTAATTTGCTTTTCATCTTTTGGTAAAATCAAATGACATCACCCTTTCACGAGAGTTTGTTTTACGAAATATGTCGGCCCCAATTAATCTAGTTTCGACCTTGTCATTCAAACGAGCTCTGGTCTATATTTGATCCACCGCAAGCGATAATGTTAACAAAAAAATAGCCTGGTAACAAATATATAATATAATAAGATCGATTTTAAATAAAAATACTAATATCCCTAATATTATAAATGCGAAAGCGAGTTTGTTTTTTTGTTACGCTTTACGCATAAACAACTAAGTCAATTATAAATTCTTTCACCAATGGAAAGCTACATTATCAGTGAGTAACATATGCTATATTGTGTCCCCGTATTCCCACGAGAACGAGAACTGCGCGAGTTAAACCACGGGCAAAACGCTAGTAATAAATAATAACACGCTTAATTTTTTTACTAGATAGTATATTTGATGGTAAGTGGTCATTTCCAACTTTAGACATAAATTACTAACACCGTATATACACCAAACAGGGATTCTATGCGTTTTATGCCCGGGCACAGGCACGATCTGGCATTACACTGGCTAGCTCACCCTTAAATTTAGAATACACCAATACAAAATATAGCGTAGAAGAAATGATAACAGGCATGCATTTGAGTCAATGAAGGTAAAGTAACAGCTTGTTAATATCCCACTGCTGGGCTAAGGCCTCCTCTCTTTTTTGAGGAGAAGGTTTGGAGCTTATTCCACCACGCTACTCCAATGCAGGTATAGTGAAATTCACATAGGACACAATTTCAGTGAAATTAAATACATGCAGGTTTTCTCACGATGTTTTCCTTCATCGTCAAGTACGAGACGAATTATAAACACAAATTAAGCACATGAAAATTCAGTGGTGCTTGCCCGGGTTGGAACCCACGATCATCGGTTAAAATTCACTCGTTCTAACCACTGGGCCATCTCAGTTTTTTAATGAAGGTACCGCATTTCATTCCACTTTAACCTATCTTCTCTTTCTCTTTTCAATTATCTTCACACCGTAACTCTTGCAAATCTTAGTATGACGTCCGCGCTTAGGTTCGCGACACATGGACTTATTGTCTACTGGACTATACATTTCTCTTTATGAGCAAGGGTAGAACAAAAAATTTCAAAGGTTAGTTCAACGAACTGAATTATTGGTACTTAAATTATAGTAAAGTAGTATACAGTACAGTAGTTCTGCTGAACTAAGGCCGCTCCCCTTTCTAGAAGAAGTTTTGTATCCCATTCCACCACGTTACTACAATGCGGGTTGTCGGATACATATGTGGCAGATTGTACGTTGTTATTACGTATAGAACTACATAGGTTTCTTCATAATCTTTTCACTCAACGATGAGCACGAGATTCTCATGAAAATGTATAGGTGCTTGCCTCAGTTTGAACCTGCAATCATCAGTTAATGTCGACGTGTTCTAGCTACTATGAAATCTCAGTTCTTGATATACGAAAAACGATTTTGCTTTACCTAACATTAAGAACTCATTCCAAAATCAGATTTAAACTACCTCAAACAATTCACCTGATATCGTTAGTCCATTAATAGGTTTTCCGAACTAATTAGTAGTAATTAGTTTCTATAAAAATAATTTTTAAATTATGTACGTTTAAAGGGGCTGATATTTGAGGCCAACACGGTGCAATATCGTGTTTGTTAATAACCTCGTATGGATTATAATACAATATGATAATTAATACTGATGTTACATTAACTAGTAAAGTTAGCAATTAACTAATCCACACAGATCGTGTAACATGAAACCGGAACGAATCGAAAATTTCAATTAATTTAATATTTATAGCATTAATGTTAACGTAATAATTTGTATGGCAGATTACTCCCAGTAGATTATTTTATAATGTATTCTTTAGTCAACCTATTTTAATCTTAACTAATAATATATGATTCAAAATCTTATTGATTTCTTATTGCTTCATCATGACATTTTGAATACAACGTGTCAGACTGACTGAATGTCAGGGCTACGAAAAATTAGATAAGGTTGAGATATTACAGCATTTCTCGTACAAAAATACTAATATTCGCTAATATTTTTGAAAATTAATAACGTGCTTGTGTGGTTTTTTTGAAATTTACTCACGTACTTTATATCGGTCAAGTAAAATTATTTCTTTTATCATAGTTATCACAAACGAGCAACGAATACTTGTACGTGACCGATTTAAAGACCGTTTTTCGTATCTATAATTAAATCCCGTCGACATAAGTAAATTTGAAACTTTTAAAATTTAAAAAAATATTAATGGAAATTATTTTTCAAATTTTTCATTCATTTCTTTAAAAGATAATTCATGTGCTAAATTCTATTATCAGTAGTAAGTGTATCGACCCATTTTGGAGATCGAAGCGTTCGATCATTCCAAAACTTTATTTTTTGAGCTTTATCTTGTCGTTAGTTTAAAGTTGTATTTCAGAATATAATAAATATTTATCTCACATCACCATCTTACATTAACGTCAATACCATATTTACCTACAAAAAGGCATTTTTTGAGATACTTACCTCCAAGCGAGAGAACAATATTTACTTGAAAGGTAATTTTACATAATTTTGAAGCTTTACACCAAAGGCTACTTTCGTTTTGCAAACAGTATTATTTATTGTACAATGCCTGCGCTTAGCGATCACCAAATGTTATTAGCTTTATAATCTTTCACATCAAATCAGGCGGTCAATGTGAAGGTGTGGAAAGTGATCGTGATATCGATGAAGAGATAAACAATAAGACGAGCTCTTCCAGCAGTGACAAATCAATTAATGACAACATGCCACTAGGTAATTATCTAGATTACTGTACTTGTTTGATTTTGATAAAATTGTTTTGTGTGTCGATGAGAATAGCCCACGTAACTGGTGAAGTGCGTGAAATTGATATTTACTAAGTATTTTTTAAGGAATACACATAATATTGGTGTAACAAGTTTAATATGCATTATTTTTAGGGTTTCGTACCTCTTATGGAAAAAAGGAACCTTTCTAAGATCACTTGTGTCTGTCTGCCTGTCACATTTCCCATATATTCGCAAAGGGAATCAAAACTTATAGGGTACTTCCTGTTAACCTAGAATCATGAAATTTGGCAAGAAGCAAACTCTTATAGCACATGTATAGAAAAGCACCGAAAACCAAAAAATTATTTTTTAAGAATAAACTAAAGGAAAACCTATTAGAAATTATATATAGAATTAGATAGTGATTGTAAAGATGAAACATTTTGATCGATTTATAAGATCGATTGCTTTGTATCAGAAACTCGGTGGATTTACTCGGTGGTAGAGCTTTGTGCAAGCTCGTCTGGGTAGGTACCACCCACTCATCAGATATTCTACCGCAAAACAGCAGTACTTTGTGTTGTTGTGTTCCGGTTTGAAGGGTGAGTGAGCCAGTGTAATTACAGGCACAAGGGACATAACATCTTAGTTCCCAAGGTTGGTGGCGCAGTGGTGATGTTGTTTTTTTTTTAAGAAATATATAAACCACTGTCTATGGGCGTTGGTGACCACTTACCATCAGGTGGCCCACATGCTCGTCCACTAATCTATACCATAAAAAAAAAAAAAACTACCTTAACATTCTAGGCTGAACGTAAGGATTAAATCGGATTAAAAAATTGTAGCCTTCAAGCTCGCATCCAGGCATTTACAGGTTAGGAACAATAAAACTCACACTAACACCGAATATTATTGTGTTTAACAACAACAAATTATTATTTTTTTGAAAAAATTAAAAGCGCCTTTTCTTTATAAGGTAAATAAGAAAATAAATTGAGTCTGTATATTTATAGCATATATTCGAGTTATTTAGTAACAAAAGTACAAAAGGGCCTTCTCGCGAGTCCACCTTTAGAATTTACAAGTACTTGTTGGTAAATACATAATATGATTATTGTTTACACTAACAATCGAGATATAAACTGTAATTAATTATTATATTGAGTTGCATAATTTACTAATTGTACCAAAGCTATTTCAATTAACATATTATAATTAAAAGCATACTAGTTTAAACCCAGAGCTTTCATTCGGTTTAAATTAACTTTTTAAATACTAATTTCATATTTTTGTAGTTACATAGAAGCTTAAATAGTCGATTGTTTAGTATATGTTAGAACGAATGCAGCAATTGAACTAAGAAAAAAAACCAAAATGCTTTTTATACCTAAAACACATATGAATATGGAGTAATAACGATTTACAAATATATATATAAAAAAGCTTAACAGCTTTAAAATTATGTTATATTATGTAAACAAAATATAATGTTAGATAAACTTGGTTGTATATATACATTCAAATTGCCAATAATTGATGTATCATAGAATTAAACAAGCTTTGCCTATCGCTGTAACCTGATGACGTTTTGGATTATAATTAAATTAAATCGTAGCTATCCATATATACTAATAAATGAGTAGATGGATCTTTTTGTGTATCTGAAAAAAATTTAAACTAAAAGATATAGCTCGTTCTAGATTTTAGAAGGTTTAGCATTAGTATATAATATTATATTATATAGCTGCATAATTAAATATTATAATACATGTAGCTGCAAAATTTAGACAATAATCGACATGACAAGCGTAAACTTTTTTTTCTAGATAGCAATATGATGATTTTGATAAAGAGATAAGGTTTACCCCCCGAGGAGAGCTCCGCCGAGCCACGAGCAGAGCACAGCACGGGGAGGGTCTGTAGTCTCTCCGATCCGCGCCGAGGACGGCTATCGCAGTGGTTTTGATGGGTAAGACTTCCACGTAACCCAGTCCCCCCAACCTAAGGTTTAACGGTTCCTTTTGAAGGTTTACACTACCAGAAAAAAATGTTTGGTACAGTTCTTCAATCTTCACCGAAGATTGTGGGTTCAAACCTAATTCTTTTTTTAGCTGGAAAAACGCCTTTACGCGTTTCCCCCACATTATGTGAGGGAAACGCTTCAGAAGGTGTGCATAGCGCAGACGCCTTCTCCCCGGTCTTCTTTGGCGAAGCGGGTCAGCGGAAGCACTGTTCTCACGCTCCCGCTCCGCGGCCTCCTTCTGCGACATGACGTTTTCACAGAACGAGACCATTTCCTTCCAGCACCTCTTGCTGCCGATCATGGCGTTTATCACACTCGGCAGCGAGAGGTCTCCGCCGACAATGACTGCCAGGGAATGGCGCTGAGGCCCCCATGCAGCACACTCAATCAGGGTGTGACGTGCCGTGTTCGAAGGCGCGCCGCACTCGTGACAGGAGGGTGTCACCTCCCGCCTCGCAATCCGATGCAGATAATAAGATAAGGTCCTCCAGACCGATTTCGGCCACGGCGGCCAATCTCAAGAGAGATAGCCAACCGCGCAGGACATATTATAGTGCACAAGTGTGTGCGCAAACACAGGTGCACTCTCTTTTCCTAAGCTCTCATAATCCGATGGGACGGCAATCCGACACGACCGGAAAGAGTTCAGGCGCAGGACCAACGGCTTAACGTGCTTTCCGAGGCACGGGAGTGTACACACTTCCAACTTCCAGACTCCGGGCTGCTACTGAGAATTTTCTGACAGAAAAACCCAATAACTATATTGGCCCGACCTGGGAATTGAACCCAGGGCTACCGGGTCTGCGGCCTTATATCTAGCCACTAGACCAACGAGGCAGTCGATGCAGATACCTACCGAAGCAACCGTGCCCGGTAAGTACCTGCGTCAGCCTGAATGAGAGTGTACCGCGTCTTCGTTCGACCCAGCGACTCAAATGGGGACGGATCGCCTCCATTGTCGCCAGGCCTGCCGAGGGGGACCCCAGGTCCTCCTCCCACCTGCTCAATCAAATCAAAGTTCACTGAGCTAGAGCCCTGACTCGCTCCACCTCCACCAATCCTGGACGGACGCCACTCGACCTCGCTTCCACCCAGAACCGGTACACTTCCGCAAGCACTTCCGCCTGTAGTTCCCAGGGCGGATCGCTCGCGAGAAGTGTCGGGGCCGTCCATGACACCGTACGGTAGCCCCGTATCGCTCTCACCGCTATGACCGTCTGCGGTCTCCGCAGAAGAGACTTGTTACGAGCGGTGAGGGAGTCCACCCAAATGGGTACACCGTACAATGCCATGGAGCGCACCACACCAGCGCATAAACGCCGGCAAGGTGTTTTCGGCCCTCCAACGTTGGGTAGAAGGCGGCCCAAGGCAGCAGCAGCGTTGATGAGCTTCGGGCTGAGTTGGACAAAATGCTGCCCGAAGCTCCTTCTTCTGTCCAGGATCAGGCCCAGATACCTCATCTGGGCCTGCACCTTAATCACCGTCCCCTGGACAGTGATAGAGCCTTCTCGAGAAGGACCCCGATGTGGACCGTGGAATAGGAGGCCTCCGTTTTTGATACAGATACCCTCAAGCCTAGCATCCCGATCCGATCCACTGTGAGCGACGCTCCAACCTCAGTCAGGCGGGCCGCCTCCTGGAAGGTCCGCCTCGTCGCCGTGATGAGGGTATCGTCCGCGTAGCACAACACCCCCATCCTGGGTAGAACAGGTGTCCGCAGGAGCCAGTCAAAGCCAACGTTCCACAGAATTGGGCCGAGAACCGACCCCTGTGGAACGCCGCAGCCAACTCGATGCCGGACAAGTCGCCCATCGCCCCCCTCCCAGAGGACCACCCGATCCTGGAGGTATGCCCCCAACAGCCTTCTGATATACGAAGGCACTTCGTGATATCGAAGTGCCTCCCTTATTGTCTCGAAAGGAAGACTATTGAAGGCGTTCGCCACGTCCAGCGATACCGCCAGGACCACGTTCCCTCGGGCCACCGCCTCCATGGTCCGGGTCTTCAGGGCATTCAGGGCGTCGATGGTTGATCGACCCGCCCTGAATTGTGAGTTCAAACCTGTGCAAGTACTATTTTATTTTTCATGTACTTAAATGTTTATAATTAATTTCGTACTCGGTTGGGCGAGTTGTAACGAGAGGTTTGGGATGCAGAAATCCATCCGGGCAATCCCTTCCTATAAATTTTATGTTTAAAGTGTGATAGGACTATAATAATGAATCGTCGTACTTTGATCATATATTTAGATCCCCCTACTAAAGTGATCTGGAAAGTTTTAAATTAAACAAAAGCAAACTACATATTAAAATTTTAAAAAATAATTTAAATAATATACTTAAATTATTATTATTGCTTGATCGCTTTAGTTCTAGAACTTCATAATCATCATCTCATCATATCTGATACTGTCTTACTCAAGTTTCTAATCAATTCAAGCCAAGGCATTCCTTGCATCATAAAAAGCTTACAATTAAAAACATAATTATACTCAATTACACAGTCCACTAATTAAATTTCACTTTTAACCTATTTACTCTATTCCTTATAATTCCCTAGTTTATAATCCCAACTTTATCCTTTTGTTGGTGATAGGAATTTACATATGTGTGCTTCAAATATTTTCAAAATATTATAGGCGGAGATGTATGGTAGTGGTATGATTATTTTACTATGTTTATAGTTGCTGTTAGCTGATAGATCTGAATTATCCAATACATTATAAGGTGACCTCACATATGTTAGATTTCAATCATAAAGTGAAATGCTGAATCCCTAAAGAAATCAACCTGCATCCAATACTCGTATTACTCCTATTATGTTTAAATATAAAAATATACGTTCCTATATTGGTATTCCTGGATTAATCTGGTTTTAGGTTTGTGAAGGTTAAAAAGATTACTAAGATTTTCAAATCTCGTTTCAAGTTTCGTATCTCGTATCAAATGAGTTAAACAACAAAATAAAATTTTCTAAACATCGAATTAAAAATAAATTATGATATTAATAGACACAATGGATTATTTATATGTATGTGCAAATACTTTTTACCGTCCAATATAATAGTAAATAGTATTAAGATTAAAAAAAACCATTTAGGATTTAACGAATACGCTTGAAATATAATATTAAAGTACATAAATTCATATAAAGTGGACAAAAAGTTTTTAATATAGGAAATGTTTAAATGATTATAGATTTCAGTGATTAATCTGAAATCTACATGATATAGGGAATCAAAAAACCACTTTACAAAAATGTTGACTGCTTCATTTAAGATTGTAATAAATGTGTAACAAATAAAAAGCATTCCACGAGGATAAAATTATGATATTAATAGACACAATGGATTATTTTTTCATAGTTTTATTCATTTTAGACTTTAATAAAACCAGGGAAATACAAAGCTTTATTCTGTGCAAGAAATATAAAAGAGAAATATCGATTAGAACGTATTACATGTTCAAATGCAAAGGAATACACAGTCTAGCAATTCCACCTATGCCCAAATTACCTCTATTTAAAAGAGTTTCGGACGTTTACGATAAATTTAATTGGTCCTTAGAAAGTGACTTGCTTCTTTTCTCGTTCAGCACGGATGCTTATCTTTGAAGATGAGACTGTCGTATCAGACGTATCTGTATCAGCTACAAGAGCTCTGAGTCTTGCAGCACGTTTCTCTCTTGCTGCAGTTCTCTCGCTTAATTCTGTCATTTCGTCTTCCAAGTCAGTCAGACGAGCTCTCGTTGCTTTCGCTCGCTGAACTGCAGCACTTTCATCATCAAAATCTTTAACTGCACTCCATTTTGTCAAAGAATTCTCCTCATTTATTCGGCGTGCAATACGTTTTTCTGTGCGTTCCTCGTTCTCCTTCAAAGCTCGCCGCGCATTGCTTACATCACTCTGGCCGATTCCAACGCTTTCTAGAATCTTATCAGAGATTTTCATTCGGTTCTCAATACTGGCAACACTGTTCTCGAAATCAATATCATCGGCAAATCTGGAAGTCTTCTTACCGGCGCGTAAACGTTTCAATGACTCTGTGATCTGAAAGATAAAAATATATACATTAATCATAATAGAGATGTTCGTAAGGAAATAAATCTTAAATTTTTGTCCAAGGAGTGCAATAATTGCAACCACGTTGAAACGGTCCTCTTAACAATACGATACAAAAGATATCTGTAAAGATAGCTGTGACCTTGTGGCAAACATCAAGGTTACAGCTATTTTTAAGCCAACTAGAATTGTAAATTCATCTTATTAAGAATAATTTTCAAAAAGGCTGAAAAATAAAATTAAGAGTGGAAATTAGCGAGAAATGTAGACAATGTGGTTTTAAGTATGCTTCAGCACAATGCTGATACGAACTGAATCGATGATATATAAAGGGGAGTCAACATAATATCGACAACTCAATTTCAAAAAAATTCGTTCATACAAATCTTGTCCTGACAACCACAAACGTAACAAAAAAATCAGCCACATAGTTCGAGCCTATATAGAAAAATATTGTCAACTGATTATGTATTTCATTCATTCCTGGTAAATCTCCATAAGGGACCTGAGCTATGTAGCTTAAAATTTGGAATTACATCTTACTATATACGTATATAAAAATGTTAATATAGCTACTTTTCACAGTTATTATGTGATAATTAGCTAATTTATAATAATTATATTGTAATGGGAAAAAGAGATTATAAAATACCTCATACGAATGAGGAATTTATAAAACTGATTAATGTAATTATCATTATAGTATCACATTCAAACGTACATACAGACACGTTTGTTTAACAATATTTATCGAACAACCTTACGTAATAGTAACATTAAATAAATGAGAAAATAATTACTCATTCCTCAAGCGATAACCTTTCAGAGCTGACATGAAACTGGGGAATATCGGACATGAAAAAATTACATCAATGTTTTAATGTATTTTTAATGAAGTACGTTGGAATGTTTTTCTCTAATCGTAAAAAAGGATTCATTTTCTTTGCCATATTACGAAGTTATATAAAAAATCTCCAATACTATTTGTAGATATGAAAATATAAATAAATAAAATTTACATAGTACAAGGACGAATATTTCTCTCATTAGTTAAAAAAAATGAAATAAAAAAAAATAAAAATAATTATTATTATTTTGTTTATGTTAAAAATGATATTACAATTATTCTTGATGAAAAAAGTAGATCTAGTGTGCAAGTAACAGAATGTGAATGTCCCACTGCTGGGCTAAGGCCTCTTCTCCTCTTTTGAGAAGAAGGTTTTGGAGCTTATTCCACCACGCTGCTCCAATGCGGATTGGTGGAATACACATGTGACAGAATTTCAGTGAAATTTGACACATGCAGGTTTCCTCACGATGTTTTCCTTCACCGTCAAGCACGAAATGAATTATAATCACAAATTAAGCACATGAAATTCAACGGTGCTTGCCCGGGTTTGAACCCTAGATCATCGGTTAAGATTCACGCGTTCTTACCACTGGGCCATCTCGGCTTTTTTTAGTGTGCGAGTACTTTCATTAAATCAGTTTTCTTAAATATTTCATTAAAGAAAAAAAAAACTGTGCGTTTTGTCTTATCTCGGTCTAATTGGACCAATTTCCTGTTTTACCTTAAGGATATAGTCTCATGTTCAACTATAACTTGATTATAATTTATTTTGAATAATAAACATACAATAATTATAAATATGTTATTAAAATGAAACCTTGTTTTCTTTGACACTATAAGAATAAATATTCAATAAACAGAAAGTTTTTATTCAAATATCAGATATTCCCATTTAATTAGTGATTTCAATGGCTTAAGGATTATTATACGTTGATTAGAATAGAAGATGCAAGCAATCGCTTAAGTTTCTCGAGTGACTCGTAACTTTGATTTTTTTACGATGATATTTTTTGCACTGTTAAAAATAAATGAAATAGTATTTTAAAGGCATAATTTTCGATCGATAGTACGAACGAACATTGGTAATTGATTGGCATTTGTTAATGAGCGATACTGCCGTAATTTGCCGCTGTCTGCGGTGAAGAATCAGTATGCGGTGGTCATCCGAACCAGGAAAGTTTGATGTAAATGAAGTTATACAAATGCCATCAACCTGATATGATATAATAAATAGTGAAATTCGTCAGTTTTGATGGAAGACACTAAAACGTAACGCTTTGACATATCCTTTTGGTAAAATTGTTGAATACAACGGTAATCTACGTCCGCGTGCTGATCTACACTTATGTCAATGTAAAAATACACCATACTGCCGTGTGTAATACGATTGTAAATAATGCCTATATGGAATTCATTCGTTTGCAATGAAAAAGTTTTCCTGCAAGCGTCATACAATAGAGCTTTATAACTGACTTTTACATTCGCGTGATGTATTTTGTTTTTTTTGTTTGTATGAAAATCGAGATCGCACTCAACAGAAAGAATAGACTAGTAGTTTGAACATTTACCTTTAATTAAAATTTTATATGAATAGTAAATTTTTACGCTCTAAAAACTTGTATGGTAGTTAATATTCTTTACAGTTCTGATAATAATAGATACGCATTTGTATTTATATCAAATGTAAAATAATCTTTACTCATTGTACAATATATGCAAAAGGAACATTGAGTATTAATTAAATATACAGAAAGAGTTAATATTTGAAATAAATTACATCCGGTATTTACTATTTTATAAAAAGATAACGCCGTGCAACAGTAAATCCTTTTGTTTTATTGAATATTCAATTATTTATTGAATATATAATTAAATGTTAATTTTTGAAAATGTAACTGTTGTAAAATGGATTTACATAAATATATAATATAAAATGATGTATTTTATTGCGTGTTCTTAGTTTAGTCTAAAACGGAATTCGTCAATTTAATAAATGCTGTCAGGCTTTTCTCGGATTGGATTATTTAATATCCTTTTTGTCACAGATAATTGTAAGCTTAGTTAGCCTATAATAGATCTAGCGAGATTTAAAACCGTAGAAGAAAAATGAATGGAGTTATCAAATAATAATATCATTAAATGTTTTTTAAATTAGTAACAGTACTTTTATAACCGATGACACGATTATTTATTTCATTGCTGAAATTATGATATAAATTATTTGAAAATCTGGTTGCTATTACGATTTACATGGACAAATTAGTATGATTTGCTCCGTACCTTACCTAACGTGCAACGTGTACGCCGCAGGCGAATGGCCGCGTGACTTAAGCATAACCAATCGAAGTCAAATACGGCAATTGTTTTGTCCAGTTAATTAATGTACCGTTTTTATTATAAGCTGAAGCTAATAATTAATCCATTGATTGTAACGACCAACAAAACTTTCAAACTGACTTGTCTAACAAGAACAGCTTTTATAGATTTCATTAAATTTATTAAATTTATTTGTTGTTAAGGTTTTTTTTATTTTTGTATATTTGATGTCATGGTAATACTAATAATCTTGTTTTACCCTAATTTTAATACCCGAAATAGCCAAGTGGTTATAACACATTAATCTTAAACGAAGGTTACGTGTTCAACCCAATGCAGGCACCACAGAGGTCGGCGAGCGATGAGCTCAGTAGTGGATAACCTGCACGTGCCGGATGAAATTAAGCGCTATGAGACGAGCTTCTTTTAGCATGTACAGTCTACGTAACAATTTTGTTTTTTAATTATTTATTTTGCTGATAATTTTAAAAGTTACACATTAGGTACAATTAAGTAAGGAATTATTTATGTGATGTTAATGGTTGTTTGTGTCGACACTTACAGCTAAATTTCCTTTAATGAAATGAAATGAAATGATTATTTATTTTCTCATCACAAAGGAAAAGTACAGGTAATTTGTTTAATAAGTAGTGTTATACCGTTAACAATGTTCACATTCCTTTGTGAGAGACTGGTATCCATACTAGTAATGTAAACCGTTATTTATTTGTGTAACATAACATATTTTGGTTCCATCAATCATCTGATATTTTACCATCAATCACCACATCGTATTGCTACTTATGTTCCGGTTTGATACAACGAACAATTATACGGAATAAAGCTGCCTTGTTGGTCTAGTGGCTAGATGTAAGGCCACAGACCCGGAGGTCCTGGGTTCAATTCCCAGGTCGGTCCAATAAAATTAGGAGTCTAAAGGTTGGAAGTGTGTACGTTTCCGTGCCTCGGAAAGCACGTAAGGCCAATGGTCCTGCGCCTGAACTCTTTCCGGACAAGTCGGATTGCCGATCCATGGGATTATGATAGCAAGGAAATAGAGAGTGCACCCGAGTTTGCGCACACATTTGTGCAATATAATCCTGCGCAGATCTCTCTTGAGATTAGCCACCGTGGTCGACATCGGTCTGGAGGACATTATTCTACGGAATATTAGATTTCATCCCACGTTAGCGGTACTAAGAAGGTGTATATTTTTATTATTGCAGTGACTTGTATTAATTAAAAAAGGTAGCGGTTACGGGACGCGCGGCTGATGAAACATGAAATGTCATAGATATCGAATTGTGAATAAATAATTAAAGTAACCAATAAATAAATATAGAGTTCATAAAATTCTATGTTTTTATAATAATTATTATATAACATATTATAACAATTAATATATTTACGTGCAACGCATATACGTACACTTACATACACAGAAGGAGAAAAAGAACAATTATCTGATCATTGTGTCCATTTGTAAGACCAAAGTGCTTAGTGATACAAAGATTGTGATGAAGAGAATACTGTAGTAATCGAGAATACTCTCTTGAATGAATAGAGTATTAGAAATGAATAAAGTATAAGAGAGCGACATTCCATTTGCCGTGGTGGCGAACGTTTCGATCTTACCGCGGATGTATTGTTTTATTTCGTGGCACCAAGCAAATTGAACAATGTCATGAGTAAAATATTGTTGATATACTCGTGTATCGGTTTTCAATAGTGGAGTGACAGATTTCCGATAAAAGGCCACAGATTAAAAATCAGTCTATCGATTAGTAATTCGCGCACGTTCAGAATCGGATGCGACCTTTTGAAATTGAGACAGGCGCGGTCCGCTTGGTAGCGGTAGCGTTGTTAAGCTCGCGAGATGTTGTTATTTTTTGCTAAGTGACAATTTTACTGCATTATCTTTGAGATTTGTAATTGTACGATTATTTTAGTGATTAGATGGATCTTTATTGGAGAGAGTTACGCTTTTACAGGTCAATCAAGTGAAATAATTCTAGCACAAATAACTCCATTGACATAGTCAGCTTAATCTATGTCCCACTTAGGCTTCGCCAACGCTCCTTTACTCGATAACTGTCATTTTCGATATACTTTTACAAAGTTCCATTCCATTTTCTTACGCACGGAATATAAACAATCGAAGAACAATTTAAAATTGAATTTTTAATATGATATAGACAGATCGGCACTAAATACGATTACATTCGGCCCAACCGATGATGGAAATTAAAAATATATGATATTGATTTAAGATCACCGGGATAGAGCACGATATTAAAGCACGACTTTTTCAAATAGAGGCAGTTTTATTTTTTTATTGTTTCAAATAAAAAAGAATAGTTTTTAAAGCCGCTTGTTTACGCATAACGTTGAACGCACCTTCCTACGCTTGCGGCAATAAATCTTTTTTCCTGGCTTCATTATTATCTGTTCGTATTTTGCTAACGTATCATATTTATATCGAGTGTAACTTATTACTCTTTGTATTAAGAGAGTATACCCTCGGGAGTATTCCAATGGTTCCATGTTGATGACCTTGTGTAATTACTTTTCAAAGAAAGGTAATTTTCTTTATATTTTACATTTAATATATTATAATTATGAAATCGTAACCGAAATTACTTATGTTGTTATACGAAAACGATTTTCTTGTTATCTCTAAGGGGTAAGAGGGTGTGAGTGTAGGGAGGATAATTAGTATGAAAGTAGGAATATTTCATACTCTAAATGCTTGCATTAAAACAAAATCGTAATATGACTTTTCAATATAATGTAATACATACTTATGTAAGGATTTTTCGAAATACAATCCAAAGGGGTTAAAGTGGGTATTGGAACTATTCGAAATCATACTAAAAATTGTGCGGTCGGGGGAATCCCGTCAGGAATGAAGTTCTGTGCAATATTTTTTCTACTCAAACCGTGTTTTAAAATGCAGAATTTAATTGATTATACTACTGTATTTTTTCACACCAAAAAGCACCTCAATCTCCTTTATATCGATCTCGTAAATTTGAACGCCCAACGCATCGCATCTTTTTCGCGTTTGGTAGGCACAGTATGAACGCTATTTCGTTATATGACTTGACCTTGGGCCGCTGCCATTACACTCTACTGTAAGCCGCGTAAAAAAACTACGTCCCAAAACTTTGTTTCATTTTGTTATTAAATAGTTTCACTTTTTAACGGTTGTCAATGGAACAAAATATAACTGGAATTTTGTTTCCATTTTATTACTGTGCTGGATGAATCATCGACCAGGGCAATGATTCAGTCATCAAATGTCAATTTGTTTCATCGTTCATTTTAGTGTTCACTTTGCGTTTAAATATAAAAGACAATCATAACTTCACACTTTGGACGATGATGAAAATGAACATTTTTATAATTTTAAGTAAAAACAAGTTAAGCAGCGTCACGGGCTTTTGCTAATCAAGGGCAGTTTTCGGACAGCTGTTTGTAAAAGTTATTTGTACTGATTGACCTTGCCACTATTGTAAATAGCGATATATAAGTTTTGATATTTAATTTTGTCTGTTTGTTTGTCCAGGCTTATCTTTGAAACGGCTAAAAGCTACAAATTGAATAACTAAATTATTAAACGCTTTAGACTTTATTTCCTCAAAATGAAGTATATCAAAAGTTATAAAAAGTGCATATTTTTGTTTTTATAATATATGTTGCATAAGCCCATAGATGCAAGAGTAGACCTTCTGCCATACATATTAGCGTTCGTGTTTCGTTCACATTCGCGTTGTCGTTATTCTGTCGTCGTTTCGTCTGATTCTTTTGTTTCTCTTTTCCATTAAAACAATTTACGTTATTAAATACCTTATGGTTTTAGGTTGCAATTATGAACTCCTTTGTAATTCTGTTCTTTTAGTCTTTACTTCTTAAGTACTTTTTTTTTTTGTTGATTAGTACTTTTAATTTTAAGGTTATTCCTTAGTTATAGGGTTTAATAAAGTATGCATTAAATTGTTTAGTTTTATTCTTATTTTTAGTTTAATTAAATCAAATGAAACTAATCAAGGTAGTAATTATTTTTTTTGCTGCTGCTTTACCTGCGGTCACCTATATTTAGTATATTTCTACGCGTAAGTCAGCAAAGATATCGTCGTTTTAGCAAATGGAGTATATAAAGGAGGCATTACAATAATTTAGTACATTCATTTTTATTTAATTACTAGAATAACATTAAACGCACTAGAACGAAAGGTTTTTGTGTGTTGCGAATATGTTTGTGTTACTTCTTCAAGCTTTATCACAGTTAAAATATAACATAATTGACATATTTTGGCCTTATTAACCCGTTTAATTGGATTTTCGATTAGAACGCGGGCGAAGTCGCGCGCTAAGCACAAGTTTATAGTTAAAACAGCCATTGAATTGCATTTTTTATGTTAAGATGGTGGCCATTCTTTAGGGAAACTGTGTACTAGCACAAGTGCACTCTCATAGTCAGGCGGGCATTAGTCCATACTTTATGAAAATTGCCGCGAACAATTACGTAATTCTATCAGTTCTGGTACAGGGTAGGGTGAGACGGAGCGTCCAGCAGAATGAGCGAAAAGACTCTAAGCCGTTTCCGAGCGGAACTACTCAACAACTGAAAGTCATCGTAGTTTGCACCGTTAATAAGTTTTATCATCATCATCATCATCAGAACATTAGGTGGCTTGAGTCATAAGTATCCAACCCGTTGTCTAGCACGATATCGGAGCATTTGACATATTAAGCTGAATAATTAGCTAATTAAAATATTTTTTTTATGAAAAGGAATCGTATTTTCTACTAGTCTTGAATTTACTAGAATTTCATTATAATTGGATACAGAAATGGAGATTGCGTTCTAGTAATTAGTTAACCCCTGAAGATATTATGCATCTCGTTGAATGCGTCTTTGAGACTAAGGCGACACGATACTGTTAACATCGTATTAGATTTCTATTTACAAATGTGTTGATTAATTAAATTCTTGTTTATTTCAATATTACAGAATTAGTAATTAAAAGCAGCATACATTCAAAGCTTCGTCTACACTATATTACATGCTTTGTATGTTGTAATTTCAGGAACTTATGATTCAATTCTTTAAAAAATAACACTGACAGTAAGCTACAGTACTCCTGAGTGCTGTTTGCTATAAATTAATTTATATCGTGCATATTAGCCGAGCTATCATAATTTTTATCTAGCAAGTCGGTAAGAAATGCTTGAAACAGAATTATTTGCGTGCGCTGCCTAAACAGTTGTATATAATTGAAAACAATGTATCGTAAAAAATTATTCTCCAAAAAACTTCTACATTTAAATTATTAATTTTATCAGAAAAGATCAATCCGTATCAATATATCAATCTTAAGGTCATTAATCAATCTTAAGATCAATTGAATAAAATTCAAGTAACCTGTTTGAAATATAAAAATATCAATGATTGTATGGTTGTTTCCGCTAACCTCCGAAAAGGCTCGAGCAATTTGGACGGGTCTTTTATTTTCAGATGGCTGATTTAATAAGGAGTAACTAAGGCTAATTTTTTTTAGAAAAAGGATTAAGCTCCGTGGAATAATAATTCAAATCCATGAAATTTG
Source organism: Nymphalis polychloros (assembly GCA_905220585.2). Taxonomy (NCBI): domain Eukaryota; kingdom Metazoa; phylum Arthropoda; class Insecta; order Lepidoptera; family Nymphalidae; genus Nymphalis; species Nymphalis polychloros. Next base: position 12,083,956 of record HG992241.1, on the reverse strand, counting down.
TAGTCGTGGACAGAATTTAGCTATGAATAGAATTAATGTGTGATATTTCTCATAATCTTTTGGTAAATAGGATATTCATAAATAAAATGATATAACTGCTTAAATCATAAAATTTAACTGAAACTCCGTGGAAATCGTATATTTCTATATTATTTGCATCTAAAATTCAGCAGATTATTTACTTTAATGTTGATGTTGCATTCGCGGTAAAGGTGTACGGATGAAAGCTCGATTCCGAGATTTATTTATTAAATATACGTCAGAGAGATTTCAGAATGTTCCGCTTATGGTGGATCACGATATACAATAAGACCATCTAATCAAAAACATAGCGATTCTTGCTAACGTAATATTAAATACAGCCAGTACATATGTCCCACGGGACTGGGACTGGGCTGAAGTCTCTTTTTGGGGAGATGATTTGATACTTCATCACGATGCTGCAAAGCGGTTTGGTGAACATTTTTCACCTGACAAATGAACGTTTGTTATGCATCGAATTAATTCAATCCGTTGTACCATTATTCATATATTCTAATATTAATTTTACTATTAATATTTTTCTTCTCAAACAATACTCGTATATATTATATATACGTAGATAAATCATACAAGTATTATAATTTTAAACTCATTGTATTGCAATACGTGTCTTGCATTTTAAACAGCACATGTTTTCGTTGTGTATGTTTACCCACAAATAGAAATGGATTCATGCGTATACCATTGTATTTATCAAAAATAGAAATGATGCGGTATATAAATATTTGACAAGACGAATGATGCCAAAATCGAATATAATATTAGTTTATCTGACACCTACACGATTATGAGTAACGAATGCAATCGAAATTAAACAAGCAACGCGTACTTATACGCCCAATTAAACATATGCGAGGCACGTGTAATGATATTTATTAAGTTTTAAATTGTTTGCAACATATTGGTTGATTTCGCAAATAATGTTGAATATTGCAGTTATCAAAACGAGATTCTATTTTGGAAATTATTATTCTTAATTAATACAACATACCTTATTGTGATTGCATTCAACCAGAAAGAAACCAGTCGAAAAACAAATTATTATTTATCTGGCAAACAGTCTAATGGATTAAGTTTTGCATCGTTCATCTCAAAGGAAGAGCAAACGCTTGAAGCAGTTACATATATCGAAATTAATTAGCTTATCCAGTACGCCGTGATAAATGAAGCAAGAACAACATTCCATGACCATTAAGATGAAAATAATGTTTATTTCATTATCATCATTTATTTTTTATAGTAAAAAACCCCGCCACGCGTCTTACTTATTGCATTGGAAAAAGTCACTTAATATTTTAACGTTGTTGCACGTTTACCTGTTGCCCACGGTTTCGTACGTCTGCTAAAAGCGGTAATCTTTTAAAAGCTATAACCTTTTACAGAAACATATGCTATGATTGATGCTCCCTTTTAGTCGGAAAATAGTCACAAGCGATGAGTGTATGTAATAGTAACAAGCGATGAGTGTATTTATATGTTATTATCTGGATATTATTTTATCTACGCAGCGAATAATTGTCGGTTCACTTCAATGAGTTGATAATTGTTTTTTATTTGACACCTTATGGTACTGACTCCAGCGGCCACTGCAAAATTTCAAAACATTGTCGAATACGTTAAATATTTGCTTTGTAAATTTGAATAAAGCTGTAATTTACTTTCACATAATATAATAACTGTAAAGCCGAGATGGCCCAGTGGTAAGAACGCGTGAATCTTAACCCATGATCGTGGGTTCAAACCCGGGCAAGCACTACTGAATTTCATGTGCTTTATTGACGGTGAAGGAAAACATCGTGAGGAAACCTGCATGTGTCGAGTTTCACTGATAATCTGTCACATGTGTATTCCACCAACCTGCATTGGCGCAGCGTGTTGGAATAAGCTTCACACCTTCTCCTCAAAAGAGGAGAAGAGGCCTTAGCCCAGCAGTGGGACAGTCACGGGCTGTTACTACAAAAACAATGACTGCCAAAAGAAATTGGATGCAATAAAATCATTCATTCAACCGGAACGAAGTTTTGTATGGAACGTAAACTATAAACACTAAATAATGTCTTTGATTTTATTTTTAAAGTATCAGATTTTATAAAAAAAATGTATTAAACTATACTAGTATTTAAGATGTTGCGTTTTTAACATAGTTTTATTTTTGTCATAACTCAAAACGTATTCATTTATTTTTTAATATTTTGTAACCAGTACTGTGTTTTAGAAAAATATAAGAAGGTAATGATACTGAAAACCATAAAATTATTAACATATCATTTAGTTAACTTACTACGAAACTATTTTCTGAAAAAAAGAATATTTCTATTATACATTTTATAAGGCAAAGCATCCGCATCTGTCTATCGGATCAGTACGGTTATAATTTATATATATTACGATATTAACTCTTCAAGTAGATTTAATATCGTATTACCATTATTATACCATTATAATTATATCCGTGCAAAGCCGGGATTGCTAGTACTTTTTTAAACATTTCTTGATTCCGTTCAGTCTTTCTATTACAAAGCAAGAAAAAATCATTAAGACTAATATTTTCCAAGTATCTATTATTCATATGTTATCGACTTTAATAATTTAATATATATTTTTTTATAGCAAAGGGAGGCGGACTTGCTTATAGGCTAGGTCACCTGATGGTAAGTGGTTACCAACGCCCATAGACAGTGGCATTGTAAGAGATGTTATGTCCCTTGTGCCTGTAATTACACTAGCTCACTCACCCTTCACACCGGAACACAACAATACCAAGTACTGTTGTTTTGCGGTATGTTTCCATACCAAGCATTGTAAGCCATTGAAGCCTATTTGTGAATCTAAAACAAGTGATTTGTGTGAGATGATAACAAAAAATATATATTTAACAAATGATTAACTATATAAAAAATATTTTTGCCATGTTGATGTAAGAATTTATTTTTGAACATTAACTAATAAGAGTTATTCAAACAAATCCCGAAACATTTACTAAATGTTCTTTTTTTTAAGAGATTACATTTTTTGGTTGAAAATGTGCTGCGTAACTCACTCTGGCTTATGCTGAAAGCTTCTTCAATATCAACAACTAGTCCATACATTTTGCTATAAATATAAAATATATATTAAGAAGCTACACATAGTATTTAGTTTAGCATTTTCATCTAAAATATAAAAAAAATATAAATAAGTTTTAAGAATAAAATACAAAATTATTTTTACAATACTAGAACGAATTAACCTTATACACGCATTTTTGTCGCTAAGGTTGAAATTTAGCAGTAAAATTATTCTCGGATGAAGAATATGAAATACCTTTGAGCACATTCCTTTTATCCGTCCATAAGTTAGAATGCAATAGATAAAATACTGGACGTTACGAGTTTGAACGAGTTAAGGACGTGTAGCGCAAAGGATCAAACAAATTGTACAAAACGCTTTTGAGCAACGTCACATGCGGCCCTCGCCCCTCACTGAAATTATATACGAAACACAATACGCGATATGTTACGAATTGTATCTTGCTGCATAACTATGTTATGAGTTTTATTTACACAAAATTACTTTCCATAGATGCTTTGTACCTTGACGGTTATTTGACTATAATAATAATAATAATAATAATGTCACGGCACGACCGGAAAGAGTTCAGGCGCAGGACCAACGGTTTTACGTGTTTTCCGAGGCACACTTCCAACTTCCAGACTTGGTGCTGGTACTGGGAATTTTCTGACAGAAAAACCCAATAAAATATATCAAAGATCAGGGAGTCATTTTAATCTTTAATAACTATAGATTTAAATGACTCTTTGTATCACTGAGCAGTTTGGTCTTGCAAATGGACACAGTAATCAGAAAATTTTCAGTGGCCAAATATAATAAATAAATCTGTGTCGTATAAGATTCTAAGATACGTCAATCTATAAAATAGCGTGGTTAATTAAGCTACAAGTGATAAATGGTGATCTAATTAAAATACTGCTTGTTCCACTGTACTTCGTATCGTTGTAAGTAATTAAAATCGATGTTAAATCGCTTTTGCATTCAAATGCTTTGCTTTCCGTATTAAAATATGTAATAAAACATAGCTGTATATAAATATAATTAAATAATCATATCTTACGTCATCAGTCAAGTCGTCATCTTCGAAAGCAGAGGAGAGAGGCTTTCCTCTTGTTGCGCGAGCACCTCTTGAATCAAACAAATCGTCTTTTGCTGATTCAACATCATCAAACGCACTTCGGATGCGGTTTTCAACATCTGTCCTGATCTTATCTTTGTCGGGTTCTCTAGCAAGTGGCACTTTACCATCGAGTCGATCTAAAACCGGGCGGTAGTAGCTCTCTCCTTTGTTATAGTTGCAATCATAGACGCGAGTGCGTCTTCCTCTGCCTACGCGACTCATAGTAGTTGATTTTTTTCTGCGAATTACAAAGAAAACACGTTTAAAATATATTTAAATTAATAATGTAGTTGTAAATTGAGTGTTTGTTTTATTTCTATAAGCACGGTGAAAGGATTGCAATGTCGAAATAACAAATTACTTTGTCCATCTTTATGTTATATTCAAGTGTAAACGAAAAAGACTGTATATAACTCAACGCTGCTGCAATCGTAATGTTTGTGTGAAAGGACGGCGGAAAAAACCTCGGAAGAAAGGCGGAAGAACATATGGGCCACCTGATGGTAAGTGGTCACCGACGCCCATAGACATTGTACATTGGCATTGTACATTTCTTTAAAAAAAAACTTCGCCAATGCGCCACCAATCTTAGGAACTAAGATGTTATGTCCCTTGTGCCTGTAATTACACTGGCTCACTCACCCTTCAAATCGGAACACAACAATACCTAGTACTGCTGTTTTGCGGTAGAATATCTGATGAATGGGTGGTACCTACCCAGACGAGCTTGCACAATACTCTACCACCGAGTAGAATTGCATTTTACCTTAACACAGTATACTAATAATCCTGTAATTTCCTATGCTATTCCCTTCCCATCCTACCACCACTTCTCTACTACTACAGGTTGGTGAATAATATCCAACCAATTGCAGAATGTCATCCGCCTATCGGTATTCTCTTACCGCCTTATTCATAAACTTTATTTAACTGGTGATTAGTTAAACAATATTTTGTCTTCTTCTTTCGTCCGTCAAATCAATAATGACAGAAAGAGACAAATAAGTGCTTAGCTAACCAGTAACTAAGCAACGTTTAAAAATAAGGCCGTTAATATTTAACTTCACTGCCAAGCAAACAATAACTATATACGATACCGTGTCAGAAGCTCTTGCTCAGATTTTGGTTCCGAGTTTTTTTTAAATATTGATCCACGTATTCTCTCCACTGAGCTATGGTTAGTTTTGGATGAAAGGCACTCTTGAAGAAAGAATGAGGTGAATATGAATTTTTATGTCTTAATTTACTACCTACTTAATTGAATATGCGGATATACTAGAAATAATTTTATCCAGCTGTTAATTAGCACAACGGTCCCAAATGGATATTAAGACTTACGATTCAAATTTGGTTTTGCGTCAAAGGCGCTCAGATTAATAACGTAAGTGCGTCTGTGAGAGTGTTTAGCCATTCAAATGAGACGCGGCTCATTTTATATCCCGGCTTTTGGCTTCCTCGCTAATATTAGTTATGGAAAGCTTTGTACTCAAAAGCGCGATAATTTGAAGTTGTTAAATTTTCGAGAAGTATAAATATTTCACTTTTCTAATTGATATAACTTATTTTTTTAAAAGACAAGTAGAATACCAATCGAATGAATAAAATGGAATGGAATGCGTTATGGAAAATGGAAAACGTTTTTTGTTTTATATTAATTATTAATAAATATCTTAATAGGTAAAACAAATTACTTGAATTTCGCTATTGATCAATTTCAAGCAAAACAATCGTAATAATAATTGCTTATGCCATCGGTAGTTTTTCTATCTACCTGTTATGATTTTATTTCTGCATGCGGCGTGCTTCCATTTCAGTTCAATTGCTTGGCATTTCAATTTCGCTAAGATTAAATTCCGGGTAGTTTTGAGTTTCACTTAATTCAACGAAACGGATTGATTTTTTAAATTTGGAATTGAGGAATAAAATCCCGTTTCTCATTTTGAATGTGGGGATTTAAAAACAAAACAATAGTGTACTGTAGTTTTTTTGTTGACTATGTATTTATGTACAGTGCGTAGTTTTCATATAGCTATTAGTTTAAAGGCACTAACACAAAGGAAGACTAGTTACAATGGTCAACTGGCTAAAGTAAATGTATTATTAGCAGATAAAACTTTAATGTAAACCAAAAATAATGTATGGAAATTTTTTGATATATATTATGTATATTTATCCGTGCATAAATTACTTAATTTACATAGTAGAATCATATGTTAAGTACGTATATTGTTTTTTTTAATTAAATGAAAACTTATACTCTCATACTTATACTTAGGCTCTAAACGTTTAAAGGTTCTTTTAATATTAATAACCATTATAAAATGAAGATGATGAAATTTAAATATTAAAAATTTTATTTCCATATTTATTAAAAAAATATATAATAATAATTATTTTTATTCTTGGCAATCCATAAGCCATGTAAATTGTTTGGGTGCTGAATTAAAAAAAAAAAATCAAATGGCTAATTGTTTTAGAGTTACGGCGTCGATATTCGTTGTATATTTGTGAAATTAATGATACTCCTATTTATAAATTGTCTAAATCAAGGTTAGTTAAAAGTGTTTATCTAAAGCTGAATAAGTTTGCAGATTTAGGTCAAATATTAATTAAAACGTATCATACGTTGTTAAGATAACGCAAATTTGAAATAATTTAGATAAAATAATAGTTATCTGCGTTCCTACATAAGATGAAAATGTTTATGACTATCGTAAAAGTCCTATTGGCAACAATACCGGATCATCATTGGAAACTACGAAACAGAAGCTTTCAGAGTCACGTAATATCCTGTTTCAGTCGCTAATGCTAACTCGTTAATCACGTGCTAATAATAACATAATAAACACAAACGAAAAACGTTCATGTTCATATATAACACAAGACAAAAAACGTTATAAACACATTTTGACGTAATCCAGTAAAGATAAAAAATGCGCGCGATATATAAATGAAATGTTTGACGTAAGAGCATCGATGTAGTTTTTCTTAAGATTTTTTTTAATTGAATGAATATTTTATAAACAGTATTTTGAAATTTAAATAGATGAGCAATTTTAAAATTTTCATTTTATGAAAGGAACGCTGTTTTTCACATGATGGATGATCATTTACACCTGATGGATGATTCTTCTAGAGCACCGACGTGGACGAAGAGTGGAACAAATTCCAAAATAGATATCGCAAACATTCGATATGGGGATATTTTTAGTTACGAAACCCGGTTTTTGTTCGGTCATGAGTATTGTAATATGCACTCTGCGAATGATATTCGGTGAGACTGAAATACACGGTCACTCGAATTTGTAAGCACTTTCGGAAGAAATAATTCTTTTTAATACAATATTATAAATTATATATGAACAGTATTGTAAACAAAACAATCACTTGATAATATTGCGGTTGAACGTCGCACAGCGGTAAATTGGTGCGTATATTGGATTTCGCAAACACAGCGTATATTAATTTATGATGATTTTGTCAAAATAATATATGCACTGACCTGGTGCGTGTAAAGGCGCTGAGAAGGCAGATGAAACTGGGCAGTCTTGAAGCGACTGTGCCGGCGCGTGAGCAGTGTGGGCGAGACTATGTTTAACCGTGAGCCATACAGAAATATACTGACTTTTGTTTCGACTGATTTCCTACTCTCAAAAGAAACAGTCCTTAATGCATAGATAGGTGATATGATTAATTTCGCAAGCATTGTTGATGCCGAATGCAAGCTTAGCTTGTTTATCCGTTTGACCATAACCTTTTATTGTATTCATATTTGACAGTTTCATGTTTTATATAACGAATACATTTGGTAATTAATAAAAAGTTCAATATTGAAATACAATCACAAAGAAGTTTATTATAAATTTAAAACACTGTGTATACGATTTCTAAAAATATTTCGAATGGAATTCAATGTTTATATACTTGAATAATGTACTGCATAGTAACCTGCGTCGCGACTTCGCCCGCCTACGTTAATTAAAAGAAAACAACAAATATTATATGCGATATGACTTTAAACTTATATAAATAGTTTAATATATAATATAATTATTGCGTAATATTAAATAATTACAAATTTATAAAAAGATCAAACCATATAAAGATTAAAATAACTCAGTTCAGTACAAGTATCTATTATGAGTATGTAACCCGTTTGATTTTCAAATGAACATCGGGCACATATTACAACTAGTGATGTGACGGATCGTTACAAAAGTATATCTGCAGATAAGGATACGAATCTTAACTTTCTTACTCAATCGGTTTCGGTGCTCGAGACCTTGAAATGATAGTTAACGCCACGCTAATTAGAATAATTTATTTTAAATAGAATTTAAAATATAACGAAGATTTAAGTTTTAGTTTTCTCATTATAAAAGTGATCTTATAACTTTCTATAATAAATCCATTATAAATTTAAATTAATATTTTATAAAAACTCCCTATAATAAATGTTTAAGCATATCATTATTTTGATAAGCTTATTACATAGATTTGTGATTGATCTCATTATTTATAAATATTGGTATGATAACTCACTACGCTACGCTGTTTGCAATATAAAGGTGCCAAATATTCGATTTTAAGAAAAATAATAATAATCTGAATGGAATTTAGTAGGTTTTCATTACTACTCATGATCTATAACTATTTATAGATGATGAGTATGAGCCCTCGTCTGCCAGCCCGCAGATGCCTCTTCACGCCTAGTTTTAGGGAGCCAGGTTATAGGAGGGAAATATCTCAATTTTATGGAAGTGCGACAAAGAAAGAAGTTCCCAAATTGCTTTGTGCGCGATGGAATTGATGTTAGGCAGTTATTATATGTGGATGTTATTCCCAATTACCAAGTTATACCAAGGCGTGAAAAGTATAAATATATTCTTTCTATAACCTACATTTGATGGGGATATCACAATCACTGAACATCCGCTATGGACTCGTACGGGAAATTGTCATTTACTGGAGTGTCGAAGCCGAAGGCAGAAAGAGGCTTTAAAGTTATAAATGAATATTTCAAATCCGTAAAATGACATTGACACGGTGGCATAGCGTAGGCTTTCGCCGTCCAGGGCCGAGCCGAAATTCGCCCTATCCTCTATTTTATTTATTAGCTTAAACATAAATATTTTTTTCAACGGACTTAATACACATCGTACAATTTATTGAACGTCAAGATTAAATACCGCTGCTTCGGAAAGAACATCCATGTATGGAAAGAAATAACACAAGAAACTCACAGGAAGTTTATCTTTGAAATGTCAGAATATTTACAAGGCATAACTTTATTAACTTAAGACAAGGTACGTACAAAAATAAATACTAATACCATGTATTTATGTATTTATTTGCCAATTGTGTGTACAATAAAATCTTAAATTATACACAGTGCTCTCTGCATCTCTTAGCAACCTTTACAGGTATTGCAAAAATAGTATAACTTTAACTAATATAGGGTTTTCCAATAGGGACGCTTGAACTTTGACAGCTGATTGCGGCCATGTTGTTTGAGTGACAGCTATCAAATGCAGTGTGTTATATTCATTTCGTCCTCCCAAACCACCATGGCAGGTTACAGTGTCGAGCAGCACGTGCAAATCATAAAATTGTTTTATGAAAATGGGTCTTCAGTTCGAGCAACGTTCCGCGCACTTCGCCCGTTTTACGGTCGCGATGATCGTCCTGCCGAGTCGACTATCCGTCGATTGGTGGACAAATTCGAGTCAACCGGGTCAGTTAACAATCAGCCGGTTCCCGTGCGTCAACGTAACGCGAGATCTGCCGAGAATATCGCCGCTGTGCGCGACAGTGTCCTCGAAAACCCGCGGCAGTCAATTCCGCGTCGCGCACAGGAACTCGGCCTTTCGCAGACGACAACTTGGCGAATTTTGCGTTGTGACTTGAGCCTGCACCCGTACAAGATCCAGCTGACCCAAGAGCTCAAGGTTAATGACCATAGACAGCGCCGTTTGTTCGCTGACTGGGCATTAGAGCAGTTGGAAGTTGACGCCGATTTTGGCAAAAAAATCATCTTCAGCGACGAGGCGCATTTTTGGATGAATGGCTATGTCAACAAGCAAAATTGCCGTATTTGGGACGAGACCAATCCACACGAGGTTCACCAAGTGGCAATGCACCCGCAGAAAGTGACTGTTTGGTGCGGATTTTGGGCCGGAGGCGTAATTGGTCCGTATTTTTTCGAAAACGATAATGGTGTGGCCGTCACCGTCAATGGTGAGCGATACCGGTCGATGATAACCAACTTCTTTTGGCCTGAAATCGAGAATATGGATCTGGACAACATGTGGTTTCAACAGGACGGCGCTACGTGCCACACAGCACACGCTACGATGGAAGTTCTGCACGATCAAGCGCCCTTAATGGAAAACCCTATAGTAGAGTAGTTGTTAACTGTTGCTAACTGTCATCAGTAAGAACTGAAATGAGGTGTTAAGTCCTTGACATATTATATTTATTGCACTTATACTTCAAGAAAGTTTCGACTTTATCAAATTTCATATGAACGTCTTACAAACCGTGCGAAGATAAGTTTCTATATTAAGTAGCCGATGATGATTGATTATGAAAACAAGGGCAGTTTTTTTAGATAAAATAAACAACTAACTTGAAAATATACCTTTTTTAACATGATTTTTTTCTTTCGATTCTTAGCGATCAAATCATAGCTAACAATTAGGTATATATAAATAAATATTTGGGTATAATGTCGAATCACGGGTCCAGTATATAATCCCTCCAATTTTTTCTATCATTATACATCACTAAAAGAAAACAAACCATTATAATATTATGGTGGGAGTTTCGTATTGTTTTTAATAACATTTGAAAATCGATAAAAATATTACCATACTTATAGTTTGTTATTATTGCATATATTATACACTTGTCGACCTCATTATTTATAATGTACGGGAATTGCACATTAGTTTAAATCTACGATGAAATAAATTTCTAAATATATATTTTTTTATTTAATTAAATATTTAATGAAACAGTTGTAGTATAAAATATTTATATCATAGTAATATTTGCACTTCGTAATATATAAACTTGGTATTCCAGCGGCTTATGTACAAAGATTTTTACATTATTTATTATATTATTACATACCAAAACTAAAATAGGATTACTCAGACCGTTTAAATATATATTTTATTACAAACTAGAAGACAGTGATTTGATGGTAGTCACTTTCTATTAGGTAATACTTCTGCCAGTCTGCCACCCCTGTGGCGTAAAAAAGTGCTAACGCGTTACGTTCCTTTAATCCTACGTATTTTATCATATTTAGTACTCTTGATCGGGCGAAATTAAAGATGAAAGGCCGCTTCAAAATTTAAAATTAAAATTTCGCATACTTAGTGGGCTTTCTCGTATTGTAATAATCTTCTCCAAATTTCAAATCCCTCTATATTAGGTATTATGAATCGTCTAGATCCAAGTTGCGCCTGCGATGAAGGAGTGGCGGGCAGGTGTAGGATACCCTATGTTCTTTTTTGTATCCCTGACAAAGTGTGTGTAAAACTTCGTGTTCTTAGTTTAGTGTTTCATGTAACTTCGTTTTTCTAATATTACATAAGATTGATGCAGACTAGTGTACAATTTCCATCCATTATTGTTTGTGGAAATTTAAGTTAAAGTTACCAAGTTATTGTTTAATGAAGAAATAAAACTACATATAATTGATTATAATGCTAAAAGTTATAAACTAAATGTCAATCCCTAAAAAATGTTAAGCAACATGTTTTTTTTTATGTAAGAGGGGGCAAACATGCGTTTGGCTCATCTGAAAGTAACTAGCACCGCCCATGCAACACCCGAGGACATGCAGGGGTGTTGCCGGCCTTTGCGAAATGTGTACGCTCTTTTATTGAAGGTTTTTTATGTCATATCGGTTCGGAAAACTCACCGGCAAAAGCTATATAAGAATATAAGATAATATAGAATATGACTTATGGACTAAAAATAGGTCCTCAGTAGAGCGTATAAAGAGTAGCTATCTACTAATATAACGTTCTGATATCAATGTGTAGACTTAATCGTAAGAAATAGTGTATTTTTATGTCCCCACGGTAAGTCGTAAATAACATTAATTTCTCTCTCTGTCATTATTTATTGAAAATTCGAAAGAAGACACAGCATGCTCACTACCACTTATCATACAGTGATCTACTTGCCGGTCCGGCTACCAATTTATATATAATTATATAACAAGTAGTTTTTTTTTTAAGAAACCACTTTCTTTTACTCTTTTGATATTTAATTCGGTTACAAAACTAGTATAATTGAAAACTAACCTGTTTAATCTGTTGAAAGCTGAAAAAATTGTTTACAAATCAATAGTCGGGGTGGTAAATACAGACGAGGCCGTTAAAGATTCTGTGGAGTTTTTGAACACTACTATTCCAGTTGGGCTTCCATATCACAAACTTACACTGCGTAGAGGCATGCCTGTATAGTAACCTTAAAAATTTGAAGGCAACAAAACTATGAAACGGACGTTGCCAGATTGCATATAAAAACTTTATATCGCAATATTGTCAAAGCTACTATATTAAAAGGATCTGGATCTGCTCAGGGAGAGATTGTGTTTCATCAAGACATCCAAAGTTAGCTTTACATTATTGGAAAAAAGAAAAAACGTTTTTAGTCGAAAAAATATCGCAAAGAACTTCGTTCCGACGAGGGTAACATTAAAATTTAACGTTCTTAATGAAAGTATAACCTTCTAGCATTTGATACATGGCATTAAGTAAAAAACGAGACATCAAAACATACAATGAGACAAAACTTATTTATGACCCGAGCGAAGCCACGAGAAAAGCGCTAGTCATTTGTAAGAAACGAAGCGTATTCCTTATTGATGCTTGTATCGGATTCTTAACCTATTTGAAGAACCACTAATTAAGTCGGATCGACTTGAAAATATTGCTTTTACAGTTGGGTTACGTGAATACGACCGGCTGAAATGTTTTTAATACATGCATTTTATTAATATACATATAAATATATGAGTTAAATAAATTTTATAACAGAGTTAAGTTGGCTAAATAGTCAAGATAATTCAGCTGAAAAATTAAATCTGAACTGACGCAAATATTTTTTTTTGTCTATTTTGCTTAAGAGCACATTGACCGATATCTTTTGTCATTGATAAATAGTTGACATATAAATTATAACTTAATAGCACTAAAGATAAGAGAGCAGATTCACCCGCAGAAAGGTTTAAAAAAATATTTGTGTGTTTACAGCGAGACACGTTTATCTTAACACAAAACCGTATGTTATCATACTCATTTTTTTTATTGCCTCGACTGCCTCGTTGTTCTAGTGGCTAGATAAGGCCGCAGACCCGGTGGTCCTGGGTTCAATTCTCAGGTTCGGGCAACAAATAGTTATTGGGGTCAGAAAATTCTCAGTAGCAGCCCGGAGTCTGGAAGTTGGAATTGTGTACACTCCCGTGCCTCGGAAAGCACGTTAAGCCGTCCTGCACCTGAACTCTTTCCGGTCGTGTCGGATTGCCGTTCATCGGATTATGAGAGCTAGGAAAGAGAGAGTGCACCCGTGTTTGCGTACACACACACTTGTGCATTATAATAACTCCTGCGCAGTTGGCTTATCTTGAGATTGGCTGCCACGGCCGAAATCTGTCCGGAGGTCATTATTATTATTATTATTTTTCTTTTATCCATTTTTTTAGACCCAATAATTTGGAAGGGTGTTTTCAATACTCATGACATTGCTTGATTTTATAGTTATAATGATGTTTCTTTTACATAAGGAATGGAATTAAAATAAGGAAGGGAATAAGGAGAAGGCTTGGAGCGATTTTCATAACGTGGCTATTACAACAGTGGCTTAGTAGATAGTAGTAGCAGTTGATCAGTTTCTAAGATAGCCTATTTCTCACATTCTTTGAGAAAAAAGACATCCCAAGAGAATGGTACCAAGACGGTTAAGAGTTATAGGCTCGAAGGGAAGACTGTTGAAGGCGTTTGCCACCTCTATAAGTTATGAAGACAAAACATCTTGTTAATGCAACAGGATTCTCAACATCACTAACTACATTACAAAGAATAATCACAATACTTGAAAAGTAGCACAAAATCAGCGAGTAATTAAGATCGAAGCCGACAGGTTGAAACAGTAATATTAAATTGCAATTTTTAAACCTTATTTTGAATAAAATTGTTTAAAAAGTTATGAATGAACTCTTTCAAATTAAAATTGTATTATAACAAATAAAAATAGTATAGTTATATAGGATAATTAAATAGATAATAAAATTAATTAAAACTTAATAATACTCTAATCCATATTTTGATAGGCAACCGAGCAGAACCGTATTTCTCTAAGATTAATTATACATTCTTATTGGAATTCGGTTTGGTATTGCAGGCTATTAGTTGTAACCAAATTGGAATGAATAAATACAATTTCGTCCGTCAATTTCGTTTCGTTACATTTCGCGCAAACACAAAAGAATGATTGATGTTAAGACAACATAAATTTTATTATAATCATAATTTTTGCATTAAAACCGTTTTTTTAAATATTTTAGTACATAAAAAAAAAATTGTGAACAAAAATTTTATAGTAACTCTTTCTGATCGGCTTGTATGTGTATATTCGTATGTGATGGGATATGTTATCTGGTATATAGGTAAAAAAAACATGATGTTTCTCGAAAATTTCCCGTGACGTAATAAAAATCGTTCGTTTGGTTGGAGTAACTATTTTATTTAGGTTATACTAGTTTTAGTTCGGTTTTTTATAAAATACTAGCTACCTGTCCCAATTTCGTATGTATAGTAAAATATTTTGATTTTACTTAAATAATTTAAATATAATATTGATATGTGGAATCAAATATTTGAATAAAATCATTTTAGGTTATTAATAAATATTCTATGTTTTGTTTATTTTATTATAAGTGATATAGTTATCTTTTTAGTGATAATTTTTTTCCTTTAATTCTATAAATATTTTACTTTCTATTTTATTAGATTGATTATCTTTATTATTAATAATATTTTTTTCTTTAATTTCTTCTTATGTTGTTTTTTATAGAAAAAGATGTATAATTAAATTTAAATCGTTTTATAATTTGTTTTTTCAATAATTTCATTAATTAACTAAAATAATATTTTTTTTTAGATTGATGCTTAGGTTTGGTTTCTTATTGTTTAATTATTTATTATCAGAATAATAAATGTTATAATCCTGGAATATTAACTGCTTTAGCAAATGGAATGAGTGATGTAATAATTTTAATATTAATTTCTTTTAATAGTTAATTATCGGAGACGAAATTTTACTTTTTATTTAATTTTATAACAAATGATTGTTCTATAAAAAAGATTAATAGATTAGTCATTTTAGCTGCTAAAACAAAGAGAGCTCAAATTCCTTTCAGTTTATGATTGCCTGCAGCTGTAGCTGTTTCTGCTCCTGTTTCTGCTTGTTGTTGTGTTACAGTTTGAAAGGTGAGTGAGACAGTGTAATTACAGGAACAAGGGAAATAACATCCTAGTTTCTAAGGCTGGTGGCGCATTGGCGATGTAAGCGATGGTTAACATTTCTTAACTTAATTATTTAATTGGTAGACCTTAATAAAATTGAAACTTAAAATTTAAATAAATTATGGTCGAATGGCGATCACTAGTTATAATAATTACGTAAATACACGATTATAACAATGATAAAAATTGTGGATTTAAACTGTTTAAGCTAAATAATTTATAATAATTTTCATATTAGATATATCAATTGTATGTGGTATAGCTGATAATACTTGAAAGAAGGTTTATCAATGTCCCAATAAAATTTGATAAACGTATATCATATACCATTTATAATAAATGTGGAAAAAAGAATAATCAGTTTAGTTTCTTAAAACAACATTGTCTTGTATGAGAAATATATAAACTACACTTAGGTAGCGTTAAAATTTAAAAAGTAAAATTTAAAAAGTAAAGTTCAAATTCCTAAAATATAAAAATATTCTTACTTAACATTTAGCCTATCAAAACTAGGATTGGCTAAATAGTTTTTTTTTTGTATTCGTTCGTACATTTCGTTGCATCGTGATAGTGACACATTCAATTAACAGATGTTGACTACGTACAAATACTAGAAAAAGTTTTGCCCACTCGAAAATTTTTCAAGTTTCTCTATGAAAGGAATATAATTACCTAACAAATAAGATGTCAAGTCGTTTAGTTTGTTGTCATAAACGATTGTTTTGTTAAGCAATATTACTGTTTATTATATTTTTTGCAATCACTCTACCACTTATATTAATCGAGCAGGTTACCTGGCGATAATCGATTTTCCAGCTTCACAGGTACCAATTTCAATTTAACAACAAAATTACAAGACTTTATAACCCCCATATTATAGCACTGATGGCATTCCTCATTCGTAAGATCTATTAACACCGTGGTGTTTGAATCCTGAAATAAAATCCTTTGGTAAAAATGATACCGTGGCACCATGTCAAATAATTGCTCGGTATATTTTGTATTTTAAAATTTCAAGTGTCTTGACCGTTTGTAAGCATGCTATCGTAGATTCTACAAATTAGTAGTTGCAATAAGAGATATAATATATAGTGGTGGTCATATAATTAGAAACACTTTTGATGAATAAAGAAAGTATAACTTCAACGTACAAATGTTCGTAAAAAATATACACATTCAATAATTAATAATCACGCAATAATATAGCCACTCAAATAAAAAACTCATCATGCATTTAGCATAAAATATAAAACATATCTTACTGTTAATTACAAAATGAGTCTTACACATGTAGGAGTTTATTTTCCGTTACTGGCCGCTTGGACGCCTAATTAGAAACATTAAAAAAAAAGAATCCACAGCTCGTTCTTTTTTTGAAATTGGAGAATAACATTTCTTTTTCTATTATTTTGACAATTCAAAACTTAATCTGAATTTTATTACTTCAAAATGGGCAAAAATAAAAGTAGAGACGCGTCAACTAGGCAAATCATTGTTAATTTACATATAGATCATAAGTAGGCGTACATGTTCTGTTAAGAAAGTTTTTAATGCAATTGATCATTATAAAACACATGTAACTGTTGAAAATGTTCTTAGAAAGGCTCGGCCAAAAAAATCCTCTGAAGATACGCTAATGCAACGCAACATGAACTTTGCTAAAAAAGACCCAAGTAAAGGATCCAACCAGATTAAAAATAAAGTTTTTTCGTCTGATGACTAGAAACATCTCATCAAGACTGATACGCCGAAGATTAGTGGAAGCTAAATTGTTTGGAAGAATCTCTCGAAAGGTACCGCTTCTTACCAAGCAACACCGAGAGAAGCGACTATTATTCGCTAAAAAATATGTTAATTGGACGGTACGAGAATGGAAAAAGTGTTATTTTCAGATGAAACAAAAATAAATATGGTAAATTCCGATGGAAAGCGCTATGTTAGACGCCCTGTAAACAATGTTTTTAATTATAAATGCACAAGGAGTATAGTCAAGCACGGTGGCGGTACAATGGATCAATGGCAATACAAAAATATCTTAGAGCACACAATGATTCCCTACTCGGACGATCATTTGCCTATAACCTGGATCTTTCAGCATGACAATGATCCTAAACACACGGCCAATAGCGTTAAATGTTTCCTTAGCGAACAGCGTATATCCGTTTTAGACTGCCCAGCAAATAGTCCGGATTTAAACCCGATAGAAAATCTCTGGTATATTGTTAAAAACAAAGTCTCAAACAAACGTAACACCAGTCAAAACGAACTATATGAAGCATTTGTTGAAGCATGGAATTCAATCCCCCTAGAAAAATGTATGAAATTGATTGAATCAATGCCACGTCGTTGCAGTGCTGTTATAATTTATTAAAATAAGGGATACGCCACTAAATATTAATTATAATTATTGGTAGGCTGTGGATAGTAGCTATTGCGTAAATAACAATACTGATTTCTTATACTTATAAAATTATTGTTTTTTATAATTTTTGTTGTTGTTACTAATTAGTTGACCATTATTGTTCATACCTTAAAACTGTCCTATTTATTGTTTAATTTCAAAATAAAAACGATTGCGGTGAAGTATCTTACATAATGTCAAGGACAGTTGGTAATGTTTCTAATTATACGACCACCAATGTATATAATAAGGTATATACGGGCCACAGATAAAACAGTTCTCAATATAGGGACGGATTTAAGCTCTGTCCAACTCTATTTATCATTAAAAGTTTTTTAAATGTCACTTTTTAAAGCCTAAGGGCTTTACTTGGTTCAATATGTTAAGACCCAAGGGTCCCAGTATATTTGCGTTCAAATTGATAATCTTGATTTTTGATTTAATAATAAAAGTAGTATTTTGAGTAATAAAAACGGAACTTTTATCCATATTACATTCGAAGGGCTCAATTGGACAATGTTTTGTCAACCTCAAGCAACAATCTACTCCAAGAAAGTTTTGATAATGCGCACATGTTTGATTCAGGAATATTTGCACAAGTATAAAGATACCGATTGTAGCATGTATCCAATTATATTTAATAAACATTTACTAAATCTTGGGTACTGACCCTAAGCCCTACCTTGGCCGATATGATGACTACTTCTAATGGGAAAGCTTGATACCCAATGCAATTTCTCTAGGGAAATCTGTTAGATGGACAGCTTCTATAACCTTATATTAGACTCGATTGAAGAGTTTACCCAAGGTTATTTTCAATGGCAGTTGCCATTAAGCAAGGTGTAGATCTAATCGGTCACTAATAATGATCTCCTCTTGAACGATTATGATAAACGGCTGCCGTTCTCCAGTGATTGAACAATGCATGGTTAAGTGCGTAAACGCAAGTACTGAGTAGGCCGCTAATTGAATGAACATAAGCAATCTTCATGTTAGACGAACCTCAGTGAGGTAGAAAGGTGAGAATAAACTCGCTACCAAGAAGTCAGTTTCGCGACACGTCTTTAGCACTACACCTCTACGTCAACAGTATTTGCGCTGTTAAATAACTGTGAAAAATTTCCACTATAAATCCACTTTTGTATTTTTATTGTAAGCAATAAGATATTCTTTTCGTCAAATTGATTGCGTTTTAATATAATGAGACCATTAACAGACCTCAAATTTATTAAAAAAAAAATTTAAAACGGTCGATCTTATAATCTTTTCCTCGTATTGATAGAGCCAGGTTAAGATTATTAAGTTAATTTATGATGAGTTAATTTTCAATGAATAAGGTTCACACTTTAATCTTTCACATACTAATTTAACTTAGAAAGAATAGATAACTCGAAAACTGGCTATATTCTAGCGATTTTTCTCTTTTATAATATCGTTTATAAATAATTTGAACGTGGGGTATAAGTATTATATAATAACTCGTTGTCGTGTACCTTTCATAGTATATATAATAGTTTTATTCCACGAATGGTAAACATTTAAACTTTCAATAGATATTAGTGATAATCTCTTTCAATAATAATTGTTATTACGGTGGTTGGGCGTCAGTCTTTACCTCTATTATGTAGGAAATATTTTAATATTATAATATTAATACTTCTACTAAATAAATTTTCTATTAAGATAAAAGTGTGACATTTTAATTATAGTAATATAAACCAAATTGATATCTTCAGTTAGTATTCGTATGTTCAACGTATTAAGTAACGACGGGCTAACCTCCGAACTTTGTGTTCATGTTTGCCGAATATATGTTTTTCTTTTTTTTTTCTTTAAATAAAATAAATAAGTATGCCGATGCCCTTGATTTTCTTAGAGGACTTTAACGCCCGCGCCAGGGCTTGAAGCGACCCCAGAGACGATCTGAGAGGAGAGACGTTACTCGAGAGGGTGGCTGTTCTGGACCTCCAGTCATAAAATCGTGGTTTGGAAATCATGTTCTTGCAGTGACAGTGTGAATAATGTCGTAGATGTCATATGGGTAGACTCCCCGTGTGTTGGGTTGTATACTGGTGATCGGCGCAGATCGCGCAACTGCGTTTGTTTCGCTTGCGTCGCTATGGCTTTTTCTAGTGATAGTGCCCTGCTGCATACCTTCAGTTGCAGCCGAATAAGCTGGCACGCACGGGCAAGTACCACATTTTCACAAAAAATCGGCGTAAGTTGGTCGAGTTACATTTGGTATGTGAGAGTTCCGGAAGCCAAATAATCCCTAACCCTCTAAAACTTGATGATCGTGAACAATTCGGTTTTTATACTCCAGGGGGGTACCATTACCTTCAAACCAGAACACAACAATACAAAGTACTGTTGTTTTGCGGTAGAATATCTGATGAATGGGTCGTACCTACCCAGACGAGCTTGCACAAAGCTCTACCACCGAGTGCAGTCATACACTCCTGACGTAGTGGTCGTGGTCATGGAAAGTCTGATGAGTTGGTTGCGGCTTTTGCGAGACTTCTCCATTTCTCTCTATTGATGGCACTGCGTGTACATTCAATAAGGGAACACTTCAAGTAGACAATTTAATGTGGTTTGTGTGTGGTGTGTCTTGTGGGTGTTCGGCCGCGAGAACGTTGCCCGTTGCCGTTGAGAAAGTTTTTGAAGAAGAGTAGAACTCTTCTTTGTACCACCAAACGTTCCAAGAAGCTTTCATTGCGGATGATATGTCCAAACATCGAGAGGATTCGCATTTGCACAAACAAAATCTTCTTTTTTACCGAGAACCAGATCTTCTCTCCGGCTGATATTTTCTTTCTCTTCTACCCAAGGTACAAGTTGGATCATTCGTTTTTACCGCGGGCTGAGATGTATACTTATGTCAAAAAGGATACCTGCTCTCGTTGCCGGCCTTGATTTTAGCCTCTCGAAAGAATTAACTCTGTACGTCATGCGTCCAATATGGAATTCCAGTAAATGTTCGGATAAAGTAAAAATGAAACTCAAAAAGTCGGTATACAGTATTATGAGAGAGTTATAAACTCCTGGAATCCATGGCACAGTCACTAAAATTAGGGCAATTAAATTCGAATTAACGTCTGACGTTATACACCAAGTCCGTACGGAATCAAAATTAGAATTTACAGACCTTGTGCCGCATTGTACATATGGAATGTTAATCATAAACTTTGCTCAACTATGTCTTCGAAGATACGAATATTAGCACGTGTCTTCACAGCTATTATTGTTTAAAATATATTTAATACGACAACAATGACAAAAAAATAGATTTTGTTATTAGAACCAACATAATTCAATCTTAATGAAATAAGACCATCTTATTGAAATATGACCTAAATCCGGTTCGAACCACTTATTTTACTAGACAAAAGTAATCGAATAGATTTAAATTTTCCAGAGTGTTTTTTCATATAAGACATGTTTATGTTCATTTACGTACGGAGTGTATATTATTCTTGAAATAAAACAAATATCTGTAAAAAAAAAAAACATTAAAATCCATCTCACATTCCTACGAGAAATTAAATGGGTTTGTAATAACCAACATGTTAGAGCATATTTAGTTAGTAATATAATAGTTAACAAGCCAATATCAGATTCGCCGGGGACGTAAACTAACATGTACAAGTGAGATCACATTCATTACAAACTAGAACTATATCAGAGAACAACATAGTCAAGTTTAAAATTAGGATCAACGCTAGACACTCAATGGGAATGCCATTAATGATACTTAAATTGGAATTTCTGTTCATAGCGTCAGAGATACGATTCAAAACATTGCATTTATCTAGTAAATAGTTTTGGTTTAAAATTTACATACTTTTTACTAATTTATTTTGTGTGATTTATTAACGACAGAAAATCACGTACAAGGATTACGGGACGTTTACTAGTTAATAGGTAAATAATGTATGTATCAAAGGTCAAATTCAGGTAATTGTCAAAGCCATGATATTTTAATTTCCCTTGTGATTTTACAATTTCTCAGAATTTGATCTGTATTTCAAACCAATATCAGTTAAATTTTAATAGTATATGACATTATAAATAGCCCTTATCAAATCAAAGTGAGAAATTAGGCTTCCTGTATGATGAGTCAGCTCTTGGACAGCAGCATAAGATGCCATTGGATGCGGTCTAATTAGTGATAGTACTTTCAAAATTGAACAATAATGCTGATGATCATTATCGTCTTTATTAACTTGTCAAAATGATTCCTGAATATTTATTAAACATATTCGCTAAAATTGGAATAAATTGAAATTGGTCAGTGATATTATAATAATAATAATAATAATAATATCCTGGGACATTATTCACACAAGGCCATCTGATCCCAAACTAAGCAGAGCTTGTACTATGGAAACCAGACAACTGATATACTACATATACTACTTTTCTTTTGTAAATACATACTTATATAGATAATTACACCCAGACTCAGGACAAACAGATATGTTCATGCACACAAATGTCTGTCCTGGTTGGGAATCGAACCCACGACCTGCGGCGCGATAGGCAGGTATCTACCAACCACGCCAACCGGCCCGTATGTAGCCTTTTTCAATCGATGAATGAGTAAAGATAAACAAACCTATGATTTATGTATTCCATGCAATTAGCTAATAGCTCTGATATATTATGCAATGCAAAATATTCTTAATTAATATATATATATATATATATATATATATATATATATATATATATATATATATATATATTTATTTATAATACAACTATGTTCCTTTGAATACTTATATCCACTTTAATTATATTTTATAAGTTTTGATAACAACTTCGCCGACATTCAAGACGCCATTTTAATAAAAATCATAGATTATTCAAAATCTCGAACAATGGATCGCCTCAATTCAATGTCACAGTTTGTTTGTCTTTATTTATATAAATAATATTAAATAAGTGTTCTGTGGGTAAAACAATCCGATAGAATTTATTAAAGAAGAAAAGTAATACTCTTTTCCGATGCAAGCGTCCTTTTGCGATCCGATTATATAGTCGCAAAAATAGTTTATTTACCTCTGAGGTTATTATAGTTCAAATAACCTTTGAAAATATCCGTAGATTCGAAGAACTATGAAACAAAGAAGTTTTTATTTTTTAATATAATACGTTTTGGTGTTACAAACCAAGATTGTATTTTAATATTTTTGTATTGTTGTTGTTTTTTTTTCAAGACATTAAATCTTAAATAGTAATTAGGTTTCTTCTTATATATTGATAAAAATGTTCAAGCATGTTATCAGGTATTCGATTTCCCGTAGCTTAACACATTCGTCAGCAGTCATATACTCGTTAGTATATGTTAGATTGAAAACAAGAAGAGCAAATATATAAGTTTTAATAAAAAAAAAATAACATTGAACAAAGCTTTGAACTCGCACTTTCATATTATGTTCTGATCACAACAATCGAGTTCAAAGAACAATCGTTTTCTAAAGTAATCGTGTAAAAAAAATCATTGAAAGAATCTATAAATTGTTTTTATTAACGAAATTTAAGTATTGTAATAAAACGAACAGGAACCAACGATTCTTTTGTACTATCAAAGGTTAAACTTTGAGCACAAATTGTAGTATTCTGTACTTAGAATTAAAATCCTTTATTGCACAACGTAATAAATGAAGTGAGTACATTAAAAATATATTTTAAAAGCAAAGTCCATTAGTATTCACGCCCGGTGGAGAGCGTACATTAAATAACTTTAGTTACTTTGTTATACGTTGGTTTCCAATATACAGATAACTCGGTTTTCATACAGGAACAGAAATAAGGTTATATTGATAAAGTGTGACGCACAGCGCACACGATATTTTATTATTTTAACTCCACTTTTTATTATGTCAAGTTTTTGAGGGACTATAGTTTTAATATGATTAGCAATCGAATATCACTATATAGCTGTACATAACTAAAACTAGAGAAAATGTAAGATGATGAAGCTAATAAGTAAAAAGTATATATTAGTAAAAAAAGTAACAAAATTATTTATTTAAGGTTTCAAAATTCAAGCCAAGTTCAATATTATCTACTAATCATTAAGTACTATTTTAAAACACACAAAGTTAGTTCGTTAATATTTGTTTACCAAAGTACTGCATCTGAATTTTAAAAGACTTTTAGCATTCCATTTAAAGTCGCTATCCTGTCTTGCTAGCTTATTAGAAGCAACATTAAACTCGCAAACTTTAGACACCGCCGCAATTATAATAATAAATTAATCTGTTTGCCATTTACGTATTTTAGGCTGGCTTAAAAAGTTAAGTCTAACTACGAATTTATTTAAAACGCTTCAATAATTTCTAAGCATACATAATATTTAAAAGTACGAAAAAATGTGATAAAAATACTTACGTACGTACGTAACTTGCTAAATTTTATATGCATAACATTTTATATGCATGTACCATGAATTATTTGTCGTATTGTATATTGGAAATCAAACTAAGCTGAAAACGGAAAATCATTGCTGTCATCACAAAGAAAATTGAAAAGTCTTCTACTTGACTTCACTCTTAAGACCGTCATTGTACTCAGTGTCACTTGTTGAACTTCCAGGGCCTTAAAATGATCTCGGAAGAAGTCGAAGTATAACTTACTTGAGCAGTGCTCATAATTAATCTGTCGCCTCTTAGCGTTGTTATTTTGTTGCGAAAATGACCCTTACGACTCTTTATTCTCTAGTCTATGACTAGAAAAGTTTAGAAAAAGAAATGAATTTTTTGGCGAACGAATGCAATATAATATATATATATATAAACCTGCAACAGTTTTTTTTTTAACAAAACAGTTATTTAAAAAAATGTATTCAATTTCCGTCTTTTATTTGTCAGTAATAAAACAAAAAGGCATCTCTCATATAATAATAAAAATCAGAAATCTACTTTCCAAATAATTATTGTTGAATAGTAATTAAATGAAATATTTATAAAACTATTGAATAATACATATTTCTTACTAATATAATTAATAAGATTGTCTACTGTAACAAACCTATCTATAACAAATATCCAGCTCATTTATTACTTTTTACAATATTCTTTCCCGCCTTTTTAAAAGACTATGTTGCCAACTTAAAAACATTAAAAGACAGTAAAAACTTAACAGAAAATGTTACGTCATAATTATTTATAAATATATATATAATTATAACAAAATCAATGAAATATGGGAATTTTTCCTTGATCACTAATTGTAGGTAGTTTAGATAGGGGACTAATTAAGATGAAACGGAGATTTATCGTTTTTAAATTATATTATTCAGGTAAAAAGAGTAGAAATAATGCAACAAACCAGTTATAAAATATAGCAAGCAGAACTTTAATATTCTAAGTTAAATAAAAGTGACACTATTTTGAATTGATACCTGTCATCTTGCTGCTACGTCACAAAGGAGTTTCGAACACAAATCTTTTATTTAAATTTAGTCTCATAAATTCGAAATATACATATTATATTTTATTAATCTATATTTGTTTCTTTATATTTAAATATTCAGCTTAAATGGACTCGTACCTTTTGCTACAATTGGTTTAGCACCAAACTCAAATTTTATATTCGATAAATTAAATATATCTTGATATCCAAATTCGTTATTGAATAGTATTTCAGTGTTTTAATAATGACACATGTATTTTCAGAATATAAAAATAAGAGTATTAAAGTTTGGTAAGACTTTTTACAACATGTTCCTGTTTTTACGGCTTCTTTCACGAGAGACGTGTCTAATGCGGAAAGGTGATCGGTCGTTGACCTTCGTTGTCTGTTCAGTTACGAAATCTGTTATGTAATGACGTCCAGGGACATTTCTGTTCATGAAGCCCTTGCAGAAACTTTTGGTTTGGACACAGTGATATCCCGGACTCGATCTGCTAACTCAGCCATGTTATATTTTCACGCAGTGGAGACCTTGGGAATGGTATGCGGGATACTTACCCATTAAAACCATTGCGATCAAGTATTCGCGGCTCGGCGGAGCTCTACTTAGGGTGCGAAGTTACTACTCCTCCCCGCACTCCGCGCTACGTACGCTCTGCCGTACTATTACTTATTACTACCGTGAAATAGTGTGGGGGATGGGCTACGATAACGGTAGTGCTTACGGCAGCGCGCGGCCATCCCTGCGGCCTCCTCAGTACCGTGAAATAGGATATGAGAGGCTTCCACCTTACGGATTACGTTTTCCCTATCTTTTGAAACATACATTGTCAAAGGAAAGATGCTTAAGAAATTTAAATTGTTCACATCTTAAATAATTTATTTCTCTGTTGATGATATTATATTTGATTTGTAATTTCAATAGCACGATTTTTATTAGTAAGTGGTCATTCAAATTCATATGCATGAAAATAAAATAAAAAGTGTTATTTACTTTTTAGTAAGCTATGTGGCGAACCATATATATCATAATCACATTATATTATTATTTTCATCTTTTGACTACGTTACATTACCTACGTATGTTACTACTTCTACAGTTAATTGAATCCTGGGAAATTGGAAATAACTCTCGTTATTTGATAATTGATATACATTTTATTCTCACAGAGTTATTTAAAACTCGTGTGGATTCCAGAATGTTCTCTTAATTTTTTTGCAAGTTTCAGTAACTCTACATGATAGAAATAAGGATTCATTATCTGAAGATTTAAACTGGTCACAACGATAGCGCGATCTAACTTACTCCCAACGCCATCTAGTCTTCCTTAGGGAAACCAAACCCGAAAATATGTGCTTAGCGTAATAACCTATGAAATCTATCTATATTTATTATGATATAAATACGTGAATAAAACCTTTTTACGACAAACCCCGTGGACGGAAATTTTGCACAGTTAAAGTTAAGATGGAGAAGGAGAGCAGAAGGTAATTTTTATTATAATATGCATTAGAAATACCTTCTTTCTGAAAGTACCTGGCGTACCCAGCGTCCACTGCATGAAAAAAAGTAACAATCAATATGTGAATAGTATATATAGATGTATAAAGAAAGCCTAAAATACCAATTATTACAATAATACATGGTTAGAAGAGCGTGCTGTTAACATTAACGTGGTATTTAACTTCATAAAACTTTAAACTTAAGTTTGTCGTAAATACCACTCTCGTATACACAGGTCTTGCAACCGAGTCCAATTTCAGTGGTGAGAGGTAGGTGCGAGTGTGTTAAAACTTGTATCTCGAATTTTCGCCCGCTGTACGTCGCTGCTATCGCCTATCGAAATAATTTTACTTTAGCGCACAATAAAACAACTAGTGTTGTGCTTATTATATATGTATATTACAATGTGCTAATTATATAATAAACACATTTTTTAATACAACATTTTGAATTACAGTGTTATTGAGTGACCTGGAGTGACTGAGTGCATTACCCTTGTAAAGCGAGGGCGTCGGCCATATAAACATCATATAATTTTGGACAAATAGTTTAATTTTATCTTCCATGTACAATAATTTTTTGAATATCTGTATCCCGCACGAACCTATCGTCACGCCTCTGGCCGTTGGCGGCCGTAAATTGAACCGAACAGCGTCATTTAGTCGAGGTACCCCTACTACAGTTGTTGCAAGACCTGTGAATACGACTGTGGTAAATACGTGTTTCGCGGGCTCCTGTCAAAAGTTTTAAAATGGCGGAATAAAAATTGAAACGTTTTACTTTTCATTTAATGACAAAAAATTAATTGAGGTTAAGCTTCTTAAAAAAATATATTTTATTAAATAATAGGACTTTGTCAATAAAAAAAAAAAGAAATGTAAGTAACGTCAAAAGCCGGGACGATTAGATAGTGAGAAAAAAATACCTAACTATGTCAACAAATAATTCATTACAAAAACCGAAAATAATTAACAAAAAGACCAGATGAAAAGTTTTCTTTCACTCAGCAATGAATTCTATAAACAATATGTTTACCTTGTTTTAATGACCGTTAATGAAACGTAAATAAGTTGTGTTTTTATTTTTTGGCATTATAAGTAGGTTTCTGTCTTTAGTTTTTTTTTTATATATCATAGGATGGCGGACGTGCGTATGGGCCACCTCATGGTAAGTGGTAACCAACGCCCATAGACATTGGCATCGTAAGATATGTTAAGCGTCGCTTGCATCGCCAATGCGCCACCAACCTTGGGAACTAAGATGTTATGCCCCTTGTGCCTGTAACTACACTGGCTCACACACCCTTCAAATCGGAACACAACAATACCAAGTACTGCTGTTTTGCAGTAGAATATCTGATGAGTGGGTGGTACCTACCCAGATGAGCTTGCACAAAGCCCCTGCAACCAAGTTATGTTATCTTAGTCTTTTATGCATTAATATCCCTTCTTGAATTAATTAAATAGCATAGTAAATATACTTACTATTACATTCATGGACATCTATAATGTAAATTAAATTTGAATCTATGTCTTGTTATGGTCATTTTAGATGAGATTTCAGCGTGAATTACCGATGCCGGCTTACTACTGTAAATAGTAATTATTTATTTATACTTTATCAGGTACTAATGTATAAAGTACGATATATGAGCAGAAATAAGCAACCTGCCCATGGGATACCAAAGCTCACCTTAAAAGTTAGTTTTGTAACAGTAAATTATTCGACTGCCTCGGGGTCTCTGGAGACTCAAGAATAACACAAGAAGGTTGAGTTACACGGAAAATCGACCCTGTTTCAATGAGATCTTTGTTGATTTACCTCTACTGAAACAAAAAGGAAGCTATTGTGGGATTTTTGTTTAATTAAGCGACATCACTAAATTATATCGTTGCTTTCAACGAAAAATTTTTTAATTAAATTTCATAATTAAAAATAATACAACATTATTAAGTGTGTTATAAAGTTAAAATGCTTCTACTTCGGCTTGAAAACAGTTATTACAATTATTAATGAAACATAAAACAAAATAAATAATCTAGATAATATTTATAAATCGAACAATTTACTACGTGTCATGTGAACAAACCAACATAACCAAAAAAAATGTGGTACATATCACTATATAGTATAGTATATAGTATAGTGATATGTACATCTTTTGCAATGACACTAAAAACAGTTTCTTCTTTTGATATTTTGACTTTAATGAAGGTGGTGGTGAAAGTTAGTTTGGATGTACCACTTGTTTTGAAATTACAATAATTTAAATACGTATTTGTGCTCCTAGTTAAGAAACATATGTCAGGGTTCTTAAAAATACAACCCTAAAGGGGTGAAACAGGTCTTGCATATTTTGTATAGGAGTACCATTAGTTTTAAACACTTCATCCCTAAGGTTGCTGAAAAAGGGTTCAAGCGTTAATATGAAAATCTTATATCATGCTCATATTATTTGCTCGACTGCTTCGTTGGTCTAGTGGCTAGATATTAGGCTGCAGACCCGGTGGTCCTGGGTTCAATTCCCAGGTCGGGCCAATAAATAGTTATTGGGTTTTTCTGTCAGAAAATTCTCAGTAGCAGCCCGGAGTCTGGAAGTTGGAAGTGTGTACACTCCCGTGCCTCGGAAAGCACGTTAAGCCGTTGGTCCTGCGCCTGAACTCTTTCCGGTCGTGTCGGATTGCCGTCCCATCGAATTATGAGAGCTAAGGAAAAGAGAGTGCACCTGTGTTTGCGCACACACTTGTGCACTATAATATGTCCTGCGCAGTTGGCTATCTCTCTTGAGATTGGCCGCCGTGGCCGAAATCGATCTGGAGGACCTTATTTGCTCGAAACTTCATACACATACTTCTTGATGCAAATTATGAAATGTAAAATACATAACGTTCTAATATCACTCCCTGGGGCGGTGCAATAGGTTGGCCGAGTTAGTTTAAATTTAAACTCAACGCTCAATAGATGGCCTTGCATTGGCTCCATGAATCTGAATAGCATCGTTAAATAAAATATGATACATTTATAAAAAGGAATTATTGAATATTTCAACTTCATTATATTACATAGTATTCATGTGTACTGGAAATTTTGTGCCATCTACATACCTACGTATACTAATCGACCGGCCATCAGTTACTATTAACACAAAATTTAATTTGAACCGAATCGTTTGAGTCGTTCCCAAGATATACGGAACATATAAATATATATAAGAATTTCTCATTTAATATAATCAAATAAGATTTACAGATTAAAGTTTTCACACTAAGTAATTATATTATATTCTTGTACAACGCAACGCTAGCGCGATTCAGGGATCGTATGTGAAATTTTTATTTCACGAAGATATCATTCCGCCCACTTTGACAAATTATAATAAAACTAAGAACAACAAATTAAACAAATATGAAATATAAACAAAAATACACTAAAAACATTAGGATTCACCAAATTATTTACTTTGTAGATTCGATATATT
The DNA here is from genome assembly GCA_905220585.2 of Nymphalis polychloros. NCBI lineage: Eukaryota > Metazoa > Arthropoda > Insecta > Lepidoptera > Nymphalidae > Nymphalis > Nymphalis polychloros. Next base: position 12,053,392 of record HG992241.1, on the reverse strand, counting down.
TTTTTTTCTTAAAAAGGCTGGAGAAAATCATTTAGTTTTACTAATCAGGAACGTCACGAATATATAAGATTCTGTTGTGTGATTTTAAATTAAGGTATTTCTAATTAAAAAAAATAGTTGTAACATACTTCGTGTATTCATATTTACAAGGAAGACAAGCATTATTAAATATAACCATATTTTGTTATTAGTATTTAGTAAGAATGTTTTTTTTCTTTTAATACATTTTTTACCCACATTTTCTCATAATTTGCGAAGTAACTCACAGTTTCCAATTATATGAACATATAAAGAAACCTTTGAAATGCGAACTTTGTGGGCAATATACGTACAAAAAAAATTAACCCATAAATTTCCGCCAACAATAATTAATCAATTTTATTGGAATCATTGAATACCGGGTCAGCTGTCTGTTGAATATTACTCAAATATATTTTTTTAAATTGTGCCCTGTTGAAGATGTAATCTTACTCATCACACGGGGTTGACTTTTTAATTTAAAAACGTATTAAGGGATAAGTCACAGGAAGTATAACACACACGTCAAAGGTGAAGCGGAGCAGTAATGCTTTATTATTGTATAAAATAAAAATCTCACTCAGCTTTTATTAATTATAATAATTTCGTAATCCTGAAATGAAACTTTTTTAATAACTAATATAATATTATAATACATGCAATATTGCATGTTTTAGATTTACTTTTAAAAACGTTGTATTTTGATTAAATCATGTACATTTTATTTACAAACGCAATCGTATTTCTAAAACACATTGATAAACTAAAATTGGTTTTAAAAAAAGGTTTTTATTCTCATACCTTTTTTATTTCACATTGCAATAACCCAGTGAAGATTAATTGGATTGATATTACTATATTGGAAAATAAAAGTAACTCGATAGAAGCTCATGCCCAAATTTTTATTTTTTCATGTATTTAAAATATTTTACTAAAAACTCTTAGCTAACAACAAAATCTTAAATTAAATTAATGACAGAGATATGTGTTCTTTATTCTAGATTCAAATATCGTATTTCATTTGCCGTCAATTTGCTTAAAATAAGTTCAGAAGATAGAAGTGTATTTATTTCTTTTTGTGTTCAAAGCAAAGCGTAAGTTTCAATATTGTATTCATAATAATATTATAAAACCTTGTAATGAAATATATAGGTCTAGAAAGAATATATTTGAAATCGTAATAGACGTATCTTTCTTTGCTTTTATTATAAGACAAACTATTTAAAAAAAAAACTAACTGGAATATTATATTTCGTGTTTATTTTTTAGCATTCAAGATGGGTTGCATGTTGAGAAGCGATCCAATGACATTTTGCGACGTATATCTTCAACCTGAAACGGCGTTCGATATAGTAGCACATTTGGGTGAAATGAGTTGCGCTCAATTCGTGGATGTAAGTTAAATTTCTTTTATACATAATTACTACAAAATAACATAATTCTAACTAATATTATAAATGCGAATAGAGTTTGTTTGTTTGTCACGCATTCACGCCTAAATCACTAAATCGATTTTCATGGTTATTGCTCGCGTTTGAAACTGCAATATTTTGGTTAAAATCAAGAGTAATGTAAAGTGTTCGAATAAATGGGACAAACTCAGCTCATAAAAGATAATTATTATGCGATGGTTCATTTTTTATTTTCATCAGTAACCATAACAAAAATATCAACGCGTTTTTGCCCCTCTTAAGGAATGGTAGCCGTTTTTACCATATTATACTACCAGTACTATAAAAATATATTTCTTTTCATAAACGTTAATTACAAGAAATTGTATCATTTAACATCAAGTATTATGTAAATGGTATATTTATTTAGCGTTAATGCCTATTGCTTAATACAAACCTTTCTCATGTCACAAAAACATGTTAATTCTCAACATATTTTGTTCTACAGTAAAAAAGCTCTTTGTGGATGTGTGCGAGCAAATAAATGCCGTATATTCATAATTTCTACATTATAACGATTTAACAATGAAATTTAAAACATGGCCTGTCCTTTTGTATACGTCCATAATTACATAAAGAACTGACGACAAGTACTAAGTAGCAAACAGACACTTCGTTTCTTCACTGTTTAAAGCTCGCTTTACCAAAGAGTACTGTGAATACTGCAGATGCTATGGAGAGTTCTCGCTAAAAGCTATTATTATGTGGCATACAACTAATATATACACGCGTATGTTGTAGCAACGATCTCCCCATTTTACATCGGCAAGTACTGCGATATTGATGCTCTAAGCAATTCGATTTAGTTTTTTACAAAGAGCTTTGAAAGTACACGTTTAATAACCTTATCCCGTTATCGTATAAGTTCGAACCACTCGCAAAGGAAATCTTCTTAAAAGTGTAACCATTTTATGTATGAATGTCGCGTGGTGCACTATCAACCATTTTATTTGGGAGGCGACCAGCAAATGTGCTTTTAGATGTTAAATTGACACCTCCCCTGATAAAGCCTATCAATTAAAACTGATCCATGGGATCGATGTTATATCCGTTTCGCTTGTAATAACACTGACTCTTAAAACATGAACATAAAATACAAAGTTTTAATATTATAATTTGGTGGTAAGAATTACAAATGCATAGGCGGCACTGAACGGGACTGCATCGTTGAAGGCGTCACCAAAAATGTATTTTATGTACAATGTGTTTGGGTTGCCTGTAAGAGATCGCTTTTAGTGATAAGGCCGCCCTTGCCTTCAATTTTCTGTAATGAGCCATTTTATATGTACTGTTATTTTATATGATATTGAGTGCAATAAAGTTTTTTATCTATCTATCTATCTAATAGACTAACAGTATTTTACTGTTAGTTTTTAGATGTGTCGTTTTATTGCCAAGTATTGCAAGGTTTCTTGTAAATAAATAGAATTTAAATTACACAACGTATTAATTAAAAATAATGGATTTTATTAATGACTACAGCGAAGTAGTAGTAGTTATTAATAATTATGACAATTAACATGTAAAACTAAAATACATTTATAAAGGGAAATCGAGCTTTGATTGTTGTCGTATATAGATATAGATTGTTTTAATAGCTTTAATAGCTTTAATTTTGTGATACATTGTTATTCAGACATATAGTTACTTAAGTACTAATAAATTCAACATATGTAAGTACATCAAAACACTCACAATATTTAAAAAAAAATATATTTTATAAGTAAATACTGTAACGTATATAACGTTGCTTTGCGGCTGTTTAGTTAAACACTAATTTCTATATTTCTGTCATTATTGATTTGATAATCGAAAAAAGACGCAGCATTATTCAACTTATACGATTATTGGTATAGTTCCACATAATCATGATCATGAATGTTTTCCGCAAGAACCTGATGTCCTGCTAGCATAAAAAATAACAGAAATAACATAAAGAACATCGCAGAAAAAAAATTTAGGAGTTTTAAAATATTCTTTTCAACATTATTATTTCCTCTGTCATATTATATTATATTTTTATTGTTACTATTCTATTTAATTCTCAGAATGTTTATATCTATCGTTTTCCCCTGATTGGTCATTAATGTTTAGAATCATTTCAAAGATAACAATTTTTTGGGGTTTAAATCTTTTGACCTTCCTTCCCATTCCGATTAGTTATTTAATCATAATCCTTATTTTATAAATGCGAAAGTGACTTTGTTTATTACTGTGCAAATTAATATATACTTATTATTTCCCACCTAAAATTAAACTTTTTTTATATTGAGGTATTTTTTTTTACATTTATTTTATAATCTCATCATTCTAATTACTTTAGATGACACCGGATGTAAAACCATTTCAAAGAAACTATGTTTCTGAATTATGCCGATGCGTTGAAATGGAACGCAAGCTTCTTTATATGGAAGGAGAGATGTTAAGAGACAAGATTGATGTCATTGAATACAATAGTATAGCACCACAGGCGATACCACTTCACGAAATGGCCGGTCTAGAAGTAAGTAATACTCCACATATTATATTAATTTACTCACAATTATTTAGCAATAGAGGTTTACAGTAAAAGTTTATTGCATTTTCTCTTTTCGTAGAACATACTTGAAAAATGGGAAAACGATGTTTTGAGTATGTCAGAGAATCAGACAACTTTGTTAAGAAATTACTTAGAGCTGACTGAAATGAGTTACGTTTTAAACCACATTGGTCCGATGCTGGGCGAATCTGATATCACGGAGGAGTCAATATTTGGAAGGTATTTTAACAACGTAAACAATGTGATTTTATACAGAAGATACGATTATACAAATAGAACTTTGTCACACCCTCTCCATTATTGTATAAGTTAAATTATATTCATGACCTTTGTGAATGTGTTTGCTAAGTTTTCAAATGCATTGTCGAGATTGCTTTTTAATTCTAGGTCTGCTGGCGGTGACACGGGCTTACTTGGCCGGCTCTTTGTCATAACAGGCGTTGTTAAGCGTAGCCGAAGTTTCCCTTTTGAAATGATGCTCTGGAGAGTGTCTCACGGAAACATCTATTATAGGCGAGCGACGCAGGACGCTATTTTACAAGATCCGCAAACTGTAAGATGTTTAAATTTAAAAAAAAAATCCGCTAACAAACAACAATATATAGCATTTACAAGCAGTTTACTTTTAAACATTTATCAATCACTTTATTTAATAATTAGTTACATTTATTAAAATGTTTTATAGTTATATAAATACGTACTACAAAATATTTCGTTTTTTTAATTGAAATGCTTCTCATATGTTGTGAAAATCGTGTGTACTTTTGATCCTATTCTATTATGATTTTGGTATTTTATCAAAAAATCAAACGATTTTAAATATCTTACTTTATTATTCTGTAATAGCAACAATTACCTCGGATAAATACATATTAAATTTGAGGTGAGTTTGGTTTTTTGTATTTAAAGTTTAAGAGAAATTATTAAAGCAAATTCGTATGAGAAAACTAATGTGTGTACAGGGTCACATTCTATAAAGCAATTACACGATACCGCCATTGAAATTCAATTTTGCATAAATTGGACGCCTTGAGACATAACGCATTTATGTTATTAATAACTTTGTGTTGCTCAAAAGTAAAAAGGACCTTAAGCTATATTATATCTAATATATACGTACATCATAATGCACCAAGATACATATACGTGTATTTTTATTGAAAGTAAATATATTATTTTCGTTAAAGTTAAAAAACGACAATTATATTTTACATTTCTTGTCTTCGTTCTATTTTTTGTTTTAATTTACTGGCATCGCCAGGATTATCTAATGGCAGAGAGGTGTAAAGGAACCTGTTTCCACCCATGTCTATAGAAAATGAAAGAATAATCAACGCACAATATTAATAGAATTAGTATAAAGTAATAATTTGTTCCCGCCCGCGGCTTCGGCTGGGTTTGGGGTGGGGCTACCTCTGAAATGTGGTACCCCTGACAACGTAAAAGCAAATTTTCATGACGATGGCTTGAGGTGAAAGCGTAACAAACACACTTTTGCATTTTTTTAATTAGTTAAAATATTTCAGCTTACATATTTTGTAGGTCTGTTGTCATACATGCTTAAAGATACTTTTTCTTAAGAAATGTTTGAAACAATGCCTGAAAATATCGCCTTTACCTCATCGATTATTAATTTGTCAATAAGATATTTAATATTTTGGCTCATTGGTTTGAGGACTTTTAACTTTTGACTTAAATTACGGATTGGCTTATATGAAATTTTAACGACGAACTTTTAATTTTATTATAAATTTTTCGACGATCATTACGACCCTTTCATGCAAACGATACTGATTTTCCATTCCTGAAATAAAGCAACAGGGATGCCGTGCGAAACTTATCAAATGATCTAATTTCTAGTATATTGTGCATAGTCGAGTTTCTGGTATAATTATTTGATACTTGCAGGTGACATGTTGAGGATTTAGCTTTTCGGGGTAAATGTTTGTTTTTCATGGACATAAATATATATTGTATATTCAGTTTTGAAAATTAATACCTTTTACCCAGAAGCCATATATGTATATATATAAAAGCTATGTTTTTATCATAATTTAAATTTGTTAGAAATGACATCGTTTGTTTCACCAGGGACAGGATATTCGCAAGGTGGCATTTTTAGCAATCTGTCAAGGGGAACAGATTAGCGCTCGACTAGAAAAAGTCTGCAGTGGGTTTCATGTTAATCTATATTCTTGCCCACAAAATTTTAACGAGCGAATGGACATGATGGTACAGTTAGACTTGAGGATTGATGATTTGGAACGGGTTAGTAATTCTCATTCCTTAAGCATCGCATACAACAGTACAACAATACAGAAAGAAATTTAACTCCGACATAATAGTTGACTTAGAACGTAAGAAATTCTTAAATATTTACCAATATTTATAAAAACGATGTATTATAATCAGGACTTACTATTAACAAGATGTTATAATATTTACATACATATAAACTGCTTCCGGACTCTCAGAAGGCTTTTCCCACAACACCTATTTAAAAAGTCAGCGACGATTTTTATTAGAAGTGTAAATCTATTTTATTACGGTTTTAGTCTGTTGAAAAATTTATAAAATCTCATAGAACTATTATTCATCACCGTCCGTACCATCCGTCTATTATCAACTTGATAGTTTGTTTATTGATTCGCCCTTCATTCACGCAACGACAGATCGACTTGGCATTTAACATTTTATGGGACGCAAAGACTGACATACTTTTTGTACAGAAAAATGCATGAGAGCGAGGCCTGAGTAGATTGCGCCTTAAAATCAGTAACGATATTGATTTATTAGAATATTTGAAATTAAGACAGTCCAAACTGCCAGTGTACAATAGTGGCTTTACTTAAATTGTAACTTTAAACGAAGCAAAACGACTCTATTTATTTCTCGTCATATAGTTGAGGGGTTCACATTGAATTGATTTTTTATCATTACTAATTAGTTCAATAGAACTATAACGTATCAGGTGTTCAATGAAATGTTACAAAAATTTACTTTTTTTAGAGTCATGACTTCTTTTTATATATTTTTTTTCACAGACATGTTGTCCGTGACTTATGCACATGTATATTAATACTCTATTACGTAGTACGCTACATCCATTGGCATCTGTGTAAGGACACAACAGTTCTTCTGAGATAAGAAATTTTAAAGAATATAATAATATGCTAGTTTAAAAAGACTGTACATGAGATTGTGATTAATAGTCAAATATATTTTATTAAGTTTATAAATATTTAATTAATTTTATGTATAAATTGTTCGCACACTATGCCCGATCAATTCTCCAGGCTAACAACAATATGTTTTTACTATAGAGGTTGCCTGGAAGAGATCACTGTAAGTGATAAGGCCGCCTTTGCATACTATGTTATGTAAAACTTGTTCTTTGTATTTGTTATGTTTTCGTAGTGTGTGCAATAAAGAATAAATAAATAAATAAATAAATATATTTTTTCATACGTATACTTTTACTAAATATAATATATGATCGGAATATTCATCGGAAGTAAGGAAGCGAGTATTAACATTAAACTTAGGGCGCTCAACTAATATAAATTATAATTTCGTCGCTTCATTCAAAGAAACAATTACCCAGGTAGTCCAGGTAGACTGTAGCCTCTTTTTCTCTCTTCAGTTCTCTTTTATTTGTATAAACAGCTGATATATTATTCTTTACAACTGACACATGTCATTCATTCTTTTTACAAAGCGAGCCAACGTTCCTATCAAATTTCAATAATAATAACAAATATAATAAATAGTCAGTATAAGTCCATTTATCTACCGTTTGCCATCAGATCAAACCAATGACCCCCCACTGTCCTACACTCTTAAAGATCACACATGTTCATGTTCTTTTAGCGCTATCTGCAACTGTCTGACAATATCTAAGGTTTCTGAGTTTAAATATCTCGGTGTTTATATAGACCAAAAACTAAACTGGCATAAACATATCGAAGTACTCTCAGGCAGAACTCGCAAACTAATATACATCTTCAAAAAACTACGTAAATCTGCCGTTAAAGACACTCTTAAAATGGTGTACTTGGCACTATGCCAATCGGTTTTATCTTATTGCATACCGATCTGGGGAGGATCTGCTAGTAGTGATGTCATTCGATTGGAGCGTGCGCAGAGGCCAGTCCTAAAGGTCATGCTTTGCCGACCCAGAAGGTATTCTACAAAACTTCTATATGCGGAGGTTGAAGTTCTTACAGTTAGACAGCTTTTTGTTTTTCATACCATGCTTCGAAAACACTCAAATAGACCCCTCTCTCAACCTACTGGCCGACTTAAATACAAGATATTTCCTTTAGAGTCGCATAAAACCTCATTTACAAATAGACAGTACGATGGCAAGAGCTCAAAATTGTGTAACAATATAAATAAGAGACTTGACATATTTCCAGTAAACAGGCACACATGCAAATCTTTCTTAAAAATACTTCTCCTTAAATTGGATTATCGTAATACAGAGGACCTTATAATGGAATAACGCATTTAATGTTCACAAAACACACGGTTAGACTTCCACACATGTATATACGAAAACACGGATCTGCATACATACACACACGCGCGCACGCGCACGCGCACGCATAAGCACACACACACGCACACGCACACGAACACGCACACGCACACGCACACACACAGACACACAGCCAGACACATCTATTTCACTTGATTACTTATTATTTTGGTTTTTCTTTTCTTAATTTCTTTAACAATCTATATTGCTAATTTTATTAAGATTAAAGTATTCGTCACTGTTATGTAATGTTTACCCATTTTGCGAGGGCACTGGCTTCTGATATACTGGTACTCTCCTAGTTCAGAAGTCAGAGTTTTATAAGTTTTGTGTTGTTCCTAAAACCTATGGTATATGTAAAAATGTTAAAACTATGTTTTTTATAAGAGGCAATAAAGATTTTTATATATATTTTTTTATTATTATATTTTTTTCTTGTAATAATAAAACAGGTGAAGATTGTGAACAGGTGAAATGACCTATCAATCAGAAGTAATTTTTGTATTTTCAGGTTATGAGCAAATCAAAATACTATCGATGTAAAGCACTCCGAGCTGTTAGTAAGCAATGGGAAACGTGGATGGTTCAAATAAAAAAATCTAAAGCAATCTACCATACAATGAATATGTTCACATTGGATATAACAAGAAAATGTCTTATTGGTCAGTGTTGGGTGCCAGATCTGGACCTGCCACAAGTCGAAGACGTTTTAGCACGTGTTTCGGTAGTTAACTTTACGCTACGTAACTTTCATAATACTTTAAAGAAGATGTACTTGAAACAATAAATGACATGTTAATAAAAAATAATAATATCGATTTACGCAAGATATCTTGGTCGAATGTATTATTTGGTAATTACAAGGTTTTTTCAATAAATATGTTTTAGGTGAGAGCTGGGACGAATGTTGAGTCATTTTTATTAAAATCAGACGACGCTGACGAACCACCTACATTTCATCGCACTAATAAATTCACAAAAGGTTTTCAAGCCCTTATTAACGCTTACGGTGACTCGTCATACAGGGAATTGAATCCAGGTATATATGTATATGTCTAAATGTATATATATATATATATGTACATTTAGACAATTAGTGTACTACATATATATATATATATATATATATATATATATATAATATGTAGTACACTAATTGCCTGTTAAAGTTGTTCTGCTGGACAAAGGTCACTCAGGATTCAATTACGCAGCTTCACTGCATGGATACTCTCGTGGATATACATATGTTATGATATTATTCGATACGTACACGCTGTGACATCTCCTATTCGTAGCCAATAGTAAACGTCATTAAAATAGAGATAGCAACCAGTGATTGAAGTATGCAAGAAAACTGCTGATACTGCATTTAACTGAGCCGTTTCATAATAGCATTGAAAATATGTATGTCATCGGTACATCTTATTTTCCTTTGATTGAAGAAATTAAGCGCACATACGTCTGCTCACTTTTATTCGATAGTAGTGCATATTATATGGCTGGGCACTATTCTTCATTGGAGTCCAAATCGTTAAATAATACATATAATTGATAAACTAGTTTTGGGATAGACTTAAACGTTGCATCGCCATGGTAATCATCAGGTAGATATTTCAGATAGATGGTAGATTTTCAGGCAGATAGGTCAGATATTTTATCGTGTGAAGTTTATGTGAAGGAAATGATTATCCCTTACCCCATGTCCAAGAATTACTACCTATTTGCTAGTGCTTCCGATATTCTAATACTTAGTGTTCACCGTTATGCTTGCCAGTTTTTACAAGAAAGGAAGACAGAACTTAGTGTACCTGTATGAGATGGTTATCGCTAATTATTGAGTTATTGTATCTCTATAGATAGACTAAAGCGATCTTGAGCCAGTGGCGTAGACTTTGCCGGGGGTGGAAATTCACAGGTGAAGGTTAGAAAAAAAAAATTAAGTAAAAAACAAGTTAATTTCACTTTTCAGGTTAGTCTTATTCAATAAAAGTACCCTTTTTACCATGCCCCAATTTTTTTTAAAATAAATTACAAAATTAAGAGGGCGGCAAATTTGGAATCCGCCCGGGTTCTAGTGACCTAAGCTACGCCACTGTCTTGAGCTTTAAGGGATATTCTAGTTAATTGATGGCTATTACGTATCATAGTATCAATGCACTTACAAAAAGTTTATTAATTTATAGACAAATTCGAATGCTTGATTCATTTTTAAAGTCCGTGCTTGTTGAATAGTATATTATTTTAATACTTACTTTAATCTAAACAAATATGTAAGAAAATGCTAGAATATTACTTTCGTTCGAAACCAAATATATTTTCAAGGCTACCCTCAATACATTTATGCGATTAGTTCATTGTTTACATGTAGCTTACTAAGACCATTAACACAAATTAAACATTTGTATAATCCGTGTGCGATCAGGTTTGGATCCGACCATTTGGGTTAGAGACACGCGTGGTTTGCACGGTAGCGGTAGCGTCAGCAAAATTTACTTTTTTTGTTACAAATTTTATTAGTGTGGATTTTTGCTCGTGATTTACTACTGCGTTATTTTAGAGACATATAGTTGTACAATGATTGATTGATTATAATCATAAGATTATTATTAGGTCCTTACATATGAAATTAGCGTTTTGTCGTACTGATGACCACTTTCATCTGAAATATCTTCTCTTTGGTTAAGAATTCCAAATTCAAATTTGTAAATTCATTTAGCTGATACATTTGAGTTTTGAAAACAGTCATTCATTTGTTTTTTTCCTCATTATTTTTTTCTTTGACGTCGCTTATTACCGCACAATGGAAAACATGAAATATCGGTATATTTACGAGTACGATCTTCTACCGTGGCACCAGTGCTGCCGAAACAGCTCGAAGGATTGATGAAGTGTACGGCGCTGGTGTCGCAAAAGAAAGCACGGTACATTTTTGGTTTCAACGTTTTCGTTCTGGAAATTTTGACCTTCAGACCCGTGGACGGCCGGAGACCAAAGTGGAAAATGAAGAATTAAAGGCTATTGTGTAAGCGGATCCATCACAAAGCATTTCAGAGATAGCTGCAGGCTTCGGGATAAGTGATAAAACTTTATTAATCCACTTGAAGCAAATCGGGAAAGTCAAAAAAAATTGAACGATGGGTACCTCATGAATTGAGTGAATCGAACTTGCAAATACGCGTCGACTGCTGAGTTACTTTGCTCAACAGACACAATAATGAAGGGATTTTAAATTGAATCATTACTTGTGATGAAAAGATACTGTACGATAATCGGAAGCGCTCGTCGCAATGGCTGAAGCCTGGAGACCCAGCCAAAACCTGCCCTAAACGAAAATTGACTCAGAAAAAGTTACTTGTGAGTGTTTGGTGGACTAGTGCCGGTGTCGTTTACTACAGCTTTTTAAAATCTGGCCATACGATTACGGCAGGTATCTATTGTCAGCAACTGCAAATCATGAAGGAAGAACTAGCTGCTAAACAACCGAGATTGGTCAATCGCTTTAGGCCACTGCTACTTCACGACAACGCAAGACCACACACTGCACAACAAACAACCACTAAGTTAGATGAGCTACAATTGGAATGTCTGTGACATCCACCGTACTCCTCGGACCTTGCTCCAACAGATTACCATTTTTTCTGGAATTTGGACAACTTCTTAGAAGGAAAAAAAATCAACTCCGATGCGGCACACACACACACACACACTCACACACAAGCCGTTTTTGAGTTATAAGAAGACAGACAGACAGACAAAAATAAAAAAATTGTATAATGTGAATCACTGCATCATAAAACGATTATTTATCACAAAATTAGGAAGGATTAAGCAGGAAGAGGTAATGTTTTGAAAATTCAATCACACAAAACAATACCTGCAGTTGATCATTCATTCATACAAACACATATCTACAAAGGATATAATATGCTAAATCTAGTCTTATTACCCTTTTGACATTGACAGTTAAATAATTATTTTTTAGAAATTATTTGCTATCGATCCTTCACTCGAGGACTAACAATTTTTATATATTTGGTGATTTGGACAGATTGTATAATGTGATGTGTTGTGTAACACACAAATACTTTTTAATTGTTTTTTCTTTAGAATTTTCTAGTTGTAATTATTGTTGTTTCGATTTTGAATTACGTGTTAGAAGCATGTTCGGAGTCCAATAACATTGAAAGAGCACGAGGTTTCGTAATTTTCCTGAGCAATACATTGACATATAATTTTATACCGTAGAATGTATACTTGTTTAATGATTAAATTATCCACAAATACAAGATTTACGAACGAAAGAATAATTCCATTCGATAAAACATGTGGGTCTTTGTTTGAGATTTACGGCTTCATGATCCGCGAACTATGGAAATGGGTTGGAACATTGTCAGAGTATATCGAAAATGATAATTATAATCGAGCGGAGAAAATATTGTCTTAATAATAACTAAACTCTGACAAAGCCAAAAGCGGGACGTCGTTTTAGCGATTTACGTGAATTTAGGTACATAATTATGTCTGTTAATGATTCGCTGGCAAAAATAGATAGTTTCAATGTTCGATGAAAATTTGCCAACGCTACCGCTACCGGGCGGAACGCACGTGTGACAGTTCCAAAAGGCCATATCTTATTTAGATTGCGCGCGAAATAGGGAATGACAAATTAATCATACCCAATGCTGATGATTACAGAACATAAAAATCAATGTTTAACTAAATGTACGCTAAACAACGTTTATAATAAGACTTTATTGATAATAATACGCAATTTGACGTTTTTGAATTATTCCCTTATGCAAGCGTACTATCCGTAAGCAGGTTAGATATCCGGAGTAGGATTCTTACAATGCAGTTTGATTCGCGTCTTAGTACGCTGCGTACATAGTGAGACCGTGTCAATGAAGACGCTATCCCTTTGATTTAATCGATAAGCCATAGGCAGTTTACTCGTACCTTTTTTTGCCCTGGACGATGCAGCCCTGTGTAATATTATATGTATATATAAGAATAATCAACATTTTGAAGCGGTGATAATGTTGATATTATCAAAAACATTTTTCGCTTTCGTGGCTAAACCACTAAAGCGATTTAGCTCATTTTTTTTATAAAATACGCTTGGTCCCCAAGGAAGGACATAGGCTTTGTATACCTAATAAGCTAAGGGCCAAAACAAGTGTTTAATAAAAAATTGGAATGGTCAAACATTTTGTTCATTTTTTTAAATTGTGTTTTATCTCTCAATTAATCATATCTTTATAGACGTGTGGTGCGTGATATTGTGTTATAACTCATACATATATAATATATAAATATTATCTTATTTGTAATAGATCGACCATCATGCGTCTGAAATTAGAAACCAAAGTTGCGTCCGTCGTTTGAATTATATATTATACTGAAAAATCGTCTGAAGATGGTTTCTCAAAGAAAAGTGGCATTGTAATTTAAATGAATATACTTGATCGTATCCTAATAATATATAATAATTATCGAATAACAATGAAAATCACATTTTTTTTAAATACAGCCAATAAAACGTCTACATATATAGCTTACCGGTGAAATGTAATATTCCGGCACGATTTAACGTAAGCTCAAATAGGAACGCAACAAGTTTATGAGTGGGATTGTGAACTTTCGTGCTTCTGCCACGTTTAGACGGACGGCTTATGATATCATGCCCACTTCAAATATGTTCCGCAAACTATATTTTTTTAAGTTCTATTTGTGGAAAAATGTTTTTGATTTTCCCTTGTTTTTATAAATAACGAACGCTATTCATGGAATGACTTTCCTTTACAGGTCTTTATACTATAATAACTTTTCCATTTCTTTTCGCTCTGATGTTTGGTGACGTGTGTCACGGTATTATATTACTGGCATTTGCGGGTTGGATGGTTTCGGTTGAAAAGGAAAACATGGAAAAAACGTCGAAAAATGAGATTTGGAATATTTTTTTCGGAGGTATTATTTTAAGTAAAATTATTATATTATTTAAATAAAAAAAAAACAAGGTAAACGACTTTAGGTTATAGATATAATATAGATCATATTTTAGCTATAAAAACACATCACTATGACGCTTCGCTTTCGAGGTGATCCTTTAATAAATACTTGATTTTATTTGTAGATTTTAATTAACGCGTGCACTTTATATTTTAAATGACAAAATAATATAATAATGCCATGGAAATAAGTAATACCGCTTTAATGTTAACACAAATATTATAATCCTATAAACAGCTTTTGTAGAGACGGCAGCATAGGCGCCCTTCAAATCGTTACATTTTTTGTTAATTTTTGATTTGATTATTTTATAGGAACTAGAAGAATCTATTTAATCATCCTCACATCGATACTCTTAAACTCATTATTAGTTACTTGCCTATTGTTTATTAAATTAACCTATACATCTAAATCATTAATGAATTGTTATAATATAGAACATCTTGTGACGTGATAACGTCTTATAAATCGATGAACGCCGGCACCACGCACGAAAAAGCATAACTCATTGTCACGTTCCGCCTGAGCCGAGCGTGCAAGCGAGAGCGCGGTACAAGCGTTCGGATTGTGACACATCTATCTCTTCTTCTATCGGCCGATGCGTCCGAGTATTCATCAATGTTTTCTTATGACGTTATCACGTAAAATTATCGTCCGTAAACCGACTTTACAGACAACCATTTATGTTTCTTATTAAATTAACCTATACAGCTAAATGATTAAGGAGCGGATATTAATTTGTGCCCGGGGCGCCAAATCTTTAAATACATTATGGGTTTTTATACCAGAAGTGTAAATTAGTGGATTAACTTTCCATAGTTTTGTCAGTTAATGTTTTATCACTTTTATTTTGTGATTTATCGGTCTGGCTTCTAAATCACAGCTGAAATAATTATTAAAATTTTAAACCGATATGTGGCTAGTTAATGAAATTTCATACAAATATAATTAGGCTGTTGGGTGATATTATTGAACCATTAATAGTTGTTAAAGCAAAATACCTTTTTCGATACGTTTAGTCTACCGCACCGTATGGTAGGTTAATTTCAAATGAATCGAATAATTAAATTAAAAGAAATATTGAAATTAATATTTTAATTATTAATGACTTAATGTTAAGTTAGATATGGTTTTGAATTTATGGTATTTTTTCATGTTAATTTAGCTATTAAAACATAATTTGTAATTGATTTATTTATTTATATCTGCATATAATAATTTATAATCTTGTTTGAGATTATTTCTAACAAATACATAGAAATGTTATTTTCTTTATTTACTTCGTTAAGCTTTATGTTTCACGGTAATTGTAATCACAAAATCATTTATTTAATTCACAGGTCGATATGTAATTCTGATGATGGGTCTCTTTACGCTCTACACTGGATTTCTGTACAATGTATTCTTTTCTAAATCGATTGTACTCGTGCAACCGTATTGGATGAATACATACGACTTGAAAACTGTTGAAAGTAGTCAATATATTACTTTAAATCCTGTTTTTGAAACGCGCGCGCCTTATATATTTGGCGTGGATCCGGTTTGGGCGGTAAATACTTTACTTTTTATTGTGTTTTCACCGATTTGAATATATATTTTTTCATTTACAATTATGGACACCCTAGATAAATACCTATCTATACCTATTTGTATGATAGTCATTGATGATGTCTTATCTAACAACAGTGACTTAAGTAAGTTGACAAGTGCATTCCAGCTAATTTATTATGATGTTCAGATATCGTAGTATGATTTTAATACTAAAAATTCGATTCGAGTTTGAAACAAATTCAAATCTATTACGCCGATAGAGGGTAATTATAATCCGTTTTGTAAATTTTTATTTAAGAAACCTCATTCTAAACAGAAATACCTAATGTATTATTGAATTTTATGTAGAATAATCAGTTGACGCTCATTAAATTTGTCCACAGCTGGCTAAAAATAAAATCATGTACCTGAATTCGCTGAAAATGAAAATGTCAATTATAATTGGCATCGTTCACATGATGTTCGGATTGTTTTTAAGTCTTTTCAATCATACGTAAGTTATTAAGCAACATATAATAATAATTAAAGCTTGATGAGCTATTTTTATACGTAAGATCATTTTTATAAATATTATACCTCCGTTTACTTAATATTGAGAACACGTATTATTGAGCAGGGGATAAAACAGTGATTTCTCGTAATGTCCTCATAAATTGAAATTCAAATGAAGAAGAAATATCATTGTTTAATCAATAACTCCTTAAACAACATTACTATGATTAATTATTTAAAGTTACGACTATACAGATACAGACTATGTATGCTATACTATGTCCGGATTTATTTTGGTTAAAACTAGGATCGGAGTAAAAATACTTTCACTTTCGCGTATCAATTTTATGTAATTTGAAATATATATTAAAAACATAATCATCAATCTCTTGTTCTTGAAACATTTATTTGCGGTCCTAGTGTGTAAGTAAGTATGATGCATGAAAAAGGATTTCACAGACCGGTCGCCTGTTAACCCTCCTGGGCAATGAGGACTATACTACTATAGACTTCTAGTGGATTGGTTTGCCGCACAACATACGGGTTTATGCACTTAGTTAATTTACCGATTGACGTATAGTTAATGGGTCTTATAGTTTTAAAAGCTAGATATTATAGTTAGACGAATAAAACATTTACAAATTGTACACATAAAGGTTACGTACATAATTATAAACTTTTGTAGCGTCCGCACGCACAATTTTCTCCTACTACCTTACCATGAATTATTTCAAGCTTAAAGCAAAAGTTACCTGTTTATAATTATTATGAGCATAATAATTGTAAGTGATTTTGGATGATAAACATATAGAATATAATTAATTAGATATCATTTTGCAGATATTTTAAAAAGTATTATGCAATTTATTTGCAATTCATACCGCAAGTTCTATTTCTGGCTTGCCTTTTCATGTGGCTCGTCATACTGATTTACATGAAATGGTTTATGTTCAGTGGAAAATACGGTGAATATAAATATAATATATAATACGGTACATAAAACATATAACTATCAAAAATTAATTTAATATAAAGTCACAGTCTTGAAAGATACAATAGGAAATATAATTTATAAACGATAATTTTTGCGCTTTTTTCAGTCGAACTAAAAAGAGGAGCTGGTTGTGCTCCTTTGATTCTTATTTTGTTCATCGATATGGTATTGTTATCTACTTCAAAGCCCGTAGAGGACGATTGTGACGCTTACATGTTCAAAAATCAAGAACAACTTCAGCGACTCCTAGTTTTAATAGGGGTTATTTGCGTCCCTATAATATTATTCGGAACGCCGGTTTATCTCCACAAAATCTATAAAAAGAAAAAGGAAGAGGCGTTGGTAATGTCGAATATTTATCCTTGAGTCTTTTTTAACCAATCATCCCAAGCGATTTTTGTATATGTTAAATATGACAAATTAGGTTTCGGTTATCATTTTTTTTTTAAATATAAAAACGTTTTAAGAATATACCTATTTAAATGTTAATAATACATTTTGTTACAGAAACGAATCAGTCAATTTCGTAGATATCAACGACGTGATTCCGATAATAAACGGGCGGAAGAAAAGATACTAAAGGATGTGGCCAAATACTCGACATCCTTCAGTGAACTGATGATCCACCAAGCTGTACACACTATAGAATTCGTACTGAGTACTATATCTCACACAGCTTCTTATCTTCGTCTGTGGGCGCTGTCACTCGCTCATGAACGTAACGAATTTGTTTATTGTTTAAATCTCAGTAGAAATCCGCGGGGCTGCATTCCAATAATAATACTTACCGACATAAATATAATTCATATTCCATTTTCATTAAAATAAAATAATTATTGCGGGTTTGTAATTAAATTAATTTACAAAAATAGCCCAATAGTAAGAATATTCAGTAAAATACAATAACAATTTTAAAATTGTTAAAATGTTTCTTTAGCAAAAATGACTGAAAATGATAATTTGTGGGTAAGTACTGGTAGAGCTTTGTGCAAGCTCGTCTGGGTAGGTATCACCCATTCATCAGATATTCTACCACAAAACAGCAGTACTTGTTATTATTGTGTTTCTGGTTTGAAAAGAGAGTGATTCAGTGTTATTACAGGCACAATGGATATAACATCTTAGTTCCCAGGCTGGTGGCGCATTGGCGATGTAAGCGACGGTTAATATTTCTTACAATAGCAATGGGCGTAGGTGATCACTTACCATCAGGTGGCTCATAAGCTCGTCCGCCTACCTATTCAATATATAAAAAGTTAAATTGGATTCGATTTGAATATAGAAAATACTTTTGCAATAAATATCATTATAGGCAAGGATAAATAAAAATAACAAAAAACAAATATAATCCTATTTTTACAATAATAAAATGATTCTTTCCTTTAAACTATTAAGAAAACCTTATCAATATTCAACGATACAAACTACTCGCTTTCTGGACAACCAATTAGGCTAAGCGACAGTACATACCTATATATCGCACAACGAAGTAATCATTTTGGTATCTTATGAAAAGAAACACTTAAATCATACCCTGTGATGTGTGACTTTAAGCATGACGTCACCGTCATGCTTTATTAAGTGTAAATTATATTTTTGTATAGTGTTTACACAAAATTGTCGATATAAATCTTGCTCATAGAATTTTTAATTTTAATTTAATCAGTGGTTTATTTTAAGTAAAGTTTGACGACGTCAAAGATTTCATAAACGAAAGAAAACAAACCTTTTGTCTCCGTTTTCATTCCAGTATGGTTTCAAATCATTGTATATATTTTTAAACTCGAGGGATTGACGCACTTAAAATTTAATAATTCGTTACGAGGTGAAATTCTTGACCGTATATTTCGTCAAGTTGTTACAGTCTGCTTAAGTAGAGCTTAATAGATCCGAGGCGTAGCCCGGTTTGCATCAGAATTAGTGTACAATGTTGTCACTTTGTCATCAGCGTTAAAACACAAACAGGATTCAGTATCTATTTGGTACTCTTTAGTACCTTTGTTTAAATGTTTGGAACCTATTTTATTATCATTGAAATTATATGTTAAAAATGGCCAGTCATTCTGATGTCCAGATGGCCGACCGTTTATAATTTTCGGATAACGACTCTGTATTGTGCATTTGGCTTTGCACATTCATTTTAGCACTTATTTGGTAACCTATATATGATTTTTTATTAGATCACTAACTCAAAAAATAAAGATTATAGTAGCAAAATCAAAAAACATACATGACGCTAATAATTAAAAAAA
Organism: Nymphalis polychloros; assembly: GCA_905220585.2. NCBI lineage: Eukaryota > Metazoa > Arthropoda > Insecta > Lepidoptera > Nymphalidae > Nymphalis > Nymphalis polychloros. The sequence goes on along the minus strand of HG992241.1, from coordinate 12,033,546 downwards.
TTAATAGTATATTGTTATATTATTAATATTTGTTCTATAGTTTTATAATAATATTAATGATTTCAGAACTATCGGAAATGTTATGGGTGATGATATTTGCAAAACTTGGTCTTCGGGATACATCACTAGCCGGAGGACCGAAGATTTTTATAATATTTGCCATATGGGCTATATTCAGTCTTTCGATCTTAGTTGTTATGGAGGGATTATCCGCATTTCTCCATACATTGCGATTACACTGGTAATACACGAATGAATATATTTATTGTGAAATTATAAACTATATAAGTATAAATAAGAAACCATCAATTTTTTCCACATTTTGAACTATTAGTTTATTAGTTATATACTTTGCTTAGCGATTGTAAAGGGGGGAGGGGGGGGGGTCGGCGGTTACAAGCAAGTGTTCCTGCATTCATGCGATGATAAATATGAATGTTTATACATGAAACGTTAAACAATTAAAAATGTATTGCAGGGTTGAATTTATGAGCAAATTTTATACCGGTGCCGGTTATCCATTTAAGCCATTCAGCTTTAAAGCTATACTCTCTGGGGAGGGTAAGGAAGACAAGTCTGAAGCTATGTGCAAAAAGAAGGCAACAGCTAATTTGTAAAAAAAAATCCGTCAATTTATTTCAGCTACTGATTTTTTGTTTCATACTAATTTTCCTAGCTTAAGCTAAACGTAGAAGTAAATATTATGTTGTATCCTTAATAATGTCGCTAGTTCTTATGTAAACAATATTCTTATTGTTACCAATATATATTAGAGAAAATACAAAATGTAGCGACCTATATTACCGATTGTCTCTTAACGAATTAAGTTCTTAAATATTTTGGGCCCTTGTGTGTCCAGTTGTTGATCCTTAAAAAGTGTCGTGTGTTATTCTGCCGTCCTAAAGAAAAAACGCGCATCTAACACTTTTCAAAATTGAGTTTTTCCCATTTATATATAATCAGTAAGAAAGACTCATCTGCCTCAATATTTTTTATATTATTCTAAGCCTTATACAAACTGAGTTAGCAGTGCATAAATAAAACGTATTTGCAAATAATTGCATTACTTGATAGCATTGTAATGCTTAATGTGCGGGGTGGAGTGGGGTGCGTGGTAGAAAGACTTCGCAGTCAGTTGCGCCCAGGCAGGCGGCAAGGATACGTGGAAAAAATACTATATGGCATGAACTTCTGGCCGTAAAATGGGTGATATTGCAAGCTACTTCCGAGCTTTCTCTAGCCAAAAGAGACTTAAGCTAAACTAACCGTTTCTTAAATATAGAAACCGTACATAAGTATATTGTTATGTAACTTGTGATACAGTCTCACTCGAGTCGATCACTAATAGCTAGTAGAGAAAGTAGTATATTATACTGTAACAAATGAGAATGAAAAATATGTTTAAATACAAGGTACATTATTTATTTATAACCATATTATTCCAATAAATAATTTGTGTTTCTACTAAATGCGTTTATATTTACATTTTCAGTGAATGATATATATAGGAAGTCAATATTTGGGTAGATAATATTGAATATTATAATTAAATAATATTTAATATTCAATTTTGGTAGCGGCCTATTTGTCCCTCAGTCTATTAATATAATTTTGATATATGAATAGACTGAGATTCAGTAGCTATTTTAGGTAGTACCTTTGTCTAAATTTACCTTAGGTGTACCTAAGGTGTTATCAATGATATTTTATTTTGAAAATCTCCAGTCAGTCTAAGTGTGAGATAAGGATTAATATCATGACACCAATATCGCCACTATTCGATTCCACCCGTACTTGAACTTAAAAATTTAAATAAAAACTGTTATTGTGGCCTAACTATAAAAGTTAGGCATATACCATCGCGGACGTTTTTGTGAGCAATCATGAGTACTGTTAATATATAGAACACTATATATCGTTAATAGTTTTCGCGCTCGCAAAATAATGACTTTTATAGGCAACATTTTGATAGCCTGGGTTACATTGTTCAATTTTAGATAGGTATCTATAACTTTTTGAAAATATAATTTAGCCTGTTTCTCGGTAAGGGTGTAGCTTTCTAATGGCGAAAGAATTTTTAAAATCGGTCGAGTAGTTTTTATATTAAATTGTAACTAACAAACAAACAATCAAATCTTTCCTCTTCATAATATTTCATCACATCAAAATGTGTTTTTAATGAGTTAAGTTTAACTCAGTATAGTTATACTGTAAAATAAATCTAATCAATTATATTATACATGTAAAAAGAAGCTGATTTGTTAACAGGGCACGCAATTTGAAGACTCGAAAACGGCTTAATTGCATCGTTTTTTGATGTATAAGTATTAGTCACTCATCACCACGATAATATAAAATTCCATCGTGTGAATAAGGTGTACCAATTATGACGCTGAAATCATTAAATTACAAGACATCTTATACCATTATGTAAATATCGAAAAATATTTGTAACTGTGTAATGAAATATTACTTACATTACACGGAAAACAATGCTGTGCTGTCGTGGAACATTTCCTTGTTTGTTTTGTTAATGTATAATATAGGTAAATATATATTTTTTTAATTCTTAATACATTTATCATACATATCTTAGAGATACCATCATTGCGTATTAGTTATAGGCCAATTTCCCGCTCATTTCCCCCCTCAATGCTACCACAAAAACAAGTGTACAAGAACGACACACATTTAAAAACTTTTTACACACACATTAAAATAAGAAAACACAAATACATCCTCTAATAGAACAAATACATGTAATGGTTGGGGAAATCTCCTGTCGACTACAGTCATTTAACGCACACAGGTACAATTAGGGACAGCTAGGGAATCATAATATTAACGATATTTTGTTTTTTTGCTTTTATTAAAATATAAAATCATACAATTATACATATAATCAAAATATTAAAAGAAATATTTAATAAAACTTAATGAAACGTGACAAAGGAAATAATTAATAGGTCGATCAAATAAATATTTTGATAATATTTGATGCTTCGATAATTTTAGAGGCACGTTTTTGCCAAATGCAGTCTAATGTTATTTTCTATAACACATTAATTGAATTATAATATCTGTTTAATGGTTATTAATAAAATTGATAAAAATCAATGGATTTAAATGACAATCTAAACCCCAGCAAATGACGAACGACTTTAAGAAATTAACATAAGGAATGTAGACATAATAATAAATGTATCGATAAAATTTGGGTATACTCCATTAGCCATCACTACGCTTAGGACATCGGGGCGTTAAATCGCCCACCAAAACATCTATGGTCTCATTAACTACATGCAGATAATTCATGTTCTTGGTTATTGTCGTATTGCGTTACATTGATAATAAATCCTCGGGTATATTTGAGTGAGCCGAGGTGGATATATATTAATTAAAATAAAATTTAATAGGAATTTAATAGGAAGGAAATAAAATACCATTTTTTTTTACAACAACACATCAAAACAACGAACAATTCCAAATTATAGTCTTACGTAAAAAACAATTAATAAAAAAATAAGATTTTTTTTTTTGCTTTTTTACATTTTGATTGAGATAAAATCACCCATGAGAAAGCACTACCAAATGGCCATCGTCATTTATTTTAATGTAAAAAAACACGAGTTATTAAAGTCAAGCCACCAAGTCAGTCAAGCAAGACACCGCGTGCAATATATTCGCATTTTCACCGTGCTACAAATGAGCAGTCGTGGCCTAGCGGCTACAGCGCCTGAAGGAAACTAGCGTCCGAGCGCGAACGTGCGTTCAATTGAGGTGGTTATATTCGTACTGGACTAAAGCATGTCTCAGTATAAATATGGCATCTCATTTTATTTTATATTCATATTTTTTACGTTTGATATGATAATAAATATTACATTTAACATTACTTATTATATTAATTACAAATCAATGATTTAGCTATTTTTCTTGTCACTGAATGAATCACACGTAGTGATTTTTAATTAGGTTCAATATGAGTGTTATATAAAAAAAATTATCTGCATGCTTAAAAAAAGATAATTCGATTAACAAACGTGGAATATTTACCGTCAAAACGGCAAGTCTTGTATATGTAGGTACACGATATTTAATACGTATTTCACTAAGGTATTTTAATGAAGTTGTTTCTGACTCAATTATAACTAACCGAATATAATGAGTGTGAGGTAATCAAATATTTCTAAGCTTGTAGAAGTAGGTGCTAGTTCATCCTGATAAAATAGTATAAAGGTATAATTATTTAAGATACAGATATTATATTAATTGATTTAGTGCTGTGTTCTTCTATATGATACTAAAACGTTGGAAGTTTTTAATTTGACAATCAATAATTAAGCGAGAAAATATATATATTGTTAGAGGGAAGAGACCGCTAACAATATTCTATGCGATTTCCTAAAATGTCTGCTAAATTATGCGTTATACATTCCACAAATTATATACCTAATTTAAATATTTTTGTTAAGAAAACATGTGGATAATTTGTAGACTTCAATGAATTCCTAGATATGGACGTAGAATAAAGATAATCGGATAAAGATTTTTGACACTAAGCCCGAGTCAGCCAGCTTCTACTTCATAGATTCATGTTCACGTATAATCGATAGATCACAGAAGCATTATCAGGCCATAACTCTACTCTCGTCTCAACCCTATTAGGCAAGCTAGACTGCATTAAAATACTAAAAATTAATTTCTGACCTGTTGACGTGATAACTTCTTATAAATCGATGAACGCTGGCAGCATACACGAAAAAGCATGCCTCATTGTTACATTCCGCCTGAGTCGAGCGTGCAAGCGAGAGCGCGGAACAAGCGATAGAGAGGCGCGATCGGCCTAAGCGTTCGACTTGTGACGCATCTATCTCTCTTCCACTCCATCGGCCGATGCGTCCGAGTATTCATCAATGTTTTCTTATAGCGTTAACACGGACGGTAAAATTATCGTCCGTAAACCGACTTTATTTAACTTAATTTGTAATCTAGAGAGACAAAGAGAGTCGTATATATTATAGAATGTAATATCATTTTTGCTACTAGTGGAGGAAAGCCATTAAATGTATAGGAATTGTGATATTCTTTTTAATTTTTGATATATTACTAAACATTACAAATAAATTATAGCCAATGTTTAACCTAAAACAACATTACAAATAAATTATACCCTATGTTTACACTAAAATGATATGAACCTTTAGTTTTTGCCTAAAACCGAAAAAAAAAACAACAATCAAACAAACTTTATAATATTAGCACGATTAGGAGACGGTAGATGTTGTCCTGCATGTGTATAAACTAATTGTTAAACGGTAAATAAGTGGATAAGTAATAATATCCTGGGACATTATTCACACACGGTCATCTGATTCCAAACTAAGCAGAGCTTATGCTCTGGAAACCAGACAACTGATATACTACATGTATTCGTTTTCTTTTGTAAATATATACTTATATATATAATTACACCCAGACTCAGGACAAACATGTTCATGGATACAAATATCTGTCCTGCGTGGGAATCAAACCCAAGACCTGCAGCGCGAAAGGCACGCCAACCGGCTCGTCAGTATAAGTTATTATAAAACTTTTTCCATGAAACAAATACATATTTTATTATATACTAACTGTTATGGCTATCGTAAAAGGTATCTATTTTTAAATTTACCTTTGACGATGAATAATTTTTATAGCATTAGAAGATCACTACATTTTTCACCAGCTGAACGTCTTTGATGATATTATAAAAACTTATATTCCAACAGCTTAAAACTGAAGGAGAAACTATAAAGCTTATCATAGAGTGAAGACACTAGACGGAAACTGAACTGTCGAGCTTAATAGGATTATTAGCTTTTGCGTAAAACCAGGAAAAAGACAAAACTCAAATTTAAAATTGTGGATTGAAATATTATAATATGTATGTATTTGAATGTTCTAATCTTTTAATATTTTTTCAATAAAATTATACAAAATTATTAACAGCTATTTTAACTGACCTTAAAATAATATTTAGGTCATAGTTATAATTAATTGACGCGTAATTGTTTGTGATGTACTAGTAGTACATAAAGTATTGGGGTACGCTCTATATAGATCTTATATTTGAAACTCTAATATTATGTATGCATAAAGCGTTCAATTACGAATTATTGCGAATCGCTTCACGAGCCAGTTTTGTAAAACGGAAGTATTCAAGTTTAAATTATTGAAAAAGAATATTTAAATAAAAAAAATAATCTAGTGGTGTAATTAACACACATGATTATAATAACATTTAAATTCTACTATCACTTGTATACAATAAAAATATTTATTTTGATTTATTGAAGCCAAAAGCACAGAGGTTAGAACATGTCAATGTTAACCGAAGATTTTGGCAGAGTTGTGTTTAAAAATATTTGTGCTCAGCGGTGAAGGAAAACATAATGATGGATGCTTGTGTCTGATGAGTTACTGTCACATGTGTATCTAAGATAACCTACCACTGCACCAACTCGCATTGAAGCAGCGTGTCCTCAAGAGAGAGAGAGAGAGACCACTTGAACAATGCCTGTATCTCTATTAATGTATTAATAATATTTTAATTGTAGTAATTACCTATTATAACGTCTACAATTACCTATTATAACGTCTCGCATTATTTATGTTTGAAGTAAACACCCGGTAATCCATTACCATCTAAACAATGGAATCATTCTTTTGTATTCTACCCAGAAAAATCTGTTAAGCAGATTGTTTGCACGAAACCCTTTCTTTTAATTTTAATTCTCTTTTTATAAAAATCAAAAACTTATTCTAAGTTAAAATTTAAAAATAAAACCGTGTTTTTCTGAGTGTAAATATTACTCCGGAGCTCTCAAGAATGAAGGAGTCTAGGATATTCGATTTTAAAAATTTATCAAAGTTGACAGTTCAAATGGTAACGTAAACGTTTTTTAATAATGACAAAAGTGCCAAAAGCGGTTCCGCACACGTTCGTCCATTGGACGTAGGATGCGGGCACGTGGACTGGAGGTTTTATAAGTCAAAAATCAACGAGAAACCACCCGTGACAGGTCACGTGTATTAAACTGAACGTCAGAGAACTTGATTGAACAAAAATAATTTTTGAGGTAAAGTTTTTAATTAAAACAAAAACAATGAGAATCATAACAAACAATAGCTAACAAAATAACAAACGAGTCATATTTTGCAACAATACTTTTCTTTTGACATTTAATTATTTTGTTCCTCATCGCTCGACTCTGATACAGCCGGTGTGACTGTCACGTTTCGTCTGCTAAATATCTTTTCGCTCGGCAAGTATATGCCAAACCGGTCCTGGATAAACATGTTAATATTTAAAAAAAAAAAACTTTAAAGGAACTTCCTTAAATATATTATTTGTGAGGAAAGCATATTAATCATAATTATATTCATTATTTTTAATTATTGTCGAAAATTAATAATACAAAATATGATTCATATATTTTATTTAAAACAAAACGTTCGTGTACTTCTGTTATGCGATGTGATGTACATACATATATTTATGGTATATTTCTAGAAAAATAGAACCTTCAAACCTTCGGATATCTGTTGTATTTAAACTGCGGATGACACACGCAAGGGCGAAGCGGTGGTATTTTGTAACTCTCGTGGGACGAGATCTCGCTGCTTTTAGGGGTTGGAGGCGTCTCGTAACCTATAATTACAAATTAACTTAAAAATATTAGTATATAAAACTTTTTTATATACTAATTCATAAAACAGAATGTCAACAGAAACTATTTTACTTATTTCATGGTTTTTTGGAGCTTTATCTTTTTGTCATTGAGAGTTTCAATGATTACTATAGTTTATTGAAAACAAATTCAAATACCTTATTACGAACAATATTCTCAACCGTTAATGTTATCAACTATGTACCTCCGCATAAATTAAAATCGATCCCTTGCTTAGCTGCCGCTTTTCAAAATAAAGCAACCGAGAGTCCCTGCCCTGACTATTGGTGCTCTTTTTTAGTCTTTTCGAGAGTGAATAATAATTCTTTTTGCGCAATTACGTAAATCCATCGGTACGAGCTTTCGCAAATATGCTGTAAGCGCTACACCCTCAACAACATCCTAAAGGCATTATTACATTCAACAGGGCATTCAACACCCTTTGTGTATAGGACTAAAGCTGCAGACTCCATGCAAATAATAGGACTTAAATTATGTTATTTTAACATCCAGCCCTATGTCGTCGGAGCAAACATCTATCGCACGTACATTTGACCACCAATATTTTGACATTCTCTTTGATGTTTAGATCATTAATATAATATTTTTTGTAGCGTATCTCTTATTTTTTTCTTCTAAAGTAAGAACGACTAATAACAATAAATAATATATGATAAGAGTAACAGTTATAAGCAGTTAAAACATCTGTGGACTTTTCCAAAGTAAATCAGTAATGAAAATGAAATTTAAACGACAACACTGAAAACTTATAAAACAAAATTATTTTTTAAATATGTATTATTTATTAATTTATTCGCTTTTGAACACTTTCAAGCTTTCGCAGTATAATCCATCCATTTTATATATTTTACTACACTTCTAACCGCGATCAACCTTCTATAATATTTCACCCAACGTTTGATTGATATAATATTATATAAAATGGATAATTGTTAACTGGTTATTTGTAGATATTACCATAAGTATGTTTTCACATAAACTTAAGGCCTTACTCTAACTTTGTTCATATATAATATGAGGTATGAAAGAAAAGACAGCATTTTTAACACTAATTAACATTTATGGGTAAGTAATTCACAAATAGCAGCAAATTATATTTATTACCTTTAAAATTATTTAGACGTCTCAACGTTCTTTTCATTTTCTTCCTCATTCGTTTCTCCCAAGCTATTGCAGCGACTGAAAGCAAATACGAGACTCATTAATTCAATTGTAAATGATTATACGAGAAAAATAAAACAGATAAAAAAAAATATTTTTAATAAACAATAACAATTAAATGAAATTTTATTTATTTATTTCTCAACACAAAGGAAATGTAAAAGTAATTTTAATATTAATCAGTAATATTAAAACCTTTTAATAATGTTCACGTTCCTTTGTGAGAGATTGGTATCCATATAAAGGTGGGATATTTTCAAAATACATATGTATATTACATTTATATTTATATTATATATAAGTGTAAAAATGAATCTTAGCTTGAAAGATAAAACTTTGCGTCATAAACGTTTTACTCAAACGAACATAAATTTGAGATGCTCAATTGCTATGCGTATATCACGCTGCTCCACAGGTAGAAAAGCAATTCTTCAATTATTATAGTAATTTTTTTTAACACAATTTTTTTTATGCATATTTTCGTATCTTTAACAGCACAGGACAAAAAAGGTCGGTAAACTTATCTACTACCATAGTTTTGCCAATGTTCGCCGTTCGTATTGCTGAATAAGATAACGAAAAACGATTGACTAGCTTGTCTGTTTTCAATTGACAGCCCTTCAAAAAAGTATTCTACTCATTTTCTTAAGATTTCTTATAAATTCAAAGAAATTGACGAGACAGGTATCGAGGTCTTTGATATGATTATTGAATACGATCTATTAAAATAATAATAATTAAATAATCATGACATTTGAAAATAAATATTTTTTAAATAATAACGACTACCTTTGTTACACATAAAAAAAAAAGAAAAAAAAGATTTAAACTAACAGTATTTAAAAATAGAATGCAATGTTTTGCATGACACAGGCAATCACACAGAAATACGTTTAAACATATAAATAATATAAAATTATATAATAAATAATAATAATGTAAATTAGCATAAACACAATATAAGCAATATACTAAGCATTTTGTTACTGCTTTATTTACCAAAGGGCATAATTTAGTATAAAGTGGCGTATGTGGGCTACGAGGGCAATATTTTTTTTAATATGATACCACTAGCACGCCTCGTATTATGCGTTTACAATTCAAACGATAAAATATCATTACCATTTATCAAAAAGTGATTTTGTTATTTTTTATATAATACAAATATTTTTAGTATTATTTTTAAATGACACAAGCAATATTCTTATTCTTTATTAGCGGAAAATCGTATAAGAGATCCTACTGTGTGCATGAAATGGTCTTTAATGATCTCATTATTATAAAGCTAAATAAACATCGTGGAGAGCAATAAATAATAGATTATTATATAATACACAAATTGTTGTTTTCAATAAAAAATTACAATTATTCCATAGGTGTATAGAGACATAAAAATGAACACACGAATCCACGAAGTTTTATAATAACTTCAAAAAAATAAGTAGTTGCTGACGTTCAATTTCCGTACCAATCTGAGCATCAACTTCAGAGTCACCTTGAGTATAAATGTAAAGTCTGAACTCTTAATTAGACTTCCAATTTCACGGCTTAGTCTCATTACTCGTCACTTTCTGTACGATATTATAAATACCGCTAGATCTTATAACATCATTTTAAAAAAGTACGTTTTATTTATGACTCAATCTTTGTCAAATATCTCTCACGTCTTTAACTAATTAGAAAATTTATTTGATGAAAAAATATATGTTTTTTTTTTATTATATAGGTAGGCGGACGGGCGTATGCGCCTGATGGTAAGTCACCAATGCCCATAGACAATGGTATTGTTAGAAATGTTAACTATCGCTTGCATCGCTAATGCGCCACCAACCTTGGGAATTAAGATGTTATGTCCCTTGTGCCTGTAATTACACTGGCTCACACACCCTTCAAACCGGAACACAACAATACAAAGTACTGTTGTTTTGCGGTAGAATGTCTCTAGAATGATGAGTTGGTGGTACCTACCCAGGCGAGTTTACACAAACCGCAGCCTCGCTGAGTTCGAGACGTATCTCGGCTCGGTCAGAGCTGCGGTGGCCAGGCAGTCGCCGAAGCCTACCTTGGTTCTCGGCGACTTAAACGCGAAGTCGCGTGCCTGGGGCAACCCCGCTACGGATCCGCGAGGGAGGGCCGTCCAAGTCTGGGCGCTACTCTCCAGCCTGTCCCTACTTAATAAGGGGCAGGTTCACACCTGCGTGCGCCACAACGGGGGGTCCGTGGTGGACGTTTCGTTCGCCACCCTGGTGGTAGCATGTAGAGTGTCGAACTGGAGAGTAGAGGAAGAGGTGGAGACTCTGTCGGATCACCGCTATATCCGATTCGAGATCTCCACCACTCGCAGGCCGGCGGAACCCCAGAGGGTGCCGACCACGCTGCCGAGGTGGTCTCTTGGCCTTCAACAGTCTCCCATTCGAGACGATCAGGGAGGCACTCCGATACCATGGGGTGCCGACCTATCTGAGGAGACTGTTGGAGGCGTACCTCCAGGACCGAGAGGTTGTCTGGGCGGGGGGCGACGGCAGGTTGGTCCGGCGTCGGGTTGGCTGCGGCGTTCCACAGGGGTCGGTTCTCGGCCCAATTCTGTGGAACGTCGGCTTCGACTGGCTCCTGAGAGCCCCCGTCCTTCCCGGTATGGGGGTGTTGTGCTATGCGGACAACACCCTCATCACCGCGACGGGGCGGAACTTTCGGGAGGCGGCCCGCCTGGCCGAGGTCGGAACGACCCTGACCGTGGACCGGATGGAGATGCTGGGCTTGAGGGTCTCCATATCCAAAACGGAGGCCCTCCTCTTCCACGGTCCACGGAGGGGCCCCCCACGAGGGGCGAGTATCACCACGGGACGGTGATCGAGGTACGGGCTCAGATGAAGTATCTGGGCCTGATCCTGGAGGGGCGTTGGAGCTTCGGGCAGCATTTCGTGCAGCTCGGCCCGAAGCTCGTCAATGCCGCCGCCGCCTTAGGCCGCCTCCTACCCAACGTGGGAGGACCGGGATCGCTATGCCGGCTCCTCTATGCCGGCGTAGTGAGGTCGATGGCACTGTACGGTGCCCCGATTTGGGTGGACGCACTCACCGCTTCCAACCGGGCCCTTCTGCGAAAACCGCAGAGGGTCATAGCAGTGAGGGCGATAAGGGGTTATCGTACGGTGTCGTGGACAGCGGCGACCCTCCTCGCGGGCGAGCCGCCCTGGGAGCTCCAGGCGGAAGTGCTCGCGGAGGTGTACCGCTTCCGGGCCGAGGCGAGGGAACGCGGCGACCGTCCAGGGCCGGCGGAAGTCGGGCGGATCAGGGCTCTAGCCCAGCAAGCCCTGATCGCCCGATGGGAGGAGGACCTCAGGTCCTCCACGGCGGGCCTGGCGACAGTGGAGGCGGTACGTCCCCACTTGAGTCGCTGGGTCCGAAGGAAACGAGGCACGCTCTCGTTCAGGCTGACGCAGGTGCTTACCGGACACGGCTGCTTCGGTAAGTACCTGCACGAGATAGCGCGGCGGGAGGTGTCACCCTCCTGCCACGAGTGTGGTGCGCCATTCGACACGGCGCATCACACCCTGACGGAGTGTGCCGCGTGGGGGCCCCAGAGGCATTCCCTGGCGGCGGTTGTTGGCGGAGACCTCTCCTTGCCGAGCATCATCAACGCGATGCTCGGAAGCGAGGGGTGCTGGTCAGAGATGGTCTCCTTCTGCGAAAGTGTGATGTCGCAGAAGGAGGCCGCGGAGCGGGAGCGAGAGGTAGATCCGCTGCGGACCCGCTCCGCCGCAGAAGACTGGGGAGAAGAAAGCGGCGCTTTGCGCACCTTCTCCCCCCGCCACAATAGGCGCAGCCGGGACTAGGGGGGTTCCCAGTACCCTGGGATTCCTCCCTAGTGAATGGAGGCCCGCATAGGCGGGCCGGCCGTCGGAGCGTCACGGTAGCATGCGCAAGCGATCCCGTGGCGCTCCCGTTAAGACGGGAAGGGTACCGCTGGGTATTTAGTGGGTATTCCGATGACCGGGGCACACTCGGTGCCTTGGACATATGGCGAGCCCCACATACCCCCCCCACCCGTGGGGGGAAACGCGTAATGCGATTCCCAGCGTCAAAAAAAAAAAAAAAGGCGAGTTTACACAAAGCCCTACCACCGAGGAAATAAAATTGAAAAGGAAATAATTTAAAGATAGATAAAATTTTGTAAGATATTAACATTTTTACTATAAAAATACAAATATTTACTATAAAAACAATATCCTCACATATTTATATGCATGTACATATTTACACTAACGGTATTTTGGCGACAATTTCCTGGTAATTTATAACTTTTCTCTAGACCTCCATTTTCTCTATTTACTGGCGGTAATTCCTGTTACCTCATCGACTCCGTCTACCACCATGCATTTTCTTTATTCGATTCGACATCATAATTTTTCTAATATTTAATATATCCATAATAAATTGCCTATTGTCATATCAAATTGCCTTAGAAGTTATTATTGGAACTGTCGAAGTTTTTTATAAGATTTTTGTAAATAACCATAATGAGATTTACAAATTAAATAAAAAATAACAAAAATAATATATAAAATCATTCATCACGTCAGGCTCTCTAGAAGTAATCAAATTTTAATAAGTATTCAAATTTTAATGTAATCATCTTAATCATGATAGAATCTTGAAGTTAGATTAATATTTCAGTATTTTTAGAAAATAATATCTATTGTAGATTGAGTAAAAGTAAGGGTTGTGATGCTAATCATTTCAAAATTCAAGGAAAAATCTTGATATCGTGGGTTACATAGCAATGAATATCACGATTTTTTCTATAAAACGCATAATTTGACGTACACTGCGATAGCAAATAATAATATCTAAAATAATTTATAACACGTTTATGTATATAGTACTCATTATTACAAAAAGGTCCGCGAGCTATATGTGTAATTATAATATTTAAGCCTCAATTTAAGTGTTGAGACTAAACTATACTTTTTGCTTAAGTTAATTAATCGAGACTTAAGGGTTAAATTGAAGCTTACATAGAATATATTGTATAATGTAATAGAATAATTAATGGGAATCCCATTCAAAGATTAATCCACAAAATAATGAAGATATTCGTTTCAAGCAACTATCCTTTATATAAATCTATAGAATTAGATAATTGTGACTGACACTGACTTAGGTTATATGCATTGTGGAATGTAGAGGAAAAACTACAATTGTAATCATTGGACGCGATGACATCATCCATGACTAGTGATGTTGAGTAAATATTTACCGATAAATCAACAACGTAAACAAACAATAATAGCTACTCGTAATAGTTAAAATAATATTATGAGCACTCAAAGTTCATTTGATTAAACAAAACGGTACGTGTACTTATAACGTTATATCAAAAAAAATGATTCCTTACCAATACGTTCCTTTTCCAAGATATTGAAGTCAAACTTCTCGTAAGCATTATTAAAGAGTTCTACAATATCCTTTTTTATGTCTGTCACTGGTATTTCCATTGCATTTTCTACTGCTTTCGAAAGTTCAATATATGCCGTATCATAGTTCAGAGCTTCGTCATCGACACGAAGAAAAATTGCCTTGTCCACTGTATTTGAAACTAAATTCATAAATGCCTCGGATAAAGTCGGTTCTGGCGTAGGTATCGGTTCTGTAGAATTTAATAAGATTATGTTATAAAGATTAAATTTTTTAAATTCGTAAATGGATAATTTTTAAAAAGACATATTCAACCATACCCGGAGTTGCTAATGTGGTGTCTGACGTCATGTCTGAAAGAAAAGAGGATGATTCCGTGTTAATGGTCGAAACAGAAGGGGTACGCCCTTTCGGAGGTTCCGGTTGATAAAACGCTGTTATGATATTCCTTATATCATCACTCAGATCAATATCATTGTACGGCGGCTGATTCAATAAATGCTGTAACGAAATATGATATAAGTCGAAGACTAATCATTTTTCATAAATCCGTGAAACCTTTTAAATTTATCAGCTCAACGTGATCGTAAAGGTGTGTCTAGATTAAAGACAACTGGAAGTCAAGCCGTATTGAGACGTTTGACTCGTTGACTGATGTCAAATTTGAAATTATAGAGACAATCAACAAACAGGTTTTTGGATGAATTTAAGTATTTGTATAAAATCATAATAATTACATTACAAATTTTTTATCGGTAAATCCTTTATGAAAATATACAATACACTATGTCAGATGGCGTGCGCCTAGTGCGATTTATTTTTTATTTATTCAATGGCGTTGACGTTTTCTCCGATTTGTATCGATCATTGTCACTAGATGGTTCTGTTTTAATTTCCATACAAATCTGAATAAACGTCAACGCTGTAGAATAGAAAAAAACTCGCTCTAGACACACATATTATTGGCTAAGATTTACAAGACAGACAGTTAATGGCAACGACTAGTCTCGCGACGCGTGTCTGATTAACACACTCTAAAAATACCAGCTGAGTGCGTTTTAATAAAATTCTATGAATAAATTATTGAGTATTTCAATAATAAATGAGATTTAAATAATAATGGATCAAAGGTAGGAATCATTGGTAATTAAATCTATGGACCGGAGTAGTAATTGGATATTGCATTGCTCAGGTACTAATTAGAAAAAAAATATTACCTGTTTTTCCTTCGTACGCGACTGTAGACTTATCCCTTCCATTTCGCTCGTGAGTTCTTCGGCAGGTCTTAAAAAATGCTCAGCGGCTTCCTTAAGTATTCCCTTTCTTTTATTTTTTTGCACCATTTTACCAATAAATACCTCAAGCATAGCGAGTACCTATAATTGTATATTAAACAAATACAATGCATAATAACATCGTGTTAAAATATTTTAAGTACAATATATATGTATATATTGAATCACGTAGGCCGCTAAATATATTTTGCTGGTTCTTCTTAGGTCAGCTCTTTACCGAACCGGTAATAATTTTTAAGGTGCCAACCAATAAATAAGTGTAATCATTCTATATTGAAGGACTTCTAGATTTAAGGGACTTGAGTGTTTTTTTTTATTGCAGATTAATATTTAATTTATTTATTATACACATAAAATTAATTAATAAACAACCAGTCCCAATTCTTTATATAAAAGATTGATTATCACTACGAAGAACTTTAACCATAACAATGATCCGATACTAAATGGCGAATATACAAATCTCAGAGTATTTGGTGAAGCATGTTTCTTCACGTTACTTAGCTTCACCGCTGAGCTCGAGATGAATGGTTAATATAAATCTAGAAATACATATAACTCTTACGAGTAATCGGCGAGCCGGTTGGCGTGGTTGGTAGGTATCTCTCAACTCTACAGGTTGTGGGTTCGATTCCCACCCAGGACAGACATTTGTGTGCATGAACATGTCTGTTTATTCTGAGTCTGGGTGTAATTATCTATATAAGTATGTATTTACTAAAGAAAAGTAGTATATCTAGTATATCAATTGTCTGGTTTCCATAGTACAAGCTCTGCTTAGTTTGGGATGGACCATGTGTGAATAATGTCCCAGAATATTATTATGTCCCAGGATATTACTATACTAGTATATATAAGATAATGTTACACATAAGGGATAATTTCAGTCTACGATTAGGATATCAGATGAATACGATATAACCTCAGGATGTCGTAGCAAGTAATCGTCTTGTTCTATTTGTAAAGTCAGGCCAAATCTTTTAGTACATGCCGCCTGATATGGAGTCAAAGCATCTTCATCTCGAGTTAAGAAACCGTCCGCGGGCAAGTCATCCGGAGGCACGCCTTTCATTAACTTCTTTAAAGACATCCTTAAATCTCAAGTTCTTACACTGTATCTGCAAAAATATATAAGCAGATTTCTAAGTTAAATTCAAAGTAATTGTATAGGCGCCCTTGTAAAATGTTTTATAGTAATGTCATACTAATTATGTCACTTTTGAGTGATGTTACGTAATTTTTATAACTCGTTACAACTATTACAATCCTGGCTTCTAATTCCCTAAGATATAAAATATAGTATCAAGATATTTTTACTTTATACATTTAATCGAAAAACAAATGGAATTTATTTGGTACGCTTTCACGTCTTTATTATTTAACCGGTCGTCATGAAACTTTGCATATACGTTGTCTGGGGTTCAAAAAAGTTCATTAACCTCATCTCCTGACACGCGTTTGGAAGCGTGTTCCTAAGACTTTCTTGTAAAATTTGAAGATATCTGAAATGTCCATAGAATAATAACGCTATAATAATAATAATAATAATAATAGTGTTATTATTCTATGGAATTGTCATTAAAACTATATATGTCACAAGCGTAAAAAGGTATCAGTTCCACGGTCGTATACACAGGTCTGGCAACTGAGTCCAATTTCAGTGGTGAGAGATGAGGTGCGAGTGCGTAACAACTGCTAATACGCAATACTATCCGCTTGAGGTACTACATCCCTGCTATCGAAGCTGATATGTTTCTCTCCCAAGTATTGTGTTATTTAATCATTGTTATATCGTTTTGTTGAGTTTTGCGGATTTTTTTTATTTTTGTTTTGTTATTTAACTGTTTTGTTTGGATTTGAAAAAATGTTCGGGATAATTATTACGCGAATTGTCATGCCTCTGGCGGCCGTAAATTGAACTTAACAGCATCAGTATGTCAACGTACCCCATACTGAAGTTGCAAGACCTGTGTATACGACCGTGATCAGTTCTATAAATAACAAGATTCCAAGTTTAAATCAATTTAAAAGATGATTAAATTACGCGTGATAAGAAACAATATAGAAGCATGACTCGTGGTAAGATTAGTATTATTAAATATCCTCGCACGAAACTGATTGGCTTTAAAATCATTCGTTTGCAGTCATTAATATTTTACCTAAAAACTGTATAATACATACTATTATACTATAATATAAACTTAAAATATATTTTTTTTCTTTTGCAATTTGAACTTAAAAGACATCACAGTATCTAAAGCAAAAATAAAACTCATTTTGTCCACCAGATTCCTCAATATAATATCAACATTCCTGGCCTTACCTTACGTAAACAAAAATGTGGTATTGTATCAATAACGTACAACAAAGAATAATATTTCAGGTATTTTATTAAAATGAAATAACGTAAACATATTTTTTAATAATTTCGTTTATATTAAATCCATAAAAATATGAGACTTTAAAATGCATGTATCACTAATGTCCTTTGTGATTTATGTATCGTTATCTGTAATCATTTCATGCATTTCGTCCCCTTGTATAAATAAAAAGGGTAGTAAAACTGTGGGTGACTTACCGTTCAAATTTACCCCAACGGGATTTGAGAAAAGTAACGATATGCTATGGCATTAAATTAATTTGCTCAGTAAATAAAAATGCTGTACAAACTTTGTTTTTTTTTTAATATTCTTTCAGGGCGCATACGAACGCTTATTGAGCGTAAACTATTCTGCTAATGTCACGTAATATAGAGAAGACACGTAGCAGATTAATCGGTTGAAAATCTTTTAATTGTAAATATTAGTAAAACAACACTACAGTTTCAATATCAACATGATAATGATTATAGGGAAATTAATTTATTATTAGAATATAACTTTTGAATGATATAAAGACACAATCATTTCAATTATTTCTTACATTAAATATTTTATACATGTAATCATCATGTAGGGTAAGCTAATATTTATTATTTTATTAGGTTTTATCTCAAAATGTAAAAAAGCAAAAAAAAAAAAAAGCGATCTTCGTATTTATTATATTTAAAAAAAAAATATTTTGTACGTTTAACGTGTTTGCGTTAAACGTAGACATTATCGATTTGACGAAAAGCGTTCGAGAGAAGTAGTATAAAATTATTGTTACAAATAAATTTATAAAGTATAGTAAGAGCCTGTAAATGTCCCGCTCCTCTCCTTTCGAGTAGAAGAATTGGAGCTCATTCCACTACGCTGACCCAATGCGGCTTGGTGGATACAATATGTGGTAGATTTTTAACTAAGACATACTTAGCAGGTTTTTACCTCACGCTGTGTTTCTAGAAAAAAATCGAAATAAGTAAAATGTATTATATATATTACATTAACATGCAGTCTGCATTATTTGAAAAAACGTACCTCTTAAATTGTAGAATTATCAACTATTATCAAAATATTAACACTTCACTGATCCATTAATATTAAAACGTGTTTTTTTAACGTGAATTTATACGCATAATAAATTCAAATATTATTATACATAAATCTCACAATTAACCAAAGAACCGTTAAGACCCAGTTATTGGAAGACGAGAATTTTAACGGATGATTCCCACTTCTAACTAAAAGCCAAGATGGCCCAGGGATTAATCGATGATAGTGGATTCAAACCCGAGAAAGCATCACTGAATTTTCATGTGCTTATAATTTATCTCGTGTTTGATGGTGAAGGAAAACATCGCTAGGAATGTAATTACACTGGCTCACTCATCCTTCAAACCGGAACACAACAATACAAAGTACTGCTGTGTGGCGGTAGAATATCTGATGAGTGGGTACCTACCCAGACGAGCTTGCACAAAGCTCTACCACCAAGTTAATCGTTTGTCTTACAGTAATTTAAGATATAGTCAATTAAGTTATATCGTATGTCTTACAGTAATTTAAGATATAGTCCTAAACAATTTAAAAAAGGTCATTTGATCACGGTTCTAGTTGCGGCCGTCGTTCGATTCGTCATATAACATATAACTTAAACTAAAGTTGAAACTCCATAACCAATTTTAAATTACAACGCCATAATCAATGCCCGGGAAACATACAATTAATATACTCAAGAAGCCTTTGAGTTAATGCTGCCACCGTCAGTCACGTAACAGAACATACAAGCGAAAATACCTAAACGTGCTCGTAACCGGTGCCACTAGCCATTACGCGAAACGCCGGGATTTGATGCTTTATCACACATGTTGTAAAGACAATTGAAGGTTACATCAGTCCAGAATCGTGATTGATTTTCCAAAAAAAAAAAAAAACTAAATGAAAATGTCAAGAACTTTGTTAAGCTAACTAACATTTATAAACTTGTAACAATCCATTCCCCGTCAATTTATAAGAAACTATACGTTTCTCGTGCTATTACTTATTCATTGCAATAGTCGGAATGGTGTCATTAGGAAATAAAAAAAACGTTAAAAATATATTTATATATTTACGTTATAATGTAAAATAAAAATATATATAATAGAATATGTATTACCAAACAATATATTCGGCTGTCCTGCTTGCCTTACATCCTTTTCTGATGCATTTAGTCAAATATCTAAAACAACTGGTCAAAATCGTATAATGCAATCGGTAGTACTCGTTACGTCTGTGGCTGTGTTTAAACAACTAGACAGTATTAGCACGTATTAGTTGTCAGTGTTGTACATCTGTAGTTTGTACATTTATCAGATATATGTATGTTACTAAAATATGCTACTTAATAAGTATTTATGTCCGTATTATATTTACTGTAGATGTGCTTTTTCAAATAAATAAATAAAATAAATATGTGTTAAAATAATATGCAGCAAATCTATTAATATTCGATATAGATAGCCGTTGCCCGACCTAAATCACTAAACCATAATTATACGAAATTTGTGTATAAACAGAATTTTTGTAGTTTTGCGAGAAATCGTAAAAACAAACAAAAACTCTGTATAATTTTAATATTCATTTCAGTGTAGTGTTATATACGGAAATCGTAAAAGGATAATATATCTTGGTAGTATTTTCGGAAAACGATGCGCGCTTTACCTGTGAATTCATATATTTTGAGATTTTTATTTTAGTATAACCAAAAATAATAATTGTTTGCAATAATAATTTCCGATACATCAATACTAATAAATATTGCAAAAATTGAATACCAACATGTAAATAGATATTGTGAGAATTTGTTCAAAAAGAGGGTTTTGTTTCGAATACTTATTTTTTATATAATAATTAATTAAAATGCAGTAATCTAAAACAGCGCTTTGATCATTACTGTTTTCACGCGAACTATTTTAAAACAAACATTTGATAAAAAAGTTCATAAAATAATTTAATCTTTCACAACGAGGCGAAATTAAAATCAGACACGGAAACCTAATTATACCAATTGAGCAATTATTTTTTTGAAGCTATAACATCATGTCGTAGCCCATACTTGTACAAGCTTAGAAAGATTGAAGTACCTCACTGAGGAGGAACTTATTTAACAAATCACATTGTTTCATTCAGTTGTCACATTAGTCATTATTAAGTCAGAAACAACTTAATTAAAATCCGTATAAAACGTTATGTCCAAGACTTGTAGCTTTGACGATGAAATGATATTTCAAAGGAATTTTCTTTGTTACCGATTAAACAAATATGCAGTTTGTTTTCTATACAGGACTCTCATATTGTATTTAAACAAATAAAAATAACGACGTCGTCATTCTTCAAAATGGTAATGAAAAATAATAAAAAAAAAACAACTTCATTATTGATTTGTAATAATTATAACAATTAATGTTAAGTATAATATTAATTTTAATTTCAAAAATGGTAAATAGAAAAAATATACATAATGAGATGCCATATTTATACTGTGACATGCTTTAGTCCAGTACGAATATGACCACCTCAATTAGAACGCACGTTCGCGCCCTAAAGGTCTATAGTTTCCTTCGGGCGCTGTAGCCGCAAGGCCACGACTGCTTATTGCGGACTTGGTGAAAATGCGAATATATTGTGTGCGGTATAGACTTTAATATAACTCGTGTGTTTGAAATAAATGACAATGCCTCTTTGATAGTGCTTTCTCATGGGTGATTTTATCTCAAAATTTAATAAAGCATAATAAAATGTTCCTAGAATTGCTTTATATTTTTATAAATAAATAATTTTACTATGGGTATTGTTCTACCAATGATAAAAATACGTATTTTATATCCTCCAGCTACCAAAAAAGGCGTGTATAACGGCATATCTGTTTGCGTTAAGCGTGGACAATATCGATTAGGTGAAGGGCGTTCTACTAATACTATCTGTTGCACATGGCTTTGCTCGCGCGTAATTATAAGTGAAGGATAAATGGAAGCCTGTGATTTTCAAAGTAAGAAACATGAAATCTTATTCTGGTTAGAAAAAAGTATATTACGGTGCCTCTTTTATATTTTAGATTTATGATAATTATTTTAATAAATGTTTTCAGTGAAGTTAGTGCCTTAATATATTATTTTATAGTGAACTAAATGGGCTTTTTATTAATAATATCTATCGTTCAATTTAGTTAATCATATATGAAATTACTTATCTATTAAAGCTTTAAAAAGTATTATGAAAACTTGCATGAGAGTTGTACCAATTTTTTTTTTTAATTTACACCGTCAACTATATTTTATTTTGTATCGCTTTCATATTCAAATGTACATACATTTCTAATTGCTTTTTGAATTAGTGTTCAAGTAAGTATAACAATGCTACAAAAACAGTAAATATATACTAATATATAAAGCTGAAGAGTTTGTTTGTTTGATAATCTCAGGAACTACTGGTTCGAATTTAAAAATTATTTTTGTGTTGTATAGTCCTTTTATCGAGGAAGGTTCTAGGCTGTTTTTTATTAATTATACGCGGGTTAAACCGCTGGCACAGCTAGTATTATATATAGCTATAAGTTATACATGGGTCAGGTAAATTCCACTAATTAAATTAAATAAAACCAATCCTCAGCAAGGAGCAATGTTGTAAAATATAATAAATTATTACTAGTTCTGCCCAACTTCGACCTATCGCAGCCGGTGGTGCATTATGAAGGCTGCAATTTATCCCCGCCCAAACTTTTCATAGCAATTGTAACTTATACCGACAGAGTTTTGGGCCGTTTTAAATATGGCCGAGATGGGAATCGTTTTTTTTTATTTAAGATTAAATTTTGACAACAAAATATGTCCGCGTAAGTAAACAAATAAATTTAAAAATCTATTTTATATTTATTTGCTTAAAGTTACACAAAATAATAAAATAATCTTTTCCAATTTTCATTTGAAAAATACATATTGAAATGCAGCACGTTTTTTGTTAAAGGCTAAGCCCCCACTATCTCTATGTTACTCTACAACACGCCCGCTTTAACCCTTGTTCAATATGGTCAGACAAATGTCGACTTTCCTTATTGTTTTTCGTCCTTGTGTTCCAAACTATAAATATGTACAAATAAAAGTGTTTAGTGTTTAGTTTTTACCATTGATTTTCATACATTTTTTAATTTTCTAGATATTAATGGTTTTTAATTTGCCCTAAATAAACGTAATCAGACTTTTTAATATTACTCATGACGAGCTAGTCATCATTTTACTTGGTTCCATTCAAGTCAAGCCGGCACTGCTAATACTTTTATTAGAGTTACTAATGACATCAGACATAATATATATCAAAATAACCTCTTATGCAATAACCTCTCAGCAGTACTATCAATTCAGTTGACCACAATAAAATCAATAAAATAAATAAAAATAAAAATAACCTTTATGTACTCTGACCTTTGCACAATTTGTAATACAATAAAATAAAAATTTTATGGTAATGTTTTCAGGACTCATATATACACACTACTACATAATATTTGAATATATAATAATATGACGAATATGTTATTATTAGTATTCCAATACGACAAGTATAGCATATTCTTCATTGAGCTTCTCCCCTTCATCTTGTTTTGGATGATCTGAATAATTAAGATTCTTAATAATAGGTCGTCGTGTAGCTACCTAAATAATGTTATGCATATTTCACTAACTAATTTGGCTGGCTATGTCGATCCAATTATTTGAATATTGCTTCGTTGTCAACCAGTCCCCTTCACAGTTACAATTTTAATATTCACCCTACCGATCTGTTAAAAATGTACTTTATAAAGCTTTAGGATTATGATTTCGGAAATTGAAAAAGTTTATAATCGCAAGTTAAGCAATAAGATTATTTTAGAAAACATAAATCGATAAGATTATATATTTGTCATAAATTCGCTTAAGGTCTAATTAGGTTAAAGAAATTAGTACAAGTATTTATCTTTGAAAGGGTTCACCAAACCAAGAACAATAACTACAATCCGGTAAGTTATATCATATACAGCCAGATATTTCCGACCCCTGGCCTTAAACTCGAAAAAAAAATGGTACATTTTTATTTCATCTAGCAAAATCATTATACCTTTGACATATTTATTTTACAATATGTTAAAAACATGTATATTAGTAGTTTTTGCCCGCGTGTTAGGAGGAGTGCTTCCTTGGCTTGCAAATTTGGTTTATACCGAATTTTATCAAAATCGGTTCAATGGTTACGCTGTGGAAGAAAAGATAAGCGAACAGACAGGCAGACAGGCAGACAGCCAGACATACTTTCGCGTAAAAAATAATAGATTATTACTAAACCCAACTTTAAATAATTCAGCTTAAATGAATTTAAAAATTGAACAGAGCTTCACTTTTCAATTAAACTTTTTTATAAAAAGTAATTAACATACTCTAATATTTGGTCATAAGCGCCGAGAACATCGAAACCAAGACGAGTAAAGTATTTAACTCCTAAAACCTAATTACCTGAACCAATTTAATGGTGCTATTTACTTTCAAACCGGAGCTTGTAAAGTTATATGTTGAATATTCTGAAATAAAATACCTTTTCTGTTAGTACTTCTTGAAAGCCTGTTATTATACCGTCATAGAGCAATGTCTTGTATTGTGTCCAGTAATAAAGGGTGAGTGGGTCAGTGTAATTACAAGCATAAAAGACAACTTTGTCTCACGTGTGGTATTGTTTCGTTTATGTAAGATATTTTCGAACAATAGCACTATATGTGAGAAGGTAAAACAAGTCTTCACTGTATAGACAAAGAAAAAAATTCCAGACTTTTATTAAAAGCAAGGTTCTCGTATTACAAATGTGATAAATACGTACCGCCTTATTCATAAACTTTATTTAACTGGTGATTAGTTAAACAATATTTTGTCTTCTTCTTTCGTATGTCAAATCAATAATGACAGAAAGAGACAAATCAGTGTTTAGCTAAACAGTAACTAAGCAAAGTTTATGAATGTTATGTTATGTTTATACGGCCTTACCGTATGTAAATAAAAAAATAATAGTTTAAATGAACTTTATTGTTTGATAAATAAGATGCATATTTCTAATGAAACATTAATGATACCAGCTCTGTATTCAGATGTCCTGTTTTCATAGTTAAAGCCCCGTCGCTACAAACTTTGATTGAAACTGAAATTGAGACTCAAAAGATTTTAAATTAAAGTTGGCTGTGGTATGTATTTATAAATGACTGTAGTTATGACTCCCGACCGACCCGAGTCGTGACGATTTGAATGTATCGTATGTGATTGATCGGATCGGATCGAAAGACGATAAAAGTTTCTAAATAAACTCGACACGAATTAACTTATTCTAAACATATTTAAGAAACTTATAGATTAATTAACTGGACCTACCTATCCGCTCCATCTGCATACGTTCGATTTGAAGGTTTCATTTCGAGATCCTTATTAATATCGTAAGCCTATGTAGTGAAAAACAAAATATTAGCATCTAACTTCCCCGCTCCTATTCCGAAAATCCCTTGTTGATTTACTTTATCTAGTGCAAACTAGTTACAGTGCGCCGAAGATTATACCTTTATAAAATCTATACATTCCAAAAACGTAAAATGGTGGGATTTGTTTCGTAAGAGATGAAAAATTATAATTTATACATCTTAGCTCACATTATTCAAAATATTTAATGACGACGAATTGACGTTTTGGTAATTCTCCTAATATCATTTGTAAAATAGTTTTTAGATATTAAGAATTAAAATCTACATGAATTACATAACAATTGTAAATAGAGCTTCTAGATTAATACCATGCCAAATATATTACATTTGATTCGATTTAATAGATTTGCATAGAGATAATCAAAGACTATCAGACACCAAGACCGACTAGAATTACCGAGGCCGTTCTGATATTAATATAATAAGGACAGAATCTAGAGTCTAGCTATAATTGAGCTTGTTATACAATTATATTGCCGTCGTAAGGAAAAAAGACGCATCTACAAAAAGTAAGTTTGAAGAAAATAAATGATTTATACATTTAAAATTAAAATTGTTGCTGTGGAAAGGAAAATTAAAATAAAAGTATTTTGTTTGTGTATGGCTATGCATTATACAATATCTTATCTATCATATTATAAAAAAAAAATTAAAAAAATATTTTATTGAAATAATATTTTCTATTTCATCTTAGTAAAAAAACATGGAAAAATAAATAATACTACGTAGAAAAGATGTATCTACTTATAATATGCTTTCTTTCAATTTAGCAATTTATAAAAACGTCTTTTCTTCTTAGCAATTTGTAATAACTATTTAGTCAAAAAACAGACGTTTCAGCTGTTTGATGCTTTTCAACTTGATTAAATTATCAAGTATGTTAGACTATACTTTCTTCACATCACATTTATATACTTTATTTACTTTATTGTATAGGTAAGCGGACGAGCATACGGGCCACCTAATAGTAAGTGGTCACCAACGCCCATAGACAATGGGATTGTAAGAAATGTTAACCATCGCTTACATCGCCAATGCGCCACCAACCTTGGGAACCAAGATGTTATGTCCCTCGTGCCTGTAATTACACTGGATCACTCCCGCTTCAAACCGGAACACAACAATACAAAGTACTGCTATTTTGCGGTAGAATATCTGATGAGTGGGTGGTACCTACCCAGACGAGCTTGCACAAAGCTCTAACACCGAGTAAAAACCATAACCCGATATTTATTTAAATATTTATATAAAATCGCCTATGATCAAAAATGTTTTTATCATCCATAAATTCGTTAATTGTATTATTTGCACACAAGCGTTCCTTTACATTTTTTTTTTAATTTGACAACAGAAGCTATATTAGCTCTTTCTGGGATCCTGTTGTAGAACACTATACATTGCCCCACGAAAGAGTTACTGACTCTATGGAGTCGAGTAACAAGAGTAATTAGTTTGTGTTTGTTCCTTACACCAATGTATGAGTTAATTTTTTTCACAAGATCGTTAATGTTTTTCCTTACATACATAACATTACATAAAGCGTATTTAAATGCAAAATTAATATTTTAATCTCTTTGCATTTCTGTCTTAGAGATTATTTAACTTAGGAGAGGTTATATTAGATTGCACGAAAATACCTCTATTGCAGCACAAATATCGTATTGATAATATTATTACCTTACAGTATAATGGCGTGAGACTTTACACAGTAAAAATAACGAAACAAGCGAGCCGTATTAATATCAGTAAAAAGTCTTATTTTATTATTCGCAAAAGCCGCTGAACTTAGTCTACTCGCCAATCAGTTAATTTGGGGGGCCATTGCAACTTGACAACAATAGTAAGGCCAAGAAATGTAGTTGATTCAACTGAATTCATCGACTCCCCATTGATAAATACATTAGTTTTTACTTTTTCACATTTGGTATGCTAAATTTAATTTTTTAAGATTTAACATAAAATTATTAATAAGGATTGACTAATATTTCTTATAGTTCCAATGTCAATAGGTATACCACATACCTATTATAGTTAAAAAAAAATCAAATAACAGGCCAGCCCTTTTCAAGATTTCTGTCTCATAATGTTGGAAGAATGTAAGAAACCGTAGACAGAACTCTAAGAGATCTAAGAAGCTCAAACAAAATTATAGGAGTAGTTACCTACGTAATATCTACTAAGATAGATAAACAATTGTTCAACCCAGTAAGTAATTGATATAGCGACTACTGCTATGGAATATTGCTTCGCACGTCATGTCGCTCAGATGTTATTACTCTTACATGCCTGAGCGCAACTAACTGCGAAGTCTTCCTACAGCGCACCCCACTCCACCCCGCACATTAAGCAATACTTAGGAGAAAAGACGCTTCTGGCACTTGCGTTATACTGATTTTGGTTAATACTACGATGAAAAGATATATTTACGTAGATACGTCTTTCTTTCTTAGCATAATGATCATGATAGCGTAATTATATCTTTATTATCTGTCAACATGCAGAAGCGTTTCATTGTGTGAATCTGTTATTGTTTTGAATGTAAAATATACACTTACGTATTTGCGCCTTTTCAACTTAGTAACCATCAGAAACGCCTTTTTTCCTTAGTGCTTGATTAAATTAGTTGAAAATACATTTTATTTATGCACTAAAGTTTCTATAAGTCTAAGAATAATATTAAAAATAGTGGTAGATGCGTCTTTTTTTACTGATTCTAAATATAGGAAAAAGTCAATTTTGAAAAAATGCTAGTTGCATCTTTTTTCCTTAGGACGCCAATATAGCCAACACATAAATTTAATTCTAGTTGGTAGTTTATTTAACTCCCGACGCAAAAGCTGTTATAAGTTTGACGTGTGTGTCTGTATCTCTGTTTGTATCTTTCTACTGTCTGTCTAAATGAGATCGTAGCTCTCGAACGGATGAATCGATTTTCATTTAGTTACTTTATTTGAGAGATATCTTAGACGAGGGTGAGGTGACGAGGTGAGGGTTATAACAAAAGCTAATACACATGTATATTGAAATCACATCATCTATTTGAAATGATGTGATTTAAAATAAATGCTGTGAAAAAAAACATGTGCGTCGGGACGCTCGACAGAAGTGATAATATTTATTATTAATTATAATATATTAAATATAATTTAAATTAATACTTGAGAGTTGCTAAATTATTATAAGTACTATATGTATACGCTAGATGGCGTTAGGTTGGTAACTCTCAGGTAAAGCAGTCCGCGTCGGTAATAGTGGCACCGTAACGCGTTACGTTACGAAGCTGTTAACGTACCTCCCATAACAAGTTATCACTTCAAAAGAGAGTTTATATGTAAATATAAAAAATTAATAAAAATTATACAAAAATATTTTGTACATTTGGAATCAAAAAAATATATAATAATCAAATTTCCAGATAAACGGGATAAAAGGCAAAACTTCTTTAATTATCTTGTATTTTACCTTTCACGACATTGATACTACTGCAATTTATATTATTCCATACATCCATCCATCCATATAATACAGGAGGGATATGATACCAATAAAGGATAGTATTTCTATTTGCAACAACGATATCATTGACTAACACGTGAACATGCTACATATGCCCAAGGATAAAACGGCAGCGAGTTATAGAAATATATTGCAACCCTTCTAATATAATTAAACTATAAATAAGGTTAGAACTTTACAATTTATTGCAAACTTTAATAAAATCTATAATTTATTCAACTCTTAGTGAAAACTGAAAACTAAAAATAACCTTATCACTATATTTCTTATGTTAAAAATAAAGATGCAAATAATTTAAAAGTTATTGCAAAAAAATCTAACCTTACTAATCTAACGAGGCTATAAGCAGAGATAAACGTAAATAATTTAATGAGTACTTTATTAACCCTACAACTGAGGAATAGTAGCCCTAAAAGTAAAAAGTAATTATATCTAATATTCAAAACTGATATTAGCTTAAGACTAATAGAACGAAATTACAACCTACAGCCACGGGCTATTTATCATCTTCAATGTAATAATGATATTAATGAAAAAAAACTGTAAATAGCCATATTAGCTTTAAAAGAGGCAGTTACTTTAAAATCACAGGCATACACTACAATTTTGCTTATTTGTATAGATGTTTTTTGAGCCTATTTCAATTTTGAACAGAACTGTGTGAAAAATGTAACATTCATTAGTGTTAACAATATCAAATAACACGCTAACACCAGTTTGGGAAATGACAATAAATAAATCAAATTACTAATATTAACAAGAATCACTATATTCAAGTGTGATGACAAAACTTTCCAACAACAATGAATTAATGTTTGTAATTTAATTATGTTTTTTAATGTACACAATTAGTATTAATATAGGGACGATATTGTATCTATGTGTTATTGCGATCGGCCTAAGCGTTCGGCTTGTGACACATCTATCTCTCTTCCACTCCATCGGCCGATCCGTCCGAGTATTCACCAATGTTTTCTTATGATGTTATCACGGAAAATTATCGTCCGTAAATCGACTTTACAGACAACCATTTGTTTTTATTTTATTTAATATTACGACGACAATGAACAAACACTAAAAAAAAGTTAATTAAAATTATGACAAAGATATTTTATATTAAATTTAGTGTAGCACTTAAAAAAGAATATATATTTGCTTTTGAATATGTATAACGTCCTCCAGACCGATTTCAGCCACGGCGGCCAATCTCAAGAGAGATTAGCCAACTGCACAGGAGATATTATAGTGCACAAGTGTGTGCGCAAACATGGATGCACTCTCTCTTCCCTTTGTGTGTGCTTTCCGAGTGAACACACTTCCACCTTCCAAACTCCGGGCTGCTACTTAGAATTTTCTGACAGAAAATCCCTTTAATAACTTTTTATTGGCCCGACCTGGGAATTGAACCCAGGACCACCGGGTCTGCGGTCTTATATCTAGCCACTTGACCAACGAGGCCAATATACTATGTATATTGTATACATTATAAAAGGTAGGCGGACGGATATATGGACCACACGGTAAGTGGTCACCAGCTACCATTAGCGCTGTAAGAAGTATTAACTATTGGTTACATTACCAATGCACGTTTCGCGCCAGAATATGAGATGAGTGGATAGGACCTACACAGATGGACTTTGTAGTATGTATGTATAAAGCCCTGAAATCATAATTGATATTCTTTGAATTTTGTAAAATTTACATTATTTAATTTCATAAAACTTATATTTGAAGTCATTATATTATTATGTTATTAATTAACATTATATGTCTAGGTAAGAAGACAAACATTACATTATTACAAACTTAAGCATAATAATAACAAGGAGTTTCTAATAGATTGTACAAACTACTTAACTGCACTTCGTCGAATACTAACACTACTTGGAAAGGCTTAATTCTCATAGATACGCATTTCAATAGCTCAAGCATCCTCAATAGTTTCTAGGTTCTCATAATATTTAAGTATTGACGAGCCGGTTGACGTTTTTGGTAGATACCTGCCTTTCGCGCCGCAGGTCGTGGGTTCTATCCCCACCCAGGACAAACATTTGTGTGCATAACATATATGTTTTTGTTGAGTATGGGTGTAATTATCTATTTAAGTATGTATTTACAAAAGAAAAATAGTATATCAGTTGTCTGGTTTCCATAGTTCATATTATATATTATTATTATAGTATTTTCCAGTACACAATTAAATTTCCTCGGTAGCGTTCGCGAACAATGTAATTTTTCACCTCGTAATTTATTTTAAAACTGACAATGCATTTACACAATGCGTTATGGATATCACGTCACGCACATTCGAGCAAAAAAAAAAATCTGCATAAATGTTATGGATTATTAAAATCGTCTACAACGTGTTACTCGTGTCATCGCAAATGAAAAACATTTATGAAGAGTTGTGACTCTTTCAAATAGACCACATGGCGAAACTAATATAGTGAATTTATTAATATGAGACCACAGGGTTGTATGGTATTTAGGAAAAGTCATAGTGATGCAATCACGTTATGTGACGCATTGAAAATACTCGTACTCGTCTTATTTTTTTTTTATCTCTAATCACTGATCAACTAAGATTTAATAAAGCGGTTATCATGACTTAAGTTACATATTTTTTAATAATTTTTCAATGTGTAAGCGTTAACTCACTTAATTTCGTGCCGTTGTTTTTTTTTACGAAAACTTTAATACCGAAATTTTGCTTATAAAAAAACATATAGACGATGTATTTTTAATTTAATTCTATTTTAATTATTTACCATTTGCGTCTTATCTATTATAAATTACAGTTACTTTCACAGTATATGTAATGAGTTACGACATTGTACCTTGGGGAAATGCAGCCATACGATATATTATTTTGTCCTACAGATACTTACACAATCTATAACTTACAGAGATTAAATACATATGTATGTTCAGAAAAATATTAATGAGCTTATGAGATTTTTTTAAACGAGCAATACAAGGAACATGTGCTTTATTACGACAATTACTATAATAATATTGACGTAAGTCGGGTACTTACGCTTTTCTTAAGCTTCTTTGTCGGTTTCCTCGTATCTTTTCTTTTCTAACGCGTGGTAGTTTTTATTTCAACTAACAATAAGTTAGTGTAATTATTCAATATTGAATAAAGAAAATTTATTTGAACTTAAGTTAAGCTTAGTTCCAGAACTAACACTTTTATATAATAAGGTGAGGTTTTTTTTAAACTAGATGAATTCGATGATAAAGCGCTTTACATAAGTTTTTACTCAATGAGCGTTTGACCAATATTATCATACTTTACATATATTGTTAGCGATTATCTATAGAGAAAAGATGTGGCAGATTATCTATTGTAGCTCTTTTTTTTATTTTCTTTACGCGCAGTTTTCATAACAACTACTGTTATGTGTCCACTGACAGATAACAATAAGATATCAATGTGATCTATAAATTATTTTGATTGCTTAATTAGCTAATTTTTATTGTTACGTTCGTGTCTTGAAATATTTTCTTAAATTCGTTATTTTGTAATTTTATTTAATTTATATTTCACTTTGTTCTAAAAATATATTTATGACGAAATCAAGACGTACATAGGATTGTTTATGTTGTGATCGGGACGCAAACGTCATCCATAGACGTCAAACGGCTTTTACGTGGCGACAAATGTTGTTCTTTTGTTATATAATTTGTTTTACTTATTAAGGTAACTAAACTAATTTATTTTCGTGTAATTGTAATATTTTTAGAAGTTCGGATTAATTAATAATATCAATAAAAATATTTGAATAAATAAACGTAATAAAAACATAAACTAAACGTAGTTATGTTTTTAAACGTTGCTATAATTATGCTCCAATATATCCCAAAACACGAAATTGTATTAGCGGTACGGTAATTCCCATACAAGCCTGTTATTTTTCTTAATTATATGTGCAAATAATTGTATAATGACATTATTATTTTGTAACGGAAACTAGGTATGCTACTATCTTACCATACCCACGAAGAAAAAGAAGAAAGTCAAGAGAAAGTTAGGGTTGCAAATGGAGAATGATAAAGTACGTAGCTATCTCTTACTTTATATATTTTTAATTTTAGCCAAGCAGATATAGAAATAGGCCTGATAAGCCATCTAAGGCAGAATGTACTAGTTCTATAAGAAATACAGGCTAATTCTTGTTCACAATAATTACACCAAGTAACAGTCTTTGATGTTATGTGTCTAGCACCTTTTCTAAATTGGCTCATTCATCATTTAAGCCGGAATACATAGTGTGGTTCGCATTATTGGCTATGTAAGGGTCACAAACACTCACAAGCCTTTACAATTGCGTAGAGAGATAACGTTGCCGTGCGCTTTCTATCGACTGTATCACGGCGAGTGCTATGAGGAATTACTCTCTCTAATTCCCGCTTCCCCTTTTTTTCACAAATCTACGCATACTAGCTGCCGATGCTGCCCCCTGTGAGTTGTAATATTAATTCAAACGCGCGCAAAGAAATTTGGCAATTTTTTTCTTTATCGTACCTCCAAAAAATGGATTTCTTTACCAACTCACGTAGTTCTCTCGTCGTAGATAATTCTTCCTGACTGTATTGGTCGACGTTGCGTTTGGACTCTACTACCACTTACGATCAGGTGGAGTGGAGACATTTGCCTTCCCGGTAAATATAAAAAAGACACAAATACAAAGGTTTGATGTAATGGATGAGATGGAAGAATAGCTTGTTAGTATAGTAGGTGGTACCTACCCAAACGGAACACTATTCTACCCCTAATCTGCACTTGTACAGAAATTACTGGCACAAGAGATATAATATCTTAAGATTATTAGCGGATCGTCATGTCAAAGAAGGAGGGCGCAGCGCAGGAGCGTAAGGAGAGTACCTCCTCCCACTTCGCTGAGGAAGACCGGGGAAAAGACATCAGCATAATGTGCACTATATATCCGGACTACGGCTCTGTATTCCGGGAACTCACCTAAGGATTGAAATCCCAGAGGTGGTCCCGCTGTTCAGACGTCACGGTAGAAGCTATCCCTTGGTGACCCAGAAGAGACTAAGTGGGTAACGTTAGTTTTTAGTGGTTGTTCTGGCGCAATCGGCGCCGGTGAGTCGTGTCTCCAGTGAATTAAAAAATAAAAATTGTTAGCGCATTGGGCATATAAAGTATGGTTA
This sequence comes from Nymphalis polychloros, assembly GCA_905220585.2. Lineage (NCBI taxonomy): Eukaryota > Metazoa > Arthropoda > Insecta > Lepidoptera > Nymphalidae > Nymphalis > Nymphalis polychloros. The sequence goes on along the minus strand of HG992241.1, from coordinate 11,999,357 downwards.
ATACTTATTATAGTTCAGTTTATTACTTGACCTTGTACTTGCTTTAAAATGGGTTAAAAGCTTTTTTAATGTGCAACATCTATTAACGTGCCTTGCCGACTCGTGTGCCGTGACGGAAAATGACGCTTTATTATGACGTCGCGCCCCCTCTTCGCCGCTACTCTCTACTCCCTTAAGAGTAATTTGCACGTGCACTATAAACTTAATTTATTTGTATTTTTATAATAAAATGAAAAAAATATATAAATTCGTCAGATATTCATTGGTTTTATTTGATTACACATATTTCAATAACACAATGTTTAAAAAGTACGGTAAAGTCTCTCTGATGTCGTATCGGATTGACGTTTAGAACGGTGAGGAATTAGAGATTGCATTCTGAGCTTGGACATACTCATGACCTTTAATATCATCTACGTAGTTGGCTCGGAAATTAGGTTTCACTAAAATTTAATACATCTAAATATTTTATGTAAAGAAATAAACGTATAACCTTTTGCTTCCCGAATGATGATATTAAATCCATATAACTTCCTCATACATATATAATTACTTTCTCTTTTATAGTAAAATATAAAATTAAAAAAAAAAAACGATTGTGAATTTTAAAACGAAGCGAACGGTGGGTCTTCGGAGAGTGCAATAAAGCTAAAATTAAATAAAGCGGGTAACAATGGAATGGAGGTGATCCCTAAAATTATTGCTCACGCTAATTAAATTAAATTCTCAGAGGTGCTGTTTTAATTAAATCAGTCATCGCTATAGGAGACCTGTTTGATGTCCGCACTGAAGATGTTTCTATATGGTTATAGTATACAATCTGCATTTCAACAATAACGATATTACACATAAAATACAATAATAGTTGTCATAAATTTGAAACAGACTACAGTTAACTTTTACCTGTGTTTATGTTTTTTCATGGATTTTAGAATATGTACATTGGGCAAATGATTCTGCTCCTAAGAATAAGATTTTGATTTTTTTTTATTATTCTTCTAAGCGTTGATGTAGCGTTATATCGTACGGCTTATTATTTAAGGAAATGTAACCTATATTTTAGTACAACTTCAACTAAAGATGAACAAGCTTAATAATTATATTTCTATTTCGTGGACATTTTTTCACATTATATAATAATATTTTTTCTTTAATTGAATATAAATAAGAGTTAGGTTACAAACATGAATATTTTATTCGTTCGTTTTTGCTAATTTTACACAAAGTTTTACATTTTTTTTTAAACATTTGGAACAGGGACAAATTTACTATTAAAAAAATATATAATAACATTTTAAAAAACATATTGAGTAGTAAAATAAACATAAAACTTCTAGGTTAGGTAACTTACGGGCGATTGCTTGAAGCGATACTGATAGTATTTTGGTTATAATAATTATTAAAATTAGCACGAGTTAAAGAATAATCACATCCCTATTAATACGGCTTATACTATATCATTAATAGAATGCAACACATATTTATAAATAACAAATAAATAAATCCTTATTATAGTAAACAGAAACATAATATTATCAGTATTACGATTGAATAATAAAAATATAAGCACTCACTTAAAACCTTTGAAAGGAAACTATATACATGTCCAGTTCAATAGATATACAAATATCCACAAGTCAAACAATATTGGGGCGGACGAGAGCCTGCGAAATTGAGCCAGAATCATTTATAAATGGGGGGATAAACGAGGGAGGTCGAAACAGGGACGGGAAAGGTGCGCTGCTGCATTTTGCATGAGCCGGTTGCTCGGTCTGCTTTTACACATCGTCTCGCCTCGCCATGTCAAAATACGTAAACCCGATGCTTAATGTTATAAGCGAATTGTTCTATTACAAACGGATTTCATTACAGACAGAACTGTTTTGCTACAGGTAAATTGTAACAAACATCTTTATATAAATTATATTATAAAATTATTTATTCTCAATTTCATAATAATTATATATACAAGTTATCATTTTAAATTAAAATTAATTTTAACGATAATATGTACATTTTTAATTTTTTTAAATGCGCCTTGAATATACCCTTGAGATATTTTGTAATATATTCCCTTTCTATTTTATTTATAATTAGAATATAAATGCTTTTGATAATAAAAAATAAAGTGATATTGGGCATACAATTAATTCTCTTAGTGAATTAAATTGAGTATACTTAACAGTATTTAGTTTGGCGAAAAAGGTGTTGGTCTGAATTAAGATATATTATTTACATAGGCTCAGGTAGACGCGATGAGGGGTGGCGTGGAGGCCAGCCAGCGACCCCGTCTGCATTTTGCATTAGATTTAAATTGTTTATGTCGTTAAGAAAGGAAGTTTTTTCAAGTTGGTCGAGAGGTTAGGTTTTTCTTTTACAGCACATTATCTCATTTACATCTTTATTATGTCTTTATACAATGAAATAATAAAACAATCTTTGTGAAGTAATTTAATTTGAACACCTGAGAATTAATTATTATTGTTAGGTGGAAATACAATGTCGATTATATTAATAATAAATCATCTGGCTTAATAAACGTAATTTTGTCGTGTGTGTCTCTCGAACGGAAGAACCGATTTTTATTTAGTTGCTTTTGCTTGAAACATTTCTTAGTCGAGAGGCCAATAGTTATGATGGAAGAGGAACTGAATATACGATAGTAAGCGAATATATCCGAATGGGGTATCAAATGAAAGGACTTAATTTGTATATTACAAAATTGGCTGTTTGAATTTAGCTAAGGGGAAGGGGATTAATTTACTGAATTCAGCGAACATACCCGAGTGGGATATCAAATGAAAGGATTCGATGTTCATACGTATACTACTTTGTTGCGTGTGTTCTTGAAATGTTATTATTATTATGGTCAATGACACTTATCACTTTCCGACATTTCACTACCGTTTTCTGCGGTGGTGGTAGTGGTTTCAAAACAGCGAATGCGAATTATAAAATACTATATTTCACAATTCGCGTAACCTGTTATTATATGTGTGAATTCGATGAAGGACATTTACTTGGTGGTAGAGCTTTGTCGCCTGGGTAGGTACCACCCACTCATCATATTCTACCGCAAAACAGCAATACTTGTTATTATTGTATTCCGGTTTGAAGGGTGAGTGAGTAAGTGTAATTACAGTCACAGGGGACATAACATGTTAGTTCCCAAGGTTAGTGGCCCATTGGCGATGTCTGTGATGGTTAACATTTCTTACACTTTCAATGTCTAATGGCGTTGGTGACCATCCGACTACCTATTCTATAAAAACAATCAAATCATTACTTCTTTATATATTACAAAGGTACACAAACAAAATCTTAGACTCTGCTTGACATTTGTTATAATATATTCTAGCCCAATACTTAGTATCCTTGTTGTGAAACGTCATGGGAATTGTTTACCTGTAATATGTATGTTTTTATGTATAAATAAAACAGCAAATTAGTAGCCACATCTTTACCTAATAATCATACTGACCAAAAGTGTATACGGTTGCGAAAACCTAGCATTTGCATTCCATCTATGGAAGGACGTTGAAATGATTCGCTTTCTGATCCCCTACAATATTTTTCAGACTGATGTAAAATTGACAAAGTAAGGTCGTAATTTATTTTTAAAATATTGAGTCACAAATAGAAAATTATTATGTCAATATTAAACTATACTTGGTTGCCAGAAAGATGATGAGTCAGAATATTGTATGCATGAAAAGAAAAAGATGATACAAATCTATTTAAGTAAATTAAAATTAACTGTTGTCGACCTGGCACGATCGACTAGTTGATTAACTTTATAGAAACCTCCTGATTAGCATAGAAAAACCATGTGCTGTTCAAAGATAATAAAAAAATTAGGTTAAAATAAATTGTTGTTGTAAAATAATATGGTTTCTTCAGCCGTTTTGTTCTGATAGAGTAGAATACTGTCACTTCATTTCTATAAGGGCATTTTTCTAGCGCAATCACACCCGCAGTCATGGCATTATCATGATGAAAGGTCACATCTTTAAGTTGATCATTTCCAGCCGTTTTTCCCTATTTCTTGCTATCTATTCCTTGTGTACTCGATTCGTTAGATTTGTTTCAGTGAACTCGTGTCGCACCCAAATATCGAGTTCCTTTGTATATCCAGACGTTATAAATGGCTCTCACCTGTTTTGTGATCAACTAATAGCTTTTCCGCTATATGCCGTAACTATTAAAACGCCTATCATGCGTATCCGCTTTTCAAAAAATCCATTGACAGGTCAATGTCCAGACTAAAAAAAATATGTTTGATCCAATTTTGTGCTACAAAATATATAATTAAGATGAAATAATGAAAGAATACTTGTGGGTGAGGGAATAGAAAGTTCACTTGTGTTTACGCATAAACTTATAATACTTTATGGGCAACTGTACAGAGGTTACGCTGAAGTATTAATTAATTAATAATTATATATAAATATAATTATATATATTATTTATTTTATTTATTTATGTCTTGTTATTAATCAACTGGCTATAACAACTGCAATAAATAACAAAATTAAATATATCAGTCACGCGAAAATATATGAATCAATTTATGTAAGCTAACGTGGTTTGTTATGGAAATTCATTGTTCTCTAACTCAATACAACTAGTAATGAATTCGTCATTGTATATTGCGTGATATAAGCTATAATCTTAGTTCACACACAGTTAATCTGTCAAACGGTTGTAGTCAAAATCATGAATTTTTTTTTATTGATTATTTCATCTGCTTTCTTTTACCAAAGTAATAACGTGAAATGTATCAGATTCTTTGATTTTATGTCGGATAAAGTTTATGAGCTCGGAAACACGGTAACACATGCATTTAAAAGTTTGAGGAACAAGTTCAAACATTTTATGTTTCCTGAATTGAAAGAAAATAATATTTTTGAAATTAGGTCTAAAACAAAAAAAGCGTTTTGTGATTTTGTAGAAGAGGAGGCTGCACAGAGAAAAACCGAATCTCCTGAATATATTAGCTTTAGATCTGAACCAACAGCTTTGATGTCTACGTCACAATTAGCCACACTACATGGAAAAAGAATAGAATCCCATGTAGTTCTTACAAAAGATGGTTATCTTTTAACGTTACATCGCCTAAGGAATTCATTTTCAATGAGTGAAGAAAGAAATACATGTGGTAATTTTACTGTTTTATTGCATCACGGGTTACTTGGTAGTTCAGCCGATTGGATTTTGCTTGGACCAAATAAGTCACTTCCGTATATACTATCGAGTGGAGGATGTGATGTATGGCTAGCAAACGCGAGAGGGAATTACTACTCAAGAGGACATGTATCGACAAATATCGATTCATTAAACTTTTGGAATTTTTCATTTCAAGAAATGGGGCAATATGACTTACCCGCTATCGTCGAATATATAAAAAAAGTTAAAAATTCTGACGAACAAATTAATTTTATCGGGCATTCTATGGGGGCGACGGCCTTTTTAGTAATGTTGTCTTTATACCCAGACTACAACAACGTTTTCAGAATAGCAATATTGCTTGCTCCTTTAGTATACATGTCCAACACTGAAGGTCCCTTAAAGGTTTTAACTCAAATGGCGAGAAGTCCGCCTGAAAAGTTGCTTAAATTACTGGGGGAGGGTGAATTTGTTCCTAATAGGAAAATTCCAACTTGGATAGCGAAGAAATATTGTAGTGGCCCTGATTTGTACTGTCTTAATCCACTATTGTTCCTCAGCTGTAGTAGGCCAGACGAAGATGAATGGGACAAAAGTTTGATTGCAAGAGTTCTTTACCATATACCGGCTGGAGGATCAACAAAAACAATATTACACTTCGCTCAAATGGTCAATAGTGGAAAATTTCATAAATACAATCATATTTATGACGAATATACTTTAAGTCAAGTAACCGTACCGACAGTCATGATCAGTTCCAGTGGAGATTTAATCGCTACAATATCAGATGTTTTAAGACTATATTTTAGTATCTCTAACCCAATAGATCACTACATAGTTCGGGATAAAAATCTTTCTCATATTGATTTCCTTTGGAATCCTAACGCCAATATTCTTGTTTATGAAAAAGTTGTTGATTTCCTATGTAATGGATTAAATTCTATCGCATCAAAAGCTAACGAAATATTGTAATTAGTGAAACTAAAATACTAAATACTTTAATTATGATTAATTATCACTTATATTTTTGACATATTATAAATATGATATAATTGTAAAAAAATAAAGATATTAAAATTCAAATTTTGTGTATACTTACGATACTTTAATAAGTGTGATATTTGGTTATAGAAAAAACCATAGTTAAAGCTATACTTTATCGATGCGGGAACTAATTATATTGATCGGACTTAAGATGTAATAACCCTTGAAGTTGAACTCAACACGGTGTTGTTATGTATGGAAGAAACGTCTTCGTTTTTATTAGTAATCTCGTCAAATGAGAAAACTTTAGTCACCTCTATTTCAGCTCAAGTTTGGTTAATTTACTGCTAAGACCCTCATTATGAGTTTGATTGGACAAAAATAATCTTCATTAGTAGTTATAGTAACATATTAGAAAATCTTCATGCACAATCAATCCAAAACATAAATTTTGATTTGGACTTTTTGTTTCACAGAATGTATCTGAACAACGGAAATGCATTTACAATACACGAACATGATATTTTGAAGGAATATAATAAGAGAACAAATAGAAAATATAAAACACAGTTAAGATTAGACTCGCAATATCTCATTAGAAGTATTCAGTGAAATGCATAAATTGGTTGGCATATTCAATGAAACTAAGTATTCATGAGAAGGTTTGCTGTTACTTAGCATAGTCAAGATCAAGAGTCAAGTCAATTTACTTCGCATTTATATTTATAACCTATACACAAATAGGTAAAACAGTTCAGTTCAGTTTTCTTCATTATTCATTGAAAACATAGTAACTTCGGAAATCCACGTAAAAGCGTAGTTAAAATAAATTGTTAAATTTTTTAATGATGAAGAAATGTTATAGAATTTCTTGTATTTATATTTAATTTATTATTGATGTTGTCTTTACTCTTTTAAACGTGTGTCTAAGACTTCCTGGATGACTTCCTGGATGGCCAAGATTGGACCGGATAGGTGGTGCTGCTATCTTGTTTCAGGATATATTTAACAATAATATAAAATAAATATAATTCTCAATTCACCTTACGAAGTCGGGGAGTTAGTATAGTAACAATATAAATCCTTAATTTTTATATTGAAATCTAGTAACTGACAGGTTACTGTTTTGTGTTTTACTTAATAACTGCAGTATAAGTATAATACTGCATCTATATAAAAATATATGTATGAAAACCAGTGACAGCACAACGCGATTCATTTACATATACTGCATTGAAATTTAATAATAGTAAGCGTTGATTACCTATAGCGATACCTAGTTAATGAATATTAGGTATACACGTTCCTCAACTAAGTATTTACTAAAAAAATCCTCTATGTTACGTCAGTTAAATAAAAAGAATAAACAAACTATTCAGTAGAATAAAAAATAAACATTTCCAATCAAACATCATCATTATTGTTGATCGATAAATCGTCGTCAAAATTATTCTGAGACAATGCTTTAGATGAAATTAGAAAACTTTAGTATTAGAATTATTGTATAAAAGTTTCCACGCGCGGCTTCGCCTGCATATGAGTGAGGAAGGAACGGCCTGCCTCTGTTAGGTAGAGATGTTCAATTTATCTTTATTTTGAACACTATTCATATTTGTTTGAATAAAACAATTTTATTTAAATGTCCAAAAATTTTACATGTAATAATTAAAATTCTTTGCATATCAAGGCATACATTGCCAATCTAAGGTCCTACGACAAAAGCTACTAAAGTGCGTTGGCAGACTTATTTTACTTGTACCTTTTATAAAAGCATCTTATGAGTGTAGCTAAACGTTGGATGCTGAAGAAGAACTTAATACACATGCTTCTTCTAATTCTTCTTCAACAGCTCATTTTATTGATAGTTGAAAAATTCATAACAGACTCTCATGGTGACATTGAAAACGAGCAAAACCAAAGCGTAATAAAATGAGTGGTTATTTAGCTATTCAGACAATAATAACTATTGCATATATACCAGCTAATGTCAATTATTGGAGTACACGTTGAAGAATTTCTTTAATGGGTGATTTGATGACATTTTAAAGGTGATGCTTATCACTTTTTACGAAACTCCCTTTAAAACCCGGCGTTGTCAAATTGGAAAATTCGCCCGGTAAATCGATATTTGTATCACAAATACATTTTTTACGAACAACACTACGAAAACCTACAGGTTCCAATTATACAACTAAAAGTTTTTAGATGATAAAATATGAGATGAAACTGAGATGAAAGTTACTGTCTTAAAGCATCTTATGTTATTACGTTGCTTCTGGTAATTTTCTTAGTTAGTGAATATTTAACAATATTTCATTGGAACTTACATTTTATAAGATACACTTATGAAAATTTTGAGATGTTATGTCCCTTGTGCCTATAGTTACACTCTATCATTCACCCTTCAAACCAGAACGGAAAATTCTAAGTATTGCTGCTTAGCGACTGAATATCTAAAGTGGATGGTACCCACCCAGGCATGCCTGCACAAATCCATACCATGAATCACTAGTTATTAAAATATAATTTTATTCTTTCTATGAAAAAATAATGTTATCCTGATGTTACCAGTTAACCAGTTTAACTCCTGAAACAAGGGACATGACGTTCCAGTTTCGCAGGTTAACGGCGCATTCGTAATGTGAGTGCGGTGGTTAATATTTCTTACAATATCAATGTTTATTAGCGGTGGTGATCATATAATAGGTGGCCCATTTGCCAGTCTAACTATATATCAAAATAAATTTTATGATACATGTTTGTATCATTTTGTATCATTTCTGATATAATCTTCAATAACTCGTTATAGGTAAGCTATTAGAGAGCAATTAAGTATATCAAATACTACGAGTCCGTTGCATTGTGAACCGAGTTTGGAAGATACTTCAAGTTTTTGAATCACGCAATTGAATCTAAATATAGTTAATATATTTTAATGTGCTAAGAAATTTTATAAAATAAATCAAGATTAATTTATTAAAAATATTAATTAATCTCTTTTAGTTCATAAAAATTAAATTAATCTACTTGAATCCATTCATAGTTAAGTATTTACATAATAATAATGTCTATCATAAACGGAAGCGCAGTAGAGCATGCAAACCAAACAATCTTTTTAGTTTCGATTGTTAACGTTTCTCTTCTGTCACTTCGAGTGCAACGTTCCCATATGCAACGTTTCAAAATGTCACATTGAAGTTTGATTACTTTCATTTTGTTGCGGTTCTAAATAAGTAATTATGCTTACTACTGTTACTAAGAATTCAATGTTTCAATAAGCAACGTTACTTCAAGTTATAACGTTGATGTTTAAGAGTGAAACGTAAACTGTTCAATAAGTTCGCTTATTAAACAGCACGCATTTCTTTTATAAATCGAATAGTTTATATTCATTAAAGAAAATATTATCATAAATATACTTTATATTGAATGTAAATGTTATTGTTAACTAAATGGTTTAGTTAATGTATTATTCACTTATTATTTAAACGAACGGCTTCGGCTTTGTACGTACAAACTTTTGACGAGAAGGTATATATTGTCCGAGTTCAATCGTCTTGTACATATTTATTCAATATCAAGAGCAGAGCTGTCACAGTGCAGATCTCTATTCAATTGTGGCATTTTCCAATGCACTAGCAAATATTAAATACTAATAAAGTCACGTTTCACAACTTAGTTTGTTTAATAACATGAATTAAAAACTAATTACTAACGAAGAGACAGACTTAGTTTCGTTTATGTAAATAATCTTTTAAATTTCAAATAATACTCTCAAGTCACTGCGCAAGGTAGTAGACATGAATTACAAGCCACTTGCACTTATTTTACTTTGCTTCCAATTAGAAGAAAAATGTGGAAAGTGTTTAAAAAGTGAAGTGCGTGAAGTCGGTAACGAAATGTTGAATTCCATTCTACATTTTAAAAATATTATTCAATCATTTTTTACCATCTCTACGCTACAATTGGAGTCAAAAAGAAAAAAAATTGTAGCCGCCGCTTACAAGTTTATCACAGAGGTTTTATTGAATAATTGCACCAGAGAACGATAGAATGAAATGAAAGAATTGTAATAAATAAATCAACTTCACTCTCATAAATTTAAATCCATTCCATCCATTTAGAGTGTACAATACACACAGACAAGTTACAACGAATATTTAATAATCCACGAACGTTCATAAAACGTTAGTATTGCACCAATTAACTTTATCGGGTAGCTCTAGAAAATGGAAACTGTTAGGATTAAAAAGAATTCCACGAGTTCGCAGCCGGATGCCGGATATGATGTTTGGCAATCAAATTCTGGATGCAACAAATATGAAACAGTTTGTGTAGGTAGCTCATAAATTCGAAGACCTCGAATTACCTCTGTTATGATATCACATATTCAGAATGGCATTGGTAATTGACTACGAGTGAGATGGCAAGGGGAGTTTTCGATAGCTCTCGTTATCTGATGGATTGCTTGAATCGAGTATCGCTGTTTAACCAGTTTGGTATTGATCTTTATACTGCTTAATGTACACTTGAATAACCTTTAAATTGTTGATTTCTTTTAGATAATTGTGTGGATAAAGTGTTGTAAATTCAAAGGGTAGAGGAAATTACGTATCTATTAAAAATATTTAAAGTAAAATGATTTAAAAAGACCTAATGCCTTGCACGTGTAACAACGCCTAAATAAAATCAAAAGAAAACGAACGATACTAATACGATTCACGTGCAACCAAACCAACGTATACTACGTTGGAAGAACTAAGACCTTCAAGTTACGAGAACAATTACTATACAAAGTTTCAACTGGATCGGATGAATAATCGAGAGACGAATGGAGGACAAACTAAGAATTATTTATTTTTATACACATTTAAAAGATAGATCGTTTCATGTAAAATATATGATTGATTGATAATCATTGATATGTCAATCATTTCAAATTACAAAATTCGAACATAATTTATACAAATCGGAAAGTGACAATCGTTTGGTAAAACTGCTGAAATTATTATAGAGAGATGAAATTTTTAGAACGTCACAGAATCGTTTGTGCTATTTGACACTAAATCCTCTCATTAAATATTAAGACGTACAATGTTATCATACTAAAACTTAAAAGGAATATGTACCTAATTATAACAAAATATTGATAAATTAAAACGATGTACTATGTAGTTGTTATCACGAATACATTATAAATTACATACTGCTTAGTAATTAGTAGTTGCTAAGTTTGTGGTGACATTTTAAAAGAATGATGTTTTCATTCAAAGACTTGACAACTCACCTTTACAACTAGGCCTACTTAAGTGCACTCCGAACACATTTCTGCATATATGTTCGTGTGCCGGACAAGCTGTTGATTTCCCATGGGCTCGATTCGCTTCCCAGCTGCTAACGCGACACGGCTCTGGAAAACGTGCAAACGCCTTTGCAACTAACATCAAGTGAAAGTAAGCTTATATTACATTTCAACAATTTATGTCGTCTAAACTGTACCAATTTATTTCATGTATGATACCTAAATGCGGTAAAATTTTAAATATTTATAATTGTCTTTTTATTTATAATTTTTAGTTCATTATATTTTATTATTTTATTTGTCTTTACTAATTAGTATGCGTGGATCAAAGGTTATAATTAAATGATGATCATAATTTTGGCTCTTACTTCCAATAACTTTGTTGGATAACTCTTTTAACTGAATATAAGTAAGCCTAGCTTAAAATCCTTGTCCATTCAACGTTACTATTGTACATGTTAGTAGAAGGTGGTGGAAGTCAAACTGGTTGCAGTCAGTTGTAAGACTATGTTTTACATTGTCTTCGGCTTGATGATTTGTATTTTTTGAACTTCACTGAAGAATTTATTTTCTTAACTTTATGTGCCAAAAAATTTCACCGCAAGATTTATCTAATTATGGGATAGTTAAATAATCTCATTGTATCCTGTTCCATAGATTTAAGGGTAATAAAAAAGTATATTATATACACAAAGGATTTACAGCACGTGACTTATATTTCTTGGTTATGTCATAGTAGACGATGAGTTCAATGAATAATATATAATAAACGAAAGTACTTAATTATTGTGTTTTATTCATATTAACATGCTTTTATTAGGTCGAGTAACTAACTATGTAATGGAATCTAAGGTAACTAATTTAAACATCTTTCAAGGATCGTAGCGTAATGAAAATTGGCAGCTGTATGTAGTTCTGATGACAATACAATAATATGGTACTGTCGAACTGATCTGATGATGGAGCCGGAAGATATTAACTGGAACTTCATGATGGAACATCGTATCATAGCTGTTTTTGGATTTCTTAGAAAAGTCTTGTAATGAACTTTGACCACGATTAGGTTTCAAGGTCTGATGATGAAGCTGGAAGATAGGCACTGGGATTCCATGATGGAATATCGCATCATAGTCGTGTTTACACTTGTGAGAAAGGCCACGTAATGGACTTTAAACACGATCAGGTTTCAAGATATATATTGACTTGTAAATATTGAGTGTAAATAGTGTAAATACATAAATAGTCTAAATATAGGTACTCAAATGTACGACATAAAGGCTCAAGACTTATTGACGCGACCCGAAACCATGGAAATACTTCATTGGAGTCCATTATTTACCAAAATAAATATATAATATCGTTTATTTTATAACTAAACGGGATTATATATTTAATGAGTATATTTAAGTATCCTGGAGGCGATTGTTTTCCCAAAGTGTACTCTCATCTTATATATCGCTAGACACGATTTACAAAACAATGAACGCAGCTGCAACGAATGTGTCAGTACGGACAGGTTATTAAATTTGACCCGAATGTAGCTCACAAACAATATTTCCTATGAGGTGGCTGGTCCATGTAAATATCAGCCACTGTTGCCAATAACTAGCAAACAATCAGCTGACAAACCTCTCCAAATAGTTCCATATTCTATGCAACACTAGTTCCCACCCACGGATTTGTTCACGTGTGACAGGGAGCTGGGGTGACTAGTGTTATCTACATCCTTATGTAATTTTTTGTACCCCTAATATTATGTATGCAAAATCATGACGATCTGTTGAGTATTTGATTAAATCAAAGTGACATTCACATTAATAAAATTAATTTTTAATGAAATCCTATTTTTTTTTTATGTAAGACCCTCGACCGTCGAGGCAAACGAGCATGAGGCTCAGCTGGTGGAAAGTGACTATCACTGCCCATGGACAACTGCAACATCCGAGGGCTTGCAGGTGCGTTGCTGGCCTTTAAGGAAACAATACGCTCCTTTCTTGAAAGTTTCAACGTCATGTCAGACCGGAAATTTTTCCGAACAAAATAATATAATAATAAAAATTATAATAGTAAACGTAAAAAATATAATTTTTAATACAGAAAATTAGTCAATCAGACAATTAGTATTTTTACAAGAAAAGCAAACCGTCCTGTCAATATATCACCGTGAAACTATAGCGCCCGGTGCTTTTGTATGTTATATGGCAGGGAACTCACCTAAAGGAAAGTAACACGGCTTACGTGTCTTTAAGGAATGAGTAGGCTCTTTTATTGACGGTACCCAAGCATCATATTGGTTATGAAAAATTACCGGTAAAAGGTTTCACATAGTAGTTGTGTATTTTTTTTTTGTTTATTTTAAATACTTTCCAGTTACGTATACATCAAGTTTAATAAAAGGGAAGCATTAGTCATTAAATATATTACAGAATCACTACAGATGCTGCAAGAGTAGACAGTTCTGCAGCCTTAGCGGTTAAGAAAATTAGATTGCTGGCTGATGTAGATACGGATCTTGTGTATATTAGTTATTGTCACAATATAATAAAGTTTATTGTTACAGCCGTTATTAATACTATATTAGTAGAAGCTACCCACACTTTTATTAAGCACCCTTAAGCTTTACTGTGAATATAATTAAAATGCATAGAATTATTGGGAAGTGCATCTATAACATAATTATGTTAAAGTGACGTATGAAATTATGGATATTTTATTAATGCCTATACTGGGGTAGGCATACTTTTAAAGGATGATTTTAAGTTTGCCGTATTATGCCTTTTGGACACTACAGAATTCCTTGGTAACATTATAAGTATTATACTGCAATGGTGAGCTAACATTAGTTGGCTCGTACACTAATATGTTCAGTAGACCTAGTTAAGAATATACGTTTTTAAAATAATTCAATATGACTCTACTTAGAGGGTAGCTTAGTCGATATCAAAAGCAAAAGTGGAAGTCGAAAAGTTCAGGAGCAAGCTACGAGGTAATCTACTATAAATAATTGTGTAATATAATATGGAAATGTTGAATTTTTGCATAAAATAGTGTTATCAAGACATTTTGTAAAAGATCGAGTGCTAATTGTTTGAAAGTAAATAATTTTGTACAACTTTTAAGTTTGCAGTAACAAAATTGATACATTTTTAATGAACTAAATAATAGGACAAGAAGGGGATTCAAGGCAAATATTTGACTCCTTTGTTATTCAACTAAAAACCGCCAAGTGAATGGAACACGCCTCTGCTTTATTTGCGTAACTAACCATACTTTTGAAAATTAAACGATAATAATGACAAAAGTCTTTTACACATTTTTATTTAGTAATTATAATTTAAAATGTCTCATTTTAAAATTATTGTATAAATTGAAATCGGGTCACAGTAATCTGCAAATGGTAGATTTTGCTGTGACTGATTTTTTTGGAAATTTAGACATTTACAAATCTTTTATTTATATGTGGTATGTCGTATTAAGTATCTGTAAAACACTCAAACTGACAATATTCTGCTCATCTGACTGCAGAATAAGCTTGATAAAATTATTTAGAAAAAAAAATGTTCAATGCCTTATAGTACGCTAGAAGTCATATCGTCCTTTTTAGAAGTCCTGATAATATAAATGCGAAAGTGAGTTTATTTTTTTTTACTTAACTAATTAATCGATAATCATGAAATTTCGCATAAACAACATAATTATAAATATTAGAAAAGGACAAAGGGCACTCTCCTTCCCGCTCTCGCGAGCGAAGCCGCGGACTGAAACTAGTCTGTTATGTGAGAGTTTCTTAACAATCAGATATAGTTTTTAAATCGATAACAATCTTCAAATACTTAAAAAAATTGTATTCGGCATTCATATTTTACAAGAAAAAAAAAACGATATGTTAGCAACAGGTATTTTTCGATAAGAGATTTTTTTCCCTATTTCAATCTAAAGAAATAGTTACCCTCTAAAAGATTGCCATAACTTAGAAGGTGACTTAGATCAGGTGTACAGCATTACAGAAACGCATGTGAGCATAGTGAAAAAAGTTTTATTATTTGACATAATATATATTACGTTACATTACGTCATATTATATTATAAACATAGATCGATAAGATCACGAACTAGATTGTAGTAATACTGCATGTAATCTCAAAAAGTTAATTCGTATGATATCTTTTTATTGAATATTTGTCAATATGTTAAACTAAAAATAATAAGAATATGCCTACTAATGAATCTTCCTGCAGTTATTATTCAATAAATATTTATAACTTTGTTTTTTGTTTCAATTGTATCAAAACGCTTAATCTTTCGCTCTCTCGTACAACGAGCTACCTGTCTATTATGCCCCTCAGCGTCCCTTCGTGAAGGGTTCCTAAAGCCCTACATTACCGCATCAAATAATAACACTCGGCAGAGAGGCTGCCGATACGGTCGATACAAGGCGGAGCTTATTGGTAAACAACGTCAGTGAAACACAACTCGCAGTTTGAGTTACTGGAAATATAACATATTAATTAAACTATATAACATATTAATTAAACTATACAATATCTGAACACGATAACTTAATAATTATTTATTCATGTACTTGTATTTTCATATTTAAGTTAAAGATAATACAAACTACTAAAAACAAACAAATTTGTTAAAAAAATAACTGTAAATTTTAATGTCGTTTAAAAACTACCTAGAATAAAATACAATTCCCGATAATCTATCAAAGCATTTATGATTGTTTATAAATTGACGGTAATCGTAAAAGACGCCGTATCGGGCTCGTACATCATAAAAGTTATGCAAAATTAACGTAATTTTTCGACTTGACTTTAATATCAAGTTTAATTTAACCTGTATAATACTTTATTTTTATATTTTTTTTATATTTTTGAGATTATTACGATAAAAGTAATAATGTCATCTTTAATTATGGCATAAATTGAACAATGCTATTGCAGGAATTAAGTGGTATTCAAGTACCCTAGAAAAATACCAAGTATTATGTGCTGGCGTAGCTAATGCATCCACAGCTGCGTTTCTGCTTTTATTAGAAAGTAAAACATTAAATATTGCAATATCTCTACTTGGGGTGACATTCATTCATTGAGCTGAGACCCATTCGGGTTAAAGTGACTTTACGAATATATTGTACAATAACACGATTAGTTATTATAATATAGTTATTTATTTTATTTATTTAGAATGGGTAGGAGGTAGGCAGACTGGCTATATATCATCTGATGGTAAGTGGTCACCATCGCCTAAAAACAATCGCACTATAAGAAGTAGTGTGGACAGTTACATGGTCCATTCGCCACCAACTTTGAGAACTAAGATATTATGACTCTCGCGCCTGTACATTGGATCACTCACCCTTCAAACTGTTACATAACTAGTATATAGTATATTTAGTATGGCTGTTTGGCGGTGAATATGTGATGGGTAGTTACCTAGCGACTTACCCGAACAGGTAAATATAATTTAATATATGTTACAGATCTTAAAATTATTTTCATTTTGGAAATATAGATTAAATAATAAAGTCAATATATATGTATATATTTTTTAATTTAATAAAACTGAAACTGAAAAACATTATATTTATATTACATTTGAGTACCAAAAGACAATTTATCAGCCAAAAAACGTTTATTCTTAAGTCACCCCCAACATATGCAATATGTCTGCATTACCAATAATATAACAAACAGGATTAAAATTGGTCAGCGGTAACAATTTTTAATCAATAATATAAATTTATTATCCATGACGCAAAACACGATTCCATGGGCGACTTCGATAAATACAATACAATATTGTTTATCTACTTTAAGCCCTATCTCAGTACGTTAGGTTTTATTTTCGCATGACAATATTTCATTACGATTTTATTTCTATATGCGCTGACTGTACAATGTTCATCCATATGGTTCTCCTTAACCCTCACGGTAGTGAGAGAAGGGGACGTACGTGTTTTATTTGTAATACTAACAATACCATTTATTAGCTCAGAGAACAAGTGTGTGGCAAGTTGAACGAATATTATTTTTTGTTCGTAACAATAACAGTAGTACTAAAATATAAACTTAAAAATACACATTAAATACATAAGTTATTTATTATTATAACGATAAGGGACAATTCTATCTAGCAGAAATGAACTGTTTTTTTCTATTAATCTGATTAAAAAAATATATTTATCTATCATTTATAAAGATATGTATATTACCGATGTTTATCAATATTAATTTGCTGTTTTTTTTTATGAGTATCCTAATAACGAGCTTTTAGAATAGAACTAGAATTATTATAATAATAAAACAAAAGCAAACGTCACTGACATTTTTAAGACGCTTATTAATTTAAGTAAGTATTCAATCAAATATATATATTAATAATCGAGTAGCACAATGACTCCAATCATCCGCGACTGCAATTTAAAATTCTGTAACGAACCTGGCCGGTGCAGGCGGAGTGAGGTTAGACAAATAAAAGTAATATTGAATCATAACTCAATTTCTATCCGTACCTACGAGTCAATATCATACCGAATCGCAACTCTCCAGATATTTTTACGTCATTTCGCTTAAACGCATTCTGTTTGTTTGTTTTTCATTTACAAGCTCAATTTCGATTTATTTTATAATATATTTATTTATATTGGAAATGAGAGTATATTCAGATTCACAGTCGCTATTTTGACTATTTATGTATGTATATACTGAAGTAGTGTCCCACTCACTCGATATTAGAAGCTATAGTGCCCTTGCTCATTAAAACGACACATAATATTTAACTAATATCTTACTATGAGCTATTAATAAATGGGATAAAATATATACTTGGTGGTAGAGCTTTGTGCAAGCTCGTCTGGTAGGTACCACCCACTCATCAGATATTCTACCGCAAAACAGCAGTACTTGGTACTGTTATGTTCCAGCTTGAAGGGTGAGTGAACCAGTGTAATTACAGGCACAAGGGACATAACATCTTAGTTCCCAAGGTTGGTGGCGCATTGACAATGCATGCGATGGTTAACATTTCTTACACTGCCAATGTCTATGTGCGTTGGTGACCACTTACCATCAGATGGCCCATACGCCCGTCTACCTATGCTATAAAAAAATAAAAAATAATAATAATAATTAATAAATAGTTGAATCTACATCTGTCTTGTTTTTCTTGAAACTAATGTCTTTGTTGTAATCTTAAGAGTATCGAACTTTACGTAGCAATTATGCTAATATGATGTTAACTTGTGTGGAAAACCGTTATTACAAAACATATGTTTTTTATTTATTGATAACACTAAAACTTGTCCATGGCTAGCAAATAAAAAAAGAAAATCTTTGAAAATGATTGCTTTATTAAAATGTGAATAACTTTCTGTCACTAAATCAATACTTAGCGAGTAGTCAGCAGAAGCCTCCATAGAGCTGAATAACCAGTTGAGTCAAGTAACTGAGATAATTAAGGTAACTTATATCGACAGGACTGAGTATTTGTGTTTTCGTAAAAAAAAACATTGCTGGCCGTGCTATCTTAAGATGTTGGTGGACCTCGTTGAGGCTAGCGTGGTGTTGGATGTTAGAGAACTAGACCTCAAACAGCGTAGGTATTGGGGGAGGGTGCACCGCCGAACGACAGTTATTTTTTACATGATGCGCTATCATCATTATAAGAAAGAGACATGTTTCCCCATGAAGCTCCCTAAAGGGAAAATACACTGATCCGCCGGACGGAAATGCCCCCGATTCCCCATGCCACCCGGTTTCTGTTGTAATTCTCAAATGAGTGATTAAACTTTCCTATAACAATGAGAAATAAAATATTATATACAAAAAATGCCTTAATAAAGGTTATGTTAATATTAAAATGTTATCTGATGTTGTAAAAATCCAGGTAATTGTATAGCTTAATTTTTTTTTAATATAAAAAATAATTGTGAACCTCTTACAATTGTCATTATTTAATTAACAACTTAGCCAAGTTTAACAGAAAACTAAGAATAATAACAGGAGGCAGCTTTCGCTGTTCATTTAGTTTGGTTTGCCGTCGGCCGGACAGTAAGTATACTGAGAGACTACAGCAAACAAGCAAAACACATTTCTTAAAAGCGTGCTCTATTAAGGTTGGCAATATATTTGAGCTTAGCAGGTCTTTTAATTTTATCTTAATATACGGAAAAAATATTTTAATCGTGAAAATTCCACGTTAATCTAATAACATTAAAATTAAAAGTATTTTTAATAGATAGTTAATGAATTTGATCTAGTGTTAGCTACAAAATATTTTTAAAAATCTCTTTAAACTGAGTTCGTAGCTAACAGCTTTCTTCTATCGATAATAACGAGTGATTTAAGGTAACTTACAATTACTATAGAAATATGTATAATAATTGTAAGTTACCTAAAATCTTTTAATGGCCTTTTACTTTGCTAGGTTATATGTATATGAACTTAATCGTATAATTCAATTGTCAACTTCACCATTTGCAAAATGGAATAGAAATAAATATTTGAAACATGCAAATTCAATATGTGTTCCTCAAATTTTCAATAATTATTGTGTTCGAATTTCAACCACTGGACGAGTTAATATAATTATGCCAAAACCAGTCAAGGGATAAACATTTTACATTCAAACGTATGATTAGCTGACACATATCAGTTTACTACGTAAATTATAGTTTCATTAGGGTATTGACTAACCTACTAACCGATATGTGTATATTTGAAAAATTTTAACACTAATGATTTAATTATTTATACGGATGGATATTATATATTATATAATATGAGTACTTATATTTTAAGCTTATGGTCTTTTTAGTTAAACACAAATAGCAAATATTTTCTTGATTGTTTCGAGCATCTTGTACTTAGTAGAACCACCAGAGATACATTGGAGTAGACCAGTTATAGCGAACTGTATAACCGTTTGCGGTCTTATAAGGAAACCGATAAAGTTAAACAA
The DNA here is from genome assembly GCA_905220585.2 of Nymphalis polychloros. Taxonomy (NCBI): domain Eukaryota; kingdom Metazoa; phylum Arthropoda; class Insecta; order Lepidoptera; family Nymphalidae; genus Nymphalis; species Nymphalis polychloros. The sequence continues at coordinate 11,978,938 of HG992241.1, read as the reverse complement.
AGAGTAGATTAACTTACGAAGTAACTTTAATCTGAGTCGGAGTATGCTAGTCTCATCGTATTATTGAAAAAAACCATCCGCTAAAGTTCAAACAGTTAAACAGGAACGAAGTTCTGTGCGTTATTTTTTCGACTCAAACCGTGTTTTAAAATGTAGATTTTAATTAATTATATGACTGTATATGTGTCACGCCAAAAGCACTTCAACCTCCTTTATATCGAACGCCTAACGCATCAAATTTTGTAGCATTTTTGACAGGCACAGTATGAACACAATTTCGTTATATGACGTGACTTTTGACTCTACTGTAAGCCGTTTTAAAGGAACTACGTTCCAAAACGATAATCCAAATATTGATGACCAGGTCAATCGGATACCACATGTATTTCACAGCGGTAGTTTTATTTTTCAACACATAAGATAGTTTTATACATTGACTTCGTCAACATTCTTCATTAAAGAAAAAGGTAACTTAAATAAGTTTTAAAACTTCTCCAGAAAGCTAACCTAAAATAGACTTATAGCAATGTTCATTCATGTAATAATTGCAGGATTTAAGCACCCTGGCAAAAAATAATAGCGTGTCACAATAATGTGCATGAAATTAGGAATACTACCGGTATTTTAGGCTTTAAAGCGTAACAAACAAATAAATTCGCATTCACATTTCGCATTCGCATATAATATTAGGATTTGTCATAAAAATAATAAGAACTAGCGAAATTCAACTACATCACAGCTTTTTTATACAATAACATAATAAAAATTCTTATTATTATTTTTTACGTTATTTTTGTTATAACATAAAAAGGCTTTCTATTTGTATTCGACTAGTTATCATCGACTTAATATTAACTGATTTTTAAATAAAATAGATTCGTCACGTCGTGTAAATATTTTTGTATTATTTATTTGTTTATATTTTGCTTTATCACAATTTCAACGAATTGAACTGTCCTGTAATGTAAATCTAAAATTAAATAAATACAATATATTTTGTAATGAATATCTAAACATATGTATGTACTACATTATCTCTATTATTAAAGACGGTATTAAAATGTTTGTAAAGTATTTCACAAAAGTACGTCAATTATTACGTACGTACGTCGTTATTTTAAATTTCATTTCGTGACGCAGTCATTCATTATATTACGGATGGGTGTTTTAAGGTTTTTGAATGCAAAGAATAAGAACGAATTAAAATAAACGTAATACCAGTCGAATCCATTAGAACATCACATATTTTTTATTATTGATAGAACAATTCCGCATTATAGAATTATTCTAAAAAAAAAAACAATTTTTGCTTTTTTTTACATTATGAAACAAATCACTCATGAGAAAGTACTACCGAAAGGGCATTGTGCTTTATTTTAACGTATAATTATATGAACTGTATTAAAAACAAGCCGATACCGATATATACGATATAAATCTTCAACAATCATCTTGCAAGCACATACGTTTTAACACAGGGGGCGCAAGGCGTGGGTGGTGTGGGCAGCCGTGAGACTCGCGCCTCGGAGGCTTATGCATTACTTAAAATGCCTTGAACGCGAGGAAAAATTGGACTCGTCATGAATCGAAATATATTTTTATTCAGTGGTTAAGAGCGCTCTAAGTTCGCAGGGCAGGCATACAAGTATGTGTCAGGGAAAAAAAACAGGTCAACCGTATTTCCCTTCATATATATGGTAGAAACGCGTAAAAATGAGGGCCTCGCAAATCTCGCCCACATCAATTTTCGGAGTTGCGCGCCGCCACTGCGTTTTAATAGGGTATTTATGAAGTTGTTTCCGACTTCATGAATACCCTATTAAAATCGATCTCGTGATAAGTCACTTTTTCAGTGGTATTTCACTTATTTATAATATACACATTATGACATAAATATTTATTTATTTGTATGCTCATTTACGTTTTCAGATATAATCACTAGTGCTGTCGATGGAAATTGTCCCTTATATGTATGATACGAACGGTAATACGAACTGTATTAAAAATCGATATCGCTCACAATATGTTGGCATTTTACCGTATATCCAATAAGCATTCGTAGCACAGCGGTTACAGCGCCCGGAGAGAACTATTGCCCTTTTGGGCGCTAACGTGCGTTCAATTGAGGTAGTCATATTCGTACTAGACTAAAGCATGTCTCAGTATAAATATGCCATCTCATTTTGTTCTTCTTTTTCATATTATTTTTTTAATATTCATCATCATCATCATTAACCATGTTTCGTCCACTGTTGGACATAGGTATCTCCAATGGCGCACCACTGTGCTCGATCTTCAGCTCTCAATTTCCATCCGCTGCCAGCCATTTTGCGTATATCGTCACTCCACCTAGCAGGAGAGTGCCCTACGCTACGTTTGTAAAAGCGTGGTCTGGAGTGGATCCAGAACACGTTTACTCCAACGATTGTCAGTTTTGCAACATGTGTGGCCAGCCCACTGCCACTTCAGCTTACTAATCCTTTGGACTATGTCGGTTATTCTGTCGAATCACCACATTTGGGATTCGATTGAATAGTCACACACTGTCAGTCAGTGTCCACGTCACGGTTCCATAGGTCATAACTGGTAAAACGCACTCGTTAAAGACTTGTCTTCAAGCATTGCGGAATCTGTGACTAAAAGGCTTAACCAAGTTTCCTATACGCTGCCTAGCCCAGCTGTACTCTTCTGCGTACCTCCTTCTCGAATTCGTTTTGACCCAACTGCAAAGTTTGCCCAAGGTACAAATATTCCTGAATAATTTCTAGAGTGTTTTGCGCTTGATAGAATTTCGTCCCCTCATTTCTAAGGATACCCACCACTTGGTCGAAATTCTTGTTGATGTTAACGTCGATGTTGGTTTCCAAGGCACCGAACCGGTTTTACAGTTTTAACTGAAACGTACTAGACTCCACAGCTTGGAGCAGTTTTGGCCGGAGCGTAGACCTCATTATACGAACGAGCTTGTTGTCAATATTTAGAGTGCCTCGTACTAGTCGGTGATCTTTTCCCGTATTGAACCTTGTGAACACGGATACATCTCTAAATATTCGCCTCTTGTCCGTCGTAATAAAGTCAATCTCGTTTTAATCATAGCGTCTGGGCTTCGCCACGCCCACTTCTGTTGGAGCTGTTTCTTAAGGAAAAAGCTCATCGAGAACAGTCCCTCTTTTTCCAGGAAGTTGACAAGCTTTTACCCCCTATGATTTCTGCTTTCAAATCCATGTTGTCCTACTACCGATTCGTTGCTAGTATATGCTCCCACTTTGGCGTTAAAATCCTCCATGACAGCATCGAAGTGGGCATTTTGGGTGGTGTGCAATGCCTTAGAAATGTCTGCGTAAATTTCTTCCACTTAATCATCCGAGTGTGTCGAAGTCGGTGCGTATCCTTGGATAACCTTGAGGCTATACCTCTTGGTGACTGTGATCACAAGATACGCTACCCTTGCCGGAACACTGGAGATTTCTAGAATGTTGTCAGAGGTTGTGGATCAATAAACCGATGCCAACAAGATTTGGTTGGTGAGGGAGACCAAGTAAGTACACAAGATGGCCTGATTTTAAGGTTATGGTAATTTCCTCCTTTCTTCGGATTTCACATAACCCTAAATGCCATATTATGTTCCTCAGCTCTTATTCGAGCTGTGCCAGGTGTTCGTCGAGCCATAACTTGCGTCCGTTGGACGTAGCCAGAGTCAGTCGGTGTTGGCAGCCTACCGTAATCCGGAGATTCTTAGCACACCTTGCCCAACCCTCACCATGGCCGCCGCCTTGGCCAGGAACAGCGGGGCGACCGGGAACTGTATCCGCCTGTAGGCCGTTGCGTATCTGTGTGTGCCATTACAAGGTTTTTGCACCCTTGCATCCCATTATTTTTTTATTATTATTGAAATGTATTATACAGAGTGACTGGTGAATTACTATCGATACTTGAGGACGTGATATTTGACGATCATATATGACAAAATAAAAATAAATATAACATAAATATTAATAAACTTCTAAGTAAAGTTAACCAAAAGTTATTTAATTAATTACGCATCGTGTGAACACCCTAGCTGCGTTATCGACACAAAACAGTTATGTAGGTAGGTACATTTAGTTATCGCGCGGTAGTTTACCTACATCCAAACGCCGCGCGCCGCCGCGTGTTAACAGGGTAGCAGGCTACCTTAGATAAACAAAAATGATCCAATTCCCTTCATACTTTAATCCTGGCATAGGATAGGCAAAAATACCAAGATATTTCATTCGTTTAAGCAACCAATTTATTGACTAGGTAAATGGTGTGAACTTGACACAAAAAATAATATGAACTGTTTACCTATCTTGGTATTTCCGGCGTATTTAAAAATGGAATCATACTTATTTACAACAATTGTCAATCATTAAACTACCTATTTACTAGAAGATTTGGTGTATCTCAGTGGACTGTGTGGAATCTACTTCACAAAGAAGGGCTACACCCTTATCATTTTCGACCTATTCAAGAACTCAGTGCCAACGATCATGAGCCACGAATAAATTTTTGTCGGTGGTTTTTGCAAAACACTGACAAAAACATATTGTTCACGGACGAAGCTACGTTTACTAAGTTAGGTATTTTTAACGTACACAATGAACATTGGTGGAGTCATTCCAATCCATACGTTACGCGACAGGACGCTTATCAACACAGGTTTAGTGTTAACGTGTGGGCTGGTGTTTTAAATAACTGTTTGTTAGGGCCGTATTTCATCGAAGGAAGACTCAATGCTGTGTCATACTGTGACATTTTAAACAGTGCGGTGAATGACATGCTCGATGATGTACCACTGAGCAATCTCCAAAACTTATTTTATCAACACGACGGAGCACCCGCGCACTATCAGACGCAGGTACGTGAGTACTTAAACAATACGTTTGGAGATCGCTGGATAGGGCGCGGAGGGCCTGTGCCATGGCCAGCTCGCTCTCCAGATCTCACTCCACTAGACTTCTATTTATGGGGGGAGGTAAAACGTCTTGTGTATGCTACAGAGTATGTCAACAGAGAGGAGTTGAAATTAAAAATCACTAGTGCTTTCGAAACTATTAAAAGTGACCCATTCGTATTAAATCGTGTGAAAGACAATATGCGTAAACGTGCCGAACTGTGTATCACACGAGAAGGAGCTCACTTTGAACATTTGTTAAGGTTAGTGTAGTTATGTAGGTAAATAGGTAGTTTAATGATTGACAATTGTTGTAAATAAGTATGATTCCATTTTTAAATACGCCGGAAATACCAAGATAGGTAAACAGTTCATATTATTTTTTGTGTCAAGTTCACACCATTTACCTAGTCAATAAATTGGTTGCTTAAACGAATGAAATATCTTGGTATTTTTGCCTATCCTATGCCAGGATTAAAGTATGAATGCGTCTGATAGTGCGCGGGTGCTCCGTCGTGTTGATAAAATAAGTTTTGGAGATTGCTCAGTGGTACATCATCGAGCATGTCATTCACCGCACTGTTTAAAATGTCACAGTATGACACAGCATTGAGTCTTCCTTCGATGAAATACGGCCCTAACAAACAGTTATTTCAAACACCAGCCCACACGTTAACACTAAACCTGTGTTGATAAGCGTCCTGTCGAGTAACGTATGGATTGGAATGACTCCACCAATGTTCATTGTGTACGTTAAAAATACCTAACTTAGGAAACGTAGCTTCGTCCGTGAACAATATGTTTTTGTCAGTGTTTTGCAAAAACCACCGACAAAAATTTATTCGTGGCTCATGATCGTTGGCACTGAGTTCTTGAATAGGTCGAAAATGATAAGGGTGTAGCCCTTCTTTGTGAAGTAGATTCCACACAGTCCACTGAGATACACCAAATCTTCTAGCAGCCTTTCGAGTACTTGCTACTGGGTTGTTCTCAAAATACTCGAGAATGTCTTCTTGTAGGAAGACAGGGTATGCTGCTCCACCTCGTCCTTGGGCATGTGTTAGAACACGGAACTGTCCGAAGTCTCGTAATCTTTGATTAGCGTTTAAGATGACGCTGGCCGTAGGTACTCGACGATTGGGGAACATCTCCCGGTACAAATTGATTGCGCCCGGCAAGCTATCATTTGCACGCGCATACGCACGAACCATGTCCAAGTATTCTGCATTTGTGTATTGATAAGCCATACTTAATTACTAATAAGTAATAACGGGTCACACGCACACACGACAGATTAGGTATACGCGTAAGATCGATCGCTAGGCGCGCGCGCGGGAAGACGGACGTACAGACCTTACGGCGGCGCTCGCCCGACTAATTAGCCACGGGGCGGGGGTTGGGAGTAGCGACACACGCGTGCGGCAGCGTGGTGTTGTATCAGCACGCCGCCGCACGCGCCGCCGGCAAGGCTGGGAACGTGTCCACACTTTATTTATTTATACGGAAATTTGGTCAAAAATTAAGTACCTATTTTTTTTTACATAATTCGAATGAGAATCATGTACCGAGTATTCTCCTTAAATATTGATAGTAATTAACCAGTCATCCTGTATAAATACATTTTATGTTTTATTTAGCATTTTTACAAATCAATTATTACGGTATTTTTTATTTATTTTTATGACGATACAGTAATTTTCTTTGTTTGAGTGAAATATTATTATTCTATTAAGAAAATAAACTGAATGTTTATTTTAGAAGGAGCACTACAAGTTACAAGTCAAAAAAGTCGTAATAGATTAACTGTTTAAACTAAAAAAACGATTAATCTTTTACATTCCATAAAAGTATATAAGTTTAATTGCACTTTTATGAAGTTGTTTCTAACTTGGATAGGAAAAAACATACCTCATTACAAATAATTATTAAAGCATAATAATTTTTTTATATGGATTTACATTAGGTACACAATCACTCATAAGCGCTGATGGTCATTGTCCAGTATTTTGAAGTAAAATCATATGAACTGTATTACAATTAAGCCGATACCATTCACATTACAAACGCAATTTCAGTGTTTTCCTATCGGCGGTTAAGGCTGAGTGGTATCTGACACCACGAGATTTTTTGCAAGAGTAGCTTTGAGGGCTACCGACACAAAAACAATTTACAACGAAATCAATTATCAGGTATAATTTTACTAACTTTTTTTTAATTTGAAATACATACTTGTCCGATATAAATTATCGAAAAACTTGGAAACATTTTAATTATCTGAAAATTTAAACAATGTCACCTGCTTGTAAAATTTGTCACATGTCATTTATATTCAATGACATATTGAAAGGAAAATAATAATGGTAGTAAATTGCGGGATATGCCGCTTTATGTCTTAAAATAACCGTTTAACGGAAATGCGTTGTACATTTAAAATATAATGTTCACAAACCACAACAAAAATTGTGAAATTAATTATATTTGAGTAAAGTCAGTATAATTATTATCGGAGAATTGAGGGTTTATTTTTGTTTTAAAACTAATTTTGTTTCGCGTCAAACCATAGAATATTCACACTTAGAAGGAGTGTTGGCCCAAGCGAATTGAAGTCATTCAAATTGTTACTAGTCTCAATACATTTGACGTCACGTCAGTCGTCACGATAAAGTGTAACAGTAAATATCTCGCGCAATTTATTAAAAAATGACTTACTGTGTAGTAAAAGGGTGTCACAATACTCAACATAAAAAAAATAATGATAAGAAAATCACATGTCACACGTAACTACTATTTGGCAACTTATAATTTTAGCTAAAATACATTCATCAAAACATAAAAAGAATTTGTAAACAAAAGACGCCATTACAATAAAAACGTTACCAGCTATGTAAAATATATTTACCACGATGGCTTAATATTTTAAATAATAAAAATAAGTAAATATTTAAAATTATTATTTTAACTTTTTTAAATTATGTATATAACATTAATACTGTTCAACTAATTATAATTCTTTTTTCTTTATAAGTATACATAAAATAAAAACAATACTAAATAATATTACTAAATAAATTAAAAAACGAGATCATTATAATAATAAAAGCTAAAATGAAATAAATAATATTGCAATATATAATTATAATACTTATTGATTAATTGTATTATTTTTTAGCTTTCCTTCGAATTCAATTGCTGCTGCTCGACGGATAGATAAAATACAACTTAATCGAAGAGCCAACTAAATCCACAAATCTACTATTTATCAATCAGTAGCATTTCTTAGTATGTTATATAAAAACATAATATCGAGCAGATCCCTTCTCTTGTCAAGGGACATTATTTTAAAATGCTGCACTCTATCCTTGTATGAGGTCACTGCTTTATGTATCCTTTCAGAGTAAGACAGATGCCACATAAATCTTTTCTGAATTATTTCTATTCTTAATGTGTGAGAAGCATAATGAGGACGCCAAACAACACTACAGTACTCTAAGTGACTCTGAACAAGACTATTATAAAGAATAACTTTTGTTTTAGTTTCTTTGAAAGTTCGTCCTTGTCTCATAATGAAACCCAATAATTTTGATGATTTGTTTATTATATTTTCAATGTGGTTAAGATATGTTAATTTTCTATCTAACACCACACCAAGATCTCTTACGAGTTCAACTTCATTTAGATTAGTACCATATAAGCTATACTGGGTTGGGATAATATTAACTTTCCACGTAAATTTTATGTGCAGACATTTATTGCAGTTAAGTTCCATACCATTCATTTCAAACCAGGTCGCTAATCTACAATAATCATTCTGTTGTAGAATTGAGTCATTTGTTGAGTTAATTGTTTTAGTGAATTTTAGGTAATCTGTGTATAAGTATGGTGTAGAATGATGAAAACAGAATATAATGTCGTTTACATATATATTGAACAGAATGGGACCAAGATGTGAGCCTTGTGGGATACCAGAAGAGATCATATTTCTCGAAGAGCTAAATCCATTTATTACTTCATAAAAATAACGGTTGTTCAAATATGATGAAAGCCAATGTACCAGAAAATCCATAATATGATAATTTATTTAACAAATTCTCATGTGGCACTTTATCAAAAGCCTTCTTAAATTCGGTATATATGGCATCTACCTGTCTCTGAGAATCTATTTCTTCAGATAACGATGAAGTGAAACAGGCCAAATTTGTGGATTGTCGACCGGCCTGGCAAAAATCCATGCTGGTGCTCAGATACGAAACGCTTAAAATGCCATTGAATTATTGGACAAACTAATGATTCAAATGTCTTGGCAAAAACCGATAGAATTGAGATGGGCCTATAATTGCGTATATCTTTCTCGTCATCATTCTTGAATATTGGTACTACTTTTGCTTACTTCCACACCGTCGGAATGATGCCAGAGTGCAAAGAAGCTTTAACTATGAGATATAAAGGCAAAGCTAGACAAGCTGCGGTTTTTTTAATAAATGCCGGTGGTATATTGTCTGGTCCTGCTCCTTTGGAAATATCTAGGCTTGATGGTGTTTTAAATATATCATTTTGACTTTATTCTATGTTTTGTATCTTATTATTTCTATGTTTGTAAGGCCTTCGCTGTTACGTAAATAGAAAAAAAAATCCCAAGTACGAAGAAGAATCTCTACTGTTACTATTACTAACGTCATCATATACTGACCGAAAATAATCTGCCAACATGTTGCAGATTTCGACACCATTGGTAGAGGTTAGAATTCCATTACTCATGGCAGCTGGACATGAGTTCGACTTACTTTTTAGGAAAGTCCAAAAAGCCTTTGAATTTTTTTGGATTTGCTTTTCTTCGATATTTCTTTCATATTTTTAACTATTTTATAATCTGAGGTATCGTCTTTACGAATTAATATGCGACAATTTCGAACCCAGACATATCTGTACCCTATTTCTTAGGCTTTCAATCTTGTAGCAGCATGTAAAGCCTTGTTGTCGGGTGTTAGATGCTCCATGATATAAATCGGTTTCTTTTCTTCTCCCACTCCAATCCCGTTATGTGAAGTGTTCAACTTATCTCTGGGGTTATTTCTATTAAACTTTATAACCGCTGCCAAAAAACTGTCCCTGGTTAACGGAGAATCAAATTGTACTATAATAGATTTCGGCCGGTTACTTTGACGGTTTACTTTAGCAACTCTTGATATATTTACAATTTTTTCGGTTGGTATATCTGATCCTATGATATTTCCTAATCTTTCCATAATTTTTACCAGATTTTCATTTTTCTTTCCAGGTACACATTGCAACTCCACATTGTTGGCTCTAGCACGCTGTTCAAGGTTACTTATACGTGTGCTTAGGGTATCAACGGTTAATTCAAGTTAAAGATTATTTTCCTTAAGGTTCTTCATTATCGTTTTGTTTTCACGGTATTCGTTCATAAAATCTTCGTATTGGCTATTAATGAAGCAAATTGAGTTTTTTATGTCTGACATTTCTTCTTTTATACCCTTCAATTCACTGTTAAGCACACTTTTAATCGACGTAGTTAATTGCGTTATAATTTCTTTTAACTCTGTTTTTACAATGTTTCTGTCTTTTTGTTGATTGGCGCTTGAGAGTTCCGGCAAAGAAACTGCGATTCTTTTATTTGATCGTTTCGGTACGTTGAGATCTTTGACTGAAACGTTGTTTTTATTACAAATCGGCGTATTTACGTTGTTACCTCTCGGCCTTATTAGCTCGCAAGCGGGACACGTCCATTCCGTGGGGTACATCTCATCTGTATCTATCAGGACTGCCCGGTTGACGTTAAACCTGCACGATGATAACCGTTTTTACACTTAGCGCAGCACATGTAGTTCTCGTTATCTTTCTCCTCATTGCAACAATTCCATTTGGTTTTAAACATTTTATTTATAAATTCTTATTTTTTCTTTACTAATATCAGATCTTATTTACTAGTATCTTCACTTATATTTAAGTTTCTGGTTTTATTTAATTAAAATACAAGATTAAAAATGTCGTCTTGTGCTGAGGCGTGAACCATCAACTTAATCAATTCAAAGCAATCATAATCCAGACTGCGCTATTGTAATTGCTTGTCTCAAAAATGTCGAACTGTTTATCAAGGTAGTCAGTTATTTGTTCATAGGTAGGGTAGTCACACAAAAGATTTAGCTGAAGACACAATATACTATCACAATATTGTCAAGTATTTTACTATAAATTAAGGACTGTTCAATTAAATCACTGTTTATCACTCAAATTGACTTTAGACATAACTGTTACGTGATTAAAGTTTTACAGAAAGTTCTAAAAAAAAAGCTTGTTAAACTTAACTTTTATTACAATAACTCGCGATAGAACACGGATGCACGTCTTGTTCGCACGGTACGCGGCGGAATGAAAGAATAGTTTAATTCAAGGGAATTTTGAGCACAGTTTATCAAAATAAGTCCTGTTGGTCTAGCTCTAGGATATCAGCTTACATAATTTGTTCTTTAACGTGCGGCATACAACAAGTTTTCACATAAAGTAGAACAAGACAAGTAGAAAAATTATCTTATTTTAATTTGAAACATCCATTGACACCTTTGGGGTGACGCTCTATTATGCCGTCATGCCCCCTCTACACCGCTCTATACATGCGTGTGTGCGTAGCGTGTACATACGAGACTTCGTAGCTTCTCCGTGTGAATGTCTGAACTCGCAAGAAAAAATATATTTATTTTAGTTTGTATTTTTTACACTTCATATTTATTTATTAGTTTTATTTAATTAAATAATATTTTAATAACCATTTCACATCTAGCGGGCATCTAGTGGCAGCCACATTTTTAAAACATTCTTAACATTTTAGATTTATAATGTCATAATGACTGAAAATTGGTTGATTATTTATTTAGTCCTAATGAAACATAAGAAAATTAATATTGTGAAAAAATCGTATCATGCATGATTATACTATATTAGTATTTGGTATTATCGTACCTTGAGTCACAGCTTTCATCATATTCCTTTTTGGGTTAATCAATGTTTTAAATAAAATGAAATTTGTTATTCAATATCATCACCAGAAAATAGTGTAGATGTGTCAAAATTACAAACCATAATTCTATAATACTTTATTTAAGATTAAAATCGTATAACAGCTGTCAAGAAATCAGCAACTTTCAAGTACAATTCCTAAGATCTTCTGCAAATTAAACAATGCGGATCACAGAACTTTCTACATCCGGGAAATGACAAAGACGCGACGATTTGGATGATACGCCTAGGTAGCGTAACTATTAAGTTCGAATCATCTGTCCGTGTGTACCATGCTACATCTTAGCGCTTACACCACATATTTTTTCTCGCATACATTTATTAAAACTTGTCCAAAGGTCGAAATTCAACTATAAACTTTATTGAAATTTTGATAAGAATAGAGTCACTATATTAGAATGTACAGATGTCGTATTGGCATTTTTATCTTAAGCACATCAACTCGAGCACGTGAACACTAGCAAAATCATCCGAAAGAGAGTTGGCGACAAAAAATAAGACCACTCAACCAGCGATAGCAGTTTGCTCATTCCTATTTATAGTGAGCCGACATCGAGATAAAATATGATATACATCTGCATCTGAGCCGACTCCTGACGAAATCAAGTGCTTTACGATGATGATTTTTCCAAGTAATGATCAATATTTCATATTCATATTTGCAATTGCATAATATGGTATTTCAGTTTTATTTGCATCTTGAACACTTGTAAAATAATACGAGCACGAATCCATCATCATGCCATAGCCATTTTTTTCTAAGTGTTCTTTCATAATTGCCCATTATGAGCAATTCTCTCATTATTAAAAATACCTCTTATACAAACAAGGTAGACGATATCGATTTGATGACGAGCGTTCGAGTTATATTATAATACCCCGATACAAAGATGGCTATTATAAGTTTAATGTATGTATGTGTGCATCTATCTATGCCATCGTCGCTCCTAAACGAATGAACTGATTTTGATGTTGATATTGATACTACTGATGATGATTAAATAATAATAATGTATTTATATATAATAAGTATAAATATATAATTTATTATGTATAATAATGATATATTACTGAATTTCGGTTTTACATATTCGTACTACAACTAAGTTTAACATTATTGGACGCGTAATGGGTATATTAATAATCTCCTGAAGAAAGTAATTATTCTTAATAAAAAATTATACACTCCGACTATGAAATTGTAATTTCAATAGCATTAACGCAAAAGCAATCACAAGGACATTAAATACCACACATTAGTATCGAAGCCGATCTATGTGCAGATGCGAACCTAATCCCAGGCTCAATTAGATTCTATCGGCTTAGTATACATTCGAATAAATGATTGAAAACAAAAGCATATCGAATCAGTTATAGCCTTAGATTAGATTAGGAATTAATATTGGCATTGGTAACTTTGTATCCAATGCACATAGAATACATTTTTATTGGTATATCACAAAACGTGTAAGAATGGCTACGATTTATTATCTACGCACTACTACGTACAAAAGCATATCGAATCAGTTATAGCCTTAGATTAGATTAGGAATTAATATTGGCATTGGTAACTTTGTATCCAATGCACATAGAATACATTTTTATTGGTATATCACAAAACGTGTAAGAATGGCTACGATTTATTATCTACGCAAAGTTCTACGAGTACGTACTAAATATGTGTTGTGTCAGAAAAAGCGACATCGTTAAAACATATTTAGTTATATCAACATATAATACAAATATATGTCGATATGACATAGAAACTTTCAAGAAAAGAGCGTACTTATTCCTTAAAGGTCGGCAAGACCTGCAAGCTTGCCAGGTGTTGTAGGTGTTCATGGGCGGAGATAGTCAATTACCATCAGGTGAGCCTCCTGCTCGTTTGCCCCTCTTTTTAAGTGTGCAACGTTCGCCGTCGTGGTGGACTGAACTAACTATATACGTACCATATTAAGTTAAAATATGTGAAATTTTTTTTTTATCCTATTATTTTTTATTACTTTATCGATATTTTCATTTCTCTCTGAACTTAATTCTAAGGTCCGGGATGACATCACGGGCAGAAGCTATAGGGTTTTCCATTAAGGGCGCTTGATCGTGCAGAACTTCCATCGTAGCGTGTGCTGTGTGGCACGTAGCGCCGTCCTGTTGAAACCACATGTTGTCCAGATACATATTCTCGATTTCAGGCCAAAAGAAGTTGGTTATCATCGACCGGTATCGCTCACCATTGACGGTGACGGCCACACCATTATCGTTTTCGAAAAAATACGGACCAACCACGCCTCCGGCCCAAAATCCGCACCAAACAGTCACTTTCTGCGGGTGCATTGCCACTTGGTGAACCTCGTGTAGATTGGTCTCGTCCCAAATACGGCAATTTTGCTTGTTGACATAGCCATTCATCCAAAAATGCGCCTCGTCGCTGAAGATGATTTTTTTGCCAAAACCGGCGTCAACTTCCAACTGCTCTAATGCCCAGTCAGCGAACACACGGCGCTGTCTATGGTCATTAACCTTGAGCTCTTGGGTCAGCTGGATCTTGTACGGCTGCAGGCTCAAGTCACAACGCAAAATTCGCCAAGTTGTCGTCTGCGAAAGGCCGAGTTCCTGTGCGCGACGCGGAATTGACTGCCGCGGGTTTTCGAGGACACTGTCGCGCACAGCGGCGATATTCTCGGCAGATCTCGCGTTACGTTGACGCACGGGAACCGGCTAATTGTTAACTGACCCGGTTGACTCGAATTTGTCCACCAATCGACGGATAGTCGACTCGGCAGGACGATCATCGCGACCGTAAAACGGGCGAAGTGCGCGGAACGTTGCTCGAACTGAAGACCCATTTTCATAAAACAATTTTATGATTTGCACGTGCTGCTCGACACCGTAACCTGCCATGGTGGTTTGGGAGGACGGAATAAATATAACACACTGCATTTGACAGCTGTCACTCAAACAACATGGCCGCAATCAGCTGTCAAAGTTCAAGCGTCCCTATTGGAAAACCCCATATAAACTAAATAATATTAATTATATCTTCTCTTTAAAAACTGTGCCACTGCTGAGCATAGGTAGTCTTAGTGTGTTCTCAGTATTAGTAGAGTTGATCCTGATATAGTCACATATATACATAATTTCAAACGACTCAAAAAGGGTTTTTCTCACAAACCGTTTTCCACGCGGGTGAAGTTACGGTCTCAGTAGTATAATAATAATTAATTCATAATATCTACAGATTTTATATATTAATTGGAATTATCAGAACATATAAATACACGTATAAACCTCAAACATAACTGCGGCTTCATATTAACTGCGGCTTAGAATTGATTTTTAAGATATAAATAAGATCTGCTCAGAGGCAAAATAAATATTACATATTATTACTGAACTGAGAGTGAAGGTAGCTTTATAGAAATAGCAACAAATACAGTGTGCAACGTTATGAGAAAACCCAATTAATTGGATTCAGTACAGCGTAGTGTCACACGTATATAATAAAAGAGAGTCACGCCACCAAAAAAAAAAATGCCTGTCAGCAATCCTTACTAATACTGTAAATGAGAAAGTGAATATGTATGTTTGTTTGAACTCAAAAGGTCACCATGAATCTTTGCATACTGCATGCTGATGACTTAGTTGTATATGCGGATGGAAAGTACGCGCGATGTTATATATAAACAGTGTAACATACTGTAATAGTATAATAATAACAATTTGATTCTAACTATTAATAAATCGTAACAGATTACCAAAAACCTAAACTATAATATAGCTTAGAAATAAAGCGTTATTCGAAATAGAATAACTTCGTGACTGAGAAATAATATATGACAAAAATTACAAAGTTTAATTGACATGGTAATCAACACACTCTGTAAAATCGTCGTTTTTGTAAAAAAAAAAATATCATGATTTCAAATGCGTCCAGGCTATTACCATAGCATACGTCACACTTATGCCCGTAGTACTACGTATGCATCGTCAGCTTGAAAGCCAAATTAACCCACATAAATACACAGCTTGAACGAATTCAGAAAGGCTTTACTATATTTTTAGCCTACAAAAATAAGAATCTACATATAATAGTGAATTTTACAATAGATGTCAAAACTGTCAGAATATTAGTTATTTAAAGCTTTTATATAAATTATTCCACGGTAAAATCGATTCACTGAAATACTATCTCAAAAGCTATATTGTCGGAGAAAACGTCCACGTTTTCAATCAAAACGGTCATTTGCGATTCCCAGATTTCATACAAATATCTTAACTATAAATTAATATCTAAGAGCGCCTTTAAAGCTATTAAAACCCATGACGTTGACGGCTTCAGCAATAACCGCAATAGTTTCAAGAAATTTATAATTTAGACACTGAATAAGCAACAGAATTTGTTTTATTTTCATTATTTCAATGTAACTTCATTCATTTAAATTGAGTGTAGTGTCAATTAATTAAACTATTGTAAATGATGATGTATCACACTGTACTAGTGCCCACTACTCTAATAATTTTCGTATATAAATAATTAAATTAAAATCTTTCGTAGACATAGTAGCTGATTCTTTTTATTATATTTTAGCTCCGATATCAAACTGGATGGCATCAAGGCTGAACAGATATTTCCTATCAATTGAAGTTTACATAATAGAAACAGTATTCACATTGGAGTTTATATCATTTTCTGTGTATGCATTGGTTATGGATTTTACAATAAAATTATTACTTGAATGCCGTAAACAAATTTAACAATACAATAATGGCATCCAATACCATGTTCTGTGAAGAAACATTTGCAATATAAGCAGATAAGAGGCCTAAGTGTTGTACCAACGAATGGGTACCCAAATATAGAACAAATAAAATAAAATAAAACTTTATTCCAAAACAAGGTTCCATATTTACACTTAATCAATGCCTTCTTCCGACGAATGAATTACACGCAATCAATGACTTCTTAGATGATTGCACACCTTGCGAATGAAACGATCGCATCCAGGCTATTTCAAATGCTTCTCAGGTCTAATAAGCAAGTGTAACGCTTCTATATTGAATAAAGAAATTTGAAATTGACACTAAATAATGATAATTAAAATTTAAATTACAAATGGAATTAAATTAAAATTAAATTGAAAAAAATAATTAAATTACATTGAAAATAAAAAATTACAATTGAATAATTTACATGATACACTAATTACTTAAAAACTTACTCCAAACATCACTCAAAACACACCCTGCAGGTTTGCGTGTACATGCGACCAGTGCCTGGTTATATATCCTACGTTGATTTGCACAGTTGCCTGTATGAGCTCGTTACCGCTTCGTAAGTAGCGCTGCCATGTTGTCGAGATTCAGCTTTTATTTTAATTATCATTAAATTACTTAAACTTTATTTATAGTTTTATTAGTTTAGATGGTTTGCAATTGTTTTCTTTTACGTGTTGCTGCTTTACCCATGGGTGGGTAGGTATGTAGCAAGTTCAAGTGCAAGTCATGCCAATGATATCGCTGTCCTAGCAAATGGATATACTACACCTAATATAATATAATATATTAGGAGGAATTACAATAATTCAATAAATCCATTTCTAATTACTAAAATAATAATAATCACAGCTAAAATATGATACAATTAACATTTGACTTTTTTTTCCCGTATAACTGTACGTTCTCCTCAAAACGTCACCAATAAATGAAAAATATAATACTTTTACTCATTGCGAAATGTTAAGATTTCCAAATTTACCTATTTTAGGTAAAATGTGTCGCAATCGAAACTCTTGTTTTGCAACATAAACCAAAAGTAAGTTATTCAGAGGTAAAACTCTAAGGTGTCCTGATTACGCAAATCGAAAATTTCAAAATAATGTTTAAGAGAATTATTATTGGAATTGACGCAGTTAAAGAAGTTACAGAAGAGTTCTTTCGAACTTTATAGAATCTTGTGTAAACTGTTTTGAATAACTTTTAGTGTTTCTTTAAAAAATAAACTCTTTTTTTAATATAATGTCGCAAGTCGATTGAGGAAGTATAGAAGTACAAGGTTTAACCAAAAGAAAACATAATGTTCGGACAAAAGGAATTGTAATTAATTTAGACGCAGAAGTTAACTTCATAGAATAGAATATAACGTATTTTTTTTTAAATATATTTGTGTAATATATATCTTAACGTATTAAAATCCATAATGAGAGACTACATTATTATGAAGTTTTTAGCAAACACTTATTAAATCTGAAATATAAATAAAACTATTTTTTCATTTACAAGATTTTTTTACTATATTTTTGTTTCTCCAAGATCTTTTACGCCGGTGCGTGTATAAGATTCCCTTTTTTATTGTATCTTAATTTTTAATTGATTTATTTTAATTAAAGCAATGCTTAGTCGTCATTGGAAAGAATACATTAGAGATAATAATACAAATATGTCACGTATTCTGGTTTTTTTTTATAAATTTTATAAATGAACTTAATGAATAACGAACCAAAGTTTCCAAGCTATTCATATCTTGCGCTAAAATATTCTCCGTGCTCAGTGAGAGTATCTGAGTTGATATTATGTAGCGCCGTCTAATAGTGAGTTACAACAATGTGTATAATACAAAATTCTTCTCAGTTATAAAATACCTATATGTATGAGCCAAATTAAATTATTGATCTACATATATTTATCACACCGTACTGGATTTTCCATTTAATGAAAACGAAAAGTCTATCGCTATAATTTTGTGTCCGTGTGTGTGTCGTGTTTTCCGAAACTACTGATTAATACTATAAAGTAATAAAAAGCGAAAAATCATAGAAGGAAGGGTCAAAATAGACAAAGAATAGCAATATAAATGTGTACGCAGCGCAATTATCACGCTTTACTTCGGTTTTTAATTTTTCGCGTTTGCGGAGAGATTTGTATAAAATAATAAAAATCGTAAAATCATAGAAGGAAGGGTCAAAATAGACTAATAATAGCAATATAAATGTGTTCGCTGCGCAATTATGACACTTTACTTCGGTTTTTAAATTTATTTATTTATTTAATTTAATTTTTCAAATTTGCAGATTGAATACTATAAAATAATAAAAATAAATAAATAAATAAAATCGTAGAAAAACGGGCCAAAACAAATTACGAAAAGCAATATAAAATGTGTTTATAGCGCAATTAATACAATTTACTTCAGTTCATCTTTTGTGTTTGATGTTTGAATGGCAAAGAAAAATAAAACAGGAATTAAAAAAAAAATTGCACACATGTGCTTAAGAATAATTTAATAATCACAGCCTGTATTTTATTTGGCGGTGGTAAAACTCGTAACAACGTCTAACTTAACCATAAGTTTTTTGATAAGTCAGTATTTAAACGATAGGGGGGATGTGGGAGTTACAGGTTGCTAGGGTGTGAGGGTAGAGTGATGA
The DNA here is from genome assembly GCA_905220585.2 of Nymphalis polychloros. Lineage (NCBI taxonomy): Eukaryota > Metazoa > Arthropoda > Insecta > Lepidoptera > Nymphalidae > Nymphalis > Nymphalis polychloros. Next base: position 11,959,567 of record HG992241.1, on the reverse strand, counting down.
GACACAACATTAATATCGATGTTATTATAATTTAATAACGATTTTTTAGAGCAAAGTACTTTCTATTGAATTGTGTATAATTTACCTCACGCAATTAATCGATACTGATTGTAAATGAATTATATTTAAAAATATTTTAAAGTTCTGGTACTATTTGTTGTGTGTAATATATTTTGTCGGTGTTTCTTTTTTTTAAATAGTATTTTTGTTTTTTCACATTACAATAGACTGAGTTGGTTATATAATATTTAGCTATAGCTCAATTTAGTATTTTTTAATTTTGACGTAAAAACAAACTTGTTGAAATTAATTAAATCGATCGTAATATTAACAAATTGTGACAGTGTAATTTGTTTTGCAAGTCAAATTTTTTGCACTCGATTTAAAAAAATTTTGGAATAGAATTAACATCCATTTACAAAGCCGGCTATCATACCTTTAAAGTCTTTTTAAGTACTTTGAAAGACCTAATAATTTTTTTTATCGATGTTCGATATCGACAAAATAATTACATTTACGTATCTATGAAGCAACAGGGTGTTGGACGCCTGCGCGTACCACCCCGTCTCCTTTAAAAGGCCCGGCAGGACCGTGTGGATCTCAAATCCACGCCTGACTCCGACCGAAGAGGAGTCCCTCCAAATCAGGAGGTATTCCGCGCGGTTGAGAGGAACGTAGCAATGTGCATCTTACCTGGGACAATAAATAAAATATAGACTTGGTGCTGTGCTTTTAACAAAACATGATTAAAGTGTTCACAAACAAAATAGTGAGTGATTTCTTGGGTTAAAAGTTCAAATAATGAAAAAAGGTAAGTTTTAAATAAGGTAGAGTTTTTTTAGAAAATTGCCATATAGGATAAATTGTACACAGTTTATTTTAAATTAACGTATTTTTTTTAAATTAAATTTTGCAAAATATTTTTTGTAATTTTTTTAAGTGTCTTAATTTTTTTTTAACATATTAACATAATTTATGAAACTCGTGGCTATTTTAAGATTAAATTTAATACCTTTTTGACCTGGTATTATAAAAAAATATACCAAAAATGTATATTTAAGCCAAATATGTAAAATACATATTCGCAAAGTACAACAAAGACTAACAATGAACCTTGTGCATATTTGAGCGCGGTGGCAAAATTTATTTCATGTACCGTCGACATCAAAATGTTAGCAATATTTTTCTAAGACATTAACTAGAGCCACAACTGATGTCAACTGTACAAAAAATACGGGTAATCAACGGGACAGAGCAGTTACAACGTGGGATCCTAAAAATAAGAAAAATACGCAATTATTCATCCGAGTAAAATTGCTAATCACTTTGCACTTTTACAAATTGACCGCCGGAAACTGTCGTAATGGTGGTCTTTAGGAACTTGGCAGCAAATCGTTCTACTCGTATTTGATATAATTTACAGGGCCACAACTCATCGTGTTTTTAGCCAAGTTTAGGATTCGGCATATTTTTACAAAAAACTTATATTAAGTATAATCTTTAAAAAACGCCCGCTTAAATAATTTATATATCAAGTTAATTATTTTAAAATATTATTATTGTTAAAAAACTCCTATCCGTTTTTATGTCCATAACTTTTCCCAATTAATGGCTTATCTAAAGTCTAAAAAAATTAAACGGATAATACAAAATATACATAAATACTATACGAGCAATAAAAAGCTCTATTTTAATTAACAAAACCACTTAACCTTGGTGGTAAGCCTTTGTGCAAGTGTGGGTAGCTACCGCCCACTCATCAGATATTCAACCACCAAACAGCAATAATTAGTATTGTTATCTTCCGGCTTAAGGGGCGAGTGAGCCAAGGTAACTACAGGAGCAAAGGACATATCATCTTAGTTCCCATAGAATTAAATGGATATTACAAAACAAAAAACATCAACAGTATAAGATCAAATAAAACGCTCTATTCTAATTAGCAAAGCCATTTAAACTTTGTGGCAAGACTTCGTGCATGTGCGGGTGGTACCACCCACTCCTCAGATGTACTACCACCAAACAACAATAATTAATATTGCTATGATCCGGTTCAAAGGGCGAGCGAGCCAGGGTAACTACAGGAGCAAGGGATATAACATTTTAGTTCCCATGGTTAGTGGTGCATTGGCTAAGTAAGGAGTGGTTCAAACGGTGCTTATATAAATAATGTCTATGAGTTGTAACAATAACTTACCATTAAGTGGCCCATTTGCCCACCCGCCGCCCGTCCATTTTATATAAAAATCCTGCCGTCGCCAAATTTACCTAAACGCTGTTACATCTTAATCTATATTAAAATTGTCACAAGGATTATTTTTTTAATATATTGCGCGGAAATCTCATTAGAATCTTGCAATAACCGCTACGGGAATAAATTGAGTCTCATTTTCTTAATTCAATCTTGAAATATGTGATCTAACTGATATATTGCTCATGGGATTAGTTCTTATTCATAATTACAAAATTCCTATTGGCTAGCTTATATGATTGCGACTGTATTTGCGCAAATAATTATGCATATAACATTATATAAATATATAATAAACTATTTTTAAAATCGTACTGATTTGTATTTATTTTAGGCTTTTCATAGTAATAAAAATACTACATTTATTTGTTCATACTAAAAAAAATATATTAATTAAACTTAAAATTATTATTCAATTTAAAAAGAAAACAAATATTCGATATAAGCAATGCTTCAAGTAAAATTAAAAAAGTAACCTAATTCTAAGACTTCCTCCTTTTGAGGATAAGGCTTAGAGCTTATTCGACCACGCTGCACCAACCTTAGTGGAATTCAAATTCAAAATACTTTATTCAATATTGAAGTATTACATTTTCTTATTGAATGTCAAACCGGTTCGGAAAAGAAACACCCAGCTCTGAGAAGAACCGACGATAGAAACTCAGCGGGTTGATATGTTTTTTATGTATATATAAACTTATAACAAAAAAAAAAAAAAAGAAATACCCATGCGGCGATCGTCTCATTCCTAAGGTGTGCTATCATCCATAAATTCATTAATTTTATAATAACCTTTTGCAAACAAGCATTCGTTTACAATATTTTTTAAATTTAGCAACTTAAGCATTTTGAACGCTTTCTGGGATCCTATTGTAGAACCTTATACATTGCCCCACAAAATAGTTACTGACTCTATGCAGTCGAGTTACGGGAGTAACTAATTTGAGTTTGTTCCTTGTACCAATGTTATGACTTATGAGTATCACATTTTCTCACAAAATCATTAATGTTTTTCCGTATATACATAACATTACATAATATGTATTGAGAAACAACAGTTGATATTTTAATTTCTTTAAATTTCTATCTTAGGGATTCCTTAGCTCCTAGGTTATAGATCACGCGAATAGCCCTCTTTTGCAGTACAAATATCGTATTGATATCGGCCCCATTACCCCACAGCACAATGCCATAGGACATTATACTGTAAAAATAACTAAAATATACAAGGCGGGCCGTATCAACATCAGTGAATAATCTTATTTTCTTATCCGCTCCGCAAAAGCCGCTGAACTTAGTCTATAGTCACCAAACCTTTAATATGGAGGGCCCACTGCAACTTGGCATCAACAGTAATGCCAAGAAATACAGTAGGCTTAACTGGATCCATCGACTCCCCATGGTACATCAGATTTTACTTACTGTACTTGTTAACTTTTAATTATAAAAACTAAAGAGGTATCATCACCAAACAATACTATGTCAGGTTTGTTCCCTACAAGAAAGGGCAGGTCGTTTATGTATATGAGGAATAGAAAAAGGCGAAGAATTGATCCTTGAGGGACCCCCATATCAATTGAGACCCCAAGAGTTCTTTTCCCATTAACGTCGACCTTCTGAATTTTATTGTTAAGATAAGAAGTCAAAAGCTCGAGTGCACCTTCTCTGATTCCATAGTGATTTAATTTCCTGACCAGAGTTTCATGTTTAACACAATCAAAGGCTTTGGATAAGTCACAGAAAATCACTAAGGCGTCCTGCGACTCCTCCCAGGCTTCATAGATATTCTTAATAAGTTTGATGGCTGTGTCAGTTGTTGAGCGACCCCTCGTGAATCCAAATTGTTTTCTATGAAGCAGATTGAAAGAAATTAAGAAAGTAAGCGAGTAATTGATTTAAAATATTTTTCTCAAATATTTTGCTGACGGTTGGTAGAACTGAGATTGACCTGAAGTTATTAGTGCCTGAAGAACTACCACTTTGAACACAATTATTAAATATTATTACAAGGTAGGGTGCAACCACATCAATAATTGAATTGATCACCTTTACATATAAACCCCACAAATCAGCTGTTTTCTTAATCTCTAATGACTTAAAAGTACTTATTATATCATTAATGCTTATACTAGAGATATTAAAGTTAGCACTACAATCTCTAACATTTTCTTTGATCAATGACTCGGCAACAATTGGAGAGGAAATAAGCGACTTTGTTGTCAAAACTGGTATGTCAACAAAGAATTTTTCAAAGACAGAAGCAATTTCCCGATCATTATTAATGACTTCCTTGTTACATACATACATTTCGGAGCTGCGGATATTAATTCTACCAGTTTCACAATTAATAATATTGCATGTCATTTTTATTTTATCATGTGTATATTATTTATTTTTATTTTTAATTTGTAATGATTTTGCCAAAGAACACACTTTTTTAAATAATTTTGAATAGTTTCTTACATATATAATTAGCAAAAGTAGCACTATGATTGTACGTTCTTTCATAGTAAAGCTCGTACATTCTCTGCCTATTTTTATGAATTCCAATAGTCACCCAGTTGAGAATGTTTGTTTATTACCTGTTTTAGAAGTGAATTTGTTTCTAATTAATTTAAACAAGGTATTATATAAAACATTGGGACTCTCGTTATAAGGTAAGAATGGCAGACTCGCCACAATATTACTTCTAAACTTCTCTATACAGCTTGTGGTCAAAGGAATAAACACTATCTTTTGTGATTTGCTTATTTCTTTTGAATCAAATTTGAATGAAGCTAATTGTCCACAGTGATCTGGTATAAGATTTGTGAATATATTATCTATACAAGTTGCTGTTGACTCTTCAACTCTAGTAGGTTCAGTGAATAAATTTACCAGATTATAAGAATTTGACAAAGATCTGAATCTAATAGTTGTGGTTGAGTTATCCAACAAATTTATATTAAAGTCACCACAAACAATAATTTCTTAATTAGATCCAGATAATTTCATTAAAACATCTTCCAACATTTTTTCAAAGAGTTCATATAATCCACTGTTTATATGTGTATACGCATACAAAAATGGAATGTTTCCAGTACTTATATGGATTGAATTTTTAAATTATCCACAAATTTTCCAAAGACAAGAATAATAATGAGGATATAGGTTAGGCAAATAGAACGAACTATAAATTCCTTCGTTCCATTTCAAATAAAAGTTAAATAACAGTCCGTTCAAGACGTTAGTAACTTATCTATCTTTGTTCTAAAGAGCTTCGTTACTATAATAACTAGATCCTACCTACCATATATTATAGATTCAATATAGATTTTCAATCAAGATTTTTAATAGTAGAGTTAGATTAGATTATGTGAAACAGGCGATGTTACACTAGTGTGCTACGGTGAGCACAAGTAGCCATTGGGCAATCTATCGTCTCGGATTTTCATCTTATCGGATTATGACAGTGAATTTGTGATTGCACTTACACTTCTGCACTATAATGTCACCTTCATAGTTCTCCCAATAAATAGTTGAAAAACTAATAAGTTGATGAGATTAGATGAATTGGGGGTGAACGGATTAACGACTAAGGGAGATAATCCGTTCAAAATAAGGGAGGATGATAGGGAGCTAGGTGAATGCATGGATTGATAGGTAAGATGTCTTTAAGGCAGGTCATGGGGTAGGTGGACGAGAAGGTAGAGAGAACGAGTGGTTGAAAAGAAAAATATTTAAATAAACTGTATCTTGAAATATATGAAATCATTGGTACATTGTAAAAGGTGTCTTTTTTTGTTAATGTAAATAGAAAAAGATGAATCACTAGGTGGTCGGCCTTTGTGCAAGCCCTTCTGTTGCATTTCGGTTTAAAGAATGAGTGAGATAGTATAACTACAGGCACAAAGGACATAAAGATTTCGTTCCCAAGAAATGATTAATATTTTATACATCACTAACTTCTATAGGCGGTGATGACAATTTAAAATCAGGTAGCCCATTTGCCCGTCCGCCTACCTATAAAAAAACGGGTAGCCGGATCGGTGGTTATGAATTGGACGATGGACGGATTGATTACTAAGTTGGAGAGGTATATAGGTGAATAGTCAAATGGATGAATAGATAGAAAGTAGGATGAGAATATATCTGATAGATGTTTGGGTGGCTAAGTGGATGAGTCCGTGAAGCGAAGAGAAAAAGTGTAGTCGCATAGCGGGACAGATCGACAGGTGGACGTTTGGATTATAATAGTAGAATGGATAGGTAACTGTCTAAATAAATAAATAAATAAATAGATTGATGGATAATTAGATGTATGCAACATTTATCATCGCACATTTCATTCCTATTAGCGATGATTGAGTATACCATATGCAATTAATTGACTGATTGGGTAAATATTAATTATGGGATAACTGGTGCTAGTTTTGACCATCCAGACACCCCCTCCTCGAAATACGAACGGAACGATACTAAATATTACTATTTAGCGGTAGAACATCTGACATGTGGGTGGTATCTACTCAGATGGGCTTCCCTTAAGTCCTAAGTTCGAGTATGAGTATGTTAACTAATAAATTTTACAAATGGCAATATTTGATGAATTTAAGAATTGAATCATAACCGAAGAGCATAAGTTGAAATCTAGACAAGAATAACTACACTATTTGTTTTTACACATCGTCTACATACACAAGCTATTTAGGAATAAAATAAAACAAACGAATCGAACTGTTAGTAATGCCATTAATATCTATAGCGAAACAATTACAGTGTTGTCAGATTTCCATTCAATTTTAATGAATTAATTGAAGAGAGCAGCTTACTGAAACCACCAATTAGTATGTAATCAAGCATACCGGGAAACAATCATACCATCGATAACGTACGATAACAATGCCGGTCTATTAAACGATGGTATTTATTATCATTCAATAAATTTTCACAAGCTGTGTAAAATCTTTACAATATTTGGTTACTGTAATTAATATATTTCATTTTGAGTTATAATACGGATTTTGGTTTAAAAAAAAATCGAATACAGTTTGAGATTTCTGAGAAATGAACAAGCTATTTACGCAATACCGTTTTGTTTCTAACTTGTCATCTGATTTCCAATCGATTTAAAATTTTGTCGTTTCGTATTTGAAATTACACGAAGTTACGCTTTATTGTTCCGTCGTTGTTAAATGATTAAATCAATGCTAATTAGTATATCCTAAATCCTAAAAGATAGGAACATTAAGATGTTATATTTCAATAAAATAAACATATAATTAACTTATTTTTTATTTATATTAATTCTTTAGTCACATAATTAAAAGTTCTACAATTATTTATACATTTAAAATCTAAAAATCAACTGATATTTAATAATTAGCTTAAGTTCAAATCTAGTTGCACATATTCTAGTATATTATTTTTATTACGAAACCATTTACCAATTTCATTTACTATAAATTAATTACAGTTCTAAAGTTTTATTTTGTCGTTTCTAATATCAATTTAAGCTATTACTTTAATAAATATATCGCGTGCAAAACAATGATAAACTGATCTACGAGTTTACATGGTACGCGTTTCGCGTGCTCAAATGCTTTTATAATTAATGTTTTATCCGTTGTAAAAACGTATCGTAAAGTTATTTACTTGCTCGACAAATTAAATAAAACTTGAAATACGAAAACACAAACAATGTTTTGAATTCTATTGAACGCTCTAATCTCAGGAACTACCAGTACGATTTGAATCTTGTTTTTCGTTAGATAGTCCGTTCATCGAGAACGGATATCACTTCCCGTTACCGCAGCAGCAACCATAAATTTCACTTAATATGGCAAACTGTATGAAAACCGCGAGGTAAAGCTAGTAAAGTTTTAAAAATATATAAATAAATCCGTGCAACTCTTCAATTAAATCTGTTCAATTGTAACGCGTACAGCCTAACAGAATTGAAACAAATTCCAATTATTAAACTTAATATTTATTATAAACAAAACAATTAATTATATTCTTTCTAAAAACAAAACAAGGTTTCTCCTTGTATGTTTGTTCTTCAATATAAACGTTATGAAGACCCTTCTACTCGTGCGAAAATAAGAATATGACGTAACAGTAAAATACAAAACGTAAACAAAAGTCACGCAAAAGCCCGTTGAGAAAACCATTATTTAAAAAAATTATAATCGAGTAATACTCTCGATAAAGATGTTGTCATGATAATGTTGTTTCAGAATCAGACCAGCATAACTAGACTCAAAATCATAAGACTATATATTATTTAAATGAGAAGTTGGATACGTTTATAACTACGATATTGAGAGGATTTCCATAAATTTCGATGATATTTTTCGTATCACAGATCTTATGAAAAGGTTTTTATGTTACGTGTTACGGTAGGTCGTTAAAAAGGATATATGTTTTTACAAAACTTTATTAATTATCATTTCGATCCTGTTTATTGTTAGGATAAAAAGTATCTTAGGATTTAATTAAAGGTATCGCTACTCAACTTGCTTGATTTTATCCCACTTATTTAGGAACGGGTTCGAAGACTTACGGCTGAGCTAATGCAAAAAGAACTTTTGGTGGTGGATTGAAGAGATAACAAAAATGCAACGAGAAGATAATTGCTTTTAAACAAAAATAGCAAAGCGTTGTAAATTTGTACAAAAGAAATCGATGTAAAATGAATTCGAAAACAAGAAAAGTAAATAGCAGTAGCAGTTTTTAGAACAAAAAATCAAAGTCTAGGCAGGCCGTTAAAATTTTAGTGTCCATAATAAATTGTTCTCTTAATCTAATTGAGGGACAGGAGTACAAGAAATATTTTGCTTTGCATTCAAAATGTTTTCTGTACTCATTTCTCTTTATACATGATACAAATTGAAGATAACAAAGTTGGCACTCAAATAACGTTGAATGAATTATTCTAACTTTGACTTTGGCGCGGCTGGAAATCCATCTGGTGAACATAGATATGGTACGAAATGTAAGTATGTAGGAAGCTTAGAATTGCTATGCTCAGAATTGAAAAAAAAACATGAAACCAGATAGAAAAATATAATAATAAAGTACTAAAAATGTTGAAAAGGGACAGGAAGGCATACCTATGTTTGTCTGTTCTTTTTCATCAATTTTACTACCTGTAGGTAGCTTTTAGAATATAGGTAATATGATATAGTAGGACAGAATGAAATAAAGCAATCGAGAGAAGTTTTAGAGAATTATAGTGAAAGTAGCTTAGATTTATACCGGAGAGATAATGAACAGTGGCTACTTGAGACTCCAAGACATTTTTGTTTCTGATTTTTTAAATTAAAATAATAGCTTGTGCTAGGATTGTGTATGACAATAGTCCGAGAGATTAGATATCAGTATCGAAATTGTGGCTTTCACATCATTATGCATCCCGAATACCGTTGAGCTAATAAGGTTTTATTCATGTATAAATGACAGTAGATAGCTACAACGGTAACGGGAATGAATCACAATAAAAGTGTACGAATAAAATACAGAATTCATGTATGTATATGTGTGTACGTTTTTATTTCAAAACGGTCTGTAAATTAAATTTGGCTCGGTGGATTTTGACATATAGTCTCGTTAAATTCGATATATAACGTGTCAAGAATCAAGAAACAGAATCGAATTTCCATATTATATTTTCCATCCTAGATATTTGATTTTAATATTGAAAAATATCGCTTTTAATTAACTTTATTAATCTAAATCTGAACATATAAATATTTGTTAAAAAATGGAACTTGTTATTTCTGAACTAAGACACGCCTGTTATTTATTCTACATGTTTGGAATTAAAAAAATAGAATGCAATTTTAGTAATCTTTTGATCTCTTGGCAACTCGACTGAAAGTCGATTCACGTAGAGCACATTGAATTGAAAAATCGCATCTTTGCACGGTTAGGAGTCTTAGATTACCATGAAAATACCACGTCACATGATAAAATATATCTGCAAACAAGCAATGCTCCCAGCTTATTCAACGATCGAAACTGATTTTGTGAATAAATAGCCAGATATTATTGTTATCTGTGAAAAGTATCTACTTTTTATTAAGATATCGATGGGACCAAGTTGCAATTGTATAAAACCGTTGTATTTTGGTATAGAAGGTAAGCATTATAGGAAAAGTAGGTAGTTTTTTCATTCATTGTAATATAACTACTAATACTAAAATGTATTCATCCTAATTAATGCATATGATAAAATCGACATTTAAATGCATTCAAATTAATTTGAAATAAAATTAATACGCATTAACTTTTATATCATGTAAATAAAATCATTTCGCTTTATATACTTAGAATTCAGACAGGTACCATCTACTTTCAAGCTACTCAGCTAAACATGACTTATCTGTTTCGTTCTTCTCTTGCATCGAGATTGAGGGAATTAGTTGAATTGCAAGCACAACAGAAATCATATCTTAGAACACTGGATAGTACTGAATGGGAAAAAGGTACTAACGTTCAATCTCTATGGGCAGTTATTGATAAAGATGCATTTTATTTTTCTTATATCAATAAAAATATTTGTAACAGTAAAATACAAATTATATTTGAAGCAGAACAAAGAAAAAGAGAACGTCCGAAGCAATAGTGAGAATAAGTTCCGAAAAAACTAATTTAATTTTTTTTTTAAATAACATGTCTAGTGCGTAAAAATATAACAATCCAACATTAAGAGGAGGTTCAAGTAATTAACAGCTTTATCTCAATCTTGAGTATTCATGTTTTAAATGAAGAACTATTCAACATATATATTATGTGAAAAACTGTTCACAAAATCACGACTAGAAGTTACTGCAGCAAAAACCATACTCGTTTTAAAAGCAACATAATCTATTGCGAGCACACAATAGCACTGTGCATTAGTTTAGAGAAAATTGAAAATACCAAAGCAATATAATTCACATTATATAAATCGTTGCATTCAACGGATTTCAGGTAGAATGAACAGTATTTGAAAACGTTCTAAAATATTGTTCATTTTTAAATCATAGTAAAGCCTCCTTAAAGCTATGAATTCAAATATTGGTCAAATGCAGCATTGACTTTATTAAAAAACTAAAAAATATCTACTATGAAAAAAATTGTAACAGTTTTAAATCTTGGCCAGTTAAAAAAAATAACGGTAATTTAAAAATCCAACAATTATAATAAAATGTGTTTATTACTATTGTTTGATTTTTATAATAAAAAAAGTCTTAACGATAATCTTTTATCTTTGTAACTTCTAATGTTTCTATTTCTATTTCGTAGCATTGGGTCGAATCAATCACTATCAAAACTTTATGTGAAATAAAAATGCGAGACTACAAATGATTTATTTTTTTCTCATATATATCTTTGATTTAAGTTGGAGAAAACTAAGATAGTTACCCAATGACTTATTCAAGAAAGTAATACATAATGTATAATTTAATTTGACGCTATCATTATGGTAGATGCGGTTGGCGTGTTGTTGATACTGTATATAAATAAAAAAACAAATATCCAGCTCGGCCATTTATTATATCCCACCATATTTTTTACAACTTCCTTTCCCGCCTTTTTAAAAGGCCATGTTGCCAGCTTAAAAACATTAAAATACAGTTACCACTTAAAAGAAAAATATTACGCCATACTTATTTATAAATTACTAGCACTTCGCCCGCGAAAATATAAAAACTAATATTTAACGTAAATACGTTAATTTAGCATTTGTTAATAGACTAAACGCAGAACAGTTGCAGTTTGTTCAAATAGTGACAATTTTCTTATTTAAATTTTTTTTATACCCATCATAACTTCTAAACGAAAAGTCCAATATAATTTAATTACCTTATTACCTTAATAATCAAACCATTTAAATGGATAATGATTATAATCATGATATCTATACGACCACTGTTCGATTCCACCCGTATTTGAACTTAATAATTTAAACAAAAATTGTTACTGTGGCCTAACTACATATAATAGTTAGGCATCATGGACTTTTTCGTAAGCAATTATAAGTACTATTAATATATAGAACACTATTTTATATATCATCAACAGTTTTCACAGAGCACGCAAAATAATGACTTTTATAGATAACATTTTGATACCTTGTGTTACATTGTTCCATTTAAAGTAGGGATCTGTAATTTTTTTTGATGATAACATTTAGCCTATTGGACTCGGTAAAGATGTAGCTTTCTAATGGTGTAAGAATTTTTAAAATCGGTCGAGTTACTTTTTAGTTAAATCGTAACAAACGAACAAACAAAAAATAAAATCTTTTCTCTTTATAATATTAGTATAGAAGTATAGATAACAAACTCAATGAAATATGAAAAATCAAAATAAATTAAATATATCATTAATATGAAATATTTATCAATCTCCTTAATCACTAATAGTAGGTAGTTTAGATAGGTTTGTTATAGTATATAAAATAATATGAATCATCTCTTCTTGGGATCTTTAGTACTTTGATCCAAATTCATTTATTTGACTATGAAATTATTTAAAGCGATCAATAACGTTTTTTTGTCTTGGTTATGGTCGATATGGTAAAATAACAGTACGTTTATAGTTTGAAAACATAAACAGCATAATTATAGGGGCATTTCGTTACGTTAAGTTAAGCATATTCATATAAAACGAAAAATAAAGAGACGCCAACGTTGCATCAAACAAAATTATATTTTTCATCAGTCCCGGAACAACAAAGTAAGAGTTAACGGGAATGGATTGATATCTCTCGAGACTTATCTTAATATAAAGAAGCTGAAACTACCGTGAGCAATTAAATGTAAAATTTTCATTTACACTTTTAATAAAAGCAATGGGACTCGAAAAATAGTCGAATGTAGTTTGAAAACAAATAAACGACTTTCTCGGGTTTTTCTTTTTATATATAAAAGCGGCGAGTTGATTTATCGTCGGAGCTGCGAGCGACCGCCGCGTCCCGCTGCGAATCTTGATCGACGGAGCATTTCAATTTATTTTATGAGTCGACACCTATTGTATAGGATTGTGCTTAGTAAAAGCTTTCGTCGATTTAATCAAGAACACCTGAAAATATAAATTGCTAAAACGGTTGTATGTAGACAAGAGAGAAAACAACTTAAAAGATATAATTACAAAATTATGAATTAGATTTTAAAATAATTATTCTTTATTATCGACGCGGCTTGTTGATACAATTTCCATTTATAATCCATTCCTTCATTGCACTAAAAGCTTCTATTCTAGTTTTGTGATGGATATTGCGCTAGTTTTCCTTTAGATTTTAAAAATGAATGCCTTTAAAATACCTGTCGAAAAGCTCGCAACTAGGAAGAATGATGACACTTTCAATGTTCACAGCTGCTATTGCATCCGATGTTACTTGCTAAGAGATAGAAAAGTTTCGATTATTTGATTTGTAACAAAATAGATGGGTATAAAATTTTGCATCAACATTGCACCATTTAAAATTTATATTTACATAAGTCCTGTGCCCCGTTGACAGGTAGTATATTAGGAAATTAATTCTAAATTAACCATAACACAATATATGAATAAAAATATATACGTTAAATAATTATTTATTCACATATATTATAAAGCTCTGAATCTAATACATACTTTTAATTTTGGGATGAGATAAAATGTCAGTTTAAAGTGAAGGACCGGAATTCCGTCAGTAACATAACGCGTCGGCTGAAAAGGTAAATGGGATATAAAAGCGTATCAATATTGACCGCGTAACGCCCGACCAACGTTCATCATGGTTATAGTGCGATATTGCCCATATCTCACCGCTGCCTTGTGTCGCCATGATGTTTTTCTGTGCAATATTCATGTACACGTCATTTATATTATTTATCATATCTAAACTTTTTTATTAATAAATTTTATTTGTGGTTGTCGAACTATATTCTTCCTTTCTCGTAGAACAATGCTACGCCCTCGTCTGCTACATCGTAACACGATACCTTAGTTTCTCGTTAAATAAACCTCTAAGTTGCTGTTTAAAAAAAACCATACATACGTCATTAATTATCTTCATTACGTTGAAACATTAAAGAAAAACATTTAAAAATGTATTGGTAATGGTGTTATAGTTTATTGAACAAATTATGATTAATCTTTTTATTAGTAAATTTTTGACATTAATTGTATTTATTTAACTTATTGAAATATTTTATCGTGACCTCGGGTAACTTTAACAAATTTTAATATTTACATATTATATTATTCGATATTAATAATTGTTGATATTATCCAATATTTGTTTATTTTGTTTATTTAATATCCACTTTAATAAGATTTATTTATAAAGTTACATTTGATAAAGCAAAACTCAAGGCCTTTAATGGAATCAGTAGCATGATTAAATCGCAACCAAAGAGCGAATTTAATTACTATTTTCGTTAGCAGTATTAATTATTACCCTTTCCCGTAATTAGTAGAGGGATTCCTGTTTCATTAAAGAAAATATATAATTTTAGGGTCTAATATTAACAAAGGAAATGACGGAAAAATATTAATTTAGTATATATCTCATTTCAAAGTTTCCTTCCAGACGCAAATATATCTCTTAATTTGATTTCAGATAAATGTTTTTTCCAATATAAGAAATATTGTTATAATATTTACTCGTACAGTTTTATAGTTTATTTTTAGTTTGGTTTCTGCTATACTTTAATAGATTCTCATTTTCCAATATGGTATACGAGTCCAACAATTCTGTTATCTACATTTTATAGTCTCTATGAAACACTTTAGTGGCGGATTAACCTGAAAATTAGATAGTGTATTCATCCATTTTAAAGAAGATTTTAAATATAATTTATAAAATGAAATCATTTATATTGTATGTTATACTAAGTGGCCTAATGGATAGAAAATCTCAATCGAGATTTACAGGTTCAAATTCAGCAACACCGATTTATTATTAAATAAACATTATGAGGAAACCTGCATATTATGTTAGATAAAATTTTGTGGAAGGAATGTACTTAAATATTCTTCTGAATAGCAGAGCTTTGGACAGCAGTGGAAATTTAGGGGTCGTTAATTTACTTTTTTTATTTCGTAATAAGGGAATAAACTAACTAGCTGAATAAACAATTATTTAAATACAAGAGTCATTTAACGGACCCAACTGATAGCATTAAATGTTCACCAAGAGTTGTTTTAGGCCCTACTTTACATAACGATCTTCGTATAAAGTCAAAATTTAAGGTTATTACACCTAAATATGTGTGTAAGCAACGTTTGAGACTGTTTTTAAGGGACGCTATGAAAAAATTTGTTATAGCGTTTGGGGTGACATTAACGCGCGGTGGAATATTGCTAGCGGATAACAACAAAGGTTCTTTATGAACACAAAGGATTCAGTGGACGAAGTGACCGCATTTTGAAAATGAGAATAGCCGCCTTGGTAACGGAAAAATTTCTTTCAAGTAATTAATATTTCATCTAGCCGTAGACATTACGTATACTCGTACATATATTATTCAAGCTACGATGCCAAATGTGAATGGTTTGTTATTTTATTTCGACTATAATATTTTTTAGATTTATCTGAAAAAAAAAAAAATAAAATAAATGAAAACATTAAATTTCGTTATTAAAAAAACATTATTTGCATTATACGCCATGAGGCACGCATAGCAACAAATTTATATACACAGATATACACAACGACTATTTACAATTTAGTAACAATATTAAAATATGCTGGATGAACATCATTATATCCAAGAAAATATCACATTGTTCCATTACATTTTTTTATATATTGAGAGTCAGATAGAAATAACTTCGAAACATTGAAATTATGGTAGCTTGTCATTGAATTGCTATCAGTTATTTTATTTAGGAGACATTTATAAAGATTATCCACAGAAATAAACAATTGTTACGATGTAGCGAGCTGTGTGAGGGTCTGATAAAACGAAACGTGAGGTCGAATATGTTAGTAATGTGTTCACTTTCGGTTCACATATGTATGATAGCGTGTTTGATTAAAAATATTAAAATAAAAATGATATTTCTCTATATGTTCAAGACATCCTTTATTTAGTTACCAATTTTGAAGTTAATTAAGTTTTACAGTTAGAATTAAACAGCTTTCCAATAAAATTAAATTTTAGTTACAAAGTTTGAATTTAGTTATTTTGATATTTAAAGCGATATAAAGGAATTATTAAACTATTAAGTGGTGAATTAGCTTGATTATTCGGAGATATTCTAATTTAAATTCATATCCAAAATAGCGACATGGCATTTGAACGCGGATCCTAAGGTCAAGGACCAACCATGTTGCACTAAAATTACCATTATTTTGTGTACTGGTGTGATTAGGTTTAGGTCATAGTTACGTAGCGCAAAAATTGATGTGTTTTTTATAATGTCCAGATTACTACTGTCATTTCAACTGTTAGTACAAAATATACAGTATAAGTGCACATGTATATACGCGAACACTGGTACACTCACTCCCACGAGCCGCTGGGACTAGTAAACCAGGGGATATTAACCCAGGACCTTGCAGCTTTATGAACTAGCTACTAAAGCTATGAGACCTTTATTCGATAGTATTAGATATTATCTACTTAATATAGGGAAATAAAAAAACAGATCTCTATTGTATCCACATAAAAAATATTTTCAATACACAAATGTCACGGGAATATTTCTCAAAAAATTTGACTATACTGTGGCACTAAAGTAAAAACAATTTTACGGTCTCAAAGCGTACTTTGTTTGAGAGACATAAAACGACAACAATTCTCCGATGCATTGATAAAATGAGTAAAAATGAAATATATACCAATCAAACGGTAAAAAATTAAGTGTAAGAATTTCATCGGCGGAAAATGGCCAAAAACGTTTGAAGTAATGGGTATGCATTTTGAGGATAGGATAGAAGTGGTGCACCGACAAACGTGAGGGATTGCGGAGTCAATTTTAAATGTAAATCTTCCGCCGGGAGCCTTGCTTTCACCGACATTTATTATTCAGTTTCATTGCTCGCGTAATCGCTGCATCAGTAATAAGCTACCGAACGGTATTCTCTGACCGGACAAATGTTTACGCTGTTTGTAAACCGTATTCTCGCTTTATAAATCGCTTTTCAATTTAATTAATTTCGTTTTCGTCCATTTTAAAGCTTTTACGTAAAAAACAGTTAAATCTGAAGCCCAAACGATAATATTCCCTTCTGTGAACGATTACAGATACTGGAAACATATATGCATATTATTTGTAAAGAGGAGCCGTACCCAAAAATAACATTGAATATTGCGAACAGTAAAAAGCCAAACCCTCTCAAAATATTATATCATTTGATGTAACGCTGATTCGTTTCGATACATAAAATATAGATGTTTACTTTGGAACAAACGAGATTTAGATTTCCCTTAAAGCAATATGTTAGGGTGGATATCTTCGTGATATTTAAAAAAAACACGACACTGAATGAAAAAATTGATCGATAGCAAACGCCGCATTGAGATAATACGGTTTAAATTGAAAACATTGAGGAAAAAATATTATGCAGACGCACGCGCCGCACCCGCCTTATCGTAACCTCATTGGCAATCTCCGACATTGAAAGCGTACTCCGAATTTTATTTTGCAGAAAACCCCAACACAAGACCTTCCTATTAGCAATATCTGGTCGCTATAATAATAAATAAGATTCCATAGTTTCATATTTTTAATCAACATTTTAGCTTCCGATATTATGATTTTTTTTCATATAAAGAAAATATTTTAGCTCCAAGATCTTATTAATTTTGTACTTTGTAAAGATTAAAATTCAGCCATAGAGATATGTATAAAAATACTTGATAGCTACTTTATATTTTTTTAAATAAAGCATTATATTTAAATACCCGTTTTATTTCTGACCTGGTTCTTAAAAGACGATACATTCTACCGTTTGATATTACGTAAAGAGCCGGTAGCACTCCCAGCCGAAATTTCTAACATGTACCTGCAATTTTTATATTACCTTACCGGCCAGTGCATTGGCTGAATAAACTAGGTACAATGTGCATCGATTCGGGGGCATGCGGGCCAGACAAAGGAACCCGACCGTCGCATTATGATAATGCATCTGGAAATATCGCGCCTGAACCGAAACGGCGATAATGCAAATGATATTACTTTTATATTACGGTAGGTGCCCGTTCAAGTAACAAACCTTATAGGCTGGAAATGACAAACGTAGAAATAACGTCAAATATTTTTGAAATTACGCCACTAATTAATTATATGAACGACATTTATAAAAATGTAATAATAAAAAACGAAATCACGTTTGACTTAACAATAAAAATATTAAGCACAATATAACATAAAGAAACCAAACCTAGTGAAAAAGTGAAAGTAAAACTGAGGTAGTATTACATTTTTCTATGAACTTCAAGTATATTTTAACTCTTTTATATTTTGAAATACGTTTGCAAATAATATCACACATCTTAGTTACTGTTCTACTGCAGGATACTTCTAAAGTTTTAAGAAACATTAAAAGGGTATCGGAACATGTTTGAAATATTCTATATCGTAATCTAAAGTTATTATCATGATACGATGTTTTTCTCAACCGCCTTACACAGGATAAATTATAAACACAAATTAAATACATTAAAACTCAATGGCCAGCCAGGGTTAGAAAATATCAAAGCAATAAAACAGTATTGAAAAGCCTTAAAAAATTACTACTTCATTAACAAAAATTATGTAATATGTTATACTTAAGGGGCTAAAATAATAATTCAATTCTTGATAAATATTTTTTTTTGTTTTGTAAATTCAATAAAACTTAGAATTGTCTAGAATGTTACCTCGCTAGGTGAATTTCACAAATTCTTTGATCTTTGGTCCTCAGTGACGTCTATTCCGCCTTAACGAACGACCAGGTAGCAACTACACTTTAATATTTGATTGTACTGACACTTGGAATACAACGGAATAGAGAGAATTCTAAATTAACTACAAATACAAGAACGTATTAGAATATTTAAATATATCTAACAAGATCACGGCTCAATAATTTGGTAAAGCTGAATTTTCGAGTGATTACTTAATTTACATGAACATTTAAAACATTTTTTTTTACCTTACATATTTTTTTTATTATTCAAATGTAAATTATTGTACTCACCTCTCCTCTTAAATTATACTTGCTATTTTAAGTACGTAGGCCTCGCTTAACGGGGACCCAGTCCCCTGAATTTCCTTATCTACATGATTTCGCCCCGAGATACCATTTAGGGTGAATTGATTGAAAAATGTGTGGGTCCGCATATAAAATGTTCGCACGAAATTGGGATCAGTACCTTAATTTTAATTATCGAACAAATTTCGAAATGATTTGAAATTTAAGTGCAAATAGACTGATGGTATTAAATTATAATTAATAACGTTAAAGAATTATTATTTTTTAAAGAGACAATTCTGTCTAGGTCCCTGACACCACCAGACACATTGTTGACGTGAAATGTTATTACATGACACCATTCATTCAGAACAAAAGCAATAATACCGTAACGTGATATATCAACGGATTGAAACCGATGCGCAAAACTTTATTACAAATTGAAGGAACAGACGTCATAGAGTGGAGCAGATCGTGCCGACATTGTATCGGGCCCAATAAGGAGTATCACAAACCGTTCCACATCGCTCCGCATTTCATCGTGGGTAGAATCGTTTCAGTGAATATTGCTTCAACTGCAGTATGGTCGAAGAGTAGGTACATTAAAATTGTTCACTGTAAGGCCTTTTCATGTATTTCGTTCGCAAGACTAAGTGCCCTCCGATTCGTGGTGGAATGAAGTACTTTGTTCATAATTCTATCAAACACATATTAGATTCTTGCTACAAAATAATTTGATGACTATAAAATCCATTTTTAACATGTATTGACGATGTAAATACATATATACTAGTATATAGATGTGGTTTTATTATAATATACTTTTTAAACATTCTATGAGTCATATATGTCCTTTAAATCTTAAATGTGCCAAGAACGAGTTGTATGAATTTCCAAATACAACAATCAACAACAAAAGAACATCAATACTATTCCATCGTAGACACAAAACGCTATTATCAAATAAGGTACGCAAGCAAGATGTCTAGCGTCATATCCTCAAATACTATAAGCCTCTCTTATAATGTACAAACATAAATCCGAATTAAAACCGAAAGAGGCCTCACGAATAAATAATGTTGTCTCATTTTTTAGAGGTCTTAAGTCCTTCGTCCTACTTTATACGCCCATGTTTTTATTTTTCATTTTAAAAAGTCTCGTAATTATGAAGAAGGTTTCGGATGGAAAATGCTATTACCCTGCTATTCCTCTTATGTTGATTTTGTAATTTAATTGTTCTGTATACATACATATATAGAAAAATGAAGGTTATTAATATATTTAGACGCAAATTAATTTTCACCTGAAATATCTATTATCTTATATTTCTTGAATATTATCATTAAGCATATAATATATAATTCATCAGACAAAGTTAGGTGTTTAAAATGTTATCGTGACTAAATGCAACAGCCATTCATTACAGTTATGGCTGACATTATTTTCGATAAATACTCATAATTATAACACTTCTGGTCTATGGAAAGTAATCACGCCATGAATATTTCTATACTGCTCAATTCTTAACTATTTACTCCAATATTTTTAAATAACAAATAAGTTGGAAACAAGATTTAAATTTAACGTTGCATAAAAATAAAATAAACAATACAATACGCTAAAGGACTAATAATGTTAAAATGCCAATTGATCGTAAGGAAGAGTACTAGTAATTGAGAATTGCTCGTTCGTTTCTCCTCCATTAGCAGCAACTTTGTTCAATATGTTTGTATGTAAGCCAAGTTTGCTGTGCCATTCGTAAATATTCGCAAAACAAATGATTCGGGGAACGTTTGTTACTGCAATGAGTACTTACATTGAGATTAAAAAATGTATTTAATAATTATAATTGCTTAATATTAATCATCATATTATCGATATATAAAGAACACTTTAAAGAGTTTTTTAATGAAATTTCATTCCTAAAGTATTGCGTATAAATATATTTTCTATTTGAAAAAATAAAGAAATATGAACTCACCAGTTGTTCTACCTTAATACAGAACTCCCTTGCATTTATGTTTTCCTTAAACTTATTACTTCTGTTACTCGACAGCTTATAGTCAGTAACACTGTGCAGAAATGTACACAGGTTGACAACAGGATCCCAGAAATACAACATATACCTCTGTTGCTTAAATTGTAACGCTTTCGTGCAATACCTAAATTGTTATACTATTAATGAATTCAAATATAGCACGCATGGTAATAGAAATAAAAATATCATTAATAGTAATTTCTTAAATTAAAAATTTTAAGCAATTAAGACATTGGATAAAAAATCTTTTTTTCTCGGTTCTTCTCAGGTGATTCGTCTGTATTTACTTTTTCAGAATGGTGTCAGTTTTTAATTTCACTATCAATAAGTAAATGTACTTCGAAATAAACAAATTCAAATTTGGTATTCCATTCGAACGTTGAATATGCGAGTATCATTATAGAAATGCACGTAATTTCATTTCATAGCATTAAGCGCGATCATATATGTTACCAAGTTTTGATTTTTGGTGTACAATAATGTTTAAAGTAAATTGAGTATTTATACTACTTACAATGCCGATGTCTATGGACAAAGATGGCCACTAGCATCAGGTGGTGCATTGGCCCGTCTTTCTCCTATGGAATAATAAAAAAAGCTCTCAGAGGCAGAACTTTATCTCCATATCCGACGACTATGAAAATAAAGATGCGGTTACAATAAAGTCGTTTATTACACAAATAGACCAGCTGTAAGACGGATTATGCTTTTTCATTTTTAAATAACGCTTACATTATCGTTTATAAGCAATCTTTATATTGAAAAAATATGTGTGTTACACATGTAAATAGACTTAAAGGGACAATAATATTGTAAGTGAACGTTACGACTAGAAAATCATATTTTATTTATTACGATAAAACACTTGTTTAATTGGACAAGATATATTTTCAACGATTTCTAAATTATGGCCGGATATTTAGGTTCAAAGGAAATGATGTACTGAATCCACACCAGTTCTCCAGAGACAATGTCTCAAAGCGTAATTTCCGGTAGACCAAGATGAAGGAGCGCGGATATTTTTAAAGGAACCGAAACAAAAGGGTAAATTAAAGATTTCTGATATATCGTATACAAGTATTTATCGACCTAGGCTGATTTTGCTAAAAGAAAAAAAAAAACATATTGAGTTTGGTTTGAAAAAATCATTTAAGATTTACTATTTCCGGCTATAAACTCTTCGAGTAAACGAGAACGAGACTTCTCAAACTAGATTTTGTATTTATTAGCTCAGAAAATTAAGTGAATCTTGGCCGGCCAGTTCTCTCGCTAGATTAGATCTAAAACGACCGTCCAGAAGATATTGAACTCCAATTGGTAGCGTTAACCCGCAACTGAAACAAAATGCTACATTTGTACGTGAAATTTATAGTACATTCATTAATTAATTTCGTGAGTCACTCACATTTACTTTCAACGAATTGAAGCGTCAAAACAAAGACATTTATTTTAGTTAGTTATATTATTTAACATCATAACTGATTAAATAAACTTTACATGCAGTTTTCCATAAGATTTTTTTTGAATGATAAATTAAGTACATAAAAAGTCAGTACTTTTACAGACTCAAACCTGCGATCTTAGTATGAAATGTCTCGGTCCATTTCGATGACAATATACAAAATAAAATATAATAATGCCGTGACGTCATTTATCTAAACATTAATTAAAGCGGAATTATAATCACATTCGTTTCAAAGTGTCGTGATGTGGTCATTTGCATTAATCACCGCGTTATGGCCGATACAGGCGGAGAGAATTTGCGCGGGAATGTCATTTACATACATATATCTCATTATAATCTATGATATTATATCATATTGGTTTGATACTTGCAACACAAAAAGACATCGTAAACTTGTGACTGCGTATTTCAATTTATTTTGCTCTTGCATAGAATGCTACAATGAAAACAAAACGTAATCAAATAATAATTTATATAAAAAACAAAAACTCGAGTACGGTATAAATCTCGCACTGAACTTTGTAACTTTAAAAAATAATTGTGCGGTTCGGGGGACCCCCGTCAGGAACGAAGTTCTGTGCGATATTTCTTCGACTCAAACCGTATTTTAAAATGTACATTTTAATTGATTATATTACTGTATTTAGGTCACACAAAAAATCAACTCAACCTCCTTTATATCGACCTCCTAAATTCGAACGCCCAACGTATCGCATTTTGTAGCATTTGGTAAGCACGGTATGAACGCTATTTTATTATATGACGTGACCTTGAGCCTCTACCATTTCACTTTACTGTAAGCCGCGTAAAAGAACTTCGTTCCAAAAAATCCTATAAAAATACTGAAACAAAGGGTTAGAAACAAGATATACTTAGTTCGATCACTGAACTCAACATATAACTAGCCCAATGAGGCTTTTCATATATGGTTATGTTATCATATCCAATCATATCACATTCAGAGAAATGACATTTTGACACGATATGATGGTTGCGGTTGAGCGAAAATCGAAGTCAATGTCTGAATTACACGCAATCCAAATCCATTTTGCGTTTTGCGTGACACTATTTGTCTCGTGAAACGACAAAATCGAAAACTGTCTATCAAATCGTTATAACATTTATTGTTTATTTTTTAATTGATAAAATAATAAAAATATTCTATGATATATAATTGAATAGTTTTTAGTTACTTCCTTTTAATAATTTAGTTATTTGTTATTTTAATTTAAGTGTAAATGAACCAGTATTACAAGAAGCACCAAGGATGTAGCACCTCAAATTGGCCCCATAAGCTGGTACATTTATAACATTAAAAAAAATATCTATTTTGCAGTGCCAATAATAATGGTGACAAAGGTAAGGAACCTCGTTGGAAGACCAATTTGCCAGTCAGCTTTCAAGCTATTTATTTTAAAAAAAACTAGCTATTATGGTCTGTTAATAATTAATCAATTCCTTAATCCAAAACCAATTTTGGAGATATTTTTGCCATTTATAGTCATTCTGAATAGAATTGTTATCTTAAATTTCAGGCAAAGCTTTGTAATAATATCGTCGTCGTTGCATAAATATTAATCAATCTTAGCTTTGTTTAAGTCGAGATTAAGTCTGTAATTAACGTATTTTACGGCTTAATTGAATGAAATTGTCTTTATTGATCGAATCAGTTACAAGAAATGCTGCAAAAATGCTTAAAAAATTTAAATAAATATTAAAAATAACTACTGTAGCCTATTCCTATGACATAAATATTATTATTTAAGCATACACAAAGCATCTCGCTATCCATAAGTCAGAAATAAATAAATTCCCTGCTTAATTCGTTACTCTTGGGTCACCCGGTGACAGCGAATTGTTCGGCTCCACCAAGCAATTTGATTAAATAAGATATTTTTGGATATACGCTATATAGACCATACACATACTCAATAACACTTTTTATGATAATAATAAGTACCCTAAGAGATCATGATAATATTATTTCGCACCTACAGAACAACTCTAATAACTTTGGTCGACAAATTGGCAAGGCTGATGGTAACTGGTTTATTGTTTATAATAGTAACCTCGAATAGAACGTATCTTTAAAGTCATCGAGAACCACTATGTGTCTCGGTGACTACCTGGTCACCGCAGCTCTGAGGGAGTCAAGATCTCTACCAACAACAGAATGCGATTAGAGTAGAAGTATAAGTATTCCCACAATTAAATTCCACCATTACGTAGCCCAAGCTCCTATCTAAAAGTAAGAGTGTCGAATGGAAGTTCACCATTTTGCTCCGAGTGAAGTGACGTAATTGTGCCCGCAAGCCATAATCATAGACCATGAATTGAAGCAACGCAGCGGGTGTTACTCCAGGCCGCTCACCTTGTGGTGATGATTGGAATCACAATAGGGATATATATATATATGTTTATACTTCTTGCAGGCATTGCCTATTGCTCTCAAGGTATAATTAATTGTTCCGGTTGTTCAATTGTATTCCATAAATATAAATATATAAGTTAGGATATATTTATATTTCTATATATATATATATATAGGAGAATATTTGAAAGCCATTTTAGTAATTTAATCGAGTTAAGTATGCTAAGATACGATGAAGCAGATGGCTCTATAAATATGACATCCTTGAAGTGTTCCAACTTTGGACATAGTTTAATAATATTAGTGTACGTGACGAAGTTACAACGAAATAATATTTGAAACGCCATATATAATATCGTTAGGAATATACTGTCGAAGTGTGTTTGCCGGGAAGTAAATGTTCATTCAAAATTCAAACTATAAATTTCAATATTATTGTGTAATGTTAATATGCACACGTTTTTTTTTTATGGTACTATCGCTGCACGATTCTTTGCCTTATCATCTTATCATGGACAAAGGACATATTTTATTGCATATGTTGCTATGCAAACATGCAACACTGTGTAAAATCTATGGATTTTACACAGTGTTTTTTGGTCCGGGCGCTTATCAAAGAAACTCTAACAATACGGATGGTTTACTAACAAAGTACTATAAATCACTTAGCTCGATTCTGACTGTGTTATTATTATTTTTTTAAATAAACAGACGATTCAAGTTTCATTTTACCCGAGCGGCATACGGAATGGGTAGGAAGCATATTACAACATTAAAAAGCAAACCACCACAGTCATGTTGGTGATAGCGTCCTGACTGATTCCGACCCTGAGATCATTACGACTAGACACCTTTTTTAACGCTGGAAAACGCATTACGCGTTTCGCCCACGGGAACAGTGGGGGAGTATGTGGGGCTCGCCATATGTCCAGGGTGCCGAGTGCGCCCCGGTCATCGGAATACCCGCTAAAAAACCAACAACAGGGTTCAACCTGAGTGGCCCATGAAGCCAGTCTGGGTACGGGCCCCGGGGTTTCCCCCTCTACCCGGGCAAATCCTCACCGGCAGTCAAGACTGCCGTGTCAATCGTTCTGACCTAACAGGTCAAGGCCTAGTTAGGCCTGGTGGTTGTCTTCATCGGGTGGTTGTCTGGTCCATGGGTTGTCGCATCCGGTGGTTTCGTCGTCCTATCCTCCGTCCTCCAAATCGTCGTCGGTGCCTGCGCCGGGGCAGGTGATCGGCGACAGTAGGAACTCACGGGGTAGAGGACGCCCCTCTGGTGGTCGAGCATGTAGTGGTGCTATACCGTGGAGGTGCCCGCACACACTGCTGTCCGCTCTAGCGAACAGCTTGCGCGCGAGGTGGCGGACGAACTCCTCCACGGTGGGCGTCCTGGTGTCTCTATGTATCTCAGGCGGGTGCCGCATACGTCAAACGCGAGCGGACGTAGGCACCGTAGATCCTCAGTTTGGTCTTCAGTGGTAGGCGGGATGTGAAGAGGGTGTACAACTTAGACTGGGCAGCCGCAGCATGACTCACCACCTTGTTAATGGTGGGAATCATGTGCAGCTTACGGTCCAAGTGACACCCCAAGTAGCAAACTGAGGTCTGCCACTCCACGTCCTGGCCTCGGAGGGTGAGTTGACGCATCGGCGTTCTGGCACCGACAAGCAGAGCGGCCGTCTTACTGACATTGACGGCCATCCTCCACTTGTCTAGCCACTCCGGAAGCAGATCCAGCAGACGCTGCATCCTGTTTGCAGCGACGATTTGGTGATAGGACGACGAGAAGAACGCACTGTCGTCCGCGTAGAGGGCCAGCAGTACGTCCTCTTCACCCTCACGCAGATGGTCGCGGAGGGTGGGAATGTCGTCCGTGTACACCGCGTATAAACGCGGTGACAGACAGCTACCCTGGGGTACTCCGGCTCGTATGGGGCGCGGTTGGGAATCCGTACCCTCAACCGAGACATAGAAGCTACGGCCTTCCAGAAATGACGCCACTACTCGCACATATGTGAGGGGCGCCGAGGTGTTCAGTAGTTTAGCCAGGAGTCCGGCATGCCACACCCGATCGAAGGCCTTCTCCATGTCGAGAAAGACCCTGACGGTGGGATGCTCTTTGTTCTTCTCACTGGCTAAATGGCTTAGGACCCTCGCCAGCTGGAGCGTCGTGGAGTGGCTGCTGCGGAATCCAAACTGCTCCTCACGCAGGGGCAGGTGAGGAGCGAGTCTTCGCAGCAGCAATCGCTCAAACAGCTTGGCTATGTGCGAGAGCAGCGTTAAAGGCCGGTAGCTCGATGGTTTTCTATGGTCTTTCCCGGGCTTGGGGAGGCAGATAACCTTCCCTTCCTTCCACGCCTCAGGAAAGTGTCCGGTCTGGAGTATCCCATTGAATGCACTCGTGAGCGCTACGAGGCAGTTGTAGGGTAGCTGCATCAGCGCGGCGTTGGTGATTCCGTCGGGTCCTGGCGCCTTCCTCTTCGGTAACCGGAAGACGGCCTTCCGCAGCTCGGACAGGGAGATGGTATCGTCTCCCTGGAGTGGCGGGATCGGGGCCGACAGGAAACACTGTACTTGATCTTGAATCGCCGCGTGATGTCGGACGACATTTTCATTGGTCAAGTCCGGTGGGTTGGGGGTGAATTGAACCCCCAAATGCTCCGCTAGGATCTCTGCTCTGTCTCTGGCGGAGTATCTTCTGTTACCCGCTCGATCTAGGAGCGGGTAAACAGGTGTGTCTTGTCCGGTTAGCTGCTTGCAGAGGTGATACAGCGTCGCGTCGTGCTCGGATGCTCGATCGATGGTGACCTCCCAGTGGTCATCCTCGAGAGCTACCAGAGCACGCGACACCTCCTCTGCAAGCCTGTTCAGGTCACGCTTCACCCTCGGACAGCGCGTGCGTGCCCACAGACGGCGTAGGTCGCGCTTCCTCCGCAGTTTTTCACGGAGCGAGCTCGGTAGTAGGTCCCTGCGTGCCGTGCCACCGACGGAGGTGGCTGCATTCTTGGCTTGGATAATGGCTTCGGAGATTTCTGTTACAGCCACCTCAACGTCGGCAGGTCACCGGCGCTGAAGGTGCCGGAATACCCACTAAAAAACCAGCGGTACCCTCCCCGTCTTAATGGGGAGCGCCACGGGATCGCTTGCGCATGCTACCATGACGCTCCGAAAACGACTAGACACCTGCGCAGGAGATCTTATTGTACAAATATATTTGCAAACACATGAGCACTCTCTATACCTTACATTCATAATCCAATAGAACGGCCGGAGAGACCAGACTCTCAGAGGCTTCGCGTGCCATCCAAAGCAGAGGATTATCAATACTACATAGCTTTTGCTGCTCGTACTACTCGAACTCAAAACGTTAGTGAGAATATTTTGTCATAATAACTTTTCACTAGTCCAACCGGTTACTTGAACCCAGAACCTATGGGATCTGGAGATCCTTGGAAAGAACTGATGTATTATCACTTTCACGGGCGTAAGTACACAAGACACCATAGATAAAAATTGTTATTACGTCTAAAGGCATTTACTGTCCCAGAAAGTGTTAAAATTTGATTCCATGAGCAGAAACTCACGTTATCACCATCCCATTATATTTTACATTTGTAATTGTATGAAATGTTTGTATTTATACGTTGTAAACGTGGAAGGGTAGTTGGGGGTTGATAGGGGGGGCAGCAAGGTGGATGGCATTTTGAATGAATAATTGCGGCCGGGATTTGACGTGAGGTATTTTTATTGCCTTCCGCTGTAAGCGTTTCGAATAATATACGTTATTGAACTTATGATAAAATGATTTTAATTATTAAGCATAATGTAAATATGGTTCTATAATTTACATTTTTATATTGGAAAAAAATCCCGTAATATAAAAAAATATAATAATGTTAATAATATAATAATTAATAATAATGTTCTGTATTCAAATTATTATTACATTCGAAATTTTAATATTATTCATAAAGCCATGCTTTATATAAAATAAAACATTTAAAAAATGTTGTTACTGCATATTCCGTCTTAAACTAATTGGTACTTAATGATTACGAAACCAAGTTTAAGATCTTTAATGCCGTCTAATGGCGCTACGGTAGAGAAATCACAAATATACTGTTAAAATAAAAATGTTTCATTGTTACTTAAAATGAATTTTGCTGGTCCTAATATGTATAATAATTTGGAGAAGATTTCTAAATTTAAAAAAGTTTCATAAAAACTTATCTAGCATTTAAAACAAAGTACACTTATAATCTTCTCACGTACATGATATTCAACAATATACAGTGAATTACAAATACCTACTGAACGTAGGAAATTGAACATATTTCAATTCCATTACTTTGAAAGATCGGAAGTATGATTAAAATGACAAAGGTTCGACAGGGACTCGCCTCCTAATCGCTACACATTCAAACGAATATCGACTCTAAATGTGTTAATTTTAACGCTATTTTATATTATATTATCTTATTACTTTACAACTTTATTAATGTTTGTCTCGCTTGTGCTAGTACATACTCGTATATAACAAATATATTTATTAATAAAAAATATTAGAATAGGACCATAAATGTTGAAATTACATAATAAATATACAATATGGGTATAGGTATATACCTAATACATATATATTGTATATGTAGGTATATAGGGTAAGGCTTATTATATTATATTTTCTGAATATCTTAGGTTCAAATCCCGGCCAGCACTGCTGAGTTTTTATGTGCTTAAGTTATGTTAGTAATTCATCTCTTGTTCGGTGGTGAAGGAAACGTCAAACAAACCTGCATAAATCGGACCAAAGCCCGCCACATCACATCTTCTAAACTACAGTCTAGCAACATCGTGGAATAACCTCTAAAACTTTTACTGAATTGAAAAAGCCTTTTTCCAGTAGTGGGAGATTTACGGGCTGTTGTTACCTTAACTACATAATAAAACCCAATTCGTATATAATAAACTATTCATAATAATAGCCCTCCCGACTGACTTCGGCCACGGCGGCCAATCTTACGGGAGATTAGCCAACTGCGCAGAAGATATTATAGTGCACAAGTGTGTGCGCAAACACGGCTGCACTCTCTATTATCTAACTCTCATAACCCGATGGGACGGCAGTCCGATACGACCGGAAAGAGTTCAGGTGAAGGACCAACGGCTTTACGTGCTTTCCGAGGCACGGGAGTGTACGCACGTCCAACTTACAGACTCTGGGCTGCTACTGAAATTTTTTGACAGAAAATCTCAATAACATTTTATTGGCCCGACCTGGGAATCGAACCCAGGACCACCATGTCAGCGGCCTTACGTGTAGCCACTAGACCTACGAGGCAGTCACAATAAGATATTCATACTACAACTGTATTTTGAACAAAACATTCATACCCCAGCTGTATGCCAGTAGAATGAAAAACGTAATGTGATATCAATTTCCCCCGTTTATCATAACGGTACACGGAACAGAGAAGGCAATTCGAAGCACTCGTCGCAGATTTGACGTGGAGTGCTTTTACATCAATGGCCCTGTTTGTGGTGTACCGAATCCTCCTTCATTTTATTTTCACGGAAAAACATTTTTATAAATACGTTGAGATATTTTTATCAAATTATTTTGACAAGGCAGCAAACTAAACGAAAATTTAACTAGCTGATTTACTAACTGTGACGTATTTTAGTATAAATTCAAATTAAAAAAAGTATGTCTTAAAAGTTGACATGGCCAAACTAAAACTGTTTTTACTATAAAATGCATTGTTAAATTAAACTCTAGTCTAACTGCATATGAGAATACTTGTACTTCCATCTAGAAATACTATAAATACAAAACTAAAAACAAATATATAAGTTCAAGACTTACAACTGAAATCATTCCAGCAAACTGTTAAATGTTATTTCTACTGAGACGATACTTTATCAATTTAAAAATATAAGCGACGCGTACAGTACAGCAGCTAAGGCAAGTTTTATGATCAAACTTTCTGTTTGTATGAACAATCAGCTAACATTGTCGAAGTTCGGAATAACGCAGCTCTAGGCGTTCGACTAACGCTGACAGGTTTATTGGTAAATATCCTGTCGATTGCAAACTTTTCTCACGAGCTTATTCACTAGGTGTATGGTATAACCTGAATTTTATGTTTTATGTTTTATTTGTATAATACTCGTTGTATTATACAAATAAAACATATATTATTTACTGGATTCTTGTCTCTTGATTTGTAATGATTTGTAATTTTATCTTACTGTTTTGCGTTGCCTGAAGCCTTTAAGTGTATTAATTATCTCCATCGCACTAACACAAGAGGTAAACATCATTAGATAAACGATTTCTATTATTATTTGAATTAATTTCTGAGATTAAGTAACATCCTCTCTCACCCACTCCTTATAGAATAAAGTGAATAAAATAAATAGCTTAAAAAGAAACCAAGATGAAGTTCTCGAATATTTTAATTTCGTAAATTAATTAAATTTTCAACTACTTTCAAAGAGTTATAAAATTGAAAATTTTACTTGTAAAAATAATTTCGTCAGTCTCTCATAAAATAAATTAAAATGTTAATTGCTATTAATTTCGATAGTCTTTATATTCTTTGAAGATTTTTATTTTAAAATCAACTTCACGAAATTCCAGTACAATGCAAGCAGAAATATTTCACTTATTAATTCCGAAACAAGAATCGCAAGTTGTGTGTGATTTATGAGCCGGCCCGCATGTTTCCTAGACTCGTTTGTATTGCAATATTGTCCACAGTACTACGGCACCGTTCCACTCCATCCCCCACACACAGCCACCACTTATTTCATTTCATTTCGTCGTAACAAAAGCCAGCTTAGCGCGGCTGCCCCAATACTAATTACCGATTTCCGACTTTTTCGGTTACTTGCGATAACCAATGAATCATGCAAGTGTGACATTTAACGCGATTTTTCTTTATAATATCTTAAGTCCTTGTAGGTAATTTTGTTTTTTTTTTTTTAATTAAGTAATAAATCGATGTATCCAGTTATTCTCGCAAATAAAAGAAACACAAAACTATTCATGATAATAACTAACCACAATAATTATATATTAAAAATATATACAGAAAACTATACGATAGTAACTAGTAGTGTAAACGGTAAGTATTCGATTGATTTCCAACGATTAATATATTATATAACTATTAAAAAGCTTAAAAATAGACATCAACATCAAAACGGCTGGGGAGTCCGGTAGAAATATAAATTTTATTAAATTATTTTCTAAAGGCAGACCAGCAAATGAACCATAGGTAAGTGAACGTTTAAGGTAAACACTCGTTAGGTACAGTAAGAAAAATACTTCTTTCGACATCAATGCGCTGCCAATCTCGCGATAGATCCAGTTATAGTAATGTAACTCCAGATACGACGTGTTCAACCTCATCGATGACGTTGGATGCATCGTGTCTTTTGTTACACTTACACACTCCCCAGCAACTCAGAACATAGCAATATAAAGTATTGTGTAAGTTGGTAAGTGACTTTTATTTATTGTTTTTTTTTATTTTTTTTTATTTGTTCAATATTACCCGACTACACAAAGTAAAAGTGAGTAATTCTATCGAAAGACAGCGCAAGCATGTACGCTTATACAAATTATCTTGTAAAAAACATTCTAAATGAAAAACTACATAATATGTGCTTACGGTAATCTAGTTATACGATACGATTATCTGTTCAATTAAATGATTTTTGCGTCTATTTTTATAAAATATATAGTTATAAAATCATGTTACAAAACATAATTGTTCCCGTGTCGAAAATAGACAGCTATAAAAAACGCAAATAAAATGTACGTGATATTAAGCAATTTATCAGATAAAGCTAGACAGCGCCAATACAATATGGAATGAAGAGGTGAAGAGTAAATGTGAAATGAATAAAACAAACAAATAAACAAGAGCATTTATTTATCAAGGTGGGTGTGAAAGTCGGTACAGTGTTCACGTTGGTTTTTAGTTACGCGAATGGATTAAGCTAAGCTATCAGGAATATTACTATCATAGGAAATTCTGTTTATATATTTACATTGGATTTTTTTTTTTTCAATTTATTAGTTACAGTTAATAAAAAAAAAATCTGTATCAATAAGCTATTTCCAATATCACAGATGTAATTATAATATTTTACTCATACAAAGTTTTTGTGTATCTACATTCTACATATTATATTTTTATAGGCCAGCTTTGAGTTTATTACTAGATTTCAATTTATTTTAAACCAAACAATATACATACATAGGAAAAAGCTACAATACTTCTCTCTGAAAATTAAGCTCCTGCAAACACAGCATCTGGGATTGAACAAGTAACCTTCAGTTTAAACTCACACGTACTGTCCACTGAGCATCTAAATGTTGATTTTCATTAGTTTGATTTGATTAAGTTTTGAAAGAAAAAGGTAGTTTAAAGGCTGGATGAGACTAGAAATACAAAATACATCCACACAAACACAGTTTCGGGCGCGGCTCGTAATTAATAAGCTCTCAAATATATATATACTAAGAAGTAAATGTGCGAACATAATCCCTGGGGATTGCAGTACAATAGGTATTTTCCTCCTTCCGCTAGACGAATTAACTCCTAATTTATTATTTACTTTAATTCCTTGGGTGGTAACAGTTGAAATACATGAGTTAGAAGAGACATATGTTTTAGATTTTGCACAGCATATACCCTTGTGTTAAGGCACTTACTTTGATATGATTTTATAAGTATACTAGCTTAGTTTGTTGTTATAGATTAATGTAATTTTTTTTTTTTTTTACTGCACCGAGGTAGAGGATTTCCTATGAGTTATTCCTTACACCGTTGGTTTCAAGAGATCGCTATGTAGCGGTTAGGTCGCCAAAGTCGTATGCTACTCTTATCTTATATAAGTTGTATCCATGTTTTGCATTTTTGTTTTGGTTTGTTTGGTTGATTTTCTTTGTGGCGTAGAATAAAGAATAAATTAAAGTAAAGTAAAAGAAAAGTAACGGACCATCCCGACTTTGTGCGAGTAAAATTAGAACAAAGTATCTCCAAAGTTTTTACTATAGATGAAAACTTATGTCCGATAATTTAGATAGTGAAAAATTGATTTTGAACAGGATTTGCGTAAACATTTTTCTCAAAAATGAAGATTTTTCATATACACTTTCATCCCACTTTTTCACCCTAAAGGGTGAATTTTTTTTTTTTTAAATTTTTAAAAATCCTTCCTTAAACAAACCCGTATATACATTTTCATGGTGCTAAGTAGCCTACTAAGTTCATAGTAGTTTGAGCTGTACGTTGGCAAGTATCCTACTGCAATTAGGACAGGTAGTCAGTCAGTTATTCTTTTATATTTATGATAGCTATAAAGTCACTAAAACTAAAGATTTATAAGCAAACATAATGTGAACTGTTAATTTAAAAATTCGTGATTTTTTAATTTAAATCGTTCTTAATGTTATGTTCATTCATTCAAATGTTAGTATGAAGTAACAAATACTAACTATTCACAATTTATTTAATCCCATTTCCTTTACACTCCTCACTCTGAGGGGACAAGTTAAAAGCCCCTTGTCAGGTGGGATACTTAGCTCTCTCTTCCCCTCACCTCCTCCCTCTTCCACTCTATTTGTAACAAATACAATATTTTCTATCACAGACAGAGACAACTTAATTTTATGCTATTTTGAATTCAAAAACATAGCTTTACTTTTGTCTCTAGTGTATAAGTCATTTTTATCAAAATAATCGTTAAAAATATATAAAAGCAACAAAGTGAACTCTAAATAGGTTATAGTGAGAGCGATCTGTTTGATCTTGAACTTGCTATTGCTCTATCTTATTTCCTCATAGCAATTCTGTATTTGTCTATTTCATTTACACACCCGGTGGAAGAGGGCACAATAGGGCAGAATTCTCGCGGGATGTATAAATTGAAATCACCCAGGGTAGGCCCTTGAATAAATATTTAGTGATACTAGACTTATTATTGTTGCATATTTCTTTATGTGAAAATATAGCTGATATAAATTACACGAAAACGATAAACATATAACAAAATATACTTTGTGAAAGAGTTTCGCTCGAGCCGCATGTATTTTGAGACAGCTAATTGTTTGTTTTGTTGTTACTTGTTGATAATACGCTTAAAGGATAAATGTTAACCATGTGTGAATAGCCTTATTTATTTTAGACACAAAGAACGAAATATATTTAAACGTATTTCTTACGCTACTAATGCTAGGTTATATGAAAATTAAAAACAAAAATACTGGAAATAGCCAATTTTTATTATATCAATTGTAATATTCAGTCAAATGGCTTATTTAGTTACACAAGAACGGCTAAGTTTCGATGTTGAAATGTTGTTTGGATCTAGATCGACATTAACTCATGACAATGGTAACGATTATTTAAATTAAACAAGATAGGGAATGAGCATTGAGCGAATGCAAACGGGTTAGCAGGTATTTACGCGACAGGGCGACACCGCGTAGCAATTTGCAAGCATTTCGCAGCTCCATTGCTTTAACGTAATTACGAAATTTAACGTAACACGATTATCCTTGACGCTTTATGGAATAGATTAAATTTGAAAGGGAATGATCGATGCTGCATTATATGTTTAATTGTATGTGAACGTCCCATACATTATATATAAATTAAATATATATATTTTTTATAGAATAGGTAGGCGAACGAGCGTATGGTCTACCTGATGGTAAGTGGGCCTGGTGACCCATAGATATTGTAAAGTAGTAAAGGAAAGTAACAGACTGTGAATGTCCCACTGATAATGAAAACAATTCGACCAAATTTTTTCATCCTTCATTCCAAAATATCAAAAATGCACAACGTTAATATTCAAGTTTTCACTTCAGCCGGCACTCCCGGAGTGCAATCCGTTGTTTTTTTAAGATAATGTTTGGAGCTTATTCCACCACGCTACTCCAATGCGGGTTGGTGGAATACACATGCGGCAGAATTTGAGTGAAATTTGACACATGCAGGTTTCCTCACAATGTTTTCCTTCACCGTCAAGCACGAGATAAATAATAAACACAAATTCAGAATGAATTCTCATGTGCTTAAATGTTGTCGGTTTGAACCCACGATCATCGGTAAATATTCACGCGTTATAGCCACTGGGCCATCTCGTCTCTCTTTCATAGATAGTGGCATTGTAAGAAATTTTAACCAACGCTTACATCGCCATTGCGCTACCAACCTCGTTAACTAAGATGTTATGTCCCTTGTGCCTGTAATTACACTGGCTCACTCACCCTTCAAACCGAAACACAACAATATCAAGTACTGCGGTTTTGCGGTAGAATATTTGATGAGTAGGTGGTACCTACCCAGACAAGCTTGCACTAAGCCCTACCACCAGTATTTGATCAAATGTGATGTCAAGCAGTCGTTATAATAATGAGTTTCAATTATTCTGTATATGTTTACACCAAATATTGCATTATATTTTAAAATACGAGACAAAGTGTTTCTTGCTTAATATCTCCTAGATTTT
This sequence comes from Nymphalis polychloros, assembly GCA_905220585.2. Lineage (NCBI taxonomy): Eukaryota > Metazoa > Arthropoda > Insecta > Lepidoptera > Nymphalidae > Nymphalis > Nymphalis polychloros. The sequence goes on along the minus strand of HG992241.1, from coordinate 11,922,764 downwards.
TTTAAATATATATAAAGTATATCAGTTTCTGTTTAGCGGTAGAATAACAAATACTAAATGAAATTAATTTCAAGACTACTCAGCGTGTTTCCGGAAAACTTTCTTTAGGATATTATAAATCAAAATCGTTCCTGTTTAACAAATAATTTTTTACCTTTGAAACTTTTCTTCAATTGTATTGTATAGTTAAAATAAAGTTATTTTACCGAGCTCTCTTTCCATCTCGATAACGCAATTTGTGTCAGAGATAAACATCGTAAGCGTAGCATCTCCGTTGTAGCAGGAAATTGTTGCTACACAATTATACTACGCGAAGTTGAACACTAGTTTGCATATACCGGTTTATGTAATTACTTTAAGATAATATCAATTTAGCTATATCTGGATCGATAGGCAAATAAACATGGAATTTTTTATACAGTTTGTTTTACCTGCACACACTTTATAACCTTTAGAACTTCACTTCTATCGAGAACACACTTTAATGAGAAGTTGCTATAAATATATGGACATTTTTGATAAAAACCATAATGAACCGGCTAATGAAAGGCAGAACTCTCAGATGACGGTATAATTAGTCGACATGCTAATGAGCTTATTGAAAGCATATTTAAGATTTTTTAATGAAGAAAATTATAACAAATGTACAATTAAAAATAAAACATTTACTTAAGTTGCTATATTTCATATGTATTATTTTATCAATGAATTGATTGAAATATTATTAAAAAACATTTTATAAATTTAATCATATAATTAATATGAATTAAACGTTAAATCAAAACATTGCTTAATTGTTACAATAATTAGTTCCCTCGTTTTAACTTTGAGACCGTATGTTAGTATTCAAGCATCGTTCTCAAGTGATGTTTGTATACAGTAAACACTAGTAAGTGTCAACAAGCTGATTGGGTGTGTACAAAGAGCGCGTTACTAATCCTATGTATTCTTTGAGACTCAGTTATTCTGATCACGGAGCAAAGGACCACCCCATCATCCGTTGATAGAACACCCTCTGTCTAACGTGTTTCGTATTTGTGAAGCGCTGCTGTGAAAACAAATTAATTATAATCAAGTAAAATGAGACCAATTAAACTTCCTCCTCGGATAATCCGGACTACATATGCGTTGCGAAGATACTACGCAAAGTAAAAATAAAGAGGAGAAATAAGTCCTACTTCATGAGGGGTTTCTGTATTTTCTTTTTTATAAAAAGTATTGTTTGATTAGCTTAACTCACATTTTTAAAATGTTCAACATCTCATTCAGTTACCCGAGCTGTACTCGTAAATAAAATATTCAATCTTTCTCTTTAAATTTATTCAGTGTGAATTTTTAGTTCAGAAGTTATGAAATCGAGATAGAAGCGTTTCGAGAATAGTGTTTTTTCAACGACCATAGGTGGAATTCGATTTCGAATTGTATTTGCAAGTCTATTGTCTGACATTTTCCAGTGTACCCAATGAAAATTCATATTTTGCCGGAATCTGATTTATCCTCATTGACTTGGTTGTACGGCTTGGTCCAAGCTCGTCTGGGTAGATACCACCCACTCATTACATATTCTACCGCAAAATAGCAGTACATATTATTGTTGAGTTCTGGTTATTAACCCAGTGGCGAATTAGTGAGCCGGTCTTACTACAGATATACATAATATCTTAGTTTCCAAAGTTGATGGCGCATTGAAGATGGAAGGAATGAATAGTATTTTTAATGGTGATCACTTACCGTCAGTTGGCCCTTATTTTAATTGGCCTAGCTATTTTTAATCAACAAAAAAAAAAAACGATTTCATTTTTTCTATTAAAATATCTAACAAATGTTAAACTAGGATACGCTTAGCAGAAACTACGAGAGAAATCACTCGTCTCATAAAACATGGAGACCACGCACCAAACGTGCTACGTACAATGCATTTATCGAAAAATGTTTTAACTCCGAAACTGTGAAAGCCTATAGCCTAATTTGCATTCAAAGGATTTCCAAAATCCGGTTTTTTGTTTTTCAAATTGCGCCCTGTTGTTATTTCTCGTATAGTCTTTAAATCGTGTACTTTTATTTTTTGAATATAATTGATTTTAAATAAAATAATATTATGAAATCAAACGCCTGTATTCGATATTGCTTATATTTACTATCTTCAAATTAATTTGGCAAGATCAGTACATGCTATTTAAAAAAATAGTTAACACAACTGTACATACCACGTTTATATAAACGTAAAATAAAACACGAAAACTACACCCGATTTGCATATTTAAATTGCTGCTAGCAACTTTGACCTCACACTTTTTCATCTTTCCACAGACAAACAAGAAATCAGAAAAAAAAAACATAAACCAAATCAATTTATTCGTTAAAGAAGTTACGTAAAATGTACATATATTAATGCATACGCTTATTATTTCCGCTGATTATACAATTTAAACTTTCTATATATTTATCTTGTACTTTTCAAAAGTACATTGCTTAATTAAAAACATGGCGTTTTAAAGATTTTCTTCAAAATTATATTTATGAAGTTATACTTTAATTAATCTCAATGTTAATTATCTTAAAAACTCAGCAGCTATGTGATGAGCCAGGACAAGGGTAACCTACACATTAATCATTCTGGCGCGCCTTATCTCTTGCTCGTCCGCACGTCAATTCACATTTTCTGTTTATTTCGCTACTATGAAGATCATTATGACGTCCATATTTCATTATGTTCAGGTAGTTAGATATATATCTAGTAAGTGATTAACATGAATATAATACAACTAATTGATCGAGATGAACTTATTCGTCGAGACGATTCAATCTCAATATATTGATGCTTCTGAATACAATGGAATTGTATTGAGATATTCAGAATAATATAATGGTAACATCCGTCACTTGAATATCAAACATATTTGGTTTGATAAGAGTAATTATTTACGCAGCAGTGAAATTTTAAAGTTGTTACTTTATAACAAATTAATAAACGAAACGTAGAATTAGTATTATGATAATAATAAGTCAGCAAGGAGGCTAACTGACGGCGTAGGAGAAATAGTTAGTCAAATACAGATGTACACAATCATATTCCGATGGGACGACTGGACCAACGGCTTTATTGGCTAAGTATAGTCAACTTCCTAACTCTGTACTGCTATTGAGAATTCGTCGACAGATAAACCCTATTATTTACTTAGCCTGCCCTGGGGCTTAAGCCCAGCACCTCGAGATCTACAGCATAATCTAGTCACCCGATCGATAGTTAAAAAATATATGATATAAATATATTACATTGCATCTAGATTGATAGATTGCATCTAGAGCCAGATTTATTCGAATTTTAATATTTTCATTTTAAATTTGTCTGGGTGTTTGCCTCTATTTGCTATGAAAATACGGTAATTTATGGCAACTTTTATTATCCTCTGACTTAATAAGTATGAATACAAAATAATCACTCTTCATCAAAACGTAATGCATGTCCAATACACCCTATAGCACCGACACCGTTACATTACCATGTCGACGTCGTCTCGAGACGGTTTCGTGCAAATAATTGACTACGTCTCATATCGACATATCAGGGATTGCAACTTTATTCAAAAGGTTTCTGTTGTTGACACATTGAAGGTGGCATAAAATTTAGTTCAACACTTTTTGTTAGTATTGCTAGTGAGTAGCAATAGTACCTGTATTTTATTTTATGACTTCCTTTTATATTACAAATTTTATTTTAAGTTACAATTTCTTTCAATAAGTATTAAATTAAAATATTTATAATGTTAAACGGAATCATACTTAAAGTGAAAAAGTAACAATTGTAAATGTCCCTCAGCTGGGCTAAGCTCCCCCTCTCCTTTTGTGAAGAGGGGTTAGAGCTTTTTCTTTAAAGATTTTCAATGAGAGAACTTCTTCCAAGACGTGCAGATTTCCTAACGATATTCTCCTTCACCTAATTACTCCGGACGAAATAAATTATCAACGCAAATTAGGAGCAGGAAAACACCGTACTCACCTCGGTTTGAATCCACAATCCTCGGTTAACATTTCTAGCTACTGAGCCATATCGGTTTTTAAATAGATTGTTTGTTATGAGGTAATAATCAAGTACATTTTTCTATAGCAATAACATGTATTATGATTATCTTAGTATTGCACTATCACTACAAACCTATTATCTACGGGTAGGGACGTCCGCTTCACACAACATGTAAGACATGTACTTATATATCGTTTCAAAGACAATTATAAATATTACAATATCAAGTTTCATTCACGTGTTTTATTAGTTTCGTCTATATGTCAGCGAAATATCAGCTACTCATCACAATATCTCCGAAACGATAGGTCCAACTGCATATTTGCGCCTTTTGCGACATCGACTCACTAAGAATGGATTTATGCAAATCCGAAATAAATTTATTATATTTTTTTAATTAAATTAAAAAATAACTACTTTATTACTTTGAATGAATTTTATTTATGTTTTATAATATTTTATATGGAAGGAAAATAAACCAATAATGATTTAACAAAAACATACGATAATCCTATATTACATTCCATGTATAATTAAATCGGCCGAAGCCAAAACCATAGCAATAATAATTCAATAGATGTGAGCTCAAATCTTCCAACTCCTATTGTCATTAGATAAACGTTTATGTCGTATTGAATGACAACATGAATGTGGACCAGCGTATAATAAAGCAAAATAAAAAAGACAATTCACTAATCAAAATAAAATGCGACCGAATAAAAAATACTTAATTATATTTCACGTAACCTTTAAACGCGAAATAGATTATAAATAAAGATTAAACATATTAAAATTCAAATGTCCGAGATTGAACCCACAATCATCGACACACTGAGTCATCTCAGCATAAATATAAACTTAATTATTAGAGTGTGAATATTTATAAAGATTTTTTTTTTCCGTAACGACCGCACAATAACTTATGACGGATTTTAAGCGTCTAAGGAACATTTTGTATGTACGGCGGGCTTGAATTAAATATACATGTAATCTGTTAACTTCATACTCCTAAGCCAACAATGTTTGTAAGATTCATTACCCGTCTGCCAGGCCTGTTCTGGTGAAAACGATAAGAATTAAGAGGGACTGTTGTATTTCATTATTTCGACCCAGTCTTTGTTTAAGTTACTCTTATCTACACGTCATTAACTGCATGTTTTATAAATAGGGCCGCGATGGCACAGTGGGTAGAACGCATAAATCTAGGAATGACAAGGGTTCAAATATGGACGAACATTTTTTAATTTTTATTTATACTAATCTAAATACATTTATGATTTAAGAGGTTATGAAATAACATTGAATAACATGAGGTAGCCTGTGCCTTTTTAACCAGCGAGACAGACTCTGCCCAAAAGTGGGACATTAATGTCCCACTTTTATTATTCTACTCATAGTACTTACGCGACAAATAATTATACAAATAATGTTGTTTCCTATAATCTAAATAATCTATACTACTATATAAATCTATTGGTTCTGTCTGTACGTTTTTGTTTTTCACCTAATTTTGTGATAAATAATCGTTTCATGATTCAGTGATTCACATTATACAATTTTTTTCAGTTTTGTCTGTCTGTCTGTCTGTCTGTATGTCTTCTTATAACTCAAGATAGGCTTGACCAATCTTAATGAAAAAAGACCAACCACATGTTCTTAGTGTGTACCAATTTTCGCGCAAATGTTAGGCCATATATAAGATCGGTAAACCCTACGGTATCTTATGAATGTATGTGTGTGTTTGTGTGTGTATGTGTGTGCGCGCACGCGTGTATGTTATTGCAGTAATAAAATAATTTATTATATTTTTATTAATTACACGCGGGTGAAGCCTCGGGGCACAGCTAGTATATTTAATAAAAATACAGTTTTATATAATATAAGTTACTACAAATAATTATTACTATTCAAATAATTGCAATTAAAGAGCGAAATGATGTTAGCATTCTTGCCACCATTTCACGCGGTTAGGATTTGTAATATTTAATTGTATTTATTTAAGGCTTTAATGTAAACTGTTAAAAGCTTTTGAACAAAAAAGCCGGTTAATAACACACTACCATAAAATGAAGCTGTGTTTGAAGTACTTGATTTAAATAAAAAAAATATTATTTTTATATTCACCATACTACTACTTTAATCTTAATTGCATTGTACTAATCTTAACATTGTAAAAAGTTTTCAATGTATTAATGCAACAAAAACATTGTTGATAAATGGCGTCAAATTGGACTTCCAATTTTAATAAAACCAATTATGCGGACGCTCGATCGTTTTTGATTAAAAACGAACATCGATTTTCTTAAGCCATCACCTGGCGAATAAATTTAAGGATTAACGTTACTAATAATTAATTAAAACTCTAATAAAGTTTTGTGGTTTTGATTTATCAAAAACACCTAAATGTAAGGTAATATTTCATTGCAAATCTTTTATATCCAATAATATTAAAATTTATTATTGTACCAGATATTTTCTCTTAGCGAAAAAGTTTTAATTACAAATCTATCATAATACAAACAAATTACGATAAATAAGCCATCATTCATATTACTGACACATTGAATAGTCCCCAACAATTTAGTGATTGATGAAAAATATAATAGTAATGTAATCAGATTCCTTAACGTGTTTTATTCATATATAATTTACCACTGACAAATATAAACAAAACAATGAACGGCCTAATGGTTACTATCAACAATTGGATAAGGCAATAAAAATATTTTACTTGTCTTTCCCCCTATCTGCCGAGAGTGAGGTGGCAGTCACGCGATGGCGTATTGCTTTAGTGCCCATTAGTACTAATTTCACCGTCTGCTTCAGGTTTACGACTTACTATGGCACGTTATATTGTACCTACCTGTGTGTACAATGTTTGTATGTCACCGAAAATTGTGACCATTATAACGCACTAATATTTATCCCATCGTACAGACAGAAAGGGTCCATTTAAATCTAAAAATAATATCAATTAATATATAAACGCAAAGGCTTCATAATTTCAAATTATTGTTTTCGTTTTAAGAGGGTTGCTTGAATTTTTTTTTATTTCAATATAGATTCTTTCTAGACAGTATTAAGCGCCTCTATCACCAGTAAATAAGTATTTATTCTATGCTTCATTTGGTGTATATTCCTTTCTTTATAAAAAAATATATATAAATCAATTTTAAGTCAAGACCTCCATAGAGATGGTTTCCGTCAGTGTATAACGTCGTGAAATCTGACAGGTGAAGGGAATCTGACTACAATGGTACGCCACCCTTATCGCTAAAAGGAAAATAAATGAGGCCACTTTTTTCCACTTTTCGTGCAAGTCACTCTATTTTTATGTTCGGCCACAATGCTAAAACCATACGACACATCTAAATATTTTTTTTATATTAACATTTTTCTTGATTATGGACTGATCATTTTTTTTTTTTTTGAATCAATTACATTTTCAATCACAACTAATTCGATGAATAAACTATGTGCAACTTTAACACTATTTATATGTTTCAGCTTAGAAACATGCGACATTTTGTGTTCGTATATTATTTAATTTCTGAGATATATCTTATTATATTAAAATATTCAGAGAGAAAATATCAGTGCGCTCGCTAACTACCAAAACTATAGGGTTTTCCAATAGGGACGCTTGAACTTTGACAGCTGATTGCGGCCATGTTGTTTGAGTGACAGCTGTCAAATGTAGTGTGTTATATTCATTCCGTCCTCCCAAACCACCATGGCAGGTTACAGTGTCGAGCAGCACGTGCGAATCATAAAATTGTTTTATGAAAATGGGTCTTCAGTTCGAGCAACGTTCCGCGCACTTCGCCCGTTTTACGGTCGCGATGATCGTCCTGCCGAGTCGACTATCCGTCGATTGGTGAACAAATTCGAGTCAACCGGGTCAGTTAACAATCAGCCGGTTCCCGTGCGTCAACGTAACGCGAGATCTGCCGAGAATATCGCCGCTGTGCGCGACAGTGTCCTCGAAAACCCGCGGCAGTCAATTCCGCGTCGCGCACAGGAACTCGGCCTTTCGCAGACGACAACTTGGCGAATTTTGCGTTGTGACTTGAGCCTGCACCCGTACAAGATCCAGCTGACCCAAGAGCTCAAGGTTAATGACCATAGACAGCGCCGTGTGTTCGCTGACTGGGCATTAGAGCAGTTGGAAGTTGACGCCGATTTTGGCAAAAAAATCATCTTCAGCGACGAGGCGCATTTTTGGATGAATGGCTATGTCAACAAGCAAAATTGCCGTATTTGGGACGAGACCAATCCACACGAGGTTCACCAAGTGGCAATGCACCCGCAGAAAGTGACTGTTTGGTGCGGATTTTGGGCCGGAGGCGTGATTGGTCCGTATTTTTTCGAAAACGATAATGGTGTGGCCGTCACCGTCAATGGTGAGCGATACCGGTCGATGATAACCAACTTCTTTTGGCCTGAAATCGAGAATATGGATCTGGACAACATGTGGTTTCAACAGGACGGCGCTACGTGCCACACAGCACACGCTACGATGGAAGTTCTGCGCGATCAAGCGCCCTTAATGGAAAACCCTATATAACATGTAAACTAATTTTATAACTGCGTAACTCTGTTTGTTTGTCTGTTAATTCACGGCCACTGAACTTATTTTGCTAAAATTTAGTATGGATCAATCGTGAACCTCAAGGATGTCAACTTTTTAACGAACACCTACCAGTCCGATACATTTTTTATGATACCAGATATTAAAAAAATAAACGATAACATCAGTTTAATTCATTTATTACACAGTATTGATTAATTATTATTTATTTTGCGCCAAAAAAGAAAATACTTTTAACGGGTTTGGCCAGAAGTTGCATTTGGGATATTTTAAATATATTTGATTACGGGCATAAAAAGAGGGCGTAAGGCGCACGCTATGATATGTTACAGCACTGACGGATCACTCAGCTCTGTGACGATTCTACCGCCAAACAGCGATACTTAATGTTGTTGCGTACCGGTTTTGAAAGGTGAGTGAGCCAGGGAAACTACAGGCACAAAGTAAATAGCATCTTAGTTCCCAAGGGTTGTGGCCAATTGGTGATTTAATGATTATTAATATTACTTACGGCGTTGTCTATGAGCAGTGGTAACCGCTTACCATCAGGTAGCCCATCTGCCAGTTGACGTAGCTATAATAAAAAAAAATAAGATTACGTTAGTTGCCTTATTTTACTTAGAAGTACGTTACGTTAGAAACTTAGGAAGGGTCATATCTATATATATAAAAATCTCGTATCACAGTTTTAGTGTTCCGAAATGGCTTGACCGAATTTGATAAAATTTTATATGTATATTCTGTAAGTATGAGAATAGGTTTATAACTAATTTTTATAACCCTAAGAGTTAAGGGTGGCTCAACCCAAAAAATTTTTTTTCACATTTTGGACAAATTCTTTTATTTTAATTTTTTAATTATGTGGCATAAAAAAATACATACAACCCTAAATTTTCTCCCTTCTACCATCCACCCCTATTTTTTAATAGTGATATTAGTAATTCGGTACAAAAAAATATAATAAAAAATGTGCGATCGAGGGACCCCCGGGAGGAACGAAGTTCTTTGCGATATTTTTTTTTACTTAAAACTTGTTTTAAAATGTAGATTTTTAATGATTATATTTCTGTATATTTGTCACACTCCTTTGTATAGAATGGAGGTTCTTATTGGCCGTACACAATCCTTATTGTCAAATCTAAAAATTTGCACACTTTCGCATTCAACTGCTAGAAAAGAAAGAATCAGTAAGAAAGAAAGAGGGGAAAGGGCGGAAGACAACGCTTTTTTGTTACATGACAATTTCTGCCAGGTCACTCTACTTTGTAGTAGTAAAAGAACTTTATTCCAATAAATGAAAAAATATGTAGAGCATGTTGTACTTCACTTTATGCATTATTATTATATACCCTGTACCGAACACACATACACTGTACTGTATGAGCGAATGATTATATCTTATTAATTAAAAAATGCACGGGATAAAATCCTTATTTTAACCGTACTAAGTCGGGTCGGGCAGCTAGTAAGTTATATAAAAATTACTCGCTTACTTTATTATAAAATCAGTAATCACATTATAAAATCTTCAATCCATCTTACTAATTTCATAAAAAGTAAACTTAATTTATTACCAAGCTAAAGTTTCTCGCACGTTAGGATTCTTAAGGGAATAAACGCATTACGTATTCAACTCATAGCTCGTCCCTTGAGTATCTTAATGAAGAAAAACTATAAAACAATTATGTATTCAAAATATACTATTTTCCTGCGCATTATCTGAGTTTGTTTTATTATATACAGTAACAGCCTGTGAATGTCCCACTGCAGGGCTAATGCCTCTTCTCGTGTTTTGAAGAGAAGGCTTGGAGCTTATTCTACCACCTTGCTCCAATGCGGATTGGTGGAATACGTATGTGACAGAATTTCAGTGAAATTTGACACATGCAGGTTTTCTCACGATGTTTTCCTTCCCCATCAAGCACGAGATGAATTATAATAACAAATTAAGGACATGAAATTCTGTGGTGCTTGCCGGGTTTGACCCCACGATCATCTGTTAAGATGCACGCGTTCTTACCACTGGGCCATCTCGGCTTTTTTATTTTATTATGTAGTATTATAATCTCGAGACTCGAACTTGCTTAATGATGTACATATAATTTACACGGCTCATTAGTATTTGCTAATAATTTAGCAAATACTAATGAGCCTTATATTATAGATTTAAAACCTTATATTATAGATATATACATTTGTAACAGGGTAATGTTGTTTGTTTGTCTGTTTGGGTTTAACCTCTTAACTACTCAACTGATTACGAAATTATACATACACATTGTCAAGGATATAGAAAAGGACGTAAGTTACTTGTTTCACATCCGCCACACGCGGGCCATGCCATGCGCCACAGGCGGAAACTAAGAATTTATAAAAAAAGAGAAAAATATCTTTATGTTCCAAAACTAATAAAATATTTTTTGTGATCAAAACGAACTTAAGAATAGTAATTATAACGAGTCTCATAATGTTAAAATTAGCACATTTTATGGCACAGTGCCTTTTGGGATATAAGCGATCGTCAAACCGATAGAAATTGGTCAGTTTCGCCCTTTAGCCTCGCAACAGGCCTTGCAAAAAAGTATAAGATACTCAAACAGACATTAAAGCTATGATACATTCCCTTATGCATTTAATTACACTGACTCACATCCTGGAAATGAGTTGACTATAATTGACATAAAACGGTATTCAGTTCAAACTTTAGTAGGAATATCCTTATAATGTTAAAAATCTCATTAATTTAAAGTCTTAACCACATAACAATGTGAACATATTGGTGTTGTGTTTGATTCTGGTCCGAAGACCATTATCGTCCCCACCCTCTAACTCCTAACAAGCCTTATATTTAATTGAAAGGAAAACTTGCTAGTAGGGATTTACACAAGTTCGTATATACAGTAACATACTAAACACATATTCTACTTCCAAATATTTATACTTAGTAATGGTGTTTTCCGGTTTGAAGAAGATCCACAACAGGCACAAGAGGCACAGCATCACCTGCCTACCAATATTTAAAAAAGAACATAAGAATTCTTTGATACATTAATGAACTAAACCATTATACGTATACAATTAATAACGTTAATTGTAAATGCAAAATTTCTCAATTATTATCGATGACAACTTAATAATACTTAACTTATAAATAACTTTATATATACGAGTATCTACTTGCATATAAATTAATTGCGTTAATATCACATCTGTATTAGGCAGACGAGGAGAGAATTTAATTTAAACTGTCAGTATTTAATTTAAGTTAATTTATATAAAAGCAATGATTATGTTTTCTATTGTAGACTGCTAAAAGATAATCGATTCCTCGTGAACTTCGTATTTTCTTAACTCTGCATTTTCCCGGCATTTCGCCAAGACCTGTTTGTTATTCTAATCGCTTTTTAATAAACTACTTGTTTTACTAAACGATTTCCATCGGAATTTTGCAGCGTTTTTTAAAATAAAACAAATTCTATTTGGAAATGAGCAAATTATACTTAAGATAAAATAAAGCAAGCTTGCGAAGGACCTACTGCTGGGCTAAGGAGCCCTCTTCTTGTGGCTTGGAGCGTATTCCAATTGAAGCTTATTCCCGCTTTATTAAAGCAGCGTATTGAAACTCCTGTTATTAACACGTGCAGTTTTCTTCAATATGTTTCACCTTCACTACCGAGCGTAAGATTAATTATCATCACAAATTAAGCGCATTAAAATTTAGCGGTGCTAGCATTGAACCCTCAATCTTCTGTTAAGATTCATTTAATCATATTGCAAAACCTAGCTTTCTTACAGTAAAGATATTTATATTGAGGACATAATATTGGATATATTATGTCCAATATAAATATAAATATATACTAAATTCATCTTAGAAAGACAGATGAACTATTAATTTTCTCGGTATGTGGTTATCTGCGCCTTTACACATAAGCACGTTCGTAATGACATTTATTTCCTGTACCGTCAAAGCATCGTGAGGGAAAACAATGAGCACCAAAATATTTTGTCAATATATTTTCACACAATAATATTAATAAAAAGTATAACTGTTTTGCGGTATAATACGAGTAATTAATGAGGGGTTGGTAGTCCGGAAGGGTTTGCGCGAAGCCCTACCAACAGGAAAAAGGAAGTTATAGTTACATAACACTATTACTAATGACAAACCATTTCTCATATTTTCACATAGTTATGTTATAAAAAAAATCAAAGCAGGATCTTATTATTTTGAATAGAATGAATAGAAATATTATTATAAAAGTCACGACTACCTCGTCTCTATCTATCGTCTCGTCTCTGTCGTTACCTTAGTGGATAGCTAATAAGGTAAGTCATAAGCTCATGAGTTTAAATCTCGGGGCAGGCAAAAAGTTATTGGATTCTCCTGGCGAGAAATTCTCAGTAGGAGCCTGGATCCTGAAAGTCAGCAGTGTTTACACTCCCGTAACTCGAAAAGTAAAGCGTAAAGCCATTTGTCCTACTTTTGAATTATATCTGTTCAGTCATATATGCCGTTACCAGAGTGCACCTGTGTTAGATCACGCACTTGCGTACTATAATATATCCCGTGCTGTTGACTAGTCTTCCGTGAGATTAAATTTAATTCAACAGCCAATGAATATTCCAAATTATGTTCCAAAAACATGACGTAGTTAGAACTCGGTAACTCTATTCGTACATTAAGTATAAATAAAAATGAAAGATGTAAAAAGATTTGTAAAATAAATCATTCGTAAATTTTCTTCATCGGAATATTTACTTTTATTTGAAACAGTCCCGTAGCGAGTTCGCTCTGTATATTTATCTTGCCAAGCATAACAAGTAAAAAGGGGAACGTAACACGCATCTTACACATTCAAAGTGATGTTATTCTATTTACGCATCCAACTATTTCTTTATGTTCCCCGATGAAATTCTTTTGAACCTACAATAATAATTTTCATCATTTCATTCTCTAGCTCTAGTTAGGCCAATTTGCTGTGTCTTTTGTATCGTTGTCCAAAGTTGGTTTCAAAAACATTTTATTTTAATAAATTAATAATAATAAAGATTTTTAAGAGCTAAAAGGCTAATATATAGCTAATTTCGTATCCATGCTGTTGACCGTTTAGAAGTTCATTCCTCTAAAGTGAATCCTGAATGTAGAAACATGTCATGCTTGCCAAACAAAATCTGTTGAACTGTATTAATAATAAATTATTACATCAAACCACGTGTAATGTACAATGAAGAGAGCTAACTGTATGAAAAGAATTGCTTTTCACGGATCGACTAACATGCCCCGGCTCCTTGAGACGGGGAGATCTACTGAAATGATTTGTTTTTGGTTACCCGGTAGCATTACGTTATTCTCAATACCTTTGTGGTTTTAAATTGCGTTGGTGTATATATGTATATATATGTAGTATATAGTTTCGTATGGGGTAAGGATAATTCGCTTTATTTAAGTAAACTTTATATGGTTAACCCTTTAGCTTTACTAGCTGCCGCTGCTGCCCGATATATCGTTCCTGGATTTATTTTGTTTTTAATACTTTCTGAAATATTTCCTGGTATTTTTTTTATATTGAACACTTAAATTTTAAAATATAATTAAAATTTAAATACGCTGTAATTGGTTTATTTAAAAGTTATACAAATACCATTAAGCTGATATAAAATTGTAAAACTACCTCCCTAAAATATTTTTACTGACTAATTTAACCACTCAGCCTTTCAAATTACAAATGTAGTTTTTATAAGGAAATAACGAATACGACTTGCAACTATGTCTAAAATCCTATAACTTTAACTAAATCTACAAGAAAAAAATTTATAGTATCAAATTTAATATTTGATAACCAGCCGAAGTAATATTTCATAATACTGAGATATTATTTGAAAAAATGGAAATAAAAATCATAAGGCTTTTACTTCAAAACGACGTAGCGCTTACAGTGCCTTCACGGGAATGAGCTTAAAATTAATATCTATATCTGGCACGAACGTTGAAATTGTTAAATCTCAACGAGATATTTTAATCTTCGCGAATGATCTTAAATCATAGAATGAAAATATTCCCTCACCAATCATCTACTTTGAAAACATCTGTGTCGCGGCTACATTAACTATTGCCTAATAAATTATCGAATAATGCCATTGCTAGAACCACAATTGTTTCTCGTATTAAAGTGGAATAATTGTATAGGTAAAAAGACGATCGTTTGCCGTCTATTTTATTCCTAAATCAAATTATTACTTAATTTTTTATAAAATACTAATGTTATGATAAAGAAAATATTATTTTTAATAAGAAATTATCTGACATATTTATATTAAATTCAATAATAACCAAAAAAAATTAATTAATATTTTGCCTAAAGCATAAACAAAGAGAAAGCATTTTAGTCTTATAATTTATACATAATTTGGAGGGTTCTTGGATAAAACATTCCGTTAATTAATAAAAAGAAAACCTTCATACCAAATATCAATAAGGTGTTTAACATTATATATTTTTAATATTTATAATTATACTAGCGGGCCGACCCGCCGTTGTACGAGTGAAGTAATTATTAAGTAAAAATAAGACATGTATTTCTGAAAAAAAATCCTGGGACCCGTAAAATATAAATATCGTAGTGCCTACCAGATCCTATATAAGACACAAAAAAAACTCAGGTAGAGAAGAATCATATATATAAAGATATAAATAACTGTTACATCAATTCGTTACAATAACACGTGAAAATGTTCTAAAAGAACAATATAACGGCAATTCACCATAAAAAGCCTCACTGCTAACCCCAAATGGGATGAATACGATATCTGCAGGAGATGGACTTGGAGCTCAGTCACCAAGTTCTCAGTGTGTTGGCTAGTGGTTTAAAACATTCCTAAATAATATGCAGATTTCACTAACTTTTCCTTCGCTGCTAAGCACGTGATGAATTATAAACAATTTAGAACATGAATAACTAAGCTGTGCTTGCTAGTATTTACGACCTCGTCATGGGCTTAAAAACATATATAATAAATATATGAGATATAATACAATGACTATATCCGACGTAAATAAACGAAATTGTAATGAACGTAATCATCATAAGTCGTTTAGTTATAATCTGCCGCATATTCTTGACAAAAAATCATTACCTCTTGTTACAATAAACTTGTATATTACAAGTCAATTATTTATTCTATAGCAGCATAACGTTATTCCACAGTATTGTTTTACTGCTTCAAAATTATTACCAAATAAGTACAATAGCATGTCTGGAACAACAAACTGAGTCTTATGAAAATATCCACCTCAATATTGCTCTTTGAACGTTGCATTAATATTAACTAATGCGTCTATTACTAATGTTTGCCAGCGGCGTACTTGAAATGTCTTGGTAATATAACTTTTAATTGCGTATTACAATAACTTTTTAATGATGGCTTGTATGCCCGTGATTCTATTCGTGTATCTTTTTCCCCAAATTACGTAACATTAAATGTTTTTTGCTTTCCAAACTCCAAACTCCGTTCTCCCCGGCATTCCGTTTCGACGTGACTTTACACATTTGCCTCTTGGCAAAACGAATTATACCCAAAGCGAACTTAATATAATTCTAGAACAAGCATTTTCATTTCACTATATTCAGTTTTCATGTTTCTCTATGTTGCTTTCTTTATGTTTCTGCTTAATAATAATTACTTTACAGGTATTTGAGTGTAAAGGAACGTCTGGATAAAAACATACTTAAATATTGTTACATTATAAGTTTTTATTAAATTTTATATGTGAAAATAATATTAAATATTTCTTACAATTTCTTAATTTCAAATCGCATCTATTTGTTAAAATAATGAATTTGAATTTAAAAATCCTTATTTGAATTCTTTTTACTCGTAAAACTGCAAATTGAATGAATGAAGTTTCTAGGGAAGTATTATCTTTATCACGCTGAAGTGAGAAGTTTTACAACCCTCTGTACAAAATGGAATCTGAGTTGCCTCTTACCTTAAAAGGAGTAGCGAATATGGGAGGCTTGATTTTACCATACAGCGCTGTAAGATATTCGTAAATTTACAAATTTAGGACACTAGCGAGCTGAGTGGCTCACACTGTGCGATTTTTATTATTATTCCCGAAGCTGTTTTTAGGAGTAATAATTCAACATTAATTCCATTAAATGAAATACGTAGAAGGTGAACTAAAATCTAACATTAACATTCATGAAATATTTCAAAACAATGATTTTAAATAGTAAACGATAGAATGATTACGATTAAACATAACAACTCCCATTGTTTATAATATTAAGTATACATGACAGAGCAACAATTGGGTTAAAATAACATTAAATAGATTTTAAGTCGGTACTAGATATAAGCACCTCATTTTAGTAATGGAATCCTATCCGCTTGAGTTTACCTTTGCCTCTAAACGAGGACCAATTTTTATAATTGGTTTTTTGTCCTGTTTCAATTTTCATTTCGTTTTACTTCTTAAATTTTTTATTCGAGTTTAAAAATGATTGAAAGTTCTTTGGTTTCGTATAAAAAATAATCTTCTTAAATTATTACATTTAGCTGTCACTGTATTTTGTTATTGTAAAACTATATATTATTATCGTACAAAGGAAACAATCATGTACAGTACCAAAAATATTATATCCCGTGTGTATCCTGGCGGAATATCACATTTCACATTTACTTACTACTTTACTTAATACAAGGCGTGTGTATGTAGTAATATATTATTTATAAAAATATTTAAAATATAATTTGACACCCATTTGAAGTTCTTAGAAACGTTCTTAGAACTTTTCATTAAATTTTTAATGTAAAAATCCTAAATGAAATATAAGCTATGTATATTCGAATTTTCTTCAGCATTATTTCATCCGGATCAATAGAAAAGGTTTTAAGTCGATATATACTTTTTAAAGATATGCAAAAGTAACAAAAATTAAGAAGTACATATAACCACAGAATCGAGACGACAATACGTAAAGGAAACGTTTTTTCAAAGTTTGGTGTTTCCAAAACCAGATCGACTACTTTCAAATACTAAGCTAATAATAATAAATTATCTATATATCAATAGCGTAATTTTACGGTTTGTTCTCAGACATCGTATTCGAAAGAACAGTACGAAAGAGCCGGCTTGACTTTCGAATTGGATTCGAATATCGCGGAATTGGCACGAACGGGTGCTACGCCTGGTTTTTACTCCCTCTCATTTTATATCCCCCACCTGCAGGGTTTATTTAAGCTTGCTGTGTAAAAATGTTTAATTATCTCCATTCTGCTCGTCCTTTTTCCATTTTATTACCGGTTTTGTCTGAAATAATACTGACTAATAGTAGAGATGGGGAGCCGAGGAATGTACAAGGGGAAATGATGTGCACTGTGTTGTGTGTTGGTCTTTAGACTGATACATTTGTAATTTATCAGTCTAAGACCAACAAAATTAATAAGATAAAAAAAGTTAAAATCTCAAAATTACACAACTGTCATTTCTTTGGTACTAGATTATATTTGATAACAGTTATATTTATTTACAAAATATTACTTGAAACATATTAACACGGTTACTTAAATATATTTTTAATAGCACTAAAATTCCATTCGACATTACTTTTTTACAATACATTCTTTTAACATTTTGTCACAAAGATCCTTTCAACCTTTTTCCAACCGTAGTTTTCAATGGAGAACTCATTCGATTTCACTCGTATATGTAACTACATCATTTGCCCCGGTTTTATTCAGGCTTTTATTTCTGGAGCAGCCAGGAAAGCTCGTTTTATATTACATGTTGCCGCATAAAACTTCGACACAGTCGAGCATAGATATCAAACTTTAATGCGCCCATTTTTTTTTGTAATGAGTAAGACAGTTTTTCGAATGCTATTACTGTTTGATGTAGAATACATTATAGACTATTTTTAGGAAGTTAACAAGTTTAAGGAAGTTTACTTGTTTGTGCAAGCTCGTCTGGGTAGGTACCACCCACTCATCAGATATTCTAGCGCAAAACAGCAGTACTTGGTACTGTTGTGTTCCGGTTTGAAGGGTGACTGAGCCAGTGTAATTACAGGCACAAGGGACATCTTAGTTCCCAAGGTTAGTGGCGCATTGGCGATGTAATCGATGGTTAACATGTCTTACACTGCCAATGTCTATGGGCGTTGGTAACCACTTACCTTCAGGTGGCCCATATGCTCGCCCGCCAACCTATGCTATAAAATAAAAATAATAATAAAGTACATATTTCATTATTTATAACATGTAGGCGTGCAAACACTGGCTCATTTGCCCTTCGAAACGTTATACTACAATACTAAATAATTTATTTATTTAGTTAAGGATCTCCAACAAAGGATACACACTTACAAGTACATTGATTTGTGTGCTCCTTCAATTACAGGAGACCACAGGAAGAGCATAAAGTGATGACTAAACATATTGCTGCTTAGCGGTAGAATTAGTGATGAGTATGAGGGTGTTACCCAAGCAACCACCTTATACTAGCATATAATATTAATAAAATATAATAAATAAATAATAAAATAATTATTCATTCATTTATAATATAACACTAGTTCGACTTCTTAATCATGATAACGCACGTTTTGTTATTGTTCCAATTATTATAAGTAACAAACGCACACGGCCGTAAAAGCTATTTTTAGGAGAGGAGGCAGGTGTGAATAGATGTGCTTCGTTATAAGCTATCTCTGTTCCGAATTTCATTCAAATCCTACTAGTTTTTACGTAAAAGAGTAACAAAGTTTCATCCATCTTCACAAAGTTTCGCGTTTATAATATAAGTAGGATAATGTTTTCTTCGATTTTTGTTTTCTTTATTTTAGGAAGGCAAATGGTGGGGGTTCTCTTGGCCTATATAGACGTTAGTAGTGTAAGTAGAAAAAACACTTCCTACACAACCACGGCTTCAAATATGCTTATTATCTATCTATACATACGTCGGGATAATTGAAGTCGAGCCGAGCAAATTCTACCCTCGTACATAGTCACATCTGGAATAAAATTATAAATTGGCGGTAACTAGGCAAAGCACGCGATTAAAATTGTCAAAATAAAAATTAACAGAGGTAAAGAAACTACAAAGGTTGAGCCGGTTGGCGTTGTGGGTAAGATACTTGCCTTTCACGCCGCAGGTTGTGGGTTCGATTCCCACCCAGGACAGACATTTGTGTGAATGAATATGTCTGTTTGTCCTGAATCTGGGTATAATTATCTATATAAGTATGTATTTATAAAAGAAAAGTAGTATATGTAGGTATATGTTGTC
This sequence comes from Nymphalis polychloros, assembly GCA_905220585.2. NCBI lineage: Eukaryota > Metazoa > Arthropoda > Insecta > Lepidoptera > Nymphalidae > Nymphalis > Nymphalis polychloros. Next base: position 11,902,856 of record HG992241.1, on the reverse strand, counting down.
TGGTTTCCATAGTACAAGCTCTGCTTAGTTTGGGATCAGATGGCCTTGTGTGAATAATGTCCCAGGATATTATTATTATTAAAGGTATGTCATATTCGTTTAGAGATTACTTTGTGTAATTTAGATTGGTTTCGTTTAGAGATAAGTTTGTATAACAACAGTTATAAATGCGAAATTGAGTTCGTTTCTTACACTTTTATATCTTAATAACTCAATCAATCATCATGAAATTTCGTATACGTAGTATCGTATAGATTTTTTTTTTTGTAATTGATGAAGTTTGGCTTTCTATGAATATCTACAACAGTGTTCTGTTATATAACTTTCTGTAGAAAATTTTATTGTACACAAATGAGTATGAGATTATTACAAAAGTATGATTATTAATAACGAGTTATAAATTCGTCAGGTTGGAAGTACGAGACTTGCATTCCTAATAGTCAAATAGTCGGAATCGAACCTGTAACTTTTCGCTAGACGCCCCGTAATTCATTGAGCTATTCAGTTATATACTAGTCTTCAAGAGTATATTGCTCAATAAAGATTGTAAGCTTTATCACGATACGTGCCTGTGATTTTCTGTTCAAAAACTGTCAAATTCATGTCCGTATCCATTATTCCCTTTTCTCTCGCCGTGAATTCCGTAAATATTTTTACAAACTTCCATCATCCTCTCGACTCATCAAATTCAACATAAATTACAAAGATATTTCTATAAATTAACTTTGCGTAATTAAAATGTTGCAAATAAAATAAAAGAAAATGGATTTTACTTAAATAAATAAAATGTTAAAAATAACTTTTTAGTAACGCCTATGAAAAGCTTATTAGAAATATGTTACAAATTATTGTTATCTAATATAACGAATTAGTTTAATCCGAACTGTAATTGATCGATGGCAACCGATAATGCGATAGGCGGTAATGAGCATTCAGTATTTAGTGTGATTAGTAAATCTGACTTAGACTTTGTTCTGTTTCTGCATGAAGGTTGAGTGAGCCGGTACAACTACAGACAACGTAACATATCAGTACCCAAGACTGATGTTGAATTGAATATGTAAGGATTGGTTGATATTTCTCACAGTGCCATTATCTATGGATGGTGATAACCACCAATAGGTGGTGGTGGTACTTGACAGTCTGCTTATCAATATAAAATAACATAAGATATTGTAATTGTTGAAAGACCTTATTTCTGTTATAATTATAATATATAAGTAATCCAGTGAACGAAGTGTAAAAATTATAATTATAATATAAATAGCCTTGATCCGCGTTTTTATTTGCGTTGAGTTATACGTGGCCCTACCACGTGATGAGAACTTGTCTACAGTTGGCCAGATTGGTTAACGTTTACGGTTACTGCTCCGCTTCTTTACGTCGTAACGTTATGTAGCCTAACACCTCCCTCAATGGGGGCCATCTAAATTAAAAAATACTATTTAGATCAGACTGGTGGCTTCTGAGATTACTGCATTCCACCATACATAGGAACATTTGTAAGAAGAATCTTTATAAGATAAGTGAACACATATGTAGGTTACATATTCGCTATCGGCAGTGCTGCAATGAGAAGTCACTTCATATCATCGTGAAATCTTTAAAACCGACTTATCGTGATACTTTATTTTGATCTTGATCTTTTATTATTGTTAATTGACTGACTTCTCTTGAAATGTTAGCCTACAAGAATATGGAAGCGTTTGTATGGATCGAAATGATAAGAGTTTTAAATTTAATTATTATCGTATAACTGTTAAAACATGATAAACCACTGAGCCTTTTAAACTGAAACTTCTAAAAATTTAAAGATAACGAGTTCAAAAGTTGTCTAAGGTTAATTAATTCAGACCGGCTATCTATCTTTCCATTCAAGTCTTATTTGATGAAAGATATTTTAAGCGCATCAATTAACTCCTGCCTTCAAAAGATCTAGCATTTACTATTACTTGCATATAAATTCTAGTTTGATATAAATAAAAGAATCGGTTAGCAAAATGAATGTATACCGTCAAAATGTGATATATTTCAACAATTTGTAATGAATAAAATACTTCGACTGTACATTCATTAATCTAATAAAAAATGTTTCAATTCGATTCGCTCATTTCGTTTCATTTGAATCCAAATTAAGTTATATTGGATAAAAAAATATACATCTTTTTTTAAATATATTACCAAAAGAGTTGAATTTGCAAACAAAATAATATACTACTGCTGATTACATAGTGTGAAAACCTACATATGGATAGTAATTACTGACTGCTGTCTCGTTAATGTGGTTAATAACAAACTGAAAAAGGGAATTAATCTAAATTAGATTATGTCGATTAAGCGCTGTTCATGTTCATCGATATAATATTCTGTCATTTCTATCGACATAATAAATTATCAGGCCTAGCCATAGCGTCACTGTAGTCAATCTGATGTTTTCTTGTGAGAAATGCAACCGATGTAGATACACAATGGGAATCTCATATTTAGATCACGTCTCGTAAAGCCGGTGCAGACGCTAAAGCTGCTCAAGTGCTTAAGTGCCACAAAATTTCCTTTTTTGCGTAAAAATAATATGAATTTCAGAGCACACTGAAATTTCGATTTCGTATTCGAGATTCAAATTTTACATATTTAAAATGTTTATTGCTTTCAATAAATATATCATAATATAGCTTAATCTAATATTAATAATATAAACGTAAGATTAGTTATGAAATATGACTGATTTGTTATTCGATAATTTACAAATATTTTTACAAAGCTATGCTATTAGGTACAATAAATTAATGAAATTACAACCACTATGATTGCACGTTGGTAATAAATTAAAAGTGCAGTTTGAATTTTACTTTTTACTTTAAAATTTATGAAGTCACGTGTAAAATTCCAACGTTTTTTAAATTAAAAATTTAGCGACAATTTTGGAGTAATAATTCACGAAGTTTCAACGTAACCTCACGGCCCTCGAAACTTCTCCGTTCAATTGATTGTGCGCTTTAATAGAAATGAGTTCAACGGAGTAGAATCGCCTTTTCCTTTTTTTATGTCTACAATTATTTATTTACTTTCTTAGTTTGTAATATAAGCCCTTATTTACGAATAGTTCTATTTATTTCGAATACAATTATTAGCATTTCAAATATAGGTTTCCAAAAAATTCTTGCAAAATATAATTCCTTATGCTCGTAAGGTAATTATTTTGCACTTATCCTATTTCTTTGGGATTGGTGCATTCTTAATGTTATAAAATTTGGGGATTAAATCTGCTTGGTTTTAGCCACTATAAGGATAGTGAAAGCGCTTAGTGCCGATGGCGCTTAAGGCAAACACTTAAGGGTTGAGATGAGGTGGCGCAGTTTGACTTAAGTTTAACAAGCAATATTAAAAAAACTAATAACTTAAAACTTATCTGCTTAAATACAATAATTGGATCAATAACTGTCTCAAAGCGCTTTAACTGAACAAATAATTGTACCAGTTTCATACTTTAGTTAAACAGAAGAGTTGCTGGAACAAATCTTCGGAACTTATTTCTGCAACTTCGCCTGCCTGGGATTATATTAAAGGGGAGAAATTAAATCATCTTATGAAAACCGCTGCATTTTATTTCATTATGTTGTTATTTTTTTGTCTTCTGATTGATGATGATGATGATGATAATGATTTATATGTGATGACTATTAAGTTTCTCGTGGAAACAATATAATATCGATATTATTATAAGACATAAATAAACAAAAGCGTCTTATTTTTAAAAAAGTATGAGACTGGCAAATCTTCTACCTGATATATTTCAGTATATTTACTTAAAATGTAATGGATGAAAACCTACTCATCTGTTTACCAAAGTCCATAAATATGTGATTCAAATGGATCGTATTTTGGACCTCGTCTAGATATTGGCAATATGATAGTGTAAGAATAAGTAAGTGCCACTAAGAATCAAATTAAACGTTATCGCCCTTGTGTCCAGACTTTCCAACATAGCAATTTAAACTATTTCACAATCGTTAATCGTATTAAGATGCACGCGATGCTCTGAGTGTATTGTCAGCGTGTTTTACATATTAATTTCCACTGAGTACTACAATTACTAATAAAATTCACAGAGTAAATATCAAAAATGTAGCTTGTACATATTCTATCTTCCAGGTTTTCATTTTATATATAGATTATTAAATAACAATATTATATTAATAAATACCTCCTGATCGATTTCGGTCACCAATCCCACTCTCAATAAATACTAGCCAGCTAGAGAGGATATATCATAATGTTTAAGTTTGTATGCAAATACAGGTGCACTGTTAATCCCTCACACTTATAATCCGTCGGAATGGCAATCCGAAACAATCAGAGTGAGTTCAGGCGCAGAACCAACAGCTTAACACAGGATTATAAGCTATCTAACTACCAAAACGAGATGATGAAAAGAAACCTAATAAATTTTACTTAATTAAATTTTAATTGATCAACCAAGTAATTGAACCCAGAAAGTCGTGATCAGCAGCCTTTAAACCTATCGCAACATCAAGGCAATTATATAAAGAATAATACAATACTCATATAAGTAATACAATACTCATATAAGCAAGGTTTCATTTGATGCTATATTGCGTCACGATATTTACAATTTAAAATCATAAAAAGTTATAAATTTAAAATTATATTTCGAAATATATTCAATCGGAATACAACTAAGAATATCGCATCATATTTTCACGGTACTACCCTACTCGCGAAGTGAATAACTCGGTTCCAATAATCCTATGATACTTATTTACTACCAGGACGCGTGGTACCAACTTTTAAGTTAAATCTTGTCAAAACTCCTTGATTCCTTTTCATAGTTGCACATTCGTTTATTTAAAATTTAAGTATGATAAAATCTCTACACATTATTTTTTGCAAAACTGTTGTTTTATTTCAACGTCTGATTTACTTTGATATATTTTTTCGTGACTGTGTATAGAAGAATATGTCTAACAAAAACACTAGTGATGCTCTAACCAATTTAGGCAATGGCGGTGATTATAAGAGAGACTAGCCAAATACGTAGTTTACGAAAGTGTGCGCAAACACAAGTGCACTCTTCATTACTTCAGTCTAAATCCGTTGGGGCCGCAGTTTTGACACGACCAGGAATAATTTACGTAACTTACGGTTTTAAGTACTTGCTGTGGTATGGAAGTGAAAATACTGACAACGTACGTACTCCGATTATTAAAGAATTCAGGACAAAAACTCCAATAAAATGTCATTGACCCTGACCCTACCCACGGTTTGAATCCAGGACCTCAGGATGTGTGATCTTATAATCTAGCTGTAAGACCAACGAGGCGATTAAAACAGTCTAAAACATATAAAACGAATAAGTGTACAATAAAATAGAAATGTTTATCTCAACTTTGCTTCAATAAAGCTTTAAGAGCTCGATGTAATTGTCCAAGAAGCGACCGAGGAAATTGAGTTGAAGGAATCTATAAGGACTTTCAATAATCGATTTCTCGATTTTTACACAAATAGAAAGAAAGAAGCAATAATAACATTCTAGCTTTGCGCTTTTGGAGAGTATTATACTTTAAATATTAAATGTAATAATAAAATATTAATGATGCTGACAATACTACGACATTTTCTCATGAAATCTTTTTTTTCGGATGGCTAATATGCGTGTTGCTTCTAGATGTTGATTGGTTACCACTGTCCATAAATTCTAGTACTGTAAGAAATATAATCCGCCTAAACTGGCTTTACGCCGTCAACCACGGCATATAAGATGCTATGTCCCTTGAGTGTTCAATTTCACGGGCTCGCCTTTCTTCAACAGTATTACTGTTCAACGGTAAACTAATTAGTTGTACCATCCAGTTGGACATGAAAATATTTTAAGTTAATTAAGATACCTCAAATAAATATCCTTGAAGTAATTCGAATAAAATTATAAGGATAATAGTGTTTAATCACAAGTCTCACACACACAATCCATTTTAAACGTTAAAATTAATAAAGCTTGGCGAATCATAAGACAAATGTATTTAGTGATAATGCATATTAGATTGCGCTTAACCACAGTCTTGCGTTGAAACAACGGACAAACAAACTTTAACTTAAACACAAACGTATCATTCAAAACATAAATATATGTTTTAGTAAAATCACTCATAAACACTTATATACTAATAAAATGTTTAAGAATTCAAAATAACAACAGTTCCAAAAGCAATATTTCAAAAATCTCTTTAGTGTTAAATGTAAGGTTGAAAACAATAAATTGACAATGAAATATTGATAAAGAAGTGTTATGTAACTAACTGCAATACGGAATGCAGCGATCTATAAAACATTCGTGCACTGCATTGGATTGTAAAGTGGAAAATATAAGTGCACGTTACATGACATTTCAAAGCTTTAATGCACAGCTTAGAAATAAAATAATAATAAAATATTGTATCTCCATTTTCTTTTAAAACGATCGTGCATACTAAACGGGAAAAAAGTGTATTTCTTTTAACACTACAAGCTATTTCAACACAATAAGTGTGCAATTTAACATCAATGTCATAAGTTTCTAGAAGAAATCAAAACTTATTAAATAATTTGTTAATAAATGTTAAGAAAAACGTTTTGTATAAAATATGTCCTTTCAATGTTTACTATACTTATGATTATTGTTTTGGGAATGATTAGGTCCATATAATATATTTGTCCCTTTTTCAAATGTTAAATCTATTATGTCAGAAAGAGATAAATCGTTAAGGGCTGTTTTTGTTATGAATCTATTTATTTTTGAATGATGATACGATTTAAAATATGAGTTGAAGAAAGTCAGATGTTTTGTGAAAATCTCTGCAACATTTTACTTATCTCGGGCCACAACTTCATTTTGTGGAAACGTTTTATGTGGATGTAGGTCTTTGTTTATCCCCTTACCTTGGGTAAAAACTAAATGTAACCGACTTCGTGCAAAGCCGTCTAAATATCACGCATTCATAAGTTCTACCTTGTGTTGTTTTGTTTTAATGATTAAAACCGTGACTAGTAATTACGTCGGCTATGCGGACCTCCATTTCTAAGGGGGTTCCCAGATACAGGGAACCCACTTAGCCCAGGCAGCTATTAAGGCGGGGGAAGAAGGTGCGTATAGCGCCTACGCCTTCTGCCCGGTCGTCTTTGAGGGATCAAATCAGCGGAGGCATTATCTTCACGCTGTCGCTCCGCGGCCTCCTTCTGCGACATGACACCCTCGCAGAACCTATGGACAAAAAGCTCTTACTATTCTAGAAGCATGTAAGACTGTCAGTTCTTTTGCTATTATTTATAAAAACTCTTTGTGACCTTTAGACATCGATTAAAATACACACACATAATTATAGAGAAATTTCTTATATTAATTTTTAATACGAGAAGTTTAATTTAGAATAAAGAAACTATCGAGTTATGAACATAAAAAATACAATTTAATAGGACCCCTAATTATATTAATTTACATTTTCTGCTAGAAGCGACTTGTTTATAAATAAATACAGGCAAGTTAAAAAGAAAAACCGTGCAGATGTACCACCAAAAATAAAATAGTGCCAACATTATTATTTCTTTAGCTAATGTAATATAAAGGGTATTAGTATTCAAAACACATCTGTTATAACCATTCAAGAGAGACAGGAACATCCGTCTCAAACCGGAACTTGTGCCTTCTCATCGCAAATACAAACTGAGGAAAATTTAAGCCTGTAATTTGTTAAATATCACAAAATTAATCCCTCAAGCCGGCAAAAATGATAGCACAAGTCAAACGTAGCTTCCCAAACAAAGAAACAAGAAGGTGTATCTATAATCGATGTTCACTTAAACGACAGATGCTACAAACGGGTACCATCAATCTATCTCCCCGCCCACCTTCCGAATCATGCCCCCCAGAGGGCCGAATTGTTATTCACGTTCCATTACCTCAATTTTTTAGAGTCGAGGTGCCTGAAAAGAAACCCTTTCGCTTATTGTGTCTCATTTCTGAATAGGTGATGGGCCATCGTGAAATTAAATTTCGTAGATTATTCATTTTACCTTTTAACACTGAATTTTTTTCACCGTCTAGTTTCATTCGACCTATTAGTCATAAAATGTGGGCTATAAAATCTCGTCGCTTAATTTCTCAGTTTTTTTTTTGTTTGTTAAATAAAATAATAAATTCAGTAGGGAAGCACGCACGGCCGCACGGCTAGCACGCGACAAGAATCGCTCGAGAATCGATTAAAGTCAGCACATGTACAGGAGTCGAGCAAACATGGAGCGCCGATGGCCCGATCACGGGCGCAACTCAGTCACGTCCCACCGAGCTATAATTCAATAAGACACGATCTAAACTCAAAGTGGAATCGTTCAATTCACTTTTACCAGATGTCATAAATGCTATTTGATTATTTTTTTAACAATTCATTTATGTTAACTTAGATCTTAATGTATTAAAACATTTAATTATTAATTTTATTAAAAATATAATTTTACGTGTAAATAATATTTGAAGTCAAAATTAAAGTAAATTATTATTCTATTGCAACAAGTTATTCTGCAAGTTTAATCATTACTTATATGTTATCGTACAGCTGTAAGCAAGCTGCTAAAGATACAAAACGTAAACAAACAGCGCAACGACGTGAACTAAACTTGAAAACAGCTCTAATAGAAGATAAATAACAAAACAAGACAAGCGTTCGAATTTTACACCTAGAAACAATGGTTTTGGCAAGCGGAAAGAAACAACACAGATTTATTATGGGTTTGGCTCATTTAGCAAATTAATTAATTTAATATAAGTCCTGGTAGTTATTTTCCCGTTTAGTCTCATCATATTGATAGCTGTGCTGTTTAAATCACACCATTTATTAAATGATAATGCTTATGAATATACGTCTAATTTTAAAATTTTATATATCTTTGTGCCAATGTGAACTATATTGAGTTTATAAAGTATGTTATTTAATTTAAGTGTACTTTTTTATCAGCTTATGTCTTGTTCTAACAGGTTCTCGGCAGTAGGCAGTCAATACTGATATATCAATTTTGTAGCATAGTCATAATTATTATAAAATACTAAGTTGAACGTCTAAAGTTGTAGCGAATTGCTACCAATACATATAAGTTCATTACAGATGTTTTCAATTTTCTGGAAGACGGATTCCTCGCATTTTGAAAAGTCACGAACTAAAAATAATAAATTTTCCTTACTTATCTACAACTTCTAAGCTGAACGCACTATGTCTTGACGTTGCTTAAACAGAAGCCTTCAATTTGTCTTAAAAACGTTATATATATATATATATATATTCACATTTTAAAAAAGCATCCATAGCTCGTTATTTTTTTGAAATTGGAGAATAACATTTTTTTCTAGGCTTTTTCTATTATTTTGGCGGCAATTCAAAATTTAATCTGAATTTTATTTTGTTCAAAATGGGCAAAAATAAAAGTTGTGACGCGTCAACTAGGCAAATAATTGTTAATTTACATATAGATCATAAGTCGGCGTACAGAAGAATAGTTGAGCATTTAAATTGTTCTGTTAAGAAATTTTTTAATGCAATTGATCATTATAAAACACATGGAACTGTTGAAAATGTTCTTAGAAAGGCTCGGCCAAGGAAATCCTCTCCCAGAGAAGATACGCTAATCGTTTATGTTGCTAAAAAAGACCCAAGTAAAGGCTCCAACTAGATTAAAAATAAAGTTTTTTTCCCTGATGACCCGAGAAAAATCTCGTCAAGACTGATACGCCGAAGATTAGTGGAAGCTAAATTGTTTGGAAGAATCTCTCGAAAGGTACCGCTTCTTACCAAGCAACACCGAGAGAAGCGATTAATATTCGCTATTGGTAGTGTTTGTAATTATACGACCACCACTGTATATATATAACATACATTAATATAATAATTAATATAACATACATTAATTATATATTTATTAATGTTAGTCGTAGAAATAGCTCTCATAAAAGTCGTTACTCGGACAATCATTTGCCTATAACCTGGATCTTTCAGCATGACAATGACCCTAAACACACGGCCAATAGCGTCAAATGTTTCCTTAGCGAACATCGTATATCCGTTTTAGACTGACCAGCAAATAGTCCGGATTTAAACCCGATAGACAATCTCTGGTATATTGTTAAAAAGAAAGTCTCAAACAAACGTAACACTAGTCAAAACGAACTTAATGAAGCATTTGTTGAAGCATGGAATTCAATCCCCCTAGAAAAATGTATGAAATTGATTGAATCAATGCCACGTCGTTGCAGTGCTGTTATTGAAAATAGTTTATTGTTTAATTTCAAAATAAAGACGATTGCGGTGAAGTATCTTACATAATGTCAAGGGCCGTTGGTAATGTTTCTAATTATACGACCACCACTGTATATATATAACATAAATTAATATATATATATATATTAATACATACATATATATATATATATATATATATTAATGTTAGTCGTAGAAATAGCTCTCATAAAAGTCGTTCCATGTTGTTGCTAAATAAATAAAATATTAAATAATTATAATGCATATACGCCACATACGTACAAGTATCCATAGAGGGCGGAATGAAATTTGCAAGTTGAAATTGCTTAATCGAATTATAGAGGCCTTCCTCCCGTCGTTGCAGTAATTAAAATTGATGAAATAAAGTTGCACTTAGGACGAATACTAAATCGTCAGACTTCACATTTAACAGCACTAATTTAATTTGTTTCAATGAAATAAAAATATACGAAATAAATCATTGATTTAGATGGTTGAGTGCACAGTAAAGTAAGTTCTGTCCTCAATTGAGAAAGCTTAGAGCTTTATCCACCACGCTGTTTCAATGCGTGTTGATGGATATACATCGTTTCATCCGAGACATGCAAGTTCTCTCAAATTAAGCACATGAAAACTAAATCGTGTTTGTCCGGGTAACTTTAACTCTCATGTGGATGATTAAACAAAAAATAAACTTAAAAAAAGTAATAAAATAGAATGGTGTAAAGTGGAATTTATTTTGTGCAGATGGAGTTTCGAGTCGCGTTTGATGTTAATTGTAGAAGAGTTAAGTAACTTTTGTTTGTTTCCTGAAACACTCCAGTATTTTTTATCCAATTCTTTGAACTCTTGCAATTAGGGACGATACGTGGAAAGGTCTTATACTTTTTTATGCTGCAATAGATTTACTGTAACGAAGGATATTAGTACTTTAATAGTATTTGAAGCATAGTAGATAATAAACTAAAATTTTATTTTTTTCAATTATTGTTCACTATGTAATTATGATCCAACATAATACCGTCGTCACTAATCATTCCTTATATTCAAGTAGTAATAATTAATTATTGAGACTTATTATAGTATTTATCATGTGATTAGAAAATAACATATTTGAATGATAAATTTATTTAATATTTATTCATATTTTTGTAAATTTAGTTTTATGCAACCAACATTTTTCCTGCAAGTTATTAGATAGAATTTAGTCTAGTAGTAGGTAGTTTTGTCTATAGTTAAATAAATTCTTCTATTAAAATAAATTCACTATATTGATAAAGGAAAAATAGTTTTTCTATTGAATTTATATTTAATAATTTTTATATTTCAAATAAACGATAAAACCACTTACACAAATCTTTCTTATTAAATTACGGTATACCGTCTGATTTTTTCAGATTAAATTCTTACTCAAACAGAAACAATTGAGATTTGTAAATAGAGAAAACAGCTCGTCGTTTTTTTTCTCAATCCAAGAGCGGAATGAGGATTCTAATTTAGTGAAAGGGAAATAAAAACGTAAAAACAAAACTTTTTCATTTATTTTTGAACTCGAGAATTGCATTAAAGTGTTGAAACACCTGGAAGAGAGAAATGTTGGGTAAGTTAAAAACCATGTAGCGTTCACATCCCATGTGGACGTCATCCTGCGAAAAATGGGGAGACTCTAGGAAAATAAGGAAAACCGTTCGCTTTTGTGTTACTCGAATACGTTCGCTTCATGTTCAGGGAGCTAGCTGTCTCTATCGTACATCCCAATTTTAAAACTCTGTTCCTACCACACGTTCAAACGCCTCTAGGCTTGAGTATTCGCGCTACATTGCACTTCAATGTGTTAAATAAAACTCAACGAGTGCGTTTTAAGCGCAATGTCAATCCTTCGTGCTCGGTCATGCGGACGTAATACCGGTAGGGGCTTAAAGATAAACGTGTGATTTGTCTGTAAAACATGTGTCAGTAAACAGAACATTGCCAACTTGCTTTTGCCAAACAGTTGTTTTTTTTTCTAATATTGTATTAAAACTAAGTCAGTGGTCTTAAAGAAAAAACTCATCCATGTATTTTCTTAGTCTATTAACGTAAAATATTATAGGATTTCGATAATAAAAATTTACTTATATATCAATAAGTTCAAAAATATTTTATTCGTTTCATAATGTTAAGGCAATATTCGCGTAACGTGTTTTATTAGATGTTTGGCACGCCAGATTGTTGGCTGTCGTATTACCTAATTTTCTATATCCGAACGAATCTAATCGCTTTCGCGGAGCGTCACGACACGTCGGGACGATGCCATTCCGAAGGCGAACCATAAAATTAGGTTACCACGCTCTGGCTGAGTCCGTTCTAAAATTCCGAAATCTCGATCCAATTTCGAGGATCATTCTTGAGAAATCGACGTACACTTCGCATTTATTTATGTAAGGAATTTCTAAATCTTGAAATATATATACCGGCTTACTAGTGTAATTTTTTTTATTTACCTACGGATATGGATATTACAACAAAGGACATTATTGTTATTATAATTGTCTTGATATTATGATTATTCATAATACCCATATTTATATTGAAAAGAAACACTTGAATATTGTAGACATGAATACTGAACGTTTTAATATAATACATTTTCTAAATACTTTTATCAATAAGCAACTATAAACTTAAAAATCCATTAACGTGAATTTTGAATTCATTTTATAAAGTAGGATCGGTAACTCTTCTTCCTCTGGCTTAATTTGTTATGCAGCGGGGTTTGTATAGGTAATGCTGATTGCTTTTAAAACCACATCAGAGAAAAGTTGTCACAATGGACCTTAATTACATACACGGCCGGGCTTTTTCGACGCAGCCTTGACAAGGACCATCAAAAAGTTTAAACCGCTAACAGGAAATGTGCCTAACCAAAACCGAAGTTTGCTGTTCATCGCTCTCATTTTCAGGCAATATTTAAAACGGTAATTACAAAACTTTGAAAGTGTAACTCGGTTTATATAAAGGTTTTGGGCTATATTTAAATGAAATCGACCATTTACTGAGTGTCACGAAAACTCAAACTCGAATTGAATTTTCAGTGTCATGTAACTTGCTTTACCGTTTTTAAATTTTCTTATTTCGGTAAATTGGAATTTTCTCTATAAAATACTAGAACAAAGAACAAAATAATAAAGCAATTATCATTTTTTTTAACTACTTGAGATTTGAAGAGAAGTTTGTTAATTTTAATATTTAACAAGTGGCAAATTAAACTATATATAGTATTCAATAGCGTATTAAGTTCGTACTTCACATGAATAAAGTTAATGCTTTATGTCATATTTTTACAAACAAATATTATACAACCTCTACTCTGTACATTGTAGGGGAAGAAGGGGCAAGACGAGGTGACTGGTAAGACGGGGCACCTGCCTTACCTCAGAAACCAATTGACCAATCATGATTATTTTTGCTCATAGCACATTGTTACCATGGTGGTTATTTATTAATTAGAAATGTCATAGGGCGACAATACCCCATGATTTATTGTAAAATTAAAAAAAAATCAGGTCTTGGTGATTTGCTTAGAGTTCACTTTAGTTGTAACGTGATTGTACTGCTTCTACTAACATTTCAAAATACAAACAAGGGTATTCACATGCGTCAACAATCACACTTGCAGGAAAGCACTCGTTTATTTTTGTGCGGAAACATTGTTTTTTAAATCAATTTTGAAATTAAAGTGCATATAGGAGGGCAAGACTGGGTATAGGGTACTCCATACATACTCTATTAACATTTTCTGAGGCCAGTCCCCAGCAAATCATGCCCTTTCCAGTAACACGCAAAGCTTCTCGCGTTATTAGAAAACGAGAAAAAACTGCAATTATATCTTCATAAGGCGATATAAAATATTACAAGATACGTTAAAAAAAAGCTGGCACAGGAAGAAAAGGAAAAGAATAAACAATAAGAGAATTAAGAGAAAACAGAAAGAAAATGGGTATTAAAAAAGTGACCAAAGAGGAAAAATATCTAAGGTTAGGTCATCAACAAAGAGCAATGAAAATGAAGGTGAAAACACACATGTTTATATTGTAATGGTTGTTATTTTGAGTCAAAAGAAGGCAAAGTCACGTTACACAAATATATATAATGCAGCAATTACATTTTTGCCGCAATATTAGTGTAAATGATGAAAATGAAGATGCGGTGTTTACTTGCGAATTTTGTCAGCAAAAATAAATAGACTTTTGCAAACCCCGTCTTGCCCCGTGGGGTACCTGTCTTATCCGAGGGAGGGATTTTTGAGAATTTTCTATTTCTGATAACCAAAGATGTTTATTAAAATAAAAAAATATAGTATAAACACAAAAATAATAGTTTAATTGAGGTTCACACGTTAAGTACCCCATCTTGCCCCCCTCTCGCCTACTCTCCCTCTATCTGTCTCTTTCTATACTCTGATCCAGTTTTGGTTTCACAAGTGATACCATTTTAAGTCTCACGGTTCGTGTGCCATTTTAGTGATTATAACATATTCAAGTTACTCTCAAGTGGGGCCAGTATTTAAATGAACTGTTATAACCAATTTTATAACCCATACTAACTATGATTAACAAACTTTATAGTTAATAACTAAATATTTACTTTAATTATTATTTGTATTGTGCTCAAAACATAATATTTTCAATTATAACAAAATTACGAAAAAAGTTAATTAATAATATAATATAAGGAACTCCAATTAGAATTATTAATTAATATTCTATTATATTGGTGATTACTCTTTGTTCTTATATTTAATATATTTTTCTTACACAGCAGCCTTTGGACTGGCTTTTAGTTAATTAGCTTTTTTCATCTAGTAATACACCTTTACTTTTTCCTACTATCTGTATGATAACGTAAAAAGTGGGACAGATATTTTTTAAATACTATTAAAAATATATACAGATACTCGTAAAATCGAACGAGCACTTAATCGTCAGTTAACAATATTAAATTAAACGTAAAGCTAGCATCGTTTCGAAATGTAGATTCTTCTGGAACGAACAAGGAACTTATTTGTTTATATTTTTAACCATTGAATTAATATCAACCATAATTCATTTAATCTTTGTTGTATATGATTGTCTTTGATATATTTCAGATTTAAAAGCAACAGATAAAAAATACGTTTAAGCATAACTTATGTATGTATAAACTAATTATCAACTAATTTATGACACATTTTAACATGTAAGATATTTATTTTAATTAACATTGACCTATTCGCAGTTGGTATATTTTCTGTTTTTTTGTAAGCTTCAACTCGAACAATAGAAACACACAACAATGAGTGTAAATTCAATGCTTTTTCCCTTTAGATCCAACGTAAAGCATACAGCTCTAACTACCAGACGTGATAATTAAACTTAAAAACAAAGTATTACTAGATTATATTAAAGAACTCATCAAGTACAGAAAGTGGAAACTAAATATTAGAAGAAAATTTTTATATATTATAACCGTGAGATATCAAAGATTCCACGGTTAGAATTTTAACTTTTATTAAAACGTTTTACGTCTCTCGCTAAATTAAAATTCTTCATTTTTACGACGTAGTATAAATTTAAGTTAAATTTTGCGTTACATTACATCATTGAGACATTTTTGTTAATTTATATTTCTTCATTTATGTTTTTTAATGTTTAATTGTTTATTAATTACGTACTTTTAAAATTATTTAATATTCACATAGATATAGGATATGTTAACGTTTATCATAAAATCACAAAGGTTCATTAGTTATATACATAATTTAAAAGTAAATAAAACGAATCAATTAATATTTTCGCTTAATGCACTAAACGTGTATATATTATGAAGATTCGCCAGTAATATATACTTGTTGTGTCCATACGAAACGAAGTAAAAACAAACATTGGTACCGTAGAGGCGTCACAAATGTCACCATTTGCATTTTATTGCAAAAGTTTCTGGCCGCAGAACGCCTATTTTTATGGTAAAGTTATTCAAATGCACGGTAAGGTCATAAATCGAGAAAGGGGTATCCTGGCACGGCAGGCACTGAAAAAGTTAGCTTATATCAAGTCTTGCTTCTTGGCTCTATAAATACTTACTTTCATATTTGTCTTTTGATTACTCGTCTCGTTACGACGAAAGGAAATTCTCGTTTGTACGATGTGAACAGGCATCAGCGAACTTATTGTAGCAGAAATTCGCCTAAAATTGTTATTAAATTAACAAAATCGATATAATTTTATTTAAATTGACTCTTATAAATTCTTTTGATCACTACACGATGACATTGGATAAGAATTTTACCTGAAATTACGTCCTTTTTATCTAAAAATGAAATAAAGCTCGGAAGCTACTCTTAAACTGGATAAAATTTATGATAAATTAAAAAATCATATTATATTCAGCGGTTATTTATTATACTTCGGTTTTAAAAAAAAAACAATGATTTTTACATAAAATAATATACATAATAATACAAAATAAATCAACAATATTAGTAACTGCTGGAAACTCATAAACTATCAGACAAATCTCAAATCTTAGGCGCAGATTCTGAATGTACCATAGCATTGATTTCTGAGAACGACTTCTTGTCAAGTCCTGATATTAATCTCTTTAATTTAGCAATAGCTAAAGCGGGGTGTAGCCCCTTAGGACACGCAAGAGTGCAGTTCATAATTGTATGGCAACGAAAAGCTTTGAAGTCATCTCTCAATTCATGCAATCTTTGTTCCGTATCTTCATCGCGCGAATCAATAATCCACCTATAGGCGTGGAGTAATGTAGCAGGGCCCATAAACCTTCGTCCATTCCACCAATAGCTCGGACAGGCTGTAGCACAGCACGAACAAAGAACACATTCATATAATCCTACCAGCTTCGAATTGTCATTAATGCTTTGAGCATATTGATATTTTCCTAAAGGTCCCTTATTCTGTCGTATGAGGTAAGGACGTATGCTATTGTAAGCGTCAAAAAAATGTGTCATATCTACCACTAGATCTCTAATTACATACATGTGTGGTATCGGATGTATGGTTATTACTTTATCTGGTGGAATAGGTGTGATGCAAGCGAGACAGTTAGTTCCTTGTAAGTTAATAGCACAAGAACCACAAATACCTTCTCGACAGGATCTTCGAAAAACAAGTGTTGGATCCATGTCCTTGATTTTAATAAGAGCGTCTAAAACCATTCTTCCACACCTACTAACGTCCAGATCATAATTTATAAGCTTAGGTTCTTCCTTGCTGAGGATACCTCCGAACCGATACACTTTGAAAATTCTTCGTGGATCGACAGGTTGCTTAGGCTTCGGTGGCGTTACTTTTTTTTCAGTCGAATAAAACTCCTTTAATGACACGCGTGATGATAAATTCTTGTTACATAATATCTTTCGGAAACTTTTCATTTTTTAAATTTTATTTGATTACTCTACAAACTTTAGTAGTTTTCGTATTTAAAACTTTTAAATACAATAATTAATCAAAAACGTTATTGACACTTTGACTATTCCTTTTTTAGACATTTGCATTTGTCAAATTAATAATATTCGGGTAGGTTATATATTACTCGATGATTTTTTTTATGAAATTGGTAGGCGGACTGGCAAATAGGCTACCTGATGGTAAGTGGTCACCACTGCCCATAGGCATTGGCGAAGTAAGACATATTAACGATACCGAATATAACTAATACGGCCTTAACCTTTGGAACTAAGATGTGGTGCCTTTAGCTACAGTGGGTAAGTCAGGATAAGTACCATCTACTCATCGGACATTCTACTACCAAAAAGCAATATTTAGTATTGTTGCATTCCGGTTTGAAGAATGAGTGAGCCAGTGTAACTACAGGCACGAAGGACATAACATCTTCGTTCCCAAGGTTGATGACGTATTGGCGCATGTAAAGAATGATTAAAGCTTCTAACGACTTCTAGTGACGCGAAACGGTGCAATACCCAATTTAATATTACATCCACTCATATAAACATAAGTGTATCTCTTTTTATAAATACCATAAAATCTATTAACATTTTTAAATAGAGTGGCCACACAGCTGGAGCTGCCCAATGATTTGGTTATATGAAATAAATTATACAAAATTATATTTTTAGCAAAAACGACCAAAGATTTTTCTAAGCCCCTCCAAAAAGACTCTTATTAAGTAGTTCGATTATATTATATTTGATCCAATTGATGCATTTTACTTTTATAATGATCTGAGCAATTTATTACATTATACTTTATCCATTTTCTTAAATAATAAATAGTCTAAAACTCCTTGCCTCATGCTCAGTGTAAAGTTTTGTATTATGTATATTTTCATTATGTACATAGTATACGATAAAAAGTATACCCATAGAGGCTCAGCTCAGCAGCTAAACTTAGTTAGAGAACAAAGTTTCTTGTAGCACATAGAAGTAATGTTATAAAGGATCTGGAACACACAGTTGTTCTTCGATTGAAAATAATAAGCCCACGCTTTTAGACGCAGTTAATAGCCGTTGGAATGACAGTTTATCCGTGCATGTCCATTATAACATGAATTATTATCAGTGCGATGCTCGTATTAAATAGTCAAATTTACATCCAGGCATAAAATAACAATATTTTTATGCAAAATCGCTTTATTAATATAATATGTTGAAGCATTAAATTTCATTTATGCTATATTAAAGCTTCGATGCATAATATCGGTTAACTTTCAGAGTACACCGTGATTGTTGTTCAACTTATGCCTCAATATTTCAAAACTGTATTTAATAGCAATTATTAATGATATCTAGTATCAAAATTTATCGTCGACATTTAAAGTTTTGCGGCGAGCTATAGTTAGAAGATCAGAAGTGTCAAACTTTGTTAAACGCCGAGTTAGACGCAATGTAAGCATTCTGCGAGGTTATAACTGTCAAAGTTATTATTGCCCGCTTGGCTTACCGGCACAATGTTCTGAATGATATGTTGGTTATAGTATACGACTTTACCTGTAATCAAACATACGATAATTTATGTTACAATAGTTCTGTCAGCGAAAAAGATATTGATAAATTCGTTTCATTGTTATTTGATTATTTTTACATATGATACAAACACAAATATACATTATATTAAAAAAATCTTATAAATAATTTTGCAAGTAATAATTTGTTATAACCCTCGTTTACTTATGAAATATGTGGGCGACAGCAAATGATCCACCTAAAGGTTCAGCTCCGCCCATAGACGTAGGCGATGTAAGAATATTTACCGTTCCGTATATCGCCAATGCGCCACCAACCGTGTTCCACTGCTTAGCAGTTGAATATCTGATGAGTGGATAGTACCTACAATTAATGCAAGAAAACGTGCCTCACATTGCACGTTGATGGTAATCCAACGTGCAATAACAGTACTACTGTTAAATAATACCTACTGTTCATCACGTTTATCAAGGCATAATATGTACAACAATTGGCATAGCAACATCTGTACACATTTTCGTTTAAATCGGATACATTTTACAGAAACGTATGTGGACCAACAAAATAACATCAACTTTTATAGATACAACGGACACCTGCTATTATTTAATCATGAAAATACCAAATTCACATTTATCAAAGTTAGAAGGAAGTTAGAAGCGTAAAATTTAAATAATATATACCTCTGATAATGTAAACATTGAAAGGCTTACTTGTTTAAGCCTTGGAATAAATATGATATAAATAATTTTCATTTCATTACACAATGCGTCCTTACGTTTACTGAAACATAACATATTATAGTCTATTTTAATCACAAGGGTTATAAACATAAAAAAACAAGTTTGATATTGTCTTGGTACGATATGATTGGTCGAGATCTTGAATAGTTTTAAGTACTCATAATACGAGCTGATTCGTAAAAAAATGGGTTTTGAATATCGGCGAAGTTATCGATCTAGAAATAAAATATTATATAATATATTCCACTTAAACGCTTATATCCATATTAATATTTAAATGGATTATTATTGTATTATAAACAAATGTATGTTGATCAAGAACTGTTTGCAGTGCATAACAAAGCAGGGCATTACCAAATCGCATGGAGTATGAAAATCTATAGCTTATGTACCTAAACTCCTTCTTCGAATAGATGGCTTTAGTTTCGATAAGAAATAACTTAAGAAGTGATTTATATTCCTTTCAGCACTAAAATCAGGCCCATAAACAAATAAAAGAAACAAAAAGCTATGGAATGATAAAAAAATACAATCACGAATTAATTTCACGCTCAAAAAACGGTTACTTCAGTTATCAAATTTTTTTTTCATACATGTATCATATAACATACACGGACTAAATACGCCGGCTGTCCGAAAAAATTGCAATAAAAAAAACTTGACATTGATTGCTACAAAATAAATACTTCTGCCATGAAACTTTTATTTTACTTCATAGGTTTTATGAATAAAAATCTTATTGCCGGTGTCATAAATATATAGATACATTTATGTGTTCGGTTGTGAAGATTCTTGGTACACAAATAATTCATCTTTATAGTAAATATCATACATAAGATAAGCCTAGGCTAAACATATAATATTACTTCGTAATTAGAAGAAAAAGAAACGTTGAAACCAGTTTTAAGTTTTTCTTTCTTGAAGATTCTATTTTAAATAAAGTTTATTCTATACGTAAGAAAAACAATAAGGAACAACCAACTTTATCGCACTGTGCTATAAAATCCAGTAAGAACGATGAAAGGTGCCACAATAAGGTTCATAGCGACGTGGCTCCTTTTACAAAGGCACTTTTATATTATACGTTAGATACGTTCGACAACCTTATAGTTCCTTGTTACACTATACACGAATGTTTATGAATATATAATGCAATGGTACTTTAAGAATGGAGTTTTATTTTTCGCTTTCGGTTTTTGTAACCATTATAATATTTAATTTATAATTACCATTATTATAGAAACATCAATTTAAAATGAAACATTAATTTCCAATTCGTTATTCGATACCACACATGTTTGGTTAAACATGAGCATATTAGCGATAAACGAAATATTAATTATCAATTTATTGACATTCAATTTTTGTTTCAGGCAAAATGATAACTCTAGCGCCACTGGTATTTCGGTTGACTGCCTTCTCCCTGGTGGCGCTCGCCCTTGCCGATGGCGGCCCGGGTAGTCACTCTTTGGATGTGGCCAAGCTGCCAAAGCGCACTACAGTTATGCCAATACGGAACTCTGGACCCGGAAACGAGAAAAGAAAACAAGAACGGCGACGCAAGCTACGCCGGACTACAACGACTAAAACCACAACAACGTCCACAACTCCGATGTACGACGATGATGAGGAGCACACCACCCCAATCATTACCACTACGGTTGACCCGCGGTCTTTTGATCACAGTAAGTAAATTTATTCATTAAATCTTGTCCTCTCTTTTTTTGGCTTAAAACACATCAAACGATATTTTTATTTCCTAGGACAGACGACTTGTTATATTTTTTAGTACATTAAATTTTAGTTTAATGATTAATACACTAATAATATGTTCACTTTCAATACACTCATACTGGACTTGCAGGCAATTTAACGCAAATTATCACGGTATCAAATACTTTCTAGAACAAAAAGACATACTATTATAAAAATAATACTAGTTACTTAAAAAGGGTACCCGACCCTTAGCGACTTCGGTCAGGCAAACGGTTTTACCACATGGTAGATTTTTACAAACTGATATATAACAAATACGCCACACCCCTTATCCAAACCTTATATATAATACATAATCCATTATAATCTTTGTCCGTCCGAAAACGGTTCCATATGTATAAAAGAAATGTTTCATATCAAATGGATTCGTTGTTATTGCTTTGTTTTGTTTAATACAGTAACAAAATCCGGGAAGTAGTATCTTTAAAAAAGAATAACATTACTTTTTATCTGTTTTTTTATACTAAGTGAAAAACGTCGTATAAGCCATAACAATCAACATTTTAAAATACTTGAAGAAGCAAACTTAATTTCGCCGAGAACTAGAGAACTAAGATCTATTAATGACCTCTCTACATATCAAATAGTACTTGAAACTGATCCACACAGAAATCAAGTCGTGAGACCATCAGGAGATATAGAACCCAATTTATATATATATATATATAGATATATATAATTTGTATATATATAATTTGTGCAATTATATATACAGTGGTGTATATATATAAAGTGGTAGTCGTATAATTAGAAACACTACCAACGGTCCTTGACATTATGTAAGATACTTCACCGCAATCGTTTTTATTTTGAAATTAAACAATAAATAGGACAACAATATGTTCAACGATTTATCATTTATTAGAAAAACAATATAAACCCCTTACACAAGTGCAGTTTCAATATTACATTACGGACAAACCATTAAATCAGTTTCAAGGTATGAACAATAATGGTCAACTAATTTTTCTAATTACAACAAAAAATATAAAAAACAATATTTTTTTAAGTATTAGTAATTAGTATTGCTATTTACGAAATAGCTACTATCCACAGCCTACCAATAGTTATAATTAATATTTAGTGGCGTATCCCTTATTTTCAATAACAGCACTGCAACGACGTGGCATTGATTCAATCAATTTCATACATTTTTCTAGGGGGATTAAATTTCATGCTTCAACAAATGCTTCATATAGTTCATTTTGACTGGTGTTACGTTTGTTTGAGACTTTCTTTTTAACAATATACCAGAGATTTTCTATCGGGTTTAAATCCGGACTATTTGCTGGCCAGTCTAAAACGGATATACGCTGTTCGCTAACATTTGACGCTATAAGCTGTGTTTACGGTCATGCAGAAAGATCCAGGTTACAGGCAAATGATCGTCCGAGTAGGGAACATTGTGTGCTCTAAGATATTTTTGTAGTGCCATTGATCCATTGTACCGCCACCGTGCTTGACTATAATCCTTGTGTATTTATAATGAAAAGCATTGTTTACAGGGCGTCTAACATAGCGCTTTCCATGGGAATTGACCATATTTATTTTTGTTTCATCTGAAAATAACACTTTTTTCCATTCTCGTACCGTCCAATTAACATATTGTTTAGCGAATAAAAATCGCTTCTCTCTGTGTTGCTTGGTAAGAAGCGGTACCTTTCGAGATATTCTTCCAAACAATTTAGCTTCCACTAATCTTCGGCGTATCAGTCTTAACGAGATGTTTCTCGGGTCATCAGGCGAAAAAACTTTATTTTTAATCTGGTCGGAGCCTTTACTCAGGTCTTTTTCAGCAACACGAACGATTAGCGTATCTTCTCTGGGAGAGGATTTTCTTGGCCGAGCCTTTTTAGGAACATTTTCAACAGTTCCATCCAGTGTTTTATAATGATCAATTGCATTAAAAACTTTCTTAACAGAACAATTTAAATGCTCAGCTATTCTTCTTTCCTTCACTTATGATCTATATGTAAGTTAACAATGATTTGCCTAGTTGACGCGTCACTATTTTTATTTTTGCCCATATTAAATAAAATAAAATTCAAATTAAATTTTGAATTGCCGCCAAAATAATAGAAAAAGAAATGTTCGCCAATTTCAAAAAAAAAACGAGCTGCGGATGTGTTTTTAAAATGTTTCTAATTAGGCGTCCAAGCGGCCAGTAATAGAAAATAAACACCAAATGTGTAAGACTCATTTTGTAATTAAAAGTAAGATATGCATTATATTTTATGCATTTAATGAGTTTTTTATTTGAGTGACTATATTATTCCATGATTATTAATTATTGAATGTGTATATTTTTTACGAACATTTGTACGTTGAAGTTATACTTTCTTTATTCATAAGAATTATTTCTAATTATATGACCACCAGTGTACATATATTTATATATATGTAACGATATTCAATTAGTAAAGAACAGAGAACAAAAGAGTGAATATCTTTTAACTACTAAAGGAAAACTTTCTACTTCGAGTTGGAGATAGAATTAAGTCAGCATAATTCGTCTATTCTAAAGCTTGTCTATAGACAGAAAAGATATTTCAAAATAATTTATGGCATTTTTTTGTTCACTATTTCTTTTGTGAGACAAAAAGGCAGATGTATCATAGCAAGCAATATTGAAACATGCGATAGTACTCTTCAAACGTCAAGCGGGTCTTGAATAGGAAACATGGCATTGTACCCGTCAAGCGCATAGTTTCCAAGGCGTACCCCTTAAGGAATGGCCCAAAACGTGAAAACATCCAAATTGTTGTTGCCGACGAAGTAATTCGAGAGTGTAACTCCCCGGTCATCGAGGGAATGCGCTGAGTTAAAGCAATCGACATATTTGCCTTTCAAGTATTTTAATTTCGGAATCCTTACATTTTAGAGGAATTGGGATAATAAACAACATTCCTATAATATTCGCAGTATTATACGGTATATACCCGCATAACATTACCATTTATCTAATTTAACAATGTTTAATTTTATAAAGTTCTCTACAACTGAAAAATTGCAAAGGTCAAGTTGAGACGGTGAGAGACTCCCCTTTATGGAGACGGGGAGCGGGTCGTCATTTCACGCCTCTTGAGCGCGTATCGAACCAATATTAGGTTTATTAGATAGATGGGCCAATGTAAAAAGCGATTTTTTATTTTCACTTTCTTATTTGTCCGTATATACCAAGGTGATACTTTTTACAATAAAAAAAAGACAAAAAAAGAAAAAAAAACATCCCGCTGAGTTTCTTTCGCCGGTTCTTCTCAGGGCTGGGTGTTTCTTTTCCGAACCGGTGGCAGTTTCTAATTTGACTATCAATAAGAAAGTGTAATACTTCAATATTGGATAAAGTATTTTGAATTTTACATTTATGAGTCATCGACAGCTTATCTTAAACAGATAAAATCTGGTAAGAAAAAAAAATTATACAGCACGATAATACTTAACAAATTAATACTTTGAAACATATTTTCAAACTAAGCAGTGTATGCTATGCAAACGAAACAACATCCAAATTATACATTTGAAAAATAAAGAATGAGTTCACATTGAAGTAATATTTGCCATAATTTGAAGTTCAATTTCGCAACGAAATTCAATAGCGTATGCTTCGGAAAAAGTTCACATACTTTGTATTTCGGGAACATAACCGCAGCATTCAAAATGCTTAGAGAGCGGCGCACCTATTTCCAATTTTCCTCAAGTTTTCCGTATTACGTGAACCGGACCGACCGCGATACGTACGAAGACTAACCGTATAATATCCATTATTACACCAGTCCAAATACAAAATTTCAGAACGTTGGAGAAACTTTCAAAGTTAAAAAGTATAAAAAGTTATTCAACCTTGCATAGACTTAGTTTTATAAATAATATAGAGCGTCCCTGATTAATAAATTAATTATACACCAAATGCTACTATAATTATTGAGATAATACTATCAATTTTGAATTACAATGTGTATTTTAACGGAACGGTTAACATAGAAGGAAAATTTAAATTGTCGTAGTTAAAGTGAAAACAATTTTTATGACCATTCAAATCAACCGCTGTACGTGACAGGCATGTTGATAATGGCACTTGAAATATTACACTCCGCCCAAATACGAAAAGACTTAAACACAAAAAACAATCGTGATGGAAATAACATTAATATGTAATTTTCATAATATTTTATGTATAATAATGGATATATATATATATAATCAATTTCAAAATAAAAACGATTGCGGTTATATTTTTGAATCTAAGCTATTTTTGTAGATATATATGAGGATAATTGACTTTGACAACGTTTGACCGATCATCGTAAAAGTTGGCACAAGTTGGTGATATTGTACGCGAGCACAAGGTTTTTATACCATACACTTTATTATAAGCTACCGCTAGATGGCACCTCTGTGTATAAATTTATATACCGTCCAGTCGACAACCATAAAAATTGGAATATATAAATAGGCAGAACAACGCTTGCCGATTTATATGATTTTGTATAAAATGATCAGTTAATTTATTGAGGCGTTATAAACAACGACTTTTGTTAGCAACATAAATTTGAATTTAATTCAAAAGTTTCTAGTTAAGTAAGTTAATTCACAAATCATCCAATACATTCAAAACGAAAACGAATATGTAGTAAAAATATTTCATACGACAGCGAAAAGACTTACCGACTCTATAATAACGTATGGCCGTTTCTTTGAATTTAAGGGTTAGCTGCTCATGCAGCAATGATGAGGTCTGTAAAACAAGCTTCTATGAAAAAACAAGAATTTTATTACACGCTCCTCCTAACCTTTCAATTCTCGTGATATTTTGCGTTTAACTTTCTAATCAAAGAAAATTCTATCAAAATTCGATGAGTAACATTTTTTAACCAGATATACTGCAAGAATATTTCTAACTGATTTTAATGCTTGTTATTTAATTGTATATTATTTAGACTATTATAGTACAAGCTGTTTCACGCGATCTTCCTTCCCTTAAAAATTACTTGTTTCTGTGGATTGTAGCAAAATGTTATATATAAAATATTTAACCTTCCTTAATAACCGGTCTATAACCGCAAAAGTTGTTTTCGAATCGCTCCAGTAAGTCCTGAGATTAGCTAGTTCAAACAAACAATCAAAGTCGCAGATACTAGATAGTCATCATCATCATCATCTTCATCGTATCAGCCAGAAAACGTACACCGCTGAAGTAAACCCTCTCCCAAGAATTTCCATAATTTATTCGATATTTTTTAAACATTTGTTGAACTGTAAGCATTTTAATTTCGAAATCGGTCGTCGTACAAGAAATATAAAAGTTTTGCTCATTCTATAAAAGTTACAGTGAACGTGAAATCCTGTTTTATGCTGCGACAACGAAATCACGCATACGTTTCAGGTACTGGCATCACCGCTTACATATACCGCTTCAAACTGCTTCAACAAAGCGGTGAAATTAAATTTACGCTTCGCACAGAAAAAACTAGTTACAACAGGAAATTGGCGAAGACAGTGACAAATTGTGCTCGCAAGAGCAAGGTATTCGAGCTCACTCTAACATACGACTACCTTGCATTATTTTTATTTCGGGGAGCCGGCTCGCATATGAGATTAAACACGTGTACTCGAGTAATCGTTACTGGCTTAACGAAATTATCTCTACATTGAAGCCAAGTTATTAATGTGATAAAATTCCAGCACGCTTCAAATTTTTACACTGAAAAATAATTCCTTTGTCATTTTTATCGAAATATTTATATGAGTAAATAAGTTATGTTATTATTTTGAAAATGGGTTCTATGGATTATTATTATAGTAAATCGAGTTACATTATATTAATAATGTCACTTGCTAAATAAAAATTATAAAAGTTTGCCACGGAAAATAAAGGAAACTACTATTTAATTACAAAGAGAAAAGTTTGAATCGCATTGTTTTTTAAAATATCTGAATTCAACTTATTCGCCTCTCTGCAATGTGCTTGAACAGATGCCAAGTAAACCCGCCAAGTCACTTTAACAAACCGTAACGAAGCAAGTTTTCTAACTATTTAATAAGTTATTCAGATTTCAATATAAATAGATATATTTACACGTATCTACTTCATAATCAACTACAAGAATTTAACCCAATATTCCATAACTCGCATGTTCCTTCAGGAAAATTATGTTCAAATTATATTTATAATCTTATAATTATATTATAAAATTCAAAATAATGATAATATAGCAACGAAGTATACATATACGAAGGAAGCAAATAGAGAGCTGCAGCGATGTGGGGGCATGACTGCGCCAAGCTGCTTGCCGTCCCGTATGCCGATACGGGTCGATGTTCCCATAGCACGTCAATAGATGACTCACATTGAAAACATTTATAACGCATTATATTAATAAATATAAAATACTATATAATATCAATAAATATTATATTCGTGAGAGTATTGTAGGATGATAGTGATTAAATAAACTTGGATAACACATGAAATGTGTTATTTTTTATTCGTAAGAAGAGTAAGTTTTAATATTTATTCCGTTCATGACGGCCATTTTCAACGGATATTAGCCAAATAACTTAGATATATTATATGTCTTCTTCCGCACACCCTTAAGCGTAATATAATATATCCAAGTTATATGTTATGCACTTTCCAATCTCTCACTCACATTATCCGATTGGACGGCAATCCGACACGATCGGAGAGAGCTCATGTGCAAGACATTCAGCGGTACGGCAAACGCTGCTAACTTCCAAGCTCATCAGGATAAGAATATTCTGACAGAAATCGGCCTGATTCGACATTAGCATTATTATTTCGAACCCAGAACCTCGAGATCTGCAATCTTCTTAGCACTATCTATCTTAGCTGCGAGGCAGTCAAAATAAATAATGTGTACTTCATAAATTAAGTACATTTTCTTAAAGCCAGCTTTATTCGTACCAAACTTTATTAAAATAATTTACAGCGGGCACGGGACAAAAGCATTACTCTGTTATTAATACAATTCAGTTATTCCGATTCAATTAAATGTATAATAAACATAAAAGCAAATAGCCTTAACTTTTGTGAATAAATAATCAACGCAACGCTGCAAATAACGACATAACAACATGCTTCTGAAACATGTTGAAATTTCCGAAAATATTACTGTTATGAATTTTAATTGATTGATATTAAACTAGTTTCCTCCTACGTCTTCGCCCGCTTGTAGGGGGGGGGAGCGGTCAGGTATATGGTTAATATTTCCTTTTCTACCACGACAATGTGTACGAAAGTTTTATGATGATCGGTTGAGTAGCGGTCAAACAAACTCAATTTCACATTTATATTATAAATTAAGAGTGTTTATTATCTGCTATAACTAACTCTTAACCGCTCGCATGGATTGTCGTAAATGAAATGTTATCATCTTTTTTAATGTAAATAGCCTGTTTCATATTTTACGATACAATATATTAATAAAGAATATGTCATTAGTCATGTCCGTGACACAAACATACATTTAAACATTCAAACTTCCGCAATTATTATATTTGTAACAATATTTAATATTAAAGTTATATAGCATTCATAATAAATTACAAACAGTTTTAACTTAAACTTACGCACGCCAAGCTTTCTTAAGAGATGGTAAAAACCAGAGCATTTGATATCCATTTATTGAAATAGTGTTGGAATTACAACGCACAGTACTGAAATATGTTACATATTAAACCATGAAAGAATTTAACTTTAATAAAAAAAAAGTATGGTTTAATTAAAAAAGTGAATTTTTATCACAATTTGGAGCAAAATTTAGTCAGTACAATTATATAATTCAAGCCAGTTAAATTATACAGATCAATTTAAAAAAAAATCTTGATAATATATTAATGCTCTAACTGTTAATGTTGTCTTTGGTAGTGTTATAATACCGACTAAATTGTGCCGTAACATTATCCACCATTTTAAAATAAATGAAAAATTGTTTCGCTAAATTCCACAGGGTAGAAAAATTTCGATCTTTCATATTTTCACAAAAATGTAAGATGCATATCATTAAGAGAAACGGTCATATTATATTAAGTCGTCGAGCTTATAATAATAATAGGATATAATAAATTTAGCATACCAGAGACCTAATTTGGAGTTTGTTAAAAACAAATATTCGCTTTTGTATTGGTGTATTGATTAAACTTAGTACCTCTGATGATATAATTAACTGACCATCCAGGTAAACAACTTAGTATATACTCGTAGGATAGATTATTATTAGACATTTGGATACCGCCAAACAAATATAATGAATACATTTTGTTAAATGTCAATTCAAATATATGTTCTGCGTAAAGTATAGCAATTTTGTGTATCTATTTACATTTATTGTCTGTATGAAAGCAACGATAAAGTTATCCGCTTAAATTTTTACAAAATATTTAATAACATTTTCTATTCCAATTCGTTTGTGATCGAATTATCTAATAATATTTAGTCTTCACCCTAAACAAATAAATCAATTATATATTAAATATTATGTATCCGTTCAATAAGAAATAATAAATTCTTGTATAACAATAATTTATCAACGATCGTAGTAAGATTTTCATTACAAGCTTTTAACTTGCAATATCTTTATCAGCTTGTATAGATCAAGTCTTGTAAGCTGAATTAGAACCAAATCTTCTTAACCAACCGAGTTGAAATTTTACATGATTGAGACATTTTTATAATTAGCATAACCTGATTCTATACCCCAGGATTAGCTCCATACTAAGAAACTCCTCAACTCCTCCAAAACTCCTCGGAACAGGATACATTTTTCTAAATGCTGTAATTAAGTTTTATAAATTATGAAAAGATAGAATATTTATCTAATCAGATAGAATGTCTTGGGGTCCCAGGGAAATTAGACATCTGAAAAATATAGTGATATGAACGCATTGCGCAAAGTCAATACAAAATCATTAATATTACAATTAAACTATAATAAAAAAGGTATTAGTGTATCAAAATTTTGAAATATCGTGTTGATTATAGAATTCTATATAGTTTACAATTATTTAAAATCAAATTATTAAAGTTGTAAACGGGACAGTTATTTACAAAAACACCTTAGAATAACTCACACATAGCTAATGTTTATTTTAAGAATGAAAATCCCGGAAATATTTTTATTCAATAACGTTTTTTGCGAGGAAACACTTTTAGAATATTACAAAAAATTCCAAACGCTACCCGTTATCGTATTGTACAACGGAAGCTAAGCCAAAATCTACTCGTATTTGGTCAACAAACCGGTACACAAAAGATTTTTTTCTATATTTTAGCGCACCGTTTTTTTTTTTTCAATTTCAATAAAAAAGCTTAAAAACACACTGCAAAAGTGATGGCAAATACCTTGATTGAGCGTGGACACGTTATTTGTTTTGTAAATAAATGTACAAAATGATTTTTCTTTACAATCATTTAATAATTGAATTTCTTTTTTCATTGCACAGTGGAAAGAAACGTGAATCTTAAAAAAGAGATATGTTATTGATGTCATGACTCAGAGGAGAGGAAAATATTGAAAAATAATTTGGTCATGTTGAATGAATTTCTAGCATAAACCCAGGTGGACCCAAACCGGTAGAAGTTTGTGGTGGATGAGCAGTGGGACATTAATTACGCGGAATATAATTTCACAACATAAAATTAAATGCCCTCATATAAAAAGTAAAGAATGACTCCGTAATTAGGTTTTGTAGAAATAAGATTCTCATGAGTTTGAAACCGGGCTTTGAAACTTATAAGTAAAAAAAATGCGTTTAAATTATCGCATATTCAACTTTCATACGATAATATTATAGAAAGAGAACTTAAAAATCGTGGGAAGGTCGATGATACCCGTTCCTGCACAAATCAAATTGACAACCACTAAAAAAAAATCATTTAAAAAACATTTCAGTCAGATAAATTTAAACACATACCCAGAACAGAATTCAATTTATTCGTAAAGTCATAAAGGATATTAGCCCGTCGGCAATAGATGTTACCATAAACAATTACAGTTAGGTTTAATTCTCATCTTAAAGGCAAACAATGCGGACGGCAACCGTAAACAAAACAATTACAGTCCTAGGGAGGGTAGTTACGGATACCCTTCAAAAGTTTCAACCTTCTGTCTTGAAGTTATGTGTCTTATAATAAATCACTGAGGAGTTTCTATTTAATGGTGTATTCACATTATTACGGTTGATCGTTTTGGACTTTCTTCTACATGATACAGCTTCAATAGGTTCAAGTTATAAAAAGATAAAAAAAATAAAAGATGTTCCGTAGTATATGAATGCTATATATTAAATACACGTTTATTCATTAAATATAAACAGTGAAATATAGTAACCAATATATGAACTAAAAGTTGTTATCATAATGAAATATTGATAATAATAATGACTGGCTACTCCCCCTAAATCGTAAGAGTGCGGGATTTTCTATAGATTAAAAGAAATGGTTCATATATAAAGTAGTCTTGCCAGCGTTCGGCGACTCGTGACGACTATGTTGGCGAACATTACTGTATCTCATAATATACATACTACTTAAATGTTTTTAAAGTATAGAGTGAAAATTTCATCTTCATTGAATTTGCGAATTTTGAGTAAATTTGAAACAAAAAAAAACTAAACTTTATTTCCAAATATTAGATTTTATTACTATCTCATGTTTGAAATTGAAAATATATTATTATTTTATTCACATGAAAAATATTTAACATAATTTGATATCTGGCAATACAGGAGCCTTATATAACTCGTACTACTTCAACGTTAAATTGATCGAAAAAGTCTAACATATTAAATAAGAAGCAACGATGCGAGAAAATAATTGGATTTGATAAGTTTTGAATTTCAATCATTTTAATAACGTTCGATACGTTTATTTCCTTGAGTTTAACAATCATTTTGTTTTGAGAGCATTTGCAGAAGACTCGTATTGAAGAGAAGTAATGAGGCTTCTGCATGTCTGTTTGAGTGGCGAGATACCCGTGCTACATCATTAATTTCTTCCTAATGTCTAAAACGAGCGGAACTACGTTACGAACCACATTTTGTGTTCTCACAAGCGCGGCCGTAAAGTCTCTGGGCTTATTATTATTTATTCTTTGCCTAGATTTTACTAATATTAAAATAGAAACGAAATCTTTTATAAAATTAAACATTAAATTACTTTATTTTATGACGTAAATCGAATTGCAATTCCAGTATTTTATACAAATGATATATTATTTATTTACTATTGCAAATATTAAAAACAAAATTATAATATAAAGTCCAGTTTATCTAAAATGGATGGATCATTTTATCAAAACTGTATAAAATTTTATTCCACAAGCGTCATTTGTAGTGTAAAATAGAATAAAATAGTATAAAATAGCTGAGTGGATCGCACATTAACGTAACAACACAAAATGTTCTGGAGTTAACAAGACACTGTTAATAATCCAAATCAGTAACTCTTGTTTGAACTGAGATAAATAGCACCGTATGTTTCAGTTTCAACAACTCGTTCCTTTGGTTCGTCGCCTAATTGCAAACGTAAGTTCGTTATGTAACGCTGTCTAATAATTTTAAATTAAAAACTTCTATTTTAATGTCATTTGAAATAAAACTACTATTACATTCACTATCACATTTAGCGTCTCGCTACAATTTAAACTGCTATAAAGACTGTACCCACGTATTTCATTTCGTTGTAATCTATAAAATTGAATTTGGCGATTTTGCCCTCCTGGTCGGTTTCGGTCATGACATTTATCAAAGGTACAGACCAAGGGAAATCGTACAAGATATATCATACTATACAAGTTTGGGTGCATACAAATGCACTCTCTATTCCTTTACTCTTCTAATCCGATGGGACGGAAAATCCGATACGACCAGAAGAATTCCAGACGCGGAAACAGTCTGCATGTAATTTCAGCAGAATATACACTGTTAGCTGCTAGACTAGGCTGCTACTTACAATTTCTAGACGAAAACCCAACAACTTTTTACTGGTCCGAACCGAATCTAGGACACAAAGTACAACATGCATATTATATATCTTACAAGTTTTCGAACGAAGTATCGCTTTACGAAAATACTATGCATTGATTTGCTTAACTTTTTATATAAGCTGTTCAACTTAATTTAATAAAACTATTTATAAAATAAACAATAACCCATAAAATTAATGGTAAGGAAAGGAAAAATTCTATTTAAAATTTATAAAGCCTTTATATTACATGCGGCTTGTCCCACGTGGTATTAGCAATGGTCTGATCTGAGCATTATTAAGGATAACTGTGTACGTTCCCCGAAGATTAAAAATAAACGATGAATATTTTTGTTTCATCCTAATTAGTATAACATCGTATAATTATATAAAAAATATTTATTTATCATACTGCAATTCTCGCGTTGTAGAGGCGTTACGCTTTTTATATTTCCATAGCAGTTCCTTACTCGTGATCTTATAATTAAAATAAGACGCTAGTGTCTATATCGGTGACTAAGGTACGGAGTCACTCGCACCTAAGACCTTTTATATTGTCATTGCTTCGCCATCAACGGAAAGAAACATAGCAGTTCGAACTTCGCTATTTTTAGATACAAATACCCAATTTTTAAATCGAAACACGGTAAGCGGTATTATGAACGGTGGGTTAAATGGTACAATGGTAATACCCATGGGTAATAATTAAGCAGCTCAAATTAAAATATCTAATACTTGTATCTACTTTAAATACCTACTTTGAAGTTATTACATAAAATATTAATTGGATGTAGTCCACATCTAAATGTAATTGCAATTAATAGCTATTTCGTCACTATTTTGATCCTGTTAAAATAATTTGAATGATAATTCCACCACAACTAATCGGATAACTCATGAATACATTCCAATGTAAAATAATAATTTGCTCTAAATGAAAGTTAACAAAAAAAAATACATTTAAAATATTATCTGCAACATATCCGTTGTAGCTGTTTATTGAATGTGGATTAAAATTGAATTAATAACTATATAATACGATGAATGGCAATCTCGTATAGGTAGCTTATCTCACACGTTAGAGATAAACTGTATGAAACCGGTAACTGTATCCGGTAGCAATTAATACAGATCACCCACTGCAATGCAATGTAATATAGTAATAAAAATCTTTAACCGATTAATTATATTATTATATTATTCTTAAATTATAGTTTAACGAAGGAAATTTAAGAAGCCTCTACAGACATCGTTTCTCAGGGTAGTCTTCCTTTTCTAAAGATGAACAGCGACACCTGTTATATGAACTACAAGTAAAACATAAGGCAACATTTCCCTTCTCAATTAAACTATAATAGAGAAGTTCAAATTGTTATCTATAACAGAGAAGTTCGAATTGTTTGTTATAATAGCAGGCGAAATATTTAATTACATAGTAACTCTGTAAAAACATTGTAATCTTTACTTCTTACACGAGAAACTTATATATTAAATGTGCTATCCTTTAAACATTTTATTTGGCATTGTAGCACGTACGAGACACGGCGATCGTTGTAGCTACTGCGGTTCCGATGCGGTACCAGCGGAAAATTTATGTACCACTGGGCGTGCAAGGCTAGCCCCTACCCAGAACCTTCAAATAAATTCATACTAGTGCGCTTTATTCCTGTTGCTAGCGCTCCACTGCCGACAGATTTCCATACCTCCGAAACACCGTCATAGTCACGCACCTTTCTAAAGCGAATAGCTGCGCATACTCACAACTTATGAAGTATCGTTAGTAGATTTTCAACTCTTAGGGGGGCAGCCCCTCTTAAATATTAAGTTTCCAAGGAATTTTAAATTAGAGTATTAGGCTCGGCGTCTCAGCTGAATTAAATATTAACAATGCTATCCAAGGGAACTTGGTGGAGTCTAAAACATTGAATTTTTAATAGTTATTCTCTTTTGCGACAAGCAATTAATGTAATGAGGTAGCAAGTTTTAGCTCGCCTCAGGGAGCGCCGCAAATTAGACTTAATTCTCTGTTAGATTTTGCTACGATTATTTTATTTGGAAAGTATAATTATCGATAAGCGACAATGAGGAAACTTAGTTCATTTTTGAAGTTAAAATTTTTTAATGGCTTGCCAAAGCTCATATCCAAATAGAATAGAATTACTTAATATATACTACGTAATTTATGGGAGATTATATAAAACGAGAGTACTACGTGTACGGTATGTTATTTGCGGTTACAAAAAAGAAAAATAAACAAAATCAAATACGCTTTAAGCTTGGATTTGAGCTGATATGAAGAAAAATACGTTTCATAATTAAAATGACTTGATGAGATCTGGTTCCCAACAGACAAAAATATATTATTAACATTTTTTGTAGCTTTCATTTCCAACATCATTAGAAAATAATTTCTAAGTAAGCTATAAAGCTTACTTGACTTTTATTTCTTTTGATTTTAGATTACAACTCAACGTACTCTTGAAAACCGTAATCATCTCAAGATAGAAAATAAAATATAATAACAATTGATGAAACTCAATTGAATAAGAAATTTATCATTTTCGGACTTTTAATCAGTTAAAAGTGATTATATTTTGTATAAAATTTCAATAACAACTTCTACACGTGTTACGATGGTGATAAATTCAAGTTATATAATT
Organism: Nymphalis polychloros; assembly: GCA_905220585.2. NCBI lineage: Eukaryota > Metazoa > Arthropoda > Insecta > Lepidoptera > Nymphalidae > Nymphalis > Nymphalis polychloros. The sequence goes on along the minus strand of HG992241.1, from coordinate 11,866,434 downwards.
TTGATTAATGTAAAATATAAAATGTGAGCGCAGCTGAATTACATTATAATTAAAATCACCTTGACAGCGGTCTCGCGGCTCATTTGTCTTTGTAATAAATTGTTTTTCTCCGGTTACACCCGTTTCGCGTAATTTGTTCATGTGATATATCACTTGTCGCTAGGATGTGGATTAGATGCGCATCGCTCAGGGTGTCTGTCCCTATGTATGATTAAGACAAGCCTCCTGTCATACGTATAATCATCTGATAACAAAGAAATACGAAAATGTGCGTAATCCTTACATTAAACTCTAAACACTTTAAAATGTTCTATAATTTTGGAGCTTCGCCAACACAGTGATCCGTAGCTTTAAAATACAAAAAACCACGCTGATGTATTGAGTTATTACAATCAATTTTATGAATTCTCATAATCTGTAACTTTTAAAACAAAGGGATAAATATAAAGGCCATGAAATGTAATTTATTGTTAAGAGATATACGAGTAAGTAACGAAATGTAAGCATGCGTATGATAAAATAACGCCGTCCGCAAAACAAAATTAGAATGTGTGCCTTTGTGCCTCACCGAGATCGTGTATTGTATTTTCGTTTTATTAAAAGAAAGAAAATAAACAAGAATTTGTTTGGCCTCTCGTTTCCTCCTTTATACACGAACATACCACAACAATGACAGAGATGAAGTTAGTTACAGTGATATTTATCTTATCTTTGTCATAATATATTTTTTTAAGCATTACACCTTTTATATATTACATAATGTTCAAGCTAAATTTCATACATAATAAAATTATATATCTTCCTTTTATATTATGATATATCCAAGAATTATTCTTATATTAAAAAAAACCTAGTGTCACAAAAAAGAAGTGCAAAAATTATTGATTTTATTTTATTTAGATATAAATTATATTTTCTATCCTTCATACAATAATTATTTTTTTTTTGCAGCTGAAATGGGCAGCTGCGAGGTACCCCTAGGCATGGAATCCGGCATGATCTCAAATGAATCCCTAGCTGCCAGTTCAAGCTACGATCAGAGCGTATCCCCTCTGAGCTCGAGGTAAAATTACGGTTTTAACAAGCAAAGTTTTAGTATTAATAGATGTTTCTTCCCGAATATTATTGGTAACAAATTAGTATGAAAATGTATTATTAGCACCAAGATAATGTCTTCCAAACGACTACTCTGCGTCAAGTATCCATTATCAAGCACAAACTTTTATTTCATGATAATTATTTGCATAGTCCATACAACAAGCACTACTCAATAAACCTGTGAACTCGAAAGTTAGTTTGTGTCCATTAATCGACCACCGAAGTCACGGTTATTTATAATACCATAATACTTACACGATCGTTTGATAAGCATAGGTGGTTGAACTTGAGCACAATAAAGCCACTAATTTACAAGCTGACAACGTTTGTAGTGGTTCACGACTGTTGTAATATCTAATGAAACGCACCAAAGAAGAGTACATGAGCAACGCTTAACGACAAACAATAACTGCACAACAAATAAACGTTGTAATATATAAAAGCTATTTAATATAAATCAGCATCATAACCTTGCCCTTAGCCCGTTTATTTAAGATCGGTGCTAACTATAATCTGCATTGAATGGTTTTGGGATTGGTTATCAGCCACCATACGGGTGGTTAAGTCACTTACGTATATGATTGATAATGACATATCACAAGAAAATAATAAGTTTGAACATAGAATTGAGAAATAACATGAACAATCATAACCTCAAATGTGTGAGGCGAGCTTAAATGTTAAATTTATTCAATATGAAAGTACATTATTATTTTGTTAAAATAACACTGTTGAAAATTAAAACAACGTAAGAAATACAGTTATGGTATATTTTTAAAATGTTAAAATATAAATGCTTGTGCATAAGTGACATAAAATAGTTTGGAAAAACTTTAACTATAATTTGTTTAATTTAAATTGAAGTTGCAATATCGAATCGACAAACAAATTGCCGCGGAATCGATAGCTGTATTTAAATTTAAATGGCCATTGTCTGGCAGCAACAAAGCGCTATGATATAGCGGAGTTGTTACAATAATTGAGAATCCGCCGACCACAAAACGTTCATACTTAGCTCAAACAATTAACAGAGGGTTTCACATTCGGCCTGTAAGCCCGCATAAGCTCGGTGCGAGACAATAGAACGAAAACTCAGCGCTCGTTAGAGAGATTCGGTAACTGAAAATTAAATTTTCATACGAATTCGTAGTGAACGTCATCCTATATCCTTTTGGGTCTTGAACCTTCAAAGATAACAAACTATAAGGAGTTAATGTGCCAAAGTAATGTCAATGGTGTCAGTTCTGAGAGGGTCAAAAGGCACTCCGTAAACGCCACTTTAATTTAACCTTCACCTCGCTTTGTTCCTGTTTACCTTTGATGAGTTTGCAGTATAGATATTCAAATGAAACGCCTGCAATCACCAGTCTCAAATCTCCATCTGTTGATATTCCAAGCACTAAGCGTCGGTACACTATTTTATTACTATTATATTACGACTAAAGCACTATATTTAAATATATAAGTCTCTTTGCACAACTTTGTATTACAGGACTTTATAAAGAATAAATAAAATAAATAAGAGACAAAAATGACGACTATTTTTTAATACAGATAAATAATCATAATTAACTTGTAATGCTTTACACAATCATTAAAATAATAACAGAGCTAACAAAATTAGTATTTTAATAGGAAAGCTAGTCAAAACAAAATACGAAATGTAAAAAATTGTAACATGAATTTGCTGGCATTATAAGGAATAAGTATCTTTCTTGAGGAATTTTACCGCGAATAATATATAAAATGAAATCTCGCGCAGAATTTTACATTTGCTACTAAATTAAAACATATGTACTTCATTCCACCGCTTAGAGACAAAGAGATTTTCTTGGCAGATATAATAGAGCCGTAGTTTTCAGTACAACAACCATGACGGTTGAAGTTATTTGAAATATTTCTTAAAAACAGGATAAGAACTGAAATACGAGGTGGTGCTTGGTGCCCTAATGGACTGATCTCGACTCGAAGTCGCCAGTTTCTTGAACTAGATCTGAATGCTGAATACATGATCACGGCTACCGAGTCTCAAGGTAGATTCGCCAACTCCATAGGAGTGGAGTTTGTGGAGAGTTACGCCGTCGAGTACTGGAGGGAGGCCCTCAAGCGCTGGGTCAAATATAAGGATTTTAACGGCAACCGAGTAAGTTTTTCTTTCTTCTTGCTCTATTTTTCTTTGATATTACTTTACTTTTATTAAATATAAACTTTTGATAAATATTAATATTTAAATACTCATATGGTATGTATTGTAGTTTGTTTTAAGTTCTGTTAAATAAAAGCTTATCATTTCTTTTACATAATTGTTACACTGACGATTGTTGGTAAGTAAATGTAACGTATTTATTCATTTATATAAAGATTAAGTCATTTTGCAATCTGTTAGATGGACCTGTGTAAACGGGTGCTACAAGCTTAACAACCCAGGAAACAAAGTTTTGTTAAGTTACACCAAAATATGCTTCATTGTTACACAATAAGGTGCTCTAGAATTTATTAATTTACAAAAAAATTATAAATTATTTGATCTCTTAAATTATAAGATAGCTTATCTTATCCTATTTCATTTAATAAAAGAAATAATTGTCTCATATCAATTTATCACGTTAAAGCTACAGGCTACATCCGTAAAATTTCTCAATAAATCATTCTAACAGAAAAAATATTTTTCTGATCCTCTAATTTAAGTGCGTTCAATATTTTTTATTTATATTTAAACAATTATCTTTAGTTAACTTTTTTTTCACAGCAATTACCTGGAAATGTCAACACTTACACACCGCGCAAAACTTCTTTGGAAGCTCCGTTTATTGCATCTAAAGTTCGATTTTATCCATACGCCTCACATCCTAGAACTGCCTGCATGAGGGTTGAAATATATGGATGTCGTTGGAAACGTAGGTACAACAAGCGTAAGATTTAATTGCTGGCGATGTCCTGGGACCTGATGCACTGCGAATAATGTTTTGTAACAGATCACTTTAAACTGCTATGCTATGAATTAAATCTTGTAAATAAGGTTAAAGCCAAGCGAACGATTCCGCCTTTGGGCGGTATTATTCATTGAAATGTTATTTCTACAGAGGCTCTTATTGCGTACTCCGCACCAAAAGGTGGAGATATGCAATCGATGACGGGCGGTGCGGTGTTTGAAGATCTTTCTTATGATGGTGTTATGCGTAATGGCCGGCTGATAGACGGCCTTGGCCAATTGACCGATTCATTTACTGGTCCCAACGATTTTGAATTACCCGACCCAATGGACACACAAGGTATTTAATATACCAAATTTCCTATGTGGACGAAATGCAAACAGTCGACTAACAAATTATATTTTCAGGCACTCGATGGGTCGGGTGGAATAAAACTATATCAGTCGACGACGAAGTTAAGCTAACATTTAACTTCAGCGACAATAGATTATTCCAATATGTGGACATTCATACAAATAATATGTTTACAAAAGACGTACAGGTACTGAACTTTTTCATATAAGCTTAGAGAGAATCAATATGTCTAGATAACATTTTAAATAATATTTTTTTATTAACAGCTATTCAAAGAAGCTGAAGTCTATTTCTCTCTCGAAGGAGAACGATGGCAAGAAGACTACATTTCCAATGAACCGAAGCAAGATAGAGTCTCTGAACACGCTCGTATAATTCACATCAACCTGGAGAATCGCACCGCGAAACACATAATGTTCAAGTTGAAATTTCAACACGAATGGATACTACTAAGCGAGATTACCTTCACTTCAGGTACGTGTCTTATGCTAAAAAAGAAAACATTATAAAGGCTACATTATAAATAAAATAATCTTGATAAAATAAACAAGTTCACAATTAAATATATTAAATAAAAGTTAAATTAATTCATATAATTTCGGTGTGACTTAATAAACACTCAATTCAATATATTTACAACATTTGAAATACATGAATAGAAAATAGTTTATTAAATATATTTTATGTTCCTTTAATACCAATTTGCGACGAAAGTTACGTTTCTAATTTGGTTTCAGGTGCTTGGTCTGATAAAAGTAAATATTTACTTGTATATTTTTTTATATATAGAACGAGTTTCATAATAAAGTAATATCTATTTTATGAGTATAAAATGCATCGCATTTCATACTATAATTCTTATCTGGTCCAAGTGCTATAAAGTAAATCACAAATTATTATCTTGCTCTAATTAATCTACAGCTCCTTTCGAGAAATTGCCATTTAAGTGATAAATCTCACCACTTAATAGGGAAATTGTAATTAAATTATATCTTTGATCCAACTACCTTCGTATTTTCTTTCTAGTATTTTTCTTATTTGCCAAAGTCTGTTAATTACTCACACCCTTTCAGATTAAATTTGATACATGATAAATTATGTAGCATGTTGATTCCTTACTGTCACCTCTAGTTTCTGAAACGCTGTCCAAAGTTTGATTAATTAATTTCACTTCAATCCAGATGATAATTGGTCGATGACAGCCGATGAAGCGATATGAGTGCAATGAATGGTAATTATTTGATCAGATGAGTTAAGCTGACTTTAATCGTCGTTTCAGAAACTGTCGTTTAGTAAAGTACTTTTAATTTACTACCATATCCGTGACAACTTATGATTACCTTTACTTCTACATTATTAATTTAATAAGCACCATTGTTACCTCCTTAATCTGACTCTCGTTTTATCATATATTTATTTTTATATAATTATTATGATCAATATTATTAATTTAAAAAGAAAATACAGTAGAATGACACCCAAACCCTTATTTCACATACTTTTTTGCCAGTTTCTGAAACGCTGATCAAGTTCGGTTATAATGTTTAATAACAGATACATGTCCAAGCAAAAATAACATTCATGACCAATATTCAAAACAGCTAAATTGTAATAAACGCATCCGAATATCATCGTATAAAAAAAGGTAACAGCCAGTCAACGTCTCTATCAATGTCCCTAACGGCTGAGTGAAGGCCTCTTCTTCTCTTTAGGAAAATTAGAGCTTAATCTACTATGAGGCACCACAGTGGGGATGGTAGTGGTATGCGAGTGGCATATCATTTTTATATCGTTAACACAAAACGACTTAAAAAAAATATTTCATTGTTTTTGTGCGATGCCTGGAAAATTTTAGGTATTTTTTATTAAATGTTCGTATCGAAGTCCGGTTACCCGTAATTGATTTTGTATTGCAAAAGTTCAATTTCGAATCAGAGCGATTCACATCACTCTCGTGTTCATCACTTTTAATGAATCAAGAGATAAATACACCCAAACACGATTTTAATTCTGTTTTAAACTACCGATCACGGATTGACGATGTTAAATGAGAATCTATTAAAACTGTTTAAGGGTGAAAAACATATTATCTTTATTTATCTTTATTTAATGTATTGGTATTATATAATTTTTACATCATTATATAAAACATATTTATCTTTATTTAATGTATTGGTATTATATAATTTTTACATCATAATATTAACACAATTTAATACTATTTATTCAACTGATTGTATTCCAGTTTGGGAATTAGTATGTTTTAAAATTTCATATCATTTAAAATTTTATTAATGCTCAAATAATAATACAATATAAACTTAATGAATAAAATACTAGGAACTAAATTTCTAAATTATTTATAATGTATTTTAAAAAGTGTCTTTACGTTTAAAACATAGCAGTTAACAGCCTAAAATTGCTAGTGTAGCTTAACCTTCGACCCGTCTCGTCGTCCCAGTAATCTTCGCTAATTTAGAGTCACAATGGCTCTAATTACAGACAGGTTAAAATAGTATGTGATTTACTGTGAACAATAATCGTATATATTTCGTTCTTTCTCCATTAAACCCACCCTGTTGAAGACTATATATTTTTAAATTGTTTTATTGGCTTCACTAGTTTGTTGTTTGACTTTAGATCTTAAGTAATTGAATTTTTACCCCTCTTCTGCTGAACGATTGATCTGAAATTTGGTACTCACTTTGCTCTGTTGATAATACAATTAAATATATTCAGTGTCACCGTAAGTTCAAGATGGCCGCCGCCACAAAATTGCAGATAACCCCTTTAGTACTTACGGGCTTGAGTAGTAGAATTAAATACACTATGAAAAATTACAAATCTAAGATGGCCGACGGTAATAGCAGATTTCATATTCGTTTCAATCCCCTTAATACTTTATATTGGGTATCATATGAAAGGGTTTGACAGTCTACACATTAAAACTGAAAGTTAAGGTTTCGAGTCGAGGACTGTGTGGCGTTAGGGTTGCAAAAAGGATATGTCGTTAGCGTTTTCCCTTCACCAAGATTTTATTTTTAAATCTGATAAATGCCCTAGATTGATGAAAAGAGTGGTATGACAACTGGTACCTAAGACCTACCTAACTATTATTAAGCTTTATATACATAATTATTATTTATTTTTCAAAAAACTTTAAACATTTTTTTTATCTATTTTATTGTCAGATCTCATCAGATATATTTAAACAAAACTTATTGTGTTTTTTGTATAACTTGCAATGGACTCAACTCTAAAAATAACCGTCATTGCATGAACAAAATTATGTCACTATATTAAACTGTAACGTTATATTTGAAATTTTCAAAAGAGTCCTGTGGCCAGCCACGATGCATGCCGGTGCGTTAGTGTTGTGGTTAATATATAAATGTTTGGCTATCCGTCGATCGCTCCGTAAAATAATATGGCGTTCTGGAAATTAATTATTACAAAAATGTTATATAATTTTGAGACGAGATGGCCCAGTGGATAGTCATGTATGTGGATCTTAACAAGAGATCACGAATTCAAATAACTGGATAACCAACACTGAGATTTCATAAACTTAATTTACGTTTATAACTCGGCTATTATATTAAGATATCATATTAGGTATTAATATAATGTGGTGGAAGAAAGCGAAACTCTCTAAAACTCTCTCTAAGAGGACATGAGATGTTTGTCCGGCGTAGAACATTTTCGAAGTGTAAGTGTCATCAATGTTTAAGCGTAACAGTCGTATTTATGGAAATTTATTTTTAAAATAGCAATTTTCAAAAGAGCGACTATTAATTACGCTACATACATTGACCTACTGACATACGAAGTCTGTGTACAATTAGAAATTAGAAGAGTATCAAGTGACTCTTGGCACCCAGTCAGAACGAAGCTGGCACTGCGCCATACGCCTCACCTCTCTTTAGGCTTAGCCCTTGTTATATTAGTTTGACACACTAACTAGCGAGCTTGCCTTGCTTCCTCAGCCACGTTTAAGCTGTTAGCAATTTAAATTAATTAGTATTCCCATATATGTTTTTATTATATGATATGAGATTTATTTGTCCGTAAAAATACTTCTAATGACTAAAACAACACATTAAAAACCAATTAATAATCTTTCAATATTAAAGTAATTATTGTTGATAAAGTTATTAAGTTACTGTAAAAATAAAAATTGTACGGTGTGGCGTAACTTTGAAATAATTGCGAATTCCATGGAATCGTAAACTACATAATTCAAATAATCAGACGTCGTCCCGGCGACCGTCTGAGCACAAAACCTCGCCTCACCCAACTTAGCTCCTACTCCTTTGTGAAACAACAATTAGCTCTGCGCTCGACACCTATTCATTTCCCGGCTTTGTCTTAGCCTAAGGCAGGATTGTTTGCCTACATTCAATAGGCTGAGTTATAAGTCTTTTGCCGGTAATCTTAAAACATCTATTTAAGCTACCTTTGATCCTTTACTTAAAGACTAAAAATGAATTAATCTCGTTAGTTATTACAAAGATCGTGGAATTTTATTGCTAACGAATCTTTTAACTATATAATAAGTTCGTTACTTAACGTTAATTAGCTATTACCTAGTCTAAACGTAAACGCAAGTTACATAATCCAACGCTACTTGAACTATTTCAGTCGTCTTACAACTTGAAACTAACGAACACATTGGAATCCTAAAACTAAGCCTACAACAATTTATATAATATAACATTAGTATGAAAAAACAGGAACTTCTAGGTAAATAATAATGTATCTTCTTTTCAGTCCCAACAGTTGTGAATTCCTCTGCTGAATTTCTGGAAGAGTACTACCGTACTGACGATTCACCATCGTCTCGAAAGAAAAGGGACTCGTCATTCACAATACCTATTGGCTGGACGTGCGCTGTTGTGGCCGGAGGCTTAGTACTGACTGCCCTAATAGTCGTTTTGATTGTGAAGAGAACTAGACAAATGATAATAAACTTTTTCCAACGACCTTTTTGCCCGATGCTAAGAAACACCAATGCAAGGAACAACCGAAGGGCTCCGAGGCTTGCTCTAGCTCTCGCGAATTGTCCACCTATACATATGTTACGGTATTACATTTTCTGTATTTGTGAGTTTATTAGTTTTATTAATATAAAAATGATGTCGTCCCGATCGATTTCAACTACAGCGGCCAATCTTTAGGAGGATTAGCCAAAAGCGTTGTAGTTCTGTGAACAACTTCACTCATTATCCGATGGAATAGTAACCCGACACAACCGGAAAGAGTTCAGGCGCAGGACCCAACGGCTTTACGTGATATCCGAGACACAAATGTGTGCAAATACTTCCAACTTCCAGACTCGGGGCTGCTACTGAGAATTTTCGATAGAAAATACCCGATATGTTTTTATTAGCCCGACCTGGGTTGTAAACCTAGAACCTCGAGATCTGCGGAGTTATTTCTAGTCACTATAGACCAACGATGATAGCACTTCCTTATACACAAAAACTTTGTTGTGCTACTTTTTTCTCTTCTAAATATTATTAAGAAAATAGAATAAATCTAAAAGTTTAATTATAAGTGCCAAAATAAATATAACGTTTTGTTTACCTATATAAATTGAATACATAGATTCAAATTTATAGTTTAAGTATATCATTTACGTATAATATAAAGACACTGACAGCTTGACTTGTACACTCAATCAAAGTTTTGTTATATAAATTTAAATGCGAACGTGCGAAATATTAATTCACATATAAGTTAAAGTGAATTAAATAAGTATATTTGTCTACAGTCCGACGGTCGTCGATGAAGATTACAGAGAGCCCTACAACATTTGGCGGGAGACCATGGGCCACCGGGAGAAGATGAACATGCATGACCAGAATGAATATAATGGCAAGTTTAAATTTAGTTAGCGCGTTATCTTCACTGGGGGCCTAGACAAGTGGCTTTTACGTTAGTAGAATAGAATAGAAAATAATAATCAATGTATGAGATTGACATTCGCGACACTAACCTAACCAAGGTTACCAAAGTTACATGTCGAACGCGAATGTCAATCTCATACATTGATTATTATTTTCTATTCTATTCTACTAACGTAAAAGCCACTTGTCTACAAGGGCTGATCTACTTCCGTTTATACTATGTATATTTACATGCAAGTAAAAGTGATAAAAAGTCCTTCGAATTCAGAAATCCCTATTTATCTAGGATCCTTGTCGAGCATACACAAGACTCACCGAAGTTTTATCACAATCAGATGAAGTATAAAATAATTAACTCGTCAGATGCAATACGACGAACGGCTGTTTAACTACTGAAAGTAGAAAACCTAGGGAAGATATTAATACAAACATGATAGTATTACTCATTCCAAACGTTTTTCTAGTAATCCAATTTAAAAACCCATCAATTTTCAAAATCACTTTAACCACCCGAGAAGCGTTTTTTTATTACCTTAAATCTTCGTGCACAATATAACTCAAATTAAAATATTTAACCAAATCGGACGTAATGCTAATATTAGTTTAATGGGAATAAATAACGGTGTTTGTAATCCAGATTAAAAATTATATTTGGTTTAACCGAATCTGTAAACAAGTTCACCGCCGTATCATATTTGCTTCAAACAATAATAATATTAGAAAGTAGTTTGAATTAATACATGTTATTTGCTACTATTTTGGAATGTTCCAGTTTCCGCACGCGGCCTTCCTTTTTTGGAGGTGTAAGTTATGCCCTTCCTTCGGGCTTAAGCTTGCTACGTACTAAATTTCATCAAAATCGATTTAGTTGTTTGGCTGTGAAGGCACAATAGACAGGCAGAACTACTTTTGCATTGTAAAATTAGTATAGATAATTAAGTTTTAGAATTTTTATGATTGCATTACATATACGAATTAAGAGTTGCTAACCTTCGTTGGTCTATTGGTTCATATAAAGGCTCTGATACAGAGGTCTTCGGTTCAACGCTCGGTGCGGGTAGTAAGATAGCTATTGTCATTGAAATTTGTTTTAAGTAATATAGGGGCCAATTCTACTAACAAATTGCCACTTTATCGCAATCGAATCGAAATTGATCGTTGCCGTTTATCTGTTTTCCTATTCCTTAATTTAGTATCGACTATTGGCATAAAAGTTAACAATTAAGCTTGGTTTTGACATAACGGTGTTGTTAATATCATATCGGTTTAGTTCCGACCCGAATAAAAATAGAATAATCAATATTGGATCGGAGTCAAATCGGGAACGTATCGTAATCGTTATAGCTTAGTAGAATTCGGCCCCAGTGTCAGTAGTAGTTTGTATATTTGTTATATATAAATCCATTGAATAAAGTACTAAAGTTTTTTTAAATATTTTAGTCAGAATATTGTTAATAGATTATAAAAAAATTCGACATTATATTTTATTCATTGAAACTTTTTTTTAAATCTTATAATAATAATATATATGAACGAGATTATATATTATTAAATTACAAAAACGAAAATATATCTTTCAAACACAAAACTTGAAAATAATTAATTTGAATGATAAAGTATTAACCTAACTTCGTTTAATTTCGGTATTCCAAATTGAACTCTATTTATTAACGAAGTCTTATCTGCGAAATGAATGTTTGACACTTTTATGATTAGTAAACGTCCTTAGTAAATAAATAAAAAAACTCATTTACATATTTAAATGTAAAGAAAATTAACAAGAAGGATTTAATACTGTATACTCCGACTCTGTAGACTTACACGAGTTTAGATAATATGAATAAAATTACCGTGATCAGTTACCATCCACTAGCGAATCTGCTCATCCGCCAGACCATATGAAAAAAAAATGTGGACTTATATTAGCAATATTTCTCCGTTAGTCCTTAATCACTAATTTTGGACACAAATCTGACATATTTTCGTCCAATGCATGCAGATTTCCTCAGGATATTTTCCTGCATCGGCGAACACAAGGTTAATTATAAATGCGAATTGAAAAATAAGTGGTGATTGCACGAGTTTGCCCGTTATCATTAATAGCTAATGCTATGATGATATTTGTTAATTTAGAAAAAAATGTGCAATCAAAAATCGTACACGTGCTATGTAAATGGATAAAGTTCGTAAAAATAGTCCACGACACAATAATTCTTAAAACTTAATATAAAACCGCGGCGATCGTTAGTATATAATAAATTAAAACATCAAATTATACAGAATATATATTACAAAAACGTATTATATGTAAATATCATTTTTCTCAAGTGACATGAAGTGTTTTCAAAAAGACTATCTATTATGGAAATATTTTGCTATTAATCTTATCGGAGGTTCATTTCAAAACAAAGTTCGTGAGATCTGTTCACATGGATTTTCCTCTTTATTACGAAGGGTAGCGTCCCCTTTGATGTCCGGTGCAGAATGTTTGAAAGCAAACATTATATACAGGATAATTTACATGAAAACGTACAAAACGTTTTAAATTAATCAGATAATATATTTGAATTTTTATGTTCACTTATCTATACAAATAAAATTAATGAAGTCACTATCATGATTTATATACAAAAATCATTATTATAATTATTGTCCGTCTGTTTGTACGGGGTATTAACTCGACGAGATAAGTTGGTAAAAATTACAAATTACGCAAATAAATTGTTTATTAGTTATTCCATCACTGAGTCAGCTGAGTCTATCAAAAGACTATAATATAAATTAAAAGTTTACGTGCATATTTTTTTACCGGTATAGCCATACTAATACGTAATTATAGTCACTAAAACAAGTTTCATCATTTATTGAAACTATCCCAGGATAGGATAAAAACGTTTACTTCGGTTAATATAATTATATTTTAGCAGTTTTATTATTACATGTATGATGAATACAAAAATCGGGTAAAACAATGGGACGCAAGTAGTGTTCAATATTATAATGATTGACTTCTTAGCGCAGTGGCTATCTTATAAAGCAGATATTGAGGCAGTCAGGGCATAGCATAGAGTGTACCTGTGCTTACAACTACACGTACATACGTACACATGGACTCCCCGGCTAGTACTTTTGAATGGCGAAATCGTTAACTTCCTCGTACACTCGGTTATTTCAGATTTGAGCAGTGATACGTTTTGCGCGGTGATTGTGTTCGATTAAAATTATTTGCACTATCTTATACTATCATCAACTTCGCTGAGCCAATTAAAAATCACTTCAATTTTATGTTAGTTGTTTTTCCAATTAGCATAATTTTATTTTTTTGCTATCTGCGTATTGTCTTGTCCTAAGTATTACCGCGGCTCCAGTTAGCTCACCCACAACACTCCATTCGACTCTCCACTACACTCGTTTCCGTTTCAAAAGCCCTTGACACAGGTTTGTTTCATTTTCTACTTGCAACTTGTACTTTAATTCCATGAATCGTATAATTTTCTCTTCCTAATTTATACGGAAATTTAACTTCGAAATTATTTGATAACTCAAACCTACTTATCAGTCTCATTCAATTAAACATTTGCTAGAACATTGAAAACACTTCAAAGAGTATTTTATAGTTTATTTAAATGTTTTTCTTTGTAAATATAATATTTAAAAAAACAATATTTTATATCGTATATTATATTTGAAATAAATATTACAAAATAGCGCGGTTTTTTTAAAATTAAAAACCAAATATAAATTATATACAATCGATAATATCTGATTATTTCATATAAATAATAAGCAATATTCTAAGATAGATTACACAAAGAGCTTTTTGTTGTGCCTTTTAATATAATAACGAAAGGATGAGCTGCCTCCCCAAATGCAACATAATCCCACTTGTATTAGACACAAAGGTATTTCAGGTTGCGCTCGTTACAGCGTCCGGACATCCGTTCTGAAAGACAGATATTGTTCAGACGCCCTATTGAAAAGATGACGCGCCTTTAGTAAACTATAATAGGGTACAGCCTCAGCCTTGTGCTTGAACACCATTTAAAACAAATTGCAACGTTATTTACATTCAATTTCAACACAATTCATGATATATTTCTGCCCTTTGGACGCGTTTCAATATTTTAAAATTTAATTATTATAAAAGTTTACACTACGATCTTGTTTCAATAAATCAGTTATTTTTAATATGGATTGGCAAAAGGTTTACCTGATGGTAAGTGGTCACTGACCATAAGCAATATCAAATATTAACCTTACCTTATGACCTACGAATATCTTAGTTTCCAACTAAGATATTATGTTTCTTATGCTTGTAATTACACTGCCTCACTCAACCTTCAGGCAAGAGAACAGCAATACAAAATTGCTGTCTTGTTAAGTTCTCTACAGTATATTCAATAATTATAGTGAGTAAATATATATTCAGGTAGAACTTATCGAACATTTACCACTACTTACTAACAACTATTTAATTATATTATATGATGTAACATAACATTTTTCACACTGTAGACCTTTTTTTCATCCGCCAGTCCACCTGACCTAATCTGGCAAAGTAAGCACCATTGCCCATAGACATTGGTGCCGTAAGAAAAAGTGTCCATTTCAAACATAATCTTAGAATTAAAATTTGCTTGCCTCGTACAAACCGGTAAACAACAACACTTTGTATTGTTGTAACATATGTAATGAGTAGGTGGTACCTTCCCAGAGCTTGCACAAAGCCCTACGACCAAGTAAACATATTATTGACCGTTTTCTATGTTAACAGAAATTTGCGAAGACCCGGAATACCCGCGGCCCTACATGATGAAGCGTCCGGATCCTCACGAAACCTTCTACGCGGCTACAGATATCATCCATCATGTAAGTCCTATTTATATTTAAAATTTATATATTTACTTATTTCATAAACATATTCGTTAGTATAAGTAAGTAATACATACAAAATAAAATGCATATGCATTTTTCATCAAAACAATAATATTCGTTATAAGGCAGTCAAAAATTATATATTAATGTAAGTATATTAATAGTGTTATTATAAAAGTTAATGTGTTTTATACCTTTAACTCTCGCATATCGCATATTACTTGAATATGTATCTATAACTTTCTTTTCACCATCCACTTTGGCGCATCTGTAATATCAATAAGTCGGGTCATGCTCAGCATTGAAGGAAAATATCGTAAGGTGTTGCATGCAACACCTGCGCATGTGTCGAATAAAATTCTCCTACATGTGTAAACTACCAAAGCGCTTTGGAACACCGCTGTGGAATGAGTTACAATCCATCTCCTTAACAGGATAAGAGACGCAGCAATGGGACACCTATAGAGTGTAACTTTACTTACCCCCTCCCCCCCACTTTGCAAAAGGTAAGTTATAAATTATAATTGCAAGTGTTAAGCTCATAAAAGTACCCATGTTCATACCAAATCAAATCAGTTCAGTGCTATGAAAGCGTAACAGAGTTACTTTCGCAGTTATCATATAAGTATAGATAAATATATAAATCACTGTAATGAGATATCGCCATTTAAAGAACTGTACCTACCTACATTCTTAGAATTCGGTTTTTTAAATCTTATTTGAATAGGACGTGGATGTTATAATCTTATCAAGAAAATAGATGAACAGATATATAAAAAGAAAGAGACAGAAAAATTTATGCAAAATATATATTAATTGGAGTACAATTTATAAATACATTTATGTATATTGTACTTAATTTTCCAAAGTATAAAGGTCAATTGTGAAAAATATATAACATAACATTTTATTGTACGATTATAAATGTTAGTAAATGAAAATAATAATCTTATAATATGTTTGTATATATTAATATATAGTATCTGTATTAAGAACAAAATAATTGCGCATATGAGGAAAATGATATCGAATGGTGCAATGTATGTATACACATTACATAGCGATAATCAACGCTAAATCTGTAGTCACTCGCTGTAATAATTAGAACCACATCTAATCAAGTTTCCAATTTAGAATCAAATTATAATCCCTGTCACGGAAATGCTTGTAGGGTTGATAAATTTAAAAAAAAGATTTTAGTATATAAATTTTTCAAGTAAGATCTAAAAACACATGTGAATCCTACTCCAAAAAAAAACAATTCGATCTAGCGTATCAGCCAATTACCGTTCCATTTTTATTCATCCATTTCTGCCTGAATCATTTACGGTCTTGTATATCAACAGCTGACCACTTTTCCTTCTTCAATCTTTTAATGTGGCTTCAACCACACTCAAAATAACTGATAATATGCTCTCAAATATGGACGGAAAGTATTGGGGGTTGCTCGATTTCAGTAATTGTTTTAATACTGTAAACTTTATGTTTTCTTATTATATTTTTATGGTTCTACATGGTTACATATATAGAATATTTATTGATTATTATTCATATTCATATCAAGGATGCCTGCAGCGAGTCAAGCTTATTGTTCGACATTCAATGCTATCGTCTCGCAAGGTTTCAAATTAATTATATCTGCAATCTTATCAAATATATCTACCACCTTTATACATATCATTAGCTATCTCACAATAATAGCGATCTATAAGAATATAACCCATAAATATTAACCCAAAAAAACACAGCTTATTATATGAACTTCTAAATTACTTGAGCGTAATACTTGTATTTCTGATAGTGATAATGTTAAATGCCTTGGTATTACTTATGTATTAATACTTGACAAGTACTTTTTTGGGGTCTTCGGGTGTAAAATAAGTCGTAAAATGTTTGCTTCATCAGCTGCATCACTTTGAAGACGACGTAACATTCTCCCCATTCCCATTAAAATTAAATTAACAAATCCTTGATTTTGCTGATACCTACTATCACAACAGCACTGTGAAGAAAATAATTAATCTGGAGTCTACGCATTATGCATACGTTTTATATTTAGTATACGCAAAAATGATCTTATCTCCGAATTTCGCAAATATTTATGTGATAATTATATTCTTAATACACTATAGTGTATATTGTTTAAACATTATCCCCTTATATCTAAAAAAAGACTGGTTTATATTACTTAGAAATTCCCAACAGCGACGCCTCCGTTCTTTTGACAATCTTCTTTTCAAAATTCCTTCGCACTTCTTCCTACAGTAAGTAATATTTTTCACGTCAATCTCGTTTTTGGAATAATTTTTGGAGATAGGGAGGAACAGGGTGTAAAGTTCCTCATCCACCATTGAAAATGGAGGATCCTCCGACCAGACGGGTGTTGGTCTGGTGGGCTACTGCCCAACGGTTGTTGTCGGGTTCTTGTATATATGTTCAATCGCTCGGATAACTTTAATATCGCGATGTAGGAATCGTCATTTTTTAGTTTTCGTATGTGGCGAGATAGATGTCGCTACAAGTTAACCTTTGTCTTAATATTCCTTTGACTTTTAATTCCTATTTGGTATGGTAATCATCATATTACTCCTTCATAAAATGTGATTTTATCATCATCTTTATATAAAATTTATTTTTTGTATTAAATTTAACTAAAACAAACTCTTCGCTTTTATATTAATGTATGGCCTTCTAATTTATTTAATAGTTCTTTTAACATAAGTTTTTTCCATACTTAACGAATACCTTGCAACAGGAATGATATATTTAATTTGTGGAGTCAAATTTTAGTATAGCATTAGGTTTGTACTTTCTAAAGATTGTGAGATTTGTTCATTATATTCAATATCTTGAATCCAGGTAAGTCGACCATATTATGTTCATGATTGCTTTCATCTCGATAGGAATACCTAGAGAAAGCTACGTAATTACAACGCGATACGTCAGCTAAAACCACACCATATTAAAGCCCCTTTGATAATCAAATGAACTGACAATACAAAACATTGAACCCATACTCAATATTGTATATATTGTATGTAGATAATAAATTGATTTAATCTATATTAATATATAAAGCTGAACAGTTCGTTTGATTGTTTGATCGCGCTAATCTTAGGATCTACGAGTCCGATTCGCAAAATACTTTTTGCGTTATGCAGCCCGTTTATTAAGTTAAGCTATAGGCTAACGTTACGTTAAAACCCACTGGATCAGAGCAGTAACGTTTAACGTGAAAGAAACCACGAATAGCAACTAGAATAATAATAAAACCTTTCAGGTTAATTGTTGAGAAAAAAATACTCTTATTTTCAACGTGAAAATAGATTTTACTATTCAAAAAACAATCGCAACTGTTGTAGAGCACGTAAAGTATTGTATTCTAATGTACTCTCGTGTCTGTACCCTGATTTCCCGCAGGATTCCCCGCCCACTGCGCACCAAACATACCAATTGATCGTTAATTTTTAATGTACGCCATTGTTTGCCGCATTAAACATAAATGGGTTTTTTACTTACAATATTTTATTGGTATTTTTATTACTGATTTCATATTTTGGATGAAAAAAATCTAGTTTCCTCTGTAAAGCGAGTATATAATTTAAATTACTCTTAATATTAATCGACGGCTATGTAATATGAAACGAAAATACCGTTGATTAAAATAACAATATTCCATTCGTATTTCTTTCGTGTATAAAGCTGTAAAGCTATTTTCGTATTACAAAGTGCCTGAAGTGTTTGCCCTAATTTAATTGTCTGATAACATATTCTGATCGCTACAGAATACCCGACCGAAGTAACTAAACAGATTAGTAAAACCACATCACAAACTCAAATTGCAACAACGTTGTATATAACATAGTACCTCGGGCTTGATGATGGTGCAAACTTGTCAAAAAATCTTATCGCCTAGAAAATAAAGACCATAATTGAAAACTACTATTTCGCCAGTTTAATTGAACGAATCACACCAACGAGGATACAAACACATCCAATGTTTCGTGTAGTTCAAATTCAAGCGTCATTATTCAAAGGGGTTTTAGCGGCCAAGCCCATTGCATGAACAAGTTTAAATCAAATTCGTTCAAACGTTGCTCGCACTTTAAATTTACATGGTGAGACATCACAGTCAAACACTTTTCACGTGCAAATTCGAAACATTGCTATTTAATCACTGAAATATGCGAACTGAAGTAGGAAATAAAATGTTAATATCCCATTTTTACATAAAACTATTCTGTATGAACAAACTCGAAACTCACTGGAGAAATCGATGGTGAAAAGTCAGAAAATAATATGCGACATTGACAGTGACAATTATAACATTTCAAGAATACCCGCATCAAAATAGTAGTATATTACCATAAGTTGGTTGACAATAATTTCACGGTTAAGTAATGAAGTGACTTCTTACAGGTGTTGTCAGACATAAGTTATTGTAAGCATGAGATAATCATAATGTTTGGCAATACATTGCGGAATATATTGTACACAATATATTTATTTATAAAACAAAGTCGTGTTAGCTACACCATTTATAACTCAAGAACGGCTAGAACGATTTTTATGATTTTTGTGTTTTAGGATTTGTCGTCTGGAATAGGTTAATAAGTATAAAAATATTGGAAAATTGACGAAAAAAACTTTTTTTTTTATAGTATAATTTGGCGGACGAGCATATGGGCCACCTGATGGTAAGTGGTCACCAACGCCCATAGACAACGGCATTGTAAGAAATGTTAACCATCACTTACATTGCCAATGCGCCACCAACCTTGGGAACTAATATGTTATGTCCCTTGTGCCTGTAATTACACTGGCTCACTCACCCTTCAAACCGGAACACAAATTGTTGTGTTCCGGTTTGAAGCAAAACGCAAAACAGCAGTACTTTGTATTGACAAAGTACTGCTGTTTTGCGGTAGAATATCTGATGAGTGGGTGGTATCTACCCAGACGAGCTTGCATAAAGCTCTACCACCAAGTTCTGACACTGTCAAACATTATTAATATTCATCCCGTCGATAAGGTAAACACCCCCCTCAAATTAAAGAACATCTTTAAATAAAGGTTTTGAATCGAGAACATACATGATTGCGTATTTTAGATTTAAAAAATGTAGAATAATGTCAGTAATGAAAAAGGATTGACATATATATTGGTTGTCAAATATTTATGCGTGCGTTCAAAAATTTATTTTGTGTAAACTAGGGAAAATATATCAAGCTACTTAATGTAATTTATTTAATTAATGTTGTCTGTGATTTGTTTTGAAAATTTGTTTTGAGTGAGTATTATTATTAATAATGCCACGACCAAAATCTAATAAGTCCCAACGCAGCCGTATTACAAGTAGGCAACGGAACATTGCGAATCAATTAATTGATGAAGAACGACATATTTCACGAGAAGAGCGCCGCGTAGCATGGTGTGGCACGAAGTAGGGCCCTACTTCGTGCTTCTCAAACACAAGAGCAAAGAGAAGCAGCACGTGAAACGGCAAGATTAGAAACGAGAAATCGTAGAGGTAATCACACAGATCAGCAACAAAACTATGCAATGGAACGCGCTTGGTGATAAGAAAACTGATGAGTAATGTGATTCACGCGACGATACTCAAAGGAAAATTTAAAGATGAGTTAGTTCTCATTCCGATGATTCCAATGATCCCAACGATATGTTGAGTTTAAACGAATTCAGTGGTCTCAACTTAGAAAATCCATGTTTTTCTCATGGTCAGTTGTACGTGGCATGTTCACGTGTCGGCAAATCATCCGCTTTATTTGTAGTAAAAAAAAGAAAGAAAAAGAAAGAAATTGTCGTATATCACAAGGTGCTTCAATAAAGAGAATTAAACCGAGTGCATCCCATGCTGCATGCATGCTTTTTTTATTTATTTCTGTGTTATTATATTAAAAGTACTGAACTAAATATTTATTTTGTATTCATGGTATTACTTTCATAAAATCATATATTAAGTTCAGCTAATCTGTTACACGACAGTCATTGGCTACACGAATTGTCATAAAATATTAATAGTATATACACACTAGACAGTTAAGGACACACCATTATCATTATAAACGCTATAAGCATAAAACAAAATTAGCAGTTGCTTGCGCCGCGCGTGACATTTATTAAAGATTTTATTTTTTTTAATTAAAATGAAAAAAGTTTTCTTCATTTTTCATTAGAAGCAGTCCAGCTCGATTTCAGAGCACCAAAACACAACAAATATAAATATAAGTTGTGTAAATGTTAAATTACATTTCATTTTTGGAGGCGTTATATTGTAATTAGTTTGAATTTTTTACGGCTTAATTACAATTATTATACGACATTCATTTGTTTTACTAATAAAATCACTTAAGCGTATAATACTTTTTGAAACATCACTTATAAAATGCATACAAATATAATTTCTGCGCTTAAATTGCGATATTATTAAAACCAAAAAGAAATTTTACCATGCATTCCTGTCAACGTATACACTAGTTACCGATATCAATCCGTTATTTTTTAGGGATTTAAAGATTTAATATGCTTAAAATTATTTAGTTTTTTCGGTCTCATTAAAGTGTTTGGTACTATGTTTTAGAAGGAAGTCTATTTGTATTTTGACATTGACTGTTTAGTAATATTGTCCAACTGGTAACCACATCATTATCAATAAATCCAAAATCAATAACTGAACAGTTTTATTTATTTAAAAAAAACTTGATACATAATTTATTTACTTCGCTTCGATGGGATGTGAAGCAAGAGTTTTATAGCGAAAAACCAATCGCACACAGACATCATTCCTTTCTGATTTATTTAATTATTTTATCAACATACTCATAACAGCTCTTTCTACTCGTGTTTAACAAACAATACGATGTACCAGTAATAATAAGCCCCCTGGACAAGCTTCGAGCTCGCCTGCAACGATGAATGAATTTACTAACTAACTACACCACAGCATCAAAGGTTCTGTATAGCATTCGTAGGGATATTCTAATGAAAATAGGGATCGCACAGACTATCACACTAGATTCGGACAACAGACACGATGCCCCGAGGTGTCTATTGTTCAGGAGCGTTCTCAGCGTGCTAATCGAATTGTATATAGTGTTAATTATACCTATATGTATGTTTTTATGAAATACAAGTACGACTGTCTATTTAAACTAAGTTTGTAATAATATAATATACCTTAATTTTTAATAATTATCGTGACTATGTTTGGTCGTAGTATTTTTATTTATTGTGCGAAAAATAAATTAAAATAATAAAAACAACTATTTTTCATTTAAAATATCTTCAAATTTAATGTGATCCTATTATAAAGAAAATATTTTAGATACCATATTTTGCTCTTTTAGCCAGTTTAACCGGATTTTTGATAATTATGCGGGCTAAGCCGCGGGCGAAGCGCGGGTTATTATTATTTTAGTCAATGAATAAAGTATATATGACAATTTGCATCACAAAAACAGATCGAAGGTGAAATCTAGATCCGGTATTACGACTTAATCCCCGCTCTTTCCAATATGTGTTTTTGTTTATTGTTTTCTCTTATAGTAATATTGTTGTAATGCGTGCGATCACAATGGTCGTACAGAACAAGTAATTGGATAGTACTGCGCAAACATAATCCCCTTGGGTTTCGATACTAATTGATTATTTCACATTGGCCACCAACGTCGGATGCGCTTCACATGCGTTCTATAATTATAGATACACACGGAACATTTGACCATATTGGTAAAACTGTTTTATATTCTGTTGCTATGTATCGCGTACCATCAAATAATTGTCAATAGACAATTATTTATTGTCTAGCAGTCCTGATATTTGTGAAGTATTATCGTTAATAACCTCAGATTGAAGATTAATGAGAATCTTATTAAGACACTAAGAAATGAACAAAATGACGAATAATAAAATGATCTCGTGCTACTTAGAGACCAAATACAGTTTAAGTTACTGTATTAGTATTCGTAACTATACTTCAAAGGGATTCTACATATAATTACGATGGATAGATGGAGGAGTGTCGGCGTTTTTGATAAATGTTATTCTTACAGGATTTATTCTCCAATATTACTGACATTATAATATTACTCATAAACTTTATTACATTTATTATATATGAACTGTTAAATTAAAATGTATTCCTCGAAACTGATAAATGAGCTTACAAACTTAAAATCAGAAAGGAATCGATAAATCTTACTCTAAGACCCAATTAATAAAAATGCAATCGCTAATACTTTTAATCTAATCTCTGCATTGTAATAGGATTAATTGTATTATTAATTTATCATCGCAATCGGACATTCTATCTAATGACTTACTTTGTACCGTTTGCAATCGCGCCGTCAAAGACAATGAGCCTCTAAAGCATAAAGCCTCATTATTAGGGTTGTCACCTGGCCCGTAATTGTTATACCATTTAAATCGGAACGCGGAACTGAAATATGAACCAATACTTATAATTAAAGATAAATGAATCGGAATGATAAATGCTAAAATTGCCAAATGAAGAAAGATGTTTAAATTAAATACAAGATTTTACATAATTATGTCTTAATTTTTATAAATAATATATTATATGACGATACCAACCATACATTCCAATCCGATTGATATGTATGTGATATTTTTATCTCCAAAATATCACAAACACAAACAAGCAGACAAAACGTCCAGTATATGTATGATATTGATAAATACAAATATATCTTTATTTAAACAGAGGACAAAAAAATTATGTTAATTTTAGATATGTTATTTGGCAGGATAAATTTAAGCGTTTTCTATAAATAAAAATTATCGTTTTTTTTATTTAAACCAGTTCTTTCGGAGATATAAAAAAATATTGGAGTATAAACGCTCGAACAAAAAATAGTTCGTGCGTGCAGTAAGACGTATTAGCGCAGTACGGGCGGATAAATCGTTTCGTGCGAGCTGATTGTTGTTTAAAATATTTTAATCTCATTATTTGCAAAAATGTCATGGCACTTTTAATTCAACTCGTGCGAAACTTCGCACGAATTGGCGCGGCCTTTAATGGCGTTGAGTTTTTATTTACGTCATATCTGTGCTAATAATACAAGGTGAAGGGTTTCTTTACTTGATCGCTCAGATTCTGCCAGATGATTTGAAAGATCTTTTTACTTTAGATTTATTAAGAAATTTTATAGACTACAAAATATTACGTTACAACCACGAGTAAGGTTCAACGCGAGTAACACCTAGCGTGAAAGCTAATATGTCTATTAAGTCTGATTAAATCAAAATGAATATGAGCGAAACGAAAACAACTACGTTTCGAAATGTAATAAATAAAGTAACAATGCATTTCATATGCACATAATAAAATATGAAAGCGTATTACAAAAATAGCAATAAATTACCTTAATTTTATTGACATTAATATTTTGATAACTAAAAAATTGAAATATATTATCATAGACGGGCAAGAAAATCGAATATTGAAATATATGGTCTACCAGAGAGAAAGGATGAAAACTTAATTTCCCTCGTGCAAAAAATAGCGGATAAGGCTGAATTCAAACTGAACTGTGATACGGATATTGATTTCGTAACCAGAGTAGCTACCAAAAATAAAGAACATAAAAAAATTAAGCCCGTTATTATAAGGTTCCTTTGCCGTTGGAAGAAAGATGAGTTTTTAGCGAGAGTAAGAAAGTTAAAACTAAAAGGCTGTGATATTGGATTTACTTCTAATAACAACTATATTTATTTCAATGATCACTTAACAAGTGCCAATAAAGCTCTCCTGCAATCAGTGAAAAAAGCGGCTAAAGAAAAGGGATACAGATTCGTGTGGGTTAAGAACTGTTCTATAATGGCGCGGCGAAATGACTCTAGCTCTGTATTGTATTTTACCGACTGTAATGATTTAAAAAAAATTGTTTAAGTGTTATTCTATTAATGCATAAGTGCCTAATTAGGATAATTTTTATTACATTTTATTTGCATGTTGATCGAGACGGTGATATTTATTTGTATTTATTATTTTATTATAAGGTTTGTGTTTGTTTACCATATTATTTTTTTAACCAATCGAGCTTACACTGGTGGACTTTGTTAATCAATGTAGAATTTATTTTTGGACATTTTA
The DNA here is from genome assembly GCA_905220585.2 of Nymphalis polychloros. NCBI lineage: Eukaryota > Metazoa > Arthropoda > Insecta > Lepidoptera > Nymphalidae > Nymphalis > Nymphalis polychloros. Next base: position 11,841,130 of record HG992241.1, on the reverse strand, counting down.
ATGTATTCTTTAAGGGTCTTATGATTTTAATCTTAAACTGTGATTTTTATATCTTTATGTGTTATAATATTTTACCACGATCAATATGAATCTTAATATATTTTACCAAAATGTTCGTGGATTGCGAACTAAAACCAATGCTTTTTTTAGGAACTTAATACAGGAAGATTATGACATTATCTGTCTTAGTGAAACCTGGCTTCATAGTGATATTTTTAATGAGGAACTTTTCGACTCGCGCTACAGCGTATACAGAAGCGATAGAGACTACATTGCGCATGGTAGTAAAATGGGTGGTGGTGTTTTAATAGCTGTAAAATCTCACCTGTTAATAAGATCAACCGCCTCTCTTTCTCTGCTAAATTCTGCAGCTGATGTAGTTAAGGTTTCTATGCCTCTGTCTTTGGAGCCATCCTCTGCATTACTTCATATACACTGTTGTTATGCACCTCATGGTAAAAACCATTATGCAGCTTTGTGTGAATATTTTGAATTGGTTTCCAAAGACCTTCTATCTAATCCTAATGATATAATCCTAATTGTAGGCGATTTTAATGTTTCTACAGCGTCTTGGGTTCATGAAGGATTATTTATGAAATTATCAAACTGCTATGATGACGATATATTTATCAGTACTTTATATAATTTTCTTAATTTTAATAATCTTAAACAATTTAACTGCGTTCCTAATAAGGATGATAGGTATCTCGATTTAATTATTAGCAATAGTGAGTGTCAAATATCTAAAATTTCTCCGTTAGTAGCTGAAGATAATTATCATCCTGCTTTGAATGTAAGGATTAATGTTACCACATCGAAGATTCTTCGTAGTGCTAATCGCGTTATACGCTTATTTAGACAAGCGGATTATGAAGCTATTAACAAGGCTTTAGAAAATATTGATTGGTTAGACTTATTAAATGACACTAATATATCTTCTTCAGTTGATATATTTTATCAAACTATTAATACTGTTATCACAGACTTAATCCCGACAAAAACCATTAAATATGATAATAGATATCCATTTTGGTATTCCAAATCTTTAATTAAAGTCATAGCCGAAAAACTTAAGTATCATCGCAAATGGAAGTCATATGGCAGGTTATATGATTACGATACATTCAGTATATTACGTGAGCGTCAAAAGAGAGCACAAGTCACGTGTTACGACGATTATATTGCTGCATCCGAAAGAAAAATTAAAAGTAACAGTAGGTTTTTTTGGAGTTTTGTGAAGTCAAAACAGACAACGAATGGTATTCCCGATACCCTAACTTACGGAAGTAGGACTGTTAGTGGAGGCACTGATATATGCGACACCTTTAATGAATATTTCAGTTCGGTTTTCACCACGTCGAATGCTGGAGGTTCAAACAGTCACCCAAAAGCTTTGTCTTTTAATAGCTTAAATATAGGATCAATAAGCATTTCACTGCAAGCTGTTAAGAAATACCTCAAAAAGCTTGATGTTAATAAAGGCCATGGGCCAGATGGTTTGCCTCCTATATTTTTAAAGGAATGCTCTGAAACTCTTGCTATGCCCCTTTATTTATTATTTAACAAATCCTTAAACTCGGGTGAAATGCCTGCGTTGTGGAAGCGCTCATACGTTGTTCCCATATTGAAGTCTGGTGACAAACACGTTGTCCAAAACTACAGGCCCATATCTAAGCTTTGTACAATAGCAAAACTCTTTGAAAAAATAATATATGATAGCATCTACCCTATGCTGAGACCTTTGATTATTAAAGAACAGCATGGCTTTATTGATAAAAGATCTACGGAAACTAATGTGACAGAATTAATCCACCGCGTCATAACCAGTATGGACAGGGGATACCAGGTAGACGTTGTGTGTACCGACTTCTCCAAAGCCTTCGATAAAATTTCACACTTCATTCTCGTTCGTAAATTGGAAGAGGTCGGTATACACGGTGATCTGCTTCGTTGGCTCTCTTCCTATTTATTAAATCGAAGTCAGGCGGTTGCGGTAAGAGGTTACTGCTCCTCATTTGTTCCGATTTCCTCAGGTGTTCCTCAGGGCTCTCACCTCGGACCATTACTATTCAATTTATTTATTAACGATGTCCAGAGCATCATCAAGCACTCGACTACACTTTTGTATGCTGATGATATGAAAATATTTCTCGAAGTTGAATCACAATCTGACTGTTTGTATCTACAAGAAGACCTCAATAGATTATTTCAATATTGCTGTGATAACCAGTTACTTCTTAACATTGATAAATGCAATGTAATATCTTTTTCGAGAAAACGAAAACCGATAGAATTCAGCTATCACTTAAATGGTATAAGTCTAAGACGGGTATCCGAGGTGAGAGATTTGGGGATATACCTCGACAGTAAACTCACATTTAATGCACATATCAACCATGCTGTTGCAAAGGCTTATCGGGTGCTTGGATTTGTACTCAGGATTGGCAAAGACTTCAGAGGCTTGGAAACTTTAATTATTTTATATAATGCATATGTTCGCTCAATTCTCGAGTATGGGTCCGTGATCTGGAATCCTCAATATAATATCTACACTGACAAGTTAGAGAAAGTTCAAAAAAAATTTGTTAAACACCTTGAGTTTAAAGTACAACAAAGTGCTTCCTATTCTTGTTCCTATAATTTATCACCTTTGGCCGACAGACGCATATTGAGAGATCAGGTTTTCTTATTTAAAGTTATAAGGAATCTAGTTGACTCCCCTTACCTTTTATACAACATAAATTTTAAATGTCCCAGACTAAGTTCTCGCCACCAGTGTCTATTTGATGTACCTACTACAAGAACCAAATTCACACAAAACAGTTTTATATTCCGATCTTGTAGGAACTATAACAAATACTTTTCTAGTGTTGACTTATTTGTAACCTCACTAAATTATTTTAAAAAATTAATTAAAAATGTTTTAGATAATCTTAATTAGAGTTACTTTTAAAGAGGATGTAATTTGATGTATTTTTATTAATTTATTATTGTTAACATTATTTTATTTTAATTAAATGCTTTTCTCTTCAGATTTTATATTAGGTTAGATTAGTTAATTAATATATTTAATTAAATTCATATCATTGTATTCAAATTGCTCTAATTCTGTATTATTTGTAAGTGGAAACTTAATTGGTATCTGTATTATCTTTTTCAATCATATATTTGTGTATTATGTTACTGTTTGTTTCCCAAATAAAATAAAATAAAAATAAAAATAAAAATAAAAATTCTCTTCCTATTTCTATTGAAGATATATTGGAAAGTTGAAAAGAATTGAAGTGTACTCACCGGTGGCAGCCCTTCACTCTGAGGTCACAATTCCAAGCTACTTAGTCTCACTCAAATAGATTCAAATCTGAAATGCTGGCATCTACGTAATGTCAACGTTATTTTTTAAAATGCATTTTTATTACAAAATGACTGAATATCGCTGGCAAAAAGCTTAATTTCTAATAATTTAATTCATGATTTTTTAAGTATATATTAATAGGTGTTTATTATTATATTTTGTTATATATCTTAATATACTATTTAAAAGCGCTTTCATTATGACCCACTTTTTATATTATTTGCTGTAATATAAATACGAATGTATTCCGAAAATAATAAAAACCACGTAGACAAAATTATCTCTGAAATAATTCACAATTTATTAAATTAGTTATAAAAAACATAATGTACAGAGTTATACGACACGTTTTTATATTGATATTCCAAACAATTTTCACACTAAGTAATTGTTATTATGTTATATGACAATTATTATGGTACTTCCAGGAGTTAAGTCCCAGGATAAACTAATATTTTTTTATATGTTGGCGGACGAGCGTTTGTGCCACCTGATGGTAAGTGATTACCAACGCTTATATACATTGGCATTGTGAGAAATGTTAACCATCGCTTACATCGCCAATGCGCCACCTACCTTGGAAACTAAGATGTTGTGTCCCTTGTGGCTGTAATTGACTGGCTCACTCACCCTTCAAACCGGAACACGACAATACAAAGCACTACTGTTTTGCGGTAGAATATCTGATGAGCGGGTGGTACCTACGCAGACGAGCTTGCATAAAGCTCTACCACCGAGTACATAAATACGTAAATACAAAAATGATCTACTTTTGAAATAAACCTCTTGCGGCGTCGAATAATGGATGTAGTTATACATCCATAATTCAAGGCAGCTTTCTTAATATATGCTATAACATTGCATCCGTGCATTTTTCCGGGCTAAAATTATTATTAATTTACCAAATTCCAAAATCTAAAAACCGAAGTCAAAATCCGTACCATGACTATTGTGTACTTAGTGTGTATTACGAAACTATGGTAAATAGTAATTAAAAAGAAACCACGTATATTTTGCGATAAAAATTATCTAAAGTATTTATTTTAAAATGTAAGATACCTTCATAAAAATACTCATGTAATAACCGTATATTTTTGTTAAATAAATAAATAGCTTATGTCATCCTATAGAAAAATATTTTAAATAGTTAATCGACATAATATAGATATTACAATTATAATTATTATTATCTTACGACTTAAATTAAAGAAAATATAATTTATTAATATCTACGCATTACATAAATTTGCATTGAATAAAATGAGCTAATTAAGTTACCCAAGCCGTAGGTAGGGTACGTTGTTAGCGAACAGAATTAAAAGATTTTGGCTAAAACATCGTGTCTTGCGGCTGCGTGTTATTTAAGAAAATATAATTCATTGAATGTGCGAGAGCCACTAATCACACTGTACTGTAGCATTGTTGTACTACTGGCATAATATGGAGAACCTTGTTAGTCTAGTGGATAGAAATAAGGCCGCAGACCCCAAGATCCTTTCAAATCCCAGGTCGGGCAGACAAAAAAATAGAAAAAGTTATTTGATCTTTTTGTCGAAACATTCTCAGTAGCAGCCCACGCGTACGTGTGTACACTCTCGTGCCTCGGAAAGCCTCGGTTCTACGCCTGAAATATTTCCGGTCGTGTCGATTTGCCGGATCGATTATCGGATTATGAAAGTTAGGGAATAAATTACACCTGTATTTGCGCACACACTTGTGCACTATAATTTGTCCTGCGCAGTTTGCTAGTCTCATTTGAGATGGGCCGCCGTGGCGGAAATCGATCAGGAGGACTTCATCATAATATGGAGAAAGACATATTTACAGTTTTTCAGGGTTAGAATAAGATTTGCGAGAAAAACTACTATTTACAGATAAAATAAATATCAATAATTAATTGATTGGAAAGAATCGTTGCAAATTATTTACCAGCGTTTCAGTCATTATCGGAGGCAATAAGTATAAGGTGTTATGTAAACCAAACAAATGAATCTAGGAATATATATATATAGCTATACATATATAAAATAAAATCTTAAAGAGTAACCCTGGTCTAAATAAATCTGTGTGATATCTATTTAGTTTTGATATAGATGTTTGGAGTTTCAGGGTAATTTAAATTCAAAATTTACATTATTTCTTGCGATAGTCTGCGGTTGTCTGGTAGTTGCATAAGCAGTTACGTATTCAGTGAAATGTGAAGCAAACATTTTTCAAACGTTAAAGGTATAATGCTCCCCTTGCGTTTGTTCGCCGAGACTGAAGAGGTAGCAAAAATGATACTTAAAACGGGTGGATTATAACTTTGAGAACTTACACGTTTCTTACGCGTTACATTTGTCTTACAAAATTTTTTATACGTTAAATACGTATTAAATTTTTTGTAAATAATATCTATCTGAATTTGTAATCTGGAAAGTATAAGAATTAAACGAGTCGGATTAAATTGAATGATGATTGAGTGCACTTCACGCATTTCATTGTTATCTAATCTTACTAACTTATATAAACATCTTCATTTGTTTTAGAATAATTATAATTATTGATTGAAGAAAAAAATAACTGTAACTGTTTTTAATACAAATATTTTATATCGATTTTCGACATCAATTTATTGGGAAAATTTGAATAAGTACCGTCAATTATTTTAATTATAAGTTTTCCTTTAATAAATATCCAACTGAAGGCTTAGTTTACGAACTATCGAAATCGCAGCTACTCGTAAGTGGAAGAATTCAGAAGACTTTATAAATGGAATGAAGTATTTTGAATCTTCTTCGAAATTGGAATTGTACGGTCTTCGATAATTTTTGTTATACATAAGTTATAGCAAGTAAGTATTTTGCAAATAATTCGTAATTATTGTTTTAATCGAATTATTATATTCGAATATTTAAACAAACCACTTTTAATTCATAAACAAGATAGATACGTGGATCTTGACTGAAGCGTACGAATTTCGAGGATTCGGACTAACCACTGAATTTTCATGCACGCACTTAATGTTTATAATTGTAACATTATTTTATTTGTAGTATGCAGTAAAATGACACTATTTCGATTATTAGAGAGAGGTATATTTTGTTCGTGTACGTGTATCAATATACAAATTTATTGGCTTTTCATACCAACGTGGTTGGGCATAAATTTCTTGGTCCAGGCACTTTCCAACCGAACGTTACCAAAACTATGGTATATACGAATACTTCGTATGTTAAGATCTGTAGAACTCCAAAATTACTAAGCAAAACTCCGAATTAGCATACATGCCAACGTATTACAAAGATAACCACCGTTAGGAACGGAAGTTCTTTAATTTGGATTCCTTGATTTGTATATCAAAGTACAGCATTTATTCAAAAAACAAAATTGGTGAAGATGTTGAGTAATTTATATAACAAGCGAAGACTTTTATTATATATATAAATCGTCATACGCATAATATTATAATGCCAATATGCAAAGATTAAAGTCTAATCTAAAAAATATCATGCCTACTGACGATAATATTTTCTTTTATTTTTACCTTTTTATTTGAAACATCTATTGGCATGCCTTGAGGTAGAGCCGACTTGTACGCCGCGACGGCATGCGGCATGACGCTCATCCCCTCATCCCCTCTTTCCGGTACCACACTCGGGTGTGCTGATTAACCCGTGTCTTACTTGCTTGTGCGTGGTGCATGTACTACAACACTGTTCGTAATTTTCATATTATAATATTTTTTATATATAATATTACATACGGGCCGCCTACCGATGTAAAAGTCGCATGTTTGATCTCGACCCCTCGGGTTATTGTCGTCTCTTACGCTGTACGCTTGAGTACGGATAAATACGAATGTTTGTAAAAACAAAAACAAAAAATAGCAATATATTTATTTTAATAACGAAACCTTTTGTTTTTATTATTTGACTACTTATCTATTATAAATTTATTACGTTTTCTCGAATTATAATTTATTTTAATATCCGTCAATTTTCCTAACATTGTACAGTCTTTGCATTGCGACTGTTAGTCGAACATAGATTTTATTTTCTATGTCAGTTATATCCTATTTTCATAGGATATTCATCACTTTGTAGGGTGCACGTATTTTCATAGAAAACCCTCAAAATGTAAAATACGTTACATGTTCGAAAACGAGATTTATTGCTCAACAAAAAATCTAGTGGGACAGAAACACAGTAGCGAAACCGGTAATATTTTTAAATTCAAACGAAGCCAGAGAAATGATAATCGAAACATATAACGCTCCCCGTACCGTTCAACACAAAGAGATACCATTCAAATCGTTGCCAGCGGCGAGGACCTTTTAAGGGATTAATTCCCGTTCAACAATGCTTAATAAACACGGCTTCGTATTGATACATTAAAATTATCATTTGAATACATTATAGGTTAATACAACATTACGTTAATTATATGATTTATATTTCAGACCACGCGTCCTTTATTTGATTTTTGTATGTTTAACAGTTATTTCGTCCATTTGTAAAACTTTATTGGAATTCCATAGAAATAGAGAACTATTATTATTCCAAGATAATAGAAAACTATTATTTATTTATTTTTGTAAAGTTGAGCTAACTGTGTAAGCCATGAGCGATCATAAAACTGAACAAACATAATATTAATTAAAGTTTTGGAACTCATTAAAAATAAGCAAGTTTCGGTTTCGAAATAAATTTAATTTGTAACGAAACACCAGCTCCGTTCTCGAAATCATACATAGATTGTTAGTAACGATCGTGAAATTGAAAATTATCACAGTAATATAAAACGAAATATTTATTTTTCCTGTAAATGGATGATTGGTGGTAGAGCTTTGTGCAAGCTCGTCTCGGTAGGTACCACCTATTCATCAGATATTCTACCGCAAAACAGCAGTAGTTGTTATTGTTGTGGTCTAGTTCCGGTTGAAGGGTGAGTGAGCCAGTGTAATTACAGACACAAGGGACATAACATCTAAGTTCCCAAGGTTGGTGGTGCATTGGCGATATAAGCGATGATTAACATTTCTTACATTGCCAATGTCTAAGTTGATGACCACTTACCATCAGGTGGACCAAACGCTCATCCGCCAACCTATCGTATAAAAAAAATATAATTTATAATATATTTAAATATTGTATATGTTTATCATAGTTTTTCTTGAACTTTGTCTTGTTATTGTATATGTTTATTATTATTATTATCTATATATATATAAATCTCGTGTCACCGTTTTAGTGTTTATACTCCTCCGAAACGGCTTGACCGATTTTGATGAAATTTATATGTATATTCTGTAAGTATGAGAATAGGTTTATAACTAATTTTTATACCCCTAAGTGTTAAGGGTGGCGCAATCCAAAAATTTTTTTTAATTTTCTGTCATATTCTTTTATTTTTATAATGTGGCTTTAAAAAATACATACTTACCATTAACCCCTATTTTTAATAGACATTAGTAATTCAATAAACCTCGGTCGATAACTGGATCAATTAACACTTGATCAGTTATCCCCGTCAGGGGTCTTTTGATGTCACTTTTATATCACCATGTAAGCAGCACGGAGGAAGGATGGGAGCGTTCTCCTGTCTCTCTTGCAATAAGCTGTATCTCATTTCTTACACAGTTTTCGGAAAAAAATCTGCCATTATTATTGTTTGTAATACATCGATCGCAGTAGTGACGTTTACAATTATCATTTTATAATTTCCGTGTAATACTCAACTAAATTTATTATAAATTTGCAGTGCTGTAATTATTGTTATTATTAATTATTAATATTAAGAGTATTTCTACTGTATTATTCTTAAGGAAAAATATTGTGAAAGGTAAGTTGAATAACAAAAATGTGTGTGTACTTATGTACATGCGTTAGACCTATTATAATAAAAAAAAAAAAAAATAACGCACCAACTTTTTCAGAAAGGTCTATATCATAGTGTGGGACCATTGTACGAGGAGCATGAGCACATAGAAAACGTAGACAGAACCTAAAAATATAATAAAAAATGTGCGATCGGGGGACCCCCGGGAGGAACGAAGTTCTTTGCGATATTTTTTTTAACTTGTTTTAAAATGTAGATTTTTAATTATTATATTTCTATATATTTGTCACGCTCCCGTGGCAAGAAGGGCACGTAAAGCCGTTGGTCCTGTTTCTTACCTGAACTTTTACCTTTCGCGTCGGTTTATCGTCCTATCGGATTATGAGAGTGCACCTGTGTTTACGCATACACTTTTGCACTATAATTCGTCCTGGATAGTTGGCAAATCTTTTTTGAGAATGGCCATCGCGGTCGAAATCGGTCAGGAGGAAATTATTCTTCGGAGTGTGCTCGCCTCAGGGGCATACCCTGGCGACGATAGTCGGTGGAGATCTCTCGCTGCCGAGCGTGATTAACGCCATGTTGGAAATGGTCTCCTTCTGCGAGAGTGTCATGTCGCAAAAGGAAAATGCCTCCGCTAATTCGATCCGTCGAAGAAGACCGGGGAGTAGGCGCAGGCGCTATGCGCACCTTAACAGCCACCGGGGCTAAGGGGGTTCCCTGTATCTGGGAACTCCGGGGCGTCACGGTAGCATGCGCAAGCGATCCCGTGGCGCCCCCCGACTAGACGGAGAGGATACCGCTGGTTTTTTAGTGGGTATTCCGGCACCTTCAGCGCCGGTGAGCTCCACGTATCCCTTCATGTGGGGGAAACGCGTAAATGCATTTTTCCAGCGAAAAAAAGTAGGAAATTGTTCCTACTTTTTTATCACACCAAAAAGCGTTATCCATGTTATTTTTATTATGTTTTTAATGCAAAAATTGAAAGTAAGAATTAGAATTGATAAATTTCATTTAGTACTTTAGGAAAATAGTAATTTATTCAAAATTAAATATAAAATAGTGAATTATAAGTTAAAAAAAAAGTTCAAATTATATTTATATTTGTATAGAATTGAGGTTATCTCATTGGACACACAATACTTATTATCAAATCTGAAAATTTGCTCACTTACACATACATACACATACAGCCGATAGAATAGAAAGAATCAGTAAGAAAGAAAGAGGGGAAAGGGCGGAGGACAACGTCACTCTACTTTGCAGTAGTAAAAGAACATTGTTCCAATAAATGAAAAAATATGTAGAGTATGTTGTACTTTACTTAATGCATTATTATTATATACCCTGTACCGAACACACATACACTGTACTGTATGGGCGAATGATTATATCTTATTGATTAAAAAATGCACGGGATAAAATCCTCATTTTACCCGTACGAAGTCGGGTCGGGCAGCTTGTCCTGACTGACTCATCAACGCAGATCCTAAACCACTGGGGTTACAGACTTGAAATTTTGACAGCTGATGCATTTTATGATGAAAACGCGTGCTAAGAAAGGATTTTTGGATATTCCACCTCTAAAGAGGTGAAATAAGGGATGAACCGTCGTATGGAAATCCGTCATTTTCAAAGTTAGAAGGATGATATTTCGTATACAAGCTTCTGGTTGGAAATAAATAAATACGTATTTCGGGGATTTCGAAAATTTCAGCAAAAATAAATGAATACGTATTTTGTGATTTTAAAAATTCAACCCAAACGAGAGAAATGGGTTCGTATAAAAAATTGGTCTGATCTGCTTGAAATGTACTGTTTTCACAGCTTAAATAGACCATAATTAACATATTTTATTATTTTTGATTATGTCGCGGGCAAAGCCGCGGGGGAACCGCTAGTTTACCATATTTAAGATATGTATAACATATAAAAATGTCGAAATGCAGTCTAACATTATGAGAAAGTTTCATATCGACGAGATTTTAATGCACACAGTGTTATGTCAGTCGATATCTCAGCTCAGACCCCGTGCTACTGCAATTTTAATTTTTAGTTCATTTTTTATAAAACTTTATGACTTAGTGCTGTCTTATTGCTATGTCATCTTTTACTAACTTACTATAAAAACATCAAACAAGAAAGTCGTTGAAGTATTTTTACTTAAAAACCTTACAAAATCATTAACATCTTTTACTTTTCATAAGATACATATTTACTAGTATGCTAGGGTTGTGCAACAGTATTGCCTAGGAGGATGTATTGTTTCAGATTATTCTAATATTAGGAAGGTGCTTGCGTGCGTGCGTGGGACTTCTTAAAAGATCCTAGAAGTGTTCTTCTACGCCTTATTAATATTTTAGTGTAATTTCATTTTTTTTTCAATAGATTATTAAATTGGTCATTCAAATTACATGACTACAATCAAGATCATTAGGTTGCTTTTTCGACTTCCTATCCTATGACATTCTAAAATAATATTATCCAATCTTAAGTATTAGGCCTAGTTCGTAACATTTTTAGATTACAACCCTAACATAAGAGCCAATGCTTGTAGGGGTTTGTTTTAGTCTAGATGTCTCACTAGATGAGTTGGATTGTCTTGTTTGTTTTTTCATATTTTCTGTCCTTAGTTCCGAGCTAATTGCCTTGTGTTAGGAAGACTATTCTAACGCAATGTCGAATATTAATCTATTTATAGTAATAAATAACGAAACTGTTTTTATAATGCCCAACCTACAAAGCTAAACCAATATATATAAAACTTATACCAGAAGATGCAGCACGTTTCAAAAGAGGTGAAGCTTTGTATGTGTGAATTCTAAGTATCACCAGCTTTTTAGATCATTCATGTGACATATATGAAGCCCCGCATAAAATGGAAAATATTACAAACCAAAAAAATGTTTAAAAATTCTACTGAGTAGTAGAGATAGGCCCAATATCAACGGCCTTGTGTGCTTTACGAGTAACAGAAGATGAACGTTGACAGTTTCTAATTTCAGGCTTCTTATGATATATTTCAAATAGGTACAATATATGGTTTTATATTTACTTGACCAGAGCGTTATACCCAGAAACAAACCACTAAGCCAAAGCGATAGCTTAAAATACAAACGTAAAGGAAGAAGAGATAATTCATAATACGGAAATTTTTAACTTTTAAAGAGCTCTCAAACTAAACATAACATAACATAAAGCAAAGAAAAAAGTATCGTCACGTAACTGCTTACCTATTTTAAATAAAGCCTTTATTACTGGGCTATGCTCATAAAAAATGCGAGGTCACACGAAACGAAAAAAAAAATCAGGTACGGCTGCATATCAAATAAAAGTTGGCAATATGCCCATTTAAAAATGGGTATATCTCATGCTTTATTTGTTTCAACGTCACCTTTAAAAGTATACTACGTGTTTCGTTAAGTTTCAATATTAATTGTTTCAAAAATTTCATTATTCTACTGAGTCTTATTCTACTAATACGTGAACTAATGTATTGTATAGGGTTTTCCATTAAGGGCGCTTGATCGTGCAGAACTTCCATCGTAGCGTGTGCTGTGTGGCACGTAGCGCCGTCCTGTTAAAACCACATGTTGTCCAGATCCATATTCTCGATTTCAGGCCAAAAGAAGTTGGTTATCATCGACCGGTATCGCTCACCATTGACGGTGACGGCCACACCATTATCGTTTTCGAAAAAATACGGACCAATCACGCCTCCGGCCCAAAATCCGCACCAAACAGTCACTTTCTGCGGGTGCATTGCCACTTGGTGAACCTCGTGTGGATTGGTCTCGTCCCAAATACGGCAATTTTGCTTGTTGACATAGCCATTCATCCAAAAATGCGCCTCGTCGCTGAAGATGATTTTTTTGCAAAAATCGGCGTCAACTTCCAACTGCTCTAATGCCCAGTCAGCGAACACACGGCGCTGTCTATGGTCATTAACCTTGAGCTCTTGGGTCAGCTGGATCTTGTACGGGTGCAGGCTTAAGTCACAACGCAAAATTCGCCAAGTTGTCGTCTGCGAAAGGCCGAGTTCCTGTGCGCGACGCGGAATTGACTGCCGCGGGTTTTCGAGGACACTGTCGCCCACAGCGGCGATATTCTCGGCAGATCTCGCGTTACGTTGACGCACGGGAACCGGCTGATTGTTAACTGACCCGGTTGACTCGAATTTGTCCACCAATCGACGGATAGTCGACTCGGCAGGACGATCATCGCGACCGTAAAACGGGCGAAGTGCGCGGAACGTTGCTCGAACTGAAGACCTATTTTCATAAAACAATTTTATGATTTGTACGTGCTGCTCGACACTGTAACCTGCTATGGTGGTTTGGGAGGACGGAATGAATATAACACACTGCATTTGACAGCTGTCACTCAAACAACATGGCCGCAATCAGCTGTCAAAGTTCAAGCGTCCCTATTGGAAAACCCTATATTATAAATGTACATAAAACATAAACACAATGGGTTTAACAAATAACGAAAAAAATATATTTGTTCTATACCGTTTGGATTATTATTTATTTACGAAGTTAGACAAACTAATAAGCCACGTGATTGTAACTTGTCATCATCATTCATAAGCACTGGGTTTGCAAGCAATAAAATTCATCCACCGTCAACAGTTTTATCTAAGATATTGTCGTCAACGTTCAAATCGGAACACAGCAGTGCACAATATCGGTGTTAAATGGGAAAATAAAATTTGATGAATGAATAATATCTACCCAGACGAGTCTGTACGAAGCCTTACCAACTGAAAACCACTTGTAAGTCAATGATCGTAATATAAATGCATTCTGCACTTCTGAACCATACGACGAGCAGGCATGGGCAAACATATGCAAGCATAATTCAATGTAATTTTCAAATTGCGAACATGAAAGACTTGTTTACACATTATTTCAGACGTCGTCGCTCTGATTAGTATTCTGCCAAATTTAATTAAAATGTGAATATTCCGTAAACAGCGATTGCATTTTATATACAAATACAACATACAAATTTAACGTTAGGGACCACAGTACTAAGTAATTGTTTTCATATATTTTGATGCAAATTAAATCAGTATGCGGCGTGTGAGGCATGTAAAGGCCGCCGAAAATTAATTGTAAAGTAGTGAATTTCACTACACAAGGGGCTTTATGATTTACGGCACACTACTTAAAACACAATTTTGAATATAAATTAATTTCATACGCTATTTCTAAGCCAGGTGCGCTAACGTGATAACAAGATGATTAAAAGGGTACACGTAAAAGGCTCAAAGCTTTGAGCTTCTTTAGAACAAAATAAATTTTTGTTCGAAGCACTTTTTAAAAGAAAACAATGTCTTATTTCTTTATAACTATTTTCTTTACATAATACTTGAATGTGAATATTTTACTGCCTATCAACCCTGGAACACATCTCAGTGGAAGTTTTAGTTTTAAGCTTACAAAAACATATAAAAAATAGAGGTTTAAAAAAACATCCATTTGAATTGCTTTGAATGTATCTAAATTATTTAATTATTATACTATGCAGTAGTAATAAATTACTTTAATAGTACTTAAAAATAAAAAATTCAAATGATATTAAAAAAATAATTGTAAGTAATTTTAATTTATTACAAACATATGTTTTTTAAGATTTAAATAAAAAAGAAAGAAAAACCTAAATAGCTAAATAAAAATTAAAATTACGCTGTTTCATGTTCAAATTAAATCGTTTTTATTTAAAAAATAAACACATTAATATTTTAAGATTACTTCATAGTCTGGTCTGATCGAAATTTAATCGTTTCTGTCTCGTTTACATCTATAATGTAATACCTATCATATACATGTCAATATAATGATATGAGTACTCCTATTATAAAAATACTAAAAAATAAGATAATAATTTTTGTATTCACCTGTGGTAGAGTTAACTATATACCTTCTCAAGACGGTTAGAGGGATGGCCTTTGCTTTTATTGGTAAGTCAATCATATTCTAAAGATATTTCTAAAAATATGGAGTCAATCGAAATATACTTGCAATATTTTGATTGACTCCATATTTTTTCAAGATTCATGAATACGAATAGAGATTATTTGAAATCTAGTAGCTAAAAAAGTAATTCCCATAAATATTCTGAGAGTCCTATCCGTTTTACCGAGTCTCCTGTAATATATGTTAAAATCAGCCATTTTACGAGGTAACTGTTTTAAAAAAGTGTCCTATTCACTTCGGGAGAAAGATAAATTTATTCTAGTGACTTTCGACTTACAAAAACGAGCAATGGCTACAGTGAAGGAGTTCGTAGCTCTATGATTCTGGGTACCAGGTGTTCGCGAGCCCACCCGCCATTTCTCAGAGTGAATCCACGTTGCGGCTCGTATTTTATAATGACACTGGGAGTTTGTACAAACTACGTATGTTAGCTGTCCGTTCAAGGATTTCGCTAAGGGTGGGTCGTTTTTCTTTTGTGTTTTTTTGGAACTTGCAATCTAAATCTTTATCACTCCTCATTGTTGCACGTAAATTCAATGTTCTTTTAAGCAGCTACTTAAAAGAAAAAACAAATTTGAGTAACTGAAATTTACATAGAAGGTTACAGTAGTTAGAACATGTGACCTAGGATTGCGGGTTTAAAACCGAGTAAACACCGCTGATTTCGTATATATTTTTTGCTTATAATAAATCTTGTACTTTGCGGCGAATGAAAATATAATGAGGAAACATGCGATTTTGTGATAAACATTGGAACAGCGCGATGAAATTATCTCCATACCTTAAGACGGCCTTAGCCCAACAGTGCGATATTTACAGGCTGTTTATAATGAACACTACGAATATAAGATGTTTCTTAAGGCAGTTATCTCTGAACCATATTATTTACTATCAAATTCTTACAATAATTATCGGCTCGTACTAATATAAATTTAACAACAATTACATGTAATTTGACTTCTTTTGACATAACAGAACCTTTGTCATGGAATTGATTTACGAGGCTCCGTCCCTCGAGCTTGTTTTGAGAGCACGTCAGGTAATTACGTGTATCGTGTTCAATGTCCTCCATCTTGTATACCACCGCTACTCGTGTTCCTCTGGTAAACTAATTTACCTATGCAGATAATGCACTTACATCGAATAGAGTGATGTATAATATACAGGCATTTTATAAAGTGTCATGGCTTCTGGAAGCGTTACTTAGTGTAGAGACTTCGCAATCATCAGTATCTTATGTACTTTTAAACAATTCTTCATACTTAATAAACTCTTATAACATTCGAAATCTCGTAATTTTGTTTGTATTCAAAAATTTTTTTTTTTAAATTGTTAAAGAACAGTCAGAAAAAATGATGTGAAATATAGTTTAAAACAAACAAGATTGTATTTAACCTGTCTAGGCTTAAAACATCTTCAATGGTTTTTTTACTCTTTGTAAAGACCTAGTCGTATGCATAATTTTCCGATTCTCTATTATTTTTACGTAGCAATTATCTTCGACTTAAAAGATTTAAGTATAATTTATTTTATTCCGTTACAATATTTACGAAACACTAGAAAACACTAATATCGAAACGTCTTAAGTCAACATAGTAAGTATTAAAAAGGTCAAACCTCTATATTTAATTACCGCAGTCCAGGTTACTCTCCTTCCCCTCGACCTTGAACTGTAGGCTTTATAACGGGAATACGCTACAGTACGCGGCCAGTATAGCATAACTAAGGTAATTAGTGTACCACTAGAGAGTTTGTTTAAGGTTTTTCCCGGCGATCTTAATTAATGCATTTTGCTGAAGAACACCTGGGACTCGGTGGTGCTTAATTTTTAATTACGCTGTAGTGGAGTACGCGGTTTAAGCACCAACGTATGTGTAGTCGACTTGGCGGTTAGCGTTTATGTATTAAAGCGAAACGATTGCCTGGCTTCATTTTATAAACTTATTTTTTTTACTTATACATGTTCTAAAAATATATATATTACAACATCATCGCAGATGAAATCATATCATACCCCTGCAGCGATATACAAACGTATTCTTGTCCTGTTTGACATTGTCGGAAAATAACATTCACTATGACCTCTTCAAAAAATAATATTATTTTGTATATTGCAAACATCCAATAATTATTATAACAAACAGTCATAAAAGGTTTATTTAAGCATTCTTAAAATCAATAAATTTTCTTATAATATTTGAAATGAAACATGCCAATATAAACTTCTAGAAAGCTGCAATACATCAACTTGGTAAAGCCATATCGTAGTAATGGGTTATATGGCCGTCTCTTTCATTCCACCTATAAAATATTCACGAGGGCGGAGCCGGAGATATTATTATAAACTATTTTATGGAAACGCTTCTCGCCGTTTCTCAGGGGAAGTAGTTTTGTATATTACCTAATGTTTTATGTTTCTCTCACATTTTTAACTCTAATAAATATTTGATTATTATTTCAATAATGACCTCATAAATAAAATACATAAATAGCATGAAGATGACCTAGTTGCAGTTAATGCAGCAACCAACAGAGCCATGCTTTACTAGTGTGACGGAAGTGGCAATTTGTATAAAAAATAATCTTACATACATGTTTCGTTAATAGTAGTTAATAATATTTTCTAGTTAATAGTAGGTTCTAGATCCAATTCAAATTTAATGCTAACGGAATAGCTTAGTGCCGTAGAAATGCTAGAACTTGTTTTTTAGCAGCGCCGGGGTATTCGCTGAGGTACAACACTTTGTTTAATTACTCTAGTTTCTTGAAGTTTTAGCTACCGTAGTCACAATGATCGAAGACAAATTTCACTAACCTCCGGCAATGTAAAATATAACTTAATCGCTTATTCAATTGTTCAATATAGAAAATTACCTATCAATTTCGTTAATATCTATCAACTCTCGCTAATCATTGACACGGATTATAGACATTGATTGTAGGGCTTGAACGAAGCAGTTAATCATCTTCGTGGTTGGCAAGCTAACTATATATATTTTGTGCTTACTATAGTTGTCATGAACTGCTAGTATTGGCAACCGCCAACTTCAACGGTTCGATCGTTACGAACGCTTACGTACCGGATTGCAAAGTTTCATCTCGTCATATTGGTTCGATACGAGCGGCCATCGTATGCACGTATGAAAAAAACAATCTCACTCAGATGAAGTCTGATTGAATTGATCAGAAATGCAAATTGATATTAATTAATATTTAGATTTTGTGATAAAGTATAATAAATATACATAGGATCGACAACTTCTTGTTTTACGCAGTCTGTATTTTATTTACTCTTTACCCTCAATTTCATTTGTGATGTTAAATGTGCCAAACTATATTAAAACAAAGTACTCCTTCACCGACGTTATTACGTTTACTTTCTCCAGCAAGCGACCCCGACGAGTCTCGAAATGAAATACTTTTGTAATCATTGTTAGTCACATAAATACAAATGCACTAATGAAACAACCCTATAAAAAACTTAATTTACCGAAATAATTTTGACTTTTATTTGATAATATCAACTATTTTATACATTTATTACTTACTAGATGCCCGTCCCGACATCGTACGGGTAAAATTCATACAAAGTACCTCTCTCATTTCACCCCATTGAAGTTGAAATTATCAAAAATCCTTTCTTAGTGGGCGTCGACGTCGCGAAATAAGTAACTACGATAAATGTCAAATCAATTATAATAGGACCTATAGTATCGAAAATTCATAACGAGTCAATGATATTTCGCTTATGTATCGATATATTAACTAACGCTTATCAAAATAATAACTTTACGTTTTTAAGTATATACCTCCATCCTACTCTAGTTTTCGTTAGTTAAATATATTTTCATTCGTTTTCTAATTAAATAGCTGCGTGCTTATCTTTATACTCTCGTGTGAAGGTTTCTTTTTTTTATTTTGCTCTTGTTTATTCTCGCGCTAGGGTTGTCTGAAAGAGAATAACCTTTAAACATTTTTAACCAGTAACTATTTTATAAAAAAAATACTAAGATTATTGCCATAAATGTACTTGAAACAAAAAGCTTAAATATTTATATAGAAAACTTAGAAATATAGATATTGTAAATGAAACACAAAATACTATTACTTAAATAAATATAAAATGTATTGTAATGCTTTATTTTACCGCTTATAGAATCTTCACGCTGGCACTTCATTACATGTAACATACGGTACCGCGTAGCCGCAGTACTACCTACCGTAAGTACACCCGAGTGGCACGTGAATATGTCACATGTTCCGAAACAACCCCCACTCGCCCCACTCCCCTCGGCAGCTAGGGGTGTCACCATGTTAAATTAAACAAAGTATTTGTTTAAAATTGCCGTTTAATTTGGGCATATCATTACAAGTCATATTAATTTTCGGATGAGGCTGTTTTTATTGCATAATTTCGTAATTCAGGGGAAAATTATCAATTTGACGTAGAGCTTTTACATGATTATTGATTAAAGATATCCTAAAAGATAGACACATCACATATCTTGTGATAAGTTAAATAAAGGATAGTGAAAGAGACAATCATCAATGTATGTGATTTCCTAGCGAATCTCTAATGAAGTAGCGATGCTATGAATTACTAATATTCCTAGCTCACGCTCCACTTGAGAGGGTGGAGTACACAATGATCCGAGAGTTCAGGATCGAGCCTTGCGACTTTCTCACCGCTAGGTGGCCGTATAAACCGTTGAGCTATTAAGATTTATTCTGTACATACATCATTATATATACTGGTTAAGAGTCAGTCAATACTACCAGATATAATTTTGCCTAACACTGATGTCTCATACTTTAAATCACTATATTTAAATCAAATTTTCGAAGTAAAGCCTGTACGATCAGGAGGATCTATCTAGTGTACATCTGTTCACTCAAGGAGATACAATTTTAAGTTGAAGCTTTGCATAAACAATATCAAAAGAATTCTGATTAAAGAAAATTTAAAAAGGTAATACCGCAAAATTAATAACTTCCAAACTCGGCATAGCACACATTCAACGTTGCTAAGGTAAGCATCTATAAAGGGGAAAGGCTGGGGGTTTGTAATATTAATGGTATTGCCCAAGGTATGCTTGGATTTTACTCATTAGGGATATTATACGGTTGTTTGCAAAATGATAAATGGGTAAGGACGGCATTAGTTGAGCGACTTACCTACCGAACTTCGTACCGTGTTTTGTTAATGTTTTACTAAAGCTTTGAAAGACTTAGCGGCATGCTATTATTATTTAACAATGGTGTAAACAATACTATGATAATGGACATCGGTGAGTAACGAAAATCTTAATGAAATAATGTAATATCCAAGGCATAAAATTCAAATGTAAACGTTTATCCAAATTGGGTTGAATTGATTACTGATTGAATTAATCGATTCATGATTATGAAAATCATATTCAATTGAAAACATAACACAAGTTATAACAATAGTTTAGCTTTGTTTAGCTTAAATATACTACATCTAGCTTCATTATAATTTACAGTACACCATTGTATATTCCAGGATATCTAAGTGGCTGTGAAATAAGTACAGTATGTTGCTATGGCTACTCTTTAAGCCCTACATTGAATGTAATGGATCGTAATGTAGCGAAATGGCTCAACCGTTCCAAATGACCAGATTACATGTTCCAATGATAATAATAATAATTATTTTATTTTTCAATGACTATTATAAGAAAAAAATCTACATTCAATTTATTGGAGCTATAAATAGACTGGAATGAATAGATATGGCAGCCATAATGTACAGATATGCTTTTTTTCAGAAGCATGAAAATAACGAATAACTCCTACTTACAATATATTTTCCTAATTTTTATTTATAACATAAACCAACTCTGCTTGCATGTATTTATTTTAAACTAATCATCAAACACTTATTAAACATCAATTACTCATTTAAACGTAGCGTTTATATTTAAAACATAAATCAAACTCCTGTACAGACAAAATAAGAATAAAAGAAAAGTTTTCGATTTGCGCCACTCGCTTTAAGGTCGTTAAACCATCAACTACAAAAATAAACTTTTAAATACAATTAAATATTTTTGTTTACTTAAGTATACGCTGCCATAACGTCGTATTTTTAGTAACAAATAGGTTTTTAACCTATTTCGGCAAAATAAGTTATTAATACCGAGTTAATACTCGATTTTAATAACTTCTTTTGATCTATTAAGTTTAATTGAGAAATAATCGGTCGCGTGTTTAACCTAAAATATCCGATAATATACTTCTTTTGTTTCTAGTGGTTTTCATTTGGCATTACAAATATTTACCTTAATCTTTGTTTACAGTATCCCGATGAGCGCACATACAGACGCGACAGACCTCCCCCTGGTCTGTTCACTTCGATCAAGCTACCAGAAGCCGAACCCCCAATAGGAGTTGCACCGTTATTGGATTTCCCACGAGGTCGTATGAGACCTGTAACCTTTCTTGGTGAAGGTCCCCATGGAACAGTAAGTATTCGCGTTATTTATTAATAAGAATTTCTAACAAAGGTTTTAGTATTTTACATTTGGGTTTTAATAATAATGTCCCAATTTACAGTCAATAAAACTTACTTCAGAATGCAGCACATGCAATGTACATATCTACATGTGGACTAGATAGAGAGAGGCAGTTTTGATCGTATTATATACTATTGCTGTTATTTGCGATTGTCTCAAAGTATCAATTAATTGTTATCACTTATACGTGTGTTAATAAAATACACTTGCGTATTTATGTACAATTAGTGTTACAGATTGGACAGACAACATGTCAAAATGGTAAAGTTTGGTATTGTATTTAAGTAAGAAATCATTTAATGATAAAGGCTGGTAAAATATTTAAATATTTATTGATAAAATTTTCTGAAAACAACATTTAGTTGTGGGAAGTGAAGATGCTAAGTCGAGATTTAATAATTACTAAAAAAAGAAAGTAAGGTCTGCGCTGCGAGGTTTCTTCTTATCTTGTTGAATCTGATTAGAGTTTTCTTCCTGTAATATGGATTGCGTGGTATCAGATTCCTTGACTTTGCTGTCGTTTGAAGAAGAAGCCTCTTGCTGAGCTACTTGGCTTATATCACTTAATTTTGATGTAATTTTCATTAAATTAGGATCAACGTGTTCAACATCACATTTTACGTTTTCTTTTAAGTGATCATCGTCAATAACTTTGCCTGAAATATGCGAAAAAATATGTTTTTTGTCACAATCAACCAAACAAATACATAAAAATAAATAACGAACGTACCATCATCGACAAGCTCGACTACGTTCTCTATCGACAATTTACTTTTAAGATTTTTAAAAAAATCTTCCATACTTGAATATTTTTTACAGTAATTTTTAAAATAACTTAACACCACTATTAAATTTAAAGTTTTATTTTTAAAATTGACATCAGCTTTTTTGTCATTTCATAGCTTATCTAGAATTTTGTCTCTTCTTACATTTTGACATAAATACTAAAAAGTTTTTATCAATATATAAACAAAGATTATATACACATTCTGATAGCACATTATACATCGTTCACTATTTTATAAAAATATTAATATAATATAAAGGAATATTTTAAGCGAATTTTTCACCGTGTATTATATAAGAATGACGTATGTAATCGTCTATATACGGTATAACTTGAAGCTTAATCCTAGTAACAACGTAATAACTTAAGCATACACATAAACAACGTTATACATGACAAAAAAACATTATTGAAAGGAAAACATTAATTCTATATTTTTTTAAAAAAGGTCAAACATACCATGTCGTATTGAACATGACATGCCTATTTAAATGATTTCTTATGTGATCATATTAAATAATTACAAAATTTCGAATTAACAAGTTTGCGATGTGGTCCGCAGAAACTTTCAGCTAATTTTTTTTGCGCTGTTTCGTAATAAATGATACTTTTAAATTAAATTAAAACAAACTCCGAATAAAGTGTTTTTAGTAGGTAGTACTCGTATTTGTGGCAGTTGAGCCTTCATGGTATTTTCTCTAACATGCGAGGCGAAAGAAACATTCACAAACACAATAACACATATATAACACTCACAAACAACCTTAAATAACACTCGGTTGATCAATAAGTACAATAAAACATATTAATTTGTCAATCTCATTATAAATTATCATGATGTTCATTTCTCGATTTCATGTCATTTCATTTAATATATATAATGTTATAACTACACTTCATAACTTCAAATCCTAAAAATCATCTACCCATTCGACGCGACAGTATTTTGATTTTGTAAAATAATTTGAATATAGTATTTCTAATATTTTCTTGTATAGCTTCAGTTCTACTTGAAATAATATAAAACTTATCAGTGTAAAATAATGGATTGATCCAAGTTCAGCTTGTTGTGCATGTTATTCCACCTTTATATTTTAATACTCTATTATAGCAAATTACACATTAGATTGTGCATTAAAAACAAGTAACAAGTGAATCACTGAACTTCGGCGGCCTAAAATTTAATTATAATTTATATGTTTTATATTTTATAACTTCGTAATTTTCACTCATCAATATGAATCTCAATCCATATCTTTCTATTGTTTTCAGTATTTATTTTATAAAATTTTATATTACACGCATCTGCGAATTTTTTTATTTTTATATATTATATATATACCAAATACTCACCACTTTTTCTAAAAATTTACATGCTTAACCACCACCAACCATTTCTTTTTAAATAATAGTAGTAGTAGTAGTAGTAGTTGTAGTTCCTATTTATTTCTATATCATGACTTGAAAGAGCCCCAATAGCCCAGTGGATTTGGATCTTGGAACCGAAGATAACAGGTTTATATAATGCAATATAATATATACATATTTATGTAGCAAGCTACATAGTAGCACGTATAGTGCGTTCACTGTCTGTGAACGGCGAGATGGGATCATATCTATCGCGCAGCTCGTGTCCACGATTAATTAAGAGCAATAATACAAATCGTTATCTCCGATGTGGACAGGTAGCACGCCAATCCTGCTATTGTATTAATATATTAATCTGCGGTAAATATACATAGCATAGCGTGCAGTTTATAATTTATGCACTATCAAGGTTGTCAATAAATAACTCGACGATTCGAATACTGCAATTTAAAAATTTAATTTTCTTAGTAATTTTTTCAGTTTTATTTTTCGTTCTTTCTAATTTGCTAAACGTAAGAGTAGTCTTCATTGCAGGATAAAAATCTTTTGCCAGCTCTGCTCAATGTACCAAATCTGCTGGGCGCTGACTCTTTACGTACGTACGTGAAAATTGTAATGTACTTAAAAACCTTCTCAAACCTCTGAATATTTTGAAAATTAAATCGGTAAGATAAGGCTTTTCAAAAACTTCTTAAAAATAATTAACTAAATAAATAAGTAGTAACTAATAAATTACTAATACCTTATATGTTTGGTGATAAAGTGTAAGTAAAATAAAAACTTATAATACAATAATTATAAAATGCATTCTTTAAACGATATTAAAAAACGTTTATTAACATTAAAGCCTTAAATAAATACAAATAAATATTTAAAATAGTTATTGTACAAACGCATTTAATTTCGTAAAACTAAAATCTCTGCTACTATCACAGGTACTGTCCAGCCAAGAGATCTCCGTCTTGAGCAAAATTAATTAAACTCAGAAACACGGCTTGAAAGTTCTTACAAAGTTCGGAGTACCGCGTATTTATATGTTCCATAGATATTTGTCATCCTGTATGATAGTCGAGGCTTAAAACAATACTTGTAGAGTGGGATTCCGTCGAAACTTCTGTAAACTAAATTAAATTTCACTAGATTAAATTCCGGTGAGGTAATAATTGTGAAGGCGAGTTAGTTTACGCCCGTCGCGTGTTGCGAGGGGAAAGTTTGCACATCAGCCTCGCTGGAAGGAGGGGAACGGAGAGCACGGTGCTACAAAAATGCTCATAAAAATTGATTACTGGCCGTAGCAAGAAAATGCAATCTGCTCACACTCGGGCGCCCGCCGCCGACCACCCAATTCCCCCTCGCCTTAATAGCCATGGACGTTTATTTTATACTTTTACCATATTATTTACGATGTATCTAATATTTGTTTGCCACACAGATAATTAATTAAAGATTGCGTCAGTCTCATTTCGCTAACCATACTAAAAGGAATTTGTTTAAAAAGTGGAAAGGTTTAAGATTATGTACTTCATTCATTTTTCTTTTCGTTGATGAATACATAATTCTATCAATCAATGAAAATAATAAATATAAGCGGTAATTGTTCAAAATGAAATGCAAATGGTTATTTATATAATACAATTTGTAATTATGTACTCATCTTTTAATAATCATTAATTCCAAACAAAAGCCACAAATACTCGTACACTAAACGCGTTACGTGTAAAAGTGTAAAATACATCAAACAATAATTATGAATGTGAACCACATCACATATCATTTTGACTAATTAATCTGGTAACTTTTGGTAACGTCGACATTTTATAATTGTTTACCGATCACAAAATGGGAAATAAATATTTCTACATAAATAAATTGTGATACAGTTAAAACAATAAACGCTCATTTAATTGAAGTAAATGCATTAATCGATTAAAATAAGATGAATTTCATAGTTGACATAACAAACATATTTGAAATGAAAAACTACAAATTAAATAGAAACAGAGAGATTTGAGAGTATTTTGATTTTCTTTTTATTAATATGTGGCAATTATTACGCCAAAGTAAATAATTGTATCACAAATTAAAGATGTAATAATAATTTATTAGAATTGTAAACAAATTAAATTCTATCAAATGTTTTTCTTGTTTTAGGTCTTTCTGCCGCGATACACACTGTCACAAGAGAGACTGTTGACGTTTAAACAAAACTTATCTATAATTCCTGAGAATGACAATGACATTCCTTTAAATATTCCATCACGTGAGTGGATTTTTAATAATTAATTTCAATGTGTGAAATTTGTTAATCACTATTAGACATCTACCTTAAAAAGAACCAGAATCAGATTACAGAAACGTTAACTCAAAAATGCGTATTGAAAGAAGGATGTAAAAGCCTTATCTTACCGTAAATTTATCAGTTTTTACAAAAAAAAGAAGATAATTGTCCTGCTTTATAAATATAGTTACAATCTATGGCACTTAGTGAGGTATCGAATGCATTCGGTGCAAATGATTAAATTGAAAATAAACGTTTTACGCAAAGTTAATGAAAATAGGCAAAACCTCAAAAACAAAATAAGTAATCTATACCTACACGTTTTGAAAATAAGCCAATAGCTTAACGTTGAGGGTTTTGTACATCAAAAAGTAATTAAAAATTTACAAGTTAAATATGTATGAATAATAAATTTAATACATACTTATAATTCGTCGTCTTTCGACATGAAACTTCTGTCTGATGACGAGCCACATTTTCCAATTTTTATAAATCGTATAGTCCGGTATACTTGAGAATATTTTATTTCAATATTTTAAAACTTTCACAGTGGATAATTCAGTTTAACTGCTTATAAAAATCTGCATAACCGAAATTAAAGCTAACAAAGCGGGAAAATTATTTTTGTTTAATAAGAAACACAAGCCGCGCCGTTTTTACTAATTCAATCTGTCAAATGGTGAATAACCAATTGGACAGAAGGTAGGTGTGGGTATTAAGGCCTACCTAAGGAAGATTTGTAATAAATTAAACTGTTTATCGAATTCAACAAATTTTAATGTTAATTAAAGTTGTAAATCAACTACTACAAAAAAAACAAAAAAAGGCAAATTCTGACGTAAACAAAAACAAAATTAAACATTTTTAAAAACCTTATTAAAAGGCCTTATTATACTATGGCAGGGTAATAAGGCCTAAGATTTTAACATGCTTAAATAATCAAAATATACTACTAGGCACGTTTGGTAAACCTCAAGTGAATACGATCATTATAAATAGCATTTTCGTTACTTAGGCCTTATTACCCGACAGGCCTTATTACCCGCACCTTATATGTTTGTCAAATGTCTGCATGAAATTATATTCAATGCTTTAAATGTGACTTAGGGGATGAATAGAAAATACATAAAATTTCTTGTCACAAATATGCAAATACCAATTATTTAACAAGTTTATAAATAAAATAAATATATTATAAATAACGAGTAAATAACTAAGAAAAGTCAAGCAGACCAAGAAATATGAATAACACACATGTTCTAGAGGCGAAATAGTTCAGTGTATATAATAGATGAATCTAACTAAACCCAAGTTCGCATATTCAAATCTGGGCGGGCTCAGGTTTTCGAGAACTTATTTGCTTACGGTAAATAAAAAGGATTCGTGAGGTGATATGTTTGATTGCTTTGATAATTCTTCCACATTTATGACCATCGACGACCAATGCAGTGGCGTGATGGAATAAACTTAAAATATTGGTAATATTTGTAGTATTTGAGGTTTTTTATGACTTCATTGCTTAAAATTATTGTTTAAGATTAGTATCTTTTGTATAAGCCGTTCCGTAGCACTAGGAAATCGCATTTCTTTAATACTTTTACTGCGTTTTTACCGGTGTTACATTTGATTTATCTTGTAAGACAATTCCAGCTTGCTTTTAAGAGCCTACTGTATTCAATTCATCCCTTAAAAGAGTAAAATAAATGTTGTGTGCTTATAAATTGCTTTACTTTTAGTAAATGATGAGCTGAGTGATCTACTCCGGGTACAGCTCTCTCGAAGCCTTAACACCTTGATTTTAAGCAAGATTTTTCTCAAGATCTGCAAATCCGTTAAACGCAAAGCCATTTTCCACGCTCGGTAAACTTAGAAACTGGGCCAAAGTAGGCTTTTGTGAAATATACAGGAAATTCTCACGAACTATTTCCTCGAGAACTCCCATCGTGACGTGGAATAAGAATGTAAATTTTTAATCCTTTCTCTTTAATTTTATAGTGGGTAATCAACTTAGTTTTCTATTATTTTAGTTAATACACTAATAAGTGTTGATTATTTGGTGTTAATTATGCGATAATAATGGGTAGGTGGTTGTTATGTCTATTCAATGTTTTTTCTTTATTGTTTTTTTTATATGTATACTTTATTTATGTATATATGTATCTATGTATTGCTTTCAATGTGTCAATGTTGTCTAAATGTGGCAAAAAAGTTAAAACGTATGCGGATGCCCTTACCGTTCTTAATTATACAGCTCCAGATATGCGAGACAGATGGCATCGACGAATTGACCGACGAGGAATTTCCCACTGGCAATCGTCGCCGTCTTGTTGTGGTGAAGACTTTATGGCGCGGGTGCCATAGCGATGTGAAGTACGAATAAAATTTGTCACAGTATACTTCATTAACAACTCAAACATAGTTATGATAAATATTTTAGTCCATAATCAGGTTTTATTCTGGAAAATCAACCTCGAAACTGGTCGTAACTCGATCGTGAATTATCCATGTAGTAAATATATAAACATATATGTGTCTATATGTTATAAATGCGAATGTGAGTTTGTTTGTTTGTTTATTGGCGTTCAAGCCTACACTACTTAAACGATTTTAAAATTCTTTCACTAATGGAAAGCTACATTATCAGCGAGTAACATAGCTTATATTTTATTATATTTTATCCCCGTATTCCTACGGGAACGAAAACTAAGCGGGTGAAACCGCAGGGAAAAGCTAGTATATATATATGTATAGCATTATTTAAATAGTATCCAGAATAACTGTATTGTCGTTTCAGGGCTGCGTTTGCCCGCGAAGCTACATGGGGTGCAGGCCTAAAGCATCCACAGCTCGCACGGGTGCTTGGATTGAGCCTGCTAGAACCTCCATGTGCGGCACTAGACCGCGGGGACGCACTACCATTACCAACAATACTAAAGATGGAACGCAGATTGAGGTTACAGATTTCTTCTAACGCCAATATTTATTAAGACTAAAATACTTTACAGATTATATGCGTCTGTCAAACTATACAAAATATTTGCTTATAAAATAAACGTTATTTACTTGTGGTCTAACATTTTGTTTGCAGTTACGCGAGCTTAATCCGCGTATGCTGCCAGATTGCGAGCGGCATGAAGTACTTAGAATCGTTCGAACTAGTACACCGCGACCTCGCAGCAAGGTAATATAAAATACAGTCGACATTAAAAATAATATCCAAAAAAATGTTACATTAATCAGTAAATATATTTGAGAGTAACAAACTAAAAATTATCCTTTCTTCTAGAAACGTAACAGTAAGCGACGGTCTGCGCATTAAAGTGGCAGACTACGCCATGTTCTGCGAGGAATTTATTGGCGACTACCACTTAATGGCTGATGGATCGCGCATACCGTTACGTTGGATGGCTTGGGAGAGTTTGTTGATGGTAAATTATATTTTATTTCATATTGTAGGCGTATACATTTTCTTTTTAATTATGTAATAGTAAATAACTATAAATACAATATACTTTTAGGGTATCTACTCACCAGCTAGTGATGTTTGGTCATTTGGTGTAACAGTATGGGAGGTGCTTACTTATTGCTTAGCAAAACCGTTCGAGGAAATGAACGACGATCAGGTTTGTACTCAGAAACAATACGTAACATTGTAGTTGTATTTTCATTGTATTTTGGTCATTCTACTCGAGAAGCACTAAAATATATAACACTCTTTTTTTCTTTTAACGAGCCATATTCCTGTTTTTTAGTATTTACTAATATTTATATTTGTTTAAACACGTATATCAAGCATATCCTTTACAATCTGTAGGTGGTGACTAACGCTAGTGATTGGCGTTATGGAGCCCGTGGGGCTCGCGTGCCAGCGGCGCCGTTACCACGCTGCCGCCGCGAACTCTACGACCTGATGCACGAGTGTTGGCGACGTGAGCCGAACCAACGGCCACGCTTCCATGACCTGCATAGATTCCTCGATCGTATGACTCACGGCCATAAGCCCCCTACACATCGTTAACTCTTCTATAACTGTTACACTAAAAACGGAAAGTTGTATTTTGACAGAATATTGTTGGTAATGCGTTCCAAGACATTATTAGACTTAATAATTAATTATAATGTGAAGTTTGGACTAAACGAAAACAGTTTCATATGAGCTTTGAAAACTTCTTTAGTGATAAGGTGTTTAGATTTAAAATCTTACTCTATAAGTTATTTAGTTTGAGCCCAAGGGATCGTCAAATCCGAGAAATTGATAACAGACTGCATAAATAATGTGATAGGAACTCGGGCAGTATTAATAGTAATATTCATATTATAAGTCACTTAATCTAACATACATATACAATGTATATTCAGGTGTAAAACCGCTCTAGCATAAATTTATAATGTTGACTTGCATTTGCTACATTTTTTTAGTCACCTTTCTTATATTGCGTAGCATGAGCAAGTAAACACATATATTTAATATTAAGTATATTCTCTCGGGATAGATTGTAATGGATCTCATAAAATATCGATAGACCCCGTAATTTAACCGGTATGTCGATATTTTTAGACATGTTGTGGTTTGCAAAGAAAGTTGTATAAAATAGATATATTGATTGATAGTATGAAATGTTAGCATACGCCGTAGATAGTTAATTAATTAGGAGGTTGAAGTTCGAGAAACCACATAATGTGAAGATATCGATGGTACTGACAATATCTTCAAAAGATACTCAAAGTACACAAAATACGTGTTGTCAGAACATCGGAATCGCGTTCCATTCCAGACTATCCCCGGTGCCCTTTGCCTCGTGTTCCCACGATCTTCCACTATCACCGCCTTTACGGCACAACCCTTTAATCAGGAACATTGTTGTGATGAACGCTAAGCTATTTACCTTTCCTCAACACTTTAAATGAGTGTCATTTTTCATTAGCGTACATTACAAAAGTGTTCTACCTAGTTCGTAGACTGGTTATATAAGGATTTATGTCGTCAAATTTTTTTGGAATATTTTCTAGTTATATTTAAAAAATGTTCCACGTGAACAACATAAATCCTATATAAAATCGGTCTATGCTCTATAGTATCTATATCCAAATCTAACTCCTATTTTTTTAATCTGTTTTATACGTTAAGGTTATATATATACTTCATGAAGCTAAAAAGCTTCAAGGGCAATATACATATGCCCTGGAGGCTCCTATGCTTCTTGTTTTCTTCGACCAGGCATCAATGGTTCTATACTAAGCTCCGCGATTATTGATGGGATCTTACTTGTCCATATATGCGGAGATTTTGTGATCGACTTGTAATTGATGCAAACCGAATTACTTTAAACCAGCCCCTGGTCTAATTAAATAAAAAATAAATGTGTCATAGTTTTAAGGATACATTACTAATAAATGAATGTTGTCAGTATTATAAGACTTTAACTCCGATTCATCGAGAACCTACATCGTTACACGCATTGGACCAGAATATAAGGCGCACTACAGCCTATTTGTCATTTAGAAATAAATGCGTTCGAAGTTGTTCTTAATAAATAGAGGCACGATGAAACGGAGTGATTACTGTTTAAATTTAAAAAAAAAAGTTTATAATAATAATGTATCCCTCTGATTAAGAGCCAGTCACGTGACAAGAGGTATAAACGCGCAGTTACCACCGGAAGGGATCGGTGTCTGATACAAATTGATTGATAAATTATACTGTCTAATTTTCATTGGGTACAGCTAACAAACATCAACAACCGATCCCAGAAACTACAGGATATACTTATTTTAAAGCTTTAAATATGCTCATTACTTGAATTAGGTTTCATCAGTTGAATTTTATTATGTTTTTATTTAAATATATTCATATATATTCGTCATTATGAAGACGGATTGGAGGACGTTTACGTGAGATTCTCGTAGGAAGCAATATCCCTGATTAGATTTACAATAGAAGTAAGATTTAAGCTAGAGCAATTAATACAGTAATATAAGTCGTTGATATGTTGCAGTCTCTACTAATTTGTTTATTTATTTTTATGTTTTTTTTCATTTGTTTACTTTAAATTTTCGTTCGTTATCGGGTATGCCGATTTGTTTACTAGTCTTATAACTAACTAGCGGTTCAACGGCTTCGCCCGCGACATAATCAAAAATAACAAAGAGGCCATATGTAAATATGTTAATAAAGTTATATTTTAGCTGTAACTCGGATAAATAGAAAGACAAAAATAAAAATAAAATATTGTTTTGGTCTTTGTATCTCGCAAATAGCCATATTAACTTAAAAGGGGCAGTTTTTTTGAAAAACAGCTGGATACATCAATTTTATTTATTTGTATTGATTCTAAAATATTCAGACTAAACAAAACTACTTGACTCACTGAAATCGTTATTTATAATTAATAATCATAGCACCTCTTTGTACACGACCCTCGGTATTTCCTTTTGGGAGCAAAATTACTAAGTTACTCGCAAAGCTTACTCTGCAGCGCGCAACATAAAACTGTCTATGTGAAGACAGTCCTAACTTAAATCAATGCCGGTCGTATTCAGTGACTGGCCTTGAGACTTATTGATTGTCATGGTGAAGAGCACAAATTAAGAGGGAACTATATTCTTTGAAATTCGAAAGAATAATCTGATGGATATATGGAATAATCTGGTAGAAGGAGGTTATCATTCTTGGAAGGAAATTGAATGAAAACCTACCTCTCCTCGGGCACATCCTCCAATAAATGTATAGGAATTGTGAGTCATGTTGAGGTAAAGCTTCGAGACTACCAAATAAGTGGTCCTGTTCTGCGTAATTTCCATCATCAATAATTTGTTTAGCTCCATAAGAAGTACCCATTTGCAAACATTGTTTATACTGTGTAATACGTCTATGAAATGTTTGTGGTCAAGATGCTGACCCACGCTCAAAGTATCAAGCGGTCCAGGTAGAGGCAAATAAGCCGGAAGCTGCACTTTACCAGCAATACTTCACTTTGGAAGCGAAGTTTTGTATAAAGAAACATATTTTTTGCACCTCCCTAGGAAATATTTATCTTGAGACATTGTGTATTTTGCATTTTATTATTTGCAACCAGAAGTATGTATGTGTAGGATTTTTAAGCTAATATGTCCAAACAAACATTCTAACACTACACAACACAAATAAAAAAAAACCCAACCGTTTGGGTGGAATTTATAAACTTTAAACACATGTTTATCAATTCATTCAAGAAACACAAACAATCAATTTCAAGCAGATCAGACCATATTTTTATACTAATGTTTTCAACCCATTCCTCTCGTTTGGGGTTGAATTTCCAAAAATGACAAAATACGTATGCATTTATTTTTGCTCAGAAGCTTTAAAATTAAATTTCATTCGTCTTACTTCAAAAATGACAGACTCGCTATACAAACTTTCAACCCTTATTTAACTGTCTTGGAGGGTAGATTTTTAAACCTGAAATACGTATTCATGTATTTCTAACCAGAGGCTTGTTAAAATTTCATGCTGCTTACATCAAAAATGACGGAACCACCATACAAACTTTCAACCCCTATTTCACCCTCTTGGGGGGTAGATATTCGAAAACCCTCAAATACGTATTTATTTATTTCTAAGCAGTGGCTTATATATAAAATTTCCTGCTTCTTACATCAAAAATCACGGACCCTCCATACAAACTTTCACCCTCTTGGGGGTAGATTTTCGAAAATTCTGAAATACGTATTTATTTATTTCTAACCAGGGGCTTGTATATAAAATTTCATGCTTCTTAAATCATACAAATATTCATACAACGGTTCATCCCTTATTTCAAACCTTTAGGGGTGGAATTTCCAAAAATCCTTTCTTAGTGCGCGTTTTCATTATAAAATGTATCAACAGTCAAAATTTCAAGTCCGTAACCTCTGTGGTTTAGGCTCTGCGTTGATGAGTCAGTCAAGTCTTTTTATATTCCTTGACATTATGTAAGATAATTCTCCGCAATCGTTTTTATTTTGAAATTAAACAATAAAGTACAACAATATGTTCAAAGATTATCATTTATTAGAAAAACAATATGAATCCCATTACACAAGTGCAGTTTCAATATTACATTACGGACAAACATTTAAATCAGTTTTAAGGTATGAACAATAATGGTCAACTAATTAGAAACAACAACAAAAAATATAAAAAACAATATTTTTTTAAGTATTAGTAATTAGTATTGTTATTTACGAAATAGCTACTATCCATAGCCTACCAATAGTTATAATTAATATTTAGTGGCGTATCCCTTATTTTCACTGCACTGCATATATAAGCACTGCAACGACGTGGCATTGATTCAATCAATTTCATACATTTTTCTAGGGGAATTGAATTCCATGCTTCAACAAATGCTTCATATAGTTCGTTTTGACTGGTATTACGTTTGTTTGAGACTTTCTTTTTAACAATATACCAGATATTTCCTATCGGGTTTAAATCCGGACTATTTGCAAGCCAGTCTGAAACGGATATACGCTGTTCGCTAAGGAAACATTTGACGCTATTGGCCGAGTGTTTAGGGTCATTGTCATGCTGAAAGATCCAGGTTATAGGCAAATGATCGTCCAAGTAGGGAATCATTGTGTGCTCTAAGATATTTTTGTATTGCCATTGATCCATTGTACCGCCACCGTGCTTGACTATACTCCTTGTGCATTTATAATTAAAAACATTGTTTACAGGGCGTCTAACATAGCGCTTTCCATCGGAATTTACAATATTTATTTTTGTTTCATCTGAAAATAACACTTTCTTCTCGTACCGTCCAATTAACATATTTTTAGCGAATAATAATCGCTTCTCTCGGTGTTGCTTGGTAAGAAGCGGTACCTTTAAAGAGATTCTTCCAAACAATTTAGCTTCCACTAATCTTCGGCGTATCAGTCTTGACGAGATGTTTCTCGGGTCATCAGGCGAAAAACCTTTATTTTTAATCTGGTTGGAGCCTTTACTTGGGTCTTTTTTAGCAACACGAACGATTAGCGTATCTTCTCTGGGAGAGGATTTTCTTGGCCGAGCCTTTCTAAGAACATTTTCAACAATTCCATGTGTTTTATAATGATCAATTGCATTAAAAACTTTCTTAAAAGAACAATTTCAATGCTCAGTTATTCTTCTGTACGCCCACTTATGATCTATATGTAAATTAACAATAATTTGCCTAGTTGACGCGTCACTACTTTTATTTTTGTCCATTTTGAAGAAAATAAAATTCAAATTAAATTTTGAATTGCCGCCAAAATAATAGAAAAAGAAATGTTATTCTCCAATTTCAAAAAAAGAACGAGCTATGGAGGCTTTTTTAAAATGTTTCTAATTAGGTGTCCAAGCGACCAGTAACAGAAAATAAACTCCTACATGTGTAAGACTCATTTTGTAATTAAAAGTAAGACATGTTTTATATTTTATGCATTTAATGAGTTTTTTATTTGAGTGGCTATATTATATTATTGCATGATTATTAATTATTAAATGTGTATATTTTTTACGAACTTTTGTACGTTGAAGTTATACTTTCTTTATTCATAAGAAGTGTTTTTAATTATCTGACCACCACTGTATATAGATAATATAATATAATGATAAGAATCTAAAAAAAATTTATACATATATATAAAATCTTAAGAATAATAAGATTATAGGTAATAGTTGAGAGAATGAGTTTCTTTATTGAAAGGATATTTACTTACTTATTTTTTAATTATATTTTATGTTCAACTTTCTCAATTACGTAAATTTTTGTTTTTATTGATATATTCTTTCATCTTATTAAATGAGGCTGCATAATATTAAAGACATTCGTTGGAAATTTGTAAATATGACTGCAGTTGAGGAAATCCTGCAATAAAAAAAAATTATATTACTGTGTTGTTTATTCGGTATGCCTAGGAGATAAGGATATTTAACGCAAATGTGAACTATCCAATACTGGGCACTACGAATTTTCTGGATATTTGGCAAAAAAAAACAAAACAATATTGATATTGAAATCAAAATTAAAACGATGCATTCGGTCTTATTTTAAATTGATTGATTACGAGGATATTATCAGAGAAGTGAAAGACTATTATCAGAGAAGTTAAATGATATTCATGAGAATGCAATCAAAATATAATCTGTGGTGCCAATACGTGTTCGTAATACCTAGATATTAAGAAATGGAAGGTTAATGTGAATAGGCAGTCATCAATGTCGCGTATGGTAGCTGCCTATCACTTTAATTCTTCCCATTAGTTAAGTTATATTTAGATTAATTATGGTTAGTCACTTTATGCGTTAAGTGTCAAATTTAGTTAATGATTCATAGATGATTCAGATAATGATTGATTCGATAAGAAAATTCAATCTAGTAGAATCGAAACGAATTAATAACTACCCTTCATTATGTCGTTTCGATTCTTCTATATTGCAATATAAAAAAATAGAGAAAAAAAATGTAATAGACGTTATAAAAATATTGTAAAATTGGCAACAATATTTTTATGAAAAGTAAAATATATTAACTATTACCATATTTGTGCATATTGGTGTCGACATGAATGACAGCCAACCTTCAATGACGGCCTCTTCACTTTAAGAAGGATGATTAATAAATCTAGATAGATACGTATGCACTACAAAAATACATTTTAATAATAATTATTTAATGATTAAGAAATGTAACGTTAAGATATTATTGCGTATACGAAATAATTAGGATTAATAAATGCATATGGATATTTATTGCTTGGTATCATAATAGTCTTTAAAACTTTGGTCCAGAATAGCAAAGCAGAGAGAGATGTGGCTCACACTGACGATCAATAACTAATGTTACTAATATAGGATATGAGTACTGTAACAAACTAACAAAACTTCAAATAATTGTTATTGAAATAGTCAGTGTTTGGAAAAAATAAAAGCTTTTTACATTTTACATCATAGTAGTCATAGAATAATAACTCTTAGAAGGTGTGTAGGCCCAAGCGGATTAAAGCCATTCAACTGCACCCACACAGATGGAATACATTTGACGTCACGTCAGCTGTCACTTAACAAAATCAAAAATTACTTACTGTGTAGTAAGGGTGTCACAACGCTAATCATAAAAAATAAGGAAAAGATTACATGTGATTAGTAGTAGCATGAGTGATTACATTTCACACGTAAGTACTATTTGGCAACTTATAATTTTAGGTAAATACATTCATCAAAACATAAAAATAATTTGTAAACAAAAGACGTCATTACAATAAAAATGTTGTCAGGTATGGAAAAAATATTTACCACGAGTGCTTAATATTTTAAATAATAAAAATAAATTATTATTTAACATTAATAATATAACTTTTTTAAATTAAATATAAAACATTAGTTGTTCATGTAATAATTTTATTTTTTCGTTTCTTTACAATTATACATAAAAGCAACACAAAAAATGAGATAATTATAATAATAACAGCTAAAATTAAATAAATAATATTACAATTAAATAAATTAAATGCAAATAAGTATATTTCATAATTCGAATTCAAACAGTATCAATTTCCTCGCTTTATGGAGGAAACGTCTATTCACTTTTAACATAATTCGACCGTATGTGTGCGTGTCGGTGAATGTAATTACGTGACATTTACGCACACATTAATTCTAAAGTTGCTTCAATTTTGAGTCAAACTTTATATGACACTATCCTTCTAAGCGTTATTATTCTATGATAGTAGTCACTTATATACTCCATATTCACTATTATGATTGATGTCTAATTAATTCCTTTAGGTAAATAACAGATTATATTAAATAAAAAAATTATATAAAAACTATAGATAATAATTCCTATAATATTATGTTTTAAAACAGATATAATTATATTATGTGTTATTATTATATTTATGTGAAAATATTTTTACTTAAGAAATTCTATGATATTCTATGTTGAACACAATGTAGGTACTAATAATTCGTGACCGTGCACACTGTATATCCTGTTAGGACGTATATAGTCGCCTCTTGATCAGTGCTGGCTCTCCCTCCACTTAATGTCTTACCATGTTTTTTTTTAATAAAAGAAAACAGGTAAGCTAAGGAATCTTTAGTGTAAGAGCGTCCTGCAAAAATGTATTTCATTTGATAGAGTTAAAGTTATAATAAATTAATGTTTATCTATCGTATTTGATCAGACGTGTTGGATCGGAGAAACGTGGGTTGTCAACAACGAATGTTAACAAAATTTAATAATTTAATTAATAATTCTCGGTTACTGACCGCTTAGAAACTGGATTTGGATGACGTATTCTCTAATTTTCATCCAATCATATATATCTGTCTGTCTGTATGTAAACATAGCTGTAAATGCTTATATTTAACAACTATCCAGTTTTTGAACATATATTGTATTGCATGTAAATGTTGTTGTTCATTTCACTGTAATTATTAATAATCAATTGTAACTTCGATGTGAAGTATTAGCGCTACAAAAGTGTTAAATTTAATTCAATTTAAATATTAATGTTACTGAATATTTCTTGCTGTAGTGTCTGAAACTAGTTGTACCACAGTTGTCTGTGTTTCCTAGTCATCCCACGAACGTACTTATATATTTTAGAACCATGTGGAATTTAAATAATCAACATATTTATAATTAATTGATAATAAAATCACTTTATTGTCATATAATCATAACTTACGTTTCATAACATTTCTCACCAGATTAGATTAAAATTTGTTCAAGATATTAAAATATGAAATTTTGGTGTGTAAGTGTAGAGGAGTTTTCAAAGGAGAGTATGTAATACCATCAAATGACGGTCTAGTATTTAATGTAACATGAGACGGACCGGGGCACATGCGAGGACTCCTTTACAGCGTCGGGACCAATTCGCATACGAATAATATAATCGCCTAAATTGCTCAGTTTACATATAACGCTTTAAATAGAGTGGGATATCATCTGAAATGTAGCCATCACTATGCGTTTTATATTTAATTAAATTTACCAAAAATGTGCAACTAATTGAATAAATTAATTAAAATAAATTATAAATACAGCACAGACTGGGCCGCGGGCTCGCCTCTCACAATCAGCGCCCAATAGAATTTTTATTATTATCCAAACGGAACGTGGGAATGAAAGTAAAGTAGAGAGGGAGTAAAATGCTCCCGTAATATTATAGAAGTCGAAATTTAACTTATGTTAATTTGAATATCACAATCGTCATCCCTTCCACCACCCACTTCCGCCCGTGCGGTGCAACGATACACACGCTCTAGCGGCGGGCCTGAATAAATCACTACTCTGTATTCTTTGTTCGTGTTAAAGATATATAAATATATACATACAACAGTCGATAAAATTAATATCTGTCTTGAATATTTTTTTCTTTTTATCTTTTCCATTTATATATTATAATTGGTAAGTATTGGGCATAATATCATATAGATTTGCATATTTATAAGTATATTAAAGTTTTAGAATATGATCATTATCATGATATATATCATACCTTCAATACATATCGACCTATTTATTCTAATCTATTTTCTATTGTAAAAAGACGTTTTCACAACAGTGCGATACGTAAGTTAAAAATATAATGTCTAATGTAACTCATAATCACTTTTAACGAGTGAGATGCAGAGCTTGGTGTACTGTGATGAACCTTCCAATGCATTCAAAGTTATCTTAAGTGAAGTGTTGCCGGTGTCGTGCGTACAACTATTATCTTGTAAAATGTGAAGAACTACAACACAGCAAATGCCTGAATGTTCCATCTTATGTAAAATACACGTCAAATCGATTTAACCACTGATTGATTAAGTAAGAAAAAAAGCCGAGATTGCCCAGTGGTGCACGCATGAATCTTAACCGATGATCGAAGGTTCAAACACGGGCAAGCACCACTGAATTCCATGGGCTTAATTTGTGATTATAATTCATCTCGTGCTTGACGTTGAAGGAAAACATCGTGAGGAAACCAGCATGTGTCAAATTTCACATATGTATTCCACCAACCCGCATTGGCGCAGCGTGGTGGAATAAGCTCCAAACCTTCTCCTCAAAAAGAGGAGAAGAGGCCTTAGCCCAGCAGTGGGACATTGACAGGCTGTTACTGATTAAGTTTGGTTTCTAACACACAAACAAACCGAACACCTTTAAAACCACCATAGAATTATTGATATCTCGGATCTATATCACGGATATAGCACTACGTAATAACTATACTGCTCGTGAAACCATCTTTTCATTTTAATTATATATATAAAATTGTACATTTAGAGCATAATATTTATTTTAAGAAAAACATACATATTTATTGTAAACTTAACATTATATTCGAAAATGATTTTTAACACGAAGAGAATATAAATCATTTCATAGCTTACATTCTATCACTCTATAAATGAAATCAATTCTGTAGGTACATCATAATTAATCAAAGACTTTTAGGCAGGATGCCGTCTTTTTATGTCATTTTGAATGTTAATAAATGTTGAATAACATATCAAAATATGTTTGTTTTATTTATTTCTTAATGGATGGATCGAGGGAAGAAATATGAAAAATATATTCGACTAAATATTTATTAAATATAATGATTGCCCTGACGAATAACATACAGTGTATATTTCAACCTAAATATGATCAAAACTTTCGAGTAATATAGTGTACATTTCATCTTAATTATAATCAAATCTCTACACTTAACCTAATGTGCGTATCATAGAATAATAACGCTTAGAAGGTGAGTAAGCCCAAGCAGATTGAAGCCATTTCAATTCCTCCTAAATAGGTGGAATACGTTTCCCGTGATTACAATAAAAATGTTGTCAGGTATGAAAAAAATATTTACAACGAGTTCTTAATATTTTAAATAATAAAAATCAAATTATTATTTAAAATTTATATTTTAACTTTTTTAAATTAGATATGAAACATAAGCAGTTCATATAATAATATATTTTTATTAATTATACACACAATATAAGCAACATAAAAAATGAGATAATTATAATAATAACAGCTAAAATTAAATAAATAATATTACAATTAAATAAATGAAATGCAAATAAATATATTTCATATTTCAAATTCAAACAGTATTAATTTCCTCGCTTTATGGGGGAAATGTCTATTCACTTGTAACATAATTCGACCGTATGTGTGCGTGTCGGTGAATGTCATTACGTGACATTTACGCACACATTAATTCTAAAGTTGCTTAATTTTTGAGCGAAACTTTATGACACTATCCTTCTAAGCGTTATTATTCTATGGTGTGTATATTGTGCGTACAGTTATATGACAAACGAGGACCATTCCACAGTATCTAATATCGGTATCAAAATGATATAATGAAAAACGAATCATAATTAAATAAAAACGTTTTCAAATTGAGAGCAAACTCCTTTAAAAACTGAATCATAATTCTAATTAATGGTAGATACTGAAGAAATTGTTACAAGGACGGATACTAAAAGTATTTTTTCGGAACTGAATTCTAAACAGTAGAAATCACGGTCTTATACACAGGTCTATCAACAGCAGTAGTGGGGGTACGTCGGCTTAATGATTACGGTGTTCTGTTCAATTTACGACCGCCAGAGGCATGACGATAGATGGGAGTGCTGTGCAACGAAGATAGAATAGCATTCTGTCTCTTTTCTATCACACGTAACGCATGCGTACGTGTGTCACTTAACTGACACGTGACTGCACCCATCGATAGCAACGATATACAGCACCACTAAAATTGGGCTCCGTTGTAAGACCTGTATACAAGACCGTGGTAGAAATAATTATACAATTAATTAAAACTATGACATACAAAACACAGCATAGATAATAAAGATAACTTACACTATGTGTTGCAATCACTAAAATATGATAAAAAATATATATAATCCATATTTCCTGTTCATTTTCGAGATGACATTGATACGAATACGTTTAATTAAATCAAACTTTACACTTCTTGTATTTATAAATTTTATTATTTCTTATTTCAAAATATAATTAAAAAAAAAACAATATACAACCATTAATGCGATTTCTAACTATTTTTAGATGAGACAGATCTCTTGATATTTTATATTATATTATAAGTAAATATTTAAAAAAATAAATGAACAAAGAAATGAAAAAACATTTTTAAATGAAAACATTACTTTTAGAAATACAATCATAAACAACATATAACATTTTCATTTTTAATCTACATTTTTAATGTCAAATATCTCTCACCATATCCATAGACAAATCGCTTCGAAAAAAAAAAACATCTGACTATGAGTAAGTTATGGATCGTTGCGTGATTTTGTATAGTCTCTAAAAATTTTCTTTTTCATTTAACCCCTTTACAGAATCATAATATAAATCACGCAACATCACACCCTAACTTATCCGGCGTATTTACTTCGTGTATATAATCAAACAAAACGCGGATGAAACCGGGAGAAAGTTATAGTATAAGTTTAAATAATTCACAATCCTCTACCTCCTCGCTTATAACTTATTCACTTTATAACGGACTAGCAATTAATATTAGCAGATTTATTAAGAACATTCCAAAAGTATTGAGATACTAGTATGCTGAAATGTTCGTTATTAAAAAGTTTATTTTTCAGTAAAAATAAAAAAAATATCTAAGCATAATCAACTTCCTTAACAAATATGTTTCTTTATTTAAATTACATAATTTTGTTTAAATTTATGACAATATATATATTTTTTTAACGTAACGATAACAAAACTACAAATAACAAGCACAGTTGTGTATTTATTGAGAAAACCGAATTAATTTTGTAAAGTAGTGAAAAAATATGAACATATTGTAATGAGAATATCCTTATATTACAAAAAAATACATCTTTAAAATAATTGAAAAGTAAAATGTTTTAAATATATACTTTACAAGTTTACAGATATTAGTAATGTACTTAAGTAATTTATTATAGCTAGGCAATACTTATAATATTACAAAATGAAAGCCATCACCGGTCTTATATAATATCGCTTACCTCCTAACCGAGATATCCACCTGCAGTGCGTGACTGTAAGAACTCACTTCATTACTCTCACCCGTGAAATTGACGACTCACTTATGGCGATATACTATTTCGATGTTCTATTCTTGAAATTTTACGATTATTACGGTCAATTTCGAATACCAACATTTGACATTTCGCGACCGTTTTTTGAACTTAGTTTCAAGATTGTTCTTACAATATAGCCCTGCTGCGCGGAAAATTTGAAAATGGTCAAATATGAACACAAATAAAGTACTCTCCTTTCCCTACAACAATTCTGAGGGACGGCATTACGACACGACCATGAGTTCAGGGGCGGAACAAACTGCATCCGAGGCACGTGATAACACTGCCAGACTTCGAGACTTCTGTCAAGAGATTTAATCCGACTAAGAATTTAACCAAGGACCTAACTACTCGACCAACATGTCGTACTAGCATCATCCATATGACCTCTTATTAACATTTTACAATTAATCTTTTACAGTCTATAAATTTCTTTCGGACAATAAAGTGTTTAATAAAATAAAATTCTACAGCAAAATAATCTATACGAGAATTCTCGTCCTTATTACTCTTTTACTTATTCTAAATGAAAACATATGTTCAGTTTTGAACTTGTTACAAAATAATGACATTTTTAATGTATATATGTAAGTAATATATAAATAAATTGACAAGTATATTTCAAAAGGTACGACCCAAAAAAATATATACAATTATTTTTTTATATAAAAAATATTGGTTTTGCGTTTTATTAACATGATGAAATTTCACTTATAGAGCTAATAACGTACTCATTTAAAATATCATATTCCAAAAATAATGTGTTCAGTGTAAAAAAAAAAAGTATAAATGAGTCGGAAAAGAAATAATTTCAGTAGAAATTAAAAAGAGCCCTCGTTATTTCTAGTGACAGACGACTTCGCTTGAGGCCCTAAACATGCACCTTAAGTACTTGAGACAAAACATTCTACGTTTTAATGAGAGATTCGTCCATATGTCACGTATGCCACGGTATTGCTGGACGATATAATTTGTCATTAAAAATATTATATATAAGAGCGAAAATATTTTTACAATGTGATCTTTAAGATTTGAATATTTTTTTACAACATACAAAATTTTACACGGACAATTGTCACGTTAACTGTCTAAAATTAAAGCGGGTAAAACTTCGAAGACTATGTAAAAATATTATATATATTAAAACTTTTATATTTATATATACCTAAAAAGGTTGGCGTATTTATCCTACTTAATCAATAACAAATATTTATATAAAAAATTGAAATTTACATGAGAGATCTTAAATAATCTATGGTATAGGTTTATGTGATAATCGGCGTAGTTGTTATTGTAAGCATAAGCAGATATATTAGCAAATAACACACACATTTATCTCTACTTATGATTTTGCGATTGGAATAAGCTATTAACGGCGCGAGGACCATAATATATGGTTGCATACTTTGCCTTTGTTTAATCTGTAAAGTGTAAAGTAAAACCTTCGATCAACAATACTACTAGATAACGCTTCACGAACAAAAACAATACTCAAATGTGGCACCGACTGATTACACCATAA
Source organism: Nymphalis polychloros (assembly GCA_905220585.2). Taxonomy (NCBI): domain Eukaryota; kingdom Metazoa; phylum Arthropoda; class Insecta; order Lepidoptera; family Nymphalidae; genus Nymphalis; species Nymphalis polychloros. The sequence continues at coordinate 11,796,391 of HG992241.1, read as the reverse complement.
AATGGAGAAACGATGTAAAGGTTTAATAATTTCAACCTAAACTGTGCCTTGTTCCCGAGCAATAAAGTGTGGCATAGATTGCATTAACATTCACTTACGATCTTACGCCATGAATGAAAGAGATAAGAAATGTACAATAACGTTTGTTCCAAATTCAACATTATTTCGTTAGCTATAAAGCAGATAATTACAGACAAAATTTTACTTACGCGATTGCGGTGGTTATTTCCATAAATTATGACGTCTTAGCGTTGGCTATGATTGGACCACACTAATTTGAAATAAGACAACAACCGTATTTGTGTTCTTATTTTTCGGGCCATTTTTTGAAGCGCTTACCGGTACATATTGATCAAAGAATATATTGTTACAAAATTTCGCCATAACGCGGTTATCACTTTTAACTCCTATTTTAGGAGTTTAATAAAACCAGCAACGGACGAGAAATCTTTTGCCTATGTAGAAGCTGAAGTATATACAAATATTTTTTACCTACAAAAGTTTGCTTTGTTTTTTTTTATTATTTAATAATATAAATTTACCAATGCCATGACTAGGGACAAGAGATTAAATCGAAAGGACGGTTTTCAATACTTAGCAATATATAAATGCTAATTAAAATTTTAATTTTAAAATAAAAATAATTAATGTGTATAGTTTTTAAAATGTCTTTTAGATGCCATATAGTGAGATAAATTATTGAATTTTTTTATCACGATGTAATCCTAACAGTTTTTGGCCGCGGCGGCCATTCTCAAGAGAGATTAGCCAACTGCACAGGACAAATTATAATGCACAATGTGCTCAGACACAGTGCACTCTCTATTCCCTCACTCTCACAATCCGATGGGACGGCAATCCGATACGACCGGAAAGAGTTCAGGCGCAGAACGATTGACGTGCTTTCCGAGGAGTGCATACACTTCCAACTTTTGAAACTCCGAGCTGCTACTGATATTCTTTGACACTCTCTCTTTTTAATTAGACTTTAAAATTTATGAATAAGGCTTAAAACAAGCATATAACACACATATTACTTGGAAACTAGAAACTTAACTGGTAAGTTCGAAGTTATGATCCAATATATATAATATCTCAATTGGAAATAGGAGAATATTGATTCCCGTTGGAAATAATAAAAAAATCCGTAAAATTCCAACTTAAAAACATATAGTTTTGAGTAGCTGCTTTTGAAATTATTTGAGCATTTTTAAACTATATACTTAAACCATAACAAAACAATATACTTCTCTTATTACTTGCATTTTAAGAAAAGAAACTTAGCTGCTTCATAATTACGTAAATCCTAACTAAAATTATAAATGCGAAAGTGAGTTTATTTATTCGTTTGTTTGTTACGCTTTGACGTCTTCACTATGCAACCGATCGTCAAAATTTGCGTACACGACGTACAGACGATGTGGCGACCGGTGACTAGTACAATATCTATAATCATTCAATTCATAAAATCACTCAATTTCTTTATAACGGATAACTGAATTTAAATGATAACTTATTACGCATTATTTTTAATGATTAAACATTATCTACTTAGAACGAGATTTCATTAAAAAAAATTTTTAAACTTACCGTAAATTAAAATATCAATAAGCTTAACATACAATCAGTTGCCATTTTGTAAACGTAATAGTTAACACTAAGAATATAATAAGTAAAAATAACGAATAGTAAAAAAATCTCGACACAATATTGTTAAAAATCTCAGGAAAAAAGATTTATAGTAGGCCCAAGCTTTTTGCCTTATACTACGATATATAATAACTATATAATAAATTCATGAACTCACTAAGATCGACAGCTTTACATAAGCAGTTGCCATTTTCTAAGCGTAGTTAACAATATAAATATATAAGACAAAAACAATAAGTCTGCATACCTTAGAAGGCTTAGAGGATTATATACTAACGACCGTCGTACAACATTTATTAGTAAGATTTGTATGTTATTGTAATTAATATTACCTTATACAAATAGCAATTGAAGCCTTATTCCTTAAGTAATAAAGATGAATATATTTTGTACTTGTTACTAACAACTGTGTTTCATTCTCAATTATATATAAATCACCGAGTAAACTCTAAATGTTTCTTTTCCACCATCAAACAAAAGTTACAAAGTCGTAAATAATAAGTAAAACGAATAAAAATATTCTCTTATAGAAATGTTAATTTAAACTATCCGAGTGGTCTCTTCGACGAATATGTTAAAACATTTTAAGTTATATAAGTGAAGGGATTACAAGTATTTTGAATCCGGTCGATGACATGTTAATTTACTCCCCTTGTTATATTTATGATCTCACGAAGTCCCATTGATTCGTTGGCTGGTTGTCGCAAATCACTAAGAGTATGGGCTCGTTGCGATACGACCTTTCCACACCGAGACACATTCCAGCCGCTGTATTGTAAATCGGACTTCCAGCCTGAAAATAATTTATAAATCGATGTTAATACTAAAATTTCATTCATAGTAAACAATTTGTAAGAGAATGTGTGCACAAGTGAATCGTTGTCGTCACGAGAGAAGTATGTTTTGCCTGATGAAGTAAATTTTTGATGATCCACTTATGCCAAAATAGCATTGCATTTTCACGTGGCAAGTTAGTCATAATCAGAGACTGCACAGGACCGCTTCTTCGAAAATTATGTTTATTGAATCCATACTATAAATATTAGAACTATATGTATAAAATATTTAAATTATTAAGAAGCAGTATATAATACTAGCACAGCTCCAATGAATATTTAATTCTGTCATCTTTTCGGGGAGAACACCAAAGGCATGGAGCAAGAGTGTTGTCGTAATGTTCTTCAAAAAATGAGATAATACCCTTTTGAAGAACTACCAACCTATTTTCCTCTTGAGCAATGTCTGTAAGCTGTTTTCCAAGGTCATCACAAATCGTCTCGCGCGTAGACTCGACGAGTTTCAGCCCCGGAACAGGCCGGGTTTCGAAGAGGCTACAGAACCATAGACCACATTTAGACAGTGCAGCAGATTATACAGAAGACCGAGGAGTATAATCAGCACCTGTGCTTAGCATTTGTGGACTATGAGAAGGCTTTTGACTCTATTGAAACCTGGTCTGTTCTGGAGTCCTTACAACGGTGGTTACCGTTGAACACGTCAACCCGAGACCCATAGCTCTTAACGAAAGTTCCTCTCGAGTTAAGGAGTATGTGTACCATAGGCAAACTCTCCCCTTTCGAGAAGGTACACTCAGAAGTGAACAGCTGGGCTGGGTAGCGTATAGGAAACTTGGCCGAGTCTTTTCGTCACGGATACCGCAATGCTTGAAGACAAAAGTCTTCAACGAGTGCGTCTCAGCGGTTATGACCTACGGAGCCGAGACGTAGACATTGACAGTGCGTTTGGTCCACCTTCTTAAGGTCACTCAGCGAGCTATGGAAAAAGCTTTGCTCGAAGTTCCTTCAAAGATCGAATCCCAAATGTGGTGATACGACAGAGTACCAAAGTTATCGATATAGTCCAGACGATTAGTAAGCTGAAGTGGCAGTGAGCTGGACACATATGTCGCAGAACCGACAACCATTAAAGTAGACGTATTCAGCAGTGGAGACCACGCCTTGGCAAACGTAGAATAGGATGCCCTCCGGCTAGGTGGAGTAACGATATACTCAAAATGGCTGGCAGCGGATGGAGATTGAGAGCTGCAGATTGAGCTCAATGGCGTGCCATTGGAAAGGCCTATGTCCAGCAGTAGACGATGGACGATGATGATGATAGGACTGACTCTCCGAAGTTGACATAGCACTTTTATGTCAGAGAATTGTCGAAGTAAGTGTGAAGAGTGTGTGAAGTTTGCGTCAGCACCCCCCTGAGCCAGCGTGGTGGACGTTCTAACTGTTCTCATAACGAGAAGGGGGCTTGCCTAGCAGTTCTGACATAATAAACTCAGCGTCAAAAAAATCGCACCTTTTGGTATTTTGACTTCAAGCAACTATAAACCCTATTTCATCTATGGTAAGGTATAAGTGTGGGGCTTCATTTTAAAGGTTATTGAATCCTTTAAATAATAAAACTGTGATAGTGATTACTAAGCATATAAAAAACATTTTTCATGAAAAAAGGAAAAACACGCCAAAATTACTTAATTTAATTAATCTAAAAACATAACAAAATTAAAAAATACAGTAAAACAAATTCTTAAAACTAAACTTAGAACCTAGTGTTACCTCCCTTAGCCCTAATTACAGCCTCCATGCGATCCTTCATTGACCTCACCAACGTCACGATGCGTTCTTGAGGAATGTCACTCCACTCCTCGACGACGGTGTCCCGAAGCTGTTCAAGGGTGGCACGGGCAGTATCACGAGACCGCACCCGGCGTTTCAGATCATCCCAAAGGTGCTCTATGGGATTCAGGTCAGGACTTCTCGCTGGCCACTGCATCACGGGGATCCCAACCTGATTCAGGTAGTCCCGAACAATGATTGTCGTATGGGAGCGGGCGTTGTCGTGCATGAATGTGAATTCAGGCCCGAGAAAACCAGTATACGGGACCACATGGTCCTCCAGTATCTCTGTGATGTACCAATGAGCAGTCAGGGACCCCTGGCCACGTGCACCTCCAATGCAGGAGACGCACACAAGGTCGGTTTTTCTTTGGATTGAAATTCCGCCCCAGAACATGCAGGATCCTCCTCTGTAGCTGACGGTTTCTTCAAAGCAGGCCTGTGAGTACCGTTCCCCCTGCCTCCTGTACACTCTTCTACGCCTATCATTGCAGAAAAGGCATACCCTAGTCTCGTCGGAGAAGAGGACAGACTTCCATTGGTCGAACGTCCAATCCACGTGGTCTCGGGCAAACTGAAGTCTGACTCGCAACATCGTCTTCCGGATCCATGCTTCCTGATGTAGCCTCCAATCTCCTGGAACCGCTGGGATACTCGTTTCACCCGGAAACGGCTTATGTTGAGTTGTCGAGCAATATCAACTTGGCGTAGTCCTGATTGCAGTAGTGCTACCACTTGAGCTGCTTCTTCTGCCGTGGTATCCATTTTTCAGGGTTTTTTTTCTTACTGGAGCTGTTCAGGTGTGACTTCTGTGATGTCTGGATAGCTAATGACCCATAATTAATTTTTACCCCCCCTTTTATTCGTGTCCAAGGTGGCACAAGTAGTGAGTCCTCTAATGAGCTTTTCAGCACTTTTTTTTTAAAGACCCTAACGTTTCCTGATTATTGTTTTTACAGAAAAGAACGATACGCGTTTTTAAAGTGTATTAATTGTTCTTTCAAATGATATTAATTTTGGTACAATAAATAAGTTAAGAGTATTATTCGCTTGAAGTAAAAATTTCGAAAGGTGCGATTTTTTTGACGCCGAGTGTATAAAGATAAAATAGATATGTATATATTTATAATATAACATCGCTTACCGTTCCCTTGTGTTTCCACTCTTGTGTACCACCAAGTTCGTGACATTTACCAATGATAGGTGAAACATTGCTAACAGCATCAAGGCACAGAATGCGGCCTAGAACCAACTCGTTGCGGTCGGTCTCGAACCAAATCTGTAAAAACGCAAAAATATAATAATAAAGTATTAATGTTGCACAGAATTGCTTTTTTATACGGATTAATGATGGTCTATTTGTTAGAACGCGTGAATCTGAAACCGATGATCGCGGGTTCAAACCCGGGACAGCACCACTAAATTTTCGTGTGTATAATTTATGTTTATAATTCATCTTATGCTTTACGGTGAAGGAAAACATCGTGAAGAAACATCTGTGTCAAATTTCACTGAAATTCTGCCACTTGTGTATTCCACCACCCGCATTGGAACAGCGTGGTGGAATAAGCTCGAAATCTTCTCTTCAAAAAAAGAAGCCATAGCCCAGCAGTGGGACATTCACATTTTTTTAAATTACAGATTATATCAGAAAATCGGGTGACATTATTTTAAAAAAAATTGCATTCCTATACCTCTTATCCCATTTAAATCGAACTTAGTAATGTCGTTGTTGACCCTAGTTTGAAGATTATTTGCATTTTTAACTATCAACATATACAAAAGGAAAGCGTGAAGTGGCACTGCAAATAATGCCTACCAGTAATTAGTTATTTATTTACTTATATAAGTAGACAGAAACAAAGCAACTGTTTTTATCCCCTTCTTTCAGAAACTTTCTCTCTTCTGTTTACCAGATAAACCTCTGTTAAACCGGGTTTTTTTTTTGTTTGGTTCATTTGAACAGCTTTCGTGTTATCAAATAACAAAAATGGCAATGGAAGTAGTAAATGTTTTTCTAATAAAGTTTTTATGGATGAAATTCGAATACTGAACGAATACACATATGCTAGGATGTTTTCGCTGGACAGAAGAGACTGGGACAGCTTTAAAAATTGTTCTCTCTGTTCTAAATAAATGGGCTTTTTTCATTTTTGATCAAAAGGATTTGTGTTACAAGCTCATTTTCTGAATATAAAATTATCACCTGGTTGAGGGTCCTTATACAATTGGCAAGCACTAGTCCGCTGCCTCTGCTTTTGATATCCTTAGCACTTTGTATGCATAGTGAAGTATTCTTTAAACGAATTTGAAACGAATCCGTGTAGTTACGTTTTCTGAAAGTTACAAAAAAAATATTAATTCCATAAAAAAATTCTATGTAAAACATTGTATTGTTATATTTAATATCTAATAAAAAATACAGATAACTGAACAACAAAAAATTCTTAAAAAAATTGAATGATAAATCATTATCTTCTTATGAAATATGAATTATATCAAACTGTGTTACATTACAACTAAATAGTTTATGCCCGTGGCTTCATCCGCCCGTGAAGGAGTAGCGGATTTTAAGTAGCCTATCTTTTGTACCGCGGACAACGTCTATGCAAAATTTCATGATAATCGGTGTAGTAGTAAAACGTGAAAGTGTAACAAACAAACAAACTAACTTTCGCATTTAAATATACTTCTCATATAATTCAACTTACGTTATTTACCTAAACTCATATAAGGTGTTCATTTCATATATTTGTAAAATATTTAAATATATATTGTTATCATAGACATATCAATCCATGACAGATTGCACATTATTAATTAATGTTCCGTATTTATTAATTTTTATAATTATAATATTTATTATTATATACTGTTTAAAAAAGCATATTTTTATTGTAGGGAGAATATTTTATCAGTTATTATAAGTTTTTGTAAAAGTATATTGTGTTGTGTATGTTACTTGTGGCTTCAGAATTTCTGTGACTTTATTATTTGAGATAAATTTGAGATGTTTAACTATTGTGTTTGTTTTCAATTATGAGTATCGCGCTTAATATATTTTACCAAAATATACGTGGACTGAGAACTAAAACAAATGTATTTTTTAGGAATTTAATGCAACAAGATAACGATATAGTTTATTTAGCTGAGACTTGGCTACATGAGGGTACATTTGATACTGAGATATTTGATTCCCGTTACTCTGTGTATAGAAGTGATAGGTGTTACAATTCACGAGGTGATTAAATGGGTGGGGGAGTTTTAATTGCCGTTAACTCTAATCTTTCTGTCTATTCCTCCTCAACTATTTCATTAACGAATAATGCCTCTGAAATAAAAGTCTCTTTAATAATTCAACCCGGTCCCCCTACAAAACTTTTGCATATATATTGTTGTTATTTTCCACATTGCACTTACAAGTCGGATGTGTTATGTGAATTCTACGAAATGGTTTCACAAGATTGTCTCTGCCGCACTGACGAGTTTCCTATTGGTGGGCGATTTTAACATTTCTGGGGCGTCATGGTCAAATGAAAATAGACATATAATTATTAATAACTATAGTTGTGGGAATAATTTAATTAATTGCCTCTATATTTTTTTAGAATTCTGTAGTTTTAAGCAATATAATTAAATTGCAAATAAGAATCGACGTAAGGTCGCCTTTAGACCTTGTAATCAGTAGTGGTGACTGTGTAGTTGATAGAGGTGGTTCTCCTCTGGTAGATGAAGACGCTCACCATCCTACTTTGCAAATATACATCATGATGTCTACATCTAAGCGCGATAAACCTGCTTCACAGTACGTATTGACGTTTGTTTCGTCAAGCAGATTATGATGCTATCAACGAAGCTCTAGAGCGTGTGGATTGGTACGATGTACTTAAAGACTGTGATATCTCCCGTGCAGTTGATACCTTCTATCAAACGATTAATTCTATAATTTCTGACTTGGTTCCGATTAAGACTGTTACATTTTCAAATAATTATCCGTGTTACTATTCTCGTTCTTTAATTAAAATTATTGCAGAAAAATTAAAATATCTCCAAAAATAGAAGATCTATAACAGGATTTCTGACTACCACTCTTTTGTTCTCTTACGGGAACGACAAAAATTAGCTCAAGTTCATTGTTATGATCGATATATCTATAATGCAGAAGTCAAAATACGCAAAAATAGTAAATGTCTTTTATGAAATGTAAGAAATCGTCCCCCGGCCTGTCTGAGAGTGTTTTTTTGTTTGATCGTACTGCTGGCGACGGAAAAGAGATCTGTTCAATTTTCAACGAGTATTTCAAATCAGTTTACGAAACACAATCCACTCAACAAACGTTTAAAAAATCAGAATTACAGCAACAGAATATCGTCCATATGGATTGGTCAATATCGACTGTTAAAAAATTACATAAAAAATCATTGGATATTAACAAAGGTAACGGTCCCGACGAGATACCTCCAATATTTTTAAAGAAATGTTGCCATTATTTAGGCTATCCTATTTCTCTTCTTTTTAACAGTTTGTTTTTAACTTCTTCGTTGCGCCTATCTTCAAGTCAGGTGACAAACATAATGTTCAAAACTATAGGCCAATATCCAAATTGTGTACAATAGTTAAAATGTTTCAAAAAATTATCTATGAAAGAAGCTAGAAGTTAGAAGCTCGCCGTATGCTCAGTGATCAAATGTTTCTTTTTAAGCTGGTAAACAATGTCATTGATAATTAGGTTATGCTTAGGGTATGGTTCAAACCCGGGCAAGCACCACTGAATGTCATGTGCTTAATTTGTGATTATAATTCATCTCGTGCTTGACGGTGAAGGAAAACATCGTGAGGAAACCTGCATGTGTCAAATTTCACTGAAATTCTGTCACATGTGTATTCCACCAATCCGCATTGGAGCAGCGTGGTGGAATAAGCTCCGAAACCTTCTCAAAAGAGGAGAAGAGGCCTTAGCCCAGCAGTGGGACATTCACAGGCTGTTACTTTAGGGTATGGTAGGGGCTAATTAGGTTGCCCTTATTTATTAGGTTGTTTAAAATTTAATGTTCCTAAATTTTGTAAGCGTATACATGCTCTTTTTGATTTGCCCTGAACAAAATCTAAATATGCCAAAAATAATATCATTAATCGATCGTGTAAAATGTGCAATGAAAAATTAAGAGATATTGATATATTTTCATGTTCCCTATTAAATTTTAAAAATAATATTATTGAAGTTCTGAATCAGTGAATGTCAATCTGTCATTTTTGTTTATAATTTGTTTTTGTTTTTTTAATATCACTTTTATTTTTGTTTTGTATTAATTAATTTATTTTTATTTTTAACCAACTTGTATAATTGTTTAATTTTCTATTTATAATCATTTTTGTCTTTGTTGTACTAATTTGCTCTCTGCTTCTTATTTATATTGTATATTAGTGGAAACTTGATTGGTTTATGTGTCATTTTATTGTTTTTTATTGTATATGTGTAGCTGAACTGTTTGTTTCCCGAAAATTAAATTAAATAAATAAATAAATAGTCGGAGTTTTGTCACGGCATCAATGTCTACGTTGGGTGGTAACAACGTACCATCACGTGGCTCAGATGAGCCAAGCCATTAATATTATTTAAAAAAGTGTTTTTTTTATATTATACTATATTAACCTAGAATGCCAGGGTTGAAATTTATTCTTCTCTGGATCGTTCAACGCGGCTATCTTCTTTCTAGACGCGGAATTTTCGCCGATCTCAAGTTCCGGGTACACATTGTCGAGATACCATTTGAAGGATTTGCATCCGAGATTCTTTCGTAGCGCAACTCGTTCGGATATGTCGCCTATAGACACGTGCGCGGCTGATGGATTTTGCTGAATTACTTTATTCTGAAAAAGTAAATAATTAAAGTTAATTAGTAAATTAGTCTTACTAAGTACTGTAGAGGATCACTTATATGATCAACCTAATAGTCACACTGTATATCATAAATTGAAAACGATGTGGACAAGGAGGTAACCCTGAGAGAAAAAACAGCTCGGACATGTAGGATTATATCCTCAATACTTCTACCAAAATCAATTGCATTAAAGATACAATTGTAATCGAAGTAGAAAAAATTTGAATTTAGGTTATATTTAGATCATAGTATGATCAAATATGCATTATGTTTAAATTATTTAAATCTCAAACACAAGTTAACACTTCATATTTTTAATTACATACTTTCTTCGCCTCTTGAGTCTGGATAAGGCAATGCAAACGGATACTGGCTTACTTGATTAAAGAAAATATTTTTAAGATTGCTTGTATCCAATGTTATCAGGTTCACTTACAACATTAGCAACAATAGAGGATGAAATATTAAAAATAAAACTACAAATCATAAAATAAAAACAAAGAAAAATCAAACAATAAAAATGCAATTAAACATTATGACATTTTAAATTGTTCCTATATAGAAGAAAACAAAAAGAATAATGACATAAAGCTAAAGTAGTTTGGAAGTCATAACAGAACGTATGCTTAACACTAATGACATCATCCTGACCAATCCTACCACGGCGATCAGTCCCGATGGAGACTAACGAACAACTCTGAAGATTTTTGAGGACTACTGCGAATGGACAGCGATCAAAATTACAGGTGTAAAAGACATAACAAGCGGCAGCGGATTGAGTGTAGGAAGTAATTACACTTCTTGACTAGCATGTCTATGTATAGAGATGACCGAAACGGTGATCTGTTTGCCCAGCTTATAAGAAAATAAAGTATTCATTTCAAAATAATGCATTAGTAACACTGACTCAGGTTTATAAATGTTTTATTTTAATAACGGCCTGTGAATGCCCCACTGCTGGGCTAAGGCCTCCTCTGCTTTTTTGAGAAGGTTTGGAGCATATTCCACCACACTGTCCAATGTGGCAGAATTTCAGTGAAATTAGACATGCAGGTTTCCTCACAATGTTTTCCTTCACCGTCTAGCTAGATGATTTATAAACACAAATTAAGCACATGAAAATTCAGTGGCGCTTGCCCGGGTTTGATCCCGCGATTCACGCGTTCTAGCCACTGAGACCTCTCAGCTTTTTTATTATTTTTCTTTAAAACCGGTAGTAAATATTTGACAAGCTTATTAAATATTTATATGAATTTTCTAAAGAAAAACCTACGATTACCGCTGGTTAAATTATCGATATAGAAACGATTTAGTGACTCACCACATAGTCGTCCATCCAAACTCGAGCCATACGCATCGAGTTATGCAACATAAAGTCTTCCTTCTCACCAAAGCCATAAGGTCTACGTTTGCGAAACACGTGACCGACTCGACTGCACGGTATTAATTCCAAGATTCCACCGCACATCCATATCTGAAATCAAATTAAAGATTCACTTAGAAATTTATTAAAGTTAAAGTGAAGTAAGTTAAAGCTTAAAAGTTTCCCAAGACTATCGAAAGACACTTGCTTGTAAAGAAAAATATATATATGGAATGATATAGCAGACGAGCAACTAAACGACATGATGATGATGATACTTGGTGGTAGAGCTTTGTGCAAAAGCTCATCTGGGTAGGTACCACCCACTCATCAGATATTCTACCGCAAAACAGCAGTATTTGGTACTGTTATGTTCCGGTTTGAAGGGTGAGTGAGCCAGTTTACATTTCAAACTGGAGCATGAGACGTCGGCAGTGTTACAGTCCCATATGGAGCCGTGATAAAGTTGCACTCCATTCGAGTCAAATTTTTTTTTACTCGCAGATTCCCTTTTTGCCGTTATATCTGTTTTTTATATACCCTCCGTATTTATATGCCTATGACCACGACCAGGTCTCACAATCAAACACGTTATGTATTTCTTTTATACAATCTCTACAGTGGTTTAGTCGAAATTAGATAACAAGTTAAAATATTTAGTTTGTTTCGAATTTATAATATTTTGCAGATTATTTTATAACATAAATTGTACTATAATTTCTCGACTTTCCAAGAACAATAGAATAAATGTTTAGTTTAACAACATAAGGATATAATTCCAATCCAAAGTCGTTTAAGACTACAATCAACAAATCAAAGTGACTACAAATTGCGTGCTCTTAAGGAGTCAACCGCTACTGACCCCTATACTGTTTGTTTAATAAGAAAATGAACAGAAATTTCCCGACTCACATACAGTTTGAAAATGGATTTCTTGTTTTCGAATTGTAATTTACAATAATAACATGGAGTAAATATATACATACACGAAAAGATATCTCTAAGTTTTCGCCTCCCCAAATATTCATACCAGAGTCATATTTGCCAATGTTATTGAAATATTCCCGATATATAGCGAACAGACCACCTGCCATCGTTGGAGATCGTATTGGCTTTACAAAATCTTCTTCATCTGAAATAAATTCAGTCTTATTTATAAAAATGGGATAAAACATGCATAATAAAAAATACAGTTTATCATTCTTGAAACACATGTTTAGTGATAAAGTGACATTTTATTATATTTACACAAAACATGTAATTATAAACTATATCACATTAGCAATGTTGTTCAAGAATAAATAATTTGTTTCTTTAATTAATTCCTTATATTTTTATGTGAGAAAATAATTGAATTATTAAAAAAAAACAACAATTTATTAATATTAATATAAATTGTTCTTCATTGCAATAACATTGAAAATAATAGTGAAAAATATATTTCATTATTTTAGCCATTGTAATTCCATTTTTGCTGAACATTTTACTAACATAATATATTATCAGAGGTGATTTTTATTAACAAGCATTGATTGTTGTTTTTAGTTCTTACTTTTTAAGGTTCCTTTAGGTAGGTTATCCCATTTGAAATGTAAGCCCCAATTGAATCCCCCTCTGACTAACGGACTTGAGGTATATTCAAAGGTATCAGCATTAATAACGTCAATGACTGGAGTAACGGCCCGTGGTGAATACCTTACATTAACTCCATCAACACCTTCCGACAATCTTGTTAGAAGAGGCGGCAACCAGTCGACATTCACTTCAATGTGCGAATCCAAGAATACTAAAACCTAAAAAAATACAAATTTGTTCTCTTATAAATTATTTACATGACTAAAATATAATGTTTTACACTAAGCTGTAAGTTAACTTTAAAGTTATTTGGGCATAATATAACAGTTAATAAATATTAACATATTATTAAATCATTGTTGTAATTTTTTTGACTATTTACCTTATGTGATATATACCAATTATTTACATATAAGACATGTAAATATGTGCTGGCATGTTAAAGGTTTTGTACGAATTGATACCATATATGATTTGATAATTTATAAATTGTTGCGTGCTTTGCCCGACTTATATAAGTATTAATATTTCTATGTATAAATTAATACCAATACATGTCTATTCCTCCACTTATTGGGCCTTAAAGGAACAAGACATTCATGCATAAACTTTTATAATTTTAATGTAAATACTTTCTATAATGTTAGTATAAACACTTACATCGCCAATACTATTATCGGCTCCATATAGTCTAGCTCGGATGAGACCTTCCCTTTTACTAGTTTTAAGTAGCCGTATATTCAAGCCTTTCAACTTTTTATTTGAATCAGTAGTTTTCTTTAGATCCAAAATATTATTATTGTCATCATTGATGTAATCTATAATGTTGTCGCCATCAAGGTTGTTTGTGTCCAAGGATTCTTCTTCTTTCTTTACCTTACTGTTTAATTCATCAACTGCTGTTTTTACTTCATCATGTAGACCGACTATATCACTATAATCATCAACTAATATTATTTCCTTGAGGAGCTTCTGATCAGTGCGATCTAAGATTGAGTGGACTGATCTTATAAGTGTTTCAAAATGTTCATTATAAAAGCAAATAATTATGGATGCTTTAGGTAATTTAGAAGGATGTTTTTGTAATCGGCATCTAAAAGAATAAATAATTAGTAAACAATAGTTTAAAAAAAACTATGAAAAGAGATAGCATTCAAGACAGTATTCATTGGATAATAATAAAGTTTACACAAAAATCGTACAATTTATTTCTTGTATCTGGTAATCCTCTATGATTTCCAATTCTTTGTGAGACCAGAGTGCTGAATGCATGCAATTTGTAACCCGTTTCTCGAATTTTAACATCATCCGCATTATGTATCAATCCAAATTGATTTTCTAAAACAGGAAACAAATATTTTTGGTGGTATTTTGTACATATTATTCATATCATTAAAATTAAGTACAATGTTCACAACATTTAACTTTAAGTAACAAATATAACGAGAAGAGACGAAAAAACACTTGTATCAAAAATAAATAACACAAGGATTGTTTTGTAATGCTCTTTAAATATTTTTGTAGACAATCCAGTAGTACTTTCACAATACTAGAACATTTGACAATATTACACCAGAAACATTCTCACAAGTTCCACAACAACTACAAAGTTTTAACTAAATTGGATTAACTTCTTCATGGCTGATCTACCAGACCTACCCCTAAAGAGACATGATGCACTACAACTGCACGAGAGGGTGTAGCACCCTTATAACATGAAAAGTACTCTCAATGGTACTCGGTGGTAGAGCTTTGTGGAAGCTCGTCTGGGTAGGTACCACCCACTCATCAGATATTCTACCGCAAAACATCAGTACTTAGTATTGTTGTGTTCCGGTTTGAAGGGTGAGTGAGCCAATGTAATTACGGGCACAAGGGACATAACATCTTAATTCCGAAGGTTGGTGGCGCATTGGCGATGTAAGCGATGGTTAACATTTCTTACAATGCCATTGTCTATGGGCGTTGGTGACCACTTACCATCAGGTGGCCCACACGCTCGTCCGCCTACCTATACAATAAAAAAAAAAAAAAAAAAAAAAAATGGAGGGCTTACTCATCACGCCAACTAGCTACGCAAGATGAAAACAGATTTTTGCCAATTACAAACTAATATAGTTGGCCATGTTTTGGCTAGATCGATAATCAGTTTCAAGTTCAAATACCCACCAACCCACATTGGAGCAACATGTTGGGATAAGCTCATAACACTCTCTAGGAGAGGATTCCATTACCTGAGATATTTATAGACTGTTACTTTTATAAGTTCAACATTGTTTTCACCAAAATGTATTTACATGAATGTGAACAATTGTATAATTAATATAATAGCTTACCTAAGCTTTTATCTGGTAATGCCTTATTTTTTAATCCAAGCTGCTTTGTAAATTTCTCTTTCAACATTACCTTCCTTCTATAATAATCAGACATTTCCCTTTGATGTTTCCACTTTTTATCCATATAGTTAGCAATGTTCTCTTTAGGGCTATCATACAAAAGACTCTTGCCCTCCAAAGCTGCAATAGATTTATCATTGTTTTTTATACGATCCTTCTCTTCTTTGTTAACAAGATGGTAATGTAACCTGTCCTTTTTAAGATTAACAACATTTTCACCTAAAACCATTAGGGATAGTAGAATTTAAGTCCTAACTACAAGTTAAATGTATCAAATTAAATGTGAATCATACTGAAGTATTATGATTTTTTCTAACGTTATTATATATTTCGTAATTATAAGAATATTTTCATAAATAATTTTCACAAATATATAATGTTTATATTATTTTATTCGGTAGTAAATATCGGTAACTATAAAATATATATATATCATTAAGTGATATTATTTTAACTTGCATTATTTTGTTGGATAGATATTGAAAAATTAACTAATCCTATATTAATCCATGTATCCTAAAATGTATAACGTAATTTAAAAAATACTTACCACTCATATTGAGTAACCAGTATAAATATAATGATACACTCCATGTTGCAGACGCAAAAATGATCCCCCATAAAAACGAATTATTCATTTTACCCATTTTTTATTTTTTTCTTTATTTTCATACATAAAAATGATAAATTTTGTATTAAATTTTAAACTTAATACGATAATAAAAGTTTATTTCTTTTCAATATTACATTTTAGGAAGATTTTTAAATATTTTTTCTCAATGTCGTGCGTAATTAGTTTAGTTCGACTTACAATATTTTAAACACTCAATGAAACAACACTTGTTGGTTGTTGGCAAGCCGTTTTGTCTCTTTTAATAAATTTGACAATTTGATTTTTGAATAACTGACAGATGACATTAAAACTTTGTTATATTTATAGTCTATTATATTCACACTATCAATAATTTTAAAGAAATCACAAATCTTAAACTATATTAATAATAATTCTGCATAAATTATATCAATTAATATGTACATAAGCCATGCTGCCTTAATACAATATGTATAATATGAGCAGCACGAGTGGTTGGCAATGCACTGCTTTATTGTTTACTTAAGCCAATTATCTAGGTAAATTGAGTATAATATACATACATAATACAGGTACATAACATCATTTATTAGTAGGTACTATAGCACACTACTGTTTCGATACTATGTATTTTGTTTTTACTAATCAGGTATCCATAGATTGAAAATATAAAGTAAATTATAAATTATTATCCGAAAATTCTTAGCTTTATCAAAAAACATAAAGCCCTCTTAGAGAAAACATAAAATCAATAGCTTTTGACTTTACTAATATTAATTAATTAAATATGTTTTTAGTAACTGAGAACTTACATGTATCATTTAAAAAATCTTTAAATTTGATCTACGGGTTGAAAATGCTATCTATCCTGGCATGTTCTGACTTACAAAAGTTCTAGGAGAATTCTTATTTCGTAGATTAGCATTATTATTCCGAGTTTATTTGAAAATAGGTAAGCTTCTGCTTTGCCAATTGAGAGCAACACAAATATAGATGGAAGCAATAATTAATGTTAAATAAAAGCAATCGATGGAAACTATTTTAAATATTTGGGTTTTAATCTGTTTTCCAAGTGTATACTGCCCAAAATCAGTAAATCAAATGTCGTTTTCAGGTAGTCATCAAAATTTTTTGTTTATAGTATACTTTTTTTTTTATAAATAAATAAATTTAGGTGCTCTCGAATAATTCTTGGTCCGTTAGAGTTAAGGCTGTGACGTCACGTCGCTCAACGTCGCTCACTGGCCCATACAATATCGCCAGTATTTTCGCGTTATTCTTGATTTTTTTCATATTTCGGTAATTTTTTTTTTTCATTTGTTTATTAAACAGTATCATTGCATACTAATTCAACATATTGAATATTTTCAACAAAAACAAGTAGATTTTGTCGTAATGAGCATTTTACATTTAATTTTTACAGGCTAGTAATAGGCATTCGTGTAATATAAACATAATTCAGAATGTTCGTAATAACGAATTTAAAGATTATATCAATAATTGAGACGGGTTTTGATTTTCAGGCTATTTTTTATATAGTTAATATCCATATAAAAATGTATTTGGTTAATTCTTTGGTTAAGTTCAGCTTCTATTGCAAAAAATTAAAATGAGACACTTGTATAAGACGTTTCTTAAAGTGTGTTTATAACCTAGTGCTGGATAATTGCTATATAAGCCATCGAATCAATTGTTTAAAAATAAATAACAAATAATACTACTTAATCTACTTATATCATGTGATATGTAATGTTATAAGTAGGTTTACCGCTTTTCTGCTTCAATTCTCTCAATAACTAAAACATTTTTTACCTTACCCTGATAAACATTTTACTTGGTGGTAGAACTTTGTGCAAGCTCGTCTGGGTAGGTACCACCCACTCATCAGATATTCTACCGCAAAACAGCAGTACTTGGTACTGTTGTGTTCCGGTTTGAAGGGTGAGTGAGCCAGTGTAATTACAGGCACAAGGGACAACATCTTAGTTCCCAAGGTTCGTGGCGCATTGGCAATGTAAGCGATGGTTAACATTTCTTACACTGCCAATGTCTATGGGCGTTGGTGACCACTTACCATCAGGTGGCCCATATCTATACCAGGCTCGTCCGCAAAACTATACCACAAAAATAAAACATATGTGGTTTGGTTAAGTTTAGGGTCAGGCTGTACATTTCTCGAAATAAAATGTCATGATTTTATTTTTAGGATTTTGTTACGTTTGACTTTGTTATTAATAGTTATATTAAACAAAAGTTCCTTTTATTTGTAAAAAAAATTTGGAGCTTTGGAAAATATGTATATTATATTTCTCTTCTTTTTTCAACTTAGGTACTTACTCAAGCGAAACATAACATTTGTTCGAAATATGTTCGACACAATTATATCGTATAAAAAGGGTTATAGAAAATGTTAACATTGGTAATATATTAAAATAACTAACCTACCAACAGAACAGTATCAGAAAGAAATATATAATGTGGGACTTCTAAATTAAGAGGGGCTGGTCCCTTTCGTGCTCTTCCAACATTATCATAATGGCTTCCATGGCAAGGGCAATAAAATCCACCAACCCAATCACCCGAGTTAGGCACGGGAACACAACCCAAGTGTGTACAAATTCCAATAACTACTAACCATTCTGGTTTTATGGTACGCTGTTCAGGACTCTCAGGATCTTTCAAAGCTGAAAAAGGTGTATTCGCTTCTGATAATATTTCACTCTCAGTTCTATGTTTAATAAAAAGAGGTTTCCCACGCCACTTATACGAAGAACACATGCCTGGTGCGATATTTTTAATGTCTACTTCTATTGTAGCCATAGCCAAAACATCGGCTGGTGCTGACATGCTTGATAAAAAGTGTATCAATTCCGACTTTAATCCATACATTCCACATAGTAATCCAAAAAAACCAGTAACATATGTGTATCCATGTTTTTCATCACCAGAATGCCATTTTGTATATTTCAGATCCTTAAACTTATCTTTTCTATATTCATCGAAACTAGGATACTGAATATCACGATGTAGTTTGGGACAATCTTTTTGAAATCGAACCTGATTCCAAAACGTTAAACTAGTAGGAAAAGGCAACAATTGTAACTGCAAATCTGTTCTCTGTACAATCGGGGATGAGTTGCTCAAGGATACTTCCTTTTTATTAACAATAGTCTTCAAGACATATAAATGTTTAAGTTGAGAATCGCCATTATACGAATATTTCCAATAAACTCTTCTACATTTTGCTATGCTGCTACTATTCATAAAGTTCATTTTCTTTAAAATATGTACGATATTTTATTAATTGAACTGTAATAGCGTCATAACATAACAAAATAAAATATCATTTTAGTAATGTCATTTTTTTTACATTGACATTTTTTTAATGTCATCATAAGAAGTTTCACGTAGTAATCCTACGATAAATAAAATAAATAAAATTAGAAACTTCCCGGAGGAAGTTGATGTAATGGGGCCGAATATTTTTTTTTAAATAATCTGATGTGAAAAAATCACTAAAATAATTATCAGTTTAAGAAATAGATGTGGGCGATTTTTTATTTTACAAAATGTCTTAACTTGTTTTGCTACTTCAAAAACTAGTTGGCTCAATTTAATAAAATCAGCCTCGTTGGTTTAGTGGCTAGCGTATAATGGTATGGTCAGAAAGCGGGCGGGATGGGACGGTTACGCTACGTGAGCAGCTGTTATATACCTACTAGTTCATACGGAAGACATCACATAGCACCGTCGAGCTCGGCGCGCCACGTCGGCCGCAGCGTTTGGCGGAAATACAACCGCAGCGCAGCGCGAAGTGGCGTGAGCGAAACGAAACAAACGCAAGCAACACGATTCCACATTAGAGTCTTGAAATTTTGTTTCAAAAAGTTCCAGAAATCTCACCAAGACGGGCGGGGTGGGCACGCCAGCCATGTGGCATCTACGCCGCGTCGCAGTCACGCGAACGTCGCTTCACCGCCCCGCCTCGTCCGCTCTAATCAGGGGGTCAATTCTTTCAATCGAATCGGGTACATATCGTAATCGGTATAGCGACCACAGACCCTGAGTTACTGGGTTCAAATACCGGTGTCGGACCAATAAAAAGCTATTGGATTTTTCTGTCGACAAACTCTCAGTGGCAGACCGGAAATGTCTAGTAGTTGAGAGCACGTTAAGCCAAAGGTACAGCGCCTCGGCTCTTTCTGATTGTGTTGGATTAGCAGTCTCATCGGATTATGATATGAGAGTGTACTAGTGTTTGCTTGAGCATTATAATATGCACGGAAGTTTATTTTCGTAATATACCTAAGTTGTAAATGCACATTTTAATCAATTCTAAAATACTGCTACTATATACTAGTACTAGAAGTAAAGTTAAATCAGGAAAAATTTTAAGCCATTTTATTTGCGTTCACGTTATCGTTTTTATATGATAAAAAATGCACCTGTGCGTGCATAGAATCATTTGGCAGCTTATTAAGCCATACTATTTAAACTTAGGATATGATAATAATGTGGTAGATTACATTTAACAATAAGAAATGTGAATGAATATTCAATTTTGTTGAGTTTCATAACCAAGTTCAAGCCTATGTGCGACCCGTAGACACATACTGCATTCGGCGGTGCCAAGGCTCTCTGACGTAACCCGTGAAAGTGGATGTCTTAATAGAGCTCGACGTGTTTTTAGTAAGTGTCCAACAAGCCGCGGCAAGCAAGTGAGTGCTGACTTATTATTTAATAATTAATTACACGTGCGATTTGTTTTGTATTATTTTTCTTAGTTTTCCCACATGATTTACAAGTTTATGTCCTTATGAAGTGTAATTGTCTAAATTCACAGTATGTAAAATTAAATTAAGAGCGCGATATTGTGTAATTAATACCAGAAAAGGTATTGTACTATAAATAGTTAAAATTCAAGTAAATATAGAAATAATAATTATTATAATTCCTATATTATCCGTATTGAATTTGTAGTATGTATATATATTTTATCAATTGTCTCAATTTTTTATTTATAATATTTAATAATGTAATTAAAAAAATATTAATAACTCATATTAAAATATGACCGCAATATGTAGCTGCGTATCTATTTAAGTTATTATCTAAATTGTTATAATCATTATTAATATCCCTTGTGACTTTAATATTAAAATATATTTTAAACAAAAAATACTCATATTCATCTGTGCTACAATTTATTGTCAGATTTGTTAATCGTCATCTTTCGAAATTATCAGCACAGGACGTTTAATTATGCATGACCTTAATAATATTTAATTAACTTTCTCAAAAATTAGTTGGCTTCCTAAACGGCGCAAAATGATTTATAGTAATATATGCTAATATTATAAACGTGACAGCGATTCTCCGTGTATGTCTGTCTGTCACGCTATCGTACGTACGTATATCTTGATGAAATTTGATACAGAGTACGCTTGAACCCCAAGGAAAGAAGAACAAGGCTACCTCTTATAAAAAGGGGACAACTTCTTCAGCTTTTAAGTTGGAAATGTACATATATTAAGATTTTTAGAGGTTTTAGGAAATTTCATTCGTAATAGTAGTAAAATAGTAGGACCCCTACGGCGTTCCCGTAGTTGATACGAGAGTAGTCAAGCCCCCTGGTTCAGCTAGTTTATTATTAAATAATGAAATGAATACAAAGTGATCATATAAATAACTATAATTTATTAATCTCTCTTTGAATATGTATTATATAATATACATTTAAGATGTCATTGCATAAAATTCTTATACTAAGGCATTTCATAATTGATTTAAATAGCTATGGGCGACAACCAAAAAGTAAAGCCATACCTCGATGAATATTGTCAAAATAATGGAAATTAGAACCATGGAGACAGTAGATATTTTCTTTATTATACATGCGGTTTTAAAGAAGAAACATGATACAGGTGCACTTATAGCACCAAATATAAGAAGTAAGCACATTGCTAATAAAGTCCAGACGCCCGCAGATAACGCTCCTCGGGACTGAGAAGTTGCACCCAAAAATAAAAGGCCATTCCCTACCGTCATTAGTAAAGATGATAATCCAATCGTTAATAATACAACTTTTTTTAAAGCTTCATCCACTCTTGGTCGGCGTCCTAGTATGTAAACTAATAACGCATTTTCTATTATACCGTAGATTATTATTCCTGTCAAACCGAGCCCTCCACAACCTAGGCCAAATACGGCGATCAAATAAGTTGCGTATTTTGGTGGAAAAGTACCGAAACATTTAGTCACTTCGGGCATATTATCCATGTTGGTTAGATTTTTATTAAAAAAATAGAAAATAATGCTTATATAGATCGTTTTGGTTTTAGATACATTTCGTCAAAACTATTTCTGACAGACAGGTAATTAAAAGATTAACTATTTACCGACATTATTTCCATATATAATAACTCTTTTAGGAAATTATTATAATAAACAATATCGTTATTCTTTGCTTATACACATTTGCATTCGATTAATCGATTATATTAATATAGGTCACATCAATTCACGGTACATACTTAATCCTGTGGGATTCTATATATGTATTAATAAGTACTGTTATCGTAATAAAAATAAATTTATAAAAGTAAAGTAACAGCCTTAATGTCCCACTGGGCTAATGACTCCTCCCCAATTGATGACATGGTTGGGAGCTATTCTACCACGCTGTTCTAATACGGGTTGCTGAATGCAAATGCAGCAGATTTTTTGCAGAATTACAAATGCAGTTTCCCTCAGGATATTTAGCTTCACCGCTGAGCACGAAATAAAATATAAACACAAATTACGCACATAAATATTTTGCGGTCCTTGCCTGGCCTGAACCCGCTTTAGGTTTAGCATCTCGGTTCGGTATAATAACTATATTACAATTTTTTAGTCTCAGTCAAATGTTTTATAATTTCATTATGTTGCATTAATTTAAGGATGTCAAGAACTCTGTGTGTATTACTGGGCCTAGCAGGGGTTATGTCGATACCTGTGGATGAACCGATACGCATCGACTTACCAGTTTACGACCAACCGCGATCAGCTTCAAATGTTCCATTAACGCAACCTTTGGAACCAGAGAATCATCCTGTTTCCAGTACAAAAAATGACAAAGCATCCGTTGGAAATCTTCTAACAAAAGGACCGGTGTTCAACATATTGGGTAACAAAATTAGCCCTGAGTCTCCAGTCGTGAGTATTTATTGGACGAAATATTTAGGATTCATTTCAAATTGAATTTGATACGTAAAATCCTTAGTTCAAATTACAGTAAAAAATATATGTCTTACTTTTTCGTAATAGACATTGAACCCATCGCTATTTCTTTCGTAGTCAATATAATTACTTTTAATAATGATAAATGACATAAAAAAAATACGATTTCAGGTTGGCTCTGTAAATGACGCCGGATTTTTTTCACCTCCTGTTACAAAACTGGAAGGCGCCTTGTTAGAAACTGAAGGTTATGGTAGCAAGACATTGTCGATTAAAGAAAATGCACAGAATAATGTAGCCGGCTTTCTTCAGGTTTGTTTAACAAAATAATGTTTGAGCGTGTGTTATAATAATTATAAAATATCTACCTAATTTATATATTTTGACAGCCTAAGCCCATAGTGGATACGATCAAGGAAGAAGACAAGTATGGGAACGATGGAGATAAATTTCGGAACGCTGGTCGAGCTATTGTTGGAGGTGCTGAAGGAATTTCGAATTTTTTCAATTCAATTCTGGAGGTTTGTGTTTACGTACTTACGACTACATAATTTTCCGTTAATATTTAAAATATCGATTAAAGTTCTTGTTCGCGCTTGAAGTAATAAATAATTAAACTGATTATCATATTATCTTCGTCTGCAGGTTCCTAGTAAAATAATAAGAAGCATCACACGAGCTGCTTCAGAGAAGTTAAACAATATTGGTGGTAAATTAATAGGTTTATAGAATAAGTTTGTAAGTTTACAAGTAAAGTGTACATAAATTAGACACATCGTTTTTTTTTACGTACCTATTATAAGAAACAGAAATATTAGCAATGGAGCTACCGATTATATGAAATACGGAAATATAAACTTGTGCCAACACGGTCCCGTATGTCGTTGAACTAGTTTTCTGTAAGTTCTGGAATTTTTTAGTTCGATTTCAGTAATGGCATGCATAAGTTTAAATATATTGAATGACTAATGGGATCCATCACCTAAATATATTTATTTCAATATATTGTTAATCTGTGACCACAGACCATGATCGAGCAATCTAAGTCAGATTGAAAAAAATATATAAAAGGAAAATAATTATTTAATGCATGTAGAAAGAAATCTAAAAATTTATTCTATAACTATAGATATGGGTTACAGCAATATTCAAATTTTAATTCACATAGGCATAAAAAGCAAGTAAAGGTATCAAAATTACTAAAAGCTTTTATTTACTGGAAAAAAAAAACTAAATTTGCTCAAAGTTAATAACAGATAGGTAATATCGACATTGTATTCCAATTATCTTTACAAATCGATGTTTAAGTACTAAACTACTAACACGTTCATATTCTGTCTCTTCGCGTGGACGAGGTCTCATGCGGGTCAGTCAGTTAACAATAGTTGGGATGAATAGTTGATGAAGGGATGAAGGATGAACGGATGTTCCGTTTGAATCAAAAAATCTACAAATATATATGTTTTTGGGATAATTTTATTTATTCACGATAAAACATATTTTAGTAACATTTAGAGTAACACATAGATTTATTATCTAATTACATAGAACTCAAAATAATATCGTAACCGTTTTTATATACTAGCGTTAAACATGAAATGAGTAGATTTACAGAGAAAAATGAATTTAACTTTCGTTATTATATACGTATATTTATGCATACTATGTAAATCTATACAAAAAAAGTTATCTGTTCACGAAATATTTCATGTAAATTTGAACATTTTTCAATCAATACACATGTCGAATTAACTGTTTTTGTTAGTATAGTCCATCTGTCCGCCTGTACATACCCGTATCATGCCCGTAAATGAGAGAATTTTAAAGTGATTCGACACGGCGAGCTGTTGAGATTAGCGAAGGTGCTTTTATCTTTTTATATAAACATCATTTTGGATTCGATCACAAACCGTGTCAATATTTGTCACTTTGAAAGACGGCAAATATTTTTTTACCCTTGTGAATAAATCAAATAACTCAGTTGGATGTGTGGAAGTAGAATGTGTAGTATTTTTATGATATCAGAATACTTCATAATATATACAAAAACAAATACATACTATGAGGGTGACGTAATTTTTTTTTAATATTATCATTTTATAAATTGTCAATACACAAACTATTTGACCACTTATCTTATTATATATAAGCTTTAGTTTATATGCATTTATAAATATATGTATGAAACTAGTAGTAACTTTTTAGTCATTATGCCAAGGCGTTTAATAAAATTATTATTAACGAAATTCACGAGGCAATGAAATTATCTTACTGATTAAAATGTGAAAATATCTCATCACTTGTAAATAATGTCTATTTGCACCATATTTTATGTTAAACTGCCTTACATAGGTTAACATGACTCTTTTCAGTATGTGAAATACATACGTTATATAATAAAAAGTTGAATACATACACAAAATATATATAAGTCACTTTTAAAATAAAAAATGCATGTTTTTTTTAAACTTGATGTTACATGTTATATACATTAAATACGTACTTAAGTTTCTATAAGCCGATACAACGTATATAATTACTTACACTATCATTATTAACACCTACTTTTATTTTTTATAATGTTAAGAAAAATCTGATATTCAAATTTTTCAATTACAAATATTGAAGAAAATATATTATGATATTTTTGGAAAATTATAAATCTGCTTACATGGCGTAAATTTATTTGAACGAGTATGAGAGAGAGTGGTGTATCACTGACACATTTTTATTAATGACAAGGATTAAACGTTAAAAGTTAATTTAAAATTTTTATTATCTAATATTTCATAAACTTTTCTATTCTACAAAGGTTACATACCTTCTATCATAACACATAATGTTGCCAAATGAATAATGATTATATATTATTTCGTTTATTAATCAATACAATTTAAATGATTAATATATAGGAGTCAGACATATAGAGTTGTCTGCTAGATTAAGATCTAATTTTAAGTTTTTTTTTTTCATAAATGTAGGCTACCACACACATACAAACATCCTTATAATATATCAAATATTATATATTTTTTAAATTAAAGCTTTTTAAATTAAAAAGAAAATCCAAAATATTTTATTTTGAATAAACACAGTATAAATATTATGTAATGATTATGATATATTGGTGATATAGATATCATATATAAATATACATGCATTATCTATTGTGAAGTTGTTTTGTGATATAATATATATTTACATATTTACATAACTCGTCTCATTAATGGATACATATCAAAATAGTGTGTATATCCAGTTCCAACCACAACAGGAATAAGCCCAAATAATCAACTTTGACATCGATACCGTTGTTCACCGATATCGATTGATCGATCATTGGTCGAGATCTTGAATACTCTATGATATTCATTATGGTCTCGCGAAAAGATGGCGTTTTCAATATCCGCGAACTTGTAATCGGTACTTCGAATAATTAATGTGGTTATAACTCGTTAAGTGGAATAGTGTTGTATTATGAATAAGGGTAAATTAATCAAGAATTGTTTATAATGCAAAATATAGGAGAACGATTAGATAATCGGATGCAATTCGTAAATATACGATTTGTTTACCTTTAATCCTACTCCGATTGAAACAGGGTATAGACAAAAAAAATTACAGTGAAAGTCCATAAAATATTATTTATATATTTTTATTTCGAGATGGCTAATTACTGTCGTTATTTTTTGTTTATTTTTGGTATATAAATATAGAATAATGAATGATTTATATCAATAAGGTGGATAAAGCATTAATTTATAATTAATAATAAACTAATTTTTTTTTTAAATCATTGCAATGTCAGTACCTGTAATCGGCAATATATGTCGATAGATATAGAATAATGAATATATCGATGAATTAATGATATATGAATAAGGTGGATAATGTATTAATTTATAACTAATAATAATTAACTAATTTCTTAACAAAAAAAATCCATGCAATTCAATACATTTCGTCGGCAATATATGTCCATCGGATAAAACTTATTTCATATTTATGAATTACAAAATCACACTTGTCCGGGAATCAAAACCTACAAACTTCACACAGTTACATCATTAAATTTCAAAAAAGTTTCAATGTAATACTTTTCAACAAGTAGATATTCAAAATTTTTAATATAATATATAAGTAATAGTGCATAAGGTAAAGAGTTAACAATAGCTATTAAAGTTAACTTACAAACGTGAATATCCATCATTATAGTTCAAATCAAATGTTCTTAACTTTTCACAATATTTATATATATGATCTACTAACTCGGAGCTCCTGCTCGCTCGCTAAGAGACAGAAAGAGATGAAGTTCACTTGTGTCGAAAATAAGGTAATTTTGTATAAGAATTAAACCAGTTAATAAATATTTGCCACTGTATAGCGTCATTCATCGCATCATTCGATAAAAGCTTTGTTTCTCGTAGATATTTCTAATCGAAGTAATTATCTTGAATGATTCGTAATACTTTGTGACAGTTATAGTACCAGCTCTGTAAAAAATGTTTGCTAAATACTAATCTTCATATAAATAACAAAAGATAACAGTAAATATATTTTAACTAAACAATACGACATAGCTTTAAAATATACTGCAAAATAATATATCTAATAACTTTAAAGACATTGGTCTTTATTCAGATTCTACGTAATCCAGCACCGAAAAGTCGATGAATTTATCGGATCTTAACCGTCATGGACGCGTAAGACGTATTTTGCGCACACTGTCGACATAATGCTTATTATTAGCCATGACCAATTCCTGAAGTTTAGGCGGCATCTCTTCTAGAGAAGGAGCCGTGCCTTCCTCGACATCAGTGCGCCTGTAGAATAGTATGTAGGGCGTGCTGGAACGGTTAAGACCGTTCAGCTGGCCCTCATCAGCAAATGTGACTTCGTCGTCGTTGAACTTGTGCCATTGATCGTTATCCTTAGCGAGGGTGAAATAATGACCAGAATCAAGAGTGGTTCCAGCGTGGATCACGGCGGCGAATAAGTTATATGCGGAATGTACCGCCTGCGATCGGACCGTCGGCAGGGTCACCGATTGGTTGTGATACATAGTGTGCATCAGTTTCGTCTGCACTTGCAGCTTTGAATCGAACCTGTGGGTTACAATTATTTTAAACTGGAGTTGTGAGTTGATTAACGGTAAGCATGGGCATTACCGACAGCTGTTAAGGAATAACTTACTTGAAGTTCTTGAGAACCAGAATGAGATACTTTGGCGTGGTCTCAATAAGCACGCTCCTCTCCGCATCCTGATGACCACCGCAATCGCGACATTCATATTTGTTATCGCCGGAGAGGCTTTCCTTGGAGCAATAATACTCTAACAGACTCTGGACGCTGTGTTGCCAGCCTTCCGGTTTTTCGGGAAAAGCTAATTGGAGGTCTCTAAACACGTCACGTGACAGAGATGATGCGTGACACACGGTACATTCGACACGTGTCAGCAGGACGCCTCCGAACATGTTATCAATGAAGGAGTCACGGCGTAGAAACGTAGCATCGCTCATACGAAAACGTTTCTTTGGTGGAACCATCACCTCTTGCTCGCCAGAGCTGCGCTTGTGACCACTTGAACTAGATCCTGAGAACAAGATACCTGATTGGATCCTAATTTAAGGCGAAGTGATTACAAACGGGAAAACCAACTTTAATATAAATTTAACATACCAGCAGCGCTGCTACCGGGCCTCGGCGAAAGAGAACGACGACTATGGCTTGATTCAGCGAGATCATCGCTGAAAAAAATAAACTTTAATTCAGTACTCAGTTGAGAGTTACATTGATTTTTTTTTAATTTACCTCGATACCTATCTTTGAACAAATATAACCAATATATTTATAATACCTGTATCAAATAAATTTATTTTTGTTTTATTTTTGGAATTAAATATAATCATACATACAGTGGTGGTCGTATAATTAGAAACACTACCAACGGTCCTTGACATTATGTAAGATACTTCACCGCAATCGTTTATATTTTGAAATTAAACAATAAATAGGACAACAATATGTTCAACGATTTGTCATTTATTAGAAAAACAATATAAATCCCATTACACAAGTGCAGTTTCAATATTACATTACGGACAAACATTTAAATCAGTTTTAAGGTATGAACAATAATGGTCAACTAATTAGAAACAACAACAAAAAATATAAAAAACAATATTTTTTTAAGTATTAGTAATTAGTATTGTTATTTACGAAATAGCTACTATCCATAGCCTACCAATAGTTATAATTAATATTTAGTGGCGTATCCCTTATTTTCACTGCACTGCATATATAAGCACTGCAACGACGTGGCATTGATTCAATCAATTTCATACATTTTTCTAGGGGGATTGAATTCCATGCTTCAACAAATGCTTCATATAGTTCGTTTTGACTGGTGTTACGTTTGTTTGAGACTTTCTTTTTAACAATATACCAGAGATTTTCTATCGGGTTTAAATCCGGACTATTTGCTGGCCAGTCTAAAACGGATATACGCTGTTCGCTAAGGAAACATTTGACGCTATTGGCCATGTGTTTAGGGTGTTTGTCATGCTGAAAGATCCAGGTTATAGGCAAATGATCGTCCGAGTAGGGAATCATTGTGTGCTCTAAGATATTTTTGTATTACCATTGATCCATTGCACCTTCAATATTCCGAACGGGTCCAACTCCACATTCGGAAAAACACCCCCAAGCTTTAATGTTACCGCCACCGTGCTTGACTATACTCCTTGTGTATTTATAATTAAAAGCATTGTTTACAGGACGTCTAACATAGCGCTTTCCTTCGGAATTTACCATATTTATTTTTGTTTCATCTGAAAATAACACATTTTTCCATTCTCGTAACGTCCATTTACCATATTTTTTAGCGAATAATAATCGCTTCTCTCGGTGTTGCTTGGTAAGAAACGGTACCTTTCGAGAGATTCTTCCAAACAATTTAGCTTCCACTAATCTTCGGCGTATCAGTCTTGACGAGATGTTTCTCGGGTCTTCAGGCGAAAAAACTTCATTTTTAATCTGGTTGGAGCCTTTACTTGAGTCAACACGAACGATTAGCGTATCTTCCTCTGGCAGAAGTTTTTCTTAGCCGAGCCTTTCTAAGAATATTTTCAACAGTTCCATGTGTTTTATAATGATCAATTGAATTAAAAACTTTCCTAACAGAACAATTTAAATGCTCAGCTATTCTTCTATACGCCCACTTATGATCTATATGTAAATTTACAATTATTTGCCTAGTTGACGCGTCACAACTTTTATTTTTGCCCATTTTGAGCAAAATAAAATTCAGATTAGATTTTGAATCTGATGATTGCCGCCAAAATAATAGAAAAAGAAATGTTATTCTCCAATTTCAAAAAAATAATGAGCTATGGATGCTTTTTTAAAATGTTTTTAATTAGGCGTCCAAGCGGCCAGTAACAAAAATTAAACTCCTACATGTGTAAGACTCATTTTGTAATTAAAAGTAAGATATGTTTTATATTTTATGCATTTAATGAGTTTTTTATTTGAGTGGCTATATTATTGCATGATTATTAATTATTAAATGTGTATATTTTTACGAACATTTGTACGTTGAAATTATACTTCCATTGTATATCAACTTTAATATATTTAACAGATCTACATAATATCATTTGTGGGTTACAACAAATTATGATGGCATGATCAGCCCCGTTTACAAGGTGCTCTACAGGCTCATAGTCCACCACACTGACCTAGAGCAGGTTCAAATTTAGGCAGGCAGTAGAACTTTGCTAACGCAAACTTCACGAGTCTTCGACAACCGGCCTTCAAACGTGACCATCGTTGCTTAATAATAATTGAAACATTTTATATCTACAGAATAACAGTATATATACCCAGAATGGGAGTGTTGCTGAACATGCGGATGAATCATGCGCAGGCGGCTGGCACCGTTGAGCACTGGCGGCCGGGTGTAATCGTAGTTTCGATCGGAACAATGCTCGTAGGACTGCAGCAACTCGAACAGATATCTGTAAAGAATACGGACCTCATTGTTAAAACGTAAATAGTTTAGTTTTTATTTCGTTGTCTGAAACGCCATGAAACTTACCGATTAAGTTTCATAGCGTATCAGTGATATTAATAATAAGGTCCTCCAGACCGATTTCGGCCACGGCGGGCAGTCTCATGAGAGATTAGCTAACTGCGCAGGAGATATTATAGTGCACAAGTGTGTGCGCAAACATAGGTGCACACAAGTCTCATAATCCGATGGGACGGCATTCCGACACGACCGGAAAGAGTTCAGGCGCAGGACCAACAGCTTAACGTGCTTTCCGAGGCACGGGAGTGTACACACTTCCAACTCCCAGACTCCGGGCTGCTAGTGAGAATTTTCTGATAGAAAAACCCAATAACTATTTATTGGCCCGACCTGGGAATTGAACTCAGGACCATCGGGTCTGCGGCCTTATATGTAGCCACTAGACCAACGAGGCAGTCGATCAGTGATATTATATGTACATAATTAAACTTGGTGGTAGAGCTTTGTGCAAGCTCGTATAGGTAGGTACCACCCACTCATCAGGTATTCTACCGCAAAACAGCAGTAGTTATTATTGTTGTGTTCCGGTTTCAAGGGTGAGTGAGCCAGTATAATTACAGGCACAAGGGACATAACATCTTAGTTCCTAAGGTTGGTACATTGGCGATGTAAGCGATGGTTAACATTTCTTACACAGCTAATTTCTAAGGGCGTTGGTGACCACTTACCATCAGGTGGCCCATATGCTCGTCCTACCTATCCTATAAAATAAAAAACTTAAATACGGCCTTGAACTGTAATCGTCTAAACCTTGAATTTAGCAGTAATACATAAAAATATGGTTCTATTGTTCCTGAACGAGTCTGTTTAGCCAGAAGCGTAGAAATATTTTTGACGTTACCTTAACCGTCTCTTGAAGATGGTAACAGGCCGATGAGGATGATCGTTCATCGTCTATCAAATGCAGCATCAGCTATCTATGCAATATCAGCTCGATGAATAAGTAACGACAAGGACGGTATTATTTATTTTAAGATAAAAATAAGGAATATAAAAAAATAAAATTATAGTTCAAGTACCAATCAATAAAAAATCAAACAGAGATCATCATCAATTTTATCATTTAAAAGTTGCTACTTCAATAAAATTATTCAATACCAATATTAATTATGTAACCTAGTAGAAGCTCTTATATTATGAGCACAATATATGAAAGAATAAAATGAAAATTTAATTAGATGCGCGTAATAGAAAGCCTTTAGTAACAGCCATATTAGAAATAAATAATTCAATAAACATCGGTCGGCAATGACTTCATAACATGAACATTTATTATCAATGAACTTAGTATAGTGATCGATATTTAATACCTTAATTTCAATGTTAATTTTAAGTTCTTGTATTTAGCCTATGAAATAAATTAAAAAAGGGTTTTTAATAAAGATTACCTATATAATTTACTAATAAAATGTACATCTATACTAATATAATAAAGAGGAATAATTTGTATTTTTTTCTTGTTTGTTTGTTACGAATTTACACAAAAACTACTCGACCGAATTTAAAAATTCTTAGTTGTAGTAAAAAGTTGATATTAGAGATCCCTATGTAAAATAGAAAAATGAAACCCAAGGTATCAAAATTTTGCCTATAAAAGACATTACTTTGCCTGTACTCTGAAGACTATTGACGATATATAAAATAGTGTTCTATATATTAATAGTACTCATGATTGCTCACAAAAAAGTTCGCGATGGTATATACCTAACTATTATAGTTAAGCTACAAAAACTGTTTTTGATTAAATTATTAAGTTCAAATACGATTGGATTCGAATAGTGGTGATATTGGTATCATAATATAACCCTTATCCATTTAAATGGTTTGATAATTAAGGTTGATTATGATTATGTACGTGTAAATTCCACTTTAAATTATTCGGATCGGACTTTTGGTTTAGAAGTTATGGGTATAAAAGTTATCTGAGTAAGAAAAACGTCACGGTTGGAACAAACTGTAACTGTCCTAAGCTTAGTCTATCAACAAATACTAATTTACGTATATATGTACGTTAACTAATAGTTTTTAAATTTTCGCGGACGAAGTCGCGGGCGAATTGCTGGCCAATAATAAAATATACATAAACAAATGTTTGGAAAATAAATTTTGAAACAAAGTTTTGCAATGACAATCTAAAAAAACATTTAATCTTTTTGGAGGTAAACAAGTCAAAATAGATTAATTGTGAAATGTGAGTTGCAAGACAACAATTCTTAAAACTAACTATTTCTATTACTTTCGGATAATATAAGCTATCGGGTCCTTTTTTTAATAGTCATTAGTTTAACCATCGAAACTTTTATTATTCAAATTTAAATACATATTAGAATTAAATTTACTTTTTTACTTCTTTTGTCTATGGCGCGTTTTGCGTTAAATGGCACTGATGCCGTAAAGATAACATGCAATTTTTACAACGCTATTTTTAAGCCGGATGCCGAAAAAAAAGGCTCGTTGATTTTTTGTTTGACCACATCCATTCTAAAGATTTTTCTTTTAGTTAATTAGTAAACCTGAGAAAGTGAATTGAAAGTTATATTGAAAGCGCATTGAAATGGTTTGAGAATATTAATTTCAAACGATATTAGAAAGGTAAAAGCGAATTGAAAATTTTCAAGAAAATTTTAATTTTAAAGAAAATTTCAATTTTGTATCGTAATTAGCATTCGACTAAATATAAATCCAACTATATGTATATAGTAATAAATGACTGCTGGTAGAACCAGACTTCGAGTTTAGTAATATAAAATTTGTATACATAAAATAAACCATTACGCTATCATCGACACCTGAGTAAGTAAACCTTTTAAAAAATCGATATTATCTTTGATACATACATTACAATTCTAGATCACAATAACAAAGACTTAAATATAACAGCGTACAAATCCTGTGTTTTCAACAGGTAGCTGAATGTGAAACGTGGCATTTATTTATATTTTGTCGTGAGTGGGTGTACTTTAAAAAACATAACAAAAAGGTGGACCGAACATGCCGAGTGAAGTCAAGCCCGGGTGAAGCTAGGCTTTACCCGGGCCTGACACTCGCGCATGTGATCTGATGCAATTATGCATTATCGATCGACTATTTACTCTGTGTTTCTAATATAACTTTAACTAATTGAAACATTTTTTAAATTACGAACATTAGACTTTAATACACCCTATACACTAAATCATTCAAGGGCTAAGAGAGCATTATTAGTAGCATGATCAATTAACCTTCCAACTCATTTGCTTTATTTCAAGTTTGAAGGTGTTTTTTTTAATTTC
Source organism: Nymphalis polychloros (assembly GCA_905220585.2). Classification (NCBI taxonomy): domain Eukaryota; kingdom Metazoa; phylum Arthropoda; class Insecta; order Lepidoptera; family Nymphalidae; genus Nymphalis; species Nymphalis polychloros. The sequence continues at coordinate 11,761,721 of HG992241.1, read as the reverse complement.
TGCAGTATAAAATAGTTTGATAGTAATGGTCAACGGGCATTGTTTTGCGTCGATATAAACAATAATATCATGGGGAAGGTCATGCAATCATTAATTTCTGGTAGAACATTTCTGGTAGAAATTTTAATTTGAAGGTATAGTTTTGATGTGGATTTACAGAGCTTTGTGCAAGCTCGTCTGGGTAGGTACAACCCGCTCATCAGATATTCTACCGCAAAACAGCAGTACTTGTTTTTGTTGTATTACGGGTTTGAAGAGTGAGTGAGCCAGTGTCATTACATGCACAAGGGACATAACATCTTAGTTCCCAGGGTTGCTGGCGCAGTGGCGACGTTGTTTTTTTTTTAAGAAGTACAATGCCACTGTCTATCGGCGTTGGTGACTGACCATCAGGTGGCCCATATGCTCGTCCGCCTAACTATCCTATAAGAATAAAAAATATCTCAGCAAAAGTAAAAACAGGAAATTTTCAAGTGCCGATAAAAGGGTTACCTGCGAAATCCCACAGGGGTCCCTTGCTGTTTTTGATCTATATTAGTAATTTTCATCTACGTTTTTACTAACAATTTTTTTTAAAAGTAGATTTAAGGTTCTGGTTTAGTAATAAAGTTCTTTAACCTGAACGATACCGAGAGATATTACGAGACTTAAAGAGCAAAACAGCTAATAAGTAACAACGCCACAGGAAGACAGATTTCTTGTGAGCACTGGTGTAAGGAATAGCACACCTTACTTCCTGAGCAAGTTCTTAATTACTTAGGAAGTCTTCTTCAAGAAGTTCGAAAAGTGACGGAAACCAACAAAATAATAAGAAAAAGGCTTAACGCGACCGGAATAGGCATCCAGCATACTTCCTTGCTAGAAAACAAACAGTTCAGGCGCACGTATACGGGTTGTATTTATGTAAAGCAGCCATTGTAACTTTACACTTGTGAACGAGCGCGTTTCCTTACAAAAGCAAAACACATTTTCGCATTTCGCATTTGATGGCCTGTTTAGTGTAGATTATATGGAAGCATAGTACATTCTGGTTATTGCAATACCCTTTATTATTAAAACTTATTTAATATTATTTAGTCCTGAGATTTTTTAGCTAATATCTTTCCTATTATGCAACAGCAGCTCAAAAGAAAAACCTTATTACTTAAACGAAATATTTCAATAGATTTCAATAGATGATATTGAAATGATTTTAATGTATTATAAGTTTCCAATGACGTAACAAATAAGTATCCCTATACTACTATACCTTACCTTACCTTACCCTTCCATTCGTCTTAGCCTCCCATCGTAAACTCGGAAGTCGCGTTAAACATAGAAATCTAGTACCACTGATCTAAGAGAGCTCAATATTGCATTCGTCGTAGAATGGGAACTCATGCTTCAAAGTTTGATAACTCAATAAAAAAGATGCTCTAGTATCACAAGGATGCTGGCAATTTCGCAATTAAAGAAGGAAGAGCTGCCTTAGGAAAAAAAAATATTTCTCTTGAAATTAAAATATTTGATTATATTTTTTTACGATAACGAAACAAACTATAGATAGCGAACATAATGTTCGCTATCTATAGTTTGTTTTGTTGTTTTTTCCTTTAAATAAGTGTAAATATAGTTCCATTAACACTAGCACTTCGCCCGCGACTTCGTCCGCGAAAATTTAAAAACTATTATTTAACCTATGTAAATGCGTAAATTAGTATATGTAAATAGAATAAACGTAGGACAGTTACAGTTTGTTCAAACCGTGATATTTTTTATACCCGTCATAACTTCTAAGCGAAAAGTCCGATCCGATTAATTTAAAGTGGAATTTACACGTACATAATAAAACGTAATTATTGAACCATTTAAATGGATAAGGATTCCATTCGATTCCACCCGTATTTGAACTTAATAATTTAAACAAAAACTGTTATTGTGGCTGAAGTTCTGCACGATCAAGCGCCCTTAATGGAAAACCCTATATATCGTTAATAGTTTTCACAGCGCACGCGAATGTTGCTTATAAAAATAATAACTTTTATAGACAACATTTTGATACCTTGAGCTAGATTGTTCCATTTTAGGTACGGAAATCATTTTATTCTTTAAATATAACATACCCTGTTTTACTCGGTAAAGATGTAGCTTTCTAATAGTGAAAGAATTTATAAAATTAGTCGAGTAGTTTTTTAATTAAATCGTAACAAACAAACAAAAAATAAAATATTTCCTCTTTATAATATTAGTATAGATTGATAGTTTTAATCACACATCTTAAGCATTTCTTGAACAAACACCAATAAAACTGGTTATAGCGTTCCACGAAACAACATATTTTAAATTAGTTCACGTCTGCGTATGAGGGAGGAAAGGGGTGATAACGTGTATTCAAAACGTTTAGTAGTTAAAACGTGAACGCGTAAGAAAAAACACTCACTATCGCGTTTATAGTTAGGACATCGATTGTAAGTTATATAGAGAACCCAAATAATGCAACTAATTAACGAATGAATACAAGCAACGAATTATATCACTCTCTTCGTTCGTAAATAATAAGCTTTTAAATTCAATTGTAACTCATATCGCATATAAAAGGTAACAGTAACATTTTCGACAATATCGATCAGTTGTTTCGACGTGCAGCTTACATTACGATGATTGAAAATATTACATTACGATGTCCAAATTTTAAAACTTTTATTCTGTGTTCAAATGATGTGGAATGATTTAATTAAGGAGAAGGGTTGATAAGGGTCATTTTTCGCCCATCGACTACTTCATGTAATATTAATTTTATTTAGTAGCAGACATCATGAAAAATTATTATTTTAATATATATATATATGTGCGGTGCTATAGCCTGATCGAAAGCCGGATTGCTCTGGGGGCTGGAACTCGTCAAGTCGTCTGGCGAGACGGTTCGTGACGACTCTTGAGAACAGCTTATACACGTGACTCAGGAGGGAGATTGGTCTGTAGTTTTTCAAGAGGGTTTTATCACCTTTCTTGAAAAACAGTACCACCTCACCCCCGATCCACGTTTCCGGGGTCTTGCCAGGTTGGATGACGGAATTAAAGAGGCTTGCTAGCTCTTTCAGGACCGGAGTCCCACCTGCCTTAAGCAGCTCTGTTGTGATTCCGTCATCTCCCGGAGCTTTATTGTTTTTAAGCTGTTCTAGAGCCGCCCTAATCTCGCCTTGGTCAACGACCGGAAGCTCCTCGGAGTAATAACGCGTAAGAGGGGCGCGCTGGTCATCAATACTGATTCCCACAGGTTTATCCGATCTTGAAGAGAACAACTGCCCATAAAACCTCTCTACTTCTCCGACGATCTCAGGCCTAGAGGTAACGACCCGACCATATTCGGTTTTAAGTTTTGTCAGACGCGGCCTCCCAAACTTGCGAGCGAACACTTTCGATCCCCGATTTTGCTCAATCGCAGCCTCAAGACTGGCTCGAGTATTGGAGCATCGGAGATCGCGTCGCGTCTGCGTTCTTATTGTTCGGTTTAAGGCCTTATCTGACAAAAACGATGGTAGTTCTCGTCGTTTCCTCATGAGCTTGAGTGTCTCAGTAGAGAGTTTTGGTGCGCTGTCTCTTTTCTGTGGCGGAAAACAGTTGCGGGATGTATTTTGCAGTATTTTGACCAGCGTATCGGTTTTCTCATCGATACTGCTTACGGTTTCCAACGCGGTGAATTGATTTTGAAGCTCCATTTGGAACTTTTCGGAGCCTTGAGCAGCTTGGAGCATGCTAGGTCGGAGAGTAGGCCTCATCATTCGCGATCTTTCGGCTTTGAAGTCGATATCTAGAGTGCCTCGAACCAAGCGGTGATCACTACCGGTATTGAACCTGTTGATCACTGAGACATCTCTAAATATGTGCCTTTTATTCGAAATGATAAAGTCTATCTCGTTCCTCGTTACGTTATCGGGGCTTCGCCAGGTCCACCTCCTCTGGGGCTTCTTTTGAAAGAAAGAATTCATCAAAAAGAGCCCCTGCCCTTCGAGAAAGTTTACTAGCATTTGCCCCCTGTGATTTCTGCAGCCCAAGCCGTAAGGTCCGACTTTCGATTCACCGCTATCTTGTACTCTCCCATAACAACATTATAGTGGGCCTTCGAGGTGTTGTTGAGGGCCTTTGCGATATCTTCGTACATCGCTTCTACCACATCATCAGAGTATGCCGAAGTTGGCGCATATACCTGTACGACCTTCAGGGAATACCTGTCGGAAAGTTTAAGGACAAGGTACGCTACCCGGTTCGACACACTACTGATTTCTACAATGTTGCTAATGAGATCCTTCTTGACTAGAAAACCGACACCACCCTGGGAGAGGTTATCACCTTCGCGGAAGTAGAGTAAGTTACCGGACTCTAGAGTTATCGTGTCCTCCCCCTGTCTTCGAACTTCAGATAACCCCAGTATATGCCAGTTTATATGACTTAACTCTACTTCTAATTCGGCGAGGTGTTGGTCCAGCCTAATTGAGCGTCCATTGTACGTTGCCATATGTAGTCGTCTTTTATGGCAGCCTGCCATGAACCGGTGATTCTTTGCACCCCCTGCCCTGCCGATACCGCGACCGCTACCGTGGTCGGACCTAGCGGGATGGCCGGTAACTGGGGTCATTTTTTTTGCGCATCTACCATATAGGCGGATTTGCCCATACTTGCGTATATCGCCATATTATTAATTATTAAGATTTCCAAAAACTTTAACAATGACTTCCGAACTCAATATTGATATTGAGGTAAATACACTACGCTAGCACATTTTGAGCGTGCCAAAACACTTAAAACGATCGCGCAACTGATACTCACGCGCAACGTATATTTTTCTGTTTAGGGTAGATGCGCACAGTGAACCAATATAAATAAGATATTACATAAAAGTTTATTAAGAGTAGTATAATTGTGAATTAATTTTAATATGGTTCATAAAGCGCTTCTTTAAGAAATAATAACTTAAATATTGAATAATCCACAAAAATGTACAAAAAACGGCGAAATACTGTTTCCGTGTGTGTTGTTACGTAAAATTTACTAAATAAAAACTATATATCTTCAATTATACAAATACATTTAAAAATAGTCGGCAACCGAAATTATCATTTTTGAGTATGCAATGGACGAAATATGCTTCTTATCAACCAACCTCCTTTCATCATATAAGTTAAAAAATATATATTATTCTAATATTGACGCAAATTAACTGTAACGCGACGTCCATTAATAATGTGGGATAAAACACATGTATGCAACCGATGGCGAAAGAAGTATAAGTAAAGCTATAGTTTATTGGTTTGAAAATTATATAATCAGTTTCAAAAATAATGATTATAGTTTTGGTTGGTCGTGCAAGCGTTTTCGATTGTGTTCTTTCCACATACATTATCAAAAATATGTTCTTATTAACTAAAAAGTTAACTAACTTAATAGTTATTCAGTTTCAATGTTGTCCAATTAATTGCTTTTCCAAGCAATACGCATCAATTGATCCGAATTAGTTTTTAAACTCGGTCCAGTTAACAATATCACTTAGCTTAGTGGAGTTCTCTCGTCTTCAAGTCGGGTTCTATTTTAAAATAATGTACGTTTTATCAAGATTCCATTCATTCATCCATTCGTCTAAAATGTCTAAATTAGCTTTATTATTTTTTTAAACATTTAAGTCAAACTAATTTTGAGTAAGAAATTTGCATTCACTATTTTCAATGCAAAAATCTTTATATCGCGCAATCAGAATGATTTGCTAATGATACATAACATAATGTTTGTTATTCGCGTTTTAATAAATTAATAAAAATTAGGAATTATGCAAACACACATTACTACACAATTTACTTCTTGTGTTAATAATATGTCATTTTTAACAACTACATTGGTACCTACAAAGCTATTGTTAAAAAAAATAACTTTTATTACAATTAATTATAAAAAATGTTTTACTTTTTATTTTAAACTATTATTCCTATAAAAACGAGTATTATGTCTGAGCTGAATGTGTTAAAATTACTTTAAGACTGTAATGCAGTAAGCAGTTTCATTGTTCACCTTTATTTTGCGTCTAGTGGAAAACGAAACTCCTTTGGTCATCAGTATTCCGCTCTCTAGTAACATAACACTGGCATCAACGACGAGAACTAAGGATAACGACATAGTCAAAGTTTCAAAGGGAAAAATCTTTTGAGGATTACTGTGAAGCCCGTCTGCTGCATATCATTGGAAAATGAGGCATCGGAACCAATTAGCAAAAAGACGATCATGTTTATTCAGAATACGTATATACTCTGCATACTGCATTGAAGAAGAAAAGCCTTCTAATTGATCAATGCAATTTTTTATCATAGGGCTGTCAGGTCGAGTAAAAGATAATCCATTTAATACAATTGATAAGATTCAAACTGGTTACAGACATTTTTAAAGTTCCTTAAAATTATATATCGAAATATGAATAGAATATGAACATGTCATTAAGGGAGTTTTTTTTAGAAGTTTTTCGCCTTTCTTTCACTAACATGGCCCAAACTCGTATTGAATGTCATAATAATAATTTTTGAATAGCATGATTTTTCACATAAGTTTAATCGATATACATACATAGCTTTTTGTAATATTTATTAAGATAAAAAATGCATTTGAAATATAGTCTTCGCGGCCTCTATCATAATTAATTTACTTAACATATAACGAAAAAAACAACATCGATACTTTTACGCTGACCGTCTGGCTAAAGCAGATATATAAGCAAATTTATTCCTTGAGAATGCTGGTGGGTTAGTTTTCCACAAAAGTACTGAACTGTACAAAAGTTATATTCTAATGTCCTCAATACAAATCCTTAAGTCAGCTCTTACAATATCGACCATTTTAAATAAAGGATGACTTAATGCCAGAAACCAGGCGTTGCTGTTTTAATCGATAACAACTTAAACGGCTAACTAAAATACGTCACATACCAGGAATTGCTTGTGAGACTCACGAGCAATTCCGACGTCGCACGCCTGCTGTATAGGCTCCTACATACCTTTTTTATTATATTTTCAAACAAAAATCCTTTAAAGTATCTAAAATAAAAACCAAAATATCTCAAAACAAAAAAATAACAAACTCAATTTACAAAGTAACAGGATGAATAGAGATATTTACCCCAAGAACTCCGAGCTGTCGTGTTGATTGTCCCTGGTGAAGAAGGGTGGTTTCACGACACTGAAGAAATCTGACGGATTCAGCTTAGTCGAGATCGAGTGCATCATCTCAGCAAAGAGAACGCTCATCTTCGCCCAATACGGCACCGCCGTCATCTTTAGCACAACGTGAGTGCTAAACCTGAATGGAGAATGCATTCGATTACAGTAGCTGAATAAGTTTAGCTTATTCGTAAGTGTTTTAATTACTTAATAATACTGAAAAACGTGTCATTGCTTAGTATCATATCGATTTAACCGAGGCCATTTTTATAACTATGACAATGAACACGATACATTATCATTCGCACAAAAAGATATTTAAATTAAATTTAAAGTAAACGCTAAAGATAAAAGACGAAACACAATTACAATCTTGTTTTTCGATCGCGAAGCGGTATGCACATTTAAATTCAACGCACTTCCTCTATTCCTCGTGTATTATTTACTCTAAAATACTTTTGTTGCACAGACGAAGGCGGCCACTTCCCTGTTCACTACTGGGCTATGGGGATGACTTATATAACAAATCTACATAATATATAATACAGTTATATATTATATTTATTCGAACAAAATTGGTGTTGTGAAATAATATTATTTAATTTTACAAATATTTTCGCATGTATTATAAAACAATATCAATAAAATGTCAATCAATATGTGTAGCAAGTACAGAGAGATAACAAACGTGTTAATCGAACGGTATGATTCAAGATGAAGTCTAAAGTATTTTATTTTAAAATTATTATCATGCTCGCGGGATGTATTAAATACCTATGAGAAAAAACCCAGGTCGCAAGTAATTCTGAGACATATAAAATCTGCCAATACGCAGTGAAGCAATGCAGTGAACATGTTCCGACTAGTTCATGACAGGTTACAGGAAGGGTCTCCGCCCAATGAAATATATATACTGGCTCTCTCTTCACAAAAATTTTTTAATAGTTATATACATATATCGACACAATTTTAATGCAAATAACACAAAAATAAATTTCGCTCAATTTAAGCAAATTTTAAATCAATAAATAAAAATCGCAAAGCAAATTATACCTATAGAGTAATTACATCACGGAGCAACATAACAAAAAAAAAACATATAAATATATCGCATGCAATAAAATTATAAGCAATATAATTAAACTTGAGTCCCATTTTTAATATAACGGATGCAATAGATCATAGACCAAGTCGCAGTGCAACTTCAACAATTAATTCACCAGAAAGCATAGAACTCAGGGATCATTTGAATGGCTTCAGGATATAATAAAATCGAATTCCACTGAGATCAAAGTTTAAAAGGGTATTTGAATGGATTGCAGCTTTGTGTGCTGTTTGTGGACTGTATTGCGATTGTACGATTTCAGTGGGATGATAGCAGTTCTAATTCCTGTCAACGCCATTTTTATTGCAATTTTATTAATTAATTAATTATAATAATGGAAACACAATGCGAGCAAGGTTAACAGTATAATAAAATAAATATATATGAATTCACAAATGTAACTGCAAATGAAATAACAATTCGCCTATTTGCACACTAATTTCAGTAACAATTCGTATATTACAACTGCACTAGTATTGAATCATCGATCGATGTATGTGACACGGTATATATTATTAAGAGCTTAGACGCTTTGCTCCAATCATACACATGCAATGGTATTTCAGAAATATAATACAATTGAAATATGCTTTAGTTTTGTCATAATAATTGTTAAAGTAATTACTAAGGCTTTATCTCATGGCAAAGCTATAAACAAGATCCTTCAACGTTTCACTTCATTCCAATACTGCTTATTTGTTTAATAGCGACTCAGACCGACTTTGATCGGATGCAATTACGCTTTATTGCCAATGTTATTTCTCTTATATTATAAATTGTTTATTTTATATAATTGTTATCAATATTTGAAATTCTCAGTAAATTGAATTAAAACTTAAAACTATGATAACCATCTTAGGTTATATTGTACATCTTAGGTTACTTCGAAGCTTGATAAGTTACGCAGCGAATTTAAAAGAAACTAGATCATCTTACTAGACTATGAGTTGTTTTATACTCAGGTCATGTTATTATTGAGATATGTAAGGTATTTAAATGCCGAGTTACATATTTAATAAATACATCTATATTAAATGTTTTTAACATTAAAATCGACAACTTATTTAGTAACAAATAACTTTTCGCGTGTTTAACTTCTACAATATTTATAAATATCGAAACATTTTTAATTTACATATGTCTCAAAAATGTTTATGGTAGCACCCTATGAAACAACAATTTCAATTTAAATATTTACCTGTTTACTTCTACTTGCTCTGAAGATACTATATCTAATATCTAGATACAAATGTGTAAGTATATGGAAGCTTCAGAAAAAACAAAACAAGTCATTTACTTTTTAAAAAAAATATGGAATTATAACTCCAATAAATAATCTTGATTCGTAGTAAAATAATCAATAGGAATTACAATGAAAAAAGTTAGTGTCAACAGAAATGCACACCGTATATACATATCACAAAGGGCAATTGCAATTCAAGTTAAATTAATGAAACATTTGTATTATACGTCAATTTACACAGAGGAACAAAGCAAAGCCTCAGGCATTTACCTCCGATATATTCGTACGAAACAAATATTAAATCGTTCACCATAGCGTTTACACGGTTTTATTCGCATCCAGTGGAACTCATAGAAAGACAAGTTATTAAAATTGCGCCGTTGAAAATAATTTCATTTTGACGTCGACAGACGCAACCATAAAATAACTACCTCAGCTTAACAAATATAACCGAGATCTTGAATGAGAAAAGAATAGTGTAAAAAAGTAAAGTTCAGTGGTAACATAGCTGCGGTAAGTGTTTCTGACAGGCTTTTAATAACTTATATAATAATTGTAGTAGCTTTAAGCTAGCAGAATTTCATAGAGTAACCGTATTTTTGTTGAGAGACAGTATTCTATTAAGTTAGACTGGGTTTACTTTAAACGCGTGGAACATAGGATGGAATTATCAATTTTATGAATTAATTAATTTCGTGGTGTGCAAGGTGAACAATATAATGGATAAACGGGGTATAGAGAGAAATTAATGTAAACTATAATTCTAATGGAAAAATAATTTCATTTGACGTTTTATGTACATAACGATATATTTTCAGCGTAACACCCTGGAGCTGTTCTTGTAAATGAATATTTGATATATAAAAATGAATATTTTAAAACATAACAGTTTGTGTCTGTATGTTTGCGCATAATACTCAACACAATTGTATTATTTGATTGTTTTCCTGTTAATGTCACCTATATGAACCCGTGTCAATCGCGAAAAGATTTTATCAGAGGCGACTGATCTCATGCAATATCACTCGCACACAATACTCATCTACGTTGAACCATTTGAGTTCACGAATATAAATAAGTTGGAATTTGAATTTCTTTAGATACTTGAGGTGAGCCTTAACCGATGATCGCGGGTTCAAATTTTCATGTATTTAATTTATTTTGATAAACACGTATGTGACATTTTTGCATGTGTATTCTGTTGTGGAATAATTTCTACGCTTTCTACTCAAAGAAGAGTGGCCCCAGCCCCAACAGTCGAACATTCATAGACTACTACTAACTAACTACTGCTACTTTTTTGCACAGATCATAAAATTTCGTTATTATTATTTGATTTTATCTGATAACGTTATATTTAGAATGACGTTGCATTATTAGAGTTAAGCTTTGATTGCAGAGAATAAACTACATACAAGGTAATAAAATAATTTAACGACATAAAAATTTAGAGCCGTATCTAGTAACAATCGAAGTAACACAACCTTTCGTTTAATTTGGATAACATTAACAGCGACATCATAATATAGTTATTTTCATGTAATATAATTCGACGTTATTTTAGTATAAACATTAGTCGGCTATAAATAAAACTAATTTGCTCACTATTCCAACTTAAATATATTGCTCCATTTATAAATGTTTTTATACCAATATTAATATATAAAAAAGAAACGAACGGATGCTTGAAATCCTGTATCCTGTATCATATAAAAATAAAAACTTCGACTGTCTACAAGATAACAAAAATAGAAAATAATTATAAAAGTATTTTACTTACTGCCTAGCGACAAGTAGAGCTTGCATCACGCTGTTCATGTAGCATGTGTTGCCAAGGTTGAGAAGGCCCACCTTCCTCATCGGTATATGGGGATTAACAGCCGGGAGACACACGTTACGAGTGCGCCAAGGCGATATTTGCAAAAAGCTGCTCGCCCGAGACGCCATATGACGTTCCAAGCAAAGAATCTACGAAAAACGACCTTTTACTACATCTGGTGTACTAAATAAAATTATTTCACCAAAGATTGAGCCTAGTCGGCATAGTCAACAGTTAAATACAGAATTATTAATTCGTTTAGATGTCACCATTTCTCTTTGCACGCACAACACGGAAATCGCTTGATGGATTTAAATGAAAATTGTCACTGTAGCGGGTTATTCCTATTGGATAATAGATACATTATTTCCGACAATCGACGTTTGCCGCAAACGAAGTCACGGGTACAACAACACGTATGAAATCATTTTAATCTTCTAAATGTAAAATCGCTCAATGTAATTTTCATTAGAGAGTGCTTTAGATGTATAGATTGGACATTGAAAGCGCGGGGAAATTTCAGCACAAGTGGTAATAATTGAAGCACTAAAATGACATGCCCTGTGTGAGTAATTACTCCAGATTTAATAAGGCCTCCACTCTGCTCTACAAAACCAACCAGACCACACAAAACATTTAACAGTTACGATAACAAATGGAAGATTGACATAGTACATTAATTAATTTACGACAAAAACTTGTACTTGACAAAAAAAAATTTTATTATTTGTGTTGCACCCTTTTGCTTATACAGATTTTTTCAACCACACCGAGAGTTCATTAACGAGTATTTTATTTTTAGCATATTGAATATTTATTTTGTACGAAAAACTAAATTTGAAACAAGTTGTTTTAATAAAATATTTTGTATATTTTATTTTTCTAGAGAAACATGGTAACTGATTCGAGGAAATATTAAATATTTTCGCCAATCTATTATTTATTATGAAAATACTAACGAACAGCTTGTTCATGATGAAAATCCTCTTAGGAACAGAGCTTGACCTAATTTCCAAGCCTCTTCGAGAGCTTGAAATTATTACTAAATTAAATTGATTTAACCATTCATCCATTTAATGACTTCTAAGTATATATTTCATTAGTTCATCAAGTACCACCCACCCGCATCAACTGCTAGAAATAATTTGCTTACAGTTTTGTCAGATTTTCGCGTGAAAAGTACCCACCCACACAAAAGATTATATTTCTGAGTACATTGAAATAATATTGATTTATTAAAAAATATATAATATTTAAAATAATTACTATGTTGTTTGGATTAAAGGACTATTATATATCTTTTATTATTACATATACTATCTATATATACAGGGTTATTTGTATGGACCCCGCAACCTCGCAGAACTAGATAGCTAACACCATAAGCAACAACTTTTGTTCTACGACTTTTTATAATTTGTTAGATTTTATTCGTCCGACATACACATGTTGTCGGACGAATAAAACATACATATGTTGGTGGAGAGAAAATTGACAGTTTTGTTATTCAACTTTTGAAGCGAATCCTAAAACTATTTATCTAATAACGGAGATTATGTTGTAAATGCTAATAACTAATTTAGTTTTATTCAAATGTCACAAAGTACTAATCCTTATCACAATAGAACATAATCAATGCCTATTACAATTATTGAAATATTCAAATACAACATATGAAAAAATACGTGTGCATATACGATGCATTAGCACATAACGGGTTGTAATGTAAAAGTACGGGTTTAGCACAGATTGGTTGGTGAACCTTTGAGGCTCATTGCTTAAAAAATAGCACGGGATAAAATACTTTTTTTACGCTTGCAATATTGAGAATAATAATATAATTACTAATACAACTTAATATAACTTACCACATCAGCGTACTTGTCGCGAAACAGATCTTGTGCGTCACCCTTGAGAGATTCCATAATACCGTCGACCATAGCAGTTAGAATGTCGACCAAGTTTTGAAGGAGTTGTCGACTCCATTGACCACTGTCCGCGGCGAGGTTAACGAGGACGTCACCAACGTGAGATGAAATCTAATAGGTTAAAATGTAATGAAAATATTAACGATAAAAATCAACCGTAGCAAGTGACCCCGAGTGGTCGTAACCACCCCGCTCATCTATAATTCCAAACATCGATACTTTGTATTGACGATCCATACTGTATGAAAGATAGAAGGATATGAGTGTAATTATACACAAAGGGTGCATAGCGCAGTCAGTCATGGTTTAAATGTTACAAGCCAATGTCTATAGGCGGAGGTCACGGCTTAGCATAAGGTCAGCCATTTGCCTGTACTTTCATTCGGTATTATCTTTACAGTTTGTTCAATTTAAGACCTATAAAAGACATATGAAATGTCCTATTTATATAAAGCTCTGTACCTGAGGTTTGCGCAGATTAAAATCGAAAATACTGTATGCTTTAGTCCTTTAAATCTTTTCCTTTCAACACTTGCTACTAAGCAGCTTTCCATAACTGCTTTGACATTTAATTTTGTCTATACAGATAATATATAAAACTAAAAATCACGTCGAACATTTATTCAGTAGATAATGCTATAAAATAACTGTTCAGTTGAAATGGCTGAAAATTTAGCTATTGATTGAAAGTTTATAGGAACAAAACAAAGTTAAATATGGAAAAATTCAGAGATTTTGAATATTCCAATGCCAGTTGAGCTCAGATCTATATGATCAATGATATTAACTAGGGTTCAACTTATGCCGGAAACTTGTCTGTTAATCGCACCGACGCATACATATACATTCGGCGTCAAAAAAATCGCACCTTTTGAAATTTTGACTTCAAGCGAATAATACTCTTAACTTATTTATTGTACCCTACCAAAATTAATATCATTTGAAAGAACAATTAATACACTTTAAAAACGCGTATCGTTCTTTTCTGTAAAAACAATAATCAGGAAACGATAGGGTCTTTAAAAAAAAAGTGCTGAAAAGCTCATTAGAGAACTCACTACTTGTGCCACCTTGGACACGAATAAAAGGGGGGGTAAAAATTAATTATGGGTCATTAGCTATCCAGACATCACAGAAGTCACACCTGAACAGCTCCAGTAAGAAAAAAACCCTGAAAAATGGATACCACGGCAGAAGAAGCAGCTCAAGTGGTAGCACTACTGCAATCAGGACTACGCCAAGTTGATATTGCTCGACAACTCAACATAAGCCGTTTCCGGGTGAAACGAGTATCCCAGCGGTTCCAGGAGACTGGAGGCTACATCAGGAAGCATGGATCCGGAAGACGACGTTGCACTTCCGACAGAGACGACCGCTATATTGTGTCGACGTCTTTGCGTAACCGATTCTCCAACGCTGTTGAGCTGCAACAGCAGCTCCGAACAGCTCGGAGGACGTCAGTGAGCGTCTCCACAATAAGAAGAAGGCTGCGAGAGAAGAAAATCCAGGCCCGTAGGGCTGCTACTGGCCCCAAATTGACAGCAGAGCATAGGCGAGTCAGACTTCAGTTTGCCCGAGACCACGTGGATTGGACGTTCGACCAATGGAAGTCTGTCCTCTTCTCCGACGAGACTAGGGTATGCCTTTTCTGCAATGATAGGCGTAGAAGAGTGTACAGGAGGCAGGGGGAACGGTACTCACAGGTCTGCTTTGAAGAAACCGTCAGCTACAGAGGAGGATCCTGCATGTTCTGGGGCGGAATTTCAATCCAAGGAAAAACCGACCTTGTGTGCGTCTCCTGCACTGGAGGTGCACGTGGCCAGGGGTCCCTGACTGCTCATCGGTACATCACAGAGATACTGGAGGACCATGTGGTCCCGTATGCTGGTTTTGTCGGGCCTGAATTCACATTCATGCACGACAACGCCCGCTCCCATACGGCAATCATTGTTCGGGACTACCTGAATCAGGTTGGGATCCCCGTGATGCAGTGGCCAGCGAGAAGTCCTGACCTGAATCCCATAGAGCACCTTTGGGATGATCTGAAACGCCGGGTGCGGTCTCGTGATACTGCCCGTGCCACCCTTGAACAGCTTCGGGACACCGTCGTCGAGGATTGGAATGACATTCCTCAAGAACGCATCGTGACGTTGGTGAGGTCAATGAAGGATCGCATGGAGGCTGTAATTAGGGCTAAGGGAGGTAACACTAGGTTCTAAGTTTAGTTTTAAGAATTTGTTTTACTGTATTTTTTAATTTTGTTATGTTTTTAGATTAATTAAATTAAGTAATTTTGGCGTGTTTTTCCTTTTTTCATGAAAAATGTTTTTTATTTGCTTAGTAATCACTATCACAGTTTTATTATTTAAAGGATTCAATAACCTTTAAAATGAGGCCCCACACTTATACCTTACCATAGATGAAATAGGGTTTATAGTTGCTTGAAGTCAAAATACCAAAAGGTGCGATTTTTTTGACGCTGAGTTTATATAAAGCGCGCCGCTTGCCGCGCTGTTGCCAATAGCATTGAATTATTTGCAGCGAAGCCACGTATGTCGGAGGCGCACGGCGCTCGCTGGTAAAAGAGACCTGGTAAGCCTCTCTCTGTCTGTATTCGTTTGTAATATATTTTGTTGCAAAAACGAAGAAATTTTATTCCTTTTGAGAGCTTCCGTTGCGTGCGCTGCGTAAACGGTTAAAGTTACACAACGATCATGTATGACGGAATTGTTCCTCTTGAAAAGTTCTAAAAAAGGTTCGCGATGGCATATGTATATCTTTTAAGGTTGACTCACTATAACCTTTTGCATGGTAATCAAATTTGTCCTAAAATTACTTGGTGGTAGAGCTTTGTGCAAGCTCGTCTGGGTAGGTACCACCCACTCATCAGATATTCTACCGCAAAACAGCAGTACTTTGTATTGTTGTGTTCCGGTTTGAAGGGTGAGTGAGCCAGTGTAATTACAGGCACAAGGGACATAACATCTTAGTTCCCAAGGTTGGTGGCGCATTGGCAATGTAAGTGATGGTTAACATTTCTTACAATGCCATTGTCTATGGGCGTTGGTGACCACTTACCATCAGGTGGCCCATATGCTCGTCCGCCAACCTATACATAAAAAAAAATAAAAAAATAAATAAAATAATGCACTATTCGCGAAGTCGTTCATATTAACATGACATTAATTCTTATGAAAGATATCGAGATCATAGACAGTTAATAGTACTTTTTATAGTTTTGTCATATTTCAACAGGCAGTTGAAAATACTCATACTCAAATATTTGTTTTCGGTTTGTAAGTAACTTTGTAAGTTAAAAGTTTATAGGTTAGGTAGGTATTTCGTACTGTCGCGACATATATTATTTTCTGAATATTTTGTTAAATCTATACTTAGTGGGTTAGTTGACAAAGAGGACTATTTTTTTAAATACACTTATTTACCTTTCAGTTTTAAAAGGACACAATTTCCTGTGAAGGTATCGTTTGCAGTAAGAATAAATAAAGCACAGGGACATAGACATAAGACATTCAAGTATGTCAGAATAGATTTAAGGGAATATTGTTTATCTCGTGGCCGATTCTATGTTGTCCTGTCCAGACCCGGGTGCGGCGAAAACCAATAAACATTAATATCCCACAAAAATAAAACTAAAAATGTTGTATATACTAAAATATTGTAAGCCTGCTCTTAATGACTCCTTTAAGTTATTATGTTAATAAATAAAAGAGTCCTAAAATTTTATTTTATACTCCCGTTAGTTTATTTCATCGCATTACATTAATAGCTTATAGATTCATGTTCATTAAACGAAATGACATTTTTTTGCTAATAGTATACTCACCATCAATCACGCCGAAGGTATGTACAATATACAATACAATATGTAAAAAAACGAATACATCAGCTCAGTAAGTCCGTCCGGATTGGACTGAACATTGTTTAAGATCCGCTGCGAGACAGAGCTAAGATAACCAATCTTAGTTCTGACACGTTCGGCTGTGAAGGAAAACACCCACAACCGCAATCCCACTCGTTTTCAGCAGTACGATAAAAATGTTAACCATTTATAATGATCGTTTATTTATAAAAATTAAGCAGTCGTCACAACTAGTTATATTCTACTCGTAAAAAACAGAAACCACAGCCCCATCCCCCCCGACAGAAGAAAAAAACAGATTTTTGTATGAAAAAAGTAAAATTCTCTCCCTGTATGCTTGCTTCATTATTTTCTTTACTATACACATACAAAGGAATTAACCCTGTGAGTTTCTATGATCTTAAATGTAAAATGTCTGCATTTTATTTATGAAACGTGTAGTGATGCGACTTAATTAAGACTTACCCTATCAAAAGCCTCTGTTGATTCGCGTAATGAAGCGAGGACGTGAAACATAGCGTCTGCCGCCTTCTGCTGTAGTGGCGCAGGGTTCGCCATAGATGAAAACAGTTTAGCGACATTATCTACGCTCGTCTCTATAAGAACGTCGAATCGCTCATTCTCCTAATTAGGAAGGAAAATATAATAACGTTAATTCTACTTCAATTCTCTATGAATAGCAAATTTTAAACTCAATATAATATAAAATATATTACAAAAGGATTTTTTTAAATGTTGCATTCTTAAAATATACGGTAGAAGAAACTCGAGTGCTTTACAAAGGGAAAATAATATTTGAACAATTTTAAAACAATTTCATGGAATCGCTTTAACAATTTGTGCGAGAGGAAGCGTACAGCAACAAGTAGGTAAAGCGGATCGTTATAGCGTAAGAAGCTAATACCCACTACATCAACCACCCTATGCCACCACGCCATGTTTAAAGCACTTTATATATAAATAGAATCTCTTGAAAATGGCTCATTAAATATATTTTAATACATTATAATTATAATATTGCCTGATATTATTATGATAAAGGCACTTACCTCCAAAGCCTTGATGTAAGCAATCAACCAGTTTCCAAGAGCGGGTGTACCGTGCCATTCATACAGCCAGCGGAATAGGCAAGATAATGCGGCCCGGAGACCGGCTCCGGCTGGACCGTTCTCACGTTGCTGAACCAACCAACGAGCGGCGGAAAGAGCTGACTCTTCATCAGATTCATCGATAACTATAAGAACAGCTGCAGTAGCCGGGCAAGCGTCTGATTCTAGGAGGAAGAAAATCGAAGCTTATTATATATTGTAGTAAAACATAACAACAGACAACTATGCTCTATGTTTAGCAATACTTTTCATACAATTATTGACATATATCTATTATATACACATACATATGATGAAAATGTAACTGATCGCTGTCTATGCGTGAAAGATATATGTAAAGCTGTTATGAGGGTCTTTATAAACGCAATAGAACCCAAAACAATGATTGTTAGAATGTTTGTCTGTGCGTTTGTGCACGCTAATCTTTGACACAATTTCCTGTGAAGGTATCGGTTGCAGTCACAATAAATAAAGCATAAAGAAAGACATTCAGTTATGTCGGAATAGATTTAAGGGAATACCGTTTTTCTCATGGCCAATTATATGTTGCCCTCTCTAGATCCGGGTGCGGCGAAAACCACTAAATATTAATATAAGATTTATTTAAGTTGTACGCGGATGAAACCGCGGGCACAGCTAGTATATAATAAATATGTGATAAGTGGTTTGTTAGTTTAAAAAAATAATGTTATTTTTAAATTTTTGATTTAAAAGTGTAAAAATAGTTTTTGCTCACAAACCATCCAAACCTTTCGATTTTATATTCCGAGATAACAGAATATTCAATTTAATGGTAAGCGATTAATCATCACAAAGCCTACAACATTTTACACTCGTTGCCATTGTAAATTTTAAAATATTTTTATACACTAATTTTAAGTTCAAAGTTAAACAAATATGCTTGTATACGCGCGATTTAGGTTGGCCTGGGTTAAAAATGTTTTTTGTTCTTTTTATTTCAATTAGAGATTTTTATTATTTTTTAATATTAAGCAGTTAATTATAATTGATATATATTTGTTACAATATTTTTATACAAGCAATAAGACAATAGTTTTCTTATGTATAACGTTCGATTCCTATTCGATGAAATAAAGTAAATTAAATACATTTATTGCATAGCCAATGACTACGGGCGGTGGTGATCACCTAACATCATATTTGTCGGACTACCTAAACGTTATCTATATTATTATCTGTTTAGGAACCAAAGTACGCTGGCACTTTCGTACGTAGTACGTACGTAACTCGCATGGGGCAAGAACGAAAATATAGATCTTGTATAAAGAAGTGCAGTATTCTCACCTTTCTGTATCACATTGAACAAAATTATGACACATAGGTTATAGACGGAATCACACCGCCGGAAACGCCAGGTAAGTATTATCGATGAGTACAAATTTATGAAAAACGATTTATAAACGATCTACAAGTGATGGTACAAGTATGTAATTGTAATTAATTGCGTTAAATTTTCGTTAATATTATTACAATGTACGAACTAAAAAAAATTTAAAACCCAACTCGATTAAGTTTTATTTAAGTTTAAAACGTATGGCAAATCATTGCCTCTTAATCTTAAGAATACCAGGTGCGTCATATTGATATCCTAACTAATATTGTAAATGCGAATGTGAGCTTTTTTGTTTCTTACGCATTCGCGGTTAAACCACTAAACCGATATTAAAAATTCTCTTAATATAACAAAGGCTCCATTTTTGCCCCGTATTGCAACGGAAACGGGAACTACGCGGTTGAAACCGCGGGCAAAACGCTAGTAATATCTAAATATATAAAATATCCATGTTACCCAATACCAAAGCCAACCTATGTCGACTATAACAAGAAAAATGGTCACAATTAAATGGAAAGTGTTTGTACTTGTACATGGAACACGTCAAAACATATCTTATGAGTAAACGACATTCTGGTTCTTGATCATGACAAAGCTTCCATAGTCCTACCGCAGTTTAATCTATCATTAAGGTGTTAGAACATCCTTACAACATTTGTAAACAGCATATGAAAGGCGTAAAATATTTACTTTTGTATCAGTGATCGACGAATAAATAATAATCGATGATCAACTATGATTATTCATGTAGAACAAATTTTCCTAATTCGGAAACAGACACAATATTGCCCAACTGTAGAATATCAATTGAGTAAGAAAAACCGTTTTTGAATAGGTTAAATAGAAGCGAATGTTTGACGCCGAATATTTATTAAAATTTATGAAAATCGAACGTGTAATTTTTCCGATCTATGCAATGTCTCACGAATCATATAGTGTTGCACACAAAAGAATAAATTTCGAAATTTAAAATAATTTAACTTCTTATAGACTTTTACTCCCTGGAGTGCCGTTGTATTTGAGTGAAAGTGTACTCTCATCGTCTGGTGGCCAATTACATAAATGTTAAAAATAAAATCAAGGTTAAGCGATCTATTGATTCTGCTCTAATACGTCTTCGGCTTAAAGACATTTTTTTCTCATAAATAATACGTAAATTCACTTCAAATGAGAAATTACATTAGTGATAGAAAAAAAAATACTTATAAAAAACTAACAAAGCAGCGCATAGCGTTGAGACCGCAATACTAATTTGTTATATAATATATAATATTATTATTATTATTTGTGCCATTGAAGAGGCCTATGTCCAGCAGTGGACGACAAAGAGATGATGATATATATACAGCGGTAGTCATATAATAAGAAACACTTCTTATGAATAAAGAAAGTATAATTTCAACGTACAAATGTTCGTAAAAAATATACACATTTAATAATTAATAATCATGCAATAATATAGCCACTCAAATAAAAAACTCATTAAATTCATAAAATATAAAACATATCTTACTTTTAATTACAAAATGAGTCTTACACATGTTTAATTTTTGTTACTGGCCGCTTGGACGCCTAATTAGAAACATTTAAAAAAAGCATCCATAGTTCGTTATTTTTTGAAATTGAAGAATAACATTTCTTCTTCTATTATTTTGGCGGCAATCATCAGATTCAAAATTTAATCTGAATTTTATTTTGTTCAAAATGGGCAAAAATAAAAGTTGTGACGCGTCAGCTAGGCAAATAATTGTAAATTTGCATTTAGATCATAAGTAGGCGTACAGAAGAATAGCTGAGCATTTAAATTGTTCTGTTAAGAAAGATTTTAATCCAATTGATCATTATAAAACACATGGAACTGTTGAAAATGTTCTTAGAAAGGCTCGGCCAAGAAAATCCTCTCCCAGAGAAGATACGCTAATCGTTCGTGTTGCTAAAAAAGACCCAAGTAAAGGCTCCAACCAGATTAAAAATGAAGTTTTTTGCCTGATGACCCGAGAATCATCTCGTCAAGACTGATACGCCGAAGATTAGTGGAAGCTAAATTGTTTGGAAGAATCTCTCGAAAGGTACCGCTTCTTACCAAGCAACACCGAGAGAAGCGATTATTATTCACTAAAAAATATGTTAATTGGACGGTACGAGAATGAAAAAACGTGTTATTTTCTGATGAAACAAAAATAAATATGGTAAATTCCGATGGAAAGCGCTATGTTGTAAACAATGTTTTTAATTATAAATACACAAGGAGTATAGTCAAGCACGGTGGCGGTACAATGGATAAATGGGAATACAAAAATATCTTAGAGCACACAATGATTCCCTACTCGAACGATCATTTGCCTATAACCTGGATCATTCAGCATGACAATGACCCTAAACACACGGCCAATAGCGTCACATATTTCCTTAGCGAACAGCGTATATCCGTTTTAGACTGGCCAGCAAATAGTCCGGATTTAAGCCCGATAGAAAATCTCTGGCATATTGTTAAAAAGAAAGTCTCAAACAAACGTAACACCAGTCAAAATGAACTATATGAAGCATTTGTTGAAGCATGGAATTCAATTCCCCTACAAAAATGTATGAAATTGATTGAATCAATGCCACGTCGTTGCAGTGCTTATATATATAAGCAGTGCAGTGAAAATAAGGGATACGCCACTAAATATTAATTATAACTATTGGTAGGCTATGGATAGTAGCTATTTCGTAAATAACAATACTAATTACTAATACTTAAAAAAATATTGTTTTTTTATATTTTTTGTTGTTTCTATATAGTTGACCATTATTGTTCATACCTTAAAACTGATTTAAATGTTTGTCCGTAATGTAGTAATATTGAAACTGCACTTGTGTAATGGAATTTATATTGTTTTTCTAATAAATGATAAATCGTTGAACATATTGTTATCCTATTTATTATTTAATTTCAAAATATAAACGATTGCGGTGAAGTATCTTACATAAAGTCAAGGACCGTTGGTAGTGTTTCTAATTATACGACCACCACTGTATATATATATATATATATGATTGCGTTAATAGTAAACAACTTGAATGGGCTTTTATTATATATTTATTTATTTATGTCATTAAAAGTGAAATCAGTATTAATATTTATCAAAATAAATCACAAATATCAATCAAATTATTTTCTAATTTATGTCTTCTTTCATATTCTATAAAACTAATTCAATTATCTTTACCAGACAGTTCACCCACTCATTTCACCCAACATCCTATTACTTATTATATTTTTACGAATAGTTTATTTATTTAATATTTGGATTCATGGACTCAAAAGTTAAATAATCCCTCAGTAATTAACTTATTTAAAAATAAATGAAATTATTTCATACAAAAGTAAACCATAAATATGAATTTTAGCAAAGAGTCTATCTTTTTTGTGCACACCACTAAAACATTGCCTGACGTCATCGTACGTCGAAAAAAATTACACGCTCGGTTTTCATACATTTTAATAAAAATTCGATAGCTATCCTGCAGCAAATCTGTTTGGACTAAATATCACGTGTGATCGAATTTCGCACATGACTTTTTTTTGCTGTAATTCCGAATATTCTGCCTGTATGATGTACGGTATCTTTCGAATTATATACATACATTATACATACATAAATGTATATATACATACAAACACTAGCTGGAGCTGTGGCCACAACGGTGTGTCATCGTTTTGAAACCTGTCATCGTTCCATCGAAATTGCATTTAACGTAACTTATAGGTATTATTTTTTACAACTTTTTATTTTTTTTATTTATTATTTAACTATGTCTATTTTTATTATAGACTAGCTGTTGCCCGCGGCTACGCTCGCGCTTAGGTATAAGTAAAGGATAAAAGTAAATCATTAAAAATTATTGAACTGACTAATAACATGATTTATTTATAATTAATAAATATAATCGAAGCATCTCTTTGCATAGCACATTTCCTTTTGGGGCTAAAATTACTAAGTTACTCGCAGACCTAACTCTGGAAGATGATTGGATGGATTAAAACC
Organism: Nymphalis polychloros; assembly: GCA_905220585.2. Taxonomy (NCBI): domain Eukaryota; kingdom Metazoa; phylum Arthropoda; class Insecta; order Lepidoptera; family Nymphalidae; genus Nymphalis; species Nymphalis polychloros. The sequence goes on along the minus strand of HG992241.1, from coordinate 11,738,077 downwards.
CTCCATAATTTTTTTTTCCACGCAGTGGTACCTGGCTCGCTTGGGAGAGGAACTGGGTTATGTAGGATTCGTACCCACTATAACCAATGCGATGGTCGCCCTCGACAAGGATCACGGCACTCGACACGGCAGCGGGATCGTGTTGATATAACGCAACCCCTCCCGTACTCTGCTCTACTCGTGCCTCGGCGGAGCTCTTCTCAGGGGGCTAAGGTAATCTCGCCCCCCCCCACACTCGCTAGTGCGTGAGAGCAAGAGCCCTTAAGAGTTCCCGCCGCTTCAACACCTCGAGCGCACTCGGGTGCTCGCATTCGCTGTTCTGACGGAGGATGCGGCTCTTTTGATAGAAACTCGCGTCCATATTCGCCAGAATGTCTAAGGGCGATAAAAACTTTCCATGTGATAGCAGTTTTCACAAAAAATCAATGTCGGCCGGATCAAAGACAGGCCTTGGGACTTATTGTCATGGGGTTGCACACTTTAAGAGGGACTTTACTTTGTCAATCGAATGAATATTCTCATGGATGATATTCTTAGAAGAAAAACTACTTAACCTCACTACAATAGTAAAGTTTGTATAAAGAGAACGGTATTTCTTGAACCCACCTTCCTTAGGGGATATTGATTATTGACATAGTGAATTTTGTGTTTCGTTATTTGCACCAAGTCGTATGTAATTGAAATTTTTCAGCGAATTTGTCCATACAAATGTATCTTTCAAAAAGATGCCACCCGTTCGGCAGTAAATTTTAAGCATACCAAATGAAATTTTCCACCCCGTGTTCTGCTTTTTGGGGTGGAATTTATAAAAACGACAAAACACATGTGCACTTATTTTTTCTTAAAAGCTTCAATATTAAATATCATTCTTTTTACTTCAAAAATGACGGAGTCCCCGTATAAACTTTTAACCCCTATTTCACCCTTTGAGGTAATAAATTTTGAAAAACGTTGAAATACGTATCTATTTATTTCTAACCCCAAGCTTGTATATGAAATTTCATGCTTTGAAAAAGACGGATTTCTATACAACCGTTCCTCCCTTATTCTATTCCTCCAGCGGTGGAATTTCCAAAAATTCTTCCTTAGTGAATGTTCATCATCATAAAATGTATCAACTGCGAAAATTTTAAGTTTCTAATCACCGTGGTTTGGGGTCTGCGTTCATTCAGTCAGGACAAACATAATTATATATGTACAGATAACAACAAAAATACTTTTGTATAACTTTTGATAGACTCAACCGATTTTGATGAAATAAAGACTAAACGGAACCATGAAATACATCTTTTAACATAGAATAACAACGCTTAGAAGGAGTGTAAGCCCAAGCGAATTGAAGTCATTCAAATTGTGACTAGTCTCAATACATTTGACGTCACGTCAGTTGTCACGATAAAGTGTCATAGTAAACATCTCGCGCAATTTATTAAAAAATGACACTGTGTAGTAAAAGGGTGTCACAACACTCCACATAAAAAAAATAAGGATAAGAAAATCACATTTCACACGTAAGTACTATTTGGCAACTTATAATTTTAGCTAAAATATATTCATCACAACATAAAAAGAATTTGTAAACAAAAGACGCCATTACAATAAAAATGTTACCAGCTATGGAAAATATATTTACCACGATTGCTTAATATTTTAAATAATAAAAGTAAAAAAATATTTAAAATTATTATTTTAACTTTTTTAAGTTACGTATAAAACATTAATGCTGTTCAACTAATTATATTTTTTTTTTCTTTATGATTATACATAAAATAAAAGCAATACTAAATAACATCACTAAATAAATTAAAAAAAGAGATCATTATATTGCAATATATAATTATAATACTTATTCATTAATTGTAATCTTTTTTAACTTTCCTTCGAATTCAATTGATGCTGCTCGATGGATAGATAAAATACAACTTAATCGAAGAGAAGAATATTCAGCGAAAACTTTTCAGCGTTGTTTAATTAATTGTTTAATTGTAATTGTTTAATTAATAATAAAAAGAAAAATAATAATGTCCAATATTATTGTCTGACAAATTGTCACATCTGAATACAACCTACATAATAATTCAAATTAATTAAATGCAAAAATTGTAATTTGTATTGTATTTATGTGATTTTGTTTTAAAGGTTACTTGTGTGTGTACTGAACCCGTAAGCATTTTCCTAATTAGTATGCATGTTTTGTATTTATGTTATTGATTAATATTAAAATCCAAATTTATATTGTTTCTTCTTACATATCTCATCCTTATTCCATACAAATGTACTATTTATCACAATTTACTCTCAGAAAACCTTTCAGCGTTGTTTAATTAATTTTAATGAAAAAATAATAATGTCAAATATTATTGTCTGACAAATTGTCACATCTAATACAACCAACGTAATAATTCAAATTAATTAAATGCAATAAAATATATTTCATAATTCAAGTTCAAACAATATAAATTTCCTCACTTTATGGGGAAAATGTGTATTCACTTGCAACATAATTCGGTCGTATGTGGGCCTGTTGGGGTATGTAACGTACGTGACACTTACACACACATTAATTCTAGTGACTTCGATTTTGAGTTTAAAGATTAACCTGGACAAACAGAAAGACAACATTTAAAAAATGCTTGTTTTGGTTTTGGTAAATCGCAAAAAGCCATATTTTATTTATATGTGTAGATGTAAAATATTTCATTATTAGGAAGCGGCGATAATTTAGTACAGAAACCGTTGGACAATGCAAATGTTTGATCTCATGGAAAGCACCGACTGACATCATACACTTTTTTTTTTCTTCTGGGAAACCGCTTTACGCGTTTCCCCCCACGGGAACAGTTGGGGGGTATGTGGGGCTCGCCATATGTCCAGGGCACCGAGTGTGCCTCGGTCATCGAAATACCCACTAAAAACCCAGCGGTACCCTTCCCGTCTTAACGGGAGCGCCACGGGATCGCTTGCGCATGCTACCGTGACGCTCCGACGGCCGGCCCGCCTTGCGGGCCTCCATTCACTAGGGAGGAGACCCAGGGTACTGGGAACTCCCCTAATCCCGGCGGCGCCTATTGTGGCGGGGGGAAAAGATGCGCAAAGCGCCGCTTTCTTCTCCCCAGTCTTCTACGCCGGAGCGGGTCCGCAGCGGCATCTTCCTCCCGCTCCCGCTCCGCGGCCTCCTTCTGCGACACTTTCGCAGAAGGAGACCATCTCCGACCAGCACCCCTCGCTTCCGAGCATCGCGTTGATGATGAGAGGTCTCCGCCTACAACCGCCGCCCCCACGCGGCACACTCCGTCAGGGTGTGATGCGCCGTGTCGAATGGCGCACCACACTCGTGGCAGGAGGGTGACACCTCACGCCGCGCTATCTCGTGCAGGTACTTACCGAAGCATCCGTGTCAGGTAAGCACCTGCGTCAGCCTGAACGAGAGCGTGCCTCGTTTCCTTCTGACCCAGCGACTCAAGTGGGGACATACCGCCTACACTGTCGCCAGGCCCGCCGTGGGGGACCCGAGGTCGCCCGCGAGGAGGGTCGCCGCTGTCTACGGCACCGTACGATAACCCCTAATCGCCCTCACTGCTATGACCCTCTGCGGTTTTCGCAGGAGCCCGAGGGCCCGGTTTGAAGCGGTGAGAGCGTCCACCCAAATCGGGTCACCGTACAGTGCCATCGACCTCACTACGCCGGCATAGAGGCGCCGGCATAGCGATTCCGGTCCTCCCACGTTGGGTAGGAGGCGGCCTAAGGCGGCGGCGGCATTGACGAGCTTCGGGCCGAGCTACACGAAATGCTGCCCGAAGCTCCAACGCCCGTCCAGGATCAGGCCCAGGTACTACATCTGGGCCCGCACCTCGATCACCTCATCTGGGCCTTTACTTATCACCGTATCACCGTCCCGTGGACGGTGATACGGTGATAAGTAAAGGCTTAAAGCCCAGCATCTCCATCCGGTCCACGGTCAGGGTTGTTCCGACTTCGGCCAGGCGGGTCGCCTCCCGAAAGTCCCGCCCCGTCGCGCCCAATCGAAGCCGACGTTCCACAGAATTGGGCCGAGAACCGACCCCTGTGGAACACCGCAGCCAACCCGACGCCGGACCAACCTGCCGTCGCCCCCCGCCCAGACGGAATTTTAAGACAGCAACGAAAAAACACGAAAAAATTACGAAAAATGTACTCCGACTGACATCCTACCCCCTTTAACCCGCTCTGACCCAACAAGGATGAGCTAACTCTTCTTATACTGAGGAGAGACCCGTGCCATGCTGCTGTAATGTATATTTTATTATCATTATTTAGGTGTTGGTGACATAGTGCTATTAATATAAATTATTTTTATATATTATCCACAATAATCCATATTTATTTTATAAATGTGAATGTAACTCTGCCTGTCTGTTTCACTTCCAAATCAAACCACTGATTTTGATGTAATTTTGAATGAAATAATCTTAAGCCCGGGGTTAAAATCGGAGGTTTGGATTGAATTGTTGATGTTGAAAATGTACATTGTACCTACAATAAAACCCCGATAAGTGTAAAATAGGGCATGAAACTCAATAAATTAAATATTTTTAATTTTAACTAACTAATCTTAAGAGTATGCATAATTTTAACTTCTTATATTCTTGAGGGACTATCCATTTCTATATTAATTTTTACGCCATCCTATATTTCTAGTATTCTTATAAAAAGTCTTTTGTGTTTCGTTAAATCAAACGCACTAAAAGAAAATTATATTAAATTTCATTTGATTTATATTTTGTTAATTGCTTTTTTTAGTTATGCATTTGAGTAAAAATAACACGATTTTAAAGGTTTTTACCAGATGGAATAATATGAGATTCATTTTGTTCCGAAAGATAGAATTCAAACCGCTTGTGCCGTGAAAGCGTAATGATAGATAGAAAGACAAGAGTTATTTTTGCTTTTAGTCGTATAAATTATCTCAGTAAATATTTTTTACTGTTATTATTTATTGTACTTAGACATAAGTTTTATATTTGAAATATTAATATTTAATGTATTTTTCATTACAAAGAGAAAGCAAACGAGTATTTTAGCCACCTGATAGTAAGTGACCAAAACCTCCCACACAGACATTGAGCACCTTACAAAATATTAACTATTCCTTACGCAAATGCGCCGAAATGGGAACAAAAATGTTATATTCTTAATGCTTTATATTACAGTGACTCAATAAGAAATACAGAAATACAAACTATCGCTGATTGGCAATTGAAGAACTAATGTAAACGTGGCTTATACCATACAAGCATCATCGCACACGGCTCTGGCACCATTAAGTTTTCAATTCCGAACCTGCTACCTGTATTAGTAAAATTGGGTCCCTAGTGACCGATGACTATTATTCAACAATTCCTGTCCCAGCCAAACCTGATATTGCCCTTCGTCAAATTGTGATACCGCATAATCAACAACATCATCATATTAATTTCTTCGTTTTTATTAAATATGTCGAATGTGTTTTTATTCATTTGGTATTATTTTCATTGCAATTTATGTTTGTGTAAGTTATTGTGTTGATGTTGTGATATTAATTTAAAACCTAATCAAAATGTAAAGCATTCGCAGTCAAATTACTGTTGAATGCGGCTAAAACGGCTAGTTCAGTTATAAAAAACAATACCTTTTTTATATTACGAAATTCTTATTTGATAACCTACGTTATGTTCATGGTCATTTAAAGCAAGCGTTTTATTTCAATTTAATTGACATTTGTAATTGATATATAAGGTTAGAATAAAACAATTACAGTTTAGGTCCCTTAGTCCATTTGTAAGTAAATATTAAATGTTGCTAGTGAAAATAAATAAAATAAAAAATGAATATCTAGTTTTCCACTCTTTCGCTACGTTGGTTTCTTTTCTTTAATTCGGTCAAACAAAGAATCTTCAAAATCCGTCACAGAACTAATGAGAAATCCGAGGTTTCTATTCTTATTTCACTTTTAGGGTCACATTTTTGTCAACTTAAAATAGCGAAAAATCATTGACATAAAGGTTAAAATTGCGGACTCATTCTCTTTTTTCTTACTTTTGTTAAATATTATATTACAAAAATTGTACGATTCATGCAGATCATATTTACATTCCAATGAAACCTACAGTTAAAAAAAAACAGCAGTTATCGCTGAAGAGTTCCAATGTGAGTTTGGTCAGTTCTACAATAGTTTTTTATTGAAAACATCGGCGAATGTCTCCTGATGGTAAGTGATCACCACCGCCACTGTAAGAAATATTAATCATCCCTTAAATCGGTATGCGCCACCACCCTTGAGAGCTAGAAAAAAGAAGTCTTGGCCCTGTAGTTACACTGGCTCACTATATATGTATGTGTTACTGTTTGGCGGTAAAATATTTAATGAGTGGGTGGTACTTAACCAGACGGGCTTGCAGAAATCGTTACCACCAAGTCAACAATCTTTCAAGTTAACAGGGTCAAAGTCAAAAACATATATAAACGTTAAATTTATAATTTGCTATTATAGTTAATGATTGACAATCATAAAATCCTTATAAGGGAATTGGAAATCATGTAACTTTCAAAAATAAACATTTATCTTACAATGAAAATTTATTATATTAGTACAGTATAAACGAGTTAAATTAATTAACATGCATCTCAAAAGATTTGAGTACATTTAATCGAATAGGAAGGCGAACAAATCGCTTACTAATAGACTCGCAATCAATTTCCTGATCTAGACAATAATTAGTGAAGAAGTTACAAATAACTTAAAAGCTTATATTTAGCAAAAAACCTTTGAATTCACGAAGATAGACCATCGATCACAATTCAACAACATGAACTATGTAATGTAATCGTATAGAGAAGCAACCTGACTTAAAAAAAGTTTTTTTATTAACAGATAGGTTTTCAGTTGTCGTCGTCCATTAAATAAATATTAATTGGATAAATTAGCGCCTAATGAGTTTTTTCAGGTTATTTGAAAAAAATAATCGCTTTTCCATGTCAGGGTATATCGCTTTTCCACATTATATTTCTGTATAAATAATATTTTTTATAAATTTAAAAGTAAGATTATAACAGCAGTATTATTACAGATTAAACGTGCGATCTGTGGGGTATCTCTGCTAAGTTAATTCAATAATTAATGTAATTACACTTTATCTAGTAACTGTATTTAATAATAATAATTGTATGTTGCTGACGTGTCTCCAGACCTAATGAAACAAACTAAAATACTTTCAATTTTTGAACCAGTACATTGGACCCCCCCGTAACTATAGTCTTATCTCAGTACCAGTAAATCTTAGCAAATTTTTGGGAAAAAAAAACATATTAAAACAAATGCTAGGACAATTTGACACACAGAACTTTACAATGGGGCGGTCAACAATCCGAGTGGTGTTACACGATGCCTAAGGGATATTTTGTGCTATTGATTGAGGGCACACTAATAAGGAAGACGCCAAACGCAATCTTCTTATTTCTTATTAGATGCCCGCCTCGACCGCTTTATTCCGTGCAATTTTTAATCAATAAGGTATATTAACCAATAGATCTTTTCGCCCATAAAGTTAAGTGCTAAGTTACTGATTCGTTGGTCTAGTGGCTAGATATAAGGCTGCAGGCACCGAGGTCCTGTGTTCAATCTCCTAAGATATTTAATTAAATTAAGGGTATAGTTTATGTTCAAAGATTTTCGATCTTTGAACATAAACTATACCGCGGTCGATCAATTTTTATATAGCGTTATAAAGTTTCAAATATTAAAAAATGTTAATAAGTAATTACACTGGCTCACTCACCCTTCAAACCGGAATACAACAATACCAAGTACTGCTGTTTTGCAGTAGAATATCTGATGAGTGGGTGGTACCTACCCAGACAACCTTGCATCGAACCACTCCACTCGGTGGTAGAGCTTTGTGGTTCGATCACAGCGCGGCATTTTCTTATTTTTTGCGTTATTATACCCGTCCTAACATCTAAACGAATGGTCCAATTTAAATAAATTAAAGAGGAATTTACATGCATATAATCAACCTTTAATATGAAACTATTTATTTGACTAATTTGAACAAAAAACATTAATTGTGCTTTAACTAAAATAGTGCGATGTCAATTATATAGCCTTACTAACTTTTTTGTAGTTAATAATGAGAACTATAAACATGTAATACATATCATTAGGCAACATCAATAGTTATCGCACCTCCATATTCGTTTTTTCCAATATCTTTAAAGCAGACATCGGCCTGTTACAATTTTATTATATGTATAGAATATAGATATCTGATTTGTCAGAGCAATCAGATTCAGAGAGTTGATATATATATAAAAGAGACCTACTAGGGCTCCAGTTAGTGTGGTCATTAAAGGATCTTTTCTTGGTCCATTTCTGTTCCTTATTTATTTAAAAGAGAATTATAGTTATAAACATGAGACAGAGTTGTTTGATGATGACACTTCTTTAATTTTGCTAATCAAAAAACGTATGTGAGTTATATGACAATGTGAACAATACTCTCCCAGAAATAGTATTTTGGTTTGGCCAAATGTATTAAATTCGTACCTGTTAAAGTAAAACGTGTAAAAACGAGTGTACTTTCAAATGATTTCCAGTAAATGTGACGTACGTTTATAAAAACTACGAAAATCCGAGAAGCTCCGACTTTAGTAGTAATCTATTTTTTTATTTTAAAACAATTTTTAGTACGTACGCGCGTATGCACGTGGCAGACTCATGCATTGTTACGTATTGCAGTTGTTACGTTCGATTTGTCAATTTACTTCGCTTCAAAATTTGTGTATATCTGACTTTAGGAGCAAATCATTTAGTACCCTTTTTATTTTAAGCGCTATAATTTAAAAATGCAGCGATGTAAGACTCTAATTAGTACAATGAAATCAGTTCGTATTGATCTGAACTTTAAATGTTATCGATATGAAACATGAGCAAATTATATGCCGAAATGCTCGCCAGCTATCTAGCCACATAGTTTTAACTAGCTGCCCGTCCCGACTTCGTACTGGTAAAATAAGGATTTTATCCTGTAATTTTTTTAATGAATATTGCAAATTGCACATTTTGTATTAACAAATTGATTCTTAACAATAAAATAATGAAATAAAAAACCAAAAAAAGATATCACTTCTGACATTTAAAGAAGATCAACTTTGTCTTTTCCACTATGTCATTTGGACAAATATTGTAAAAGTTACGACGATGACAAAGGTACTATGCAGCAGTACACTGCGGGAGTGGTGGGAGAAGAATTCGGTCATCGGCTCATCGCCGGGTATGCGACCCGTATGCAGGCAGACGTCATTGATGGTTGTCCGTTTTGCGATTTTTCAAGGCCCTAGCGATTTGTTAAAGACGCACTATACCTGTATGTAATGTAATAGGTAGGTTTTTATAGTGCCACGCTGCATACCTTCGGGTTGCAGCGGAATGGATCGGCATGCCCGGCCGGAAGTACCACTCTCTCACTTAAAATCAGCGTAAAGTGGTAGCTACGCTACCGCGTTTCGTTCGGTATGCGAGTCCCGGAAGCGGAAATAAAAAAATTGTATTTCCGCTTGAAATTTACTGTTTGTGTTTCTTGATTGAATTGATATACATATATTTCAAAGTTTTTAGAAATTCCACCCAAATGGGTGGCAATTTGTTTATTTTTGTTTTGAAGAGTTAGAACGTTCGTACATATTCGCTAAAAAACTTTATACACATACTTCTGAGTGCAAATAACAAAATGCTAAACACACAATGTCTTAATATCAATATGTCCTAGGGAGGTGCAAGTAATACTTTTTTTTAAACGGACATCTCTATGTTATTGAAGTTTGTATAACAAAAACATATTCCATTATTATCATGTGTATTCAGTTCCCACAGATTTATTTTAGGATATGCTCGAAGAGAGGTAGATTTCATTCCAAGGAAAAAGAATTAGAATATATCATTCGAATTTCAATGTACATATATAGTTCCTCTAAAAGTTTGCTTCCCCATGACAATCAAAAGTCCCAAGGGCTGTCGTTGAATATGGCGAGCGATAGTGAGAACTGTTATCACATGGACAGTTTTTATGCTTACTGTAATTCATAATATGTTCACTGATGATGATATAAAGAATAATCATCAACTTAAAAATAATAAATAAATCTTCGCTAAACTTTTTCTTACCAGAATGGCATTTCATGCCTCTTACTTTAAAATGACAGACTTCCAAACAAACATTTATCCTTTACTTATATTTAAGCGCGGGCGAAGCCGCAGGCAACACCTAGTAATATTAGTAATGATATAGACAACAGTTAGTTTGTCAATATAAATATTATGAAATCGGTTACTACGGCAACGGTTACTACGGCAACTGTTACTGATGTTTGATATGGGCTCTCCTACATATAAAGAGAATGATAAAATATGTGATAATTCCGTTTTGGATGAGAGTTGAACAAAATCCGTTCTTAGCTGACCTCTACTCGGCGAAAGGAATATTCCTACCAAATTTCAAGTCTCTAAGCCTTATGGTTCCAGAGAGTCAATATATCGGTGGAAATCTCTTTTATATATATAGATAAAAAAACATTATTACAGCAATAAAAGAAAAATAATATATCTCAAATCAATTATCAATTTATTTTAAAAAAAATACGAACTTGATTGTACGAACAGAAAGCAATTTTAAATGATCAATGAAAAACTTATTTTCAAGCAACCGTGGTAAAAAATATTTGAACTTCTTTATCATTCATTTTAATTATCATCATATTATATACTCCGCATCTGTGCTTGCTAACATTTCGACGGCACTGCAATCTATTCGGAGAAGTTCAGATACGTGCTACGTACAGCTAGATTTAACGTGTTGTCTGGTGCACAGAATTACCTGACACCAAGATTATATATTTTTTTGTTATTTTTTTTAGTGCTTATAATATTAACATCACTATCATATGCGAAGATTGTAATGAACTGTGACAAAATGTTTAAATCGCTTTATGATGCATAAAGAAAACAGCTTCGTTGATGTCAACGAATTCCAATGAAATTAAATTATATTTCTGTTCTGTTAGTTGTTCTCAAAGACATATATGTGATCAATAGTGTCAAATGACAAACCCTCTGTGAAAACTTCCATATATATCATTGTCTATATAAAATTTGGTATATAATAATTTGGTATTGGATTTAATTCAATTAAGGCGGTTCTACTATTTAAAAAATATACTGATAAAAGCTCGTATAAATGAATACGAAGCTAAGTGGTATATAGATTGCAGATCAGTTGTATGTAAAAAAAAATATATCAGATTTCCTCTATTGTTAGGGTACGTTTTATTTCTATGAAATTTTATTGAATAGCTTTGAAGGGTTGTTTGAAATAAACGTGCAGCGCAGACAATGGCTTCATTAGGTATCCGATCCGCGCGAGGACTTTTCCTAGATACTATATTTTTTATTGTTGTATTTATTTCTCATTCTACGAAGTTAAATATGCTTTTCATAATTTTATTATACGAGATTTTTGTAAAAATTTATCTTGTGTGAAATGTACGCTGGCCTTACTCGCCGTATAAGTCTTGTTAAAATATGTCGCTAAATGCATTCTGTCCTAGCGTTACCGGAACGACACCTTTATTCCAATTATGGATTACAATCTATACATTTCATTTGTAATTAGGTTCCGAAATGCCTGTTGCGTGGCCTGATGTCTTGAGATGTTATTCTTTTGCCTGTAGTATTAATTATATAACACGCCTTCTTCTCATATTTTATATTTTAAAAATACTTTTCAATTATTCCTTTTCGAAAAGATCGATTAGTTTCTTTTATGTAAAAGTTGTAAACTTCGTTTTAAAGTTTCATAGTTTGAACCTTATTTTGTTCATGTCATTTAAATAAAAAAAACCGGCCATGTGCGAGTCGGACTCGCACACGAAGCGTTCCGTACCATTATTTATAAAAAACCGCAAAATGTCATGTCTGTTGTACGGGAGCTCCACTTAAATATTTATTTTATTGTCTTTAGTATTCTAGCGGCTTTTTCTAGCGGCAACAGAAATACATCATCTGTGAAAATTTCAACTGTCTAACTATCACGGTTCATGAGATACAGCCTGGACAGACAGACAGACTGACGGACGGACAGCGAAGTCTTAGTAATAGGGACCTTATAATTGTGTCATAAGTAATTATTATTTTAACTAGTTAAGCTTCTCTTCCTCTTTTTATCCATGATATCATAGCATTTATTTATTGGGTTTATCCATATTGTATTTTATAATAACACTTTTGATTTTGATAATAACTTTTTCTTAAAATCTGCGTCGGTTCAGCTTGAGGTGACCTCGTTCCAACTTGGTCTATCACACTGCTTTGAAATTATTAATTTATGTTTGAGTTGCTACGTAGTCCTGGTGGTCGTTTACACTTTTTCTTTGCTTGGATCTTGTATCCAGCTGGTATAGTTATTTCAGTTTTTTTTAGATAATGATACTTTTAGATTCTCTTAAAATTAAAATCTATTATGAAAGATTTGAATGTTTTTTCTAATGGCTCCCGGTATCATTGCACTTTCATGTTTTATTGAATTTTGTAATAAATTAAAGGTAAAGTAACAGCCTTTAAATGTCCCAATGCTGGGTTAAGGCCTCCTCTCCGTTAAAGAGAAGGTTAGAAGCTTATTTCACTACGAATTGCACCACAAATGTGTCAGATTTTCATTCATAACATGCAGGTTTCCTCACGATGTATTTCCTTCATTGCCAAGCGCGAGATCAATAATAATTAAGCACATGAAAATTCAGTGAAGATTGTCCAGGTTTGCAGATTGTAGATCCGATTAAGATGTAGTAGTTCTAACCACTGGGACTTAACGACTCTTCGTTATTGTAATAAAATAATAAAAAATTCTGAATAAATGTAATAAAAATAAGCAACTATTCATTTTATTCTTTATTGTACTTAAAAAGCTTCAGTCACGCATGGTTCCTATTACAATAAAATGAGCAAGTTTATTTCTTTTTATTTAGATTCACGTTTCAATTTTTTATTTTTTTATAGTATAGGTAGGCTGACGAGCATATGGGCCACATGATGGTAAGTGGTCACCAACGCCCTTAGACATTGGCATTCATAGAGATGTTAACCATCGCTTACATCGCCAATGCGCCACCAACCTTGGGAACTAAGATTATGTCCCTTGTGCCTGTAATTACACTGCCTCACTCACCCTTCAAACCGGAACACAACAATACAAAGTACTGCTGTTTTGCGGTAGAATATCTGATGAGTGGGTGGGTGGTATCTACGGAGACGAGCTTGCACAAAGCTTTACCACCAAGTAGATATGTATATATTTATTAGATATCTTAGATTACTTTAACTTCGTTGAGTTCGTACAGTAAAAGGTATCGTTTAGTGCTATGTCGCGGGAGAATCAAAGAACTCATTTCACTAGTCTTTGCTAATAACCAGGTTCAAAAAAATCTTAGTTATTTACTTTAAGAATTATTTGTTTTTCTTTTCGCAATTTTAGTATATTAGTTATATAGTTTAGTATATGTAACTTATTTTTTTCTGCATAAACTATCAAAATAAAATAAATTTTTACACGAGTCGAGATATTGCAACGTTTGTTGGACTGAAGGTTGTGAAATGTTTTAAGCTGTTTGTAAATAACAAAAGTAATTTCGCGAAAACCGATACGCTGATGATATATATACCGAAATAACGCACAAAAAATTAAACAATAAATATATACCATACATCAAATATTGAAATCCAACTTGTAACTGTCTCTATTATAATATGAAAATTCGTTTTAAAGGTACTTTTATCGTAATGATAGACCAAAAAAATTAACAACCGTATAGATACATTAAATATTGCAATATTTTTGTATTCAAATCCTGTTTTTTAAATATTGAGCATCAAACAAATTCAAAATAAACATATATTTACATTATCAGGTTATATTGATTTTGACTGCCTCGTTGGTCTAGTGGCTAGATATAAGGCCGCAGACCCGGTGGTCCTGGGTTCAATTCCCAGGTCGGGCCAATAAATAGTTATTGGGTTTTTCTGTCAGAAAAATCTCAGTGGCAGCTCGGAGTCTGGAAATTGGAAGTGTGTACACTCCCGTGCCTCGGAAAGCACGTAAAGCCGTTGGTCATGCGCCTGAACTCTTTCCGGTCGTGTCGGATTGCCGTCCCATCGGATTATGAGAGCTAGGGAATAGTGAGTGCACCTGTGTTCGCGCACACACTTCTGCACTATAATATCTCCTGCGCAGTTGGCTAATCTCTCTTGAGATTGGCCGCCGTGGCCGAAATCGGTCTGAAGGACGTTATTTGTTATTATTATTATATTGATTTAAAGAACAAGTGTAAACGAAAGTAATACTCACGTGGATCAGTAATGTACGAGTAGAACTTGTCGAGAATAGCAGTGAAAACCTCGTGACGAACATCACCATGCACTGTCGTCACAACGCGAAGTAAGAACTGTTCTACTGGCTGAAGCATTTGCCAGAGTTGTTCCACGGTGCCCGGTGTGCGCGCTGTTACAAAATATTATAATACATTAATCTACAATAGCTTTATCTCGTTACAATAAAGAAAATGTACAACAGCTATCAAACTTTATGTAACTGAAAAAACTGTATTAATGCCCCCACCCATTGAAAACTATAATGAAATGCTTAGATGTTTGATTGATCATAAGGATAGCTGTATGCAAATGTATGTAGTTATTATATTATATAGGTGTAAAAATAAGTTTCCGTCGTTTTTTATCAAAAATTGATATTTTCTTGTGAAAGAACGGTACCTTATGTTTTATTCAAAGTATTGTCCATTGCTAGTCATTACTTTTCCCCACCTTTCTACCAGCATACGGATACCGCGTCGGAAGAATACTCCTCGCCTCCTCCTCCTCCTTCCTCTTTTGAAGTTATCCACAAATCGATCCAATTTATGGTGCTGCTCAGACAGATCATCAGTTTCACCGCAGTTCTGCAACATTCACATGTTGCAGAACTGCAAGAACTGCAGAACCGAGCTTTGTCATGTAGCAAAACCATCTTCTCGTCTCTGCTCGTACAGCGGCCGTTTTTTCTTCAGGGCTCGGCTCAATCTTATCAATTGTGTTCGGTAGAGAGCCCCAGTAATTGTTGCGTTCAGTTCGTAAGCTGGTCCCATCAAATACACAATATGAGTTTTTTCCATAAATATTCTGTTTAGCTGTCAAAGTTGAAGCATCACCACGTAGTCCCCAAGATTTCCTCTTCTCTGAGTTATTGTAACGTATCCATTTTTCATTACCAGTGATTGCAAAAAACCCTTATGCCTTTCAACCATAATTCCACATATATATACTGTCGCACAGAATCGACGTTCAATGTTTGTCGACTTCAGTTCATATGGAACCCAACGTCCTTTCTTTTGGATCAATCCCCACGATTTTAAACCATGTGATATTGCTTGTTGAATGACTCCTAATGTAAGTGCTAGTTCTTACTGTGTTCGGTCCGAATCTTCTTACAATAATGCCTCCAATTCCGCATCCGCAATAAATGCGCCTCGGTTGCAGATTTCTTCAAATTAAAGGAGTAAATTAAAAGTTCCCGCTAATGACGCTTATTCGGCTAAAAACTGGATATTTTTTTGCACGACGAAAAGTATGTAATGCTACTACTTCGAGATTACAATGTAGCCATATGTCTAATTTTACGATAAGACGATTTACATTTGAACATTTCAACCAAAGATGAGAGCATCTCTTGTCAAGCAGCGGAAACTTATTTGTACACTTAATACTATCTTGACATATACATCAAAGACTTCTAAGATTATTTCAATTTCAAATGTAGATTAAAGATGTTGAGTTATTTCCGTTAACACACTACACTGCTTAAAATTTGCATCAAACCATCATTTTAAATAGACTTTCAGAAATTTAAGTGATCTTGAAGTTATAAAAGAAACATATTCAATACGGCAAATATTTCTTACTCTTCTACTTCTACTTTTCTACTCATCAGATATTCTACCGCAAAACAGCAGTACTTGTTATTGTTGTGTTCCAGTCTGAAGGGTGAGTGAGCCAGTGTAATTACAAGCACTGGAACATAACGTCTTAGTTCCCAAGGTTGGTAGCACATGGGCGATGTAAGCAATAGTTAACATTTCTTATTGGTGATCATTTGGTGACCACTTAACATCAGGTGGCCCATACACTTGTCCGCGTTCCTATACAAGAAAAAAATATACATATACTACAAAGAAAAGTACTTACAGAGACATTTTACAATATCTTGACAATGTTTTACAAGTTCTTGTGGTGGAGGCATGTAATTAGGTTGGTCATTCATCATTTGAAAGTATTGCGCCAGTGCAGCCAAATCTGGTTGATTTCGGTTGTCAGCAACTAACTCATGTTTTTTGACTGCCATTTTTTTTCTGTACACAAACATTAAGTAATTTTAGATAAGCAATTATCATATATACATAAATAATAAACTTTAATATGCATATATATAGTTTGACCTTATGCATTAAGAATCATGAAGTTTTTATATTTTTTATAAAAAAATCATATCTAGTCAAGCATAAAGTTCATACTCAGTGCTAATCATATATCTACCAAATAAGCATATCTGCTCGTAGTCAATATTTTACATAATATTGTTGATGAAAGTTCAAGCTTTATTTTGAAACAACCTCATAGGCAAATGTATAAAAATTTTGATAGAACATAATATATTTAAAAACTGAAGTCTTTAATTTAAAGTTATCATAACAAAAAATGCAATTAACTATAATGTATCTACATTAAAAAAGTACAGTTAAACGAATTATGCTAAAACATTAATTTTTTAATGTTAATAAAAACTAATTAGTATTGCATAGTCAGACCAAGAGGAAAAAGGAGATAGATGAAGAAGAAATGAGAAGAATATAAAAGTTATTCAAATAAATATTAATGTTATTTAAATAAATATTAATTGCACTTGTTCAATACATTAAAAAATATTTATTACGTTAAACAAGTGCAATTGAATGAAATTCAAGTTATAAAAATGTATTTTTGAAAAAAATCCTACACCGTCCACTTCCACGACCGCTACAAAAATCCAACTTCACGTATTAGACACAATCTCTTAATTAGATTAAGTATATACCAACTGTAGTATATAACACAACCATAAATGGATATATATATTCTATTATAATTTCACACCCTTTATTATTAAATTAAAAAAAATTGCAGCTTAAAATCAATGAAATACTTAATATGTAAAATGAATAACATACAAAAAGTAGAAAATTAAAATAATATAATGTTTTAATTATTAAATTTAAAACATTAACACATGATTTTAAAATGACTGGAGTAAATTTATATAGCAAACTTAAATCATATTTAAAATTAGCATATCAAACTTTATGAGATTAGTAATACAAAAACTAAGATGATATCTTGAAATTGAAGCAGCATTCAACCACTATTTTTACAAAAGATTTATAAAAGATGTAAATTCAATGAATCAGCTTCTACGAGATCAATTCCTAATTTTTCACCAACTATTAGCATGAAATATCAAAACAATAATGTTTACTAATTTTTGTAAGCAAACCTTTAGAATTTGAAAAATATTGTCATATAGTACAAATCATATCACTGATTGTTTTCTGAAAAGATGGGAAAATATGCATTATTCTAATATTGAAAATATAACTTTTAAACAAAACTGCTTTTATAAATTTAATAAATTGAGAATAACGAATCAATAATGAACACTTTGGGTATTTAAAAAATACACACAAATGTAAAGAAAACTTTTAAATAAATTTTAAAACTTACTTTGAACGCCTTGCTCTCACCATTTTTTTTTAAATATATTTTAAGAAAACACAACACAAGTCTTTCACATCAAGCTCAGCTAAGATTTGCTATTTAAGAATATTTTCGAATATTTAAGACTTTTATTTCGAATAAGTAAACCATTCAAAATACAAACACTTCTGGGGAGAAACAAAAAGCAATGTGTACGCGCTCGCATACAGGTAGCGACTGCACCGGTTCTTCATAACATGCGCATTTGCCATCTAGGTCGTTACTATTTATAACTAGGTATGTATATAAATCCAGATTCCATTACAGGACATAAAATGGCTACCTCAATGAATGTACATCGTAAAAAGTACTAAATTTTACAAAATATCAATAAATACTTACGTTTTAGCGAATACTCCAAGGAAAAAATAAAAACACAACCCACGTATCTCACATTCCAATCAATATAGAATAATAGTATTTCACCGTCTTTATTCACAACTGTCTTTTATATTTATGTCCCAAGTATAACATTTTACACAGATATAAAGTAACCGACATTAATAAACCACTGATTTACTTTTACAAAAACAAATCCTTTATTTCGACAACAAAAGATCCGACTACTAACCACTTGACGACTTTGTTGTACTATAGGTATAACAATGTAGATTAGTTACATATTAAATGCGGTTAAGAAGGTAGATCAATTCTTTAATGTTAAAAATAAGATAGGTAATATAAACAACTTGAACTATGTTACGCATAAAAATATCAATATTTCAACGAAAAAATATGTTTAAAGAAAGTCTCAAAATCTTTCTTGGAAATAAGTGTCATAACTTCGTCTGACTTCGCACATAATTACTTCACTCTTTTATTGTCTCTGACGCTTATTCCTTATTAGCTATGGTCAAATATTAAAAGAAAATAAGAACGAAAGACTTGCACTTTATTTTATTAGCTTAAAATTTTTATGTCTTGTTAATTCTTACGGTATACTGTGTGTAATACATATATGTGATTAGTGTCGTAATAAATAGCTTAAATATAAAATTTCAAGTTACACGAGGTGATTTAGAAAGTGATCCCACTTCTCTGATGCAGTCTCGGATTAAAAACATTTTCAGGCCTTGTTTGAAATTGATATTATTTTTTAATGCTTGGTTTTTGATGCTTGCGTGAACACTCACGCTCTCTGTTAGTTGAAGCATATTTTCTAAGGAAACCTATAAAATCAACAAGCAGTTATCAGTATGACTTGGTGAGAATAATATTTTAATTTAATATATTACAACTAATTAATTTAAAGCTTGTATTTTTTAATTCAAATAATAATTGCATATATGCAATAGCTTGAATTCAAAGAAAAAAATCTTGTCTATTGTACATTATGATGGTGTTTTTTAAGCTATGTTTAATAAGACAGCAGACGTAGACAATATAGACAAGCGTATTAAAAAATAAAAATCTGACAGTAAAAAAATTGAAAATTTTTAGTATGGATCGAAACAATTTATTTAAAAAAAAAATAATAGTTTTTTAAACACCGTACCAATGTTAATTTGCCCTAATCTAAAAATTAACATGGTAAGAAGATCAAGCATAACAACCTAATAGATAATGGATGATCCCGCATCCAAAAGAAGTAATATCGAAGTCGATAAATTGTTTGATCTTTATTTAAAAATTGAAAGTCTCGCATTTCCTTTAACTCACAAGAAACAGAAAAAATCAGTCATTAAATACGCGCGACTACCAGACGCTGCCAAAAGGACTAACGGTAGGATTATTTGTAAATAATGTTGTTTATGTACTATATATACTATTAGAAAGCTCCAGACAGTTTGGTTTTAAAAACAGCGTTTGGACATGTACCTGTTTGGCTTTAAAATGTGGTATAAATAATTAAAAAAAAAAACAAACTATTATCCTAAAAAAAGATACAATAATTAAACTTACAAAAACGATGGAATATTGATGTTTATAAAAGAGTAATATAAATACACTTCATTTTAAAACAAAGGAACTATATATTTTTTTATTTCTCATAAACTATATTCATGAAAAACAAAATACCTTATTTAGCATTATATGCCAGGCTTATAATATTATGTTTTGACAATTAAAAATAATGAATAAATAAATAATTTCACAGTTAATAAAGAGTGATTTCAAGATAGTACTTTGCTTTGACAGACTTTAAAAGTGTTTCATTGTTACTAGCTGACCTGCCCAGTTTCACTCAAGTTAAACATTACTGCTCCACTGTAGGACATAGTTTGAAGTTATATAGTCTATATAACCTAAAGATTAATGGGCTGTCTTATCCAAAGATATTTTCAATCAACTTCATTTTGTTCAAACAAATAAGCTCTTGGGAGTTATTTCATAGTTTATAAGTACATTACATATTATTATGTGATCTAGATCTAAAGGTACTTACAAATTATCTTTAAATTTTGTATTAAATATATACCTATTTTATTGAAACTTGAATTCCACGACTGAAATGCATCGAGTTTTATTTATGTTGCTTACACTTCTGAATTCCTTGTGCTGGTTGGGTATCATTGCTGACTATACTGGCTTATCTATATTCCATGATCATCGTTATCATAATTGACCATTTTAATAGAACATTTTTTACCTCATCCAAAAGATAGAAAAATAAACACTAATATTTATCAATCTGCATTTACTTCATTTTTAAACGACTAACATTTTTATACAATGAATTTATTTTTAATTAAAATTGAATAATATTTTATTATTTTATCATTTACATTTCAAAGATAAAGGCAGTGTGATTATAAGGATGAGATACATGTAATTGTAATTTTGAAAACAAACTACACTTTTCTAGAGCTGGTTATTACTAGCACATGAAAATCCTCACGCTCCATCACATCCACCATATCTCTTTAGATTCCACAGTGTGGAAAACAGGTGGTAGGAATTTTATTCCAGGCAGTTTCACCACAGTTGTACAAGAATTATCTTTAGTTGTTTTCATGGTCAATTATGATTTACTAATTGAGTAAGATAAAGAACTCATTGAATTAACAGGATTTTGTAATGAAGGCACATTTTGTAAGCTATGTTTTAAAACTTATCTGTGAACTTATCTGCATGATTTTGGCCCAACCTCTGCACCTTGGTGTGTAAGACTCAAAACATAAGATGTCTTTAGCCAAGAAAGTACAATATTGGAACACATTATATATACAGAGGTTGGACCACAATTCTGCCACAGTAAGAATTCAATGCTATCAAACTTATTAAAATGAAATAAAAAAGATCTCATTTCTGGAAAGGTAATAATTGCTCCAACCATATTGATGAAACCAAAGTTTCTGTATACTTTGTTTAGAATAGAAAGTAACTTTTGCTTAAAACCAGCATGAATCATTAATTCCAGCTATATTTGTAAGGACAGTGGGCCTTAGACATAGTCACCTCCTAAACATAATAAATAAACCTGCTACATCCTATGCCATACCTAAAGTCTTGAAAATCTTGTCTTCTTGCTAAAAAACATAAGGTTGCTTCCAATGTGTGTCGTGTATTGCTTTTGATCAATGATCTGCACAAAATAAATATTTAAGATTTGCTAGACCATTGTGCATTTCGACTTTGCGCAAGGATACTCATTAGATTAGTCATAAATCTGTAGATGGATCTTAAGGGAAAGGGAATAAACAGTGAACAAGCTTAAGTTTTATGCCATCGACAGAAACGGTAAAACTTTTATCGGTCAAAGTTATTACATTCTACTAAAACTGAATTGTTGACTGGAATCAAAGGAAAATCAAGAGTTATTTGCTTCATATTAGCAAAATCTAGTTTCTAGTTAGGATTTTCATTCATATGAGTGACATTAGGATTTTTTTGTTATTTCACTGTATAACTGGTAATATGTGTAATTAATCTAGTGCTTTGAATTATAGTTAAAGAAATACCAATTCCATAGTAACAATGTAGTGTTAAAGGTTAGATTTAAATTTTATATAATAATACAATACACACTCAACGCTAATTATATTAATTGAGAATAAGAAAATGCTTTCTGCTTAAAGCATGAGTAGTTGTAAAACAATGATGTGCTATTTTGTCTGTTACGCAATATTAGAACTCGAAAGAATAATTTAATTATTTGTCAGATTTACTTTGGATAACTAGATGTTTATGAATGTACCACTTTTAAATGTTAGGGAATATTATGGAAGAGGTGGTGTGATTGTAGGTGTTGCGGAGGGTAATCTTTAAATCAATTTGCAAAGTTGCAATGGCAATGTATGAGTTAACAGCTACATTTAATCAATTGCTTATATTTTTAATGTATTTCATGTAGTTGATGTAATTTGTAAGTTTAGTAAACGATAAATAATAAATTATTACAATAATTTCTTTTGTAGCATCATGTTCTCCTACACATTACACATCGGAGCCGAGATTTCGCCGTATTATTACAATTGAGGAACCAAGGGTTGATACACGGAGATCTTTAAGATCAGAGGTCGCAGTAGTGCCAAGAACGATGACATCTGACTTGTGTAAACGAAAGATAATCACCATAGCGGAAGATGAGGAAAATAGCCTTCACCCAAAATTTTGTATGTGTTTGTATTTTTAAAATTTTACATGATTTTTTTTTTAATAAAATTCAATGTCATTTTACTTATATTTTTACAGCTCAAGAAATAAGAAAATCTTTTAAAAACTATATAAACAGAGCCGTTGAAACAGATGTTAAGGAAGAGAAACAAAGTTCACAGAGAAAAGTATCAAGATTAACTCCTAGTGCTAAAAGTATGAAAACACTAACTTTAGGTGGTGCTTAATGCTTATGCAATATTTTTTCAAAATCAGCTAAATAAGTTTATATGATAACAAAGAGAATATGTTACTTCCTTTAATTGTTTCCAGATCCTAAAGATAATAAGTCTACAATGAAAAACAATATAGTGATTAATAAAAAAGGAACAGTGGACTCTAAATTGGGAAACAAATATAAATACTCAAAAGGAGATAGCGAAATCCAAGATTATGTTAAGAATAAAAGTTTTAATGGTAAAGTTGGAATTATATTTGTGTATATTTATTATATATTATTATTATTAAATACTGACAAAGGTTCTCACAATATAATTATTGTTAGAAATGTAAAAGATAATGTGGATTCCTACGCTACCGTCATAATGAAATTAATTTGCACAAAATATTTTATAATTATTTTCTTATATTTTTTTTAATTTCAATTAATGGAGCTGGTAAATGTATTGCTCATTATAATTAATACATACTACTTTTCTTTTCAGAACCGACACGAAGTAACAAAAATGCAATTGTATCACCTAAATTAAGTTTAAGTAAAAAGATGGTAACCTCAAACGAAAGCGAAAAAGAAGTCTCTATTATAAAGAACAAATATAAAGATGATAATGTACACAAAGTACCGCCCAAAAAAACTGTCTCAGACAGAACTAGATCCAGTCGATCCTCAACTAAGTTATATCAACATCGTATTACACTTTTAAATGATAAAAAAGGAAAAAGTAAACCAATAACTATAATTAAAGTGCCACTCGATGAAAATATATCGAGACGAGATGTAGCCACCGAAATTTCTCAAGAAACATTAATTGATACCGAAGAAACATTAAACAATGTACATTCTTCTATTCAAGCAGTAAATAATACTACATACAAAGATATCAGCGTCGGAACTGACGTCGTAACAAACAAGATAGACCGAGTCACCGAAACATATGAAGACTTTGTGAACCACTGTTTCAAAGAAAACAAAATCGATAGTCTTGACATACCAAATGTTAGTTTAACTTATACTAAAACCGATATACCCAAAGAAGAAATATATGACATGATAAACACAAATGCATCTGAGGTATCCTTTATTAATACGAATTCGCATAAAAGTGAACAAAAAATTAACGATTCTCGCTTTCACAAAAGTACCTCTTATATAATTAGTAGAGCAACGTTAACGTGTACGACAAGACAGAAAATAGATTTTCATGTTGTTGGTAATAATACACTATTACAATCACATCTATCATGTAATCCTTTTCCTCTGAATGTCGTATCGGTATATAAGAACGATATAAAAAATAATGATCGTAGTGATAATTGTGAGGAACTTGGTCACAGCTGGGCGGAGAACAAATCACACGATGACGTAGAATGTTCAAACGATATGACCTCAATGAATAGTTCATACATCTTTGACAAAGATAAATTAGTGAAACCGTCCGACATAATTAGCACAATAAAAGTTGGCGACAGTTTATTACAAAGTGACTTCATATGTGAACAGTTCCAACGGGAGCTCAATTTCATCGATTCGTTTTTTGAATCCTTACAGTATTTAGAGAGCTGTTCGCTTTCCGATAAATGCATTACCGACAAGGAAGTCGAAAATTGGATAAACACAAGCCATGAATTAAAAAATTTCGAGTATGGTTCGTTTCTAACAGAAGTTGAAAATGACGTCGACGATACCGAAACAATGGCATCAAGGAGTCTTTGTTTGGTAAATGTTACTCTTTTTATCTGTAAACAATTATGGAATGACTATCATTTGTTATCAGCTAATGAGAATACTATTGTCTTACGAGACGAGTCGGTTTCTAGTTCATGGTTAGTTACTGTTGTAATGTAATTTAATAGTCATTAACTAATTGTTACGTTTTATTTTAGTGATTATTTGAAATATTTGTTTAAAATGAATACATTTATATATTACAGCTCAATTTACTCATCCGAGATGAGCAAAGGCGAGCCAAAAATCTCTTATCTGTTCTAAAGAAGCGAGAGGATGCCTTGAAAGACTTTACAAAATCTCAAATTATATGGTTGGAAAATAAAAAGAAGCAAGATAATATAGATATATCGACATTAAAGAAGAAGCAACGTGGTGCCTTACTAAAGTTACAACATGAGTGTGGTGAAATGCAACGCATGCGCAAAGCTCTGCTGACATTATCAGAGAAGCGGAAATTGGCACTTATGAAGACTAAAAAGAATATCAAACTAAAATTGAGGAACACTGTCGAGGTAGAACAAATTATATTGGGTAAGAAGAAAGTAAAACGGAGTACCTCAGCCGATCGTAACCTAGCTCCTTTGAAATGTTTCGAGCTGTCTAGCAGCGGATGTGACGACAGCACAACTTCTCGGACGAAATCATATACACCAGTGTTGTTATCGAACATGGCAACGAACACCACGAGCGTCGAAAAATACGTCCAAACGGGAGAACTAACACCATCACTGCTTCAAGTCGACCAGTCGATTGATGCGGCAGACGAAAATTTTGTCATAGTCGATGGTGGCTATCTTAACATTCTCTTCCGTGATTTCCTTCCACAAATCTTCAGTAGTGGCAAACAGTACGAAGTGAATAAGGAAGCGTTAAAGAATATGGTACACACTAACAAATTACCTCATTTCAACTTAAGCGACGATGGCGTTATTGGACATATTATCGAGCAAATTAAAAACCATGATCTGGACAGGCCGTATACACCGTCAACGGCTCGGAGCCTCGTGGAGGAATTCGATCAGATATATAAAGATCTCGCAGAGGACGATAAATCACTAGAGAACTGCTTGGATTGCAATGCTATTAACGTGATTGAGGAGAACAAAGACGTGGCCGTTGAAATGAATGTATCGAAAACGGAGGAGAGCGAATCTGACGAAAAACCGAACGCCGACCAAAGTGATGAAGTTGTGTTAGACGTATCGAGTAAAGTTTCGTTGGTGGACGAGTCGTGCACATGTGAGCCGGCTATGGTCTCTGTTGGGACACAATCACCAAAGGAACGAGAGGAAGAGGTGAACGTTAGTGTCTCAGGTCCCTTGCCCGTACCTGCTGGAGCCGCGGATGTTAGCGAAGACGTTGCTCCGGAAGTGGCGCATTGGGTGTCACAGAAATCATCGATTACGGCCACTGTTGATAATGGTATGTACCATTCGTTATTATTTAAAGAAATATATAGTTGGACTTATATATAGGTTTACATGGTGCATTATTACAATAATGATTAATCGTTTTTTTATAATAAAAAAATATCGTTAATGTTCTACATATTTTGGATTGCTTTTATAGATGAGAGCAGTTCAAGCAGCCAGTCTTTGAGCCCGACCGTCTCTTCTCTCAACTCTCCCGTTCTGTATGAAGCCGAAGAATTACGTCGTCAACAGTTGGCCATTGAAAGAGAGGTAAGAACAATTTAGTATTTAAATATAAACTAATTGAATTATAATATTTTACACAATATAATTAAATTAATTTAATTAAGCTTAATTTGTGCTTATAATTCATCTCGTGCTCGGCGGTAAAGCATAACGTCGTGACGAATCCAAATCGAGGCAGCCCGGTAGAATAAGCTCCAAGCCTTCTCAAAAAGGAAGGAAGGAGGCCTTGGTCAGCAGCAGGACATTTACAGGCTGTTTGTTAATTTAGTTTTACGAATGTAATTTGAATATATTTAAAGGGAATCGTAAATTAATATCCTGTATATAATATGATTTACAAAATGTTACATTTAAAATAATTGCTATATTTTTTAGATAAAAGCGTTAGAACAACAACAATGCCAGCTGCTTGCGGTCCGCGAGATACCCGACAAACCTCCTCCGCCCTACACGCCACCTGTCGAACCTCGAGCACCGAAACGTCCACGGAAGTTTGTCTTTGATGAAGAAACCGAACAAAAAGTAAACGAGCTAGTTACGAAATCTGAAAGCGCAACGATCGATTCGGATCCATATGAAATATTCTTAAGAGACTATTGTCAAGAGTCGGTACAACAACAGAAATTGGAAAAGAGTGAAAAATATTGGGACACGAATAACTTTATATCGGCAAAACCACAGCCCGATTCTGAAAAATTAGCTCAAAAGACGGCTCAAGATCTCAAAGAGGTGTTGTCAAGTGTGGCACCGACTGTTGTGTCAGGTAACTATGTTTATTGTATTAGAAGTAAAATGTCGTAACATCTACATACGACATTGAAATCAAATGAACATCAGCTGTTCTAATTGTTTAATATATTAAGTAAGCATATTTTTGACTACATGCTTATTAATATATTTCTGTGAAATCAAGTATGAGACTTGATATACGTGTCATAGACATATTTTATAACAGACAAGCACTTTGCCTGCGACTTCGTTCGCGAAGATTTAAAAATTATTATTTAACGTAAATTAGTAGGTAAGGTCCTCCAGACCGATTTCGGCCACGGCGGCCAATCTCAAGAGAGATTAGCCAACTGCGCAGGAGATATTATAGTGCACAAGTGTGTGCGCGAACACAGGTGCACTCACTATTCCCTAGCTCTCATAATCCGATGGGACGGCAATCCGACACGACCGGAAAGAGTTCAGGCGCAGGACCAACGGCTTAACGTGCTTTCCGAGGCACGGGAGTGTACACACATCCAACTGGGAATTGAACCCAGGACCACCGGGTCTACGGCCTTATATCTAGCCACTAGACCAACGAGATAGAAAATTAGTAGAGATACTAATATACAGTTACAGTTTGTTCAAACTGTGACATTTTGCTTACTGAGAGAATTTTATACCCGTCATAACTTCTAAACGAAAAGTACGATCCGGATCATTTAAAGTGGATATTACATGTAAATAATCATACTTAATTGTCAAACCATTTAAACGGATAAGGATTAATAATATCATGATATATATCACCAGTATTCGATTCCACCGTATTTGAACTTAATAATTTAAACAAAAACTGTTATTGTGGCTTAACTATAATAGTTAGGCATATACCATCACGGACTTTTTTGTGAGCAATCATGATTACTATTAATATATAGAACACTTTTTTATATACCGTCAATAATATTCGCAGCGCACGCCAAATAATGACTTTTATAGGCAACAATTTCATACCTTGGGTTACATTGTTCCATTTTAGGTTTCTAATTTTTTTTATAATATAATGTGGCCTATGTCACTCGGAAAAGATGTAGCCTTCTAATTGTGAAAGAATTTTTGAAATCGGTCCAGTAGTTTTTGTGTTAAATCGTAACAAACAAACAAACAAAACATCAAATCCTTTCCCTTTATAATATTAGTATAGACAATGCAAAATGATTAAATTACAAAGACTCTTACCATGGCTTGTGATCTACGTCATACAGTTATCATGCATGTGAAGTATACTTTAGCGTAAATTTTTCTAATATCGTAAGTGCGAAACTGACCCCAATAATTGCTAGACATAATTATTTCAATTACATTGCTACCAGGGTCAACATAAAGTTTGTTCGCATATTGCATTCGCTAATACTATTTTAATGCTGTATTTTTTTTTCTACTGATAGCACGTTAATATTGTTATGTACTTGTGGGCAATGAAATGTGACGATATTAAAATTATTTATGGGTTTTTACAAATAACCTCGATACCGCGGCCGTAACAATATTGTAAAATTTATTAAGCGATTTCTTTTTTTTAATCTAATGAAATCTACTTCATATCCCTCCGTCATTCGAATGACTTAGATCAATGATAAATGGGTCGTTCAAAATGAAATATAATGTTTGTGTGTTTGACTGCTACTTACTCACTTGCTACTTTTAAAATAAAATATGCGTACTAGTTATGGTCTTCATCACAATATTAAACAATAAATTATATTCATAAACCATTTTTTGTGACAAATTATTGTGACTACTGATTTTGAACTGATTTTAAAAGCTTTATATTATATAATTATATTTTTATAATTAATAAAAATACAATAAATGAAAACAAGCCTAGAGCCTTCCGCGATAAAACGATTATCCAACACAAAAATATTTTTTAAATTCGGACCAGTAGTTCCTGAGATTAGCCGGATCAAACAAACAAACTCTTCAGCTTTATATATTAGTATAGATATTTAGGTTTTTTATGTATGTGAGGTCAGAACCGCGTATTCTCATTTACCATAAAATAAGACTGTTTCATGAATTAAGAAATAGGCTTTTTTATTAATTTAAACATACATTAAGTTTACGTTCGTACAGACAGACAACAAGTATTCATTTATATTTTCATAATCATCGTTTAATCGTTTTTTTTTCTCCGTTTACAGGCGTAGGGGCACGGCGTTCGGATCATATCGATGATATATTATTCGCGGAGTGGCGGCGGTGCGAACCCGAGTGGACCTCTCTGCACAACGACGAAGTGATCGTCAAGAATCAGGTGTTTGAAAGCATCTTCCAGAGGATCCTCACCGAAACCATTGATGAATACAAGAGAAACATTATTATAGCCGACACACCTTCCAAATAAGAATCATTGTATTATGCAAAATATGGTTGTTAACCAATCGCTGTGCTTTTTTTCATAATAAGTTATTAATATAACAGAAACAGTAGTCATCGAGCTGACGATAAAACGACACGTCAAATACTAAATATTTATTTATCAATAGTAATAGAAATGAAAAAAAAAAAAATATCACATAACTCTTACAATTTATACTGACTAAATGTTTTATAAATATTAAACATAATACGGTTCCTCATTACGAGGAATGTAATATTAAAGTTAGTCATACATTTAAATACAAACAAGACTATTATATCCGTTTATCATTAAACACGATGAAAGGTCGTTAGACATAATATCGAAATGTAAAATAGACACATTAATAATAATACAAACTATAATCAAATATGGTGCGATAAATTAATTACATATATGATACCAAGTATTGAATAATGACACTAATTACACAATTTTAACGTAAGGCGACTTAAGAGCACATCACATTAGTGAGGGCAGTCGAGTCAACATTAACATAATCACGTCTTGGAACGATACGTGTTGCAAGACTAATGAGACGTAACATAAAATTGTATAATAAATTAATTTAATATTGTTTTTATTGTTCAGTCACTGATCAGGCTCCTTAAATTTCTGCACAAACTTATTATGCACTTCACTGGGTTTGTCAAGAACACGGACACCCCCCACGTTTAACAGTTTCGTGAACTGAAATACGTAATCTGAAAGGAACAAAGATGAATAAAACTCCTAGTCTAGTCGTCCGCTTTGAGAATGGATTCTAAAGGATTTGGTCCTTTTCTCCTCGGATTGGGCGGCATTTTCGTGGCTTCAGCTGAAAAAAAAAAAAGAACAATATTTAATCTAGCCAATTCGTTGTTGTGCTACATATAGTCTGTTTAATTTTAAGAGATGCTGTTTAAAATTCGAAATATATATTGCTAAATCGCTTACTGGTATGTCCGTTAGATACTTGATTGACTTCCAAGCAAGCCATCCATTCGGTAATACTGATTTTTGAGTCGTGGTTAACATCGCAGTATCGTGGTAGTTTCCGCCCGCATCTCCTCAGAGGCTCGACGTTCGATATGAGCTGATGGAATGCCTTCCACTCTCGTCTTTCCAGAGCTTTATTTTTATCCTTGTCTAACATGACGTAGGTCCAAGTCGCCGCCTGTTCCTCTTTCGAGGCCCCCCATTTCACCATATCTCTATTTAAATTCAGAACTCAAACATTAGAAACTGTCCATTAGGATAATTATGTAGTTTTTTTATTATAATTAATATTGATACGTTTTGTTTTATATAACGAGCATTTATACCATATTGTGTATTGGAAAATTATGTTGGATGTTGTGCAATATTTACTTAATGTTTTTAGATACTAGTTAGTTAAATGTATTACTTGTATTTTTGAATCTGTAACCGATTCGCATAGTGGATTATATCTCACCCCGGTCCGGTGCCGTTGATCGAGGTTGTCATTTTCGATGTGAAGAAACCCAACAGGTCACGCAGAAAATTGCTTTTCATTGGTTCAGGGCAACCTAAGACGACGACATGCTTAATAAAATATATAAAAGTGTTGTATGTTGAATGTGAATATCTGTTTATTATTTGTAGCTCCAGAGATATTGCAATTAGTTAATTATGTATAGTAACTTGTTTTACAATACTGCTGCATGAAGAAATATTTCAAACGGATAGTTTTGAACGAATAACAGGTTACGATCGTGTTTTAAGTTTGTATCGCTTTAACAGCCATATTTCAGTACTTTACTTCTCAGTAGGGAAATATAAGAAACAGAAGTCTGATTTTATACAATATACTAGATAGTACATTTTTATAGTGTAATTTGTTTCTTTAGTAAATCATACAATTTGTATTTAGAAATATTTATTATTCATTAGTATAATAAGCTAGAATCCCTTCATTATAATATGTAGTTTAAGTAGCTTTTGATGGATATAATGTTTTAGACGTCGAAAATTTGTCACGCTATATTACTATCATTTGTAAACGCAATACACGCTTCTTTTACCATCAATTATATAAAGGTAGATTCACGACCTTATGTAGAAACGTTTTTGAATGGCTGTTTAGTTACACAATGCATTATCTTTCTGTCTTGATATGACATTTGAAAGAAGTAGCATTGTTTAACTAATCGCCCTCTTAAACAACTTTTATAGGTAAAGTCGTCATTGTTGAGAGAAAAAATGTTATCGCTTTAAATATATGTTACTAGTTTAGTGCAAAACTTTGGAATTCATAAAAAAACATGGTTTTTTTTCTTTCGTCTTAGTTTCATTTCAGTCATCAGCACCTCTCGTCCTCTTTGCATTAATGACAGATTATACAGACTTTTACGGCCGCTGTAAAACTATTTTTTTATTGTTTATTATTAATATAAAAATAAATTAATATTTTTTATAAAGATACCATTAGTCGGCTCTTACGAAATCTTCTCTACTCTGTCTGACGCCACACTTACTTTTTGACGGTATCTTTGAATACGTACCTCAAATATTATGGTGTCAAGACTACCCCAAATCTGCTAGACATTACGTTGTTACAAAATTAAGTAATATTTCATGGCGAACCTCTCATAGGACTAGCGTGTTGCGGCGCTGCATCGCAATCGGGTTTCTTGTCTTTAACCGAAGAACCCGGTATGGGCTTTCCGGTATCCTGATGAACGCACCAGCAGTACCCGGTAGAGCGGTAGCATTGAGCCCTGGCGTACCGACCGTCGCCCATGCACTCTGGTACATAGAGCACAGCACTACCCGCTTTCTATACGAAATAAACACCAACTATGAACTGTCTGAGAGTTAACCTACAAAAAATACGATAACATGTAGTATATATATACGATAACATATTATAGTGTATCACGAAAATATGAATTTTTGAATGGTTCGCTTTTATATTTTTTAACGTTTTTACTAACTTTTTCTTTGTCAAGAAAACAAATGAAAATTTATCAACTAACAATATTTTCATCAAATCTTTAAGTGATCTTAACTACATAAACAAGCACAGCATTATTAAGATACAGGTATAGATGTAGGGTATGAACATATGAATTACATAGAACTAATAAAATACAACTAGCAGGAAAATATAGAAAGTCATAACATGTATTTATAAGGCAATGCAGTTATTCGTATGTCAATATTAATAAAATGCGGTGGCCACACATGTGACCGACTTATAAATGTATATTTAGAAATCATAAAGTATAAGCAGCACAATACAGATTAAAAATCGCTTTAGGTCATAAAATTATAATCGCAATTGCTTTAATAAATTATCGCTTAGCATTAAATTGTAATAAATAAAATAGTTCTGCAAATATGTGCTGGAGTGTCTCGAGATCTGCAAAATGGAGGTAACGACCGGTTAAAACAATGATTTAATTAAAAAGCGCTTCCAAACATGAGATCTGCTTACCTGCTCATCTAACACGGCCTGGCGGTCCGTGAGGCAGTCGTTCGCTTCGTCCTCCCTGGCGACGGAGCCATCCGGTGCGAACGAGTTCCTCATAATGCCCGGTAACACTGTCGACATACCGGATAGTCATTACGCGTATTGCTCAACTAACTGGTTTTTACTTTATCATAGACGAAATGGCTCAGTCGGTAACCATCACTGACATTTGAGGCTCTTCCATTCCGAAGCGGTCGGTGCCTTCTATGCCTAGGCATAAACCCGGCACTGTCGGTTACACAAATGAAGCTTGACCGAAGATCGAACTTTTATCGTTGTGACATGTATAATATATATCCAACACCTACATCCGAGCAGCGTGTCGGTTAAATGGAAAGTTATGTGATGTGAAATTTAAGGCAAACAAAACAAATCGATTTTTATTCTAAGATATTGTACGAATCCTGTAAGTTTTATTAGCGGGATACTGACTCATAATTCCAATGAAATCCATTTGTGAGTAATATGTCTAAGAATTTTAATCATTGTGTTGTAAATTAAGTTCTCAACCTCATCGAATCATCTTTTCAAGTGTTTATTTTAGGTCAATATTAATTATTCATAAAATGTTAATTGGATTCTCTTATCGGGTATTCTTAGCTCAGAGTTTAAAAATATACTCAGTAATATTAAAGTAATATAATTTATAGAAAAAATATTACATTTTTTCTTTATTAGTTACAGATTTTTCGGTTACTTTATTTTCATAGTTTGTTTATTCCATCTATTTGGGATCTGATGATAAAAAATATTAAAACTGTCGGATGCTTTTGCTGATTAACTGTTCCCCACCCATGATACGGGTGAGGCGCTTACGACCAACGGTAACGTCTCCATTAGACTGTGCCGGTTAGGTTTTATTCTACTCTATTGCTAAATGATTTAGCAGTATGCTGTACATGAAGTAGTTGACTGTAGTTTATCAATTAAAAGACACAATTACCAGAGCTCGGGTCCGGCGGCGGCTCCTCTTCGTTATAGTCAGGCTCCGGCTCTGGTCCGCTATCGTCGTCTGCATTCAACGACATGAAGAAACGGAGAGAGACTATATATTATTATTATGTTTGCGCACATATTCGCATATAATTATATAATCAAGGCCTTTTCCAAAATCATAAATAGGTACAATGATAAAGCCTTTTTAATTTGTTTATCTTGGTTAACTTTATAGAAAATATTTATAAGGTTTGTCATGTTTTTCGTGTAAAGGAACTTACAGTCCGGTGCGGGCGGCTCGGGGTTGGCCAGCAGGCAGGCGGTCCACTCCGCGCGCGCAATCTCGCTGTCGCCGTCCGCATCACAGCCGCGTGTCCATGCCCGGGCGCATCTCTTCGGCTTTACCACCTTACAACATCATACAATAGACAAGTAACCGTGTCCTTGGGGTCATGTTATTACAAACCTTTCTTGATTAAGCCGGGTTTCATAAAAACAATGATTGGTTTCCAAAGACAGACAATATTAAAAGTATAGTAGGTATTGTAAACATAAATAATTGATTGTTAGAAGGAAAACAACGAAAGTCAATATGACGAATATTTTATACTATGGTACAAAAACCCAGAAAAGTACCTACATATTATATCTAACCAGCTGCGGTAGCTTTATTTTTTATTTTATTTTATAGGTTGGCGGGCGAGCTTTTGGGCCACCTGATGGTAAGTGGTCACCAACACCCATAGACAATGGCATTGTAAGAAATGTTAACCATCGCCAATGCGCCACCAACCTTGGGGACTAAGATGTTATGTCCCTTGTGCCTGTAATTACACTGGCTCACTCACTCTTCAAATCGGAACACAACTATACAAAGCACTGATGTTTTGCGGTAGAATATCTGAACTGAGGTGGGTGGTACCTACCCTAAGCCCTACCGCCAAGGAAACTTAAAAGTTTCCACTGCTTAAAAAAAGAGACCTGATTCGCCCCACCTCCGCTGAACCGCTTCCACCTGGAACCGGCACACTTCCGCGAGCACCTCGATATGGAGTTCCCAGAGCGGTAACCTTGTATCACTTTCACTGCTATGGCTGCTGCTATGGCATCAAATTTGATTTTGGTCAGGCATACGGCCTCCTGGAAATTCCGCCCTGTCGCCGTGATCGTGAGTGTCCTCCGAATAACATCTAAATCCCGGGAAGGATGGGTGCTTGCTGGAGCAAGTCGAAACCGACGTTCTACAGGATTGGGCCGAGAACAGACTCCTGTGGAACGCCACAGCCTATCCAATGCCGGACCCGTCGCCCATCGCCCTTCTTCCAGAGAACCCCGTGCGATCGGAGTGCTTCCCTTATAGTCTCGAAAGGAAGACTGTTGAAGGCATGTACTACGTCCAGCGATACCGCCAAGACCACGTCTCCTTGGGCCACCGCTTCTGTGGTCCGGATTTTTAGGGCGTCCAGGGCATCGATCTGATCTGATCTGACTGACAGACCCGGCCCCACCTCTTTGAGGTGCTGAATAAAACGGGCAGCGAGAATCTTCTCGAAAAGTTTGTCAATCTAATTCTTCAGCATAATTCAGTAATTGTAAGGAGAGTCCAAAAAACACCCCTCCTTCGGCAGCAGCACCAACTTGCTCTCCTTTCACGGCTTCGCTAACTGCCCGCTGGACAAACACTGGTCAAACAGTTCCCAAAGCCTCCTACCTAGGTATTCCAGGGCATCGCGCAATACAAGCCCTAAAACTCCGTCCGGACATAGTGGTGGGCTGTGGTTTTGGCCCTCAATCGATCGAGCGCCATCTCCATCTTTCGCTCCGTGACTTATGGTGGAGCCACAATTTCTTCAGTCACGGAGCGAGGAGCCATTTGTGAAATAACGTGCTCGCCCGAGTGGGGAAAAAGATCCTCAACCAGGCACAGAAGGAGCTCCGGCGACAGCGTTTCCGTCGTCCATCGTTGCGGAATTTTCCCCACAAGATAAATTTTCTCCCACGGATCCCTATGTAGGGACACCAGCAGCTCCTCCCTCGCTCGCTCTTTAGCGCGACGTATCGTCAGCTGCAACTCTGCAGACGTAGGCCATCTGCGCCCGGGTACACGTCGCCCGAAATTGCATTTTCGGGCGACCACCTGTATATCTGACGGCGCGGAGCCCTGCTCCGGGTCCTCGGCATGTCCACATCGCATACCTCCTCTAGAGCATTCAGCCTGCAAGCTCATCGACACTGACCTCCTCCCACCTTCCCTACCCACAGGAGATCCTGCTTTATAGGTAGTCAGAAAAAATATTAAGTAAATAAATAAACATAAAACATGCATTTATTTATTTTAAATTATTTAATTGTTTATCTATTTTAAAAATAATTTTCGAGAATCTTCAGCAAAACGCTTTAGGTCATCTCCCGTGAGCCATATCGTTTACAAATTTTTTGTTTACACTGAGCATACAAAGTCCAATTACGCTCTCTTCAGCTGATCTCAGCCATGCGACCGTTACGGTATGCTACCATAACTTTTGTCGACAACAGTAGGTACATAGGCATTCAAAGTCCAGGGTGGACAGCTGCCACCCCCTGACCGCCCCCCCCCCCCTGGGTACGCCCATGGTTATCTAGATATATTAATTAGACTATATGGTATAAGCTCAACAGTTACACACGTTACAATATTTAAATAGTTATAAGATTTAATTATAAAGTATGTTCTATAATTGTGACATTGTATTACCAGTAGAAAGCGAAGTAAATACTTTTATATTTTAGGAACAAATTTTCTTTATAGTTTCTTCCAATAATTTTATAATTATTTAGTCATAAGCGAGCTAAAGCCTCCTCTCTTTTATTTGAAAAGTAGGTTTGGAGCTTACTCCACACCGTTGCTCAGATGTGGGTATGTGGATACACGTGGTAGATTTTCATCCGCCATATGCAGGTTCCTCACGACGTTTGCCTTCATCGCCGAGCATAAGATTGAAAAATATTAAGTGGCGCTTCCACGGATTTATACTCGGAATCATCGTTTAAGATTCTCTAAGTCTTCTAAGCAATGGGGATAACGGCTATTTCTAAAATTTCATATATATATATATATATATATAACAAAACTAATGTTAGTATCCGCATAATAACCGTTAAGTGGTACATAGTTATTATTTGTTAACAGCGCATACGATATTGTGTTCGACTAGTTTTATCTTGAATAATTCATAGGCGTGTTCTATTTTAGCATCGTAAAAACAGTCCACTTAAAATGGTATTAATAGGCAGAAAACAATTTTATTTATGAAACAACAAACAATAGCGGTCCTTGTTAACATCATAGCTTGGCTTTGTGATTACGTATATTGGCATCTGTTATTTCATTGTTTAGACTTATTTCATCCATCAATGGGTGTATGCTCATTAGTTATTAAAATGTATAAAAAAGTTTTTAAAATTCGAATTAAAAAAAAATGTTACGTTTGCAACCTTGAATTAAGTGTTTTTACGTCCTTTTTTGGTACCTATTTAGTATGTACGTGTATGAACATACATCATAACGCAGTTGAAACTATATTTTATTGTTAATCGATAATTTCGAAATGTACTACTAACATAATCGTGAAAAGTAAATCGAACTGTCGAAGTGAGCGTTTAGTTTAATCTATTTATTTAATAATATTTTAAGAGCGCGTGTACTGAGCTCCCTACGGTAATTTGGATAACTATTTTTTATGTCATACAATGCAGTCTAATGGATATCGTTTTTATTAAAATATGTAGACAGTCAATATTATAATTTTTTTTTTAAAACCCGTACACGTTTAATCCCTAACAACAACCCCGGCTTTCCCAGCGTGGAAATTAATTTGGGACAAAAGTTCTTAAATATTTGCCATTTTGGCATACATATGCATTAGCCAATACGAATTATACACGTTAAATATTTATAGCTGGTACCTAGCAAATATCCATAATAACCTAAATAGAGGCAGTTATTTTGAAATACACAAACAGACGCATCCATTTGATTTATTTGTAGATATCTGTATCATATATTCCGTTATATATTATAATATTAATTTAGTTAATTTAGAAAATATGTACCTAAATGTATTTGTAAAAAATTACCTTTTTAATAAGTCGCCGTAACCCTCGATATTCGGACTTCTGTAGTGTGCCACCTCTGTCCCGGTCGAGTTCCTTGAATTTCCAGTCCGCAACAGTTCGGGGATCCGCGACGGCCCCTTGATCAGACCGCGCCCGGTCATACTCTCCACTGAATATTTTGATCAAATTCCCGTTGAACTGAGCGCGGTCGATTCTTGTGCAACCTAAAATACGTTTTCAATAATCCCTCCACTACTAGCGATATACATAAGTAAAATTATTAAAAACTAATCGGTAGCAACGCATTGATATTATTAATTTAAAAATAGAACTTTACAAACGTATAAGATAAATAGATATTTATTTATTCGAAGTCGTTTAAATAAACGTTTTAGATGTAAATCGAGAATATTAAACATATTTTATAATTTATGTGACGTTCAACCTCAAATGGACGTGAATAAAATCTTCTAATATTATATTAAAAAGTTTCTTTTAAGAGATTAATTAACAATCAATACTCTATCGACGAAATACGACCGGAAATAAAATTAATACTAAGAAACGAACTGAGTATAATTCTTTAGGTGTGAATTAAGGTTTTCAGAACACTAACGGTATCCTCATCCAAAATGACCATCTAAGATTCTTGGCTACATGGGCCGAATTCTACGTATACGATAAGTTCCCGATTCGATTCCGATCCAACTTTGATTTATCTAAATTTATTCGAATCGGAAACGTGCCGATAATATGCTAACATATAACCGTTATTAGATATAAGGCCAAAGTTAATTATATGCTAAAATTAAATTAAAGAAGAGGACAACGGATAAACGGCATCGATCACGCTTCGATTTGATTACGATGAAATGACAAATTGTTCGTAGAATTCACCCCAGATCGTCGTCTCAATATACATGAATACATATGCTAAATAGGAAGGTGATGTAGACCTGATGCCGCTGGAGCATGACAAATAGAAACACATCGCGTGCTGATCGTGCCATTGATATTTATAATATATGTGCATTTAGAGCAGGATTCCTAAAAATGCGATGAAAGTAAATTCTAATTATTATTCTGCATTTCAAGATTGAACGTGATCTATTAAATAAATTTCAAGATTTACGTTGACATTTATGTGTCATCTCTTTACATATACATAATCTAAAACATAAATGCGATTTAATCATTGATCTTTCATTTGCAATCATTTACCTTGTATATATGTACCTACATGAAATTACAAAAGACATCTAATGTGCTTATAATATATAGATCAGGTCTATAACTCGGTATGTCCCAAGCTTATCTAAGTATGTCGGTTGAACGTGAACTTACTCCTTTTGTTACGCTGCCCCCGAACTGATGACCTTCGTTTTGTTTGAGATTTTCCTGTAAGAAAAAAAAATATCAATATCTAATTACTGGTTATGGCTTTTATATATGACTGACGAAACGTATCGACTTGAATTAAGTTTTAATGTATGTTCGGTTAAAATATACAAATAGAACCATAACATTTTTGGAGACCTGAGTGGATGAAGGTGATATTTACTTGGTGGTAGAGCTGTGTGCAAGCTCGTCTGGGTAGGAACCATCCACTTATCAGATATTCTACCGAAAAACAGCAGTACTTGGTATTGTTGTATTCCGGTTTGAAGGGTGAGTGAGCCAGTGTAATTACAGGCACAAGGGAGATAACATCTTAGTTTCCAAGGTTGGTGACGCATTGGCGATGTAAGCGATGGTTAACATTTCTCACAATGCCAATGTCTATGAGCGTTGGTGACCACTTACCATCCACCACCAGGTGGCCCATAAGCTCGTCCGCATACCAAAGCTATAAACAAAAACATCTTTTTAATTTTATTTTATGCCATAATAAAAGGCTTGTCCTTGCTTAAATTCTCTCACGTACAACCGTATATGAATATCATAAAAAAATGTGCTTATTTCATTATGTATTACTTTCGTTGGTTGAAGCTCATTTTATAAAATTACTAATGTGTGTGTTATCACCTTTTTTTACGTTGGAAATACGCATTACGCGTTTCCCGCTCGGGAATAGTGGAGGGGTATGTGACACTCGCCGGTATCTATGTCGCCGAGTGCTCCCCGAACATCGGAATACCCACTAAAATACCAACGATACCCTTTCATCTTAACGAGGAGCGCCACGGGATCGCTTGCGGACGCTACCGTGACGCTCTGCTGTGACTTATCACCTTCATCAACTCGTGTCTTCATTTATTTTGCCACTGTTTAGTCAAAAGTTAATGTTTTTTACTTATTTTCGGGAATCCATCCCCGCTAATTTGATTGGTTGGTAACGTTAATTTGATTGGTTCATTGTCTTAGTCACGATGAGGTAACAAAAAGATTATCGCGTTTATAGTATTCTAGACTTAAAGAAATCAGATTTTCTGACCTTGCTAATGTACTATCAACCATGTGATTGCCCTTGCGCCAATAAAATTATAGTTGAGTAGGTGGTCTCTACCGTTCTTATCAACTCTACCATTGTTTCTAAAAAGCTTACCAACAATCGTAAGGATATCAAAATTCACCATCATATCAATTCAATATATTAACGTTAACGTAAAATAGAAGAAATTATTTCATAATAACTATATACACACTTTTACATACTAAATCTTGTAATCACAGTTTTAACAATGCCAATGCAATTACCTATTTATAAATATTTTTCATTAATATAAAAATATTAGCGTCAAAACTTTAAAAAGGATGAGAGTGTCGCACGCACTACGTGGCCTAAAATTGTTTTAAAATTGCATCAAGATTAATCTTCGTTAGTGGGTGGCCCTTTTAAATTTTAAATTATTCCATCCTTATGGTGCAATTGAACTGACTTGGAACCG
The DNA here is from genome assembly GCA_905220585.2 of Nymphalis polychloros. Taxonomy (NCBI): domain Eukaryota; kingdom Metazoa; phylum Arthropoda; class Insecta; order Lepidoptera; family Nymphalidae; genus Nymphalis; species Nymphalis polychloros. The sequence goes on along the minus strand of HG992241.1, from coordinate 11,697,485 downwards.
CGCGAGTCGTAGCAACAGGAATTGGATAGTTGCTACTTTAGTTACTCAATATGTCGGAGACATTTTAGTTGTGCTATATTATAACGAAATTATGATTAGAATTGAAAAATAATTTTAATGTCTTGCATTCAAGCTTAAAATATCAGAATTTCAAATGTAAAAGAAAAATGATTAGGCACGATTGATGATGCCGTAAAAATGGCATTCGTTGTGGGAACTTTGATTTCGTGACTGACCTAAAGTGGCGTGCATCAGCATCTAGCAACATGTGGCTCGCGTGTGGTATAGACTCTGTACCGATACTTGACGCAAGTGTGCGGTGTCCTGCAAGGGGGAGGCGGGGGAGCACCGTCTACACAACCGGTCCAAATGGCAGTGATGTACAGCATTAGTCAATACGAAAACCGGTAACGAACGAGCTCCCTGCGAATGCCTATGCTGTCTCCATACATTTTTAATTGAACGATGGCCAAATAGCTTTATTTGTGTGTGCTCGCTGTAGTTTTCGAATTCATAAAAGATAAGTAATATTGTTTAAACAAAACCACTTTATGTGATTTGATACATTTACAATTATACGTTTAATTACGGATACGGATAATTCTTACTATTATATGAATTCTAATTTTTCTAATAACTTGTATATTATGTGAACGAACTATAGCCCAATTGAACTAGGCAGTGCTTGACATGATTGTAATTGTACTTTATTTCCTAATATATTAATACTTCAACAAACGATATTTCGTTTTGGCAGATAATTAGTTATATATTAAAGAGATGATAAACAATCATTTAAGATTTGTTGTATATACTATAGCAATATTTGGTACATAGTCGATTACATATTTTTTGACTTTGTAACAGTGTACTGTAAAATAGTAGGAATTTGATTTTCATCCGCCTTCCCCTTACGCGTGGTCGAGATGTTTATCACGATTCAATGTATTAATCATATTTCTAATACATTATTTTAAATATAGTATAAATATATATTTAACAATTTCTGTACAATGTTTTTTTTTTAATATGTTTTATATATTATTAGCATACGATACGGTATTGACAATATCTACCTTTTATATTAAATTGTGTTCATATTAGAGTAACATATTAAAAGTAAATCGAAATCGTATTTTAACAAGGCCGTCCCAAAAACTTATAGACTTTTATCTTATTTTTAATTTTAAAACTCCCTACTATAATTCATCATTTATTGTTTTGTCTTATCTGTTGAATCAACAAAAGGGATTGTGTTTGAATGTAAGGGTAAAAACTCTAAATAGTGTGGTACAGTTAACGTCCAGACACCCCGGCGTCGGGATTCCTTAATATAAACCACCGGGGACTTGCTTAATTCCCGTTGAAATATTTTGTTAGTAACAATTTTTCAAATTATTAATATATATTTCAATTACAATACTTATTTGATCCCTAATATATTGCTACATATATAAAAAATTACATATTATATTTATATGGCTGTTGTACATGTTAGCCTTAATTAACGCCATGGTTCGAATGTTACAAACATGTATTATCACAAGCTACGTTATGCGCTATCTGAATTATTTAACGAAGGGCAGGTAGATGACTTAGCTAAATATAAAACATCAAAGAAACGCAAGATGACCGAACAGACCTATTAAACGATGTCTGGGTCGTTTTTTTCTTTAACCTTATGGAAGAGACACTTTGCCTTTACGGGAGCAAAAAACATGACTCCATTGTGATACGGCGTCGAGCTGTCTGACACGGACCATCGTTTCTAAGAAACCTGCTCTAACACAGACGGACGTATAATGTATGTGTCAAATAGAATTTGAATCCCTCTCTGGTTATGATATTTTATTCACTCTGCTGAGCTTACATTTTAATTGGTTCTTGTGATTTTTAAATAGACATAATATGAGTGGTTTTAAACGGAGTTGTCCGTAATACGCCTGTGAACCAACGTTTGAAATAAAGATTCTAAAATCTCTTTTTACGACGAATATAGTTGACTAATAACAATTGATTTACTGTCAATAACATTACACTTATTTATTATATGGGTTATGTATTTACCATCCAAATAACTAAATCATATATAATAAATGTAATTGAATCGTAAAAGCCGAGCGACCTATTTGAATAAATAACATCCGTAAATAAACTAGCGTTTACAAATATTTAGATCTTGTGAAACATTAAAATCATTTTATGTTCTACTGTCTGTCTCTGTCAGCGCCTTCAGAGTTAGGAAACAATTATAATTTTTTTTTTGTTTTTTAAAGTTCAGCTCCGCGGGAATGTCTTTCTTAGGGTTCTTCGTAATTCAGTTACGGGATTGTTATGAAAAATGTCTGAAATTTTGTAAACACAACTCACAATGTTTGAACCCTACCGACGACCTCTTAGGATAGAATTCATTAACCAAAATCTTATATATATACTTTGCGTTTATGTGATAACAAGTATTCTCTACTCTCTAAATACCCATCATACCCATGGGCTCGGCGGTGATACATCAGTCAATAAAATCATTATATTTTTATTGATGTATTATATGTATGCTGCGGTCGCATGGAATTAAGTTTGTGCATTACAGATATTTATTTCTGAAATAAGATTTGCGAGTAAATATTTATTTACAACAAAATATTAATATTTATTTTTATTCTTAAAACCCATAAGCATTGTAAGCTTGTATGAGTACTGCTTAAACAGGGACAAACTACATAGTAAAAAACACAAATCATACGTAATAAAAAAACCACAAACGAGCTCTCAAAAAACAAACCTTATTTAATATAACAACTATGTATGAAAGTACAGACATACTTACAATATTAAAAAAAAAATTATGACATATAGGAAGGCGGACGAGCATATGGGCTACCTGATGGTAAGTGGTCACCAACGCCCATAGACATTGGCATTGTAAGATATGTTAACCATCGCTTACATCGCCAATGCGCCACCAACCTTGGGAACTAAGATACTTATGTCCCTTGTGCCTGTTATTCCACTGGCTCACTCTATCTTCAAACCGGAACACAACAATACCAAGTACTGCTGTTTTACGGTAGAATATCTAATGAGTGGGTGGTACCTACCCAGAGGAGCTTGCACCGAGCCCTACCACCAAGTAAACATTATTAAATATTATCACAAAAGAATTCGGTAATTAGGGTTATACTCATTCTTAGTCTCATTCAAGTTGATAGTGGTGTAAATATATATATATTATCTATACTACTATATAAATCTATTGGTTCTGTCTGTACATTTCTTTCTTCACCTAATTTTTTGATAAATAATCGTTTTATGATGCACATTATACTATTTTTTCATTTTTGTCTGTCTGTCTGTATATCTTCTTATCTCAAGAACGGCTTGACCAATCTTGATGAAAATTGGTACAAACAAAGAACCTGTGATGGCGCAAATGTTAGGCCATATATAAGATCGGTAAACACTGTTTTTTTTTTTGACGCTGGGAAAACGCATTACCGGTTTCCCCCCACGGGAACAGTGCGGGGGGGGTATGTGGGGCTCGCCATATGTCCAGGGCACCGAGTGTGCTCCGGTCATCGCAATACCCACTAAAACCCAGCGGTACCCTTCCCATCTTAACGGGAGCGCCACGGGATCGCTTGCGCATGCTACCGTGACGCTCCGACGACCGGCCTGCCTATGCGGGCCTCCATTCACTAGGGAGGAGTCCTAGGGTACTGGGAACCCCCCTAGTCCCGGCGGCGCCTATTGTGGCGGGGGGAGAAGGTGCGCAAAGCACCGCTTTCTTCTCCCCAGTCTTCTGCGGCGGAGCGGGTCCGCAGCGGCATCTTCCTTGCGCTCCCGCTCCGCGGCCTCCTTCTGCGACATCACACTTTCGCAGGAGGATACCATCTCTGACCAGCATCCCTCGCTTCCGAGCATCGCGTTGATGATGCTCGGCAAGGAGAGGTCTCCGCCAACAACCGCCGCCAGGGAATGCCTCTGGGGCCCCCACGCGGCACACTCCGTCAGGGTGTGATGCACCGTGACGAATGGCGCACCACACTCGTGGCTGGAGGGTGACACCTCCCGCCGCGCTATCTTGTGCAGGTACTTACCGAAGCATCCGTGTCTGGTAAGCACCTGCGTCAGCCTGAACGAGAGCGTGCCTCGTTTACTTCGGACCCAGCGACTGAAGTGGGGACGTACCGGCTCCACTGTCGCCAGGCCCGCCGTGGGGGACCCGAGGTCCTCGTCCCATCGGGTGATCCGCCCGAATTCCGCCGACCCTGGACGGTCGCTGCGTTCCCTCGCCTCGGCCCGGAAGCGGTACTCCTCCGCGAGCACTTCCGCCTGGAGCTCCCAGGGCGGATCGTCCGCGAGGCTGCATCGCAGACCTCTTTGAGGGCACTGTGCATGCGGCCCGCCAGCTCCTCGACGCTGGCGCCCTCCTCTTCCCGTCCCGCGGAACCCCACCGCTGCACGATGGCAGCTTCATTGACCAGTTCGCGGTCTAACTGGCCAAGAGACCACCTCGGCAGCGTGGTCGGCACCCTCTGGGGTTCCGCCGGCCTGCGAGAGGTGGAGATCTCAAATCGGATATAGCGGTGATCAGACAGAGTCTCCACCTCTTCCTCTACTCTCCAGTTCGACACTCTACGTGCTACCATTGGGGTGGCGAACGAGACGTCCACCACGGACCCCCCGTTGTGGCGCACACAGGTGTGAACCTGCCCCTTATTTAGTAGGGACAGGCTGGAGAGTAGCGCCCAGACTTGGACGGCCCTCCATCGCGGATCTGTAGCGGGGTTGCCCCAGGCACGCGACTTCGCGTTTAAGTCGCCGAGAACCAAGGTAGGTTTCAGCGACTGCCTGGCCACCGCAGCTCTGACTGAGCCGAGATACGTCTCGAACTAAGCGAGGCTGCGGTTGGGGGAGAAGTACGTTCCGACGACCGCGTACTCCCCCCACCCCGCCACAACGTAGCCCGAGCCCCTCTCGATGAGAGAGAGGGGGAGGCCCTTTCCGCTCCTCGAGAGGACCGCCACCGTTCCGACCACATCCCCCACCCAATGAGCTAGGGGAGGAACGAAGTAGAGCTCGCAGGCCACCGCCAAGTCTATCTGCCACTCCGCCATGGACTGCAGCAGTAGGTCCTGCGCTCCGGCGGAGTGGTTTAGATTCGACTGCAAAATGAGTACGCCAAGCTAACACTTGCCGTACTCATTTTGATTTTGTATTAGCTTCCTCAGTTGCCTGGCGGCTTCCTCCTTCCATTGCGGGAGTGGTCCGGGTGCCGAGGACCACTTTTCCCTTCGTGATGGGGGGGTGACAATCCCGCGCCCCCATCATATGCCCAGAAGGCTTGCCGGCCTCTGCGCAGACCGCGCAGCGTAGCTTGCCCGTGCAGCTCGACGATTTGTGACCGTCGGAGCCGCAGCGGTGGCAGAGGCTACCTCGCTCCTTCTTCGACGGACAGAGCGCCCTCGTGTGGCCGAGGCCCATGCACCTGAAGCAGCGCATGGGGCGCCACTCCTGAAGCACGACCTTGGCCGCACTCCACCCGACGAGAAGGCGGCCGGCAAGATCGGTAAAACCTACGGTATCTTATGAAAATTAATTTCAAATCGTTAATTACGTATTTCCTTACCAGCAGCCATGTGCGTGTGCGTGTGTGTGTGTGTGTGTGTGTGTTATTATTATAATAAAATATTTTATTATATTTATATTAAATATACGCGGGTGAAGCCACGGGGCACAGCTAGTATATAATATAATATAGCCTTTGCAACTTCTGAATAAGGAAGGTTTCTAATGGTGAAAGAATTATCAAAACAGGTTCGTTAGTTTCAGAGATCATCGATTACAATAAATAAATCTTTTCTCTTTAAAAGTTTAGTACAGATTTAGAGGATAGAATCAAATCAGAATAATATTTAACGAGTATGTTCTTATTACTCAATATGTTATAGTTCGTGCTGCACCTATGTCTCGCGAGCTGTAACTTTAAGTGAAAATGGACACGTTTAGAATCAGGCTGCTCATACATATACACAATCCGATATTTTACACAATATTAAAATGACGGCGGTAGACTCAACAGTATACGAGACTCAAAGGGACAAAGCGATTTGGCTAAATAACAACGACGAAGAAGACAGATTTATTGTGAGCTTTACGCAAAGAAATCGTAGTTTCACTTCTATGATAGGTTCATAGCTTCCGACTTTATCCTAGGTCTTACCTTAACCGAGTCCTGGTCATCGAGTACATCGGGTCTAATCTTGCCAGTAAAAATTGATCTGGATGTCGAACTTTGGAAGGGTCAAAGGAAAAAATTACCAGGGAGAGTTAGTTAAAAGAGAAAGAGTGAGCCTTATTATTCATATTATAGGATCAGTTATCTTATGGGAGGAAGTTGCATGAGAGCACGCATGGAGCTGCATACCACAATACATGGATAACCGCAGAACGGTATGTAGATAGTTCTAGAACAGACTGTGATGCCTTATGCCTCATAGTATTTGGTCATCATTTTCTTTTTATCTTCGATAGGGTCGGCTCCAAACAGCAAAGATAGATTAGGAATACATATAGAGATGTTGAAATCGAAAGCAGTGGCCAGCGCGCGCCAGACCTTATCGATCAATTGATCACACTGAACAACTCGGAAGACAAATTAAACGACGGAACTAGATAGTTGTTTGTACTAGATGTTACTATCATACTTAATATACACTAAAATTGCTAAGAATGGAAAGTATGTCCGGATAGATGAATGCACTTCACACAAAAATTACGAAGTAAATTCAAACTTTAAAAAAAGTTTCACGCGTTGAAACGATTTTAAATTTTCTCTATGAATAGATAATGGTGATATTTTTCCCAATTTATTAATCTTATACATCTCATATAATCTGCAAATTATTGTCGTATTTATGATAAACTGATATTCACCTCAACGCCAACACTTCTATTTATAGAAAGGCTACTCCTAAAATCAGAATCTACACATTCCAATGAATGAGTCTGGACCTAACGCGACAGGGGTATTAATATTAGGTCCTTACATATGAAATTGGCGTTTTGTACGGGAGGAATATAAAGTCATTTTTTTTTTTTTGTAAAATTATTTTAATTAATCAAAGTATGCACCGTTGTTATCTATGCACTTTTACCATCTCATAGGTAGTTCATTTATCCCTTACTAAAATAACCATGGGGGCGAGAATCAATAAACTCTTTGAAGGCGGTTTGGACTGCCGCATCGGAGTTGAATTTTTTTCCTTGTAAGAAGTTGTCCAAATTCCGGAAAAAATGGTAATCTGTTGGAGCAAGGTCCGGGGAGTACGGTGGATGTCGCAGACATTCCAATTGTAGCTTATCTAACTTAGTGGTTGTTTGTTGTGCAGTGTGTGGTATTGCGTTGTCGTGAAGCTACAGTGGCCTAAAGTGATTGACCAATCTCAGTTGTTTAGCAGCTATTTCTGCTTCATGGTTTGCAGTTGCTGACAAAAGATATCTGCCGTAATCGTTTGGCCAGATTTTAGAAAGCTGTTGTGAACGACAACGGCCCTAGTCCACCATACACTCACAAGTAACTGTCTCTAGGGTTCAGCCATTGCGACGAGTGCTTCCGATTATCGTACAGTGTCCACTTTTCATCACAAGTAATGATTCGATTTAAAATCCCTTCATTATTGTGTCGGTTGAGCAAAGTAACACAGCAGTCGACGCGTGTTTGCAAATTCGATTCACTCAATTCATGAGGTATCCCCCATCGTTCATGTTTTTTTACTTTCCCGATTTGCTTCAAGTGGATTAATACAGTTTTATCGTACCGTGCTTTCTTTTGCGACACCAGCGCCGTACACATCATTAATCCTTCGAGCTGTTTCTGCAGCACTGGTGCCACGGTAGAACTCGTACTCGTAAATATACCGATATTTCATGTATTCCATTGAGCGGTAATAAGCGACGCCAATGAAAAAAATAATGAGGAAAAAACAAATGAATGAATAAATTTATAAATTTGAATTTGGAATTCTTAACCAAAGAGGAGATATTTCAGATCAAAGTGGTCAGTACGACAAAACGCTAATTTCATATGTAAGGACCTAATATAAACGACAATCGTGCCGGCATATAACTGGTTCAAAAGTAAATATTAATTCAATATACATTATTATAAATAAAATATAATAAATAACGGTTGCTTATTAGAATTCAATTTTATGAGTAGTGAAACAGACAGAAATGAAATATATTGATTGTATAAGGGCTACATATGTATATTCTACTAATCCTATAATCATTTTTAAAGAAAAATAAAATCCAAATAATTTTTTATCATTTTAGATTTAGAATGTCTTTTATAAATAAACTGCCCGTTGAGTTGGACCGTGAGTCCTAATATTCTGACTGATATACAATTAATAATATATTATTAACACAATGTTAATAATATATTATTAATTTTAATTTCATCATAGATTGTGTTCATAATGTTTCGTTTGCTTCGTAAGTAAATAAAATAAAAAAATATATAAATACTTTTTTGTTTGTTTGTTTTTTCCGATAACACAAAGAAATAGATTCATTTAGAATTTTCACATTGTGAAAGATTATCGTTTTAGAACATAGGTAAGGACAAAAATATTGGTTATTATATAAAGTAATCGAAGAGACGTTGCCAAATTTAACAAATACTCGAAAACTCGTTAGTAGCAGGAGTACTACCTCAATAAAAGGTTCAAAATAGGATTATAAGAATAGACTAGACTTACAATCGAATTAGAAAAATGTAACTCCCTCATCTAATCAAAATAGTGCTACTTTCCGATATCTTTTTTAAGCCTTATTTAAGTCAATATTTGAACTTAACTTCGTCGAATTAATTTGTACGATTTTTGGGTAACGGTATTGCATCGTTAAAAAACTAAAGCGAATATTATATACGCGCATTGCATTATGTACATTAACCACATTTTTATTAGTCTATACTACTATATAAATCTATTGGTTCTATCTGTACATTTTTTTTTTCATCTAATGCTCGCCATATGTCCAGGGCGCTGAGTGCGCCCCAGTCATCGGAATACCCACTAAAAAACCAGTGGTACCCTTCCCGTCTTAACGGGGAGCGCCACGGGATCGCTTGCGCATGCTACCGTGACGCTCCGACGGCCGGCCAGCGTATGCGGGCGTCCATTCAATTTGGAGGAATCCCAGGGTACTGGGAACCCTCCTAGTCCCGGCGGCGCATATTGTGGCGGGAGGAGAAGGTGCGCATAGCGCCGCTTTCTTCTCCCCAGTCATTCGCTCTCGCTCCGCCGCGTCCTTCTGCGATATCACACTTTCACAGAAGGAGACCATCTCCGACCAGCATCCCTCGCTTGCGAGCATCGTGTTGATGATACTCAATGCAAGGAGAAGTCTCCGCCTACGACCGGCGCCAGGAAATACCTCGGGCCCCTACGCGGCACACTGCGTCAGGACGTGATGCGCCGTGTCGAATGGCGCACCACACTCGTGGCAGGAGGGTGACACCTCCCGCCGTGCTATCTCGTGCAGGTACTTACCGAAGCATCCGTGTCTGGTAAGCACCTGCGTCAGCCTGAACGAGAGCGTGCCTCGTTCTTCGGACCCAGCGACTGAAGTGGGGACGTACCGCCTCCACTGTCGCCAGGCCCGCCGTGGGGGACCCGAGGTCCTCCTCCCATCGGGTGATCAGGGCTTACTGGGCTAGAGCCCTGATCCGCCCGACTTCCGCCGACCCTGGACGATCGCTGCGTTCCCTCGCCTCGACCCGGAAGCGATACACCTCCGCGAGCACTTCCACCTGGAGCTCCCAGGGCGGTCGCCCGCGAGGAGGATCGCCGCAGTCTCGACACCGTACGATAACCCCTTATCGCCCTCACCGCTATGACCCTCTGCATGCCCGCTGTTTTGGCAGGGTAAACCCTACGGTATCTTATGAAAATGAATTTAAATATGTGTGCGTGTGTGTTTGTGTGTGTGTGTGTGTGTGTGCGTGCGTGTGTATTATTATAGTAATAAAATAATTTATTATATTTTTATTAATTATACGCGGGTGAAGCCGCGGCCACAGCTAGATCCTGTATAAATTTATTATATTAATTATATTACTTCATAAATTTAAAAGTCCTAGTTTTATTATAACAAATAGAAATATATTAAAAAAAGAAAACTAAAATTTGTTTTGTCGGGGGGCCCCCGTCAGGTCGAAGTTCTGTGCGATATATTTTCGACTCAAACTATGTTTTAAAATGTAGATTTTAATTGATCATATTTTTGTCACAACAAAAAGCACCTCAACCTCCTTTATATCGAACTCCTAAATTCGAACGCTCAACGCATCGCAATTTGAAGCATTTGGTAGACACGATGTATGATCGCTATTTCGTTATATGACGTGACCTTGGGCCAATGCCATTTCACTCTACTGTATTGTATCATATTCGTGTATTTAAGAATATAGTTCCAAAAGACACGTCTCCAAATGCAAAATAAAATTGTTATTACATTACGCCTGTAATAACATTCGGTCACCCTTCATACCGGAATTACGGTGTTAATATACATTAAGACTGGGCCGGAACATTGCAAAACAAGGTGAAACGAATGTTCAAGTTTGAGTTTAAAGAATATTTAATGTTTAGTTGAACTATTCAACAAATTCGAAAATTGAAATATCAGAAAGCGTTATGCAACATTGACTATGGTAATAATTACAACATTTAAAGTATACACGTTTCAAAGTAACGTATAATAACCGTGAGTCGGCTTTTAATATCCCAGGAGTGAAATATATTGAGAGTTCTTGCAGGAAATCTACAGTGATGGTCATATAATAAGAAACACTTCTTATGAATAAAGAAAGTATAACTTCAACGTACAAAATGTTCGTAAAAAATATACACATTCAATAATTAATAATCATGCAATAATATAGCCAATCAAATAAAAAACTCATTAAATGCATAAAATATAAAATATATCTTACTTTGAATTACAAAATGAGTCTTACACATGTAGGAGTTTATTTTCTGTTACTGGCCGCTTGGACGAATTAGAAACATTTAAAAAAAAAATCAACATTTATTTTTCTATTATTTTGGCGGCAATTTAAAATTTAATCTGAATTTATTTTTTTCAGAATGTGCAAAAATAAAAGTGACACGTCAACTAGGCAAATCATTGTTAATTTACATATAGATCATAAAGTGGGCGTACAAAAGAATAGCTGAGCATATTTAAATTGTTCTGTTAAGAAATTTTTTAATGCAATTGATCATTATAAAACACATGGAACTGTTGAAAATGTTCTTAGAAAGGCTCGGCCAAGAAAATCCTCTCCCAGAGAAGATACGCTAATCGTTCGTGTTGCTTAGAAAGACCCAAGTTAATTGGACGGTACGAGAATGGAAAGTGTTATTTTCAGATGAAACAAAAGTAAATATGGTAAATTCCGATGGAAAGCGCTATGTTAGACCCCCTGTAAACAATGCTTTTATTTATAAATACGCAAGGAGTATAGTCAAGCACGATGGCGGTACAATGTATCAATGGCAATACAAAAATATCTTAGAGCACACAGTGATTCCCTACTCGGACGATCATTTGCCTATAACCTGGATCATTCAGCATGACAATGACCCTAAACACACGGCCAATAGCGTCAAATGTTTCTATAATACTAAAATCATAAAGCAACTGCACGACACCGTCGTAATACGGCTGTCCAAATTCAAAAACACAAGTCACTTTGGTGATCTCTAATTAAATTTCGAAGGATATAAAAATTAAGGGAGACTATTACCCTTAAAATTAAAATTAAACTAAATCCTACTTGGGCGTCTTTACCTGTGATCTCTACATAACTAAATGAAGTTCTTTCCAATTTTCAAATCAGTGTTTATTAAAACTTTGTATATAGGTAGATTATTATCTTCTTCGCTTTTCTTCCGATATGAATTTAATTTTGTTTTAAAATATCTGACCTCGTTTATATAATAAAAGAACGTTCTTGTTACGTTTTATTAATTTAATATGTTATTGAGATGTATTTGTTTACTTATAGGTAATTGAATTATCTAATTCGAAAACATATATAATACACGATATCTATCGCCGCTTTGCAGTATTTATTTATCAAGTTGTTTCATATTCCTCGCTGTCAAGCTATTTATTACGGATGCGCTTCGATACCATCGCCCTCGTGCCGAGCATGCCAAACAACATAATGCCATTTAGTTATTTCTTGAGTGAGTTCAAACAATTTGTCAAGAATATGAGTAATAATATAGTGGTTTATTGAACTGATAGGGATATCACTATTATTACACACGTAGTTAATATCAAATAAAATAACTTTCAAATGTGCGAAACAGTATTCGTTTTTTAAATGTTTTTGATTAGAATTCTAAAACTAAAGCAATATATTTTCGTATTATTCTTTTTTTTGTAGTTCCGTGTATTTGCGCGTGTCGCAGATTATACTGGAATTTTAAATATGTTGGATTTATGAAGAGAGGAGAAGTAATATGAGTAAATATATTATTTATTAATTAAACCAATAATTTTCCTCAAAGCTTAACATTTGCGTACAGCTTTTTAATTAAGGTTGTTAATTAAGTGAGATATAGTCGTATAATTATTTTTAAGTAGAATTACCATTGTGATCGTTTTTCAGAAAGCTTCCATAAGTAAAGTTTTATTCTAGTTTGTGTCATAAATAGAGGAATGTAAATAAATAGAATCCAAGCTTCTATAGTTGACATAAAAAATGTAACATTCAAATATTATATTATTTATTACTCTATCCTTACTTTTTTTACACAAGTAAACAACTCGTAAATATACTCAAATTTAGAATAAAAGTCGTTTACTATTTCTGAAGACAGAAGATTTATTTGTAGAGATAATTCATTCACTGTTAAATATTTTATCTTTGTTTTGTATAAATTATATCAGAGAAAATGTTATTTTGTTCACTTTATTTGGACGTTACTATTAATATATACTAAGGATACTACTGCCTACACAGGGCGTCGCGTCGTCTTCGGATTACTCTAATAGCTAGCTTCCTTATACCCGCACCTTTTATTATGATTCGACAAATTTGAACAGCTTAAATGAAATTATTCGTACTTATTACGTTCTAAATTTCACATGGACAGCCCTCTTGTGAAATCATTATGGTAATTTATATTAAAATTCAATAAAATGTTAGTTTAAAAGGATGTATAAATCTGTGGTTATCTTTATAATGGAACATCCAAAAAGCTTAATTATTATTTAACACAAACTATTCCGAATTTCGAGATAAAAATCGTCGGAACTTCGCATAAAATGATGCGAGTCTCATTTTATTAAAACGTAGAGTATGAAAAAAAACATTGTTTGTTATAAAAATAAACTCAGGTAAAAACTGGCGTGGGTCAATAAGTTGAGACCTGCGGCGATTTAAATTTGCACTCAATTCTATCAAAGAATTTTGATTAAGGATTATTCCTTTTGTCCCGATAAATAATATCGTTTACAGAATAGTTTGAGATTGAGAATTTTAAGAATCCTCAATCTGTTGTTGTTTTGAACCTTGTGCGGCAATTCTTTATAGCTGCTATTAAATTGGTAGTCGATAGCTACAGGCGACAAACTTTTCAAATATTGATAAAGTATAAAATTGTTTAGTATATATATTTTTTATAATTCATTAATTTGTTAAAGGTGCTTTACCGAATATTCAAAATACAGAATTATGACATTACCTACCTGCTTTTTGGAAATCGTTTTGTCACAAATCTATAGTTAAAATAATAAAAAATGACGCATTTCATAATAACATTATATATTTTCCGCCCATCTATTTAAAAACTATACATATATTCTATTAACAATACATTAACTGTTATACCGTCAACAAGACGGACTTAATAAAATTATAAGAATTTCTTTGTTTAACTACTAACCCAGAAATAGATAAAACTAATCAATTCAAGGACAAAGGATGAGCATTTTTTATTTAGATATATCATGAACCCAAGGAGATCTTGTACTATCAAAGTAATTCAAGGGTTTTCTTATTTTATTAACATTGACAAGTGATCTAGAAGATTGAATAATAGGCATTCATTCGATGTGAGGCGACTTCGTCGTCTAACTCGATGGTTGATAGTATCTTTCTAGAACATCTAGTAAAAATATCAAAATTATTTCAAACGCTGTTTAAACATCATTATAATTAGTTGGTTTTCATGATAAAAACCATTGAACTAGCTAGCTAGCTAGTTCTTTTTTATAAATGCTAAAGACAAAATTATTACATCAAAATTCATAATCAATTACATTTGTAGTTGATGGTTAGTTAATCCCATAAATAATTATAGATAGATTAATGTAATAACAATTGAGTTTAATACATAACGTACACGCGTTGGCGCTGCCCACTCATGAATTATTCTACCGCCTAACATCAAAACTATCTGCTGGGTTCCTGTTTGAAGGGTGAGTGGAGTCAGTTAATTACAGGCACATGGGTGGAGAACCATCTTAGGTCTTATGGTTGGCTGAGCATTGAAAGTGTAAGAAGTGACTTATACATCTTGCAGATCCAGTATGTATGGACGAAGATGACCACTCAGCATCATGTTGTCCATTAGCTCGCGCCTTATAAAAATAATGAAAAAAACCACGGCGAGTAAATTTGTTGTTTCGAGAACTAATTGGTACATTTGAATGTAAATTCGATGATTAAAAAGGCAAAATCATTAAGTTAAACATTTTTTTAATGGTAATTAAACTGGAGATTTTTATATGAATGTTCTATTAAGAATATAGAGTCTAATTTATATGAAAAAATATAAATTTTCGAGTGCTACATGAGCTATATTCTTGTTTTTATAATGTTAGTCCTTTATTCTAAATGTATTTATCAAAATAAACGTCCGACATTAACCAGGTTAATGGTACATATAAATGTAAATAATATAATTTTTCAATTTATATCTTTTACAAAATACGACAAAGGAGTATATACTCAATTACATAAATTGTTGAACTAAATAATAATTTAATTTTAACTATATAACAACAAACAAAATGATATACCAACCAAAGTTGTGAGTGTTAATAATTTACATGTTTTGCGAGTAAATGGAATTAATGCATTTGTGAATTAACAAGCTATTTCTAGATAATGTAACTACATCAGAAATACGATCTGCTTCATTTCAAATAGGATAAACAGGTAATACTTTTCAGTGGAAAGATACTAAGCAGAAATTTGGCGCTCTCGTCTATGAAACTTCGATAATAAATTAGAAGCAACGAACGCATCGTAACATATATTTATTGGGTTAACGTCGTACATAATATAATGCACATATAGTTTGGTATACATCATTTTATTATTGCGTATAAAATCCATCATATCATTAACAAGAAACGTATTGAATGTTTTTCGATTTTAAACGTTCAAAGGAAATGTTCTTTATAAAATAAACAATTGGCTTTCATCTGGAATAATGTTTATAAGCTATCTTGAGCACATTATTTATAATTTGTATTGAAAAGAACAGATGTTTTTAAACTTGGAAGGTATAATAGATTAAACTGTTTTCTCAACTTTTTACAAAAACATGTTAAGAATAATATTATACTTATATTAGGAAACAAAATTTATATTGGCTATCAAATGATTATTTTCATTGTTTTAGATTTTGAAACTGATCCGTTCTTATAGATTCGGTTTGTATTCCGACTAGTGGCGGATTTACTAGTGGGCGGTTAATTATGAAACTTAACTGTGAGGCATTGATAAAAAAAAAATTAAGACCTTACCAATGATTTTTCCTCCAGCCTTTGTACTGTACAGGCAATCTATATAAACTATTTTTGTGGAATTTAAATAAGGAGATGAAAATAAAGGTCCAATTACCAAGTTAAAACGTTCATGGTGTAACATTACCGTTCTAAAATCAAGTAAAACCGACCTGAGATTTAAGTCTCTCATAACGTGATGAGTTTTCGTTCCGTCTTAATATAAGAGTAAGGTAAAGGAATGCTCACCTATGTAATGTGTTACAAGCTTATGTACTACACTGCTGCTTTTTACACGGTTCTTTAGCTAGACCAATGAAGCAGATACCTTTGTTGCAATCAATATCAAAAAGATCTTTATTGAAATAGGTTCTTATGAACCTTTGTAACCTTCATGTTTCAGGATTTAATTGCATGTAAATTCAAGATTCTACTAAGAATAACCGACAAGAAATTCAGAAGATAATTTTTTCATTAATATGATATACATGTAATAGTCATACAAGTTTTTTGTATCACGTATTAACAAATACTAACTCCTATTTATTATGCTTTTTTTACCATCCATATATATATTTCACAGAATATGATACCTTATATATATGAATACTAGGTTAAAAACTGTGTCATGAAATTTGGATGTTGATTTTTATAATTATTACGATTGATTACAATTAAAATAATATTCTAGTAACATTTCAGGATAGTAATTATCGTATTAAAGATGGTTTAAATATATCAGAATAATATATCACGCTATATTAATTATATATTATTATAAGATATTCTTCTTTTATATAATCCGCAAATCTGTTATAGAAAGTTTTATAAGCGTTAGCTACAAAAGCGTTTGGGTCAGTGATTTTATATTCGTTTGCTTTTACATGAATACCTATGTACTTAATTACCGGCTGCCTCGTCGGCCTAGTGGCTAGACATAAGGCCGCAAATCCCAGGTCGAGCCAATAAAACCTTATTGGTTTTTTCTGTCAGAAAATTCTCAGTAGCAGCCCGGAGTCTGGAAGTTGAGTCGGTACACTCCCGTGCCTCGGAAAGCACGGTAAGCCGTTAGTCCTGCGCCTGAACTATTTCCGGTCGTGTCGGATTGCCGTCCCATCCGATTACGAGAGCACTACTTGTGCACTATAATATGTTCTGAACGGTTGGCTATTGATTTACTTGTAAATTAAAAAATGATAAATACGATAATTATTAAATAATAACAGAAAATGTGGGTCCAATATCAATGATTCTTTTATCTGCCCCGATTTCAAAACAAAAAACAAAAATGATTTATCCTTGCTTGTAACGATCGAATAACTCGAATATAAATAATTTAGTTTATTTCATCCATTTGGATTAAATTGTTTAATTTGACCACAGGCTTTTCTTAACTTTTAAACATTTTTTGTTAAAACTATTCAGTTTGTAGTTGCCGCATCTGACCGTCTATCCCGAGAAAGCTATTATATTCAAAACAACTTTTCTTCAAGAAATATCGATTGTATTTTTCAATGTTAAGCAGATAGTGCTAAATTCGTCAGCTCGGTTGAGTTCGCAACGGGGACCGGTCGGAGTGTGTCACTATAATACAAACAACTTCAGTATGTTTTAATACTTATTACAAAAAATTGAATCTTTTAAATATCTTTATTCGCATTCATTCGTCATCTGTTAAATCAACTAATCATATCAAACAGGCTGGGTCTATTCTAAAGGACACGCGAGTAGCAATCGCCCCTCGATCACGATTGCTGCGCATGAGGTTACATTCATATAACGTATAAACGACAACAAATGTCGGCAGATTTACTGTTAAGGAGAATAAACTTGAAAGTTTATGTGTATATTAATAAGCAAAAGCTATTATAACATGTCTAGAACGGTAGTAAACCGAAACATATTTACTACGAGGTTTATATGATAAGCGACTCCGGTCGGGTGAAAGTTTAAGAATTATGGACATATAGTTTTTTGTTTATTTGCTTTTCATATTACCTTAAAAATAAAAAAAATCACCCAGGAGTGTATATATGTCGCATCCGGCTCATGAGAACTGGCCGTAAATAAAGCACAAGCGTCAAAGTGACATGTACAGACCTTGATTTAAAAAAAAAAATGGTGCGAAAGGGGCTGCATTCGGTGTTTTCAGCACTGATCGTTCTGATTGCTTTAAAATGAACGCAAGCCTAGGAACTGTGTATTGTATAAAAATTGTGAATATTACATTTCTGTTTGTTGAAGTAAAGGCTGTAGTTTATTTCTCGCCCGGATCCCTGTTATTGTCCACAATGAGTAGGTAATCGTAAGGATAACGATTCTTCGCGAATTATTAGTTCCGCAACATTGTGTAATTTAAAAAAAACTCTGTTTTTCCTACCCTACAGTAAAGTAATATCCGCAATGTGAGGAGTTCTCTCGTTATGTTTCTGTACGCATTTCGAAATGTACTTACCAGTCCTGGTGCAATCTGGCCTCCCGTTTCTAACGGAGGTATCCGGTAAAGGTTTGCCATCAGGAGTGACGCACCAGCATCCAGCAGCGGCGCCGGCGGCAGCGCACTGCACTGCCGCGTACGTGCCGTCGGCGCGGCACCGCGGCACGAACGCCGCCCGACGTCCTCCTTGCGCGTTTAACGCGTAACGCAACACCGTTAAGCAGGAAGATTGTCCCTCTGGCGACAAAATACTATATATATTTATTGAATTATATACTAAATAATTATGGAACTACGCTATGTAGCTACATTTAAAACTGACGTTACATTTATTCTAACATTATTAAATTATTATTTAATTAAAGTATATTTCGATTCCATTGTTTTATAATCAAAATTTGTATAATCAATCTAGATTTCGAATTACTGAGACTTGAAACACATTTGTCTTCTTTATGAATAGGTACGTTAAGATGTTGCAATACGACTAAGAATGTATTTTATAGCTGGAAAGAATTTAAAATACTACCAGTTTTTTGGTTCTAGATATTATCGTGACATAGTGATCAATGTAATTTCATCTTCACTTTATAATATACTAGGTACACTACACTAACAATATCATGAATAAGAGGTGCGTGCTACCTGTCCATTCGAATAGACTGAGCACTACCTTTTCCTTTGTTATTGTTTATTTATATGTATGTGTATATGTCACATAATAAAGCAAATTTATTAAATATGATATATTTATATTTTTTGTCTCGACAACAGTAACCTAATCGTATAATTTTTATAAAATATGAATGAAATCGCGTAGATTATTTATCACTTACCTGAACAAGGGCCTCTATGTGCTATTGTTACCGTTTCTCCAGTACATTGAGCTTTCATAAGATGACATTTAGATGGGTAATTTCGACCGTCGGTTCCACAGACTGGTCGATTGTTGCTTGTGTTCGCCTCACATGCAGCAACTCTGTGATAACAAGCTTCGCTGCTCTGGGTGATCGTCTATAAGATACATATTAAGTTACGTAATTATAAAATATCTTTATTCGATTCGTATTTTTTATATTAAAAACGATGCACGTATTGCCATACAGAAACTATACTAGTATAGTCATTGGCTACAAAGGTTTTTATAATAATAGGCCGTCGGACAGGTATTGTTCAAAGCGGTTTACAGTTACCTGGTAAGCGGGAGTTAGATAAAAACAATACTCGTGAAAGTGTTGCTCTAAATAGAACATTCGATAAGTGTAAAAATAAACAGGCAACGTTAACGCTCTAAACATGTAAGTGATTTAATTATGTCTTGTTTTGCCTTCGAACGTTTTGTGTAATGAAACATTTGTTTATTCTTTTCAAATTAATACGCCTATGATGATATACGAGTGAACCGTGGAATTTTATGAAACGTCTATAAAATTCTAGACTAAATCCTCTATAAAGAGCATTAGCTTAGTTTTATCGACAATAATTTTACATACGTTATTCTGTTTTTTTTTCTTTTCTGGTATGTGTCTACACTATTTGAGCGCAAAATAGTTAATCCGCTTCTCATATCATTTCCTAGATGATAGAAATAAAATTTCGATAGATAAATTATTGAATAACTTCATATTTATTTTTCCTCTTAAATAAATAACGGTTGTATTAAACAAACATTTATATTCCGTTCACAACAAAAGCCCCTGAGTGAATGTATCGCTAGCTGCCAATTTTGCTTGGCAGGTAATCGGATATTTAATAATTGGAATTATAATATTCAATTACTAAGTTTTCTTCTTTACAAAAGGTCATATCAAACGTTTGAATTAATTTTAATTTTTCTGTTTTATGTCCTTGCGTAAATAGATTTGTATTAAAATAATGAGCTGATCATTAAATTCATTTATTACTAAATACAAATATTTACTTGCTCGAAATTAACTTTTAACGTGAAGTTTACTTGCAGATAATTAATTAATATAGCAAACAAAAAAAAAAGTAAAGACTCAAGGCGAAGTCAATTACGTCTTGCGCTCGTAGAAATAATATTTGCTTTTAATTAATATTTAGGTTATTTAATAATAGATATTTAAATAAACTAAATTTACGATGACGTAACAGAGGTTAAATCATTTTCGCTTAAATGTAACTGCTGGTTGCGATGTGCTTACGTGGTTATCTCTCAAAGAGCCACTTTATTTCAGCTACCGTATATTTTATTGTTATTTTAAACAAAAAGTTAAAGCACAAGCAATGGCACTATTTGTAATGGTAAGTGTGTGTAACAAGAAGTATCTATTAAGTATTGAACCAGTATACAATAGTAATTCCTCGATTCTTCATTAGGAATTCTGCAAGCATTTGTTTTATTGTAAGATATTTTCTAAGTTCCTGTGCCTCTTTTAAATTTTCAATAATTTATAGGTATTTTTAATGTTTTATTTTTATAATTTTTATGCCGAACGATCGATGTATGTGTCATCAAGTGAAAAAGCTTGAAAATTGAATTCATCATCCATATCTTAAATTAATAATACTAAGACTTAGCCGAAATTTATTGTATTAAGAACAAATTTATAAAACTTTTATTTTATTGCATATTTGTAATTACTTTAATTTTTAAATGTTTAGAAAACTTAACTTTAAGGAATATAAATCGAGTAATTAAGGTAAGAACATTACATAATTAAAATTCGCGACGAGCAAAATATTATTTGTGAAGCCTAATTGGACCTGTGTTTACGGATATGACCTTTGTTAATGCTATATTTGATTTATATAATAATAAATGTCAAATTATATGAAGAATCATTAAAAAGGGTTATAATTAAGTTATATATATATTTATTTACATAAAATTATATGAAAATTTATGTTTGTATTACGAAATAGTAGCTTTGTGCCACAACGTCCGATAATAACTTTTAAAGCATACCAGACAAATCTACATAGGAAATACACATTAAAAATAGAAAATGATCTTTTTAATCAAAAATATTCAAAGAATATTATTGCTTAAAATTGTTCGAGACAGTTTTACCGACTTATGTAATAGTGCTTTAAAATGTCCGATCTACCGGTTCAGTATTACATTGATAGGTCATTCGTATTTTATCAAATAAGATATGAATGATTAAATATATTATTATATTTACGAGTAAGTAGGTACAATAATTGTAGAGCAACCTGTCACATCAATCAATTGCACGTAGAGCAAGATCCAGCAGTTAAGTTTAAATTAACAATAATAAAGATAATGGTCCATTGATTGTTCGTGTTATACTCTGCATGTGTTAAGTTTATTGTAATTATATTTTATTATATTTATAATTTTGGATTATTTAAATATTGTATAAAACTTTATTACCTTCTCCTCGGTGCCAGCGCCGGTAACATAATAAATATAATTAATACAAATAATATGAACAACTAAATCATTGATAATCATAATGCCAATTTAGTGATAATATTATTAAATAATTTTAAGTTATGATCTAGCTTTAATGTTTATATACAGCACTCATTCACTTAACAATATTAAACTTTCAATAGTGAAATAAACTCTTAAAATCCTTTTTATTTTCATTTTGGCATAGTATTTTTATAAAACAACAAATTTCTTGCACCAAATGCTTAAGGAAAAAACTGTCGCAAAGGCGTTAGGTGAAAGAGAGAGTTACGAACGGAATAAAGTACAATAAGGATAAATCCCGGTGCCGGGTCGCTTAACCATGAGCAAAAAGCGCACACGCACCCCACCCAACGTATAAAATCTGAACAGTGTTTCGTTTATAAATTATTTTTTCGATTTACGTTTTTAACATTATATTGAAAGTATATATTTAAATAAATATTTTAATAATTTAATATATTGCTGTAATGTTTCTATATTTATCAAAAAATACTTTACACTTTTTTTTTCTCTTAAATTAGAAATAAACGTCAAAACAATAATTCTAAACGTTACGTAGTGACAGATTGTCAATGTCAAACGTAAGTCAAGTTATAGTATCTTTCTTCTCAGCTCAGTATTAATTTATACAAATACATAAACGACTAATGAATACTTATGTATTTTCACTTACTATTTAATTTTCAAACAAAGGTTAGTTGTAGTGAAAAATGGAATGAACTATGAACATAAATTTGTAAATACTTATGTATTTACATTATGATTATGATTTTTTACATTATGATTTTTTAACAAAACAGAGTTTGAATTGATATTTGATAGCTCAAATAATAAATAGCTAAATTTCAGATACTGAAATTTCCTCACTTTGATTTTTAATATAAATAAAATCTTTATAGCTTGCTATAAAAATGTTTAGTGAATTGGAAAACATATAAGACTTTATTTTTTATTTATTTATCATGAAATATAGGGAAAGTTATAAATTATTGATTCCATTCATGATTACTTATATACTTTTAACCACATACATAAAATGTGAGAGAAAGGCAAAACATTTAAAGTTTCAATCTACACTAAACCCTCATGAAAGAAAAATTTGCTTGACACTTGATCAAACATTAAAAGGTTGTTTTCATAACTTTTTTTTTTTTATTACAGAAATAAAAAGGCATAAGCTTATAATAAATAATTTTCTAGCTCGTCACAAAACATGCTTCCTTCGTCCTGATACAGGGCCTTGTAGAGCTGATATTATTCAATGGTATTTTGATGTGCGTCAATCAAAATGTTACCGTTTCTTCTGGGGAGGCTGTCAGGGTAATGGTAACAGATTTGAGTCTAAACAAGATTGTGAAAATCATTGCTATTTGAATAAAACTAATTCTGATAGTAAGTATGTATATTTATTTGAAAAGTTTTGAAATCTAAAGGTGATATGAAAATCATTTAAAGTACTGGAATATTGATACTTTTAAATTTTTGGTTGTATGTTTATAAATATTTTATTTTGTATTTTTTATATATTTGTAATTTTATTTTTTCAGGTGACATTCCACACTTTTGTTCACTCACATTTGAATATGGAAGCTGTTTCGGGTATTTTAATCGTTGGTCTTGGGATCCCTTAACTAAGTAAGGTTTGCTGCTGCCTAAACATTATATAAATAACATATTATATCTTAACCTACATAAACATAGTTGATTATTTTATATAATGTATGCCTTTTTGCATAATATTTTTGGTATTAATAATGTTAAACTTGTATAATTTTTAACAGCTATTGTCTATATTTTTTCAAATTATTTCACTAATGGCAGAATATAGATTACATTTTAGTAGGTTAGCTACCTTGTTGTTCGGGTTCTAAAATGTTTTTGTAGACCCCATAGTTGTTTTTTTTTAATATCGTATGGACACGAGTCGTGAAACTTATTATGAGCGTTTATGATTTTGATGAGGTCTCTAAAATAACTACGCAGTTGCCAGCATGCCTCTGGTTGCACTGGAATCTGAAGCTATTATCGATCGCGTCGCGGGTGCAATTCATAAAATTTTATTTGGCCGCTTCCGCTACATCGACTGAGTCTATTACGGGTCTAATACGGGTGAAGCTTCCAGGTCCGGGCTTTTTCCAATCAATGAGCTTATGGGAGTAAGACAGACTCTTCTACCATCACGGTACATATAACGCTCTCTTATGCCGTCTTGCCTCTTCTCCGCCGTAGCTCTTAACTAACTTGTATATATATACGTGACGTTATACTAAATACCATACTTCATTGGTATATACTATTAAGATATAATAAAGTGTAATATATACACATACATATATATATATACAGTGGTGGTCGTATAATTAGAAACACTACCAACGGTCCTTGACATTACGTAAGATACTTCACCGCAGTCGGCTTTATTTTGAAATTAAACAATAAATAGGACAACAATATGTTCAACGATTTATCATTTTTATTAGAAAAACAATATAACTCCCATTACACAAGTGCAGTTTCAATATTACATTACGGACAAACATTTAAATCAGTTTTAATCTTCGGCGTATCAGTCTTGACGAGAAGTTTCTCGGATCATCAGGCGAAAAAACTTTATTTTTAATCTGGTTGGAGCCTTTACTTGGGTCTTTTTTAGCAACACGAACGATTAGCGTATCTTCTCTGGGAGAGGATTTTCTTGGGCGAGTCTTTCTAAGAACATTTTCAACAGTTCCATGTGTTTTATAATGATCAATTGCATTAAAAACTTTCTTAACAGAACAATTTAAATGCTCAGCTATTCTCCTGTACGCCCACTTATGATCTATATGTAAATTAACAATGATTTGCCTAGTTGACGCGTCACTAATTTTATTTTTGCCCATTTTGTATAAAATAAAATTCAGATTAAATTTTGAATTGCCGCCAAAATAATCAAAAAAGAAATGTTATTCTCCAATTTCAAAAAAAGAACGAGCTATGGATTCTTTTTTTTAATGTTTCTAATTAGGCGTCCAAACGGCCAGTAACAGAAAATAAACTCCTACATGTGTAAGACTCATTTTGTAATTGAAAGTAAGATATGTTTTATATATTATGCATTTAATGAGTTTTTTATTTGAGTGGCTATATTATTGTATATTTATTAATTATTGAATGTGTATATTTTTTACGAACATTTGTACGTTGAAGTTATACTTTCTTTATTCATAAGAAGTGTTTCTAATTATATGACCACCACTGTATATAAATATATATTAATTAAAGTTAACTGATTTTTTCGGTCAATAAATCCGCAGCAACACAACACAGGTTGCTGTTTAACGTGCTTGTGAAATCATAGATCCTATGTCGAGCCTATCCTAAGTCCTTTGATATAAAATAAATAATAATTCTGCATGCACTTTTAGTGTTCTTAATAAAATCGTTGCAATGTTTTACAGAACCTGTAGAAGACGGCTGTATTCAGGATGTGGAGGAAACCAAAATAACTTCCAAAGTCGAATTGAATGTATTTCAACTTGCCTAAATCCTCCAAAGAATACCTATGAAAGAAGTCATATGTTTACAACTTGTATTCCAATAGTTATTCAAGATATTCATTAAACAATACAATATTAATAAAACAGTTTATTATAAGTGTTTATAATTTTTATTACATATTTATTGTGATTGTGACGTATGTTGTAGCTATACCAAAGTGTTACAGATTAAAAATGAAAGATAATTATCACGTTTAAATTGCAATCTTCAATTTGGATGAGCTTACGCGAAGGTGCGTAACATTATGAAATAAGACAGCGATGTTTTTATTATCTGTTAAAAATATTGAATATTATTTAGTATTTTACACACAATTGACACGACATAAATAGCTAAAAATTATATAAGTCAATATAATTAAACCCAAGAAATGCATTTCTATTTAATTAAGCAATAATAATAATTAATCAATTCTGGTAATAGAAACAAATTATAAACAACATACCGTGGCCATAGTTTGTACTCCAACATCAACCATGTCTGCTGCTTTAATTGCAAGTGATCTTTGACTTTTCAAAAGAATTATATAAACTATCTGTCTGTTTGGTTTGTCCATAGATTCCCATGGTACGGAGTATACAGCGCTTATTAACTTATCATTCTAAAATTATGAACTACTTGATTAGGTAAAAAATTAAGTTACTAGACAGATATATTTAATTAATATATTTCTTAGCAGATAAACCCAATGTTTATTTGCTAAGATATTTTCAGCAGGAGCGCTGAATTTAGAACAAGCAGCTCTTTCTGTTCTGCGCCTGATCTGTGTCCAGTCGTGTCAAATTGCCATCGCATCGGATTAGGAGAGTGAGAGTGGCGCAGTAGGTCCAACCTGTGTGTCAGCTGACAAGGCATACTTAAAATAAATGTTAATACTTTTGCTGGAATGAGTAAAACAAATAAATTAATAAATAATGAAGTCATGTCTTGGACTTGCACTTTTAATTAAGCCCTAAATTCTATTTAGGGTTCAAAATAATAGTCCTGGGATGGGTGCACAGGTCGAGTCGGTTTGGGTGCGAGAAAGAAAAAGGAGGAGAACGATATAATATATTAAATTATTTTCTACAACAAAACGAAAATTATACCTTTAGAGTGCACGCAATGGATTAAAAATGACAAGTGAGTAGTTTTAACATAGACGAGTTCTGCATATCAAGGGTAAGCCTATGAAAAATCTTGATACACTTGAGCTGAGGGTTCACGTACAACCGAGCACTTATTGGTAGGTCACGTGGTGATCCTTGATAGAGGTTATCGTCACTGTGACTTACTGATTCATTCTTTGTACTACAGAGTAGTGCAAAAAATTCGTCCACAAATATGACTACAATACGACCACAAATAAAAGACAAATTAACTTTATAAAAGAATGCTCAACTGAAAATTATTAAAACAAGGCATACTCAATATCGAATGAAAAGTTACATAAAATCTCTGTTGTGATTGTCTCTAAAGCTGCGCTAGCAGATATCTGTCATATTTGGCCTGAAACGTACACCCAGGCTGCATGTCCCTGGGAGCTACTCGGAGTTTCTTCCCCAGCAATACGATGGACTCGGGATCCACACGGTAAAACCATGGATAGCTAAATAGTTCCTCTCTTTATCTTACATACATATATAAAAATATTGTTATTTATTCTTACCGATATTTCTACTAGCTCAAATACAACAGAAATTTGAATTAATTGTTGAAAAACAATCAAAGTCAGTGTTCCGTAACGAGCTAAAGCCTCTGCACTCTGAAAGAAAGCGTGAGCAAATAATTATCTTACAAATTACAATATCATAATTTTGTTATTAGGTCTGTGGTACATGATCTTCTTACCATCTGAGAACATTCCAAGAGCAATACACATCCATTTATAATATGAAACATATAGTAAAGATATAATATAGGTCCAAAAGTTTTCGAAACTTTATCTATAAATCTAAAAAAAATATTTATACATTATTTAAAAATAGTCATATTTATGTTTATTTTTTTTAAATTTGTTTATTTCATTAGTGTTTTTATACTATTAATATATGTTGTAGTATGGTAGTAAAGCTTTAACGTTATAAAGTTAAATAAAAGTTTTATTTGTTTTTGGGTAATAAATTGTCTTTAGGTATTGCTATAATGCTCGTATTAATTTCGGTGTATACTTACTCAACTATAAGATTATGATGTAAAGCAATGTTTCGCAAATCACGAGAAACAAGTTTCATTTCTTCTTCAGAATAATATTCGCATTCTATATTGTTAGTCAAAAACTTAGTAGGTTTCCGAAAATTCTTGAGATCGTCAATTAGTATCATTAAATGCCCACAGATATGGAACACCATTAATGACATTAAAAGATCAAAATTTGAGAAGCAGGAGGAACAAACGAATGACATATACCAATCAAAAATGAATATAACAAAGTACCCTTTAATATTGTGCTTATAGTCAAAGGGCAGCTCAAAATAGACAGAGTGTTCGAATGTCACATTTTCGGTTTTGTAATTGGCATATGCACCAGACGATATGTTTTTATAAATCGGTGTAAAATTGAATAGGAGTATGCCCATTAATACCAGAGTATTTAAGTACATCGTAAAAAAATGGGACACTTTGTGGACTTTTATGTGAGTCTGAAAAATAAGCGAGGTTAAACAATGTCAATATAGTTTACATTATATAAGTCATAAATTAAAATTAAAAATTAGCTAATATAGTACAATTAATTAACGCATGGTAATGGTGACAAAAATGCTAGCAGCATTCCCACGTTAAGTCGTTATTAAAAACCCCACGCGAAAAACCAAAGTTACACTGTTCTCATAAACCTTGGTTAAAATTGTTTAAATACTCGTAGTAAAAAATTTTATAATATTATATGAGCATTCTTGTATATATTATAATAATATATACACAATTTCGTATATCTCGGATACGGCTTTAACAATTAGGCTCAAATATTGTAGATACGGTTTAGCTTTTTAACTAACTTACATACTTAGATAGGTATATCAAAGTTATCAATTATGTTTAAAAGCAATTGCAATCAACATAAAACTCTGAAAATATTTTTCTCTTATAGAACACTAGAATTTTCCTATTTCATATTACAAGTGCACTTAAAACATAAGATATAACTAGACATGTGAAGTTCCGACATGATGTCAATATCTACTAACCACAAGATCTTAGATGTTATTTTCCTCGTGACTGTCATTATTATATTGGTTCACTCGCCTTTCAAAACTGGAACCCAGCAGAACAAATTATTGTTTGGCGGTAATCATAATTGGAAAGTAGGCGATACCCTCGCACTCGTGCCTACACAAAGCCTTAGCGCCAAACAATAGTTGCCACTATTTATAATTTAGTAAATAATGATTGTATTGTCAAAGCGAACCTGACCTTTAAACTTTATTCATATCAAAACATTTAATCAAATTAATATTTATGATACACAAACACGTATATGATTTGAATATTTCACTCACCAACATTGCGAACTTAGAACGGTGTTTGTGGTGCAATAAATGAATGTTATTAACGAAATCGCCCACGACATCTTTGTAATTTTTCATAAATATCAAAGTAAGACGTATCTTGAAAAGAAATAACATTTAGTTCAATTACAACGAACAATTAATTATTAAATTAGTGCTTCCGTCAGATACTTACCAAAGCTGTTATGTTTATAAAAACCGTCACATAAGTGTGACCCAGTTCAAGAAAATCGATTACCCCAATATTATTTTTTATGTACAGCAAGCCAGGGGGTAAACACATTAAGTTTAATATAATTATATATAATTTTCTTATATAATCATACTTAGATCCCTTTTCTCCCACTTCTTTACTGGGGAATGCACTAATAGTTTGTAGACAACGTCGTAATATTTTCATGTATCTTATGTCCAGGACTCTTTGAACTCCGCTAAAATATGATAATAAATACCTAAACAATTACATGTGAATAATCTATG
Organism: Nymphalis polychloros; assembly: GCA_905220585.2. Lineage (NCBI taxonomy): Eukaryota > Metazoa > Arthropoda > Insecta > Lepidoptera > Nymphalidae > Nymphalis > Nymphalis polychloros. Next base: position 11,668,312 of record HG992241.1, on the reverse strand, counting down.
AGTATATAATTGTAGAATAAATATCTATTATAATTTATAAGACAAGTTATTTGTCTTATAAATTCTGAATATTTTTTTAAATATTTTTGCCTACGCACATGTCTTATCCTCTGGCATGTAATGCGGCTATAAAATATAGCTATAAAATGCTGACACCTACCTGACAGGCATTCTTAACACCACAAATATGTTTATATTTCGAAGCCCAAGAGTTTTAGACATTCGCTCTTCATAATATCCTGCCACTCGATTTTTCGACTGGATAATATTAAGGGGTATAAAACTAAGCATAAAACTGAGTTTTGTCATCCCAGACCGCGAGCGTTAGTCGCTATCTTGGAAACCGTCGTTTTGTAAATATCTCGAAACGGTAAGTTTTACGTTAAAAATAGTTGAGGATAAAATTTCCCATCTTTTTTATTTGAAACTTTTTTCTCTATTGTTAATATTTTCTGATTTTATGCAGAGCGAACGCCTTATTGGTGCTAAACATAATAAATTTGGTGCTGGACTAGAATGAGGCACCCACAGCAGGGAGGCAGCGAGGTAGAGTAACAAGGCTAAATAAATATTTGAGCATAAGGAAAAAATTTAAAAGGGCTCAGGAAAGCCTATAGTTACAAAAATGGACTTTTAAAATTATTTGCATGCACACTTGTACTTACAAACGTCGTTGAAATGTTTTTAAAGACTTACTGTATATTTCCTAAAAATAGATTTGTTATTTAAATTAGGATGGATGGATCAAAACAAATACCAATAAAAATAAAACTAAAATTGACTACCACTCGTAGTCTTTTTATAAATATACAATACTTATGTGGAAAATAATTTTAAACTATTTTAATTAATACACCTACAGTTATAAAACAGTATTTTCTGAATATTTATATTTTAGAATTAATTAATAGAGATAAATTTGAAGTTATTCTGAAAAAACAAAGTAATTTATTTAACTGATAAAATCTTTAGAAGTTATCAACTTACATAAGATCGCTTCCATCGCTAAAAAAAAGTCCCATCTTATCTACCGTGTGTCTCTTTAGTTTGAGGACGTTCTCTAGACAGGCCTAGGCAGCTTTTGAACCAACAACGATATTTACCCTCAACGGTTTCTAATTTGTTGTCATGAAATAATATAAAAAACACTAAAAACAAAAGTTTGTTCATCAATATAATATAAAGATATAATAATATTAAAGGAACATATATTTTTATAAAAAAAACCTTCAGTAATATACGGCTGTAATATGGAGAGATTTTACAATTATTCAAAAAACGTTTTTATTATAATACCCTTTGTTCTCTTTTAATAATCGTCACTAGAACGTTAAAAGTAAATGTACTTAACATACATATCGTTAATATATAATATACGAGGCGTGTTTATCCTATTATATTTGAAATTACTTCACTTTATTTTCTTTTGACGGAGTAATAGCAGAAAATTGAAGAAAAGTATATTATTCCAATGATAAGTGAATTAATGTCGACTAAATTGCTTTTATGTGTTCGTAACTATCGTTAAGCTTTAATGTTATGTTTTCAAAGGATTGTGAGATACGTTGGCTAAACTAAATATGTATATATATTTTAATATTTAATTTACAAAAATATATTTAGTTTTTGTGGAAAGTAACTATTTTATTTGTGTTTATTTAAGACTTTAATGTAGATAATAATAATAGAGCTAGTCTTATAGTTTTATTAAAAAAGTATGATATGTGATTTATAATAAATATTTTATACAATTATTATGATATAATTAAACTTCGGTTGATTAAATACGAAACTTAAAAAAATATTGATAGCCCTGAAACTTCAAACGGAAACATTTTTCTATTATACCGTACGTATAATTTTTTTTGCATATTCTATGATAATCATGTGAACTGTTTTTAATAAACAGGTGTAATCAGTAATATTTTTTTAAATGACTAATGTTTTTTTCCATTAAGACACCGATAACAATTATCCTTTTTTTGGACGAGCAACAAGTTTTACTGCATAGCGGCAGTAATTCCGATGAAGGCCCGTCTGGGTGGTACCCACCCACTTTTGGTGGGCTTGCACATTTATCAATCAATTAATTAACTATTGTTAATTTATTGAAATTAAATATATATCTATAAAATGTTGATATATTCAAATGTCAATAGCAATAATTTCCATAAAATACAACAATAAATGCCTTATCTTTAGGTACGTGTAAAAAGCTGTCTTGAAGAATCGACACAGCCACGTAACGTACATTTTAAAATATAGCATGGAGAAACTGGAAACTTGGAGTGTACCTTAAATTCTTATTAGAAACGCGCATGAAAGTATTTTGAGACATTTTAATTAAAATATCGCACAACCCATCTTCAACTTTATCTAAAGTGTTGTTCGTTTAAGCAAACTAAAAATGATTAGATAGATGTATAAATTAGTAATAAAATAGTTGTATTTGTGTTTTAACAATATTTTAACAAGTCATACTCAATCTGAATACATATATCCAAAATTTGTGATTACTTCTGGTTATGCAGTTAACGATTTCGCCGCCTGCGCGCACCAGCTTGGCAACGTCGCGTGCTATGCACGGAGCGTATCGACGCCGGCAAAATATTCTCGCCACAAACAGCCACAGCCACAATAAAAGTTTTTGTTTAAATTATTAAGTTTAAATACGGGTGGAATCGAATAGTGGTGATATTGGTATCATGATAATACTTATCCATTTAAATGGTTTGATAATTAAGATTGATTATGTACATCATACATGTAAATTCCACTTTAAATTATGTGGATCGTTTTTTCGTTAAGTTATGACGGGTATAAAAATTCTCTAAATAAGAAAATTAGCGCGGTTTGAACAAACTTCAACTCTTCTGCGTTTATTCTATTAAAAATGCTAATTTATGTATTTGCGTTAAATAATAGTTTTTAAATTTTTGCGGAAGAAGTAGCGGGCAAAGTGCTAGTTTAAGAATATCTATCTTAATGAATGGTACAGGTGAATTTTTAGTTCTTTCTCAAACAACGGCATTTAAATCTACGTCTTCTTCTTCTTTCGTACTGCTACTCAGCTCCGGATTTATGCTTGGGCTTAACAGGCCTAGGATCCCTACCAGCCAAAAATAATATAATTCTACTCTAACCGCTTCGGAATGGAAGCCCTCAAATGTCAAAGTGCCAAGAGGAGCCTTGGATTTCTTTTCGTCTTTCTGATATTGTGATATAGCACACAAATATATGTTCGGTGATGTATGTATGTATATGCAAATTGGTTGATCTTACTCAAACGAGTCTTATCAAGAAACCATTTCTCTTCGTGTTACGTATTATGGTCACCGTATTGTGGGCTGAAGTACCTACTTAATTTTTCGATTTGTCCTAATTTCAGTTGAATAATATGTTTAAAGATTTTAATATAAATATTTAAAAAGGTAAAAACATTTTTTATTACTAAAATACAATATGTTGTTTTATATTTTATTGGCCATAAAATAAAATATAAAACTTCGCATGGAATATAAATAACAAGTACATTTGTATTAATTTTCAATTCAGAATGAAGATATTTGGAATATATTACTGGGTTCTTATCTTTTTAATCTTTTGTTTCACCAATGCTGTAAGTATTACACTTGAATCTTCGTCCAAAAGTGTTTGCTATTAAATTAAAATAAAATATACGTTGTTTCTTGGTTGTAGGAAAGATGCAAAGAAAATTCACGTTTTAAAACTTTGCATTCAAAAATGATAGAAGCAAACCATATTATTTTAAAAAACTTGAAAGAATTTAGGAAACTATTTAAAGAAACAATAGCTGTTTTTAAAAATCAAAACTGACAAAAAAACATTTTAAAAGGAAGTTGAAAAACTCTGCCTTCGATCAACAAACATCGAAGCTGTCTTTCGTGTCTCCGTCGAAATTTATGTACCTACAGATTACGTTACTTGTCCATATTTTAGTGTAGATCTCGTGTTATCGCCTTAAGCAATTAAAAAACAGCATTAAGTCGCATAGAATCGTATGTAAATATTCAAACAATTTTTTACAGTGCTCTATATGCAATGCTCGTGATATGGGAGAAGATGGTTCAGGGAAATATGTTAAAGTTCCCATGCCTAGAAGACAATATATTGTTCGGCTGATAAATAGCACGTCTCCTTATTAATATAACTTTTCAAGTTTGAATCATTTCGGGTTTAATTTATATACTACGAATACATCACATTTAACTAGAGCATATAAACAGATATTATGCATAAAGTTCTTTTTTTTCTTTTTCTGGCATGTGTCTACGATAGTTGAGCGCAAGATGTTATGCCAATGTCGCGCATAAAAAATATGTTATTAAAATGAAGTAACTAATTTGACGTCATTTTATATCTGACAGGCTTATCGCAAGTTTTCACAAAATAAAATACCTGAAAAAGTTCAAAAGACATTAGATAGACCAAAAACGACGTTGGCCCCTCAAATACAAGAAATTTTACAACAAATCAACGACAGTCCGATTTATAACAAGACTTATCGAGAAACATTTCTCCACCAGTTGAAGTTGATCTTTCATACTTCATCTACGACCCTACGCCCACGTTGCAGAAAAAAATGTTATTAATTCATGAGTGTTTATAATTTAATATTAATTGATTATAAAAAATCTTTGATCTATTTTGAATGTACTTAATATCCTGGGTTGTTAATTTTGCAGAGCCACTCTGAGAATAACGTAAATAGGTATCTATATTTATAGGATTCAATGCATATAGGGTTGTATTGGCCTCTCTGAAAAAAAAAATCTTTCAGAAATAAAAACTACAAATGACTCATGAGAATCAATGAATGATGAGAATCTTAACTTATGTTTAATAAACAGCATTAAAATTATTAAGATGGATGCTAAAAAATATCTGGGCGTAGGTTTAAACGGTTCCGACAAAATGTTTCATTTGCGTCACGTGGACCGAGCATTCGTGCGCTTTATTATACTTTTATTTAAATTATCTTAAATAAAAGTACATAAAGGTAAGTATTGTTTTGAAATCCGTCCGAAATAATGTAACAACAGAACAATACATTAAAAACAAAATTGTTTTTAAAAAGGTTTTCATTCATACAAAGTTTTTGTTGTTTCGTTTTGTTTCCAAGCGCTTAATTAAAAAGGACATTTTGATATTTTTTTAAAACTAAGCTGGTTTATTTCATTTAATATTAATGTTTGTTATTTGTTAGAGTTTATTTCCGTTTTATTTAAGTTATATAAGATCTCAGAAATATTTAAGTAACTTTTATGATATATAATATACTACCTCTTTCCCGTCATGTGTACGTTCAAAAAGAAAAAAGAAATCTCATGATAAGTATCATCATTTAAGTCAGGTAATAAAATTTTGAATTTATATTAATGAAAAAAAATAAAAAAATCATAAATAATCCTCATAAACATGTATTCAAACGATTTTCGTCCTTATTACATTCTTATTAGGAAAGAAGAAGAAAAGGGAGACAGATTTGCTCGAATTAATATGGAAGTGAAACATCAAGCTATATCAGAGACTATTAATCCATTTACGAAGAAAACTGTTTACACTCAAACGTATCCAACAAAGTTAATACCGGCCGCACCAAGAGCCTGTTGTTACTATTGTTCTTAAAAACCCAGTCTCGGAATATCATGCAAAATCGCTTAGAAGATTCTCTGACGAGAAAAAGTAGACCGTTGGTACATTTGCTCAGTACGATGCTTGCTAGATCCTTAGGAAATATTTTAGGATCATCAATAAAATTAATGTTTTGCCACAAGATGTCTTCAAATTTGTACATATTTTTATTACAATCTCTTATGCATTTAACAGAATATTTAACTTATGGTTTTTCGGACTTAAAAACCCTTATTATTCTTCATAAGGATTCGAAACCATCTTTGGATCAAACATTGGAATTTTGTAAATGAATAAACATGGAACGCATCCGTTAGTCTTTTTTTTAAGCTTTATCTGATAGTATATATGTGTCATATCTTATTATATTGCAACTGCATTTTAGGTTAGTTTTACCCATCCGACAGGCTCGGACTTAGAGATCCAAAGGCCTCCTAAGGATCCTAGGCCCTTTGACAATTAAGGCCACGCATTCCAAAGCGGTTACAGTAAATTTGTATTATTTTTGCCTGGGCGAGGTTCCTCGGCTGGTGGGGCACCTAGGCCAGTCCCTTTTAACCCTAGATATAAATACGCGTTTGCCAACCGATACTGAGTTGTACTTTGGAACACATATTTGATTTTCTCGATACTCGAATCAATCTAAGTACTTAGAATAAATGAAATCTAGTTATTTAATTTTTTTTAATTATTAATTGATTTCATATTTATTTTTTAATTAGTGTTTTTTTATACCATTAATAATGTATTTTAATACATATATAAAATGTATATTGAAATATATTATTACAAGCTCCTCCGGAAAAATACTTATAGTTATATAATTGCATTCTACATAAGAAGCGTCTGTTTCCAAGAGTTTAAAAACGTCATTCCTACGAAAGACTAATTTCTTTTTATCATTAATTTCTTAGTTGAAAGTTTTAATAGGTACGTCCGGTTTTTTGCCGCCGAGTGTATATTGTTTTATAGAGTATGTACATAATGTAACTATATGAAAACATAATTAAATCTTTCTGATTCACCGGAAACCATTTTGTAAGTGTAACCGTTTAAGTAATCGCTCTAAGTCTAAAGGTACGGTTCAGAGTGATAGTGTTGCTAGTTTTGAATTTTTACTAAATACCATTTAGCTCACAAGTACCGATTTATCTAATAAATATGTAAATCCAAAATATTTTCAGACTCAACAACTAGGTATACTGTAAAATGCATGACACGCAACATGCGTACAATGCACACACTTAGTCCTGATAACAGTTTTAAACAAGAATACACAAATTATAACACAACAATAATCACTTCTTAAGATTATACACTACACTTTGTTAATACGTCTTAGAACGAATTACGGCGAAATGGCAACTGAATAGTTTTAGAAGTCGTTTAAACTTTGTACGCAAATTAACAACATAGCTATGTCATTTTTATTGATAAATTACGCAATACGCATTTCGCATCGTAATGAAAACTGAATGACTTTAAGTGAATAACGCGATAAGTACATATAATTATAGTTGCAGCTCTGAACACACATACCTACGTGCCATTTTGCGTGAAAGAATTCTTACGTTCCAGGCTGTGTACACGAGAGGCGATATATTAATAGTTATCGTTAAAATTACAGCTTTATCTAACATTACGCTAGCTCATTACAACACTTACTATGTCCTGATTTTAAAAGTGTTTTTGATTAACAGTTAATATGAAGTGTGACGATATCCTTGAATCGCCAGAGTGCAGTCTATTGAAACGAGGAAAAAAAATAAAAGTATGTACATATAATTTTAAATTTTTATGCATTTGCATTATATCGCTTAACTCATTTTTTGTTCAGAAATGTTATAGAAAAAGATATACATATTAATAATCAATTTGATAAGAAGTTTTGTATTGAAAACACAAGAACGTCATTATAACCTCAAACACAAGCGCCATTTTTATAAGCAATACGAATCAAATATAACATTTTCTTACAACATAATATATTGTCTTCATTTATTTTTTATTATAAAGGTAAATGTAAATGTTGTCGCATTATATCGATTACGTTAGCAACATTAATTGTATAAGTGTCTCAGAAAATATACCTATCCGTATATGTTATAACCAAAATTAGTCCGGCTCAAAGGTAGTATATTCACGCTAATCTAAGATACTATGGTGAGGATTTTAATCTCCCGTTAACATATTAGCTTGAAAACCCTAGTCTCTTCCACTGTTTGGCCGCCGGCGCCGGTGCGGGCTACTTGCTATAGTCTCTCTCGTCTATAACCTATTTTAATATTATAAAGACAGTGAATTATGTGAGTTTGTGTATGTACATGCGGAGAGTAATCTCTTGCACTTATTTATCAAAAAGTTCTTGGAATTCTTTGTCAATTTTAAATTGACATTATTCCAGATGAATATATATAAACATCTGTAATGTATGAATGCATATATAAATTTGCTAAAGTCATGATATTAATCGTCAACTGAGTCTGATAAAGTCCTTGTAAGTTTCCACGGTGTGCGTTGCATGAATAGATTAAGTTGCACGAAAATAATGTAGAGCTATTCCTCATAAAAAGTCAGAAACAAGTTTGCAATAGCGTATCCCTATCTTCCGATGATAACTCTTCAGAAGTAACCATTTTATTTTTAAATTTTGAACAAAAATAATGAAGTTTTTGTGAAGCTTTTTAACCGATATAATGTTAATATCTACCTAGCGTATATATATATATCAAGAGCATCCCTCTTTCAATACCCTTTCTCTAATAATGTGGGACGAATGGACGATGATCCAGGGCTCAGGCATTCAGATACAATTATATTAGGCGTCAACTACACTGCCGGTGACTTCGTTAAAAACTTCCTGTGGTGCTTTGAGGTACGCCTGCAAATACACTTACTAATACGCATCTCTTAAGTCTTCTGTTATAATTAGGTGACGGGATAAATAAATAAACAAGATGCCGTATCGATGAGTTACTTTTAGAATAAATTTATTCTTAGTACTAAGATAGATAATTCTTCATCCCATGCGAAGTCGGGGCGTGAGTACCATATACACTGTAAATAGCGTTGTCATCCGGAAACTCTGAGTAGTGAAAGTTATTTGTGTATTTGATTAGTAGTTTGTGTGCTATTGGAACATACAAACGAACAAAACTTTCATTCTCATGTTCGTTATTAGGTCAACTACTTACTTGCAAGTTGATCATATATTCGCTTCAATGTATCTATCATATATATGTATATCATAATTGAAACGTTTCATACTAAGTACATTTAGTTATTTTAATTCACCTTTTGCCAATTCACGTGACTTTGAGTATTAAACGTTAAAATTATAATTACTTGGATGTTCAAATAACTAAATAATTTTCCCTAAATCGCCAATGCGCAACCAGCGTTGGTAACTAAGAAGTTATATCTCTTGTGAATGCAGTTACACTGGCTTACTCACCCTTGAAACTGGAACACAACAGTACTAAACATTACTATTTAGCGTTCTACCGCTATTTTAATATCTGATGGTGGTATCATCACCTACAATCAACTACCACCTGCTTATTTCTTCCGAATTTACACAAATTTGATTGACATGAAACGATGGGATAGTTGTTTAACTAATGTTATAGTTTTTTCGTAACATGCTCTGCTTTGGTTCTCCTGTTACGTGTATGCAGAATTTTCATGGTGATCGTCTATGTATTTAAAATGTGAAGGCGTAACAAACAAACAAACAAACTCACTTCCTCATTTATAGTAAGTTAGAATATCAATAGAAACATTTACATAGTTCCTGCAATTTTAACTATTATTACGTTGATAATGATTATATAAAAACACAATTTAATTAAACTAATTGCATACAATGTTTTATGCATACGTATGTAAGTATAATATGTATTTTATTATTTAAAAAAAATGTTTGAGATATTCCAAAAGCATAACTATTTTAATGCAATCGTAGTAAAATCAAATAAAGCGTATTTTAATATAGATATTCAAAACAAAAATAAATAAAATCGTTGATAAACAATAATTATATTATTAAATTACTTTATAATATTATTAAATAATATAATACATTATATTTTAAAACGAATTTAAATTTTACGCTCAGCGTGTGCCTTACTAGAAAATTATAGTAATGTCTTGATAAAATTAACTAAGTATGTACATATATTATGAATCTTAACTGATGATCATAGGCTCAAACCCGGGATAGTACCACTGAATTTTCATGTGTATATTTTGAGTTCACAAATCATCTCGTGTTCCTCACTGAAGTGTGAGGAAACCTGCATGTGTCGGATGAAAATCTGCTACATATGTGTCCACCGAACCGCCTTGGAGCAGTGTGGTGGAATAATCTCCAAAACCTTTTCCTCTTAAGGACAGGAGGCCTTAGCAGTTTGACTATTACAGACTGTTAGGTACTTTAATTTTTATTAACAACCAGTTTCCGTCAGCGATTTTGTCCGCGTATAAGGGAGAGAGGTTTTCTTAGATACCTTATGTCCTTTTTTGTTTTGGAATCTTTTTTACGTGATTGAGGATCAATTAGTTATGAAATCGTCAGCATCATCAGATTACAGTAACGCAGTGATTATATTCCCATTCTTTAGTAAACACATTAACTGTAAAGCTGTTGGATTTGCATCTGAACTCTTTACGTTCATGTCAGATAGCCGGCATATCGTATTATGAGAGTGATGGAATAGAGAGTGCATACTGTACTGCGCAAACACTTGTTTATCATACAACGTTCTGCGCAGTTAGCTATAGTCTCCCTCGAGAATACCGCGCGCAGTGGCCGTAATCGGTCAGGAGGATTAAATTCAAGACTTATCACGATATATGGATATTTTCTTCTATTAACGTAAAATATAACCTTTTTTATACAAACCTGATTCCGGTTACAGTTCAAACTGGGGAAATCCCAGTAATTAATGACGTAATAAAAGCCGGCGTTGGATTGTTCGAATGTTAAATCTAATTCGAAATCATTCTTACTACGTTATTAAAGAATATCATGATTCATAAAACGTAAGCCATCTTTTTCAAACAATCAACTTCAATGCGGAGTACGATTGACACGCGATAATGATTATGGTAACCTGTCAGTTGTGTTCGCGGCTACTATTCGCGCGCTCGTCTGCGCAGTCGCAGACGTGACGTAAAATATTATTTCGCGCCTGATAAACCGACATTAAATATAAACGGTGAAAGGTTTTTTATTCCTATGAAATTTACTACAACTTATAATGGCTGATAAAACGTCCGGGGTTCGTATACAATTTTATTAACTTTCGTTTTGTATACTTAATCCTAGTAATGTTACGGTTGTAGTAGAACATTAATGTATTTTCGAATATTTATATACTTATTATTTTTATGCATCGCTATCTATCATCGTTTATGAAAGTTGATTTTTTACTTATTTATTAAAGTTCACTTTACAAATCTTAACTCCCGATCGTTCGAAATAGATTAATTAAAAATACAATATGAATATAAAATAACTACAATAAGGAGGTAGCCATGTTTTAAAGTTGCTTATTTAGATGTTATTCCTTTTTTTTATTAAATTTAAATTGATAAATTTATAAACACTACGCAATACTGCTACTCTCTATGTTATTTATTATATTTTGAGAATGGGCGAATTTTTATTATTACATTTTTATTACTTAAAGGATGTACAGATATCACGTTTAAAATTTTTATTATTTTTCTGTATGTTAAATTACTTTAACATATCCTTAATGTTATTAAATTTAATATTCCAAGCTCGCGCGAAAGTATTTTATTATGTCCTTGTACGAATTTTATATTAGCTACATATTTTTTATCTCTTAGGTACCTACGAATAACAACTACAGCAATACACTTATTTTAAATATAATATAATCCAAAAGCAAATTATTTACTCAAATAATTCTTATAAAACATAATATTAGTTTATTTATGGTACGTTCTACTTATTTTTGGTTTTTATTGGTGCATAAAAAGATTTCTAGGTCAATTATTTAGAATTCATTGCTTTGCGAAAAGTTTTTAAGCAATTTGCGAAATACGAAAGCTTCAAATATGTAAAAAACAAAATCGAATACTTGCAATAATAATAATAAATTTAAATATAATCATAATATATAATAAGAAAGAAATAAAGTAATAGATATTAATTATTTCGAAACAAACAAACACAAATGTTACATAATATTTATATATTATTCCTTTGTAAGGCTACAAATTAAATATTTTATTTTGAACATTTTAATTACCTATTAATTTCGATAAGGAAAAATACATTGTTCCAACATAATCTTAAAGATCCCGATGTCTTTTTCTTCTATACTAAACATACAAGTAATTTCTCTAATTTATCTTAACAACATACATACAAGAATAGTTAAACCTACATTTTGAAATGTATATAGTCCCTATACATCGATATATAATATATTACCTTAATGTCATACCTCATTAATATATATTGGGTACTATTATTTGGTAAATAAAATTAATAATAATTTTGTAATATGAATACACTAGGATAATGTGTACAATTTTAACGGCTTAGCTTTATAAAAATATTATTATGTATTCCTTATATAACGTACTTTGATCTAGATTAGAAGTGAATGTGTCAATCTGTGCGCTCTCTCTTAACCGTCACTGCAACATTCAGAAACATCAAAAACAATCAAAAGTACATTTCTTAAATGGTTCTAGTTCATGCTGGATTCACGAATTTGTTTTGTGAATGAATATTTCTTTTCTTTAATCACTTATAAATAAACTATTAGTGAACATTAATTCCACGAAATAGTGAAACAAAGGAAGTTACATAGATATTGCAGGAACATCTCAATACATACGTGTACATATATATATACGGTAATATTATTACGCATGTAAGATTTTAAATGTGTATTTGAACATATGCATATGAAGTTATATTTTTTTCACCTATGCATTTTTTTATAATATTCTCCCTATTCTTCTGCTTAAAATGTGATAATATTCTAATATAAAAATAAAATTCGTTGACAACGAACGTAAGAAGAAATTATAGATATTCTTAGCAAATCATAGGAATGTCATAAAGAGAAACTCATAATGTAAAGTTGTATACTGGAATAACAATGTAGTACTTTATATAAGTATATATGTAGGATCAAGAAGTTAAAACTGATTTAAAAAAAAAAAAAACCGCGAATGGGTCTTTTTAAAAATAGAACACCAATGCATGTAAATTGATGTAAATAACTCACGCAAATGCTTTTTAAAAATAACACTTAACAACAAATCACAAATCGCGCCAATTATGAATTAATTACTTTATTTTTCTGTCCACCGACAAAATTGTGTTTTTTAAACTATCGCGCACCTTTTTTTCTTAACAACGCTGTTATATGGATCAAAGAATCTCCTAACTCAATACATGTTATATTTGCACCGCTGGTCACGGGCCTCCACAGTACGGGAACTCTTAATCCATAGTCCACGACGCTGGCTAGGTGAGAGTTGAAGACGGTAGATATATGAGGAATCATAGGTATGTCAAAGTAAGAAACGAAAAAGAAAATCGTAATAGTCATAGAAAAATAATAGTCGGCCCGGCCATACGTTATAATTTATGGGATATATATGCTATACGTAATATATTCATAGTGCTCATATTGATTTATCTATAATTCAAAGATAAGTACAATATACATTTACATAACTACTTTTAGGTTTGAAATTGAAATGTAACTAGCTCGATTGATTTGTTATTAAGAATTGTGTGTGATCGAAACAATCAATAAAAACATTTTAAATTTAAGGTTTCTTGGTGGCTGACTAAAACACATAATAATGCTACACTTGTTGGCACGATGCGAGTAACGGTAAGGTCGAAAATCAAGTTTCCCTTTATAAAAAATACAATAAATGTGCAAATTATGTAAGCTATGGATATCTCCAATTTTTTGCTGGTTGAACCCACGGCTTCGTTCGTTTTGTGACAGGAATCTTTATTTAACTATATTTTTAAACGTACAGAGATATTTCCAAAAACTAATTTCCCTTAAGTATAAAATTGAAGATGGAAAATTATTTGGCTCCGAGCAAAAAATAAATTAGCGGCCATTGGCCTTGTCGTCAATTATGGCTTACTGTAGATGTAGTTTTTGTATTAAAGTGTTTCTCCAGTTAGACGAGCGAGGCATCGATCGGCCTCAATCGCCTTGTCCGACGTTGTTAATGGTGCTTAATGTTTGTGTAACACTGAAACACGTATCGATTATGGGCGACACCAAACTGGCATAGCGAAATGGCCATCGCCGAAACCGATCGACAAGATGGAGAAGCGCCTTTTATGTACATTTCAAAGTTTCACTGCATAATTAAATTTACATGAAATTTTTTTTGTGCACCAAATGAAAAAACAGAGTAGTATAAATTAACTTAGTTGTTTAACTTTGTAATTGACAAGTAGAATAACATTTAAATATACTCAATAAATTATTTTTATTTTTATAAGAAACAGATAAATGAATATTTTTTATAAATGCAAAGGTCAGATGAAGATAATACATACATAAAATAATTCCACTTATCGCAGAACCATTGACACTGTTTCTTAATTTTCAGGATTTATATATGTATTTATAAAAATATATTTATAAACTAGCTATTTCCGCGGTTTCACCCGCGAATAACATACATAAATCACTAAGAGCAGGCTTATATTTCACTATATACAACATTTATAGTTTTCTTTTAGTATTGTTTGGTTTTCGCCGCACCCGGATCTAGATAGGGCAACAAACCAATAGCCATGAGAAAAACTGCATTCCCTTAAATCTATTCCGACATACTTGAATGTCTTATGTCTATGTCCCTGTGCTTTATTTATTGTGACAAACGATACCTTCATAGGAGATTGTATCATATCAAAACTGAAAAATGTAAACTGTGTTTTAAAAAAAAGTACTTATTATCAACTAACCTACTGAGTATTAATATTTAACAAAAACAATGAGAAAAAAATATGTGGCGCGACGGAACAAAATACTTATCTCACCTATAATCTTTAACTTACAAAGTTATTTACAAGCCGATAACAAATACTTAAGTATGAGTTTTACCAGGCCCTTGTACCAGCATAAGCTGAACCCTATTTATTATGAATGATAATATAGATCTGAGCTCTACTTACAATGTAAGAATCGAAATCTCTGAAACTGTAATTATTTAACGTTATTTTGTTCCTATAAACTTTCATTCATATCATTTTTTAATATACTATCATTTATAGGTAGCTAAAGTTTCAGCCAATTGAACTGAACAGTCATAGCATTTTTCTCGAATAAATGTTCGACGTGAATCTTTAAATTGACATAACTTTTTTTGTTTATGAACCGATTGAAATAAAACTAACACTAAATTTTAAGTGAAGTTAGCCAAAAAACATTAGTGGAAACCGCACTCAAATACGTTAAGCCATTTCTAAGCTTAGCGTGCACAAATGCACAGACAAACGTTCTAACAATTTTTTGGGTTCTATTGCGTTTATAAAGACCTCCGATAATAGTTTTACTCAAATATCTTCCATGTAAGACAACGATCAGTTACATTTTCATTATAGGTATGCATAGATATAGATACATAAATCCTGAAAATAAGATACAGTGTCCATGATTCTGCGATAAGTGGAATTATCATCTCTCACTGCTAGCCTTACAAAATACTCATGTAACATTATCTTTTTGTTTTTATCTAAGATAATGACAATCACAAGCAGTCGTATACTTTGTCATGTGTCATGGCATAATATCAAAGTTAACATAACTCACATTTGATATCAGAATACAGTTGAGAATCGTTTTAAAAAATATATGCATGTCAAAAATGATTTATTGCGATATCACGTATTATATACTTATGTAGAGATTGGGCATTAATAGATATTCACTGATTTTCATTAGTACAGACGGTGCCTAATGGCTGCATGAATTTATATTATGCTTCAGCTTCAACTTCGTACAAAAGCGATCTTTGTAGTGGAGTTGATAACAAACTTCGAACTCCATAATTTCCTATGACGTTGTTATGGATAATTGTTAGCGTGATCTTATATAAAAAAATGAATGCTTCTTTTGATCAAAGTCTATGCTTTTACGCATTGTTCATTCGATTGCGTTGAAACTTTTTTACAATATTTATTGGCACTAACGTGAAGGTAACTGGCATATTACCATCAGCGTGCCATATGTTGCACGTGTCTTGCGGTTAATTGTTTGAAAGAAATAAAGAGTTATTGTATCATATTCGATAATATTTCATATAACGATTTTTTATTAAAAAATAAATTTTGCAAAATATTTTTATACAACTTTTCAAATTCTATTGAAAATCTACTGACAATATTTTATATGATCTATATACCTTTTAATAATTAATATTCAAATTTAATATTTATAAGATTATAAATATTCGAAAAGAAAATATAATTCAACAAAGATCATATATTCAGTCCTTAGCGACTTATCACATGTATTCCTTTATGAGCTAGGAACAGATCCCGCGGTAGTGTGGTATATCGATTAGTGTGGTTTTAATCTAATTATATCCTGTGTACAAACACGGAGTTCAGCAGCGTGGTTAGATAAACTACAAACTTTTCCTTTAAGGGCTGACACACGTAAACGCCACGCAACATCGCGACGGCAAAATCAGCAACGCCGCGGGTAGTGTCGTAACTTGCGACATGCATCGAGTCGGTCGTTTTCATTGGCGATAAGACTTCAATTTTGACGCGTAACACATTACATGTGTGTGTCAAAGTTGAAACGTATTATGTCTTATTGCATTTCAAGTACTTAATAAAATGTTAATAAGCTCGTTCTCAACTATTCATACACGCAATTTATCAAATTTTAAATGCATTATATTTTCAAGTGGGTCATACCTGAATCGTCTGCGTGTATATATTATATATTCATATATTATCTTCATAGGAAACAATAAAAGCAATGCGCTTATTACGTTCCGTAGCCAACAAGTTAAGACATTCGACCAACGATCACGATTGTAGAAAAATAGTTTTCTCACGGTACGGTCTTAAATTGCGGCGAAACGCTAAATTGATCAATATTATATTAAACTGATAACACTATGTATGTGTTTCTGCCCTAAGAGGAGGTGAGATATTTGCCCAGTAACATACACGGACTGTTATTTTTCTTATGTTATTATTTACTACGATTTACATAACATTACAATACTAATATATTTTATTATACGATTATAATAATCATACAATACAAATTCTCTTTGTACACAAATGAGGCTCAGAATAGAACACAGACAAAGAAAATGTACAAAAGGCGGCCTTATCAGCTCATCACTAAGGCAGTGATCTCTTCCAGACAACCTTAGGGTATAGGAAAGAAATCATACCGTCTTACGTGCCTATTGAACTTTATTCATAATTCAATACATTTTGATTTTGAGTTTCTTACATTTATCTTACCGCAAAAACTTTTCAAGTATTCATAATATCATAAATTTACGTGTTTCTTCTATGCTTGCTATAAAAATAATAATTAATAGTAATAATTGGTAACCTATTAAAGTAATTGCTTACGATTAAATTAGATGTAATTGTTCTATTGATTGAACGTAAAATTTAATTATTTTATAATAACAAATAGAAATATAGACAAGGCAATCACTTCACAAGAGGTTACCATAAATTCCTTGGTCACGAGGCCGAAAGTACAATGACAGCTCTTGAAATATGATGATAATAATCGAATTGCTATGTTTATCTCGAGAGCGTTCAACATCCCAATATCAATAAGAGTAAGTACCTATTTTAAAATGTAATTCACTTGTATAAAATGTTTATACTTATTTTTTGTTCTATATATAGTAAATATTAAGGGATTTATGCCATTATTAGTTTTTTTTTATATTATCAAGCGTGTATATGATTGTACGAGATACGAGACCAAATTTTGGGGGTTCATTCTACTAATAAATTATCACTTTATTGAATTGAGCCCTGAGCCTATAGTCCATTTATTAACGAAGGCTTAGGAGATATTGTTTCAAACTACGACTTCATATTCTTGATTTCAATGTGAGGCATTAATATTATTATTCTTAATACTTGAATCCCATGCCAACTAGTAGTGCGTAGATGATCAAATCCAATACCACAAGGAATATCGAAATATAAAAGAAAATATATATTATTTACTCCAAAAGTAACAGAAAATGCATGCAACAAACTCAATTCGGATTTCCATTAAAAGTTGAATGCCGTACCAGCAGCAAAAATCGGTGCCGTAGTTGTGTGGGCTAAGAATTCAATTTTGCTCATACATAAAACCCAAGTGCAGTATTACTAGCTAATTTATTTAAAAAGTAACCTCAAGTATTATTAAAGATATCTACTTGTGTATTTGCTAGTGTACTCTTAATAGATTGAATATATTAAACGGCAAAGCAATGTTTAATTTAGAAGCAAGTAGGTACTAATACTTAGAAAATTTTACCTAGTACTGCACAATTTTTTATCTATGAAAAATATTTTAAAATCATTTTATAGTTAGAGAAATAATCGTTTAGATTAAGAGGATGTTGGTTTTGTTGTTTTATAAATAAACATAATAATTCTACCAGAAGTAATAGAATTTTCACGTTTAAAACAAAATTATGCGATCAAAATGCGCCAAAATCGACATTTTGCTTTTCTAGTCGTTGACAAAAGTATGTAAAATAATAATAATAAAAATATCCAGAACTTTAAAACCCATCATAATGTCTATACAGTATCAATTAGTAGTTTTGCGTGAATCTAATTAAAAAGTAAATTAAAACAATTTGTGTTAAATTAGGTGTTAAGTTCTAAGTTTAATGTTGTGTAGCTACATTAAAATAATGCAACACTGACGTAGCGGTTGTCATGCATAGTAAACGCTGTATGCCTAACAGTGATTGCTCATTGCAGTGATTACCTTCACATAATCTCATTTTGTACGAATCAGTTCGCCTTGACATACCTACTCGGTTGAGACAGTGAAAACGACTTGATCGAATGGAACGTCATGTCTGTTTTTCTTCTAACAAACGAATCAGAGTAGAATTGCCGAGGTTATAAGTTCCAAACTTTTTATTTTTGCATATAATGCATATCGATATCTGGAACAGTCTTAGAAACAAGCTCATATTTTTTTTTAAAACTGAGGCAAAGGAAAAGACAGAATATATAATAAGAACAGCTTATTAAAAAAAAACGTGAAGTAGGAATGGAATTAGTTAACAAACGCATATTTTTAGTAAAGAAGAATATTATTGATCTTTTTCATAGGCATGTTATTGATGTTGAGATCAATATAATTTAATTTAAATATTAATGAATTCCTTTTTTCTTCTTAAGTTCTTAGGCACAAATTATACGCGTTTGTTGTGACTTGTGTGATTTTTCTACTTACTATATTAAGTTCGTGCCCTGGGTTATATTTCGTTTCTTAAAATGTATAAAATATTAATTCCGATTTTAAAATTATGTACATAAGTACAACTGACGTACATCTCCGTATACGTTATACATTTATGATAGTTTTTTAATAATTTTAATTTGAATACTAAACCTAGTTAATAATCTTCATAACATGCCATGATCCTGTTTCTACAATATATATTGTATTTATTGTATTAAATGCATAAAATTAATATTCCTCTTTAACATTTAAATTGAAAATCAAGATTAAGAAAATATAACACAAAAAATCTTAAAAAATACTTATAACAAAAAAAAGGAATAGGGAATTAAAATTAGAAATAAAAATCCAAAGTAAGGTATTGATCATGAAAATAATATTGCATAAACTAATGACTCAAAAGTTTTTACGTAAGTATTTTATCTTCAAAGGGTTAATATTTCGTCATACGAATAAAAATGGAAATTCACACACGGATCATCGCCAAGTTTGTACATTCTAGAGGATAAAATGTTGAAATTGTCATTCAGTTTTGGTAAAGACATTTAAGGATAAGTTGTGCAATAGTCGATGTATCTGGGTCAAACATAGAAATACAACGTATTGCCACACTAACTGTTAAAAAAAGTAGATATCATATCAATAGCTATCGCTTTTTTCCGATGAGCTAAATATATTTTAACACAAACATCATGTTTAAACGAGGAATAAAAACAACAAAACAATATATCATTTAAAATTTTACAACAGTCAAAAACACTAAAATTGTCTTAGAATACTTTTAAATTATGAAGATTTGATGCTAACATAATAGATATATCAGATCAGATTGAGTTGAAGATCAACAAAGTGAAGTTTTAACGCGTTTATTATTATTTAAATACTATCGTCTCGTTCAACTTGAACATGAATCATTCATGAGGACCTCATTTGAGTTGTTGTTGTTATATAATGTTTTGGTTATATCTCAATTTTTTATATGCTTACAAAACCTGTATTTTAGCAGTATTGTATTAATATTTTTGCATAAAAATAATATTGCACTGTAAAGTATTTATTAAGTCTATGGTTTATTTAGGAAATTTAGAGCCACGTTAAAAAAATCTACAGCTAAAATAAACATAAAACTGCCAATTACTTAAAATCCTCTTATTGTTTCATATTACTTTCTTCCACGTATGTCTTCATTTGTATCACGTTATTAAAATTATTTCAACGTATAATTATTTTTAATAATGACGCTACTTTATTAATAGAACAAAAATTTTACTGACGTCCCAGATATTTAACTAAACATGAAGAAACAAATTAAGTGATTATTATATGAATACGACACAAAAAGAGAATATGAAAATTGTAACACATCAAGGAACGCAAAGAAACGGTAATCAGTGATAGACGTATTAACACCATTGTTGCTCGCTTTTAAAACCAATTCCCTAAGTTTCATATCTTATATTTCCTTAAACTATCAAATAGCTTTATATACCTACTTTAGTTAAAGATAGATTAATATATATTTTTAATTATAAACTTTGTAAATACAAAAGAAGTTGGTAAGGAATGACAAAATTTATTTTGCAATGGACGAAATTGGTATGGTCTAAATTGAGGTGATTAATCACAGTAAGATAAAAATAACTTATAGTTAATACATGGCAAGTGGCACATATAATATCCAGTTTGAAGCGGTTAAAGACATCGCTTGCATTAGTTAAGGAATTTGAGGCTTGGCCTATATATAACTCAATCATTGAAGTACTTAATTTAAATTGAACATTATTATTTTGTCGTTAACTGTGGGTCTACTATTTAAGGGTTCCGTAGCCGATTACGGAACTCACACAGTTTCGTTTAGTCAATCTGTCACACATTATTTCTTATTATAAAAATGTTTTTTCGGTAAATAGTCAACATAAATTAACCGTGTTGGCTTTAATCTGATGGTCATCGGCGATGACGAGGTGACTCAATAGTCGACTAATGACCGTTCAGATTAAAGTCAAATTAGTTCATCAGAGTTTGACCAACGTTTCTACAGAAACTGAAGAATAATATATGTAATGGCACTATGCCTCTAGCTTATTTATTTTAACCAATTTTCATTTATATAGCACTCTACGACCACGTTACTATTTCAATTAATTAATTTAATTTAATTAATTTACATAAAGATGGTCAAAACTCAAATCAAAAGTATTCTGAAAGATAAGGGGTGATATAAAAGTATTCGCGATTCGATCGAATAGTTACTGATTACTATTTGTTCAAATACCGAATTAAAAAATTGGCCGAATAGTTTGAAGTTTGAACACTGGAGTAGTAACCGAATATTTGAATACATATAATATCTGTATATATCATTAGTTCTAAATGATATATGATGAGGCTACAAATAAACGAATGTATCTTTAGTACTTATAATTAAAAACAAACGAATAATATTACAGCTAAAAACCCGTTTGATTGTATTTGATAACAATAATGATCAAATTACAATATTGAATAAATTATATTACAATCTTAATAGATTGTATTAGATAAAATATCCGCTCAATTGGTTGAATGAAATTTAAATTTAACTTTTGACTCCCAACTGTTAATAGATTTAAGTTAAATTAATGCTTGTAAAATAAACACTGTTCGTCTTCATACCAAAATTTATGGCTTTATACGAAAAATAAATAGTAAAATAAACGTCTTTTACTTAAAAAATACTTTTGAACATATCTAAATAAATTTGTTTTGGTATGCTTTCCTAATACAGGCTCAAACAATAACTGTTAAGGTTTTTAAAATAATTAAATATGTTTTTTTAGTTTAAGTATACATGGAAGCAAAACTTTGAAATACGTTTTTATTTCTTTACTAAAAGTAATAAGGCATTTTTAATGGTATATTATTTATAGTTTTTATAATATAGGGCAACATGGATTTGAAATTTACATTACATCTAAATATTTACTGTATATAAATCAAATTAGCCAATTATTAGAACTACTATTGTAGCTACGTAAGAATATTAATAAATTTTTGCATATTTGATAACAACGAATCAAGAGTTTAAACAAAAAACCTGTGAATAATCTGGAAAACATTCTGGTCATTTAAATATAACCAGTTTTTTTGGTCGCGATGTGGAGTTATAAAAACGAAAAAATCTTATGAATACTTCTGTTACTCGTCTCACAGTTGTGTCTCGCGACTTCACCGGCTTCAAATTTATTTTTTCCATAAATCACGTAATACTTAGTCATCTAGGTCACAGGCTACTTCTACGTCCAATTTAAAAACGCGTGATGAGGAAACATTTCTTTACTCGCATTTCAATCATTAATCAGATTTAGAGTTATTGAAAGTACATAATAGAAAAGTATCTGACATCTTATACTTTCCTCAATTTTTCTCAATAGGCTTAATGACTTGGCTTTGTTAATCAATAATTTTATCTGGGCTCAAAGATTGCTTAATACGACCAAATTGATCAGAATCAACAAATTGAGAGTTTCGACACCGCAGATATTGCCCGATGCCAGAAGACAAATGTTCTTAGTTAAAATATTTCATTAATATTTATATTAGTAGGTGAATTGAAAAAAAATCGTAATAAATGTTAAGAATTCATTGCATAATAAAGGTTGTGTGTTTAAATGTCATTTTTTTTTTCAGAATCTACCTTATCCGAAGGCAGTTGGATTCATCATCACAAATGAGTTTTGCGAGAGATTTTCTTACTATGGAATGCGAAGTATGCAAGTTTATATCATTTTACAAACATCCTAATTACAAGAGAACTTAATCATCTAAATTTATTTGAAAATATACTTACACTGTGTTTCTAAGATTTCTGTTTATTCAGAAATAAAATAAAATGAAATTTGAAACAAGATTGTTTCGCAGATTTAAAAATAAGAAGTCGTATAACATTTTGCCTTTGTTATTGTTATAAATAACTTTCTTACAATACGTACGTGTTATCGATGAAACAAAACCGTTGACAATGTTTGCTAAGACTCTTAGCTAATCTACCATATATATTGAAAACTGTATAAATAAAAAGACGTATATATATATACGAGTAAATTCAATTGATACAAAAATAAAGAAAGATTCAACATGAACAAATATTTTACAGAGGCGGTATATAAAATATTAATCGTGTTGTTTAATTAGCGCTAGAAATACTATCAATTGACGTGACCTACTGACTATATACATGTACATACATACCTAGTGCATAAAACAGACAAATATAGTTGCAAGATACGTAGTGAGGCCCTATTGTCGTTATATATACGTATTTTAAAGGATATATTGTCAGTTTGTGGTAATGCGATAATTATTTAGGATACAAAACGATAAAATATAGCATAATTTCTAACATTAATTACTTATAATTTTTCTATTGCTAATTTTAATCGGTAGGGCTATTCCATATGAAGCAAATCAAGACTTACCGCAGAAAACGGTCCTGAAATGTTAGAAATTTAAATGTGAAATAGACCGCAATAATTATAACATTTATAAAACACAAATAAAAATAGCATACTCCCATAAGTCGGTTGTCAACATTTCGCGGATGAGTTATGAAGGGATTTATTACTGGGAATAGCACTGCTGATCTGAGATTTATTTTTCTAATAAAATGTAGTCATTACAATTGGCAATAGAAATTATATAAATTATAATATAAGATACGTATATAAAAAATGTAGATAATCTTCAAGAATACAATGAAGTAATCATTCACTTAGACATATGTGCTCATTTAGTAAACTACGTCTCTTGCACTTCGACAATCGTCACAGAAAATTGAAACAATTACGTTAAGACCGAAGTTATTAAATAAGATGTTAAATGAATAAAGTTAATGAAATGTAAATATTAAAATAGTTGTTTCAACTTGTATTCATACTTCGCAGCATAAACAATAAATTGAATTCTATGAATATTATTGATTACTTAACAAATATACGTTAAAACACACAATTCAAAAATAATAAATTAAGTGGGTATTTAATTTGTAATCGAATTTATTGGTGATTCCAATTTGTTCTAAAAAGTTACATAACGAGGTACAAAAATGTCTAATATGTTTTTAATTTTAGCCGAAATGTGAAATTTAATGAACACATATTCGGGTTTTTAAGATGACTATATAAATACATTTTCTGTCGAATCACGTCTACGATTATTGGGATAATATAACACATGATGACATGACTGTTGCATTTTAATTTTTTTTATTTACAAATAACAAAATATACAAAATATATTCACTACATTTAAAACTGTAGTAAAATGAAATAACTGATGGTTATTAAAATACCACGTGAAATTGGCGTATAAGTATGTGTGTATACGTGTGTTTTACACGTGGATTAACAATGTACTCGAATATGCTACCTGATAACTGACTTCTCAATTTCAAAATAGAATTGTAAGCAGCTTGCTTTATCTGTTGTTTTATCCTTGCACTTAACCTCATTTAAACGTCTAGAATGTGTCTTTTTATATAAAATAAACGAATATTTCTAGTGAGTTGAAAGTATAAGCCTTTCCCGATTACAATAAATTATTATTTTATTAATTTTTGCAGCAATTTTGTCCTTATATCTGCGAGACAAACTCGGGTACGGAGATGACAGTGCTACTGTCATATACCATGTATTCACGATGTTTGCATACTTCTTTCCTCTAATCGGCGCCATGATTGCTGACGGTTGGTTAGGAAGATTCAGGTAAAACATTAACTATATTTCGAGGACTTAAATAATTATATATAAATCAAAATTAAAAGTTACTACTGTACAAATCATGACCACGTGGAATGTGGGAAAGAATAAACAAAGTAGCACAATTTTCTCACCTCTCGGCGAAATATCAACTGGCCCTCTTGTCACGAGTGGAGGCCATAACATGGGGTGTCATATGTTGCTTTTCAATATGATATGTAATTATATTTTCATACGAGTTAGAATTTTTAATTTAAGAAAAATGCACTTTAAATATTTATATTTAAAATATGTATGAATGTTGTTTATTCTTGAATATTTTAATAGCTAGTTATAATATTATTACAAGGCCCTGTTATATTGGCATCTAACTTGTCCTATCTAGGTTGTTGGTTTTACATTCTAAAGATAATAACTGGTTAATAACGAATAATTTTCAGTTTTAATGACACGTGTCGTGCCTTTATTTTAGGACAATATTTTATCTATCTTTGGTGTACGCGACGGGAAGCATCCTTATATCTGTCGCAGCAATGCCGCCAGTTAATTTGCCGCAGTTGTGAGTTATCTATCTTTTGATCAATCTATCATTTGAAAATATTTTTTTATAACACAATGATTTTATTTTTTTAGGGAATTCACAATTATAGCTCTATTATTAATAGCCTTTGGCACTGGCGGTATTAAGCCTTGTGTATCGGCCTTCGGCGGAGACCAATTCAAATTGCCAGAACAAGAGAGATACTTGGGATATTTCTTCTCGTTATTCTACTTTGCCATCAACGCGGGTAGCTTGATATCCACCTTCCTCACGCCTATTCTAAGAGCAGATGTACACTGCTTCGGTGATAATGATTGTTATTCATTGGCATTTGGTGTTCCTGGTATTCTCATGGTTGTTTCTATAAGTAAGTCCATATTGAAAATATATGATGTTGATATAAGTACAGAATATTCATAGAAATAAATCAGATGTTTGTGTTTAGTCAGATATAAGTTATGACTATGATATAAGAAGTGTAGGTAGTGCATATGAAAACATAAGAAAAAATTCACAGTGTTAGTTACAACTTTAGATGATGAAACAGTAATTAAGAGATCCTTATAAATAACGCGTAATACGTTATACAAATTGAATCCCAATGGATACATTGACATAATAAGGGAACATTTTCTTTGGAAGCTTTTGCCAAAACATATTTATTGGTAAAATGCCAAAAAACGTATAAGTGATTATATAATGTAATATATTAATTTGATATAATAATAAATAGATTCAATTTATAAATTATGCAATTTTATACATGTAGTCCTTATGCGGTGTTCATCTGACTGAATTGAAACTTTACACAGCTGCTATTGACACTTTCGTTAAGGCTGCAGGCGCAGTAGTTATTATCAATATGAAATAGCAGTCCACGAGTCGTATGAAAAAATTGTTACGAAAATATAAGAATCATATTTGAATTACGTCAGATATTAATTATTTAGCATATTTAAAGCGTACTCATAGGTTTTCGCGTGTAGTTTACCCTGAATAATAATTTTATGTATGATAATACATGGGCACTTCTACAGCCCTGAAATCCTAGAACGAATATACGACTAAGCAGTAGAATTACTAAAAAGTCAGACTATATTCCTGTTCAATGTTGATATCTTCGTTTGTTTTTTTTTACCTCAAAATAAAATTGAGCCGCAACTCATTTCGCAAATTTATCATTATTCCTTTTTAAAATAATCTTTAACCACATCTACTTAATTTTTTTATTTTGTGTTTGTTGAAATGTACCGAAACATTACAATATTGATAATGTTGTAATATTTTGTATTAAAAGCGGTAAAACAAATTACGAAAATCGTCTTAGTTTATTTAATTTTATCGTCATCGTGTCACGCAAAACATGTTTTATATACATTAAATATATAAATGTTAACGCATATTATTATTTACCTGTATGAATTAATAATATATTTGATATATTTTTTCAGTATTCTTCGTAGCCGGTAAAAGATTGTACATCATGAAAACTCCCACAGGAAACGTGCTGGCGAAGGTTTCATCTTGCATCGGTGTAAGAATTGAGAAATTTTGTTCACATAATTATTTCTTGAAATCTCTTAAATATACTCAGATACACTGTCGCGTTTGAACAGTAACTAACGCATTATAGTATTTATATGTTATCTACCTCAATAACCTAATTATTCGTTTGTTTGTTTTATGTACAGAGTTAAGATTTAACTCAAGTTAAGATTTATATATAAGTATAAAATTATTATCATAGCACGCCGTGATGAGATCCTACAAGAGCAAAGAAAAGAAGGAGCACTGGCTGGACCACGCTGACGACAAATACGATTCAAGCCTCATCGAAGATGTCAAATCATTACTTCGAGTACTTGTATTATTTATACCATTACCAGTGTTTTGGGCTCTATTTGATCAACAAGTAAGTTAACACATTATTATTAACTAACTAAAAAATGTATTACGAGTTATAAATATGTATGTAGTGGCCAATAAGTGCTTTTTATGTCGGCATCATTGGTTGTACAAATGTCAGGCTTACACCCAATCATGGTCGTATACACAGGTCTTGCAACTGAGTCCAATTTCAGTGGTGAGAGATAGGTGCGAGTGTGTTACAACTGCTAATTCGCAATACCATCCGCTTGAGATACTACGTCGCTGCTATCGAAGCTGATATTTTTCTCTCCCAAGTATTGTGTTATTTAATCATTGTTATATCGTTTTGTTGAGTTTTGCGGATTTTTCATTATTTTTGTTTTGTTATTTAACTGTTTTGTTTGGATTTGGAAAAGTGTTCGGAATAATTATTACACGAATTGTAATGTCTCTGGGGGCCGTAAATTGAACTTAACAGCGTCATTATGTCAACGTACCCCATACTGAAGTTGCAAGACCTGTGTATACGACCGTCCACCGAATTGAGGATCGCAGTCAGAAACACTGCTCTGTTGTTGTTGCCATTAGCCACGCTTGACGTGAATAATAATCGTTCAAAAAAAATTAGTGAAAACAATTAAGCGCTTAATGGGATATATACGTCAATATTTTATGTCGTATAAAACGTGATTTTTGAATGGTGGCATCATTAACATTGACTGAAATTGACTATTATAATACATTTGAACTTTATTTTAATGATATACAAGTTAATATTTGTAATATAAGTAGTCGAAATAACACCCCAAAACTTTTATCTTTTTAATACTACGTACCACTTAGATCGGCGCACATAGCAAACACTCTGCATTTGAAACTCTAAATTACTCTTAAATACTTACTTACACCTCACGCGGTGCTTAACAAATTCAACTATACAAATAGCGTATCAAGTTAAAACATATGAAGTTATTAAGATTCCGTTTAACTTAAGCCATTTGATTGTTTTCGATAACTGTTTTTTTGTCAGTAATTTTTTGCTTATTGTTTTTTTAATTTTATTATTATTATTATTTTTTGTATTTTTTCAATTTGCATAATATGTTAAAACTTATATAGATAATGCATTTAGTTTTAAGCTATAAGTTGTTTTTGTTTCTTTGATGTAATTACTCTTGGAGGATCTTAATAAATGAATGAATGAATTAAATTAAATTATCAAAAAAAATATTATGAAAAAAACAACAATATATTTTTGTTTTTTAATTGTCTTTGAACAGAGAACTCTAGTCATATTTTAAAATATTAAGCTTTACAGTTTAAATGTAGTATCTCACAGTGATGCTTTAAAACTATTGCAGCTACAATATTGCTAACGCTACCTGCAAAAGATTTAGCTTAGAAACTCCACTTACAAAAACAAACGTTGAATAGAATAGATAATATATTCTTGACTAGACTTTTTAAGAATATTTCTAATCAAAATATCTAGGGTTCAAGATGGACATTCCAAGCTGACAGAATGGAACAGGATATCGCTGGGTGGACTTTAAAGGCTGATCAAATGCAAGTGCTCAATCCTCTGCTAATTTTAATCTTCATCCCGCTTTTCGAAGTAGTAAGTATCGTATTTTACTGTCTTACCAAATACATCATTGTATTAAACTTAAACAATAAAAAATATTGTGTTTTTACAATTAATATGTATACATAATTTATGTGTAATTTTTAGGCAATATACCCCTTCTTAACATGGTGTAAATTAGTACGAAAACCATTACACAAAATGATTTGGGGAGGAGTTCTTGCTGCTTGTGCTTTCATTATATCCGGTGTCGTCGAACTCAGCCTGCTGGTGAGTATCGGTATATTTTACTTATGAATTTCAAATGTATACAAAAAATCCCATAAATTCTTTATTTTTTAGCCTACTTATGGAACGCCGGTATCAGAAGGATTTGCACAACTAAGAATTTATAACGGGTATAATTGTGACTTCGCATTAGACATAACTAATGGCAATACAACGCACAATACTACGATTGGACCTTTAGGATTGTATGAAAAACTTGATTTTGAAGCCAACGAAATTATTCAACTTCCCTACTCACTTCGAGGAATGCAAAATACTGAATGTGAAAATATAACGTTCAGTAAAACCTTCTCTTTGAAGGAAAAAACAGCTAATTCCTTCTTCATAACCGACGAGTTATACAATTTCACTGATAACAATAACAAAGCCATAGATGGTGTGAGTATAAGGTAAGACCAAAGACATTAATAATTTATTAATTTTGTGTAATTATAATCGATTATAATAAAAATAACATAATACAATATCTTAGAGTTCTTCTTTGAATGTGTTACATTTATCTGATGCATAATATTTATTAAAAAGTTCGTTCCAAAATTTATACATTTTATGTTCTGGCTTAGAATTTGTTAATCTACTCACTTTATCAAAAAGAAAAACATTATCGTTTTTTAATGTCATCGGTAGCCACGTGAAATTAAAACAAGCGTTTGAAGGCGTTGGATCCCCTGTTTTTGCAAAATTTGCCCACATTTTAGAAATCTGTTTTATAAATTCTCTATCTTTATCAAAGCTGTCATTCTTCAATTTTACATATGACTCCCATTGAGGGTCACACTTTAGGATGTAACAAATTTCATCCCCGTGTGCAGAACCTTTTATTTTTAAATTCGAACCAGCTAACGAAGTTGCCTTAGCCACATTAAATTTTCCAACATAGTTGAATTTATAAACGTAGATTTTACTTTCTGAGTTTAATATTGATTTTATAAATTTATATATGGGATATTTTTGGAGATCGGATGAAAACTTTAAAAAGTCTTTAATAGAGTGTTCTGAAATGCCACGCCTGAAGTATTGATTTCTTATTTCGTGCGAAATTGCTCTGTACGTTTTTGTTGTATATTCGTACTTGCAACCAACTGAATATGGCACCATAAACTTGAAAAACGACTCAAACAATTTTAAATAACGTGGATTATGAATGAACGGTATTAATTCTGTTATACTTTCCTGACTCGTAAATCCAATAAGAATTGGGATTTTTATATCTAAATTTTTAATAGTCTCGTATAATTGATTAACATTTATTTTAATTAATGCTCTATTTGATTCTTTTTCTACGGTGGGCATAAAGGGAATAAGAGGCCTTTGGACATTTATTAAGTCCGTACTACTATATATTTTTCTATACGCTTGAATAATATTATTTGTTGGAACAGTTTTTAAATTCTTAAACCCACCTCTCTTTATTTCTTTTTCTAATTTAGATCTCTCTAAATCATTATCGATTTGGTACAATGAAGGAGAGAATATCGAACCACTTTGTAAAATCATTTTTGAAAATATATTTCTGTGTTTCGTTGTCAATAATAATGAGAGAAATGTACTCGCAGATCCACTTCCCATTACCGTTATGTTCTTACTGTCCCCACCAAATTGGTCAACATTTCTCTTGATCCATTTAAGACCCATAACAATATCTTTTAGCCCCATGTTCGCACTAGAATCCGATTCATTAATTTTCAAAAATCCGAAAGCGCCTATTCTGTGCGTTAATGTAATGAATAATACGTCATTATCAATTAAAAAATCGGGTCCGTGTAGGTGACTGAAGCTAGAAGTAAACGCGTAACCATGAATCCAAACAATTACAGCCTTTAAAGTTTCTTTTTTATATTTAGGTAAAATTGGTGTATATATATTCAGATGTAAACAATTTTCAAATCCATATTGTCCTTGTTTGTGTACAATGTGTGCTTGGGCACACGCTCCTCGGTATTCCATAGTTGCGTCTAGTGGTTTCGTCCATTTTTTAATTGGTTTTGGATCTACAAATCTTAATTTTCCAACCGGGGCTTGAGCGTAAGGCACACCATAAAATGCGTAATAAAACTTTTCACCAAAAACTGTTATTTCCCTGTTTCCTATTAAAGTACCTTGCTTTACATTTACTTTAACTTTTAATGTTCCTATTTCTAATAATAAAAGTAAAAAAAAGTATGCATGCAACATTTTTATGGGTTATAATTTTAATTGAAAATCTTATCATTTAATAATTATACTAGAAACCAATATTTACATTTTTTGTTTATGAAATGCGATTGCGTTGCAAGTATTGAATCGACAAGATTAATTTAATCATAAATTGTTTATTACAGATTTTTGTCGAACGTTAATACGCCCGTGACTATCAATGTCCAAAACAATAAAAAGAATGGAACGTCATTAATTATAGATAGCAAAGACAGAACACAAAAATCTATAGAGAAGGGAACTTACAACGTTTTAGTAGATGGAGTTGCGGTGTTACCAGACTTCCAATTTAAATCAGGCGCTGTGTATACTATTATTCTTTACCAAACAACAAATGGGTCTTACGTGAGTGTTAAAATTATATAACAATGATTTTATTAAATTATACTGTCAACAAAAATGCTATCGTAATAAGACACTTATTTGTCCATAAATTCATAAATTCACAATTGTGTTTTCTCAAAACCCGTTCAGTACATTAAAAATGATATATTGGAAGTTTTTAATATTATACCAGGCTATCTATGAAACTCACTGCATTTGGCATGATGAAGTTTTACTAAGGCTATATTAGTCTACACATAAGCGCGTCTGGTAATTGAATTACCGCATATTTAATTCTTGAATATTTCTTATAATACCTACAATAAAATTTTATTCATATACCTCGCTGATGTATGTTAATTAAATTTTATTGTAGTTTTAATTGTATGTAAACCGAAAACGGAATAAAATTAATAGAATATATATTTTAAATAAATTAAATAATAATGACTTTCCACCTGACCGAATTTTGGCCAAGGCGACCAATCTCAAAGCCTGGGTCCCGATGTACAAAGCGGATCGAGCCAATAACAATGATTGCGCCACTTAACTACTTGTGCACTATTATATCTTAGACCATTGTTTGATTGCTGTCTACAAAATAAAATAATGTGAACAAATAATGCAAAGTATAGCTTTAATTTCAAATATTGTCAAAGTAATTATGTTGAATTATTTTTGTAAGAAATATAAACTTTCATTACAAAGTTTCAATATGAATATTTCGGTCTAAATATTGTAATTACAAATTATAAAAAGAAATCTATTACAGATGGCCGAAGCGGTGACGATCACTCCTCCGAATAGCGTACACATATTGTGGCTGGTTCCACAATACGTGGTAATGACAATGGGCGAAGTGATGTTCTCCGTGACCGGGCTCCAGTTCTCGTTCACGCAGGCACCAGCTAGTATGAAGTCTGTCTTACAATCTGTCTGGCTACTTACGGTTGCTTTTGGCAATCTTATTGTAGTCCTAATCGTCGAAGGAAACTTTTTAAACGCTCAGGTGAATATCGACTTAATAATTAAGGACATGAGCTTATGAAGGTGTTAAATCACAAACTTGAAATTTTATAGAATCACCAACAAACATGGGCGTACCCAGCTTTTGATCCAGGGGGGGGGGGCAACTGAGAAATTTCTTGAGCTGTGTGCCCCACGCTTGTATTGCCCTTCACAAAACACGAAACATTAGGTATAAAGTGTGGAATAGAAACATAAAACCATAGAAGATTCTTTTATTTATCTCGCTGGAGAAACACATTTACGCGTTTACCCCACATGAAGTGAGGGGTATGTATATCGCCGGTGCCTGGTACCCTAGAGCACCGTAATTCCCAATAAAAAAAAACGTTAGTCTCACCGTCTCTTCGGAAGGGTGGCTAGGGATCGTTTGTGCATACTATCATGACGCCCCTAGCCTATGCCTAGTCCGGGCTTCTTTTCCTAGTTGGGTTACCGATATATTGAGAACCCAATTAGTCTCAGCGATGCTTACGGGGGGAGAAGATGCATAGCGCCAACGTGTCCTCCTCGGTCTTTTTTGGCGGAGGCAGTCTTCTCACGCTATCGCTCCGCGGCCTCCTTCTGCGACATAACACTCTTACAGAAGGAGACTATTGCCATCCAATACCTCTCGCTGCCGAGCATAGCGTTAATCACGTTCGTCAGCGAGAGATCTCCACCGACTATCGCAGGGAATGCCTCTGGGGTCCCCAAGCAGCACACACCTTCAACAGTTCGTTCAGGTACTTACCGAAACAGTCACGTCCGGTAAGCACCTGCGTCACCCTAAACGTAAGTGTGCCGCTTCTTCTTGCTACCCAGGGACTCAAGTGGAGGCGGATCGCCCCTCCCACTCTGGCTCACTCACCCTTCAAACCGGAACACAAAAATACCAAGTACTGCTGTTTT
The DNA here is from genome assembly GCA_905220585.2 of Nymphalis polychloros. Classification (NCBI taxonomy): domain Eukaryota; kingdom Metazoa; phylum Arthropoda; class Insecta; order Lepidoptera; family Nymphalidae; genus Nymphalis; species Nymphalis polychloros. The sequence continues at coordinate 11,634,703 of HG992241.1, read as the reverse complement.
CCAATTCTAAGTACCAAGTTCTGCACGATGCCCTGTAATACCTAGGTATTCCAGGGCATCGTGCAGAGCAAGCCCTATAACCCCGTCCGGACATGGTGGGCTGTGGTTCTGGCCCTCAATTGATCGAGCGCCATCTTTATCTCTCGCTCCGTGACTTGTGGTGGAGCCACAATTTTTTCAATAACGGAGCGAGGAGCCTTTTTTGAAATAACGTGCTCGCCCGAGTGGGGAAGAAGTTCCTCAACCAGGCGCAGATGGAGCTCCGGCGACAGTGTTTCTGTCATCCATCGGTGCGGAATTTTCCTCGCACACCACGATAAGTTATCTGTGCGGTGCCCTGCTCCGGGTCCTCGGCATATCAGCATCGCACACCTCCTCTAGAGCACTGCGCATTCGGCCTGCCAGCTCATCGACACTGACCTCCTCCCACCTTCCCGACACACAGGAGATCCTGCTTTGCTTTTAACTTGTTTAATTAAATTAATTGTTTATATATTTTAAAAGTAATATTCGAAGATCTTCAGCAAAACGCTTTATGTCGTCTCCCGTGAAAAAATCGCCCATATCGTTTACAAGTTTTTTGTTTACACTGAGCATACAAAGTCCATTTCAGCTGTCTTCAGCTGATCTCAGCCATGCGAACATTACGGTATGCTACCATATCTTTCGTCGACAACAGTAGGTACATAGGCATTCAAAATCCAGGGGGGCAGCTGACCTCCCCTGCAAGGGTACGCCCATGCCAACATAATTTCAATTCTTATTTTGTGAATATTTTAACTTATGCGTGATTTTGAGATACAAATACTATGTTGTGTGATAGATTGTGTTGTAGTATTTTATATTACCGGTGAAAATTAAAAAAAGGTAACAAAAAATTGATTTATTATGAAAATAGGGACATAACACCGTCAGTTAATGTAATCCGTAAATGCACAAATTGAAAATAATATCAAACAAAATAAGCACATCAATTTTATGTGACATTCATATGACTATTGTAAGAAAATATGTATGGGTACATAAAATATTCAATTATGACATAAAATAAAATAAAATGTTACATGTTACCTTCATCTACTCGTAATGTCGTTTGTATTTTTAAGTTCAAAGTACATTTCGATTAGCAGTAATCGTATTTGTTTTTTCGTATGAATATTGCATCAATTAATCATGTTTATTTTTCAGTGGAAGGAATTTTTCTTATTTGCGGGTCTTATGTTACTTGATATGTTAATCTTTATGATTATGGCATTAAGATACAAATACGTGGAGCTGAAATCAAGCCCTGAGGATTTAACCATCGAAGAAATCAAACTACCAGACAAATTATGCAAAGAAAACTAGGTTAATATAATATATTGTTAAATAAATATTATTTTTATTATGTAATTTATTAATATAATAAAATGAACAAATCATGTTATTAAGTACGACAATTTTAATTCCATTATTATAATCTTAGAAGACAATATGTTGGCCTAAATTTACAAGTACAGTCCCAGTACAATAAATCGGATTGCTTATTCGTTCCAAGAATGAAAAAAACAACAAAAATTTACAAAAATTGGATTCTCAGACTACTACTACTACTATTACTATGATTTAAAAAATCTCTTATTTTTTGGACTAGATTCGGCACGGGGTATAATTCCATTGCAGGAAACCTTTAAATTATCTTTTAGCACGAAAAAAGTCATAATTGTTTATAGATGGAGTTTATCCACTTTATGCTTTGCTAGTTTAAAAAAATCATGTAAATCATACCCTACAATCTCAGTTGCCCTGATATATCTGAGGGTTATTAATTGAATACATTTTCATGTCTATCTGATTACGTATATACGCTTTCATTGTCAGGGTCGAGTAATAATAGTTTCGATTGGATGATAATTAGATATGTAGCTAACACATGAAGCAATTAACCGAGTGTTAATGACAAGATCTCACAATAAACATATATATTCATTATACTACAATATGCTGAAACACATTATTACTAATTACATTACCTACATCGCTCGATCGATATTCAAACCTAATTTTCTATTTGTTAGTTTTAAAACTATACCTTTCTGACTTAACTTTCTTTTATCCTTTCTTACTTGAAGGTAGGTATTTACAAAACATGTTCATGTTTATCCAATTAAAACTAATAAACCTAAATATATCAAGTTAAATACAATAATTATAAACTTTCAAATCGATACTAAATAAACATTTTATCATATTGTTCTAAAAAAATCTGTACCCATAATGTCCAATCTGTTTAGTTAAATGGCGTGAACATATTACACAATTAGTTTTGGATAATTTGTGTGTTATTCCCATAGGATCGCGTCGTAGGGACTGTGGGGATGAGCCGTGTGACGTCGGTTAACCCTCCATGTTCCGCTTTATTTTCAATTGCAAGCGAGCGCTTGCCAAACTTTCGGAAATATTGCTATTTATACAATTTTTGTGCTTTTCATTCTTACTTATATTTACAATGAAAATTTTGGTATTAAAGAATAATTGCTTTTTTATCTTTTCTGTTCTTTATTGTAGCATTGAAGTTAGAAGAATGTATTTGAAAAATATATACAATCAAATGAACGATACAATTTATTTTGTGTTAAAATCTAAATTTTATCTATTAGTGAATTTTTAAATTCATATGTCTATAATGTGTATATTAAATAAAAAGTACTTAGAGTTTGAGAGGCACTTGCTGGTGCCATCGTAGCGCACGAGTCTGCAGACGACTTGTTAATAATTGCGTATAATAAATGCTTAAATACAACAAACAGACAGACAAATACGGGTTGGGGTGTTTAAATAAAGGGGACTATTTGGTTTCTGGGCTATTGATAATAATGGTTGTCAAGCACTAAACATATCGGGATTTACAATCTGACAAAAACAATAAAAAATGAATTCCTTCTTCTTAAAATTCACGTTTTCTAATTAGTATTAAGAAAACCATTTTCTCTTTTTATCCTTCAAGGAATAACATACTTGCTGCGCAAGGGGTGGTTCCATAGTAGACGGCATTGGCAATAGCTTTTCCTGTGACAGTGTGGAGTTCGACAAACACTTGTTTGATTATTTTGGGCTTATTTTACCTCATTTGAAATATCGCCCATTTATTTATTATTATTTAATGATTTACCACATGAAATTGATTCTAGTTTCGAGAAGCATAAATCCAATATATGTTGTAATCGCTTTTAATCTCGGTATTTTCTTATCGTAGCCGTTAAAACTAATAGCCATAAATTGTAGTTACAAGTCACATGCGAACCACATATGTATATATAGAACCACAAATACACCACATACACAAACTATTGACATCGTTGAATATGACATTCACAAACTTGTTGTGGAAATACTCGACACGGATTAATTAAGTGGAGCTTGGAACATTGTGGAAGAAGGCGTCGGTACATGTTCCGAACACTTGGAGCGGCACGTGTCAGGTCACGTGTCGCGACGAGGTCGCCATCCGTGCGCCCGTGCGCTCGGCAAGGCACAAAGCCCAGCTAACCCACGTGCACGCACTCACCGGATGATCTCCACCGAGCATATGCGGCCAAATAAATAAATTAACTGGAGCCGATATCCAAAGACGCATGACGCATTTCTTTTTAATCGTTGGATTAATATTAATAGTCATGAGAAAATTAGATTTTGTTTAAGCCTCGGATTATTCAAAGGGTCTGTGGAGCCTATAAATACAGCCCCCCACCCAACATTCCCCAGGCAATTAAATAATTGTGTCATAGTTAACTTACATGGCTTAAGCTAGAATCATCTATATATAAATAGAAAACTGATACTATTTCAGTAGAATTAGATTAAAAATAAATGCCAGTGTAATCACAGGCACAAGGGATATAACATCTTAGTTCCCAAGGTTGGTGGCGCATTGGCGATGTAAGTGATGGTTAACATTGTTTACAATGCCATTGTCTATGGGCGTTGGTGACCACTTACCATCAGGTGGCCCATATGCTCGTCCACCTACCTATACTATAAAATAAAAAATTGCAAATTTTTTGTCGTTACTGATACGGAGACGGTGATTTTTTTATAAAATAGATAGGCGAACGAGCTAATGGGTCAACTGATGGTCGAGGCCCGTCCGGCTATAAGCATTCGCGCTATAAGAAAATTTAAATGTTTTTTACATCGCCAATATGTATATGTTTGTCCTCTATGTAGTCCTAAACTATAAATTCAATGTGATGTAACGATGGTGAGTTATTCTGCGTGCAAAATAAAATAAAATTTCCTATTTACTCATCTGTCCTTAAATATAAACGTTTTATGTAGACCTTTTTTCTAGCCGTGCGAAGCCAGAATGGGTAGCGGGTAGCTAGTAAATATTAATAAATATGTAAGTTACTGTAGTTTTCATAATATAATTTCAGTCAATTCCACATTACAAATACTTGTAATTAAATTAAATTTATTTTACGGTAAGATCAATGGTCCAGGTAAATTATGATAACATTATAGTAAATCGCATATGTGATAAAGTAATTGTATATAAGCCTTTAGATCTAAAAAAATCTACGGAAAAGGCAACGACTACAGAGGACTATTTATAAAAAGTATTGGTTCTTTAATTTATTTTTTAAACTATTAATTGTTCAACCTGTTAATAATATTGTATTATTATTTTTTGTAATTTCATTCATTTATTCACAATATTCGTAAAACAGCTACCCTTTTTACCATTTCTCTTGAACATTTGCTTTTCTACACAAAACTAAAAATTTGTATCTCTACTCCTTTAAAACGATTTTTAAACAAATTTCCCGTTGAAAACAATAACAGCTTCGACAGTAAGCGGTGTATTTTACGATCCCGTTAAAATTTACGTTTCAGTTAGCTTAGCAATAGCACAAGATATGGAAGTCAGAATGTGCAGGGTCGTGAAACGGATGGCGCTGGGCGTGGTCGGGTCGCATGGCGGTCGCGTGTCGCGCCACTTGCAGATCTGAAGCATCTACCCTCGCCGCGACAAATCAATTACAGGGTCGACTAGGGCACAACTTCCGAATGGGAATTAGCACCAAATTATAGTCGTTGTAAAAATTACTTGTTTGTACTCGAAGAATGGTAATTTATATATTCGAATGTTAACTGCACGCCATGGGAACTCTTTAAAAGCATCCAAAATATTTATTATAGTTATGATAACATTATTTTTATTCTTATTTGTATATATTTGATTAAGTTCTATATTATATAATTCTTATATAGTTCATGTATTTATATAGTTCATTATATAATTCTCGTGTACATAAATTTATACCGTATGTATATATACAATAAATAACAATATGGGCAAAATTTCAATTAGTAATTCCTGCCATAATAATAATATGTTTTACGATTTTAGATTAAAGTTAATTGAAATGATTTCGGTGGCTACGGAAAATAAGTACGAACGAAATGTTCAACGTTCAATCGTAGAATTTTCCTCTTTTGACGCTCTTGGCAGCAGCTGGCTGGCGATTCTTTGTGAAAGGCAGATCTTTTCATTAATTAACATCTAGCTAAAAGTTTAAGTTTATATGTTGGCATTATTATGTTCAATATAAATATTGTTAACTAAATAAATAATAATAATAGCATGAGTATAATTGTGTTTATTGATCTTACTTTGATATATTTAGGTAATGTAAGCATTATAGTCTACTTGGTGGAAGGAACCCACTCATCAGATATTCTACCGCCAGCAGCAATACTTAGTTTTGTTGTGTTCAGGTTTGAATGACTAGACAGCCAGTGTAACAGCCAAAACGGAAATAATATCCGAGATCCCAAGTCTGGTGGTGCATTGAAGATGTAACGGATGCTCAATATTCTTTCAATAAGAATGTCTAGTTGGTAGTGATCACTTGCTCGCAGGTAGCTCATGCTAATTTTATAAAAAATAATAATAGTAAGATTGAAATTTAATGTAAATAACTTTCGGGTCATTAAATAGTATTATATATTATTAACTTTACGAACTTAATTATTCTGAAATGATGAATAAAATAACTAAGAAATCCTTACCTTTTTTTCAATGCGTGAAATATATATATATATATATATTTTTTTTTATTTATACATTCCACAATGTTTTTATTTAGACGTACCTACCTATGTATATTAAATATTACTAAGTATGTTTTAGCTCGATTAACGTATGTGTTATAGAATAATATTGTAAGCGTCGCCTACTCAGAGTTTGAACCCATTCAATGTTGGGTTGGCGTTTTATGGTTTCTGTCAAGCACACTCTCCCTTCTCAGCCAATGAGAGAGATTGTGAAGGATCGATCCGTTCAACATCCCGCCGTGACTGTACGATAAAATAAAATAAATACCACCCTCGTGCTCAAAAACACTTCTGCTAAATAAAATAACAAAAATACATGTAGATTGGTAATATTTTTGTTTCTTAGGAACTAGGTAATTGCAAAATTACTTACATTAATGAATAATTTATAAGTAAATACCATAATTATAGAAATAAATTATTATTTAAAATAGGACCTATAAAGAAAGATTTATTTTATAAGAAATATTTTCAAACGAATAGATTTAAAATAAAAATATTATCAACACTTTTCCAAACTGTCGACAAGGACCAACCCTCTACCGCCCTAATACTCAAAAGCTCCGCCCCATCAACGAAATTCTCTATCTACGAACACATATTTAAACCATAAAATGGACCTTATTCTCTAGTCTTTAGAGATTGTCAGCTCACGTGGACACAATTCCCGTCACACAAATACAGTTTTCGCAAAATGGCCACCCCTCGCAGTATAAAATTACGCGTCTTGGCCAGTATACGGTTAGTCTACTTTATAAGCGGATAAGGAAAAGTACAAAATTGTAAAGTTTCCGTTTATTTAACAAAAAATAAAAAATGTCAGGGACAAGAACCCAAGTTGCCGATTCTTCGACTTCACCGCCTTTGAGGTTATTTTTAGTCATATATATATTACTATAAACGATTAAAATGTTTTATACTTTTCAAATTGTTATTGGTATGTATCATAAACTCAATAAATAATTTTGTTTGCATTATTTTAGTGAAAATCGGCGGTTGAGTTATTCGGGACTTAAGTTTGCTTATGCCGACGGCTCAGATGACGAAGGGCATTCTATAACCACGGAACTACCCTCGTGCGTATATGCGGCTGCGAGGACTAGGCTGCAACTGCCTCTTGCTGCCTACGTCCATCAACATTCCAGGCAATTACACACAGGTAAGTTATTTCTTACGTATTCAATCATTTTCTTAAATCTATTTTAAATTTAATCATCAATTGAGACCCATTTCGATGAAATATAGAAGTCTTCTGTAATTAAATCAATCGTAATAGCAAATGAAATGAATTCCAAAGTAAATTGATATAATATTTTCTTCGTGTGTTTAGTAACCAAGAGACATGTCTTTATTTTTATAAAGAAATTGGTGCCTCCCACGCCTTGTGTTGCGTTATGTGTTTGTGTAAATAAAATAGGTATTGTGTTATTTATATGTTTTATATTAGATGCGCTTTTGGAGTCATCGGTTGAAACGGACTATCAATGCGGTGGGTCTCCATACCGCGTGCAGCGAGCTGCTGCTAACGTCCGGGAGAGAAGACGGATGCTGAGGTCCGGACCCAATGGGTACCACTTTCATTTGCATCTGTGTATAACGAGTTTAATGACATAGGAAAAACTAGAATATTAGTTGGATGAGCATAATTTGTAGAATTTGGGTTATAATACACCAATTCCTTCTTCACACTAAGCTTGTAACCATTTTTTAGAAGACTAAACGGTTACAAAACAGACCGTTTCTGTAGTGAATATTATTTGATTTCATGCTCTTCTATCCTATATTGCTACCAACCTATGTCAGTGAAATATAGAGTTAAAAGTTAGTACAATTAATATAATTTCTTCATTCTATAATATAAGTATTTAAAAGTAGGTATGCATTGCGTTTTTTTATTTGATTGTCTGTTTACGTTATTATTTGTCATAGTTGTTTCTATTTTGCTTTTCTATTTTCTATATGTCCTATGAATTTTCTACTGAGCGAATTTAGTGAAAGAGTTAATAAGCCTGTTTGCATTTTTTTATATCTTTCAATAAGCGAAACATTTTTATTTTACGATGTGAATGTAATTTGTAATTAATTAGCAGCTACGAAAGTATATTTTGCTCCCTATAGCGGTTTTAGATAATTGATTTATAAAATCAATTTTAAAATAGGTATTACAATGTGACAGTGTTTTTACATAACAAATTTTACTTGAATTTCAAGTATCTATACTTTTAAACAGTTTCGACGTTTTTGTTTTAAGAACCGATTTTGACGATTCTTTTTGCGTGTTTAGTACAGCTTCATGGTTGTCTTATCTCGACTACGTTCGTGTTGCATTTTGTTAAGTTTTTAAATTTAGTATATTTTTAAACAACTTGTATTAACGAAAAAAGCGTGTTTTTTATTGCTACACTATTGCTTGATTTATTTTGTTTTGAATATTATATATAAACAAATTTTCAAACGTTACATAATTTTTAACATTAAAATTTTATTCAGTTTTAACAATATAAATATGCGTCGTAACTTTTTTAAATGCTTTTCATTTTTCTACAGACATTTGTGAGATAAACTTTTTTCTTGCATAAAAATATTGGTATAAGAATTTAACCAGCGTTCGCCTGAAAAGAAGCTATAATAGATGATTTTTCTCTTCCTGATTATAAGTGATACTAACAATAACAGTATTACTTATCTATAATATATCAAAAATGTACTAAAAATATATCAAAAAAATAATTAAATATATGTTGCAGTAAGTAAGGATGAATAAGATAATTAAACAGTGAAATGTGATTAGTACGTAACACTTATATTTATTAACAATTAGTTATTATAATAAAATAAAGAAAAGAATGTATTACACAAAGCAAAAAATAATATTACGGGATTTAATCAAAATCATAATAATTATAACGAACGAAGCATATTAGGTATACCTTTGATCTTCTGATGAACTTAAAATTCTAATAACCTTAATTAAAACCTTGCTTAACGGCTGTTTACTATAACACTAGTTTAGCTCTTTCTCTCAATATTGATTAGACTTTTAAAAGAAGAAGTCACAGCATTGTTTAACTAATCACTCACTAAAGAACGATTACAAGTGAAGCCGTAAGACGTTGTGATTCTTTGTCTTGACCGTAGATGAAATTCTTCAAAGTTTAGTGAGCATAAATAGTTAAAAGCTTATGTCTTTTTCACCTTAGTTGCAACATCCTATGTTTCTATTTTGGCATTCCATTATTAATCGTAACAAATTCGCGTGCTTTATTATATGAAGTTAAGGGACGACCAGCACAAAATTATTTAAAAAAATAGCTATTTGCGTTATATTTTTACACGCCTGCCCAAGAAAAAATGTATCACTTTGCATGTGAGGATTATGTATGTGAGGTTCTTTATCCCAGAATTACTTTTAAATATCAAAACAGATTTGGATATGTGGAATATGGTTAGAATCCTTACATCACCCCGAGTGACATAGGCTATAAATTGAAATTTTAAAGAATAATATTGTATTATTTGTAATAATTAGTATTAATTATACCAACTAATACTATTGAGTTTTTGTCTCAATAGGCTATAATATATATATATATATATATATATATATATATATATATATATATATATATATACTACTAATACTATTGAGTTTTTGTCTCAATAGGCTATAATATATATATAGCCTATTGAGACAAAAACTCAATAGTATTAGTTGGTATAATTAATACTAATTATTACAAATAATACAAAATTATTCTTTAAAATTTCAATTTATAGCCTATGTCACTCGGGGTGATGTAAGGATTAATATATATATATATATATATATATATATATAAGCTATATAGTATTTCGAGTATAAATTAAAATAGATATATGATTTCACTTCCTCATTTTTTCTTCGATGCAGAAAATTTTATTATTTCCGTTATACATAAAGTAATACATTTTCACGTAAAGTTTAAATTCTTGACTAACATATTATTATTTCAATCAATTCAATTTCTTAATTTTCTCAACCAAATTATAGAGGCTAAAATTGGAACAATCTCAATTTTCCTATCATGATAACAAAACACCTCTTTTTTCAAGTTTCCCGAAAAATTCATATGAAATTCAAAAACGTTGACAATTTTAATTACTGGTGGTAGGGCTTTGTGCAAGGTCGTTTGGGTAGGTACCACCCACTCATCAGATATTCTACGGCAAAACAGCTGTACTTGTTATTGCTGTTCCGGTTTGAAGGGTGAGTGAACCAGTGTAATTACAGGCACAAGGGACATTGGCGCATTGGCGATGTAAGCGATGGTTAACATTTCTTATAATGCTGGTGACCACTTACCGTCAGGTGGCCCATATTCTCGTCCGCCTACCTATACTGTTAAAAAATGTTAGGCTTTTCTAAGCCTAGCCATACACCATATCAGAAAATCAACATTATCGGTTCACATATCGAACATATTTTAACCAAAGTAATGAATAGACTTAATTTAAAGAGGAAAAGTAAAAATAAACTACTAAAAACTAGAACTAGAACTGTAACCGTTAATTTAAATTATTTTGTAAAAGAATCTAGAGGAATAAAAAAACTTAAGTAGCTATTTTCATTCAATTTTATTTTACTTGCTTCTACGATTCAAATTAGGTACCTACATATGTGTGCATAATACCGTACGTATGCACGTAGATATACTCGAATATGTATATTTTTATACGGAAAAGATAATATTATTATTAAAACAAGTTATAATGTATAACGACATTACTAAAGTGTGTGTGTGATGTTCTGACTTTAGCAGTATAAACTCGGCGTTCGACGAATTGCGAGTGCACGTTCCGACTTTTCCTTATGAGAAACGTCTCAGCAAGATCGACACTCTACGTCTTGCCATTGCCTACATAGCACTCTTGAGAGAGGTAAGTGTGTTACAAATTATAACTAGCCATAAACAATTGTTCACTAAAATGAAAAGATAAGATCATTAACTACGATGAACTATTTTTTCTTTATATGCTAAGCTACTACTCATAAAGTTAATGTTTATTTAGTTAATTTGTTTAGGATATTTTTTTTCATCTCGTCTAAATAAAATAAAAATCAGTAATGTCCCACAAAATGAGCCTGCTGTGCCAAATGCAAATTTAGAGAAGATGACACCTGACTCCGGTGCGAGTACACTTTTGGCAGATTTTCATCCATCGCATGGAGCATGCATCACGTTAGACAAACTGCGCACTAAAAATTGCACTAGGTTTTCATGTGCTTAATTTTCGAGTTTTTGTACTTATAATCTTAGGTTACGAAACCCAGCCAGAATTTAAACAATAAGGTCCTCCTGACCGATTTTGTCCACGGCGGCCAATCTCAAGAGAGATTAGCCAACTGCGCAGGAGATATTATAGTGCACAATTGTGTGCGTAAACACAGGTGCACTCCTCTTTTCCTTAGCTCTCATAATCCAATGGGACGGCAATCCGACACGACCGGAAAGAGTTCAGGCGCAGGACCAAGGGCTTAACGTGCTTTCCGAGGCACGGGAGTGCATAGCTATATACGGCGACGAAACGAAGTACCTACCTAACCTATAACTTACTTAGTATTTTCAAAAACCCCACTCAACTACCTGTTGAAATATGTTAAAACTATGAAAAGTACCAAAAACTGCACGCAATAATTAATTAATAAATAAAAGTTTTCAGTGAGTTAAATAGTTTTGTTTAATCTGAATATTTTGGAATTAAGCAAAATATTTGTGCACTTATTATTAACAATGAATTATAATGATTATAGTTCATCTCGTGCTTGACGGTGAAGAAAAACATCGTGAGGAAACCTGCACATGAGTCAAATTTCACTGAAATTCTGTCACATGTGTATTCCACCAATCCGCATTGGAGCAGCGTGGTGGAATAAGCTCCAAAACCTGCTCCTCAAAAAGAAGAGGCATTAGCCCAGTAGTGGGATATTAAGAGGCTGTTACTGTATACCAAATGCCTAAATTATCTGTTCATGTAAGAGCGGCGTTAGTTTCCTCAAAGCCTGTTAATTAAGCATTAGGTTAATTAAATAACGTGAGCTCCGGGTAATATGAAATTTGAAACAATCGGATAGAATAAGATATTTTCCTCCGGTAAAATGGAGCCTATATTTAAGTTAGACCTATAGCAATACATCGGTGAAAACTATATTCAATTCCGTGCAGTAGTTTTTGCGTGATGCGGGTACAAAGGCACAGACAAACAGACAGGAATTATATAAACTGTTGTTTTGGCTTCTGTGGCTTTATTAGTTTTTTCCAATATCTTTACACAATGTGCAGAAATCGACCTGTTACAATTTTATTATATATATAGATAAATCGTTTAAGAGCCAACTTAGTGTTACAGTAATGCAATTTTTAGTTATTAAATTGAATAATACAAATAAAAATATTTGAGTACCTAATATATTAATATAATAAATAATACCTTACGAAAATATGTATTATTTATAGGCAGAACTTACTTAAATATAATGGAACTATTTTTGCTACGCTCTTCATAATTATTAAGCTCCTTTTTGTTCTTAATAAGCTAGTTAAATTATAATTGTCGATTTTGTGATTAGCAACATTGAAAATGTTATATTTTCTATTATTATCCACGTGTACGTATACAAAATGTACATTTTAAAGTTTTTTTTTTACAACTCATTAGGTTTTGGATGCTGATTACGATCCATTGACATATGTTGAAAAATGCCTTCGCGGTGAAATCAAAGCTGATCGAGCTCATTGGAATACTAGTGGTAAGTTTACAATAATTAAACATTCTATATAAAATGTTCATAATTTATGCTTTCAAAATATTTTGATATTTGTGCGACTGTTTCATTCAAATTCGTATAATCCGCGTGCAGAATCGAATCTTACTTTATCAAAATAAATTAATAATGACAGTTATCGAGTGAAACAGGTTAGCAAACAAGTTTCGAAAAATTATTTAGATTAAATTGTTGACTCGCAAAACCAAAACGGCGTTATGATTTTAGCAGATTGTCTTTGTTATCATCCCATTTTTTGCGACTATCGAGTCGAGTTTGCCGACGCTACCGCTTGCGGCCGGACCGTACGTGCCCCCTTCTCTCGTTCTAATTGCACGCGGAATATACATCTCGACACAAAAATTAGATAAAAACGGTGTATTTTCATTAAAATTTCTGTTAATATTAGTAAGAGAGATCAAATGGTGATATTAAAAAAATTGTACACAGATTTAACAGCTAGACTATCGTGGATCAACTGGGAGAACCTCGGCGTAAATCCGCAGCGGAGAAGTGTCCTCACTTCGCTAGCACTCAGTTCTGACAATCTCCAATATCCTCACAATTGAAAGACAAGCAAAGAAAGTTTAGCTCTTCCTTTTATATTGGTTTATTAACAATATAAAAGTGAAGTACCATTCCATTTAGAATATGTTTACAATAAATATTCAAAATTACTAATATTTATTAAATTAGTCTAGCTAGAACGTATAGTAGAATTGTATAATCTCTATATTTAAAATGATGTTTTATGTAAACGAGTTTGATAGCTACGTGTTTTTGTTGTTTTTGGCCAAATGTTTCATCTAGCTATTTCGTTGCAATTAAAAATTACTAGTATCCAGTACCCAGATCCCACCTAACGATATAATATAGAATATTACGTAATTTCAACAGACTAAAAAGGGTACTTTACATAAACTCCTATTAATTGACAGTTCAATTAAAATATATTTAGCGGCCGCTGACTAAATGTAAATTTTCATGTGTGGGCAGGTGTTGAATTTATCCGCCATCTTATAAACGCGTTCCTACAAAAATCTTTTCAGTAAATTAATCATGCGAAGCACTGTTCCAAGAATATTTGCAAAATCGCTTAAGACGAATAGAAAACTTCCCTCTAGTAACACGTTAAATTTTGGACAAAGAAATGTCAACTAATTTACCTTTAATTTGAATGCTCATTAGATTTGTCTATTGCGTCATCGGCTGCCACCGACCAATAATCTTTCAGATAAAAGCCAAATTAGATTCTTACTTAATTCAACTTTGAACAGCGTTCCAGAAACAGAAGGTAAACTTGGATTTACATAAAACAAAATCTATTGATTATTATTACTTATATCGAAAAATCAATTCACGTTTTAGGTCGAAGTGTTAACATTTTAAAAATAATGTTGTCTAACATTGTTGGTTGAGGAGTGCATATCTAATTTTATTGTTATTATTTATTAAGTTTGTTACATAGATTCATACATATTTTTCTACCTAACCTACCTAAAATTATGTGTTTTTTTGCTAGTCCCTTTCCCGTTAAAGAGTAAGAAATAACAATTTTATTAGGTGAATTGTTTAAAGATAACTCGTGTACTTAAATTATGTATGTGTATTTATAATGAGTCCTGTATTTCATTGTCTCAATGTTTTTTAAGCATTTTGTTCTATCTTCAACAAATCTTGTCAACAAAAAAAAAAAATGTCTTCGCAGAACTTAATTACCTTTGATTTGTAATATGTAAATTATTGAACGTTATTTAACTGCTTTAAAGAAAATTAATATCGAAAATGTTTAATTAACTATAATTACATAATTAGCTACTATATTCATAACTATAATATTCAAGTGCCAACGTAAACTGAACAGATATCGTTGTAAAACGCTTTAATACAAATTAGGTTAATTCACATCGCGTAGTTTTTTATATAGTGAAAAGGTGCAATATAGTTTTTAAGTGATGTAATACAAATTTTAGACAACTGCTAAAAATGAGTGTGTTTTTAATACCAATTTATTATGTGATTATGATTATTATTGAATAAAAGCTGGTATAAAAATTTTACCATATCTTTCTGTTCTACGAATATTTTCTGATTATGGAAATGGATAAGCGACAAATCTATCTTTTTCGAAATAAAACATCATATAAAATTAAAAATTCAAAAGATAACATTTATATACCTATAGACGCAAAACTGCAAGACACAGGGCGTTTATCACTTTTCTATTGATCGCCGCAACGTCCTGCGCATGTCCGTTTAGAAATCATGGTTGTTAGTTCAAGATTAGCATTGTAGCATTTAGGTATCGGAAAGCATTATGATTGAGTATACCAAAATGCTCGAGCTAAGCAGAAGCGATTGCGTTGCAAAATCACGAAGCGATTGCGCTGTGAAATTTGACATTTCTCATTTAATAGCAGCTCAGTTAATTTTAAAAAACTTTTCACAAATAAAAAAAATGTATTAATGTATTTCTTGTTTAGGTATCCCGATAAATAACTATACATCAATATTAAACCGAGTAAAAAAAACAAATTTTATAAATTAAAAAAAACGTAAGTATATTTGGCCTCCGAATATTCGGCGAATGTCGTGACCAAATACTTGAGAAAACTATTCAGCCTGCATTATGCACAAATGAACATGAAAATATCGATTTTTCTACACCATAACCTGTATTCACATATACATATAGAATAACAGAGGTTATGAAGATAAGTTTGTATTTTTAAAATATTATTATATGTTTATGTTTATCGAGTAGGAGAGCAGAAGGCTAAATGCAAAAAATAATATGTCATATATATTAAGTTGATTAGTGTGAAAGTAAAATGTTATGAATCTTAGTGAAAACTAATAACTGATAGCTGACGACAAATTATTAAGGTAACAGTAGCAGACAACAGCTACAAATAAAGATACATTTTTAGAGTTCATTGCTTCATGTTCTTATACAGGGTTATTTGTAAGATCTCTCACTGCTGAGCGTGATTAACGCCATACTTGGCAGCGAGAAATGCTGGATGGAGATGGTCTCTTTCTGTGAGAGTGCCAGGCCGCGGAGCGTGAGCGTGAGGCGTCTGCCTCCGCTGACCCGCTCCGCCGAAGAAGACCGGGAAGCAGGCGTCGGCGCTATCCGCAACTCGCCGTAAACGTCGCCAGGGCTAGTCGGGTTCTCTGCGGGAACCCAACTAAGGAAGGAGGCCCGCGTAATCAGCCGAACCGTCGGGCGTCGCGGTAGTATGCACAAGCGATCCCGTGCCGCTCCACCGAAGAGACGATGAAGGTACGCTGGTTTTTTAGTGGGTATTCCGGCGCCTCCAGCACCGGCGAGCCCCACATACCCCACACCTCATTCGGGTGAAAGGGGTAAATGAGTTTTTCAGCGAAAAAAAATATATAAATATATATTTGTAACACACTAGCAACCTCGCAGGACTAGATAGCTAACACCATAAGCAACAACTTTTGTTCTACGTTTTGTTGATAACTTTAACTTTCGTTCTATTTGATGGCATTTTCATTTTTAAACGCCATTTGATTTCTTTTCAAAAAATATTTTTGTATTATTTTACCAATTCCATTTTTCTTATTCTCGTCAATAAAAGAATCGAGTCAGTAATCAAGTTGGAGGACTCGAAGAGATAATAGAATACTTAAAATATAATAATCGAATAATTAAAAGAACTCTAATATTTTTGAAAGATGTAAATAATAAAACAATATTCATACGTTCATACGTGTTACTCTCGTGCTTAACTAAGTTCACAATAAAGATTCACTTAAGAATTGTAGATGTAAGATGAACTGGAACAGAAAATAATGTATATAATATAATATACTACGAAAAAAAAACGACATATTACATGTTGTATTTATGACCGTTTATATATACATTGCTAAACGACATCACCACCTAGTGTAAGACTCAGGCAAATTGTAATATATAATAAGTAATACTTAATATACGTAATCCGAATTATTGTTAAATATTACTGGAGATTTTCTGTCATTGTCGATATTTAACTTATATAATAATCTTCATTTTTAATCTGGCAACAAAAACATTGACAGATACTCTTCATGGCGGGAAATAGATTGTGTTTGATTTAGCTTAAATTTTACTAGTTATCAGTTTTCTATCTGATCTCTTAGAAAAATATATTAGTTACTTTTCATTGACCTCTTAAATATTTATGGAAAAAAAATCGCATCCTCGAAATAGCAATGAATGCAAAAAGTTACATAATTCCGTTTTAGAGATAGGGAAGGAACCGGATGTAAAGTTCCTCAACCACCATAGAAAAGGGAGGATCCTCCGACCAGACGGGTGTTGGTCTGGTGGGCTACTACCCGACGGTTGTTGTCGGGTTCTTGTATATATGTTCAATCGGTCGGATAACTTTAATATCGCGATGTAGGGTACGTCAGTTTTTTAGTTTTCGTATGTGGCGTGATAGATGTCGCTACATCACTCCCCTCCGAGACCGGAGGTCGATAGCAGGTTGAGTCGTCCATATATCTTGTGATGTTTGCCGGGCCAGTGGAATGTTCCAGTGAGTCGGAACCAGATGCCGCATAGTTCACGGTGAGTCGGAACTGTCTGCGGTGATGCCCCAGTGAGTCGGGGTGATGCTGCAAATGCTCCAGTGAGTCGGAGTGGTGCAGTGCTGCGTAGTGGCTGGCTGCTGCGTCGACCAGGAGAGAAGTGCGTCTCTGCTTGCTGACCGGCCGAAGTGCAGTGTGCTGTGCCAAGGTCGCTGAGAAGACTGTGGGTGATGACCAGGAATGCGCGTCCGCTGCATGCTGGTGGTCAGGATACCCGTAGTAGTCGTGGATGCTGGCTGGCTGTATGACTCGCTGCTCGAAAGCTTGAGGAAGTGATGATGACGTCACGATGACGTAGTTTTTTGCGAAGGCTGCGTTGACGATCACGTCGGGGTCACCAGTTTAGAGATAGGGAAGGAACCGGATGTAAAGTTCCTCAACCACCATAGAAAAGGGAGGATCCTCCGACCAGACGGGTGTTGGTCTGGTGGGCTACTGCCCGACGGTTGTTGTCGGGTTCTTGTATATATGTTCAATCCGTCGGATAACTTTAATATCGCGATGTAGGGTACGTCAGTTTTTTAGTTTTCGTATGTGGCGTGATAGATGTCGCTACACCGTTTTACTGTTTTTATTATTTTTCACGTCTGTTTTTAAATATTCGGCGAAATATAATAAAATAGCCCAGTACCGAATATAATTTTCGTTGCAGAATAAATTTATAAATAAAAGACTGATCTCTTTATCATTTTATTGAAGATTAGATGTAGGTAAGTGTTGATAATATACATATGTCAATTAGCTTACTAAGAAAAATAAATTACTTAACTCTACAAAAACAATATTTTACCATTTTAAGTCCCGGATGCAGTATTTGGGATGATAGTGTTAAATGAAACAGTGATACGGACAGTGTTACTTTTTATTCATTATCTGTAATCAATGGATTGATGCATCTAAATGTTCTAGAACCTAACCTGTTCTATACCATGTGATTTGGTTATAAAAATAATGTGGTGCACCTTGGTGTAGTAATATGAATATCCCGACTTGTAATGTACTGATAATTTTTTCTATGCATTACAATTAATATCCCAAAAGCAAATAGTACTGAAAAACATGTGATTGCAATGCAAACAATAGCTTTTCTTTTCCATAAGTTTGCAGTTATTATCTGCGCCTTGGCTATGACAGGAGTAGGAAGATCATGCCTCATGTCGTCTCGAGGTGAGTTCTCCGAATCATACTCTGCAATCGCCTGGACAGGTCCAAGTACACCACTTTCTCCCATGCCAACTGAATGTTCAATAGGATATGTATCATGTTCATGTGTTAATCCACCTAAAATTTACAAAAACGATTTTTATTCACCAAGCTATTATCTATGTTTACATTTTTCTTGTATAAAATTTACATAAGTGAATGACATCAACCAAGGTAAGTAACATTATAATCTAACTAACTTGTGTCATTAATCCAAAGTATATGATACCACAGGTCCAATCCAACTATTATGACAAAAGCAAGTCCAGCCACCATATAAGCCATGTAGAGGTAAAAGTAACGCACATTGAAATAACCCACGCAATTTTCAAACCAGGAACAGTGGTTATCCATTGCAAATAAGCATCGATCACATGCAGAGCAAGGAAAAATACGTTTCTTGCGAATACTTGCCGCTTGAGATATCATCGAACCCTGTAAATGGATTTATTTTTGCTAATACAAATTATACGTTTTATTATTTAAATAACACGTAACACTTCAATATAATACACTGCGGGTTTTTCTTTTTTTTTTCATATAAAAAATAGGATTACTAATTTTCTCTAAATTATTATCAGGGACCATACATACCTCGATAAAAATTCTCCAATTAATAATTAATTTTACTGTCTAGATTTAAGCCATTTATTTAGTTTTTTTTAAGGCAAAGCTTTGGTTTTACACATTTTCGCAACTCTTAAGCCTTATTTATATTCAGAATTGAAAATAGATAAAGGAAATTAGTGAGGTGAATATCCTGGAGAAGGTGATGTACCCATGTTTTGATGAAATAAAATGTTGAGAAGTAGCCAGTTGCCGAAAACAACAATTATATTGTTATAATTATACGGATTTTATTGCCACCAATATGGCAATCCAACCCAACGGCAATCCCAGTACGCAATCGCAGTACGCAATCGATACTACAACTGTCGTTAAAACAGAATTCTTACTTACCTACAATGAATACGAAAACTTAAAACATATCATGAAATTATTACGTACCCTATACCTTTCCAACCCCAACAAAAACTAAGATTTAAGATCAATAGAAATAAGCAGTGTTGCCACCATGACTTTTCCAAAAGGTCAGCTCAAATTTGACATTTTTAGATTAATCGCAGCTCCATTAATAAAAAAATAGAAAACGTTTTTACACATTAAAATCTTCTAAGAGTGTGGGAAGGAATTTTGGCGGAATTTTATTTCACTTTTTCATTATTAATCTCAGTTTATTATTATTTGTAATGTTAATAATATATGTAGATTTACTTCAGTAAGTGTATTTCTTCTCAATTGGCTGTAAATAATATATGTATATATATTGTGGTAAGTAATTTTAGTTCTAACTTTTCATTTGCTTTTTTTCATTTTTATAAAAAACTAAAATGAATAAAGATATTTCACCAGAGCCTCCAGACCCTGGAGATAAGTTTTATCCTTCGGATTTCATTGTTTTAAATTCTAAAATACAATTAGGACGTTAATACAAATTCAAGGAAACGTCCCATTGAAAATGAAACAAAAACTTTTTCTAATAATTCTACAAAAAAAAACTATAATCGATCCCACTTCTGTTAATCCTTCATCTCAAACCGTTTTGGTCATTCAGACTTTAATAATTTAACAAACGATTATATGTCTGATGACAAAGGTCGGTTCATGTTTCGCGAGAGGATCCAGATCCTTCGGCGGGCACTATGATTCGAGCTATTAAATTTGGTCAATTTTTATTTGCTAATAAAATTTCTTCCACTATAAGAGATGGTGTTAAAAATATTGGCAGAAATCGTATTAGTATTGAATTTGCATCTGCTTCAGCTGCCAACATTTTTTTATTAAATTCAATTCTTTCATCTAGTAAGTACAAGGTTACACCGACGTATAATATTACTAGGATGGGATTAGTAAAAGGAGTCCCGGTGGACTGGACCATGGAAGAGTTTGTCAATTCGGCTTTTCTTCCTACTGGTTGTGGGGAAATTCTTAAAGCTCGTCGTCTTAACAGAAAGCATATTGTGGATGGAGAAATGACATGGATTGCAACACAATCTGTCGTTATTACATTTAGAGGCCAGTTTTTACCGGGTTTTTTTTCTCGTTTTATACTTCTCTCCCAATAGAAACATATCATTTACCGACCATCCAATGCCTCAACTGTTGCAGATATGGCCATATCAAGTCTCAATGCCGTTCTAACACCAATTGTTTTAAATGCTCCTAATCACACTCCGCCGATAGCTGTGTCATTAAAAGAGAGGCTGCATCCTGTCTGTATTGTGCTGGAAAGCATTTCGCAATCGACAAAGATTGTCCTGAACAATCTAGACAAAGGTCTATTAAATGAGTTATGTCACGAGACAATATCTCCTTTTTAGAAGCATCATCTCAATTCCCTGCATCACAAATTGTATGCAGAAATTACCAAAATTCCTCAATCTTCTACCGTATCAAATGTTCAGTCTTCCCTAAATCCATCTTCATCGCGATAGTATATTAAAACAACTTTTAAAAATCCTCGCCCCCGTCCTCATTTCTCTCCAGGTTATGACAAGTTTCTCATCAGGCCATTACTTCAAATGTTCCTTCGTCTTCGGGTAATGGGTGTGCTCTTCCTGGTCCATCTTCAGACCCCTGTAATATTGATTCTATTTTATCTTTACTAATTTCTTTTCTATCTCATTACAATTCTAGCCCAATACCGTTCAACGTTGCACAAAAACTATCCCTTATCTCATCCTTCATAAGCAATAATGGACAACATCGTCCTTCAATGGAATTGTAAGTCTTATTCAACGAAAATCTGAACTTATTCATTTAATTAATAAATTTGATCCAGTTATCATAGCCCTTTCGGAAACGTGGTTAAAACCAAAAGACAAATTTCGTATTTCAGGATATTCTTGTTTAAGAGATGATAGACAAGATGGCTACGGTGGTAGTGCTATCTTTGTTAATAGATCATTCCCATTTTCTCAAATTACTTTTCCTCCTCACACCCCTCAACTAAATATTGTCGCTGTAAAATGTTGTAATATTTCATTTGTGTCTATTTATATTCCTCATCCTTCTCTCATTCCAGAATTAAAATCTCTTTTATCCATTTTTGTTGATCCCTGTCCATGTGATGGGTGATTTTAATGCTCACCACATTGCTTGGAGTTGCCATTATACTGATAGTTTTGCTTCTATTTTACTGGATGTATTAGATGAAACTAATTTATGTTTCATTAATGACGGTTCACCAACTCGTCGAGTATATCCCAATCAAAATCCTAAAAGTGCAGTAGATCTAACTTTTAGCTCTGTTTGTTTGGCTCCAATTTTATTTTGGAACACTCTTTGGAGTACATATGGTAGTGACCACTATCCCATTATAATGTCGATTACAAAGAAATTTACTCCATTCCCTAGATCTCCACCTCTTTTAAAATATATTTTAGATAGAGCTAATTGGGATCTCTATCGAGTATCAATTGATGCTGAAATTCATAAAATGCCCATTTTGAATCATGAGAATATTTTGAAATATTATGATCAATTTATTGATATTATATGCCTTGCTGCAGACTCACATATTCCTATCAAAAATTTCAAGTATCAACGACGACCATCTCCTCCCTGGTGGGATGAAGATTGTACCCTTGCAATCAAAAGACGTAAGGCAGCTGAGTCTATTTATCGACAATGCATGTCACGATCGAGCTTCATTCAGTTTAAGAATGTAGCTAGTAATACTTAAAGACTGCTAAAGAAAAAGAATAAAATAGGCTGGAAGAAGTTATGTGATCTTTTAAATCCTCGTTCTCCTATATCAATAGTTTGGAAATCTATTAAAAAATTTACATCGTCATTTAATTCTATTCACAACATTTCTTCAAATGAAACTTTTGTATATGCAATTTTGCCGACAAATTAGCTCCTGCCTTCATTCCAAACTTAGACAATATTCCATCTATTACGCCAATGTCTTCTTCTGATCCCATGGATATACCTTTAACTTTTTCTGAGCTTGAATGTGCTCTCAACGGCTTGTCTGGTTCGTCTCCAGGGGAAGATAGCATTCCATACTCATGTTTAATACAAATGCCGTCTTTAGCTAAACAAATATACTTAAATTTAGTTAATTTCTTTTTTGAATCAGGAGTTATCCTTTTATCCTGGAAATCTCAAATTATTATTCCCATCCAAAATCAGGTAAAGATTCTAATAATGCTTCATCATATAGACCCATCGCCTTATCATCCACCTTATGTAAAGTTATGGAACATCTCATAAAGAACAGGTTAGAATGGATCTTGGAAAATAGAGAAGTCCTTTCTAAATCTCAATTTGGTTTCCGTAAAGGCTTCGATACAATGGACAGCCTTAGTGTCGTAACGTCGAGAATTTCTCGTGGGTGTTTTTTTGGAGATTTCTGCAGATTATGACAGCTTCAACCTACCAATTCTCAAAATAAAAATATTACAATTAGATCTTCCTCCTAGAATTGTTTACTTTATTTATCAATCTCTTCAGAGAAAGATCTATTAAGATAAGGCATGAAGGTTAAATTTTTCCCCCTAGAGTGATCTGGAAAGGTCTGCTCGCGATCGGTTTTAAGTACTTTACTTTATAGCATTTTTACACATGACATTGATAGATCAGTTAATAGTTTTTGTAATATTTTACAGTATGCTGATGACATTGCACTATATTGCAATTCTAATGACATCAAAAATATAACCAACAGACTTAACTCTGTTTTGCACTATCTGGGGGAATGGCAGTCAGTGCATGGTATGTCTTTATCAGTTCCCAAAAGTAAAATTGTTACATTTACTCGTAAAAGAATTATTCCTCATTTTAATGTACACTTTGACGGTCAATTCCTTCCTGTTTCTGGTTCTGTTAATTTTTTAAGTGTTTATTTGGATTCAAAACTATCAGGTTCAGTCCATTGTGAATATATATCCAAGAAATGTGAAATCAATATTCAGGTTTTATGTGCTTTATCTGGAGTGTGGTGCGGTTTTCATCAATTTACTCAAAAAATCAGTAGTCATTTTGATTACGGTTCATTTTTATTAGATCGATGTAATAAAGCTTTCCAAGACAAACTTAATAAAATACAATAAAAATCCCTCCGAATTATTTTAGGTTCAATGAAATCGTCTCCCACCAATGCCCTCCAAGTGGAATGTGTAGAACCTCCCCTCCATTTACGTAGACAATACTTGTCCGATCGTTTTATTTCAAAAATATTAGTCATCATCTCATCCACTTCTTCACTGTCTCTCCCAGCTTTCTAATCTTATAAATTCTAATCAAAATATTCTATGCATCTTAAAAAGCTATCGTAAATTTACTCAATTATCCATTCCCATATTCAAATCGAATATTAACCCTATTTATTCCATTTCTTACGATTCTCTTATTTATAAGCCCAACATTATTCTCTCTTTGGGTATCGATAAGAAAACTTTATGCGCTGATAATCATTTCCTTGATATTGTAAATAGAAATTTTCAGTAAATATTTTAGAGATCACTTTACCATATTCACAGATGCCTGCAGATGCAGAAGTTATCTGATGAAAGTTGTGTCGGCGCTGCAAAATTCAAAATCATTCTTAATTTCAAATGCCCTCCTCAATCATCTGTTTTTACAGGAGAATCCATAGCTTTACTAGAGGCCATTAAATTCGCTGAGTCACATGTAATTCGAAAAGTCATTATTTTTACTGACTGTTTAAGCTGCCTTCAAGCTATAGCTCAAAACCCTTTCCGTAGCTCGTCAAAATTTCCTATTATTCTACAGATTAGAGAGATTCTTTATATTTGTCATCAAAAGGGTTTAATAGTTAAAGTAGCATGGATTCCTAGTCATTGTGGTGTTCACACGAAAGAAAAAGAATTAAAAAAAAAAATGGTATTTATATTTTTCTTGATTTCTATGTGAGTACTGAAGAACGAAAAACTGACTTAGGTATCCAGATCAATAATTACACGTCAATACTAATCGTAGGTATATTTTAGACTTGAAACAAATATTATCTTCACGTCGTAAAATATAGAATAACAGAAGTTATTGTACTTATAAAATATGATGTGTTTATGTTTAACGAGTAGGAGAACATAAAGCTTAATTTAAATAAAACACCTATACGTTATCTATGTCCATACTTAACGTGCATACTGCCAAGCCAATGTCAACACACATCACTCATGTCATATTTTGTATACTTGATTTCTTTTTATTTATTGTATCTCTAACAATGACAAGGTTTTCTCCAACTTTAATTAGTTATGAGCCGAAGTGATTATTTCTGGAATTCGATTTTTCTTAAATTCGTCAATAAAAAAATCGAATTAGAGGACTCCGAGAGAAAATCGGATACTTAAAAAAGTATTCGAATAATTAATAGAACTCTGGTTTTCTTTTTACTGATGTGTTAGTGTTTACATGGTGGTAGGGTTTTGTGCAAGCCCGTCTCGCTAAGTACCGTCACTCATTATTTAGATATTTTACTGCAAAACAACAGTAGATACTTGGTATTGTTTTGTTTCGGTTTGACGGGTGAATGAGCCGGTGAAATGACAGGCACAAGGTACATAACATCTTATTCCCAAGGTTAGCGCATTGGCGATATAAGCCATGCCATTCTTAAGACGCCAATGTCTGTGGGTCGTTGGTTATCATAAGGTGGCCCATATGCTCGTCCGCCTATCTGTTCTATAAAAAAACAATCTCGATTTTTTTTTAAAGATGTAAATAATAAAACAATATTCATACATTCATACGTGTCGCTCTCGCGTAACTAACTTCACAATAAAACATTCACTTAAGAGTTGTAGATATAAGTGTAACAAACCTATCTAAGCTACCTACAATTAGTGATTAAGAATAGATAAATATTTCATATTAATAGTATATTTAATTTATATATTTCGTTTTGCCATATTTCATTGATTTTGTCACAGGTCTATCACAACAGTAGTGGAGGCACGTCGGCTTAATGATTGAGCTATTCTGTTTAATTTACGGCCGCCAGAGGCATGACGATAGATGGGTGTGCTGTGCAACGAAGACAGAATAGCATTCTCTCTTTTTCTATCACACGTAACGCATGCGTACTAAGCCCTCATCACATTACTCGAATTTATTTCGTATTTCATAAAAACCATTAAAATAATAGATGATGAAAATACAGTACAAAGCTCGTATTGTTATATTAACACGTGTTTATTATATAATAAGCACTCGCGTGTCACTCATCCGGCGTTCGTTAATTATTTATACTCAAGATTAGAAAAAGTGTTGATAAGCTAACTAAGAAAAATAAATACAATATATATATTAATAAATAAATTTAAGTAATATCACTTAACAACAATATTTTACTATTTTAAGTAAATATTTCAGTAGCGAGTCGATAGCGAAAGGGCGGTGCAAGTGCAGTGGATGGGTCCCGGATGATAGTTTGCTGTGTGAAATCAATGGATTACATTGATACACCTTTTCTTTATAGGGGCTACAAACACGTGGAAGAAAAGGGGTCGCGGGCCGCAAAAAAATCGGTTTCGGGATTATTACAAATTAAATAACTATGAACGGATTTATCGGGAGTGTGGTTGATTTTTTTATTAATTGTTTACAATATAATATTTCTGTCCAATATTTCGATCATATTAATTGCAAGATAACAATCTTATTTCCTAAACTTGTCCACTATTTGAGTCAAGTTAGACCAATATTATTGTTACAATGATATTGATAGATCAATATAAGTAAACTCGGCACTTGATGTCAACATAATTGAAGGAGAATAAAAAGTTTATAAAAATTGTTTTTTTTTTTTTTTGTTAAGTTTCTCTTGTTTTATAGTACTATTAATGCCAACTCATTCTTAATTACAATAGAAATTTTACATAAATACAGTAAATTGTGCAATACAATATGAGCCAATTTAATATCCTCTTCGGCATATATTTTAATCTTAAATATTAATATAATTCTTTTTTAATCTTAAGTACAGACACAATGTACTAAGTTGACATAATATGTAGTGTTAACGTTTAAAGTAAAACTATTATAAATGTTTATGGCCAGTCTTCAATTGTTGTATGAATTGTATGCCATGTGATTCCATTACCCGATGGGGGGTGCCTTGATGGAAATAAAACATTCCTGAAGAATGTCCTTCCCTGGGTCAAACCAAGAAATAATTTCCAGTTTTTCTTTCTTCCAAAGTCATATGGATTCCTGAATGTATTTTTATAAAGTTTTCTCATTGCCTTATTAATATGAAACTCCACACTTGTTTCGCCCTTACTGATATGTTTTCCATGCATTACCAATAATATCCCAAGAGCAAATAGTACTGAAAAACATGTTATTGCCATGAAAACAACAGCTTTTCTTTTCCATGGATGTGCAGTTATTCTCTGTGCCTCAGTTATCACAGGTGTAGGAAGATCATGCTCTCGAGGTGAGTTCTCTGAATCATACTCTGCAATCACCTGGACTGGGACAAGTACACCACTTTGGTTCATGCGAACTGGATGCCCAATAAGATCTGGATCATGTTCCTGTGTTAGCCCACCTAAAATTAAAAAAAAAACCGAATTTGTTCACCAAGCTATTATATATGTTTACATTTTTCTTGTATAAAATTTACACAATAATAATAACAATGTCCTCCTGACTGATTTCGGCACCGGCGGCCGATCTCAAGAGAGATTAGCCAACTGCACAGGATATTATTATAGTGCACAAGTGTGTGCACAAACACAGGTGCATTCTCTTTTCCCTAACTCTCATAATCCGATGGGACGGCAAGCGACACGACCGGAAAGAGTTCAGGCGCAGGACCAACGGAATAACTTATCCATTAATAATAATACTTCCAACTTCCAGACTCCGGGCTGCTACTGAGAATTTTCTGACAGAAAAACCATAACTATTTATTGGCCGGACCTGGGTATTGAACCCAGAAACACCGGGTCTGCGGCCTTATATCTAGCCACTAGACCAACGAGGCAGTCTAAAAAATTTACTTTAGCAAATGATATCAACAAAGGTGAATAACATACTCTAACTAACCTGTATCATTAATCCAAAGGACTTGATACCCCAGATCCAATCCAGCTATTATGACAAAAGTAACTCCAGCCACCATATAAGCCATGTAGAGGTAAAAGTAACGCACATTGAAATAACCGACACAGTTGTTAAGCCAGGGACAGTGATGATCCATTGCAAGTACGCATCGATCACATACAGAGCAATGATGTGTGCGGGGTGGCTTTGGTGAAATACATTTCTTGCAAATACTTGCCGCTTCTGATATCATTGAACCCTGTAAATGGATTTTTTTTTTTGTTAATACAAAATAATATGTATGTATTATAAATAATAATATGTTAAAAAACACCTTACACATTGTAGGTTTTACTTTTTTTTATAAAAAATAACGTTAATCATTTAATCGAAATCATGGATAAGGACACTATCTAGATTCTAGACATTTATTTAGTCTATTTTAAAGAAAAGCTTTTTTTACACATTTTCGCAATTCTAAAAACCTTATTTATATTCAGTTTTGAAAATCGACAAAAGAAATTAAATATCTTACGTGAGGTGGATATCCTGGAGAAGTTGACACACCCATGTAGTAATGGAATACAATGTTGAGGAGTAGCCAGTTGCCGAAAACAACCAATAATATTGTTATATATTGATTTTTTTGCCACCAATATGGCAATCCAACCCAGTATGCAATCGCTACTACAGCTGTTGTTAAAACAGTTACACAGAATACGAAAACCTAAAACATAAAATTATGTTATTGGAGTGTTGCCACCTTGATTTATCAAAAAGGACGGCTCAGCTCTCTGAAATAAGCTAGAAAGTGCCAAAAAATTAATAAAAACCGTTTGATTACGAATGTTTACAAAGGGTTTATGTTGTTATTTTTATTTACCATATATTGGTAATAATCATTGACAATCTTATAATATGTCACATTTTTTTCTGTACTTGTATCTGCTCCGAGTTTGATTGGCTGACTAGAAAGTAAATAAAAACTAAAATTACTGATTATTTATTTACTAGAAAAAAAAGGCATCCAGTCCTGTCTGTATAAGATTTTAAAATTAATTTTAAACATATTTTTAGGAACTTTTTATCAATATGTGAATTAAGCCTGTTGTTGCGGTCTTTCTTCCAGCTTTCTTTTATCTTTACGCTCTAGATTTTTTTTATAGAAAGCAATTATATAACTGTTAATGCATATTACTTTATTATCCATAAAGGCAGTATTTGTATGAAATAAATTTGCTGGACTGTTTATGACTTGCATTCCAAAATTGATCTAAGAGAAAATCCCTTTAATTTTAATCAGTTACTACAGCCTATGTCTATCCTGAAGGTTGATTCTAAATATTGATGAAAGAGTTTTGTATGAATAGCTTCAGATATTACCTCCTACATCCAAACTTACAAACTTTACCCCTATTAAAAATATATGTTTAATTATACTGAGAAAAAAAAAAACTTTTATTACAATTCAACTTCAAAAAGAAGAAGTTCATCAATTCTGCTTTATTTGTTGTGTTATGTTCCCAAATATCAGTGTATTATGTATTGATTTTGATATGTTTTACAATAAGGTAAACACATAAATAATGAAATAAACAGATATTTAAATATTTACAACCACTATTTAGATATTTTTGAAGTCAGCTAACAAGGACTTGTAAATAGAGCAAGAAAATATTGCTATTTAGCAGTACAATATCTGATGAGTGTGCTTGCAGGGCTTGCACAAAGCTCTATCAAGTAAAGCCTACCTTAAATATTGATCATCCAAATAATACCACTTTGCTTAGCAATGGTACTATTACAGATTTTACATTTGTATTATATATAAAAAAAGAATTCAATATTTAATTTAAATTCATAAATAATTATGATGATACATACCCTTCCTAAGCTGCCAGCAAAGTTATCGACAAACCAAAATAGTGGTTCTAAAAGGCAATCAATTATATAACTTTTGTCCGTATGCGTGTTGAATGTGAGGGAGTAGAAAGTCAACACAGCTTGGCATATTTTCCAGATGGTATATTCCCTAAAATAATTATGAAGTTTTTTTTACTTATAACTGACTTAGCCTTGTTTTATGGTAATTTATACATAACCCTACCCTTTTAAATGTTACACAATCATAAGTGATCTCTTTAAATCTGTTTTTTTTTTTTTATTGTAATTTGTAGCAAAGTACACTAAATATTAAGGCTTAACCCCGTACCGCATACGAAGTCATATATAGCTCCTCATAGTTTCTATTATTTTTTTTACAGTTAATTTCTATATTAAAATAGAAAAGTAAAACATGTATTGTATTAATTATTTTATTGTTAGATGGACATATTTTTTTTGTACATGGTAAATCTATGGTAAGTTGGCTATTTGAGGATATTTGGAGCGCGGCACGCCGGTGAATTGCAACGAATTCCGTGGAACATTCACCAGTGAAAAAAATATATAAAACGGCAGATCTTCAACTAAAATTATTATATACTCCTTGGATCATCCCACATAACGAGTATTAGTTATATTTGAGTTTATTTTTGTTTTTCATTGATTTTTTACCCTTTTACTTTATTTAATTAGTGTAGTAGGCATATTATAACACTAACTTTTAATGATATCTAATATTGGATAACAATCAATTTAATTTTGTGTAGATAAATCTTCATCAGATAAAAAAGAAAACAAAAATGACTTACTTAATTCTACCATATAGTCCTCGCCATTGAAACCGCCATTGAAATACAACCATTTTAATAAAGTATTTGTATCTGTGTACACATTTCTTATAAATTACAGACAAACATAACTTTTCCGGAAAAATATATAACTGATTTATTTCGAAAACATCGAAAACTTTATAAGTTTATTTATTATTTTCAAAATATATATCTGACATAGAAATTGAATTTGACACTACAACTACAAATTTACAGAGTATATACACACAGCATCACATCGACTGCAGTATAAAACTTATACATTATTTTGTAATATACAAAACTTACGTAAATTATGAATCAAACATTACATTACTTATTATTTGTACTTAAGGTTTAGCCATAATCGTATATTAATAAATAAATAATGTTAATAATAAACACATGTTATATATATATATGTATATAACATGTGTTTATTATTAACATTATTATATATAATAATTGTATCGTTAGTTTAAATAGGACAAAAAATTGTTTGTGGCTCTGTGAAGTATGAAATCGAACCGATGTCAAAGAACAGTACTTACTAGTTACTCCCACGGTCGTATAAAGATTCTTCATTTGTCTTGCAACTTCAATCTGGGATACGTTGACATAATGACGCTGTTAAGTTCAATTTACGGCCGCCAGGGCATTATAAGTCGCGTAATAATTACCCCGAACACTTTTTTAAATCCAAACAAAACAGTTAAATAACAAAACAAAAATAACAAAAAATCCGCAAAACTCAACAAAACGATATAACAATGATTAAATAACACAATACTTGGGAGAGAAAAATATCAGCTTCGATAGCAGCGACGTAGTACCTCAAGCGGATAGTATTGCGAATTAGCAGTTGTAACACACTCGCACCTATCTCTCACCACTGAAATTGGACTCAGTTGCAAGATCTGTGTATACGACCGTGGTTACTCCTACTATTATTGAATTTATTGACAAATATAAATTTTTAGACCTTTGAAATATAAAATATACTACTATAATACCTATATTTTACAAATATAATTGATCAATATCAATACAATCGTGAAATTATAAAAAATAAATGAATCATTAAATGTAGTTTAAAATGATTTTGTGTTTTTGTGGTAAATAAGCCTGAACAGTGACAAAATTTAATTTTAAATATAATGTGATCTACTCTAATAAGAAACATGGGTTTGACCCAATTCGTATATTTGTTTTTATTGTTTTTTTCAAACCATGTATACGTATTTTGTCTCGATAATGACACCGAGTGTAATGCAACATCTACAGTAGGTGTACAGTATGAATTTACTTCTGAGATAGTCAACAGTGAACATATAATCACTTTCAAAGGCTATTATTATAAATACACAAGGGAAAATTATGTGAAAGCAGCTTTAAACAGTGCTGGTGTAAGTATTATTTACATTGTTATTTCATAATAATAAAATAATAATTAGCTTTTATAATGCTTACGAATGAAGCCGAGATGGCCCAGTGGTAAGAACGCGTGAATCTTAACCGATGATCGTGGGTTCAAACCTGGGCAAGCAACACTGAATTTCATGTGCTTAATTTGTGATTATAATTCATCTCGTGCTTGACGGTGAAGGAAAACATCGTGAGGAAACCTACATGTGTCAAATTTCACTGAAATTCTGTCACATGTGTATTCCACCAATCCGCATTGGAGCAGCATGGTGGAATAAGCTCAAAAACCTTCTTCTCAAAAGAGAAGAGGCCTTAGCCCAGCAGTGGGACATTCACAGGCTGTTACTTATAATGCTTACATTTCCTTTTTTGTTTAGAAATAAAATAATAAAAAAAAATGATTTCATACTATAAGAATGATTGATATTTAAGTTTTATTTGGATGAGTAGAGAGTCCAAGATAGATTTATGTTGTTAGTTTGTCAACTCTACATTATTCTTTATTTCTTAACAATGTTACTAACACTGATACAGTTAACTAAAAATTCTAATAAATACAAAATTTAGATAGTTTCTGAGATTGCAGTTTTATGGGAAATCCCATCAGATATTACATGTATATAAAAAAAATTAATAGATACATTATGCTCCAACATATTTTATTAAATAATAGTTCCAATAAACAATAAAATTGTTTACTTAAAAGAACATTGCTGTGATATTTATAATAATAATATCCTGGGACATTATTCACACACGGCCATCTTATCCCAAACTAAGAAGAGCTTGTACTATGGAAACCAGACAACTGATATACTTACATATACTACTTTACTTTTGTAAATAGATACTTATATAGATAATTACACCCAGACTCAGGACAAACAGACATGTTCATGCACACAAATGTCTGTGATGGGTGGGAATCGAACCCACAACCTGCGGCTTGAAAGGCAAGTATCTTACCAACTATGCCAACAGTATTTACATAAACATAAAAGCATCATCATCGTCATTATCATCAACCTTTTGTCATCCACTGGCCTCTCCAATATCACGCCACTGAGCTCGATCTTCAGCTCTCAATATCCATCCGCTGCCAGCCACTTTGCATAAACATATAGCATTCATGAGTATTATGTGATATTGCACCTCTATTATGATCTGACAAATCTATTATTAAATACTATAAAGTATATAAATAAACAATGGACAAAAGCTATGTACAATCAACAGCAGCATTTAATTCAACCTCAACAAAATAATTCACAACTAAAACAACAAGATCAAGTCATTCTCCCACCGAGGGAGCTTCAGAAAGACACCCTCTAACAAAAAAAAAACAAAAATTATATATTACAAACCTAAACACCAGAAACCTTACTAGAATTAGAAGAAGCAATGAAGGACCTCAACTGGGATATATTAGGTATTATTGAAATGCAGAAGGAGGAGATAACTAAGCTAAGCAAGAAAATCAAAGCATGCATTAGCAAGGATAGAAGATATATGAGGTAAAATTCTAAAAAAAGTATATACTTAGAAAACTATAGACCAATATATTTGATGTAGAATATTTATTAAGTTTTCTCAAAGGTCGAATGAGCATAGTTTTGGTTGAAAATATATATCGCAGTACGACAAACCTCTGTATATGACTTTCATCAACTACACATAGGCCTTCGACAGCATAAGTCATGAAGCCATATGGGAAAGCCAGAGGAGCAGTGTATCCCTTTGGCTTACATCATGATCATTAGTAACATATATTCCCACAGCAAAGTAAGAATTCAACTAGAAATGCTAGAAGATGCTTTTAAGATAGGAAGAGGAGTTAGACAAGAGGATCCATTATCTACCAAGCTGTTCTCTGTGGTAATGGAAACATCCGACAGTGGGATTGAGACCAATATGGCTGACGCATATATGAAAGGACACTAGCATCTAAGGTTTGCAGACAACATAGTCTTATTTAAAGTAAATCTCCTGAACCTAGGTAAAATGATTGAGGACAAAGTGAGAAAATGGGTTTACACATGAACTTAAACAAGACTAAGCTATTTTAGACCCACGAAAACCTAGAGATCAAAATTAACAATCACACTCTTGACTACATAGAATAGTACATATATTTAACTAGGACAAATCATTTCAGACAAAGACCAATCTACCAAAGAAATCAACAAAAAAATAGCTAACAGCTGGAAAAATACTGGGCCCTAAAGGAGGTAATAAAATCCACTGACCTTAGCATAGAAATGAAACAGAAATTGCCTTACCTACGGATGTGAAACTTGGACCCTCACTAAACATCACAGGGTGAGTCTAGCGCATTGCCAAACAGCTATGGAAACGAGCATAATTGGTGTTAAAACACAGGACAAAAAAAGAAACACCTTAATAAGATCAAAAACTACAGGTGTGCTTGAAAAGATGGACAGGCCATATACTGTGAAGTACGCAGGAAAAGTTGAGCAAAATTATTACTGAATCATGAACGGGTACCCTAGAGAGGGTAAAAAGAATAAAGGTATGAGCAAAGAGATGGGAAGATGTGATAAAATTAATAGCCGGTCCAAATTGGAGGAGGGTGCTAGAGAAAGACAACAATAAAAGATGTTTGAGGAAGCTTTGTAAACACACTGAGAGACATTTTGTAAACACACACAATAACTACAACAGAATTCCAAAAGCTCTGAGCTAGAGAATATAAGCCTAGAGTGAATATATGAGTACAAAAATCTATAATAGAGTGCGTGTATATAATAGAGTGTATGTGATATACTTGTTTGGTTATAAAATGACTTATCAGCCACATTTAGGTTTGTTATCCTATTATAATGAAAAGACAAAAACAATTTATTAGTTGCAGTTTTATAATTGTTTAGAGTAAACATATTAAACCTACTACATAACATATACAATGGTCAATTAGTTATCGATGTGTTTTAGTAGAGAATATAGGAAAACATAAGGGAATTTTTTTGTTCTCATAAGTCAATCATTTGTTTCATCCTTACTAAAAATATAAAAGTGAAAGTGTCTCCGAAAGTGTTAGAAGGAATATTCATTCAGTTCTATAGTGTTAATGTAAAGTGGGTTGTTAGGATAGAGGAAAAGTTATTAAACATAAAAGTTGCTCTGTGCTTATATAACTGATTTAATTGCACTAAGTCATTGTATTTAAGTTATTCTAACAATAAACAATGAGATTGTGACATAGTTTCCACTGAGTTTTTGCTTGGCTTATTCTCAGTAGTGAAAATAACCATGTGAGGCTAAGCTGCTTATATCGGATGAAATTTTAACACATGTTTATGCGCTAACATGCGCATAGTATGGAGATCTTCAAGATGAGAAGAGGCTGATTGCAATTAGTTTTCAGAAACATATAGCTGCTTTATGTAGTACACAAATCAGGACAATGTTGAGCCAGAGCAAATTAGCTTACTAACCTTCTTAGAAACATAATTTTTTCAATATGTATTCGTTTTGGTATTGCTTATGTAAGGAGAAAAAACATTAAAATGTTAGTGCTCCATTGTTTCTCTTAGAACAGATTCACCTAACCAATCAACTACTGCAGAAATATATCATCAACAAATATAAGGATTCAAGAATTATTTGTCTTTATCATGAAACATAGAATACACAAACCATTCTTATTTTTCTAATAAGAGATAAGCATTATTAAAAAAGATTATAATAATTTTATAATAAATATTATGTTGGACATCAAGCTTAACATTGATAATTGTTTATTGTTTCAAGATCAGTGTAAGAAAAGAAAACAACTCTAGAATAGGTAATAAAAGTATCATTTAGCTAAGGTATAGAACAAATATTTGCACTCTGTATAATAGTGGGTTTGCAATTTAATACTTATATTATGAAAAAATTGTCCAACAAATCATGAGAAATATTATTTTTAACTAAATAATACCTAATTAATCTAGTTAAAACAAGGTCCCTATTGACAGCAATTGAATTAGAAACAAAACAATGCATCATTAAAAATGCTTTAGACATTAAAAACATTTATTTTCTTTAGTAAGTAGGCATAAATAACAGTAATAAAAATGTAATATAAATAGCATATTGCTTACTTCAAAAAGTCTGATAATAAAACTGTCTTAATTTTCTCTGTAAATGCATTATCAAAGTGAAGATTAGTGATTACATATTATCCCTATTGTAGAGATGTGTGTAGTGAAATTGTTTGTTTATATATTAAGCTTTTATGACTGCATTATTCAACTGATTATCATGAAATTTTGCATACACATTGTCAGGGGTAACTGACACTCCTCCCTCACAAAACTATAACTGTTAGGAAAAAAAATATTTTGTTGATATATAAATTTTTTTTTATTAAGATGATTTGAGCTGTTTTTTTGACATGAATTGTACTATATAATTTCTCAAACTTCTACTACATATGAGCACATTAGCTAAATTATACTTTTATTTATTTAAATTTTGTTATTTTCCTAATTGTATAATGAAATACATTATCAAAATTTACTGTAAACATCTCAATTTAAAATTTAATTATTTTAGCTCTATTTTATAAGAGATCTTTAGTCACCATTGAGCCATTTAATAACTGTTACAATTGACTGAAATTCTCATCATCTAGTTATACTTTAAGTAGTATAGTTATGCCGCTGGCTTTTACCACGCCGGGGTTGCCATGTTACGAT
The DNA here is from genome assembly GCA_905220585.2 of Nymphalis polychloros. Lineage (NCBI taxonomy): Eukaryota > Metazoa > Arthropoda > Insecta > Lepidoptera > Nymphalidae > Nymphalis > Nymphalis polychloros. Next base: position 11,598,086 of record HG992241.1, on the reverse strand, counting down.
CACCTCATAACTGATAAACTAATTTTTTTCTCTTAGATTTCAAATTGGACAATAGTTGAACGCAATAATGCAGCCAAAGAATACCCCAGCGACTTTGACGTGATTGCCTTTGGAGACGATGACTTGAAGAATGGCATTGACGCGCTCCGTGATCACCCCGCTGTCAGACGCGTCACAGCGCAGCGTCAAGTTCTTCGCACAATTAAATTTGTGAATGAGGTCAGACAATATAAATTTAATATTATAATATTGTTATTTGAGTGATGTTTCATGTACATCTGAAAAACAAAATAGAATAATTAGAGTAATCATAATGTAATCTACATTGTTAGCTTACGTTAAACAGATTTGATAGTGATATATATATATGAATCTTGACTGCCTCGTTGGTCTAGTGGCTAGATATTAGGCTGCAGACCCGGTGGTCCTGGGTTCAATTCCCAGGTCGGGCCAATAAATAGTTATTGGGTTTTTCTGTCAGAAAATTCTCAGTAGCAGCCCGGAGTCTGGAAGGTGGAAGTGTGTACACTCCCGTGCCTCGGAAAGCACGTTAAGCCGTTGGTCCTGCGCCTGAACTCTTTCCGGTCGTGTCGGATTGCCGTCCCATCGGATTATGAGAGCTAAGGAAAAGAGAGTGCACCTGTGTTTGCTCACACACTTGTGCACTATAATATCTCCTGCGCAGTTGGCTAATCTCTCTTGAGATTGGCCGCCGTGGCCGAAATCGGTCTGGAGGACCTTATATATATATATATATATATATATATATATGAATAGGTGGGCAGGTAAATGGGCCACCTGATGTTTAGTGGCTACCACCGCCCATAGTCCTATCACCTAGGAAATATTTTACTAAGAGCATGTAGGTAAGAACGCGTTAAACTTAACCGATGATCGTGGGTTCAAACCCGGACAAACACAAATGAATTTCACGTGCTTAATTTGTTATTATAATAATTCATCTCGTGTTTGACGGTGAAGGAAAACATCGGGAGGAAACCTGCATGACACATTTCACTGAAATTCTGTCACACGTGTATTCCACCAACCCGCATTGAAGTAGTGTGGTGGAATAAGCTCCAAAACCTAATCAAAAGAGTAGAGGCCTTAGTATGTTATGTCCCAGTATCGGCACAGTATCACCACGTGCTGATAGTTATTGCCTAATCCGTCAAATGGCTCAGACACTCGAAATAAATGAGACTAAATTTAAAAAAAGTTGATGTAATCATTAACATAAGAAAGTTCTATACAGGGCGCTTGCGGTCCAGGAGGATGTCTCTATTCTGGATGGAGGAACCACAAACGTCAATCTCGTGGTCTGCATTCGCTCAGGAAGCTCCGAGAGGTAGAGTTACTTCTGTTCATTGCTTACTATTTGACATAGGTACTGGTAGTTCATTTAAAAAAATGCTTGGATTTTATTATTTTGCATTAGTACTAACCAACACTCATTACATTTATTAGGATTCGATAGTACGGGTCATTTAAATATATATTTACTGATTTTTGATTACATATAAAGATATACTACGTGGTGGTAGAGCTTTGTGCAAGCTCGTCTGGGTAGGTACCACCCACTTATCAGATATTCTACTGCAAAACAGCAGTACTTGGTATTGTTGTGTTCCGGTTTGAAGGGTGAGTGAGCCAGTGTAATTATAGGCACGAGGGACATAACATCTTAGTTCCCAAGGTTGGTGGCCCATTGGCGATGTAAGCGATGGTTAACATCTCTTACAATGCCAATGTCTATGGGCGTTGGTGACCACTTACGATCAGGTGGCCCATATGTTCGTCCGCCTACCTATGCTATAATTTTTTTTATAAAATATAGGTATATCTTTTAAAAAATTACAACGTAAATAAAAACAACCGTTTATAATTATACGTTACTGATATTTTCAATACTATGATAGTAATTGAAATTATTATCATAGTTATATCTATGCCGTCTTGGTACGTGTTTATTTACAGAAAGATGGCTACTCATCTAGGAAGTTACTAAGGACGGTTCCGCGGCAGATAACATCGGTTCTAAAGGCAGACCTGCTGTGGTCGCTGGGGGTAACGGGTCAGTACTATCGTTGAAGTATTGATGCTTCGCTTCGCTTTGCTATCTATTTCTTGCAGCTCAACAAATAAACACACACACATACACAAAACATAGTATTCGTTTTTTATTTTTCATATACGATACGATACATAAATTTATTATTATACATATATATATATATATATATATGTGTATGTATATGATCGATGAAAAAGAGTACTGACAGTTTTGTGCCGTTTCTCCTCGATAGAATCTACATTCGCAACCCGTTTTTTTTTTTTTATTTAACTTAATCTTGCTTGTAACTATACAATAATAAAGTGTATATTTATTTTTAATTCGATTGTGATGAAATGTACTAAAACGTAGTAAAGACTTAGGATTAGTACATTATAATATAAAATTGTAAGGACTGCTAGTTATAAATCTAGACAAATTGTAAACTGGGAGCATTAAAACCATGCTAATAAAAGAAGTGACGTTTTCTTTGTAATGCCTAATTAAAAAAACAAATAAATCAATATATTTATACTAGAAAATGAAGCGCGTTTATGGTTTACATCAAAGTCTTATACACAGGTCTATCAACAACGGTAGTGGGGGTACGTCGGCTTAATGATTGCGCTGTTCTGTTCAATTTACGACCGCCAGAGGCATGACAATAGATAGGTGTGCTGTGCAACGAAGACAGAATAGCATTCTGTCTTTTTTTCTATCACACGTAACGCATTTCACTCAACCGGCACATGACCGCACCCATCGATAGCAACGACGTACAGCGGCGTTGACGCGAAATAAAAGTTATATCACGATCGTACCAATCTCTCACCACTGAAATACGACTCCGCCTTTAGACCAGTATACAAGACCGTGGTTTACATATACAAGGTATGTATATGTAATATCACTTTAAAGTTATTGACGTGATAAGTGTGTATTTCATGTTGTTATTTACAAATAAATGTATAAAATTTAGATTGTTTTCAATGTTTCGTTTTAATGTTTTTATTTAATTAAAACTGATATTGATTTATTATAAACAATACGCGCCGTTAATAATTTTTCTACAGTTTATAATTTGTCTTGATTCATTATAAACTAACTAGGGCCGAATTCTACTAATCTATAACGATTACGATACGTTCCCGATTCAATTACGATTCAACTTTGAGTAATCTATATTTATTCGGATCGGAACCGAACCGATATGATGTTAATATATACCGTTATGTCAAAACCAAACATAGTCGATAATTAAATTAAAGAATAGGAAAACAGAAACGATCCCGCTTCGATTCGATTTCGATAAAATGACGATTTGTTAGTAGAATTGGTCCCATGTCCTTACAATAATTATCCGGTGACAGATATAACTATACAAAGTATTACATATGTTATATAAGTTTATCGTCATTTTATCGATTGTGTTTTAACAAAGTCCATGTTAATTGGCAGCTTATTAAAACGTTGGTAATGAACCGTGAACTTATATATAATATTTTAATTAATCGTATGTTAATGTCAGTCAGTCTTAGATTACACGTAACATGTTAGATGTTATCATAAAGCGTTTGTTTATCGAACGAATAGAATGAGCGAATTGTTTCTATGCTATAAAGGAAGTATTTTCGAGTCTCTTCAGGAATCTCATTCACATTTCACGTTCCGCATAATTCAACTCGAAAGATAACTTAGCTTACAATGTTTTGTTTATATATTGATAAACAAATTTTATCGTGTTTGTTTCAGATGTTTTCATTATTTCGATGTTAATAAAATGAGATGAAATAGTCTTATCGTTTTGTTTTTAATTTTAATTATAGGTAAAACATTTTTATTTAGGATGAATATTTAAAAAAAAAAAGAAATTCATCTTGTATTAAAACAACAGACTATTTCACGCATTAGTTAAGTATTTACTAAATTAAGATTATATTTTAAATTAATAAATGAAAATTTCAATAACAGGCGAGGGAATCAAGGTAGCGGTATTCGATACGGGTCTGTCTCGTCAACACCCGCACTTCGGCCGTGTTCGGGAACGAACGGACTGGACTGGCGAAAATACCCTGGACGATGCCCTGGGTCATGGAACATTCGTAGCCGGTGTCATTGCCTCCAGGGCCGACTGTCTCGGCTTCGCTCCGGACGCCGATTTGCACATATTCCGTGTGTTCACCGACAACCAGGTACTTGAGGCTAATGTATAGAATTGATTTAATTCAATGATTGTCATACATTTATCCTCGGCGGTAGTCTTGGGTTAGGTGAACAATTTCATGTTCAGCAATTATAGGCGTTATTATTAGTGTAATAAAGTACTCTCAGTGGATACCCAGTTATACCCATTGACCAATTACACCCTTGAAGGGATCGTATAAGAGAACGTATTTGTTTACCTCAATAATGTCGCAGGTTTCTTATACGTCGTGGTTCCTCGACGCCTTCAATTACGCAATATTGAAGAAAATTGACATTCTCAACTTAAGTATCGGGGGACCCGACTTCATGGATCACCCTTTTGTCGATAAAGTTTGGGAGCTGAGCGCTAATAAGGTCGGTATTTATATTTTTAATTTGTTCTTATTATAATATTCATTTATCTTTACTTACATACATGAGAAACATTTAAGTATCTCTACTAATAAAATAAAGCCAAAAGTAACTCTTATCTGTCCGTTACTTTCCTAAACCATTTAACAGATCATATAATTTGGTATGACTATAGTCATACCTTGACTAGAGTCTTGAACATTGGAGTAAAACATATTATTATTTTAATTTAATTTTGGGGTAGCCATGTAAAAACAATAAAGACAATACGAAACGAACGATAAAGATATGACGACAAAGTCATTAATCTTTTTATATATAATTAGGTTACGCTCGAAGCTCGCCCGCGTGTTCTCAGGCGATATGTATACAAAAGGTGTATATGTCCTTCCCCTTGGGATTCAAACTTGCTTCAGAAGAATTTCATCAAATCGGTTCAGTGGCAGCCGTAAAAGCGTAACAAACATACAGAGTTATTTCCGCATTTATAATATTAGTATCGATATCTAACAATTAGAATGTGTCGTTGTTGTTGCGTTGGTGGCACATTGGCAATGTAAGCGATCTTTAACGTCTCTTACAATGCCAATGTCTATGGGCGTTGGTAACCACTTACCATTAGGTGGCCCAAATGCTAGTCGAACCGACCTATGATATAAAAAAAAAATATTCTGAAGTTAATATTGATAAGTATGTATTGGTACTATAAAACGACTTAAATATGAGATACGATTTCCGCAAAAGAGAAGATAGGTGGAGAGGAGAGGAAAAGGAGTCTCCGTTGGAGCATAGCATTGAGGTCTTGAGGAGAGTGGCGGATAACGATATACTATTGACAAAATATCTCCTCTTACCTTCCATCTCTACTTTATTAGATAAATAGCGTTAATTTTTCGTTTTAACGTAAACAGGTGATAATGGTATCAGCGATAGGCAACGACGGCCCGTTATACGGAACCCTTAACAACCCAGCGGATCAAATGGACGTCATCGGTGTCGGCGGGATCGGGTTCGACGATCGCATCGCGAAGTTCTCCTCCAGAGGGATGACTACTTGGGAACTGCCTGAAGTGAGTCCATTTGACGTTTAATACACAGTCAAAAGCCTTATGGGTGCTAGATGTTCTCGATAGATTAGATATTGCTATGGTATATTAACGCAAGTTATAAATGCCATACAATTATATCAGTTGGTTATAGCGTGGACTTGTTCAACTCAATGCATGAAATGGTCTGATGGTACGACTGAGTGAACAAAGTTACATACCTCTCACATGAGTTCAATAAAAAAATTTAGAGATTCAATCTCAAACACTAGGAGAAGATGCATTATGGGGCAGGCTTGACTCGGAAAGAGATCAGCTTTCTAGGACAATGGAAATGGAGAATATTTTGGAGAAAAACTAAAAAAATATATTTTAATATGGGAACTAACGTTCTGCTGTATTTTATACATATTTTATATATTCAAAAATAATCATATCTATGTTAAAATATATATATCTAATAAAAACGTTAGTGTTATCTGCTAATCAATTGTTTTCCATTGCGTAATTATGCTAATCCATAATTACATTTTGTGTATTCATGGCATATCATAATGTATAATATACTCAAAAATACATTACACAAATATATTACAAAATTAAATAGACGCAAATCTAGTAACTCTTGTATTATTTTTGTTTCGTAAAATTGAAGGTACTATAGCAAAATTTCAATGTCAGTAGTATGCCTTCGATAGCTCAGTTGGTAGAGCGGTGGACTGTAGTGTAACAGATGCGGAAATCCATAGGTCGCTGGTTCAAATCCGGCTCGAAGGATTCTTTTTAAATTTTAAAATAACGTTTTTTGAGTATATTATTACTTTATTTATAGTCTATATAATTATTTGAATTATTGGTTTTCGGAGATTCGTTTAATATAGAGATAAGATTGGATGTATATAGTGTAAAAGTAACAGTCTGTGAATGTCTCTCTGCTGGGCTAAGGCCTCTTCTCCTCTTTGTGAGGAGAAGGTTTGGAGCTTATTCCACCACGCTGCTCCAATGCGGGTTGGTGGTATATAATTTTAATATAATGAGAATAGTTTAAAATAAAACAAGAATAGAAATAATTATTTTAAATTAGCTGACCACTATATAAATCATTAATAACTGAAATGAAAAAAAGGTTTTGTTAATTTACTCCGAGATGCGAAATACGTAGTGCTGAAATGCACGAAATAATTACAGAAAATAGAATTCAAAGGTTTATAGACCTACCTCTCAATTGCAATACATATGTATCTGAATCTCGGAAGCGCGGTGAAATAATTACAAGATAACTCTATTATTGGCTCATGAAGAATTCATTTCAAAATATGTATTTTATCGACGTCGACATATTTAAAATTCGCGCTACGAGTATCGCTCTATCTATCAAAATTTTTAAGTCTAAAATAAACTATAACTAAATATTTGTTTTTTGTTTGTTACGCTTTCACGTCTAAACCAGTAAAACGATTTGAAAAATTCTTCTACCAATGGAAATCTACATTATCAGCGAGTAACAAAGACTACATTTTGTCCTCGTATTCCAAGAGGAACGCGCGGGTAAAACCGCGGGCAAAACGCTTGTTATTAAGATAAATGCGTAATAAATACACGGGGCTTGGTGCACGAACTGGTAATATGAATAATTATGTATAATTCAGACTCTATTTAATTTATTTTTATCAGAAATAATTATAAGGTGAATAATACTTTTGTGTATTTATGAAGGTAAGCATTCTTTAACAACAGCGTTTAACAAATAGTTAATTGTAAAATTTAATAAAGTTTTCGCCGAGTTCGTTATGCCGTTTCTTCACAGGTATACGGTATTACTTTCTGGAACAATAAATAATGACGGTTCGATATTGTTTTTTTTTTAACAGGGTTATGGTCGCATGAAGCCCGATATTGTTACATATGGAAGCGGCGTGCAGGGGTCGAGTGTGAACGGCGGCTGTAAATCGCTCAGTGGTAAATATATTTCATATAGTAACAGCCTGTGATTGTCCCACTGCTGGCCTAAAGTCTTCTTTATTGATGCAGATTTACTCTCGATGTTTTCCTTCACCGTCAAGCATTGATTGATTTAAATACTTTTAATAATTAATTAAATATAAAAAATGTTATCTATTGATCGTAACTAATGTTATGACGTTTGCATTACTTATCTTATTGTTATGCAAAATCAACAACAAATGATGGAATCCTAGACTACTATATTGTAACAAATAATCTACAGTGTAACTATGTATTCATATCTCTTTATTAACTATTTATATTGTATTTATTATAATAATTTTTTTCATGACTACCGTAAGAGGTATAAGAATTTTATATTAATATATCAATACAATGTAATAAAGCTTAATTATCAAGAAATATTTATAGAGATAATTTTATTTCGGAAATGTTTACAGGAACATCTGTAGCGTCCCCGGTGGTCGCTGGAGCGATAGCTTTGCTCGCGAGCGGCGTTCCTCGCCAGAACCTCTCGCCCGCTTCGGTGAAACAAGCGCTTTGTATAACCGCCAGGAGACTGCCCGGGCCGAACATGTTCGAACAGGGCCACGGAAAACTCGACCTCATCAGTGCTTATCAGGTGACATATGAAACAGTAATAACGTCCTGTAATGTTCTCTACGTTTCTGGAGAGGGGTATAAGGGCATATAAGGAGAGCCTAAAAAGCGGTGATGGCCTGGAGGTTAGAACATGTGAATCTTAACCGATGATCGTGTGTTCTAATCCGGAAGTACCACTGAATTTTCATGTGCTCAATTCGTGTTTATAATACATCTCGTGCTTGGCGATGACGGAGAACATTCTGAGGAAACCTGCATGACGTGTCTAATTTCAATGAAACTCTGCGATATGTAGTCCATCAACCCACATTGGAGTAGGAATAAGCTGTAATGTGGAATAAGCTCCAAACCTTTTCCTCAAAGAAAAAGAGAAGCCCTTAGCCCTGTATTCACAGGACATTCACAGGCTGTTACTTATTTCCTTACTTAGAGCCTATTCCACTATGCTGCACCGATGCGGGTTGGTTTATCATCCGACACATGCAGATTTCCTCAAGCTGTTTAAACAAATTAAGTTTATGAAAATTTAGTTGTGCTTGTCCAAGATCGAAACCGTGAATTTCTCGTCTAATATTTCAAAATGGCGATTTAATTTCATTGATTTAATTAATTTCTTGCGTGTTGTTTTAGTTCCTCCGCGAATACGAACCCCAGGCCAGCCTAAGTCCCCCGTACATAGATCTGACGGAGTGCCAGTACATGTGGCCGTACTGCACCCAACCGCTGTATTATAGCGCCCAGCCCACGATAGCCAACGTTACCGTCATCAACGGACTCGGTGTGTCGGGCAAAGTGGTGAGCCTTTGAACAATTATAATTGTGTATCTGTTGATATGTTTGTTCTGTCATACGATTGGCAAGATGTTGTGCTATCGCTATATGTATATAATATACTTTACAATAAATCAATAATTACTCAATCTAATGTTATGTTCAGTGGCGTAACTATACCAACTGAGGCCCGTGGCAAATCCATTGCATGGGGCCCCGTCAAGGGCGTAGCTACCAAAGATACGGGGCCCTCAATCTGAGTAAGCAAAAATTCGTAAAATGTTATTGAAAATGACAAAAAAATTCATAAAAATGTTAAGACACTTCTGAGTTCAGGGCCTCTCGGACCGGGGCGGGGCTCCGACGCGTCGGGGGCCCGTGGCGTTTTGCCAGCCCTGATAGTTACTCCACTGATTATGCTTCCCACTCGTGCCTCATTGCAATGCGATTGTTTTTAATTTATTGATTACAATTAAATTTATATGTGGTATGAAAATGAACGATCCATGAAACTTTGCAAGCGAATGTGCGAAATGTGAATTCTTGTCTGATTGATGTGCTTTGTGATACATAACACACTGCAATTATGATACTTGGTTATGAAATTTTAGTGTCAGAAAATATAATGTGATTTTTTTTTTATCTCCATCAACAAAATATAAAGGAAATATACAATGAATTAAAATGATGCGAAGATATATGACGTCGATAACATTGCTAACGGTACTTACTGACGTCTTTTGTCGTCAATACAATTCCAAAAGCATTTCTATCTTCAAAAAAACGTCGGATAATATGAAATCCTTTTTTTGTTACAGGTTAATATAGGCTGGCATCCCCATCTGCCGCACGGGGTGATATTGTCGGTGTCAGTGGATCACATCGACGTACTTTGGCCATGGTCCGGTTGGTTAGCTATTAAATTCTCGGTCCTGGAAAGTGGGGCTAACTTTGACGGCATCGTCGAAGTAAGTTAAACCAAACTTATTATTATTTAGAAAAAATATATTTAAATTACAGCTACATATTAATTATATATTTTGTTAATAATAGGGCCATGTTAACGTCACGATCGAGAGCTTCGATGTGGTCGTCGATTTCGTCACGAAGAATACGACTCTAACTCTACCTATTCGGTAAATATATTTTTTTAATATAATGATTTGGATACGAGGCGTTTTTGAATTCGCGTGAGTTATAATGTTTAAGGTGTAACATCATTTTTTATTATTATGCACGAATTATTGTATAATAATGCCACTACAATCTAAAATTTAAAAAAATTACTCCAGTGCACTGCTCTCAAAAGAGTCCTACAACAGATTTTCTTGGATTCAGGTTTGACCAAGTTCTCATCTCCAGTAACAATTTCAATACTCCTATGTTAATTAAAGCGGTCTAATTGCGGGCTCATATAACATGTCAAGATATAGAAACAGATTGTATATAACGAGCCTACCTATCACAATTGTCTACCGGTAAAAATCATGGAAAATATAAATGGTAATATTTTACAGGGCCCGTATCATCCCCGTCCCCGTACGCGGTCGGCGTCTGTTATGGGATCAGTTCCATAGCCTCCGGTATCCAGGAGGGTACTTCCCCCGAGACGACCTGCGCGCTAAACACGACCCGCTCGACTGGCATGCCGACCACGTGCACACAAACTTCCGCGACATGTACCGCCGGCTGCGTGAACATGGATTCTATTTGGAAGTCATGGGTAAGGTTTATATGATTGTCGGCCATATTTTTTATTTAAAATATTTATTACCTGATTATTTTTTTCTGGTGGTAGGGGCTTTGTACAAGCTCGACTGGGTAGGTACCACCTACTCATCAGATATTCTACGGCAAAACAGCAGTACTTGGTATTGTTGTGTTCCGGTTTGAAGGGTGAGTGAGCCAGTGTAATTACATTCTCAAGGGACATAACATCTTAGTTTCCAAAATTGGTGGCGCATTGGCGATGTAAGCGATGGTTAACATTTCTTACAATGCCGATGTCTATGGGCGTTGATGACCACTTACCATCAGGTGGCCCATTTGCTCGTCCGCCTACCTAAATTATAAAAAACCATGTAACGGTGCACATTAAAACTGATTAGGTTTTGTTGCGACGATCTTAACTCTAACTAAAATGAGTTATTTTAATCGCTTAAGATAATAATATGGGCGATTAGATGGTAAGTGGTCACAATTGGCTGCTGATATTGATATTGTAAGAAATTCTGTACCACGGTAAATAAGATGTTATATCAATTGCGCCTGTAATTAAGGCCTTAGGCCACTCTAGGAGCCGAAAAAATAAGCCTTTTGGGGATTTTTTTTCAGAAATACTACAGAATAAATCAGGATTACAAACACGGGACTTATTTATATAAATCATTGACTTTTTCTGATTTTATATAATAACTCCAATAGAAGTACGTAGGATTTTTCCGCTATATTGATTTTTGGCCAAATGGCGCACTTCCAAAGTAGAAAGTCATAAATTTGCCTAAGAAATCGTCAGGTAATTGTTAATAACAAATGAACTATGCAATATAAAAAAAAACCTACGTGCTTCCTACGTATAGACAATGTATTAACCAAGATATATTCAACATTTCAATTCAATCGGTTGAACATTGTCTGAGTTACGAGTCCGGCCAACTTGAAAAATGCAGTTGAGATAAACGCGTTTGAAGTTGTGAGTAGTAGAAAATCATGAATAATTTTGCAATACCTTTAATCTGCGATGCCTGCACCATATTGGCCTTCCAGATGATTGTCCTGCTCTTGCATTTCTTTTCTGCTTGATCTTGTGCAGCGATTCTTGCCTCTTTTACCCGGTCAGATAGCGATCTCTCTGCAAGATTTATGCGTTGTTTATCGATCTCCAGGCGAGTTTCGTAGCTGATCGGGCGGATTTCCATGTCCATTGCCTTCATTATGTGCAAAATCGAAGAGCTCGTCATTGAACATGCAATATCCGTAGCTACATCCAAAACTGTTTTACCACTCGAATTGGATTTCGGGGCCAATTTCCACACAGTCGAATTGAAGCTTTCGTTATTGTTTTGTGTGTAACCGACGATGCATCGATTTAGAAGATCTTCACGGGTCAGTTCTTCATAGACTAAGCTAAGATACGATAAGCAAACATTGAATTAACTTCGATATCATACAGATCTTCCGATTGCTTCAGGTTTTTTTCCGGTGTACTGGTCAATTAAAGTCATCTGGTGCTTCTAACTCATGGCGATTCAATGGTCTTCTTCGAGATATTTTTGGTCTCTTGATGAAGGAAGATGACGATTTTCTTCCTTTTTTCGCACTGTACACCACTTTGTCACTCATTGTAAAAACGAATCAATAATTATACAGGGAAAAAGAAATGAAAGTTCACAGAAGTATCGAGAAATACGAGGCTTTGTCGAATAGCGTCCTTCTCAAATGCTTGGCTGTGCCTAAATAACTGAAGCAGACGTTCGACGAGGCCAAACTCGTCTAGACTAGCCAGGAAATATATATATGGAATAACATACCGTATACCTGTTCTAGTCCCCTAACGTACCTTCTCCCTAGCGCTCACAAAAGGAACTCGCTGCGGACCTTGTACGAAAATTCGAAAACGGAGTATTTACAGGATTTTCCCGGCTTTAATTTTTTGTGGCATCATTTTTGTGTCAATTTTGAGGGCATTTGAAATAAAAAAAAATGATTTTTCGAAAATTCTAGGATGGCCTAAGGCTCATTCAACCTTTAAAACAGTAAAACAAAATATTGCCTAGTTTCTACCGTGTCCGAGAGCTTGCGCCGTTTTGTTTAATATATAATGCGAGCCAAGAATCGAATTGTTCATATTTTTAGAATATATATAGAGTGTGCAGTGTTATTATATTAGTTATATGTATATATTTCAGGAAGTCCATTGACATGTATTAACACGTCGTTGTACGGCGCACTCCTGCTTGTGGACCCGGAGGACGAGTATTTCCCTGAAGAAATGGCGGCACTGAAGAAAGCAGTCGACTCCGGTCTTTCGCTCATCGTTTTCGCCGATTGGTACAACGCGTCTTTACTGCGTCACGTTAAATTCTACGATGAAAATACGAGACAATGGTAATGTTATTTATTATATGCATAATTTTAAATTTGTTTATAGTTTAATAATATTGATGTCGTACGTAGGTGGATACCGGAAACGGGTGGAGCCAACGTACCGGCCTTGAATGATCTACTAAGCATGTTTCAGGTATGTCACCTTTCATTCAAATTCAAATTTCTTTATTCAATAAAGAAGCGTTACACTTGCTTATTGATTGTCATAAATCTACCACCGGTTCGGAAATAAACACCTCAGACCTGAGAAGAACCGGCGAAAGAAACTCTGCGGGATTTTTTTTTTAAGCTTATTCTTTACAATTATAATTGATTTACATTATAATATTCTTATTTATTTGCAATAGCCTGGATGCGATCGTTTCATTCCCATGGTGTGCAATCATCTAAGAAGTCACTGATTGCGTAATATCCATTAGCACATACGCGTTCCTTAACAATTCTTTTAAATTTTACAATTGAATATTTTTGAACGATTTCTGGGATCCTGTTGAAGAAGCGTATACATTGTCCCATAAAAGACTTACTAACCCTGTGTAATCTAGTAGTAATAGTGGTTGTAAGTTTATACTGGTTCCTATTGTTACATTATAAAGTTCGTCTGTAATTTTGTAACAACTTTAATAGATATTTATCCAATACTCATACCCAAATAAATAACTTTGACACCGATATCAATCGACGCGTTATCATTGGTCGAGATCTTGAATAATCTATGATATTCACTATGGTTTCGCGAAAAGAAATCGGTTTCAATATACGCGAACTTGTGATATTTGTTTTAGTGGAATAGTATTATAATTGTATTAGAAGTAAATATAAGTTAATCAAGAACTGTTTGTAGTGCATAATACAGCAGAACAATTATAAAATCGCATGTTATTTGTAAATATTATACGGTTTGTTGACTTTTACTGGTACTCCGATTGGAACAGGGCATAAGATTAAGCGGTTCTTGAGATTTGTAATTCTGTTTGTGTAGGTTGCTCTTGGAGATCGAGTGTTCGAAGGGACATACAAGCTAGCCGGTCACCCCATGTACTACGCCAGTGGGACACACATACACAGCTTCCCCGAGCACGGTATTCTTGTAACGGCTAAGTTGTCAGATCAAGGTCAACAAGTAAGAATTGTTCTCTTTCGAATTAACGTATTATATACAGGCTTATTTGTAACGACCCAGCAACCTTTTTTTTTCGCTGTAAAAACGCCTTGACGCGTTTCCCCCACTTGAAGTGGGAGAAACGTGTCAAGGAAAACGGGGATGTAGGACTCACCAGCACTGAAGGCGCCGGAATATCCACTAAAAAGCCAGCGGTATTCTCTCCGTCTGGTCGGGGGGCGCCACGGGATCGCTTGCGCATGCTACCGTGATGCCCCGAAACGACCCAGCAACCTTGCAGGACTAGATATCTAACACCATAAGCAACAACTTTCGTCCCGCGAGGTTGCTGAGTCGTTACAAATAACCCTGTATATCTTATAATCAAGTAATCAACATTCACTGTTTATGTATCAGTTTTCTATAGTCGCTTCGTTTTACAGATAATGTCAGGTGAGAAGACGAAGGGAGCTGGCGACCCGTCTGGTGGAAATAAAATTGACGTGCCTATACTGGGGCTGCTGCAAACGGAAAGTGAATCACGTGACATCAACGACACTAACAACAAGCTACCCAAGGTTCGATTGATTCACTGTTCGGAACATTTAAAACGCAACTGTATTATTGTAGCGCAGAATTGTTTCAACCCATTGAAACACTAATAAATGTTAAGATTTGATAGAAAAAAACATTTGTAAATATGTTTCTCTCTCTTTTTTGACTAAATTACATGCTATCCCTTTTCACCTCGCTTATGAGATAAAGAGAAATATTTTATTCCTGCCAAATTAGTTTAGGTTAGAGCTTATAGTGATTAAAATTCTTTTAACCAGGCTGGCAGGCTAGTAGTGTACGGAGACTCTTCGTGCCTGGAGGGTGGTGTAACTCGGCCGTGCCATTGGCTGATGCTAGCTGCTTTACAATATGCGTTAGTGGGACACGTGCCTACCTCGCTCAGAGAGGCGGCCGCTACCAGCCACCACCGCGACGTACATATCATACCATCGGGTAAGAATCACAAATGATACAACATAACTTTTCTTAAACATTTATTACTTAATTATTTATTGTAAAGACAAGATTTTTTTTATAAATAATTGTAAAACAAGATGATTTAATTGATCCGTAACATTCTCGAAACGCAGTCTGCAATGCTCCCATTCTGATAGCATTAGCATTTAGAATATATTTGATTTTATATTAAAACACCCAGACAGCAGATTTTCGAAATTTTGGTCTTTAAAAGTGACTTTTATTAAGAGGTAACATATCAGCCTTCCTATTATATTATGATTCCGAGTGTCAATACAATTATAAGGATAAATTTATAAAGAGTGATCGTCTCCTTTAAAATATGTCTGTTGATTTTTTAAGAACTGCCGAAACGTGCGGAAGGGGGACGTTTGCATGCGTATTCAAGAGTCCTATCGCCAGACGGCAGTGGACCTCGGCCCCTGCCCGAATGCGTTTCTCTTCCACTAATGGACCCTGAGCCCGTTCATGCTCCACCGTCATCCAGGACATTGGCCCCCAGGCATCAACCAACTGATCCAAAGAGCATTGGTATATACATACAAACTATCTACTCTCTAAGTTGACTGATGCGTTGCCTACTAAAATTGCGCGTACAGAAGCTTCACAGAAAGTAACTTATATGACTTATTCATGATAACTTTATCGAGAAATTGTAATTGTTTTCTTATACATTATTTATTTTAAAATCACACTAACAATATACGTATGACACACAACATTCATATAAACTTTTTGAAACCGTCATGAAATATAGTAATTCCATGTATATTTTTTGCTAATTCGTTATGTTTAAGACATATACCCACTATCGGAATATATATATATATATATATAACATACTAATACATTATACATACGTTCTTATACAATTTAATAAGTGTAAATAGTACAATTAAACAGCTCATTTTATCAGTGTATATTTCATAAGAGGTCTTGAACAAACTGCACTGCAGATTGAAGTAACGTTTAAAGTGTCTGCTTACTATAACGTACCATGCCCACTAGAGCGTGTCGATACATACCTTACGCGAGTGTACGACAATTACTGACGGTCCGTGCATGACACGCGACGGTGCTGACGGTGACGGGACGGTCTAGTGGGCATAGTCTAATACTTTTCAGTGCAAAGAATATTTTTTTGGCGGACACGTTCCTATTACGGTCATAGTATGAAACGTTGTAGTGGACAGAGCCCCTTTACTGTAAAAATGTTAAGTAAACCCCAAAAGAATACATAACGAAGTTTCTTCTGAATAGTTAGTACTTTTAGGTAAAGATTAATGAGACACGTTTGACTTTCTAAGGTGCTGCAGACATGGAAGGTACGGAGGCAGCACCACGTGCTTGGCGAGGCGCTGGGGCGGCTTCAACGCGGTATCACTCCAACAACCTCGATGACGTCCATTCAATCTTCGCCGGTCGAATGATAACACTGTGCTCCATTGCCATTATCATATACTGTCTACATGCTTTCTGGAAACGTTGCGGACGTAAATTGCGTCGCCGAAAACTGATTTCTTTAGCGACATAGAGCTCACCCAAGACGACCCACATTAGCCAAATGGAATTCGAGGATAGAGAAGGATACACGCTCAACTAGGCGTAACGCGTAACTAGACATAGCGTTTAACTAAGTGATACGTCTACAAAGGCGTGATTGATATGCAGATAGGAGAATGCATAAGTATCATCTTATCTGCACATAAAAGACTGAAAGCTTTACGGTATTTTCGCTACAGTGCCGTAAAAGTGATGTAGTTTTATGTGATTATAATATGTATGTATAGTCAAGAGTAGTTAGTGCAAGTCTGTTCTGCAACGGCCTCAACTGATGTTCATCATGTGTAGTAGAATAAGTAGTAAATGTTATATTATATTATTAAAGTTTAAAAATGTCTTTAATTGAAATGTTTAAAGCATATATATATGAATTTAAGAAAATCTATTATATGTTATATAGCTGTTAGAAAATAAAACAGAGTCGACATAAAGTCGATAAGTCTATAAATTATGGATCTATATTATTTTTTATAATTGATATTGTATCAGAATACATTTGTTGTTATGCAAGGAATGTATCTCAATATATCTCACTATAAATTGACTAAACTACATTGACATAGCTACAAAAATTTAGAGGCGATGGTCTCAAAAACCGTTCGCGTACAAAAAGTTAGAAGCGATGGTCTCAAAAACCCTTCGCATACAAAAAGTTAAAAGCGATGGTCTCAAAAACTTTTAGTAAACAAAAAATTAGAAGCGATGGTCTCAAAAACCCTTAGTAAACAAAGAGTTGAAGCGATGGGCTCAAAAACCATTAGTATACAAAAAGTTAGAAGCGACGCTCTCAAAAACCCATAGCATCATCAAGTCCAAAACGAAAGGGAAGCGAGCAGGTAGTAAGGCAAAAGGGTAAAATATGGTTATAGTCATAATTTGATAGGATAATTCTTGTTTTCTTAAATTAATTGTGTTATTATATCGTATAAGGTAGCAAACTAAAAACGGGTACAACCGATAAAAGCCATTCTTATTATTTTCAGTTGCTCTTTTAATGTAATCTTACCTTAATCTAAGTTGGTTTCTTTTTAATAGATTCGTATGGTTTCCATTCAATATTTTCTGTTCCTTAATCGTCTATATCTCCAACTGAACAACGACAATAAAAAGGAAATTAACATATTTTGTGTTGTTGATGTAATTATATATTATTTAATATAGATATCAAATTTGGTTCTTATTGCTATCTGGTAGCTATCGGAAGAATAGAAAATTATATTATTGTTCAGAAGAGAGAATATTAGTAAGAAATAATAATTAATTAACGAAATTAATGAATTCAATGTTTTATTGGCATGGATTACATGATAATGTCGCTTTTATTTAATTTAAATCGGCCCCGTTGCCATAACAGAAATCTAGACCTTGGCAATTCTAAACTCTGTGCTAATACTAATAAATTTATCGTCAGGAAATCCCGTTATTATAGCTCATGGAACCGACGACTTCGAAGTCTGCAGCCTTATAAACAGACAGTTATATTATAAATAAATATATATTTATATGTTATATCTATACCTATTGATGAAATAAATAACTTCATATTGTCACCAACGGCATTTTATTACCTTGTAGCAATTACTATTAGTTGTTGTATGTATAAGCAAACTATTATTATGAACGAACATTATTTAAAGTAATTCTTCAACGTGAAAGATCCTCCACTCCGTCATTTGTATATTAAAGGAAATGACGATATTATGCTATCATCATTATAAAAATAAATCTGATTTAGTACAAAAACGTTACCTTACATTTTCTAGGTTTTTCTCTTTCACCAATTTAAGTACTAATAATAATAATAGTCCTCCAGACCGATTTCAGCCACGGCAGCCAATCTCAAGAGAGATTAGCCAACTGTGCAGGAATATCTCCTGCACAAGTGTGTGCGCAAACACAGATGCACTCTCTATTCCCTAACTCTTATAACCCGATGGGACGGAAATCCGACACGACCGGAAAGAGTTCAGGCGCAGGCGCAGAACGGCTTAACGTGCTTTCTGAGGCACGGGAGTGTACACACTAACTTCCAGAGTCCGGGCTGCTACTGACAATTTTCGACAGAAAATCTCAACATTTTATTGGCCCGACCTGGGATTTGAATCCAGGACCACCGCGTCTGCGCCTTTACATGTAGCCACTAGACCAACAATGCAGTCTGTTTAAGTACTAACTTACTCTCAGACTTAATACTTTCATAAAATACGATTTACTGAAATTTCTATATGCAATCTTTTTTTTTACATATATTAATTTCTTGAACGTCAGTTATAATAATTAGCAGTACAGACTTGAATAATATATCTTTTACGCATGCGTCACTATCTATATTGCAGACCGCGTTTTCTGCACAAGTCTGCACTGTCAAACTCAAACGTCAAGTTAGCTACACTGTTCACTTCAGTAACCGCGCGGACGGCGTCTCAGCAAGACAAGTACAATTTATTGCGCGACTTTTCAGCGTAATCTGCTAATATGTCGCGCGTTTACCAACCATCCGACTATGTAGTCGGAAAATCGCGTTTGCCCTCTTTCGAGAAGTACAAAGAGATGCACAAAAAATCGATTGAAGACCCAGAAGGATTTTGGACCGAAATAGCTAATGAATTCCATTGGCAGACCCCTTTTCAGCCCGGAAATTTCCTTTCGTACAACTTCGATCTCAGCAAAGGGGACATATTTGTTAAATGGATGCAAGGGGCTGTAACCAATGTTTGCTTTAACCTTTTAGATCGAAACGTAAGGAATGGTCATGGGGACAAGATCGCTTACTACTGGTAAGTATTTCTGCAATTGCCATTGAATAATCAATAGTCAGCTGAGCGAATGCATCGTACTGAGACGGCGCGCGAACGTATTGATTTTTCTTATTTGCTACGATTTTCCTATTTGTTTTATTAGCGACCATTACGTAATATTATTATTTAATGTTTTATTTACTATTACATAAGAGTAATTACTTACGTTTATTTTAATTGTTTTTTTTTTTGCGAAACTGTAGACGCTTTATTTTATTGTTTTATTTTTCGTAATTTATATATGTACTCCAATCGTTAAAATGGGGGTAAATTTAAATATATTTTTTTTTATAATTTTTTAGTCGTTTCATTAAAATAATTACAATAATGTGTTCTTTAATTTAATTATGTATTAAATTTATATATTAAAATGGTTTATCTATTATCATTAATTTAAAAAAAAATCTTCTTTTATATACTGTTTTATGTTTAAAATATATTTCTACTTAAGTACTATTCGGTTATTACCTTATGAAATTAATAAACGACAATTGACTCAAATACTTTTATTTTTTTACGAATTGTATTAACT
The DNA here is from genome assembly GCA_905220585.2 of Nymphalis polychloros. Lineage (NCBI taxonomy): Eukaryota > Metazoa > Arthropoda > Insecta > Lepidoptera > Nymphalidae > Nymphalis > Nymphalis polychloros. Next base: position 11,577,958 of record HG992241.1, on the reverse strand, counting down.
TTTTAAATTTAATATATGAAAATCTCCACTGAATATAACCAAAACAATCATTTAGAACCGAAAAAGGTCAGACATGTAGACTAATCTATAACATTGTTTTAGATAGGTCACATAACGCTGCGCAATCTACAGATTTTGAGCACATCTCGAGAGTCTGTTCCCCCGCATTGCAGTTGATATTTTTAATGACTATTTGTAACTATAAGAAAATTATGTAATGAAATTATCGTTTAAGATTTATATCATTTTATTTGTTGTCTTATTAAATCTTTTCCCAAGTTTTTTAATTTTTTCGTTACTCTGAAAATATATAAATAACCAAATAGGTGAAGAATGCACGTTAAGTGTTCTTGATTGAGTATGAAACTAGCAAATAATAACCATTATGTGTTAAACGAGACACAAAGATGCCGCGAGAATGCATCACAAAGAGCAGATTCTTGTCAATGTTACAGAAAAGCATTCGTTATCAATCATGATTATTTTTATGTTGTAGCAAAGCTCGACGATCAAAAGATAAATAGGCTTTAAAGATATTTTAAAGTATAATTTTTTTTTTAATAATATGCAATAATCTACAGTCATGTAAAGCATACGCAAGAGCTTCATCATTAAAAATAATTCTATCTTTATCCTTAGGTAATTACAACGGCCTTACTTGTAAACGTTTAGCGAGTGATTGGTTAACCAACGCTGTCTTCTTCTTTCGAATATCAAATCAATAATGTCTTCCGCCTTTCGGCCTTTAAATAACGTTTATGTAAAGTAAAACCGTCGATTTCTATAATAACTACTTAACGCGAAGTAAAAAATTTATAGAACAGAACTTGTCCTGTGACTGAGGGCAACACCTCAATTTTATTATTGAAAGGTCAGCTTGGGGTCATGTGTTGTAGGCTAGCAGTGCATATATGCATTTCATTATATAAGTTGCAATAGATTTCTATAAGCAGTTCATACGGCAGATGACTTTTGATAACAAATAGTTATTTGAAATTAAACGATAACATACGACAGTTAAAGTGGATTACGTCATACTGAAACTAATTAAAATGATTGAGTTGCAAACACCTAAGTACTGATATCATTATTTCAATGTTTAATAATTATCATACATTTATAAATCGTAAAAACAAAACCTCCATACGTAAATAATAATATAGGAGATGTAGAGAAAAATAATAAAATCATTTTTCCTTATATTTTATCTGCCTACAAATCTCTTGTTGTGTCTTTGCTTTGGTATCTTTTGCATCTTTATATTATTTTGATTGAGATTTTTAATATTTTTGCATATTTTAAATTTTATTTTCAGTCAGCATCCCAATCAAAATTGTAGTATTATAGATTTCAATGAACGACGTGAATTTTTTTTTTATTGTTTTCAGGTGCTTTTTCCTCCTTAAAGCAAGATTACCGATATTTGAACCTACCTATATTGTGCGTGTTGCATTGAAAACAACTTAAGTTAATTATAACTGACCACTCACGTATATACACATTGAGTACATAGAGGTTCACGTCATTGTATTTACGGAAAATTCTATATTCTCGATTCTCCTTTACATTGACCTACTTATTACTTGAAATCACTTTTATATGTATATAACTTAAGGATGCCGCCCATGTTTGGGCTTTGGTATGCTAAGACAGACTTTCTTGATCTACATCTTATGTTTTAGTAGTTATCACAAGAAAGATAGATAGTTGAAATATATTATACCTATATTTAATGGTCCCAATTATTACATGCAATTATTATATGAATAATTATTACAGATAAATAATAATAATACATTACAGAAATAAAATTATTATTCTTAGTTTCTTATATAAAGTCTTAAAAAGGATATCTAGGATACAAGTATTGTTAGTGCTAGTTGCTGATGTGATCAACAAAATTGTTTATCTTAACCTAAAATTGAGGGTACAAACCGGGCAAGCACTAATAAAGAGTTTTGTGCTTATTGTTTTTTATAAATCATAGCGTGCTCTCAATAAATATAATCTCGAGATTTAACCATCCAAACCGCTGCATTATTTAAAGTTAATTTATCCGTTTATTTTAACATACAATGTATCATTTAGTATTTGAAAATATAAACTAAATTAATGTGAAAGAACTATTCCAATCGAATTGGAAGTTTTTGCGTAAAATCGAATCGAAAAAATAAACAAAACTTAAATCGTTAGTAATATGTAGTATGATTTATCAAAAAATGTATTACTATTAATAATGCCTCTCAAAAAACAAGATCCATAAATGAATACATCGCTGTAATGTCCTTTCGTCTTCCAGGGAAGGAAACCACCCCGACGACTACAGCCGCATCACGTACAAAAAACTAATGGACTTAGTTTGTCAGTTTGCTAATGCTTTGCGGGAAAATGGTATAAGAAAGGGCGACAGGGTTTCGATATACATGCCAATGATCTTGGAGACAGTTGTATGCATGTTGGCTTGCGCCAGGATCGGCGCTATTCATTCCGTAGTAGTAAGGACAATTTTAATATACGTATTGTTTTTTTTTGCAACTATCTTATTGCTTAGACTTTAAGTTTCCTTGCCTCGTTTGAATAGCGAGTAGTTAATAAGGCTATCAATATCGAGGGTCCAGGGTTAAAACCCAAAAGTTCGGAAGTTTGCAGCATATGCTGATAATGCTATTTTATTCTAATTATTAATGTTATATAAAGACATTTCAAAGCAATAAAACTTTTTAATTATGTGAGAATGGTTTTTTTACCAGTTTGCGGGTTTCTCGCCGGATTCTCTGGCGGAGCGTATGGCGGACTGCAAGGCTAAGCTGCTTATAACAACGGATGGTGCATGGCGAGGAGAAAAATTATTGGTCTTGAAAAAGACATGTGATGAAGCATTGGAAAAAGCCAAAAAGAACTTCAACCACACAGTGAACATGTGCATCGTTGTATCTCATTTAAATAGAGTGACCCCTTGTGGAAAAATGCCTGATGCAAAATCTTTGGTAATTTTATTAACTACCAATATTATTATTGGTGTGGTGTATCTATTGTTAGTGTGTTATTTAAAAATTATACACTCGGCGTCAAAAAAGTCGCACCTTTTGTAATTTTGACTTCAAGCGAATAATACTCTTAACTTATTTATTGTACCCTACCAAAATTAATATCATTTGAAAGCACAATTAATACACTTTAAAAACGCGTATCGTTCTTTTCTGTAAAAACAACAATCACGAAACGTTAGTGTCTTTAAAAAAAAAGTGCTGAAAAGCTCATTAGAGGACTCACTACTTGTGCCACCTTGGACACGAATAAAAGGGGGGGTAAAAATTAATTATGGGTCATTAGCTATCCAGACATCACAGAAGTCACGCCTGAACAGCTCCAGTAAGAAAAAAACCCTGAAAAATGGATACCACGGCAGAAGAAGCAGCTCAAGTGGTAGCACTACTGCAATCAGGACTACGCCAAGTTGATATTGCTCGACAACTCAACATAAGCCGTTTCCGGGTGAAACGAGTATCCCAGCAGTTCCAGGAGACTGGAGGCTACATCAGGAAGCATGGATCCGGAAGACGACGTTGCACTTCCGACAGAGACGACCGCTACATTGTGTCGACGTCTTTGCGTAACCGATTCTCCAACGCTGTTGAGCTGCAACAGCAGCTCCGAACAGCTTGGAGGACGTCGGTGAGCGTCTCCACAATAAGAAGAAGGCTGCGAGAGAAGAAAATCCAGGCCCGTAGGGCTGCTACTGGCCCCAAATTGACAGCAGAGCATAGGCGAGTCAGACTTCAGTTTGCCCGAGACCACGTGGATTGGACGTTCGACCAATGGAAGTCTGTCCTCTTCTCCGACGAGACTAGGGTATGCCTATTCTGCAATGATAGGCGTAGAAGAGTGTACAGGAGGCAGGGGGAACGGTACTCACAGGCCTGCTTTGAAGAAACCGTCAGCTACAGAGGAGGATCCTGCATGTTCTGGGGCGGAATTTCAATCCAAGGAAAAACCGACCTTGTGTGCGTCTCCTGCACTGGAGGTGCACGTGGCCAGGGGTCCCTGACTGCTCATCGGTACATCACAGAGATATGCACGACAACGCCCGCTCCCATACGGCAATCATTGTTCGGGACTACCTGAATCAGGTTGGGATCCCCGTGATGCAGTGGCCAGCGAGAAGTCCTGACCTGAATCCCATAGAGCACCTTTGGGATGATCTGAAACGCCGGGTGCGGTCTCGTGATACTCACCGTCGTCGAGGAGTGGAGTGACATTCCTCAAGAACGCATCGTGACGTTGGTGAGGTCAATGAAGGATCGCATGGAGGCTGTAATTAGGGCTAAGGGAGGTAACACTAGGTTCTAAGTTTAGTTTTAAGAATTTGTTTTACTGTATTTTTTAATTTTGTTATGTTTTTAGATTAATTTAGTTAAGTAATTTTGGCGTGTTTTTCCTTTTTTCTTGAAAAATGTTTTTTATATGCTTAGTCATCACTATCACAGTTTTATTATTTAGAGGATTCAATAACCTTTAAAATGAGGCCCCACACTTATACCTTACCATAGATGAAATAGGGTTTATAGTTGCTTGAAGTCAAAATACCAAAAGGTGCGATTTTTTTGACGCTGAGTTTATTTACATGAGTCAAGTCCAAAGTCGAACCGGTGTTTTATAATAAAAGTAATTCATATTTACAGTATGAGTGGAACGACGATGTCGATGTTTGGTGGCACGATATTATGGAGGGTCAATCGACCATCTGCCCTCCAGAATGGATGGACGCCGAAGACCCCCTATTCATGCTATATACGAGGTAAGTTATTGTCTCAATCAACTTATACGAAATACGTACAACGCTACAATTTAAAAATATTTTGCAGTTACAAAAATTGTTTCGTATTATAATAAAAATATTTATTCCACAGATATTTTTACGACATATATTATTCTGTTATATTACTCCCTTGTGTCTTCCACAAGTGTAAAAAATATAAACGTTTCACGTAAAAAGAAAAAGCTTCAGAAAACTCAACTTCACTTTTATTCTATCGTGTGCGCACTTTAACCCGAATTCATAGATCAGCGCCATTTTACTTAGCCAGCCTGACATTACATTAGTTACAAGAAATTAACTTTCTTGTGATGTCACTTATTTTTACGATACAATATAATAACCTTTATATTGTTATGTCATATACTAAAAATAATGCCCATACAAATACTATTTAAACTATTAAACTAAAGTGAAACATCAATAGAGTTTTTAAATGGAAATAACTAGCAATATTAATTACTAAGACAATACGAACAACAAGGTTATAGAGTCATATTAATAACTCCATGGCATATTGACTTAACGCCATGAACTTCTATATTGATACGTTATAATCGGAAATATGACCCAATTCTACAATTAGAGCTTGAGTCATAACATTTTAGCTATTTCCATTTTTTCAGAAATGTACGAACATTCTTTTTTTTTTCTTAAGCGTAAGTAATTAGATAGTCTAGACTCTAGGGGGTCAGAAATTACAATCGAGTCAATGATTTTCTCAGGCCCGGACATAAGATCCAAGGCCCCTAGGCACTTTGACATTTGAGTCCCCTCCCCATTCCGAAGCGGTTAGAGAGATATTTTATTATTTTTGGATAAATAGGGATAGAGAGGGATTCTTTAAAGTAATATATAGGTATATTTATAATTAATCATTGGAATATATTTCAACAGCGGGTCTACGGGTAAGCCAAAGGGCGTGTTGCATACGACTGCGGGTTACATGCTGTACGCTACAGCAACCTTCCGCTACGTTTTCGACTACCGCGAAAGGGACATTTACTGGTGCACGGCCGACGTCGGCTGGATCACCGGACACACGTACGTCGTGTATTCGCCACTAGCCAACGCCGCCACCTCCGTCATGGTAAGACCTAGCTTTAAAGACATTTTATTTCCCAAACAAAAACATTGGGTTTTTATATATTAATGATTAATTTTAAACGATTTTTGTTTTAGCATTGATCATAATTCAGTTGCAGTGCTATTCTATAAGAACTCGCTCCGTATCTGGTCGATATTTGATGCATGAATCCTTAACTTCTTCATCAAATTTTTCAATCGAGTTCTCGTCGAGTACCGAGTTTATTATTATAGAATAGTATTATTGATATAACAGAAATTGTTTTTGTGGTTGTAAGACAAACCATCACAAAATATCTGCATTAGACTATCATTATGCTTTCTGCATTTGCCCAGTTTGATTTTTACCTTAGATTTATTATCATCCAGGTTAGCTTTGATATCATATTATGTGGGAGATGACTCATACTACGAACTCGTTCTGCTACGATAGTTTTAGTCCTTAATTTACTGCACCAAAACTTACTCGCCACTTCTTATTAATTAAATGTTGGCCTATTTTCAATATAAATAAACAATACATACGGAGAACTTGAAGCTCTTAAATTAAGGACTAAAAAGTAAATTCTTTAAACTTAGTACCTACACAAAAAATACATCGCTAAATAAATTGAGTGAAATTTTACATTACGCAATGATATAATATGTAAATTAGAAGAACAAAAGTATATGTGCTTGCACTACTAGTTCAGGTCATGAACATTAGATTACAATTTACATTATGTAAATTATTATATTTTTACGTAAATATAAAACTTTAATATTGTGAATACAAACTTACAATAATAATTATTAAGAATATGCACGAATAAGTATGAAATTGTAGGCGTAATGCTTTGTGAACATCAGAGGCGTGATGAAACAGACCATCATGAAATATGCACAAAATTGTGGCTCTGTCGTAAGAGGCTCATACGCGGTTTTTATTCATACGAAATGAACGCGCGACCACGGCTGCGATAGGTAGTTAATGATTCTGCTATTGCACTGATTGAAGTAATTAACTCATATCAATACTATTAATTTTTATACAGAAATTTCACAAGAAACATTTGTTACTTTGTCTTGTTTCATAATTTCCTTAAATTTATAAATGTTGCCCGGTTCTACAGTTTGATAGTTGAAATTCGCTCTTAAGTAATGTAATGATCTAAATCAAACCTAAAATCGATATTCTGGATTGAACATATATGTGATATATGTATTTCCTTAATCCTTAGCAATATTTATCATTGAGTAATATGTTTATCAGTTTGTAAACAATTTATCAAATCAAAGAAAGAGGTTAGCAGGCAACTCTTATCTATCAAGTTCAACTGATTTTATCAAAGAAGCAGCATCCAAATGATAATTAATATGAATCGTTATTAAGATAAAATATAATTAGTAGAAATTATTATATAACTTGAAATATATGCGTATATTATGAAAATTTTAGAAGAATTACATAACACAACAAAATCACATAATATATTGCTGATTTTTTAGATACTACTCTTGCGTAATTTTAATGTTTATTATTTTTAGAACTAGGTACTAGTTTATCAAAGTATATGTTAAACAAACATCGAAATATATCCAAATAAAGGTCCACGGTATAATAAACAAATCTATTTTATATACAATACTATACAAAATTGTCTAGTTAAATTGTATTTCATTTAATTTTGAAATTTTTTGTGTTCCATTCACTAATTTTTGTAATTATATTAAATATCAATTGGGTGCCACGGTATTGAATACGATCCTAAGTGTAATTCGCGACCTTGTGCCTTTTACGATCAGACAAATTGCGAACATAATTTACTGTTATCCACCAACGTGGAGGTGAGTTAAGAGTTAATGCTCTTAAAAATAAAATCAATGGGATTAGTGGAGCCTTCAATCTCCAATTTGGTGGACACTGAGTATAACACTAAATAAAATAATAACAGAATCAAAATTTACCACATTTATTTGAATACGATTGGATTGGTATTCAACTTCCATTGATTGTTTTTGCTACTTAATTATTTATTGAATAAGCCATGAACTGGTGATCACGAGATACGTATTGTCGAATAGGTTAGTTACGTAACACACAACATTGCAATTTAAATTAACAAAATCAACTTGGCCTTATGATTAAATTGACTTATCAAACAAAATAAATGTAGACATTGTTATGACTAAAATAAGATGATTGCTCATTTCCAGTTAGTCGAGCACTCACAAGTTATTCCCGACAAATACTATACAATTCTTAGAAGTCAATGTTGAGTAATATTGTAAGGTGTATCTCACTAAGCACAAAATAAAATAGACATCTGAGCATAACTGTTGCTTGGCATAATTTATGAAATATTAATAAAAATATGTTTGCCTTAAATTAAATTATTCATACCGTTAGCTTTACATTTCAGACTAAAAATAGCTTATAAAAAAGATGAAAGTGAATAAAATAATGCGCTAAAAATGTTTACTCTTACATACACAATATTACAGTATAGATGAATTCAATAAGAACTTATTTTAATAATTAATTAATTAAATTTATTATTTATTTTACATTTGCCTTCATGCGAAAGATATATGAATAGTTTTCTTATGATACAATTAATGAGCTGAAATCGAAATGACACCTCGAGTTTTCTACTTCTTTTTTCAGTTTGAGGGTACTCCGTTTTATCCAGAAAACGATCGTTACTGGTCTCTGGTTCAGAAGTACAAAGTGACACAATTCTACACCGCTCCCACTGCTATAAGGTCGCTGATGAAATTCGGCGACGATATTGTCAGGCAGTAAGTACTACATACATTTATGAATTGGTGTAAAAATAGCGTCTCCACCTCGACTCAGTTTTAATGATATTATCATTTATCCTTGGTAATGTTGATATATAAAAAAACTAGGTGCTCTTTTTTACACATTAGCGATAGGTATTGCTTGGTCTGTCCTAGAGTCAAGGACAGACCAAGCAATACCTTCTTCTTCGTATTAATGTCTTCAAACCATCAACTCGGTAAGGGAGTTCCAAAAAAGATCAAAAAAGGGTTTTTAATGATCGATATTTATCATAGTAAAACCATCGCCGTATCATAACGTTGATTGTTTGATTTGGTTAGTGACTTCCGTTAGGTATGAGTTCCGAGACGTCACTACATGATATGAATTGTAATTCAATTGAAACTTTGAAACGAATATCCAGTATGTATGGAATAGTGCAATATTGAACGACACGGTGCCTTATATGTATTTAATACGGCAACAATTAAATATAAATTGCACAAACAATGAACATGAGAGGCGAACTAAGAAATGATTACAACATTGACTTTCTCCAAAAAGAAGCGGATTCAGCAGAGCGGCAACGCTACAGCCACTAACCTCAAGGTGTAACCAAGCTTAGACATAGCACTGACATTAAGGAAGTGTTCTATATTTGCTCGGTTACCGTTTGACATGGTCACTAGTCGAAAGTCGCTACGGGCTCACTTACACGAGCAAGGACAATTGGACATTTACTGATAAACCTATTGGTCACTTAAGATTTATTATGAACATTATTATTATTTGAATTTAATTCATTTGCCCCGTTGCGCACGAGTCTTAAACGAATTCAGAGTAATATCAGTTTACTTGGCGTTAGGGATTTGTGCAAGCCCGTTAAAATGGAAGATGATTTGACGCCTTCTTTTTAAGTAATTTAACGAATGACTATAATCGGATACACCATGTGATCTCAAAAACTCCACTTGCTGTACTTGTAACACTGCTGATAACAGATAGGTTCAATTCTAAGAAGGCATTAATTGATGCTGATAATATTATAAATGTAGTATTATGCGTTTCAAAAAAATATTAATATAACGGTTACACTGGTTTTATTTGGTAGCATAAAGGTACATTTTAACTTTAGTACATTACTAATTCTTGCACACGGCTACGATCGCGTTTTTAGGTGTCAAGTTTAAAAAAAATAGCCAATTTGCGTTTTTAGGGTCTAAAATACATCATTTTACGAGTTTAGCTGTAAAAGTGTAACAGACAGACAGAGATACTTTCGAAATAATAATATTAGTATAGATGTTACAAAAACAGCTCAATTATTTAAGAACTCCTATTTTTATTTTATCAAAGTCATTAATTCAAGGTATTGATAGTTCAAGGTATTGATGTTGATTTTAAGTGAAAAAAATAAATTGTCTCTCCAATTGATGATTGATCTTCATTGATACATATAATGCTTCATTGACAACATTTTAAACAATTCACATTTCATTTAAAATTATGAAACTTCATCTCTTATTCTTAGTGTTTGAACACTTCATTCGATGACCATTATATAACCATATTTATTCCATTGTTAATCGCTGGCCTTTCCCCTATTCTAATAAATTATATCGATTATAATAATATTTAATAAACAAATCACTCATAAAGTGACGTTTTAGTAAACATATCATCGTATTATACAATGCCTTGATTGGAGGTCAACAAGAAATAAACGTCATATTTTCAGCGGTCAAGAGTAACAAACAACGACTTGCCTTATTTTGAAAAATAATATTATAATAATAATATAATAAAAATAATATAATAAAAATAATTTAATATAATATAATAATAATATAGTAGTTGTCGTGAGCCTTATATAGTTGAAACCTACTTGATTAGAAACATATTGAAAATTCTAAAATAATATAATAAAAATAATTTAATATAATATAATAATAATATAGTAGTTGTCGTGAGCCTTATATAGTTGAAACCTACTTGATTAGAAACATATTGAAAATTCTAGTGAGGCTATTATTTTGTTTAATTTGTTTGTCTTCATTATTTCAAGGTATATTGGATAATTTATTAGCCCAAAGTAGACGTTCCACGTGTCACACTTAAATTTTGTAAAATATATTGCCACTTAAAGAAATTCAAGTTAGTCATGCGAAAAAAAATTAATTGCTAATTACATTCTCTTGGAAATGACAAAAATTCTATAAAGCAAAGATCTGTATATCCAAACAATTTAGGGGACATTCAGATCTCTGAGATTATTGCAGAAACCCAAAGGTTTAAGATTCGTCATGTGATGGTAAAAACTGGGATGGTGGCCAGCCACCGGTAATTATCGCAAAATGACCTGCTAACACTAGGCATTTAAAGAAGGGAAACATCACATGTAGGCGTTTGATCATTGTTGATCAAATATGTATTCCAATTCAAATGTCGCAAGTATGTTGGAAACGTTTAAGAGATATACGACAGATTTTAAATACCGACTTATATCATAGTCCTACAACACACGGCAGTTTTCAGACTATTTTTTAGACTAAGTACTTATTAACACGCCATCGTAAATTGTATATATAATAATGACTTCGCATGAGACCATTTTCACAAATTTCATTTTTTTAAGTTGACATTACTACCAGTGGCGTAGCTAGCATGGGCGGCACCCGGGGCGGATATTGTAGGTGACACCCCTAAACTCAATACAAACCTTAAAAATTAAACAAAAAAAAAAACTATTTTACGTTTTATTAAAATACGAGTATTATAAATAATTTTTATATATTATGTGAAAGAAATTTAGTTAATAAAAAAATATTTTTTTTTTTCTATCTTTAACACATGCAAACTCCGAAATCACGTCATCGAAGTTTATATTTTGTGTTGTTTCATATTGTATCGTTAAAACACCAAGATTGTTTAATCTGGTTTCAGTCATTGTAGACCGCTAGTAATTTTTAATTAATTTCAATTTGCTGAAACTCCTCTCACATGAAGCAACTGATGCACATATTGTTAAAAATAACTTAAGTGCGACTGCTAGATTCGGAAGACATTCAGTAAAATCCCATTCCACAATGAATTTCAAATATATTTACTTGGTGGTAGAGCTTTGTGCAAGCTCGTCTAGGTAGGTACCACCCACTCATCAGATATTCTAACGCAAACAGCAGTACTTGGTATTGTTGTGTTCCGGTTTGAAGGGTGAGTGAGCCAGTGTAATTACAGAAACAAGGGACATAACATCTCAGTTCCCAAGGTTGGTGGCGCATTGGCGATGTAATCGATGGTTAACATATTTTACAGTGCCAATGTCTATGGGCGTTGGTGACCATTTACCATCAAGTGGCCCAAATGGTCATCCGTTTTCCTATGCAATAAAAAAAAGGAAAGGGGATGCAGGAATGAAGGAGAATTATTCCTCGGAGCACTCGCCGTGATACAGTCTATAGAAAGCGCTCAACGCCGCTATCTCTCGACGCAATTGTAAAGGCTCGAGGGTGTTGGTGACCTTTACGTCGCCAATAATGCGAATCGCACCTCGTTGCAACCGATCCAAGGCCTCCAGTAACTACTTAGCGGAGCCATGTCAAAGGTGCGAGCAAACCTCGACGTAAAACTTCACCTGCGTTTTGTACAGCAGGAGCAGTTGTTGTGGCGTGAAAAAACGCCGCACTTTGTTCAGAACTCCGAGTTTTCGTGAGACTGTTTTTATAACAGCCACGATGTGACCCCTGGGATTGAGGTCGCACCGAATTTCAATCCTTAATATGGCGACTTTGCTTTGTATCTCCAGCGTAGTGCCACAGAGGGAAGAAAGAGGGGAAATGGTTATTTTTTCGCTGTGAGAGCGCATACCTTTGTTTTCTTGGCATTAAACTCAACAAGATTATCAGAGCCCCATTTGGCAATGAGTCCTAACGTCCTATAGGGTTCAACAACAAGAACCTTCCGCCTCTCCACAGTTTCCCCCCGTCCGGCTACTGCGCATCTGGTATCTCCCGTGCACTGTACTATCAGAGAGAGCATATCATTGATATGCAGAAGAAAGAGTGTGGGGGATAGCATAGACCCCTGGGGGGCCCCAGTATTCGCTACATGAAATTATGAAGCGCAACCATCAACTAAAACGCGAAAGCCACGTTTGTGTAGGAAGCTGGCAATCCAGGTGCAGAGCTGAACTGGCAGACCTTATGCCGGCAGCTTGGAGAGAAGACTTCTTTGCCAGACCCTGTCAAAAGCCTTGGAGATATCGAGGCTGACAGCCAACGATTCCCTACGCTTGTCGATAGCTTCACCCCAGAGGTGTGTTACGTACGTTAGAAAATCACCTAAGAACCGTTTTGGTCGAAATCCGTATTGACGACCATTAATCTGACAGTGATCTTCTAGGTAATGGATCAGTTAGTTATTTAAGATCCGTTCCATCACCTTACAAAGTACTGATAAAAAGTAATAATAATGTTGAAATGAATGCGGTCGGAAACACAAGAAATTCCCCAAGCCCACAGGTGACGAGCAATCTCTATTTCCAGGGAATCCCCTGAATCCTGACTAGCGACAGTTATGCGCGAATGGGATATTACATTTTGGGGGAATCCCCGATCAAATAACAGTGGGAACACTGAAAAAAGAAAAGAGCTCACTGTGAAACATTGTCCTGAATGAAGAAAACTTACTAATTATTGTTACATAAATTATTTTAATAGTGGCGGTTATGCAAACTGCCACAGTTTTACGATTTTTTATAGGTGGCACTATAACTGTGCTTGTGTATAAGCGTGTTTGTGATGTATCCAAGAGTTACGGAATTTTTATATCTCACAAACTCTACACCTTATTCAAAATATGTTTCGTAAGAGTGACGTAGACGTTCCTATGGCTCTTAAGAACATAAAGTAATTCACTAACTAGGCATTAATTTTGTGCCAATAGGTTTTTTAGTAACTTTTAGGTGGCTTATTTGACTTCGTTACTTTTTATGCTATTAATTACAGGTAAACATAAAATATTCATCGGGACTAAAATATTATGTTTAAAACTCAAAGTGGTTAATATAATACTATTCTCATTGTTGATAATAAACTTAAAACGATTTTTAGATACTATTATAATTATTTTTTTAATGATAATTTGTTTGTACATTTCTTACTTTGTCTTTGTCCGCTAATGGCCGGACTTGACCTTGCGTTCGATTGTATATATGTATTAGGTGCGATGATATAATAAGTACATAGTTAATACTAAATTGCGCTTGCGCATAACCAGAGTTTTATTGTCCAATGTCGATGCAAAAATACTAATTGTAAGAACATTTAAATGATAAAATTAATATTTTTAGAAATATACATTTACCTACCTCAATGTAAGGCTAAAATCCACAGTTTACATTATTTGTGTATTATGGGTTATACTAGTGAAGGTTCCGCAGGGATTGTTTTATGTAATTTTTTGGACCGGTTTTGATATAAATAGGTACTTATGTGATCTTCCAATCAGTCTTAATAGTATTCGTCACATTGTGTTGGTCGCTCACGATACGTCATTAACTTAAGTTGTCAGAAAAAGTTCCTTAGTTCCCAAGGTTGGTGGCGCATTGACTATGTAAGGTATGATTAATAGTTTTATTATTACTATTATGATTATCGATGGTGAACATTTACCATCAGAAGGCCCTAAAGGATTTTATAAATAATACAATTTCATTTTAAATTTGGTTATAAATGCCTAAAAAAGTAAAATATATTCACTTTGCACAGTACACAACAACATAATTTTAAGCTAATATTAGAGAATAGATTTTTCAATGTATTATAACCTCTAAGAACCTTTAATAATTTCATTCATTCATTTATTAGTTCAGTTATTTTAATGCTATGATATATAATGATTTTATTACTAAGGGGTAACGCTTCAGACATAACAACTGTATTCATTCTACAAAAATGATCTGTTAAAGCCACGGTCTTGTATGCGTGGCCTTACAACGGAGCCCAATTTCAGTGGTGAGATATTGGTAAGATCATAGTGTCATAACTTGTATTTCACGTCAACGCCGCTGTAAGTCGTTGCTATCGATGGGTGCGGTCACGTGTCGGTTGAGTGACACGCGGTACGCATGCGTTACGTGAGATAGAAGAGAGACAGAATGCTATTCTAGTCTTCGTTGCACAGCACACTCATCTGTCATCATGCCTCTGGCGGCCGTAAATTGAACAGAACAGCGCAACCATTAAGCCGACGTATCCCTACTACTGTTGTTGATAGACCTGTGTATAAGACGGTAGTTAAAGCTATTTATGTTTATATGTTACAAACTTTGAGCTAAAGGCTCCTTTTGGGAACGTTTTTAACGAAGGAGGGATATTTACAGTAGCGTATCAATATCTTTACATCATGAACATTGTATCTTTTTGAGTTTGAAATATAATTTTAAGCATTAACCATATAACTTTCTTTCATTACATCAGTAACAAAATAAACTTGTTTAATTAACAACCTTAGTACAAAATTTGTGAAAAAATGCCGTATATGGCATATATCATGCCAGTAAAATATTTATTGTGTTTATGTTTCATATTCCGTAAATATTATAATATGTAAATATAATGTGTATATAAATAAATAAATGTTATTTTTTCAGGCATCATTTGCAATCACTTCGAGTTTTGGGAAGTGTAGGGGAACCCATTAACCCTGAAGCTTGGCTTTGGTATTATCATGTGGTTGGCAACGGCAGATGTTCCATCGTTGACACTTTTTGGCAGACTGAAACAGGCGGTCACGTTCTCACCAGTCTCCCTGGTGCTACTCCAATGAAACCTGGAGCTGCTGTAAGATATCATCATTATCATTTAACAATATAAACTTAGTATTACCGTATTCCTTTTCATTTATTCTTAGTAAAGTAAGATGGTTTTTTTACTTTTTAATTAAATTATTGAATTCATATTAATAACACTTAGATGCGACATTATATCTTATCTTTTTTAATTACTCATAAAAGGGTTTCCCTTTCTTCGGAGTTGAGCCTAGTCTTATCGATGAGAACGGAAAAGTGATTGAGGGAGTCGGCGAAGGATATCTCGTCTTCTCCAAGCCTTGGCCCGGGACCATGAGGACCCTATTTGGTGATCATGACCGTTATGAAAAGGTCTACTTCTCGAAATTCAATGGATATTATTGCACTGGCGATGGTTTGTTATTCATTTTTTTATTGATCTTTATGACACAATAAGTTGTTTTGTAAGGCAATAAATAATACATATATTTAAATATCATATAGTTACTTAAGCAAGTTAGTTGCTAGCTTTGATATTTTCTCTACATTTAAATAGTATCTAGTAATATTCAGATAGTAGATATTCTAAACATAATTAGCAAATATTAAAAAATAACTTATTATGAAGAAGAAGCATACCTACAAATTATTGGTTTCTATATTTTAAACGTTTATTTAAGAAAAATAGCGGGTGCGCAATGGATGCGATTAGCACAGGACCGGGAGAATTGGTGCGCCGGTGAGGAGGCCTATGTCCAGCAGTGGATTAATGTGGGCTGAATATGATGATGATGAAACGTTTATCAGATGTCTCTATATAGCAGATGATATATTTTATTTTTAGAATATGCAAAGCATAGTTTGAAGTGTCAGGCATATCATATAACTTTGCATTTCTTTTGAAATAGGCGCCAGACGTGACGAAGATGGCTTCTTATGGGTGACGGGACGTATTGACGACATGTTGAACGTGTCCGGTCACTTGATGTCAACGGCAGAAGTAGAGGGCGTGCTCACTGAGGAGCCTAGGGTTTCCGAGGCTGCTGTAGTCTCCAAGCCTCACCCGGTGAAAGGGGAATCACTTTACTGCTTCGTCATACTCAACGAAGGATGTAAATTCGACGCTGACTTAGTCGATGCTTTGAAGAAACGCGTAAGAAATAGAATTGGTGCATTCGCAGCCCCAGACGTAATTCAGTACGCGCCTGGGCTGCCAAAGACCAGATCCGGTAAAATTATGAGGAGGATACTTAGGAAAATCGCTCAGGGAGAAAAAGAAGTCGGGGATACTTCGACGCTGGCCGATCCGACTATCGTCGAAGAACTGTTGAACAACAGGCCTAAAGTTTAGATACAAATGGCTATTTTTTACGGTCCTATTTAATTTTCTAGATCCTTTGTCGTCATTGACTTATGCCGCATAGAGTATATTGATAGTTGAATGTTGATTAAAAATGCACAATGTTTGTAGCGACGCGTTTGAGCATGGCCACGTTGTTTGCTTAAATATAATTACAAAATCTATTGTTTATGTAAAATTAATATGAAACTTATATTAAAATTATAAGCAATATAATTAGTACCTATCGCTTTGTTCCCATAGGGTGTTTAACTCAGAATTATATTGAAACATGTCGTCCTTGCAAAGGATCAAACAAACATGGTTTGCAGTCATATAGTTACAAAACTTACTATTGGTACAAAAGCTATGTCGTTTTTAACGTACAATATTGAGCATTTTAAAATAAGTCCGAATATAAATCATTCCATAGAATCTACCACCTAGAACTTACTAGACATAAATGCATAGATTATGAAATAAATAAATTTCAAAAAGTTTAAATTATTAGATACTTAAATTAGATAATTGCCTAAAATCTTAATATCTATGAAGTTTCCGTAGTCCGAGCCATATACGTAATATGACATCTCAGTACCCCAATAATAAGGTATGATATTGCATGATTATATTTATAATTTTGGGGTATATTTCTGCTATATTTTAAATAATTAAAATAAAATATAAAATTTCTATCAAATTACCAAACATTTGTTAAAAAACTGCACTCTTAGCAATATTGTGTGCATAGCCTTGAATTAATATGTTAGTTTTAGATAATTATCTGATAATAATTTATTTTGAATCTGTAACTAACAGTTTATTCGTAAATATTATTATAATTTAAGATTTTCTAAGATGGTTATAAAGCTTGGTATACCATAGTAATGTCACAAATAATTATGTTTTAAAACAGGGATTTCTTTAGTAGATATTATTATAATCAATTATAATATATTTAGTTTATTAGGGGTTCTTTTAAATTGTACTAATTCTGGTTACATATTAAACAGATTAAATTGACCAAACATATCTAACTCCGTTGCCATTTAAATGACGAATATTAAAAACATTTTATATCTTCAATACTAGATTATATACAATGTTCATTTTAAACTGCCTGTAATTTGATATTGCAGTCGATATTACTTGTAAAGAGCTTTAGTTATATAATCTATTATATAAATGTTGTGTTCTATATAACCTTGGTGTATTTACGCACACTGATTGATATTTCTATTATTGTGACCACGTATTAGAATAATTAGGTTCATGTAATCGACGTGTAGATGTAATTACAGTCGACAGATTCGACAGCACCTCTTTGTGAAGCACAATTTGATTATATAAGGTAGGAAATATGTATTTGTGAATTTATTATTATTGTAAGTAGTATATATAGGACGGCTATGGTTATAGCTTAATTGCTTCATAACATAAATGATCTATTGTTCGCTAATTTACATACAATTTTTAATTCTGAATTCTATAATTTCGAAGCGCAATTATTTTTAACTGTCAATAAAATATAAAATTATCTTTAACAGTCAATAATTTGAATATCTCTTCAGATACTAGACACCGTTTAGCCTATATAATTGTGTTAATATATGAAATATATTCACAGTGATATATAATAATTGTACTATAAGTATAAATAATATTTTTGGCAATATATTATTTGTAATAGTATAAAAAACGCTTCGCATTAATTATACTATGTGTATGTTATACCATTGATTTCATATATTTTTTTAAATGCTATTAAAGCAAATATGTTGAACGCAATGTGTTTAAATTAAAAAATAACACTTAAAACGTATCAAATTATTTTTATCAATAATTTTGTTAATACATTTTATTTTATAGTAAATTATTAAAAATTAAAAACGATACAAACGTCATTATCATTGTATGTATTGGCAATGGCCGTACTTCCGGAAACCATTAAAAATGTTATGAAAGTTGAGTACGCGAATAATAGATTTATATTCAAATTATTAAGTAGTAAAGCTGGTTTGTAGATTTGTTGGGTATTAAATGTTATTAATATATCGATGATAAACAAATTTTGTCCCAAGTAATGAAGATAGGTACGTATGTGTAATCTAATAAAATTAGATTTAAGAATGGAATTGTGATTGTATGTCGAAACAAACATATCATTAAAAGTGATATATTACGCCAATTGTTTGTCAATTATTTATCCATTCAGGATCAATATATGTACCAGTATTTGTACACAAAATTCCAAAATAAACTACACTTAATACATATTCTATAGATTACATGCAATCACATTACTTTCACGCTACAAATCACATATACCTTTGATAGAAATATTCGACCAAAAATATTTATAAACAAAGCGTTAATCCAGAAAACCGTACCACTTAAAAAGTTAATGATAATGCGAACGAAAATCGTAACAGTTTTTGTAAAGTAAGTTTTGCTATCTCATGGAACTAAGTTCAAGAACGGATAACGGTTTTACCAACACAAGCACGTTACCTACATACGTCAATGTGAACGTCATGTGAACCGGAACTAATCAATATTTATTACAATTTATTTAAATAAATTATTCGATTTGAAAATTATGTTGTATTTCTACAAATAATATGTAATTGTGGCGCTACTTCGTATATTAATTAGTACGGCCAAAAATAACACCACTCAAAATATAAATTATATTTTCTCGACACAATTATAACCACCATTTGATTCACGCACTCGTTTTTTTTTAATATAATACAGAAAACACGTGTTCTATAAAAAGAAAACTGTATTTTCTTTCATACAATAAAAATAATTCCCTGTTTCGTATTATAAGTTACTAAAAAATCTTTGTTTAAGCGTAGTACACGAAACCTCTACCACTCATTGACTTTTCAACAACCATATCTTATGTAAAAGTACTAATATGTTTTCCAGAATTTATAATGACCTCGCCACGTGGGCGACTTGTGCGAACTTTCCAAGTAGGAGATAAACTCTTTAAGACGTGCTCCGTAAATCTTCTCTGAATGTAATAAAGTCTAATTGTAAAGTAGACACGTAGAAGACTGAGCTGCTCCTAAATGTTACTTTTTTTAAATTTTTTATGATATTAGTACTAATAATGAAACAGAACACTCTATATATTTATATATATTTGGATTAAAAACATGTGAAAAACAGTAAACCCGGTAGAGATTCTCGTCTGTTCTATTTGGCAGAATTTACATTCTAAGCTCATGGTAGCTCCATACAATTAATACATGACGATGCAAAAGTGTTTAGAAGCAACTACACTATATAAATAAAGAATATTTTGAAGATCAAATATATGGTCAATTGAATCTTCATCTAAACCGAGATCGAGATTAGAGTTGTTCAAATGCTTCCTTAGTAAAGTACAAGCGTGACTGACATGAAGGCGATTTCATATTAATCAATACAAGTAACAAGTCACTTTTTGTTCTGTGAAACAATAAGGCCTGAAACGAATGAATGGAATTTATGTCTAGTTCGGACAGCACTATTATATTCTAATCATCCTTTTAGAAACAATTCACCATTGGTTCTATTCAATTACGAAGATGTTATAATAATTAATTACGACAATGAAATGAGAATCTGATTTAGCTGCTGTTTGTGTTTCTTAAATAAACACGAGTAACTAGAGACCCACGCAATTTTTACAATACAACTCTTGATAATAATCATTAAAACATTTTTATTTTTTTAGGTCCGTAGGTGAAAGGAAATTTTAATGAATTAAGAAAATGGTTTTTAATCTATGAGGATATCTGTCAAATCAGTAAAAAGTAGTAACTTTCCTATGGTTTCATCGTAATATCAGATTATTACTTTTATTGATATTGACTATTATCCGAACGCAAGAAGGCTACGTGCGGGTCTATGGTCTATCATTATGAACATGTAAACAGTGAATTGTTAGATAAAGGAGACTAGACTTATAGTGATAATAATACATTATTTTTTGTGTAGGTGTTTATTGTATTCTACATGCTTCCCTGAAGTGTGTCCTTATAATATGTTTGCGTCCAATTATTGTTTATTTATTTAGAGCTACTTTGTCATAATTTAGGAGAGATAGATTAAAATAGATTAACATTCTTATTTTTTTTTAATATTTTATTGTAAGATTAGCACAAGTGTAACAAGTCATATGATTGAAGAATAAATTGATAATTAAACTCAATTTTTTTTGCAAACAATATTCAAGTAAGTATAACAATCATGAAATTATATATAATGAAATAAATTATTTTGTTTTAATTTTTTTATAAACAGGTGCCGCTGTCGCTTGTGTTGTCTTGAAGTAAATTCCGTAAAAGACTCCTGACGCCATAATAAGTATAGTTGACAGCACAGTTATATATTCGACACGGTTTCTAAAAAAAGTAAATATACAATATTAATACTGCGTTCAAGTCATAAAACATTGTTTGATTAGTTTAATTAATTGAAAAATGGGATAGAATCATATTTAAATAATATATAAAAGAAGTTACAAAATGCGCTGATATTGATGAGTCGTCGATTCCTAATATTAAACTATTTATTAGTCAGAAATAAAATAAAAAGGCTGATCTCGTCATAGCGTAAATGGTTAAATGTAATTTATAACTCTTTAATTGTTTTTTATTTTCGAGTTAACCTTATTTTTCTCAGTTATGTGTTTATTTGAGTTGTTTTTACTGCGAATCCGGAAAGTACGTTGTTTTTGAACATTCAGTTAACATAACTTCAATTCACGAGACCTTGTCCACTTTACCCTTATAGAACGTGTGCGGAATAAACTGGAAAATAAATTAAACATAGAAATCGGACAAGTTCAAAACATAAATACACTTACTCAAATGGCGTTCCGCAGATGGTGTACCAATTGGCGCCATTTGGTGGTAACTTTCCTCCGACACAATGAAAGTCAAAATATTCCTCATTATAATCCTTAGGACAGAAATATTTCCTCTTGTACAAAGTCTGTAATTAAAAATAGTAGGTATATAAAGTTACTCTTTACATAATTTTATTCAATAAAAGTCAACAAAACCATCAAATTATGCTTTAAAAACCTCGGTAACACGACATGTTTTTACTAAATAAAAATGAATAAAATATACAAATATGTTTTGTTAATAAAAGAAATCTACCTGTCCAAAGGGTGAAATTAACGAAGCCACTTCATTACAAGGACCGACAGGTTCGTGTAATCCTGAAGACCACTCCTTCTCAGGGTTGAAAAACACCACAAACACCCAGTAAGTTATATAGTGAACAGCGAGTTGTAATAACAACACGAAATCAATTTTTGTAAGCCTGAAAACGTATGTAAGTTTATAATAATAATAATAAATATAGATAGCAGAGTAGAGAACCTTTAAACCATCCTATGACCAAGTACAGGATGGGTTCACTTAGGTTCTAGGGAATAAGAATGGTCTAAGGAAAACTTAAGAATTGTACGCTTACCGTTTATTTGACTATGACTTGATCAGTCGTTAGGTATAAAATGGCAACAACCCACCATTAACCCAATTTAATAAGGTTGGCCTGCTTCAAATTTTACCAAATAATTCCCACACTGTGTTGACATTAAATAGAGTTAGTTTAATGACATGCGAGTGGGGATTTTGAGCAATGTTAAAAGCCGGAGCTGCCGTGGAAAAAGCCGAAGCGAACAAACGTAACAAATATTCGTCTCTTATTCCAAATTTTATTTTTGTTCCGTTTGCAGTTGAAACGCTCGTCAACTGGTGGAGGGCTGATTCATTTTTTGCCCAGAGAATAGGAATTGCGATTCAAAGGGGAAATGCTGCTAGCATTCTTGCCACCATTCCACGTGGGCACGATTTGTACAGTTTTATTTAATAATATACATATGTTTAGCAACGTTTAAATATACATAAATAACAACGATTGTACGACATACTGAAACGGAAATTGATGAACAAATTCAATTTTATATTTTTTCCACTGCTTGGAAAGAGCCAGTCTTGCCACCACTCACAGTAGATAGGTTAAGTATTGCAAATGGGTAGCATTTAAGCCAATAAATAATGAATTGTAATCAGGAATCGTAAAAAAACTAAATAGTTGACTGATGCTAAGCCTTTAAAAACAAAAGTATGAAAATCTGCAAATTTAATTTTTAGCGTCTTTTAAATTATTATATTTGGTTCTTTTTAAGTGAACGTTACCTAACTTATTTTAAACTTACCATGTAATATTCGCTCAGTTATTATTTATGCAAAAAATATATAGGTACATTTTTTTTAATACGTATCATTTCATTCAGTAATCATGATTTGATGCAATAGGTAGAGGAACTGCAGCGAATTTGGAATACTGCAGGTAAGTTGGAATACCTTGGATACCTAATTATTATAAGTGCCATCTGTGTTTTCTTCTTGTAAACTTATCGCCACACGCCATACGGAGTTAATGAGCTCTAAAAACCGACCGTCATCTTGACATTCCGGCTGCTAGCCTCGTAGAAGCGAAACGTCAAATTTCAAACTTTTTTCGGTAAGAAGGCAATCATTGATAATCATTTACTATGATACATAAAATCTTTATTGTAATTATTTAAACTAATAAGCGACCTTTATAGTTAATGGTTATACTTTTATTTTGTTAATATTTCTGAAATTAAAAATGTGATATGATATTTTAGGTTAGGATGACATGTTGTTAATTTGGAATACTGAAAGTGAATATAATTTGGGATATTCCAAATTTTATGCACTTTTTTGTAAGAAGATATAAATTCTTGTTTTTTTTTAGAAATGTCTGCATCTCATAAATACAGCAAGAGAAAGAAGTGGGAGAAGGAGGATATGTCCGCTGCGATTATCGCTGTACAAGAAAAGAAAATGGGATACTTGAAGGCAGCTAAACACTTTAACGTTCCCAGGTCTACCCTCTTTCGATTTGTTAATGACAATGACTCTTCGACTGAATCTGTACTTAATAAAGTTATTAGTCGAAGGCCAGTTTTGGGTACAGATATTGAAAAGATGCTGGGTGAATATATATTATCAATGGAGAATAAATTTTATGGGCTGACCAGAATGGATTTGCGTCGGTTGGCATATCAATTAGCTACAAAAAATAATATACAAAACGCTTTTAGGGATGGATTTGCTGGAAGATACTGGCTGAAGGGATTTTTAAAACGACACAAGGAAATTTTGTCCATAAGACAGCCAACTGGAACTTCTCAAGCAAGGGCCAATGGATTCACTAAAGAAAGAGTGGACGAGTTCTACGACAACCTAGACAAAATCCAGGCTGATAAGCCTTTCCCTGCTGCGCGCATATTCAACGTTGATGAGAGTGGTCTCTCTATAGTTCAGAGTAAAATTCCAAAGATCATTGCGCGCAAAGGGAAAAAACAAATTGGAGCAATGACATCAGCAGAAAGAGGGTCCTTAATAACTATTGTCATATGCATGAGTCCCGCAGGGATATTTGTCCCTCCTATGTTAATTTTCCCTCGAAAAAATATGTCCGAGGCTTTGATGAGGGGAGCTCCAGTTGGTTCCATAGGAAGAGCTCATCCATCTGGATGGATTCAAACTAATTTATTTACCCAATGGTTTCAACATTTCGTTGAATATGTAAAGCCAACAGAAGCATCACCAGTGCTTTTGATTCTTGATGGCCATTATAGTCACACCAAGAATATAGAATTGATAGATCTAGCGAAACAGAATTATGTGACAATTCTATCTTTGCCACCACATTGCACGCACAAAATTCAACCACTTGATCGTACTTTCATGGGTCCTTTAAAATGTTACTACAGTGAAGAAGTCAGGGTGTTTCTCCGGGAACATAACAGACCTGTAACACCATATGATGTTGTTGAGCTATTTGGGCGAGCCTACATCAAGTGCCAAACAGCCGAAATTGCTGCAAATGGTTTTAAAATTGGTGGAATATATCCTTTTAATAGAAATATATTTACAGAAGCTGATTACATAGCCACTGCTGCTGATGTTTCAGAGGATCAAAACACTCAAACGAGTCCAAACCCGCTCGCCTCACCCGTGGCCGCTTTTCGGCGATTGGAGAATTTTGATGAAGCTCAACCAGGACCATCAGGAATCCCACCACTAGTTACTCCCTCTCAAATATCTCCCGTGCCAATAGTAAAAAAGAGAACGAGCAATAGAGGCCGTAAGCCAGCAAAATCCGCAATAATTTCAAGTTCCCCTTATAAGAAAGACCTTGAGAATGCACAATTTAAAAAGTCGGAAAAGGAAAAGACAGCACAGAAAAAAAATGTTAAGGGAAAAGGCAAGAAGAATGTAACAAAAAAATCAAATGAGAGAAATATTACAGAAAGTGAGTCATCAGATTTAAATCCTGCTGTCTATGGAAATTACACAGACTCATCCGACGATATAGCAATGAGAAATGAGTCTGCAGTCCCAACTGATGAGGATGCCGAGTGTTTTTTCTGTAATGGAAAATATAGTGAGGATAAAAGAGGTGAAGAATGGGTAAAGTGCTTAATTTGTGAAATGTGGGTTCACGGAGATTGTGGTGGTTATGAATCTGGTATTTATATATGTGATTACTGCAAGAATTAATGACTAATGAAAACAGTAATTTACGTTCCTATTTAACACTGATCTGTGATTATTGTGACTGATTATTACTTAATAATTATATTAGTGTAAGCTATTTTGTTATAAAAATTATTACCAAGAGAACTAAAAACTATAAAACTGTTATAAAAATAAGAAATTTATTAGATAGTAATGGAAAGTGTAAGCAAAGTCAAAGAAAAAAAGGTGATCATAATTTTGAATATTATATTCCAAATTATCTGCACCATAAGTCAAATGAAGCTTTTGGAGTTTTTTAGGTTGATTAAAATTTTGATAATGTTCTTAGTTTTCGTTTTGTTTTATTCTTTCTATTATAAAAGTTTAATAATTTTCTAACCATTTGATGTGTTTTTTATTGGGCTAAGCGATTTTCTTCTCTACTTATTCCCAAAAAACAAACCAGTATTCCAAATTTGCTGCAGTTCCTCTACTATTACTTATAGCTTGACCCGGGCTTCGCTCGGCTCTAATAAATATTTAGTTATAAAAAATCTGTTTTTTTTGATGAAAAAATTGCGTTTCTCAAAAAAGACCTATTAGATAAATTTTGTAAATAAAAAAATCGAACCAAACCTTTAGAGCTGTTTTAAATATATTTATATGCTTGCTCATTGAATATTATAAGACATTTATCTAAAAAAAATTTTCGTACTATAATTAAAACAATAATTCATTAATTCGTACATTGAATTTAGTCTACAAAATATCATGTAGGTATTGTTTGATCAGGTTCGGTTTGATTCTAGGTTTGAACAGCTGAATCACTTCGAAAATAACTTCTTGTTTGATTGTTTGAATGCCGCGTGTTTAACACGTAATTTTACACGTAACTACACGAACATAGTATTACAATGATCAACTTTGCTACCTGCGAATGATTATAATATTAAAGAATGGGTGATACTTACTTTTCTTTATTCTTCTCACGGTCACTGAGAAGGCCTAACAAAACTATGACAAAATAAATAGAGAATAACAGGGAGAAAGTAACTTCCGAATGTAATTTGTACACATCATGCAGTGGATGATAAATTGGTATAAACAATAGAACACCACCAGGCATGCCCAGCAATGTCGCTATCATCAATGACTTCCACTCGACTCCTTTTCTATAATCGAAAACAAAAAAATAACCGTCGAATAAAATAGTTAATATGACACAATATAAGTTACATTTATAGATATTTTGTGTAATAGGTCCATGCAAGTACTTCTTTAATCGTATTCACTTACGTTGCGGAAGACCACTGCTCTACTCGAGGAGCCAGCCATCTTCTACTCGAGTCAAAGAAGAAATAGAAACTTGATGCAAATGTGCAATGGAAATAATAGGAATTCCATGGCACCCAATAGTGACGGTCGAAAATGTTTGGGTCCGTATCATGCCATGTCCAATGGACGAATTTTACAGCCACTATATCGTATGGTATGTCAATCAGCACTGTTATCAGGCCTACGGCAAACGGTTGCGCATACCTTGGTAAATTCAGTTTATGAACTGCATATGCGGCATGATAAATGAATGCAGGATCTGTAAAAAAATAATCGAAATTAAATATATCAGTTATATTTTTTAAGTTATTTTCTTAATAATATTACGTAAATGGTACTTTGTGGTACTAGGTATTACATAATAAGATGATATGCAAGGGCAGACGAGCTCCGAGGAACATAACAGGCGTCTGCGAATGCCAGAAGTTGTCATATTCGGGAAGAACAAAATGCCAAAAATTATCCGCATAAACTCCATGCAGTACAGTCCCCAACCAAAAGTAAGGCCACCGCCCACCTTTTCTGAAAGCTGAAACATACGTGAAAAAATATTAAGAATTTAATTTTATTAAACTAACCGGTTTTATAATTTTACTAGCTGCCCGTCCCGACTTCGTAAGGGAAAAATAAGGATTTTATCCCGTGCATTTTTTAATCAATAAAACATTCGCCCATACAGTACAGTGTATGTGTTCGGTACAGGGCATATAATAATAATGCATAAAGTAAAGTACAACATACTCTAAATATTTTTTCATTTATTGGAACAAAGTTCTTTTACTACTGCAAAGTATAGTGATCTGGCAGAAATTTCCATGTAACAAAAAAGCGTTGTCCTCCAAGCGACCTTTCCCCTCTTTCTTTGTTACTGATTCTTTCTTTTCTAGCGGTTGCATGTGTACATGTGCAAATTTTCACATTTGACAATAAGGATTGTGCGGCCAATGAGATAACCTCAATTCTATACAAATGTAAATATAATATTAACTCTTTTTTAACTTATAAATATATTTAATTTTCAAGAAATTACTATTTTCCTAAAGTATTAAATGAAATTTATCAATTTTAATTCTTAATTTACATTTGCATTGAAAACATAATAAAAATAACATAAAAT
Source organism: Nymphalis polychloros (assembly GCA_905220585.2). Taxonomy (NCBI): domain Eukaryota; kingdom Metazoa; phylum Arthropoda; class Insecta; order Lepidoptera; family Nymphalidae; genus Nymphalis; species Nymphalis polychloros. Next base: position 11,550,144 of record HG992241.1, on the reverse strand, counting down.
ATACACATGTGAAAGGGAGAGTTGATTAAGAAGGGCAACGCGGTGTGATAAAAAAGTAATAGGCATTTACGCGTTTTCCCCACATGAAGTGGGGGGTATGTGGGGCTCACCGGCGCTGAAGGTCCCGGAATACCTACTAAAAAACCAGCGGTATCATCTCCGTCTGGTCGGGGGGACGCCACGGGATCGCTTGCGCAAGCTACCGTGATGCCGCGGGGTTCCCGGATATAGGCAACCCCCTAAGACCCGGTGGCTGTTAAGGTGTGCATAGCGCCTACGCCTTCTTCCCGGTCTTCTTCGACGGATCGAATCAGTGGAGGCATTTTCCTCGCGCCGCCACACCGCGGCCTCCTTTTGCGACATGACACTCTCGCAGAAGGAGACTATTTCCAACCAGCACCATGCGTGCTGCATCCATGGTACTGGTAGCAGCATGGCGTTAATCACACTTGGCAGCGAGAGATCTCCACCGTCTATCGCCGTCAGGGTATGCCTCTGAGGCCCAACGCAGCACACTCCGAAGAATAATTTCCTCCTGACCGATTTCGACCGCGATAGTAAATCTCAACAAAGATTTGTCAACTACGCAGGACGTATTATAGTGCAAAAATGTGTACGTAAACAAAGGTGCACTCTCATTATCCGATAGGACGGCAAACCGACGCGAACGGTAAGGTTCAGGTAAGAGGCAGGACCAACGGCTTTACGTGCCTTTCGTGGCACGGGAGTGGACAAATATACAGAAATATAATCATTAAATCAGAATACAGAAATAAAATCAACATTTTAAGTTTAAAAAAATATCGCATTGAACTTCGTTCCTCCCGGGGGTCCCCCGAACGCACATTTTTTTTTATTATATTTTTAGGTTCTGTCTACGCTTTCTATGTGCTCATGCTCATCGTACAATGGTCCCATACTATGATATAGACCTTTTTGACAAAGTTGGCCCGTTATATTTTGTTTTTTTTTTTTTATTATAATAGGCATTCTAACGCATGTACATAACACATACATTTTTACACACACATTTTTGTTATTTAACTTACCTTTCACAATATTTTTCCTTAAGAATAATACAGTAGAAATACTCTTAATATTAATAATTAATAATAATAATAATTACAGCACTGCAAATTTAGTATAAATTTAGTTGAGAATTACACGGAAATGATAAAATGATAATTGTAAACGTCACTACTGCGATCGATGTAGAAACAATAATAATAGCCAATTTTTTTCCGAAAACTGTGTAAGAAATGAGATACAGCTTATTGCAAGAGAGACAGGAGAACGCTCCCATCCCTACTCCGTGCTGCTTACATGGCGAGAAGTGACACCAATAGAACCCTGACGGGGATAACTGTATTTGAATATATATAATAGAAAAAAAAACCTTAAATTGGTCTTGTTTGTATAACACAGATAATTTACCATGTATCAAAGTAATTACACCCGCAACGATGTATACCGCCTGTGAGATTATAAAAGTTGGTTGAGCTGCCCATAACTGCTTTGCGTCATTCGTAGTTATCAGCCATTGCAACCACTGTAATAAAAATATGTATCTTTAATATAACTTAGCCGAGATGGCCCAATAGTTAGAACACGTGAAACTTAACCGATGATCGTGGGTTCAAGCCCAGGCAAAGCATCACTGAATTTTCATGTGCTTAGTTTGTGTTTATACCTAATTAATCTCATGCTTGACGGTGAAGGAAAACATCGTGAGGAAAACTGCATGTGTCTAATTTCAAGGAAATTCTGCCACATGTGCATTCTACCAACCCGTCTTGAGCAGCGTGGTGGAATAAGCTCTAAAACCTTCTCCTCAATAAAGGAGAGGTCTTAGCCCAGCAGTGGGACATTCACAGGCCACTATAACAAAATAGTTGTGATATATACAATACCACAACTATTTTTCCATTTCTAATTTTTTTATAGCATTATTTAATTATATAACGTTTTACCATACAAAAGTACTGCAATTTAGCAATAAATAAATTGATTTGCACTGGAATTAATGCATTGGAATATCACGTGGCGGTGGCCCATGGAGATATTTTTGCCACATGTTCATAGATCATCCACTATTGAACGATGTTTTTATAGTCTCGGCGAGATATTAAATTGTCTTGTTGGGCACGCGCAGCATGTTTGACGTTGAATATACTTATTACAGTACGCAAATATTTCGGTTATCATTTTTATTTTTTTATAATACACGCTGCTGCCAATATTTATAACTTCATATACATTATAATAAACTGCCTTAAAACTTACAAAATGTAACTACAATTATTTTAATGTCTACAAAAATATTTTCAAAAACAGAATTTTTTAACATTATTATTAAATGTAGGTAGGCCATAGTATTAATCAAATACCTAACACACTTTCCCTAAAACCTTATCAATCACATAATTAAAATATTCTTACAAAAACCGATGTATTAGTTAACGAACTACCGATATTCACAACGATAATAACTCGTATAAGACAATATTTTATAGTTTAAGTATTCAAAATAAATTAAATATTAAATAAATATTTATGATTAAAATTTACATTAGTCCAAACATTTTTAATGAAACTTTATTTATTACAAAAAGGAATGTAACCTAACCTACCTACTTACAACATTAATTAATTATTTATGTCTATAAAACGTAAAAAAAAACATATATTTTTTTCAACGAGGAGATCCTGGTCCTTGTCTTTTCAGCCTAGGTATCCGTAACTAAATCTCAAATTTAAAATCTACTAAAATAATGGAACCATAAAGTGGATGATGTCGAAGATTTAATTAAAATTAAAGAACGTTTTGACAAAGTTGGTCTCAAATTCCGTTTTTCAAAATGTGTACTTTTCACAGACAATTTATTTAGAAAATATATTTATTCGGCAACGAAATTATTTTATAAAATTGCATCTAGTATTAAAATTCTTTATAAAAATACTAATATAAAAATTGGCCTTTTGGTGCACCACTTTTTGACGAAGGTATAGAACTTGTTGTAAATGATAAAATAAAAATGTTTTTAGACAACATCGACAGGATTCTCATATTGTTTATACAATCAAACACTGGCTTTTTGTTTAAAAATTAATGTACGTTCTACGCGCGAGCCCAGTCAGGAAATTTCCTGGCTCAGTATTCCTGCCACCATTCCACGCGGTCACATTTTGTATAGTAACTATTTTTAATTTTTATTTGTATTTATAAATGTTAAATAAATGTAAAAAGGAAACTAGAAAAAAAATACAAAAACATATTGTTTATACTTTCAATTAAACTTAATTAGAGTAACGATCTAAAAAAAAATGAAAAAGTAACCGTAACTTTTTGTCAAATTATCAGTAAATCCAACATTAATTAACCTTTGGCGCCGATTATTATCATACCATTATTATTACATTGACCATATGTATTATTATAATTAAATATGTTCTTTCTTATATCATCTTATATTTATAGAAAATCCACCTAAGTTTTTATTAAATTACAACGATAAAATAACTGTAATAGAATAGTATAATATAATTTTAAAAAAATACTCACAGTCGGATTAGGACTAGTCGCCATTGTTACGCCATGTATCGATATGACAAAAAATGCGAGTGAAATGGATATCTTATCTTTAAAACTTAAACAATAAAATGTACAATCTTAGTGGCGTGCAGAGCAGACGTGTCGAGTGTCGACAAATCTTTTTAATTATTTAAATTATTCAGTCGGTGAAAACAAGCCCTCCCCTCCTCTCGGAGAAACGAGACGAGCTTATAATTTTTCGTCCTCTACTCACAATTTCATACATAAATTATTAGAACAATTATTGATAGTTTGACTATCTGTAGTTGACCTCGAAAACTATTCAGGATATCGATAGTACTATCAAAAGTATTGTCTTGTCGATACTATGGATAGTAACGATATTTTGCGAAACCCATTAGTTTTAACCAAAACTGATAGTATCGATGGTTTTGTATTATCGATAGTTAATAAAAAAAAAATATGATAAATAATCAATTGTTTATCGATAGTGGACTATCGACATGCAACACTAGAGTGTAGTAAAATATCCGACTGGAAGTGCCACAAGGGTAGTATGGAGTGACTCACAACGGAACCTTTCAAAATTGGATTCGAAAGAAGAATTTTCGGGGGCAACTAAAATAACATTTCGCAGCAAACAGAAGCGTTATAAACAGGATATCAACGATGGAACAAAACAATATAATAATTTACCAAAACATATTAAAGAAGTAGAAATTTTACGTCAGTTTAAGAGGCTATTAAAAATATAATATGTTAAAAGTAATATAAAATAACATAAATACATAATACTGTATAATAATGTAAATTAATTTATTTAATATAATAATATAAAAATTAATAATAAATACTCATTTACTCATACCACTTCCAGCTTCAGTACTCAATCCGTATATTTGCGATAAGCTTGTATATGTTGCATATGTAGACTTGTACAAGGACCTACAACACTATATAATTATTTAAAAACAGAGATGCAGACACACACGCCAAACATACTTTTTACTCGTTTTTACTGGTGGTAGGGCTTTGTGCAGGTTCGTCTGGATAGGTACCACCCACTCATCAGATATTCTACCGCAAAACAATTACTTGGTATTATTGTGTTCCGGTTTAAAAGGTGAGTGAGCCGGTGTAATTACAGGCACTAACCTGTGCCCCAAGGGACATAGCATCTTGTTTCCCAGAGTTGGTGGTGCAAGTAAGTAATGGTTAACACTTCTTTGGGTGGTGAGCACTTGCCATCGGGTAGCCCATTTGATCGTCCGGTTACGTATTCTATAAAAAAAATAACACCTCTCGTTGTGCGTCGGGGGTTAAAAACCGAATGACTGGTCATTAGATGTAGCATTGCATACATTTTATAAATGAGAAATAAACTGTCTGTTACAACTAAATCGATTTTGATGAAGTTTGGAGTGAAGCAATCTTGAAACCCAAGGGAGGACATAGGCTCCCTTTTTAAACCTTACACGTGCCCGCCCTTCTAAAACACGTGCGAAAACTAGTAGGTAGGTACCGATTTATTGTTTTTCTTATAGTTAAAAGACTGTTTTATAGGTATTTTGATTTGGAATTACTCTTGTCTTGTATATAATTTTATCCGAATTTTACGTACACGTACTTTTAATGTCCATATAATCAGCAGTTGAGTTCAAGGTTATGGTTGGTATTTTTGTTACCTTTAGGTCTATACCGATGGAAGATTGTTGTGTCCTACATCCAAAAAACATTCAAAACACATACTTCATTTACTTCCTATCTAGTAGAAACTATTTTTATCCAAAAACGACTATACAATGAAGAGCCTCTCGATTCTAAACGTTTGTAATTTTTTGAGCCTTTGCATTTCAATCTGAATTGATATCGTCAAAGACAGCCAATCGAAAATCGAAAATATTATGATGTTTAAAGTTATTTTGAAAATCGATCTTTTTTCATTCTAGTAAACAAACAGTATAGACTACGAGTATATTAAGTTTTAATGATTCTCGACTACTCTATATATCCACCTTCATATTTATTTGTTAATATTTAGATATAATTTATAAAAACAGTTGCTAAATATCATAACTAGTAATGCAATATGAAACTACTATACAATATAAATAAAAAACTGGAAATTTCTAAAAAAAAAATATATTGTGAGGTGGCCGACGTGGCATTTTTTTTTAAATATTAAGTACATGCAGTTTAATTTTTGAAGCTGTGATGTAATCTTACGTATCGTTTAACATTGCCAACGGTATGCCAACACAGCAATGGAAATCATATATTTTACCTAATCTTATGAAGAAGATTATATTTATACTACTATTTAATTCAATTATTTATTGAAATTAATTCTGTCTGTTACACTAACACGGCCGAACCACTGAATCGATTTTAAATACATATAGGGTTTTCCATTAAGGGCGCTTGCTCGTGCAGAACTTCCATCGTAGCGTGTGCTGTGTGGCACGTAGCCCTGTTGAAACCACATGTTGTCCAGATCCATATTCTCGATTTCAGGCCAAAAGAAGTTGGTTATCATCGACCGGTATCGCTCACCATTGACGGTGACGGCCACACCATTATCGTTTTCGAAAAAATACGGACCAATCACGCCTCCGGCCCAAAATCCGCACCAAACAGTCACTTTCTGCGGGTGCATTGCCACTTGGTGAACCTCGTGTGGATTGGTCTCGTCCCAAATACGGCAATTTTGCTTGTTGACATAGCCATTCATCCAAAAATGCGCCTCGTCGCTGAAGATGATTTTTTTGCCAAAATCGGCGTCAACTTCCAACTGCTCTAATGCCCAGTCAGCGAACACACGGCGCTGTCTATGGTCATTAACCTTGAGCTCTTGGGTCAGCTGGATCTTGTACGGGTGCAGGCTCAAGTCACAACGCAAAATTCGCCAAGTTGTCGTCTGCGAAAGGCCGAGTTCCTGTGCGCGACGCGGAATTGACTGCCGCGGGTTTTCGAGGACACTGTCGCGCACAGCGGCGATATTCTCGGCAGATCTCGCGTTACGTTGACGCACGGGAACCGGCTGATTGTTAACTGACCCGATTGACTCGAATTTGTCCACCAATCGACGGATAGTCGACTCGGCAGGACGATCATCGCGACCGTAAAACGGGCGAAGTGCGCGGAACGTTGCTCGAACTGAAGACCCATTTTCATAAAACAATTTTATGATTTGTACGTGCTGCTCGACACTGTAACCTGCCATGTGGTTTGGGAGGACGGAATGAATATAAAACACTGCATTTGACAGCTGTCACTCAAACAACATGGCCGCAATCAGCTGTCAAAGTTCAAGCGTCCCTATTGGAAAACCCCTTATATTTTAGATATTAAAAATGAACCTCAAGAAAGCAGATTACTTTTTTAAATTCACTGCTCGAGGAAATATAGCAGATATCCTCTCTCATTCGTTTTATTATAACACTAGCTGTGCCCCGCGGCTTCACCCGCGTATAATTAATAAAAATATAATAAATTATTTTATTACTATAATAACACACACGCGCACACACGCACACATACACACACACACGCACATACACTCACACACGCACAAAGACTGACACACGCAAATACACTCGCACACGCACATACACACACACATATATATGGCTACTGGTAAAAAAATACGTAATTAACTATTTGAAATTAATTTTCATAAGGTACCGTACAGCTTACCGATCTTATATATTAGGCCTATCATTTGCGCCATCACATGTTCTTTGTGTGCACCAATTTTCCTCAAGATTGGTCAAGCCGTTCTTGAGTTATAAGAAGACATACAGACAGACAGACAGACAGACACTCAGACAAAAATGAAAAAATATTATAATGTAAATCACTGCATCATAAAACAATTATTTATCACAAAATTAGGTGAAAAAAAAATGTACAGACAGAACCAATACATTTATATAGTAGTATAGTAATAGATTTCATTTTTCTTTTAAATATTTCAATAGTTCAAATATTCGTGTAAAAAAAGGGTGCTTAAAATGTATTTATTAATAAGATTTGTTTTCATATATTCCCTTGGTTTGAAAACTTTAAATAATTTGACGGCTTTAGTTGTATTATTGTATGGAAATTAATCACTTTAGATGTTTCTCTGTATTTGATAATCTAGTCTGTTATATTATTATATATGAAGTTGGCTGTACTATATTTTGTTATCATAATTAAAGGTTTTAAGGACGTATATTTCTGGTTTTTTTATCTATAAATCTGTCAATAGTCATTATTTGCACGGTCGTATACCACGGTCAAGACCTGTGTCGTATACACACCGTGATTATTTGTGATTGACATTTCATAATAAAATTGAATGTTTCTTAGTCTGTGGTTGAGTTGAATGTGATGATGTAAAGTTGTGAAAACTCAAAACAAATTGGTAGAGATTTTTTTAAAATGTCAATATTAAGAGGTGTATATAGAATATATAAACCATATACTTTGTTAAATAACAACAGTCCTAAAAATGTAGTTTTTAATATTGTAAGAACCAACAAAATGTTTACTCATTCCATCCGAGTGAAAAAACCAAAAACTCAGGATCCAGGAGAAATGATAAAATGGGTTTTATTGGTAAGGTTATGTTATTTTTATATCATACATGCTAATAATGTATTTATTAATCATTGACAATTATATAAAATTCATTGCATTAGTCCAAAATAATATTTTGTCAGTTGGTTGGTTGGGTTGTCAAGCTTGAGACAAGTCATATTTATATAAATATAATGAAGCCGACTTTTTAAGCATAGTTGTACTAAAAAAGAAGAAAAATATCTATTCCTCGCTGTCATTTGAGAACTATATATATTAAAAAAAAGCTTACTATTTTATAATAATTACTTATACTTAATAAATTGTATATAAGATAATTTTATTATTTTAAAGATGATACCAGTAACATCATTTGGTTTGGGCTGTTGGCAAGTTTATCGGCTACAGTGGAAGCTGGAGTTAATAGATATGCTTCATGCAAAATCAAATTCAACACCAGTCCCCATGCCCCAGGAGTATGATATTCATTTCACTAATAAACATATTTAATAATGGAGATATTATTATTTGTTTAAACATTCTAAAACTAATGAATTATGTTCAATGATATTAATAGCAGATGGTTTAATTACTTTAATTATAAAAAAAATAACACTTACCATAGAACTATACTATGATGTATCTTATCATTATCAATAAAATTATCATAATCAATACACAAAGCAGTTAAATCATGAACTCTTGTCTGATTCTTCATCAGTTTTTTTGCATTGATTTTTTTACTTGAAGTTTGGTGAAGAAATGGAAATATCCGTCAATACTAAATTATGGGTAATCACAGTTCCAGAAACACAAATATCTTCACCAACAATGACTATAAAGAAATGACACACTGGACAAGAAAATAAATACTTTTCTTTGATTATTTTTTTTTTTAAAACAATCAACATACTAGTAAAGACTCAAAAGACAATATATTAAAATCTGTATTGTTTACAGGCAAGAGAAAAAGATTCAAATTCATGGTTCTATGAAAAAGGAATCAAACTATGTGCTCTAATTTTCTTAGATGACACAATGGAACACAATAAATTACTATATATATTAGTATCCATTATAAGCTTTAAAAATAATATACCATATATCTAATAACAATTTGACAATTTCTACTTTTTTTAAATTTACATAGATATTTAAAATTTTAATCATTTATTTGTTCAAAAATATTATTAATTAATTACTTACGACATTTTTATAAAATACAATATCTTATGTTTTAGTTTCAAAGAACTTGAAAATATGGAATACAGACCTGTTAAAGTGAAGGGAGAGTTTCTTCACGAAAAAGAAATCCTTATAGGACCTCGTGCCTTAATTGAAAATGATGTTTTTTTGCAAAGAACTGGGTCCCTTATGTCAGATCCTAAAAAGAATCAAGGATGGCTAATTATCACTCCGTTTAAATTGTCGGATAGTGGGTAAGCTTAGACTTACTTTTAATATTCAATAATGGCTTATAAAGCCATTATGCTATCCGTTCCTTTGTTATTTATCATTTCCTTTCTCCGATTCCTGATGGAAAGGATAATAAACAAGATAATTAATCAGTATCAAGTCTATAAGATTTTTTTTCTTATGTTAGTTACAAATGGCAATATTAATTAATGATGTTGAAAGAAAATGCTTCCAATTAATGTTATTTGTGTCAGTACAATAAATGGAAATAAAATTGAAGTATTTTATAAAATACTTATGTGTCTTTTCTCTAAAAGATGGATATATTATGAAGTCTTTTGTTTGCAGTTTGTAGATTTATGTATGTTTCTTGCATAAAGTTATTTGTTAGTTTTGCCACAATTAACATGATTTTTGTTCATTCCAGAGAAATTATCTTAATTAATCGTGGTTGGATACCTCAAAGTTTACGCCCTAAAGAAAAAAGACAGGCATCAATGGTAAAGGGTGAAGTGGAACTAACTGGAGTGGTACGACTTACTGAGAATCGTAGTCCTTTCATGCCCAAAAACAATCCGGAAAAAAATTCATGGCTTTATAGGTATGAAATATTTTATAATAAAATTGCTTTATTTGTTAAAAAAAGTAGTAGTAGCTTTTCACTTTGATAGTCTCATTATTCAGAATCTTTTACAATTGTTTAGTAGTTGTTTATTACAGGTTACTAATTACTATATTAATATATGGTTGTAGGAGGTAGCATGTGGATGATACTGTTATACTACAAAACCAAATCACTACACAGCGATTTATTATATCACCTTTGAATTGTTAACTATAATTCCTAAAACCACTTTTTTTTTAAATAAACAATGTTGCCATTTCAAAAATGATACAATGTAATGTATTAATTTATGTGAAGTTTTCTTTATTATCTTTTACTTCCAGGGACTTGGGCCAAATGAGTGCTTACTTTGATTGCGCTCCTGTTTGGTTAGACGCTAGGGGTATCCCAGATCCGCCAGAAGGTTGGCCCCTTCCGAATCAAACCAGAATAACCATGAGGAATGAACATTTATCGTATCTCGTGACGTGGTATTTGCTGTCAGCGTTTACAGCAGTAATGTGGCATCGTTACTTTATAAGAAAACTTCCCTTATTATAAATTAAAAAGTTTTATGCACATAAGAATTACTAGCTAAAAATAAATTATATAATCAGTATTCAGATTTTGTTTATTTACCTTCTTATAATTATTTGTGACCATTTAATAAGAAAGCTCCCTAGCTTTCATATTAAAAGGTCACAGTTGTCACAGTGATTGAAACGGGTTCATATACAAAATCTAACTATCTGTTTACTATGTGGTAGGGCTTGCATAAAGCCCGATAAAACAGATAGGTACAGGGTAGGTTAATCAGATATTCTACCGCTAGTCACAAATACTTAGTATTGCTGCGTTACGGTTTGAAGGATGAGTGAGCCAGTGTAATAATAATAGTCCTCCAGACCGATTTAGGCCACGGCGGCCAATCTCAAGAGAGATTAGCCAACTGCGCAGGACATATAGTGCAAAAGTGTGTGCGCAAACACAGGTGCACTCTCTGTACCCTAACTCTCATAATCCGATGGGACGGCAATTCGACACGAGCGGAGAGTTCAGGCGCAGGACCAACGGTTTAACATTTCTGAGGCACGGGAGTGTACACTTCCAGTCTCCGGGCTGCTATTGAAACCTCAATAACATTTTATTGCCCCGACCTCAGATTTGAACCCAAGACCACCGGGTCTGCGGCCTTACATGTAACCACTAGACCAACGAACCAGTGTACATGCACAAATGACATAACATCTTTGTTCACAAGGTCTGTGGCGCATTGGCGATGTGTGGAATTGTTAATACTTCTTACATCGCAAATGTCTATGGATTGTGGTAACCACTTAACATCAGGTGGCCCATTTGTCTGTCCGCCACCTACCTATTACATTTAAATTTAGCCCGATTTTATATAGTATTTAATGAAATATAGCTATAGAAAACCCAATTTTAACGCGCTACCCAAAAACCAAATAAAACAAAACAGTAATTTTCTACAAGCATAGTTTAAAACAACAAAGATTACTAGTTGTTGAAATTTCTTCTTCAAAACTTCTTGTACTTAATTACCATGAAACAAAATTATGTCTTCAATAAAAACATTAAATAATTGACGACCGTAAAATCGAACGAACAGCTGAAAAAAGGGCAAATAAAAAGGCCATAGAAGGGTACGTTGAGATCTATAATTTCATGTCACAAATTATAAAATACGCAAAATTATTTAGAAGACATTAAAATTATCATATTAAAAATATAAAACTAACAATAAAACATTACATACCTATAAAGAAAATTATCACAAAACAATGTTTTGTAGTCAATAGATTAAAGCTAACTAAAAATATAATCGAACGTTGATTATACATTCAGGTAAATATTCAAATAATCCTTTATATAAGTCATTAGAAGTTAATTTAATAAAAACTGTACCATTTTTTTAATCCATAATTTGAAGTTTTTCATAAAACAATTATCATTTCAAATAAATTTAAATTATATAAAAATAAGTGCAGAATTTATATACACATTTGAAATTAAAAATTTAATATAAATTGTACCTTTTAACCTAACCTAATTAAAAACAATTATAAATGTGATTATCACATAAGAAGATGGCTATTGCGCCATAACATTATCTGATCGTTCATCAGATTCATAATGGGGAAATTAAAAGTTAATTATATCCGAATTCCGATAGCGGTTGATTCTCCTTTTTTTTTGAGTAGATGGTATTTTGTTTTTATTCTTGTCCAGAGTCAGCCGATACCGGAAAGCGGGGCGCAGGAGAATCCTTAGAAAGGGACGACGACGGTCGAAAAATTTAGATAAGTTATAATCCAATTTCGTAGCTCCGCTTGAGTCGTATTACCAATCGATGTTATAAAAGTGTTAAGAGATCGTTACAATGACAAAACTTAGAGTTATGCCGGCACAATAACTGTGCTAGCCTTACATAAACACAGGCAATATGAACTTAAAATTCAAGCGGGCAAGTCAAAATTTGACACATGAATTTGTGGTACATGCGTGGGGTCAATTTTAGGCGTTGTTTTGTAATCGCACAGGCCGTGTTCTTTTAATTTCCATTCCCATCCCATCATCTGTACCGCGTGCAATGTTTCTGCTTCAGTGTGCTGACGTCGAAGCATTCCTTCCTATAACCAAATTAATTAGACTAAAATTACATTTTAATACGATACTTTCCTTTCTTTCGATTTTATGTCAAATTTTAACGTCTTTTAAATATTTTTAGGTTACAGAAGGAGGACATTTCAAACATTTATTTTTAAAATTATAATAGTCGTCACCTTGATCTTCTCCCACTTATCATCGACCTCCTGCAACCACGAGTTGATCTGCCGTCCGTTGCAGCGGGACCGCTGCGCGTTGCGTTTCTCTTCCTGATCGGGTGCCAAGATGTTGTAAACTTCCTTGTCGCGCAGTATTGTACACACCGAAAAAGGAAGAGCCTGCAAATTAATAACAATTATCATCCGTTTGTTATATATAGACGAGATTAATACTTACAATATAGTTGTTGTCACAAATTGTTTACATTAGATTAATTTTGTTACAAATAAATTTATTAATTAGCGCCTAATAGTTATTAAAATAAATATTTATTAAGGTATATTACCTGATTGGCCACAGCGCGTTCGGCGCGCCCGTGAACTCTGAGTATCTCTTGTTCGACGGCCAGAACAAGTTTTTCTTTTTCAACTAGATGCTGAATACGCAAACGTGTCCTGTAATAAATATTGTATATAAATATGTTTTTAAATTAAAATTCACAAAATATATTTGATATTTCAAACGTTTTGTCAAAATGTAAGTGTTACTCAAAAGTTGGACGAATAGTAGTATTTTTATACTTTACCTTTCTTTTTCCTGAGCCAAAAATTCGTTAACCATTTGTGATGGCAAATTGATTGGTATTTCCACTTGTGGCTCAGGATTAACGTTGTTCTGTAGGGTGTATGTGCAGCGATTCATAAGATACTTGTTGAAATCTTTGGGTGGTTTTGGTTTTACTGGAAACAAGCCTTTCTGACGCCGCTCGATCTAAAATTTGTATAATTTTTTCATAACTACTTATTTTCAAATTTTAAAAAGTGAACTTGCTTGGTCCTTTACGTTACCTGTTTACGTATGTGTATGTACATCTGGTACGGGTTGGAATGGGTGATGTTGTGAGTGAGCGTGGTGCTGTCGGGGACTTGGTCGTTCTTCGACTCCCGTGAGTGGCTGTCCTTGGAAGACTTGATCTTACGTTTCCTCGGATGCAACTCCACAGAAGGCCCTGGAGCTATTAAAAACGTTTGATTAGTTGTTGATCTTGCTTATTTTTAACAATATTTTTTCCCTTACCATTTCGCTCCAATTTTACAGAGACAGCATGCAGAAAAATCAAGGAATTGTAATATTATCATAATAAATAAAATAAATATATTGTTTTATAAGTACAAATACTAAACTACTGTACTACAAATTTTATACTAAAGTCGACATAATGGTTATGTTATAGTCGACATAAATAAGGTATATTTGATATAATATTTTTTTGTTTTTTTTTTTTATTTGTCACTTCACCTGATTCAGATCTCCCACCCGAACCAGATGAAGTAGACGTTGCGTGCTCACCGTCATGTCCCTGCAATAAAATTACAAAATTAAAACGTACGGCAATCACAGAGTGTTAAACACCGAGACAGATATCATCTAAAACATCTAAGGTCTCTACCGTGATTATGGCAAGAGTACTTACAGAGGGCGTCGGACTTTTGTTGGAATTCAAAGCCTGACTGTGTCCTGAGCGATTGTCCGACCCTGTCGGAGAACTCCTCCCCTTATCTTTATCACCGTCATTCGTTCTGTGGGAGCGAAGTACTCTTTGCCCTGCCTATAAGACAAGTATTTAATATTTTTTTGATCTAGTTACTTCTACTTGTAATGTCTTATTAATTAAAGACATACTTCTAGATCACTTTTTGTCGATGCTAGGCATTGATTTGCAATTTCGGCGACGAGTAATCTTCGCGATCATCGCTTTAAAATAACGCACTCGCAATGGAAATATTGCTCACAAATTGAATAACACGGATCACATTTTACAATTTGTATACTGTCAGGCAAAATACTTAACAAGTTCATAATCTAATAAGATGTTCGCCGTAACCAACATATATAAAAAATCCGTTGCAATTATTTTACGATTTAGTAAGTACTTCATTGCTTTGCACAACACGGTCCCCCCGATGACAGTGACAGGAACTTCAAATGTTTTAGAAGATTTAGTGAATTGTCAAACACAGTAATCAATTAGTGGTTCCTCATTGTGCTGACTGTGTTACGTTCTATCAGCGATCCAACATAACAATCGAGCTAAAATGTGGTAACTAACAACACCAATGCTGTTTTCCTCGCTTTCGTCACCATCTAACGCAAACCTGTACATCGTGCCCCAATCTAATTTTTTTACGTGAAATCTCTGAAACTATCAAATCGTTTTTTTTTCTTTGACGAGTAATATAGCGGTATTAACAAATCAAAATAAAAACTACCAGAGTATTCATTGTTATACTTTTAACATCACTTTAACTATAAAAGTGCACACAGACTAACTCGAGTAACTGAGAAATGTAATTACAAAATAAAAAAAACAACCTAAGCCCCTATAAAAAAATTCAATGGCATAATATTAATGGGGTGTATGTACCCAATCGTCTCCGAACAAGAGAATCCGTAATGGAGTAAAATACCACTGAAAAATAAAGGAATATTTGTGGATTTTCATCTCAGATTCTGGAAATGAATATTCACACATAATTATCTGTTTGGAACAAATGGTTAACCTCACCTGGCAACATTACCTTGAGTGTTATTTTTGTTACGTAACTGTATTAATCTGTAGTCATTTAAAAAATATCTAAGTTATAGTTATAGAATAACTTATAATAGTTTGAAAGTGTGGGCAGAAATAATGAACTTACAAAATTATCCTAAATTTGATTAACTGTAAAGTATATAAGTCAGCATTCTGACTTGATGAAAACTATGTAAAATAAAAATTAGCATTTTTAAGGTAATTCAATTCTTAAAATGCTTGTTCCAATTTGCGATATTATATTGTTATTAATAAATCTTAAAGATTTCATCTAGTGATAAAGAAAAATATTATTATGATGTAAATTATAAACTTACAAATCTTGATACAGATGTCTTAAAGAATTTACTTTACCCTTGATACCTGAACAGTCTGATCAAGCCTCCGAAATTGGAGTAATTTTTAAACATCCTTAACCCCGTACCTTTGAAACTGTCACAAATTTATAATCTCAGTTTATAAGAAATTTGACGGAGACACTCCACTTACCTTGCTGCTTTCTCCGGTTCTCTTCTCTTCACAGACACCGTCGGAGCTGTCAGAAGTCTGGCCTGTATCAGTACTAGTGCATGGTATCACATAGGGCAGCGTTGAAGCACCACCTCTACCCTTACCGCTCCCTCTTTGACCAGTGCCGCCTAGATGGAATATTTTTAACATTATATGGTTATTATGCTAGTAAGAAGTAATTAATAAACATATGTATAGCCGGTTCCAATTAAAGGAACAAAGACAAATGAGCAATTAGATTTATATAATTCACACTCTTTGCTAATAGCAATGCTATATTATGCACTGCAAAAAGTTCTTGATTAATATATCTCTATATATAATACAACACTATTCCACTACTTATATCGCTTAAATTTTACTTCCAAAGTTCTGATAACGAATATACCGACATTCAAAACGCCATTTTGTCGCGAATCCATAATGAATTTGTATACATAAATTATTCAAGATGTCCGTCAATCATATCATGTCAACTCAATGTCAAAGTTGTTTATTTGTCTATGGTCCTCCTGCAGTGGGAATAGGCTATATTGAATGTTATGAATATTTATGTAGGCCGTCAATACCTTCTCCCTCTTGCTCGTTACGACTACCAGATCCACTTGCCCCACCAGGTATGACAATTTTGAGTGGTGGAACTTTAGGTGCGGAAGACTCCTGGCTTTTCGTCTCTTCATTATCACCGTCATTATCTTTACCCTGATTTGGCTTTGGACTTGCTACCGGACTTTTTCTATCTTGTTTGCTTGCTTGTGAGCTTGATGCACCTTTCGCTGCTGATTTACCCTGGATATTTGGAAGAATTTACTTATCTTTGGAAGAAACAGTTAATTACTTGAAGACAAAACTAGTCTAGACTAGGCACTGTGTCAAAATAAACCACTAGTGTGTTACATGAATCCTGTCTTATTGATAGATCTTATATTTGGTTTTAATATTGTATAATTTAAGAATAGTTACTCTTTCGAAAAAAATATTAATGAGCAATAAAATATAAACGGACATACATATTAAGTTATAGGCTTTTTGGTAGGAATTAATATTTCATTTTACCTGATGTGTACTTTGCGCATTAGCTTTCGTAGTGCCGCCCCCCTTGCCCTGCGCCTGCGCACCCTTCCCCGAAGAACCACCGGCGCCCTTGCTCTGCGCCGCGCCGCCTTTGCCCAATGGCGCTGCTCCAGTTTTACTCGCCGGTCCCGGAGGTTTGCTACCAGTTAGTATTCTGTTAAATCATTTTTAAAACCACCTTATAAGTAATTTAATTTTAAAAACATCCCTTTTCCATCACCTTCGAAGACAAGATTTAACACGCACACAAGTTGCTAATATCAATATATAAAATATTTTGGTGTTTACCGTCCAGTGCCACCTCTTGCTACAGGAGCAGGTTTCGCCATTGGTTCCTTCTCTTCATTATCTTTTCGTTTTTTCCGTTTTGATATCTCATCTTCTGTGGCTTCTGCTTCTTGACCTTCTTCCACATATGCCCTCTTCGAGCTTGAACCAACTTCGTCTTGTGTTGACGATACTACTCCGCTACTCAGCTGTGCTCCATCTAGAACATGCATTGATTTTTAAAATTGAAAGAATTTAATTTCATGTAAGTGATAGAATAGAGAAGCAGTAAAGAGTAGTTTCTAATAATAGAAACATGTTTAAGTCGCAAGCTTTTTATTATGTTTCACACTTTAAACTGTAACAAAACAGAAAAGATAATGTAATGATGTTAGTTATTCTTTATAACTTTGAATGTCTCCGGTCAGACCACTAAAGGAGTAAGTTTTACCATCTTTATTTTCAACATTATTGCCTTTTTCTTGAGAGGTGGCTTCCTTGCTCTCAAAATTTTCGCCCTGCGCTAGGCTCTCCATGTTGCTTCGCTTGTTAGAGTGGCTGTTTGAACTTGCATTGCAACCTTTTTTGTTGCTGTCATCCCTTGATCGACCAGTATGTGCAGCTCTCGCGTTATCTGTTTTATAAAATAACTAATAAATATTAAATAATAAAAGAGATTTTTTTAAATATTAAATTTCTTTTCTCTAGCAGCAGAATAATTTGATAGTGATGTTAAACAGTATCTAATCGAATATTATATACATTTTTTTGTAATACAGTAAACTCTCCCATCATATGACTTCCACTATATATTGTTGTTCCTTCAAATTTTTTACAAGTTTTATACATACAGCATTCAATTAAACTAAGGCATTAATAAATTTCTATATAGGGATCAAACACAAACTGGATTTGATGCTTTGTGAAAAATGTTATTGCTGTCACAAATACTATGATCACAAAATATAGCAAGAGAAATACCAGCTAATTGGGAACCCTTTAAAATTATATTTACATTTAACACATCACTCTGATTTATTTAAACTATAAACTTAACCAGAATTATACTAAGTGTCATATATCAATGCTGTAAAATAAACAATACATACTTACTATAACTGTTAATATGATTTTTATTTTATTGGCATAAATAATATGATCAGTGTTGACGAGGTTGGTAGATACCTGCCTTTCGTGCCGCCAGTCGTGGGTTCGATTCCCACCCAGGACAAACATTTGTGTGCATAGACATATCTGTTTGTCTTGAGTCTGGGTGAAATTATCTATATAAGTATGTATTTACAAAAGAAAAGTAGTATATTATGTAGTATAGTCAGTTGTCTAGTTTCCATAGTACAAGCTCTGCTAAGTTTGGGATTGGATGGCCATGTGTGAATAAAGTCCCAGGATATATTATTATTATAATATGTAGACTTTAAAAAGTACTTTTTATTACTTGTTAGGTATTGCTTTATATCATCTTATATAATACTAGCACATCACAAACTACTTCGTCCGTGAAAATTTAAAAATTATAATTGAACATAAATCCGTATTGGTTAATAAACTAAATGTAGAACAGTTACAGTTTGTTCAAATCGTGACATTTTTCTTACTTAAGGGATTTTTATACCCATAATAACTTCTGAACAAAAAGACCAATACTATTTGTATTGGTCTTTTTGTTCAGAAGTTATTATGCTATACTATATACTATTTATTTAAAGTGGAATTTACACATACATAATTAACCTCAATTATCAAACCATTTAAATAGATAAAGATCAACATCATGATACCAATATCACCACTATTCGATTCTACCTGTATTTTGACATAATAATTTAAACAAAAACTGTTATTGTGGCTTAACTATAATAGATAGGCATATTCCATCACGGACTTTTTCATGAGCAATAGTGTGTACTATTAATATATAGAACATTATTTTATATATCGTCAATAATTTTGTGCCGTGCACCCAGAATAATGACTTTTATAGGCAACATTTTGATACCTTAGGTTACATTGTTCCATTTTAGGTAGGAATCTCTAAGTTTTTATGAAAATATAATGAAGCCTATGTTACTCGGTAAAGATGTAGCTTTCTAATGGTAAAAGTGCTTGAGTTTATAAGTTAAATCGTAGCAAACAAACAAAAAATCTAATCTTTCCTCTTTATAAGAGATTTTGAATAGATTTAAAAAATAAATTAATAATCTACAGGCAGCTATGTTAATTAATTTGAAACACATAGCTTCCAAATGTATAGATATCTTACTTTGTAAAAGGTTATATCAATATAAGTAACATTGTAGTTACAAATTATTTACGGCAGATAGTAGTTAATTCATCACAGCTTATAATAAAAACAAGTTAATGTGACTAAAGTGGCTTTTAAAAAATGTACATAATTATAATACTGAACGCAATTACCCAGAAGTTGGTTCCACTGTTAGTAAAGCCAATAACACGATATATTTCCATAATACGTCGTAAGTACACGTAAAACTTATAATTTTGATGCCTAAACTAATTAGCTCGTCACCTCAGTAAGGTCATTAAGTATTTCACAAAAGGGTCACAGCATCTTATCGAGATTTAAATAAAGCGTGCAATATACACTACGCGAATATGAAAAGAAAATCGAACAATATGAACTCGCCTTTGTTGTGCGCGAGCGCTCTTCTTTGCATTTCACGATGCCCGACAAGTTAGAATATTATCAGTTCCCGTAAAAAACGTTTTTTTTATACGAAAAGACAAACTTTACTTCGAAAATTCAACATCACGACGTTGACGTTACGAAGCGGCCATCGCGATGTTTGAAGCAACACGCCCCTGCACGTTCCTTTATAAGCATAGCTTTAATATAAATATATACTAATAAATTGTGTTAAAAATTAATTAAATAGTTTTTAACTTTTAATCAAAATAATTTATAGAGAAACAGTATTATATATTAACAAAAAAAAATTAACGGCATAACTTACTATTGGAAAATGATGCACACTACACTTGCATGTATTCTAAATTATTAAATTGTTTGAATTTACAAGTACCCAATATTTACTTAAATAAATATTTTAAGTAATTGTATTTATTATTAATTGTAAAATAAAAGTTTATGTTAGTCTTAATATGCAAATTAAATATTTAATAATTACGAGGACTTTGACTGCAACACCTTTAATTACAAATAAATTTGCACTATAAAGATTATGTAATTATAGTAAAAATTTACACAAAGATATAATTTTCGTTAGAAGATTACACTAATATTTACATTGTTATTTTTATGAATCGTTATAATGATTGTAATAAAATACATTTTTCGATAAAAATTAATAATAACAAAATACGCAAAAAATGAATTTTTAGACGCAAAAATTACAAGTTAAGTATAGTATCATTTTGAATTTTACTTTAGTCGTAATCTAGCATATGTAGCCAAATCTGAATATGGCAACACACACTATTTATGGCTGCATTTGTAGTGTCTCACGAAGGAAGTCGGCGGAAAAAAGTAGAACTAACTATGACAGACGGCCATGTTGTCGCTGTGTTGTCTTTATATATTATAATCACGGTCGTATACACAGGACTTGCAACTTCAGTATGGGGTACGTTGACATACTGATGCTGTCAAGTTCAATTTACGGCCGCCAGTGGCATGACAATTCGCGTAATAATTATCCCGAACACTTTTTCAAATCCAAACAAACAATTAAATAACAAAAAATCCGCAAAACTTAACAAAATGATCTAGCAATGATTAAATAACACAATACTTGGGAGAGAAAAATATCAGCTTCGATAGCAGCGACGTAGTACCTCAGCGGATGGTATTGCGAACAAAATGTGCTAAATTCTAATACGATGTCAATATAATATTATATTTAAATGAAATTGAATTTACATTAAAATTAAGTTGGGGAGTTTCGATTAGTAGAGGGTTAGCAACATTCCGTCGTCTGACCGTAGCCGCGCGTCTTAGTGTTGCAGAACAATGGATAGTTTGACTATGGGTAGTAGTTGACCTCGAAAACTATTTAGGATATCGATAGTACTATCGATAGATCACCGTGAACAATACTATTGGTAACAGCAATACTATAGAATTATATTTCATTAACTATCGATAGTACAAGACTATCGATAGGTATTTGGTTAAAATGAGTGGGTTTTGCAATACTATCGTTACTATCGAATAAATTACTATCGATAGTATTGCTGATATCAACAGTATTGTTCACAGTGAACTATCGATACTTTTGATAAAATCAACAGTATTGACACGTGACAATAATATCGATACCATTGCTTACACCTTAACTATCGATAAATAATCGATTGTCTACCGATAACGGACTATCGACATTTAACACCACCGCGTATGCGGGACTTCTTACGTGAGATAGTCTATCTTCGAGTTTTTCAAATCAAGACTTTTATTTACATAGTAAGAATAATATGACGATGATGTTTTAACCACAGATTTCGTTAACGGCTGCCATTCTCATGGCAATTGTACAAACATGGTAATTGTTATGAAAGATATCATACATACTTTTTACTATTTTTTACAGTTTTGACATATTTCTATATATTTGATTTCGGTTTGTAAATAAATTCTCGCCGACGCCGCTTAGATATTTTTCTCATTATTTTCTTAAATTTATACTTAGTCGGGTTATTTAATGGTTCATTGATAATAAATACTTTTTTTTACAATACAGATTTACCTTTCAGTTTTATAAAGATATAATTTCTGTTAAGGTATTGTTTGCCTTGTCGGAATAGATTAAAGGGAATCCTGTTTTTATCATGGCCATGATTCGGGTGCGGCGAAAACCAATACATACTAATACCCCAATAAAATAAAACTAAAAATGTTGTAATTACTGACATACTATAAGTCTGCTCTTAGTGATTTATTTAAGTTATACGCGGGTGAAACTGCGGGCACAGCTGGTTTAATATAAAATACTGCAACACGTATATAAATGCAGTCTTTTGTATTGCTAAATACAAAAAAAAGTGATGTGTAGTGTACCGAATATCGATACCTCACAATATATATTTATCTAATTTTATTATTTAGATTTTAATTATATTAAATACACTACAATAATAGCATGAACCAAACGTCGACGCATATTCTTCTTGAATTATTGGAGTGCGACCTTCGGCTTTTTGCACACTTTGTGTACACTTGTTTTTATTATCGTACATACACAAATGCTTTCTTTTGGAAACAATTTTAAATTTGACAAGTATGAATGACAAAGGTATTAGACAATTACTGTATCTAATAAAAATAAGAAACCACACGAAGTGGTTAGTGGTGTGACGTCACAAGTTTCGAAAGCCGCGGCGTGGGCGAGATGGGTCACTTTACAACCGGCTTTTGTAAGCCGTTAGGGAATCGATTTTGATGTTGTTTTTTTCCGTCTTTTCTTGAGGGTTGCCAGAAGGCCTCATCCAGAACAAGTTGAAAGCAGGGCGCAAAAGTATAACTTCGTCTTTTATGAAGATAATCGAAAGAAAACCGAACTTAACCATTGTCCCTGAGAAAATAGGTACGTTATCGGTATGTCGACATACATTTGCAAGCGGCCGACTATGGGTGTCCATCGGCATTTTGATATTGTATTCTTAAGCGCCCATCGACGTCTTTGGCACGAGACGGTAGATTTAGAGCCGAGCTACCGAACCCAACCTTTTTTTATTTTACAAGTTAACTTCTTAATTTAAAATGAGTTATTGTATTGGTTTTGTAAATATATATAACTAACAGTTACATAGTCCTTCCAAGTCCTGTTTTCATAATATTAACTTTGCTTTCTCGATATTGGACTCAGGAAATAATATCAAACAGTAGCACTATGCCAAACTATAACACTTTGTCGATAAAAACGTAATTGTACAGAAAAATAATTTCAGGTGGATATATATTTTATATGGAGATAACCTCGGATAAATTTATATATAATATCGTTGAGATTCTCAGCCGTCATTTGATATAATTAAAATTTTTCACGTTTTCATTTCATTATAATTATACGAAACATTATACACGGCTGCGCCACTGAACCGATTTTGATTACATTTTGTATTAGTTTGCGTTCAAGCTTTCAGCTTGAACGCAAACTTTTTTTTTAAATCTATCACTTGATATATTTTCCGATGATTATACAAACATGGATCGTATCATACACAGGCTCTGATCACTCCCTTTAGTTATTAGTTACATTTCACTAAGATAAACGAATAGAGAAAAAAAGTCATTTAAGTTTCCGAATCGCTATTATACACGACGTCTTTCTAATATAAATAGGAACACTTGTTTCAATCTTGCGGGATTTATCATACACAAGGACATGAACTTCACGCTTGCCAAGTCAATAGTCAATGTTTGAATCATATGAAACTGCGAAGCGCAACTACTTAGGTAATAATATTATATAACAAACCCTTCTCCTAAACGCGATGCATCTTCTGGTGTAAGTTTTATGTATCAATATACATAAAACTTACACCAGAAGATGCATCGCGTTTAGGAGAAGGGTTTGTTATATAATATTATTACCTAAGTAGTTGCGCTTAATCAATATTAAGCCGTTTTTCAGATAGGGATTCCAAGAAAACGTCTCTTCAGTTATTAGTATAGACATATAGATAGATAAATAAAAAAGGTAAACATTGATATTTACGTCAATTTTCATTTCAAGTAATTATTAGAATTGAATTGAATTTGAATATGCATGTTCCGTATAAACAAGATTTTTTAATAAACTGCTACATTTAACCATTTTTGGTTTAATTTAATAAGACATAAAATTAAAATAAATTTATGTATGTAGTAAAGTGTTCCTTATTAAAATATATATATTTTTAAATATTACTTCCATAGTTACCTTTCTATGATTTATCCAATGAATTCAATAATTATAGCATTAGGTTTTAATTATAACTTTCCCCCTAAATCTACTTTTGAAGATAAAGAGAAAATAATCTTTTAAAAAATTAAATTAAATTAAATTTACTCCAAATAATATTATAGTCGGTTATTACTTTTTTCCTAAAAAAAATTTGTTGTGAATTCCATAAAATTTTTAGTGAATCTTGTATAAAATTAATTACAATAATTAAAATGTTGGTTCGCAGTTGTCAGTTGGAGTTTAATAGTAATGAAAATGTCTGTACAATATTAATACTGTTTCTTACCTTTAAGAGTTTGTAGATATTCAAAAATGTGTGGTGGTGCATAGTCTGATGGCGTTTTGCCTTTTGCATTCTTAACAAATGGATCAGCTCCCTGTTCAATAAGAAATTTCACCATTTTAAGATTGCCTGATGTAGTGGCATCGTGAAGTGGCGTATCAGCATCCAAGCCTTTCGCGTTGACATTAGCACCACCGTGAACAAGCACCTTTACTACATCCAGCCAACCATAGCTACATGCTTCATGAAGTGCCGTCCAACCTGTTAATACAAACGAAATCTCAAAAACAAAAGCAATTGATACAAGAGGCACAAAATTAACAATGAAAATATTATTTTCATTGTTAATTTACTAGGCCATCTCATACTCACGATAAAGAGAACTATATACAAAAAAACTTGAATAATAAATACTAGCAATATTAAATGCAGATATCATTTAAATAATTTTAAATCAGTTTTTAATATTTTAGCACATCCAACCTCAAATATAATTGTAAATTTAATACTGTGAGTTTTTTTATGTACAATATCAGGATATTTACATATATCAAAAACTATTAATTATTTTACATTTCTTTTTTATAAAATATAGTACAACAGTTTTAGGTCGTAATAATACCCAGCTTTGTACTAATTTGTAAAGGAATCCTTGTAAAATATAAATGTTGAAACAATAAGCAACCATAGAAACAAGTAAGTTAAAAACTTCTCTCTTTTCACAATAAGCACAATTTGTTCATTTATTTTTATGTATACAAGCTTTTCTCCGCAACCTGACTATACTATTTAAAATGATAAAGAAGCATGTTTATAAAAGTTTTTTTTATATTACACTATAAAGTATGTTAAAAAATATAATAATTAAAATATTTACTTACCTCACACAACACAATCAAATCCCATAGAAATTATATTTTTGTTTTAATTATGGGCATCACACTTACATTACATTTCTTAAATTAATTGTAGTCACAAACATCAAAAAAAAATCCCAGGGTTAGGAAAATAATAAATTATTTTTTAATGTGATAATTGTTTACTAGTAGCAATGACAAGACTTGACATGTATAAAAAAATTATGAAAATATCTACAATAAATTAGAAATATTCATTTTTAATTAAATAAAATTGAAACAATTTTACCTTGAAATAACATTCATTTTTAGAGAATAATGCTGGTTTTAGTAGTATTACTAAGTCATCTTACATAAAAAATATTAAGTAATGAGCAAATCTAACATTTGAGCTCAGCATTAATGTAATGTTTATTATATTATACATTATTTGGTGAAGTGTTTGTTAAATAATTTACACATCTGCCAAAGCAATAAACATTATATTAATTTTAGAAAATAAAAATAAGTTTACCTTTTAATAAAATGAAATTAAGCATTTTAAGTGCCCTAATAACTTAATAAACTTTCAATATAAAATTCAAAATTTAATGTTAGGATATGTTATTTACCTGCAAAATCGGGAACATCTGGATCTTGACCCTGACCAAGAAGCTTTTTAACAAGTTCATGGTCTCCTCTGATAGATGCTACATGTAAAGGGGTTTCTCCTCTTTCATTCCGTTGTTGCCTGGATAGTTTTCTTTCTTCTTCTGGTGTCGGAGCAGCTAAATATAAAAATGGCGGGAAGTTATATTTGACCTACATAATCAATTTTTTTTCTGGTTACACTATTATTGTTTACCTAGAGCGGCATCCTGGGATGAAATTTGCATCACCAGAGCCAACTGCTGCCGCTCCGACATGGGCGCTAGGACTTGAATTCGTGGCGCGCCGTCAGGCCCGCGCCCTGAGCCCCGCGACCGCGACGTCGAAGGCATGCTTCGAGCATAACCACGCTTCTACACATATAATAAACCATTGCAGTGTGAAATTAAAAGTACTTTAAAAGTCTGGACTATTAACGCGCCAACAACTAAAACACAATGCAAGGTAATTGTTTTTACATTACCCACCTTTCTTTTTACCCCAACCAGAATTACGCTTTAATAATACAATTTTTTCAAAATTGCGACACTAATTTAAAAAAAAACAAAACCAAAATTAAACATCTTCAGATTTACTTTAATGTTTCAATCAGACATCGCGACGGACGACCATAGATAATACAGGTTTAAGCCTAAAGTGAACAAGAGACAAGAATCAAGAGCAAGAGGGACAGCCACAAACACAAAATACAACGTTTGGGATTGAAATTGTATCTCAGTTTATTTCTATTTTATAAGCTAGTGATACCAGTCCAATGAATACAGGTACACTTTAAGAAAGATTTTATCGTTTCTTAAAGTGATACATTTTCAACACCACTCTTTTTTTAAATACCTAGTACGCATATTTAGTAATATTTTCCACAATTTCTTGCGTTTTACTTGTTACTCGATTATTGAGTAGACACGAATAAATGTGCTACTGGTCTGTTATGGTCATATTTTGTTGAAAGGCAAGGATTTCTCTCATCAATATTCATCAAAATTTTACAATTAATGTAGAAATAGTAATAAAATAAAAATAGTTTGTAGCGCTATAGTAGATAACTATTATATCACATTATTTATGAATTTACTATTTCCTTAATACTATACTCTACCCTAGCTTCCCCTAAATGCGAACTAAAGAGGTTTTAGTTACATTGATTTAATACTATATACGATTGCGTGCTGTGGGGGCTTCGTGTGTCTTCTTTCATGCGGCCCTGAAGATGATAGCTGGGATGGCTTCACTTTGATATACGTACTAGTGAGGATTGTGGAGTGGCGAGAACACTCTTGCCATCTAAGTGCCACAACTCCGTTGAGCCTCGAGGGGCACTGGCACGGGAGACTGTATTTTATATTTTAAGCGATCCCACAGTGACGATGATCTGTGTCGAGAGATTTTAGTGGGTAATATTCACATAGCCGGGTCCTGAGGGAGGACCTGGTCAAGTCTATCTTCGGAAAAATTACATAATTGGGTGTTAGTATTAGTTCTTTGATCTGATATATCTCCAACCAGACCATGTCGGATTTAATTGAATCGCATCGGATTGTTAGTGCACGTGTAGAATTACACGTGCACATACACTTATAGAATTCTACACAGTTAGGTACCTATTTCCTGAAATTAGCGGCTATGGCCACAATTCGGCTTATCATTTTAGGCCGGGGGAGGCAGAAGAAAGTGTCGATGGAAATTGCGTAAGAAAGGATATATATATGAAAGGGGTAACAGAAAGAAGTGGTAGGAAAATATACGTTGTGCCGACCTCACGTAATGGGATAGGGGCAGGAAGAAGAAGATTTTATTATTAATTTATTATGAGTTAAATTTAAGAGTTGAATGTAAACTGAATCGCTTGTAATGCTTATACTTATTGTTCTGAGACCTGAAAAGATAGCATCAAAAGTCTGGTTGTTAAACAAAAAATCCTAGTAATTTAGGTATATAATAATAAAATCCTTTTAATAAACAGGAATATGTTAGAATATAGCAAAAGCTTCTAGACTAGATGTAAGTCCAAGATTTGATGTGTTTTTGCAAATTTTTTATAAACAATACGCATTATCAAAAAATAAATAAGGGTTATTTTTAGAGAAAATTCTGTAGAATGCTAATAGTTTTTTTGATTGGAATTAAATTACTTGCAGATAAATATTTTGCATGCTTTTATTTTTCATATTTATGTTCAAAATATTAACGAAAAAAGTTGTATAAAACTAGCTGCAACTCATTTTTACTATGAAATCGCCGTGCCTTTGTAGTTAATAATAATTATTGTACATTATTAATAGAGTTAAGATATTATCATAGTCAACATTATTAAATGTCAAAACTTAACATTGAGATTTGAGAAGTGTCTACATTTTCTACCTTCAAGTGTTATTTTAATGTCTATTATTGAAAATTTATTTTTAATGTATAATAAATATTAAATAACACTAAAATGTGGCGTCCAACAATCTTGCGCAGAGTTGTGTTTTCTTCCATTAAAGAAAATATTACAGTAACAAAATTTTTGTACTCTACTAAAAGTCGAACTCCCCGGTCGACCGCTAAGCTAACCCTCATTAGTGCGAGTGTCGGTATTTTAGTAGGAGCTGGATATGGTGGTTATACACATTATAAAATAAACACAAAGAAATTATCTGGTCCATCGGAAAATGAAGAATTTGCATTTTTCAAAGACGCACCAGAATATAAGTCTCACTATAAAGTAAGATTTTCATAAAAAAATTACAATTATGTAAGCCTTATGTATATTGTTATCTTATAAATGCTAGAGTTACTACGGTGATTCCCTTGTTATTCTTTATTTAATAAAATTATATAGTTTTATAATTTGAAAATAAAATTGTTTTTGATATAAGAACTATATTATTATTATTTTTTAAAGATGAATTTGAGTATAGTTTAATAATAACATTACAATTATTTATAATTTTTTTGTATAGCTATATACATTATGCAAAATAAAATGAATTCATGTATTTGCTTGAAAGAAATACAGTTGTCATTTTAGGAATTATGATCAATTCGCAAAATACTGGTATTACAAAAAAAAAAGAAATAAATATATATTTTTTTAAACTTGTATCATGGCACAACAAGTTCATTCATTTTGTCCATTTTGTTAATAATAGATGAGTTAAGGTTGGTGTACTTTGATCCAGTATTTTGATATAATGCAGCAATCCAGTATCTATGGCACTGGAATGCAGTGTTTATTTAAAAACTGATTTCCCTTATTGTTTGACATTTAAAAGAAGAAGATGCAGTATTTTCATATAATTGAGGCGACTACAAATTAAGAGTATCTTATGGTTTGATATCCTCAGACAATTAAAAGCATTGTCTAAAGACTATGTTAAAGGAAGAATTAATTAAGAACTAACTAAAATCTAAGGACCCCAAACTTGAACTTGAACTTTAAAGACAACAAATAACATTGATGAATTATTTTTATTGTTAGGAAGCTCCGTTCAGTCCAAAAATATGTTTATGAAAGATGTCTTGCCAGCTAAGTTAAAGCTTGAAGTGATGCTTAAAGATCTAAAATAAAAATCATCTTTCTGAGGATATGGTTACAATATAATTACATGGATTCCTGCATATACATGGGTCCAGCTGCACTGGCACGGAAAGGGACAGGAGTGTGTGAAGCATTCACTGGATTGAAAAATGGAGCTGGATACTTGATGCTAGACTAGTTTGAAAACGTAATGTAAACAACATTGGCTAAATAGTGATCGAGTGTTACAGGACTGTTGGGTTGATACAAAATACTGGATCAAAGTAAATCAACCATTAGGTATAGTTTATAAAAAGGAAAGTTCATGTACTAATCTCATATTTTTATGGATTAAAAGACTTGATTTGCAGTTAAGGTACAAATAAGAAAACATTGAAATATTATATTCTTGTAAGTTATTTCTATTCTGTATAATAAGCTGGATATTCTGCAATTTTGGCAATTTTTTAGCCTTTTACTTTGCTGTGTAATGAACAAAAGTAGAAAGTTTTGTTTTTGTTGTTAACATAATTTTAACAAATGATTTTTTTATAAATGAATCTATAACCATAACCAGCCATTATCTTATAGGACTAAGATTATTACACTGTTCGGATTCTTTAAACATTATAATAAAAAATTGTAACTTATAATTTTAGGTTGTTAATGAAGCTGACCAGAGTAACTTACAACTAGTATTATTTCAATATCAAACTTGCCCATTTTGCTGCAAGGTTCGAGCCTATTTAGATGCTCGTGGCATTAGCTATGAGATAGTTGAAGTGGATGCTGTTCTTCGTCAAGCTATTAAATGGTCAGGCTACAAAAAAGTACCAATATTACTTGCTAAAGTTGATGGTGGTTATCAGGTACTGATTGCAGCTTTTAAAAAGTCTTTAATTTATTAATATTTTAATATGTTATTTAAAAACATTTGTTTTTCAGCAACTTTTAGACAGCACAGCAATTTTGTCTATTTTGGAAACTCATATAAGAGACAAGTCCTATTCGTTGCGTGATATTGTAAAGTTTTACCCTGTATCTAAATTTGAAAATGATTCAGGAAAACTTGCTACTGATGTCACAAATAAATATTTTATTATGCACAATACTGCTGTACCAGATGAGAAACAGCGTGTTGCTGAGATGTAAGCTATATAATAATTTAAAAATAATAAAATAATAGTTGGAATTACTTATAAAGTTGTTGATGTTTTAGTGAAGAACGTGAATGGCGACAATGGGCGGATCGAGTGCTTGTCCACACATTATCACCAAATGTGTACAGGACAGTGAATGAATCACTAGAAACATTTAAATGGTTTGAAGAAGCTGGTGGGTGGAGACAGAACTTCCCCAGTTGGGAATGTGCAGTGATGGTTTATGTCGGCGCCGCAGCTATGTGGATTATTTCTAAAAGATTAAAGTCTAGGTAATTTTAAAGATATTTATTTCGTATATATATATATATTTCTTCTATAGCATGACTTAAAGTGAAATGTGATAATATTTTTTATTTCATTAAATTCAAAGTTTTTGTAATTATTTTTCTTATCTACCTTTTACTATATTTATCTGTACTATCTTTCTAATTTTAGGCACAATATACAAGATGATGTCCGTCAGTCTCTGTACAATGCAGTTAATGATTGGATGAATGTCATTAACAAAAAGGGAACCCCATTCCTTGGTGGTAAAAAGCCCAATCTCGCCGATATATCAGTGTACGGTATTCTGAGCAGCATCGAAGGTTGTAAAGCTTTTCAAGATTTAAAGGAAAACACAGACATCAGTAAATGGTTTGATAACATGAAGAATAACATGAATGAGACTCGAGGACGAATGATAACAGTCTAACAGTAAGAATGTTATTATATATGTAACTGCAGATGCGACCTGGTTTCAGTGCTCATTTTTCATTCTAAGTGATATTAAAGATTTAGTTTCTTCAGTTTTCTTATATATAACAATTATAATTTTGGTTCGATGTTTTAATTTACGATACTTTATTGAAGTCATTCAGCAGGCTTATATACATGCCCATTTTAATAACATAATGTAATAATCATTATTGTCCAAAATTTAACAACAGTTATAATTTTATGATATTTGTACCTGTATGTAAAAAAAATACCGCGAATTTTCAATTTGTAGTGTGACTATTAAGTAAGTTAAATCTGCACTGTAAATGTTAGAAAAATTATTCAACTATTAATTAGAAAATTATAGTGATCTTATCGTTTCTTTTGTGGATTTGTGATTTATGAATTTTTTTTAACACTTTTTTTTTAAATTTAAGTCGGTTGTATCTCGCTTTAGACTTTTTTAATACATAAAAGAAATTATAGAAACAATGTAGTACAAGTAAATTTTCATTTGTTATACAATAACGGCCCTATTTATAAAGTTTGTTTAGCTACGGTGTTTTAACAATAATCATATACGTCACGGGTCGTGAAGTGGTTATTAGGTATCGTGTGTCGGTTCTATTTATGTAATAATATTTAAAATTGTGTTATTAATTGTGTTTAACGACACTGTTGGTGGTAAACACGTGGACTACGGAGGTCATGACCTCGTGTCTTAGCTACCTTAATAGGTAAGAGCAATCGAGCGCTATTGCCCGCGCTTGTGATGCCATGTAATTTTCGCCATTTAATAAAAAAAGAATATTTGCTCACGGGTCCCACAGGCTTTTTGTTACATCCTGTATAATGACAATAACTAAACAACATTTATAGAAAAAGCCGTTTGTTCTTGTTGTAAGAAATGTCAAATGAATTATTAATATTTTTTATTTTAATAAACATCACAATTGATAGTTTTCCGTAAGTACCATTTGTGCGCAAAATGTAATTTGATTGATTACAATTGTTGGTAATTATTTTTATTACATGAATTGAAAACACTTTTTCAGGCAGGCATTTCCTGACATGTCTACCCTTTTGAATTGGCCAAATATGTATAACCTTTGTTTTGCCTGCGACTTTTTTCTATATTGGAATTAAGTTTAAAAAAATAAGGATAATGTGAATTGATTGTCGATTTGCGAATTCTTATAGGTTTTTAAATGATGTACGTTTTTTAAATTCAGTTAAAGCAATATATACTTACTTTAAAAACCCTTAATAAGTTCCGACATAATGCGATTTCTTTTTATTTTTCATATTTTAATTTATTTTGGCTGTTATTATATTATCTGTGGTTTCTCTCGAGTATATCAAAAAAATCATAAATCTGAAGTGATCGTTGATAAATTTTTGGTCATATTAATATTAATCCTCGCTAGTGCGTATTTATATATGCGGTAGATTACAACCATTAGAATAGACTATCTTTTGTAGGTATATTATTCATTCAATAATAAAACATTCTTGTAGATAAATCTTTTATTGTAAATTATAACGACTTACATTAAAAATGGTCAAAAAGAAAACGACAATGAATCTCTTAGACTAACTACATTGATGTCATCTTTTCGAATCGTTTTTTACTTTTGACATTTCAAAACTAGTCTATATCTAATCCATATTCAATATTTCTTTTACATTATATTTTGGTCGTATGTACTTTTATGATAAAATGTTGTATGTTATTTAATTCAAAGTTATAATGTAGTCTAACAAGCTATTTGAGTATAGGCAAGAGAGAATCCTCTGTTGGCAATATCCGGTGGCGTAGTGGCGGTAGCACCTTCGCTAGCGTCCGTCACCACGTACAGGACGAACGGCTTGGCCCCAGCTGCAAACATGCCAGTGAAATGTGTCCATTTAAATATTTTCTGTTATGTTTAAAGTAATTATATATATTGCATATAATTCCTGAGAATTCAAAGAAATGATCCCATTCTTTGAATTCATAACAAGATAATTTGTGTTGAAAATTCAACACGTGAATTCAACTGTGAAAACTTACAAGTGCGTACGTATTTTCCAGAAATAGGCATTTTTTTACGAAATAGTCTTCTTCATGTTCGACTTACGAATCCGACATACATACATATTTTTTTTCGGGCACATTTATGTCGATTATCATAACATAAATTATAGACTTCGCAACAAGATATCCAAATATAGATTTATAAATTTACAAGCAATGCATTAAGAATTTCAGCGAAATTTGTTGCTTACATTGTACAGCAACGAAGCCTAATCCGCAAAATCGATCAGTCCCTGAGGCTACGTTGGTGGCCACAACTATAGGGTTTGGTATGACCACGAAGTCGGTGGTGCACGCTGCGCCGTTCACTGCTCCTACAGCAGTACCCAAGACGGTGTTGTCAGCCCCTTCCACATCACCGGTGACGGTGAAAGAATACACGTCGTTTGCAGTCTAGTAAACAACATGCCAATAATTTTATCTTACGCTTATTATTTTTTTGGTCGCATGATATGTAAAAGTTTTTAATGTCAGTGGAAATGATCTTTCCATTGATTTTAAGATTCAGTCAAAATGAAATAGTTAATATTATATTTTAAACTGTGAAACACTTACAAATCTTATATTAATACAATCAAAAATTGTATTTGAACATTAAAAAAAAATAGAACAAGCAATATTTTATTCTGTAACGTCTGCCTGATTTTGACAATACCTGTGAATATTGTATCGCACAGTATCCCGCTTCCATTCTTATACATATTCCATAGTTCAAGTTAGCCAGCTGTCTCGTTCCCGTCACCAAAGATCCACTAAGGGCAGTGTTTGCGGCAGTTCCATAATTGAAACTTGTAATTGTTCCCGTTGTTCCCGTGTAATATTGCAAACAGCCATTAGGAGCTAAAACAGTTCAATAGGACATTTTATTATTGATACTAATTGTAATAGGGTTAATATTTCTATATCATATAAAGTAACACATTTTATCAGAACGCATAGTAGTTAGTTAGTAAGTTTTAAAAATACGAATAATTACCTAAGCCCGGACAGTCACATCCAAGTTGAGTCAATCTTATGTTCCATCGTCTCGTGAATGTGGTGGCAAGAGTAGCTGTGACGGAGATCGTAATGGCTGCATTACCATTAAAGTCTACGAACAGTGTTTGCCCTGTATTGTCACCGCAGAGAATGGGAACAATGGTGTTTCCTCCAGTGATCGTAAGAGCATCAGTTGCACACACACCGTCACCGTTCGGTTGAGCGAGTACCATATCTAGAAGGTCTATACGGAGCTGAAATTAACGAGGTATTTGTGAGGTATATATAGAGATTATATATATATATAGAGATTTTTCGTGGAAATATCTTAGGGAGTTTGTTGCTAAATTATTGCTTTTTTACCTGACATATGTTGCTATTGCAACGATTTACAATTATCGAGCACGCCTGTCCACCTGCGTAAGCTGCTGGATAGCCCGGACTGGTAAAGTAGGTATTGTTCACGTTTGTTGCAGAACCGCACGCTCTTGAAACTGAAAGGATTTTACCAAGTTGAAAAACATTAAAACTAAATATTACGTCTGCACACATAAGTTTTTTTTAAATCGAGATACTTCTATGATAGTTCCATAGAAGCAATACAGCAATAAAACATACCAATACAGCATCTGCCTCTTCTGGCAGCGCAACTACCAGTAATTGTCCCATTAAGATTATTGCACTCCCGTCGAGCCAGGCACGTGCCATTCATCGTGTTCGTACTGGCACAATCCACGTTCGCAAATCGAACTATGCTGACGAAAGGAAACACTGAAAGAAATAAATATATAATCATAGTCCAAAGTAGTATCCAAACGAATATATTAGATATAAGCTAAATTAATACTAACAAATTTTTCCTTTTCTGTCCTGATTATTATCGTTGTCATCAACATCGTACGGGTCATCACCGAAATTGTCTTCGTACACCGTAAAAGAAGCAACAGCCACTAAAAAAGTCGCTATTGAAATCCAAAAAAGCTTTTCAGTCATTTTGTTTTTCTGCCACTTAAACTTTCTTTGTGTTATAGAATCTTTGAATCACATTGGTTTCAAATATTATTTACTTAACACGTATCAAATATGGGTCATTGTATAAATGTTTATAGTTTGAAAGTTTACTACTATAATGTCGATCATAAAATGAGGATAGTCGTGTCAATCATGAAACTTATATAAAGTGCGTGATAACGGTTGTTTATTTGAAGAAACTGTTAGGGATGTTACCGTTCATCAATTAGCGCTTGCGGGTGACACAGTACTATTTCTCCATTGTAACCTACAGTGTCTAATATATACTCTTACAACTCCAGTATTTTCACCACCTCAGGCAGGTGATATGACGAAAAGAAGATAGAAGAAACACAACGTTTACTGTGTTTATTCGATAACACTAATTAAATAAATGCTAATAATTAATATTTTGTTAGATAAAATTATATAGGTATTCAGTTCTTTCGTGATGAGTCTTTTCACTGATAAATCCACTTAGCAATAGCAGTAAAAAGGTTAACTTACATCTTAAATCGAAATCTGAAACTGGAAATGAATATATTTATAAATATTATGAAAACATGATCTTAGTTTGCCACACGAAGAGAGCACGTCACGACAGGTGACTGTCTAGTTCTCTATAAAAAGGTCAAATGTAAATAGAGTTCGAATGACCGACGAATTTAAATATGTTGCTGCAGAATGAAGTCAACTTAAGAATGAACTCAACTTTTTATTCTATTACTTGACCCATTTGTTACAAATTGTTAGTATTAGTATTACAAAGTTGACTAAATACAAATTAAGGTATAAAATTTTCTTACTGTGAGTAGGTGTACAAATATAATAAAATATTGTTTGATTCTTTTTATAGTATTATTAAGCTATTATATAAAATCATGGTCGTATCTAATATAATTTTTACAAGAAGTTACTATATTGTAAATAAAAAGCGGTTCAAGTCATCAAGCCGGATATCAAAAATAATAATATTTAAAAAATGTAGATTTGTGTTCAAGTGTAATATGTACTAAAGAAAGCCGTAAATAGCTTCGGTTAGGTTCACATACGAAAAGAGCCTAGATGGCCAAGTAGATAGAAGAACACTTCAATCTTAACCAAAGATTTTATGTGCTTTATTTATCTTTTGCTATGCCGTAAAGGAAATTTTTATATGTGTTATGTTATGTTGTGTAGTGTATATTTTATATATGTATGTATGTAATGTATGTGTAACCACTAACCTGATGCAGCAGCTGCTGTGGTGCAGTGAAGTGGAATATTCTCAAAACGTTTTCCTTGAGAGAAGAGAAATACTTTGCCGTCCATTACGACGATTAATGGGGTGGTTGTATGTTAGATAAGTTTTATTTTTTAAAATAATTGTATAGTATCGATTCTCAAATTCGATCGATCGATTTTCATGCCTTATGTATAGCTTTGTATTGTTATGGTTATGTTTACCTGAACATTTTAAAGCTTCTGCGCAAATTACAATTACATAAAAAAGGAAGAGGTTTTTCTGTTTTTGGATAGATTTACAATATTCATAAGCAAAATAAGCATTTAACAATCCTAATCTAGATAAATTAGGCTTATTTAGATCGACATAGTGTTTATTTCACACAATCTTTTAAAAATTAAACTAACTACAAAAATGCTTCTATTTGGTACTAGAGCTTTGGGCAAAGCATTCATTCTAATTTTTTGGTTTGTGTGAAGCGTCAATAGCGCAGTTTAAGTTGCAGGTTCGATCCAGACTCTTTTGGAGAAAGGCGTCCCCATCCTTACTCTTTAAAAAAAGTAATAATAATTGCGACTACTACTTATTCCATTAAATGTTTATATATATAATCTTTGTTACATGCAATCTAAGGATGCAATTTTGATTTGAAATATTTTTTGGAGAGTTAAATATGTCAGATTCATTGTAATTTTTTTTTACACAATTTAATTAATTAATAATTATAATAAAATAAATAATAATAAATTTTATTCTACCGCATAACTTGGTATTGTCGTGTTCCGGTTTGAAGGGTGAGTGAGCCAGTGTAACTACAGGCACAAGGGACATAACATCTTCGTTCCCAAGGTTGGTGGCGCATTGGCGACGTAAGCGATGGTTAACATCTCTTACAATGCCAATGTCTATAGGCGTTGGTGACCATTTACCATCAGGTGGCCCATATGCTCGTGCGCCTAACTATACCATAAAAATAAATTAAGTGTTGGTTGTGTGATATTTTTTGTAAAACTGTAAGTTCGCCCTGTCTCTGAGAAAGACTCTGTAAGCCTTTTAAAAAAAAAAATGCTAAATACACTTCTATCGATATAACCTATTGTCAAAACTAAAACAACTTTACTGTCGACTTCAAGGAGCAAATAATCCTAGAACAACGTATTTATTTTCATCATTACAGATGAAATTTAAAAAGTATGTCATTTTATTTTTTGGGCCTTTTAAG
The DNA here is from genome assembly GCA_905220585.2 of Nymphalis polychloros. Classification (NCBI taxonomy): domain Eukaryota; kingdom Metazoa; phylum Arthropoda; class Insecta; order Lepidoptera; family Nymphalidae; genus Nymphalis; species Nymphalis polychloros. Next base: position 11,512,171 of record HG992241.1, on the reverse strand, counting down.
AAGGTAATTGATTAAAGGATTAAGGAATTCTAAATTATATATCTGGATTATATAATTACGTTTATATTTTAAAATAATAAATGTAGTAGTAGGTAGTAAGAGAAAAACAATTTTAAAGTGACTATATTTAATTTGTTTGAAGTGTGAATATTGTAGCAAAATATTTTACAAAATTGTATCAGATATTTTATAGAAATGAACAAAAAAGAGTTTATTAATTTGAATTTTACGTTTCTGTCGTATATTTGTACCATTATCTAAAAATACGATATTTTTCATATAAATTGTTAGGTCATATTATTCAAAATGAGCAACCCTTTCTACCAACTACATTAATTGATTGAAAACGTTAATGATTACACAATTTTATGTCGAAGCTATTAGTCCTTATAAAGAAACAAAAAAGTGGCAAATAACGAAAGCGTAATATTATTATTCATAGAGTATTTACAATATAATGGTACAAACAACAACTCAAAGAATCATACATCTGTATGGCACAGTGACTTACAATATTTGAAATAAAACTACTTAAATATTAGTTATACTTTTCTAGTTCCACAGTTGCTTTTAAAATCTTGACAATAGAATATTGTAAAATGTGATAGTGAATTTATAATTACAGTATTTACTATTTATATTATGTTAACGATCTACCTTCTACGATTAGGCGAGACAAAAACTAGATCGGCATAATACTTTATCTGGATTTAAACGTTTATAAAGTAATGACATGTTTGTTTGCTGTCGCCTATCACGTACTGTGTAGTGTGGTGTACAATATACAATAAGATAAGTTAGTAAATCACACGTCTGGCAACACTTATGTTACAATAAATTTCTCTTGGTATACCTGTACCTTTAACCGTAATTCATGTTTACATATCTAACGAAAACTGTATAATTATAGTAAATACTCATACATAAAAGAAATCAAAAGCATGTCATTGGTAATAAATTATTTCGTGACTTAGTCAACATATTATTTTACAACTAAACATCTTAAAAGTAAACAGAACGAAAAATTAATTAAACTATTTTATAATCTTGTATGGAATAAAGAAATATAAATAAGTAGGTACGTATATCGAGAAATTAGCAAGTATAGAATAACAGTGAGGTACAATATTTTCTCTACGCAGAAATTTAAGCTTACAACTATTATTTATAAAGTTATCATAAATACGATCCTAACTTATGGCATCTCCTGACGTTTATGGCAAAACTTAATAAGAATCTACTTGCTTTAGATAAATTTTATTAATCTCTATTTAAAAAAAACAGGATACAGACGATGACTGATATTCAGTTTCTTCGCAGTTGTATTTAAATGAAAAATGATAAATCGACACTGAAATTTGAGTAAGAATACTTGCATGTAGGTACATATACATCATAATAATCACGATGACGTGATGAAAGCATATAACTACTTCAGAAATAAATTCCAACAGTAAGATAACATTTTCATCATTACTAAAAAGGAAATTTTATGGTGGTTAAATAGTCCAATATTAAACGTGTCGGTAAAAAAGGTCAAATTGGAATAAGACTAGGATAAGGAAGTTTCCGTACAATATTACTTTTTTTATAGAACAAATTGAAAATTACAAAATAAATACAAATTTATTTTTTCCGGTCTATTAGTTTATAGCTGTTAAAAGATTGTCTCTAATATATTTATCAACAGTCATTAAAAGTAACAATTCTATCTACTTCGAAAATAAACAAAAGTGTTACCGTTTGTAGAAGACATGCAACCCTAATATATATGATACATAATGAGACATACACAAGATGTAAAACATACAACCTTGTATGTAATGAATGTGTTGCTTGTGTTTTAATTTTAAATATGTATTACAATAAAAAGGCTATTGTCAATAATAACATATGTAATAACTTTAATTAAGAAATATTGGACAAATTATAAGACGATTTTGATCCAAGAAAGAAATTATATGAGCTGTCTCTAAGTAAATTTACTGTGTTGCTGTCAGAACTTGCTTTTGTAAATAAACGGTTATTCAGTTAAAGTAGTAAACTTATACACAGCACAATAATATATTAATTTTAAATAAAACTTTGGATCGTAAAGTACTGCTATATGTTTTAATTTATTAGTAGTATAAAATAAAATCTTAAGCATATTGTTCGATTATTTTTTATTAATGGCAATTTTGTTCAAGTGGTTCTTTTATAAATAGAGCTTATATTCAAATTTACAAAGATAATATTATTAAAAGTATAGAAATTTACGTCATACTAAATGCAAAGAAAAGTGGCAAGATATAATATAATATCGCTTATTTGCGTATTATTTAATAGTTGTTATGGCTTAGTAAGGTGCGAGTAACGAAAAACACTCGTCATATATTCTGTTTCGAAATAAGTGATAAAATAAAGAGTAGTTCGAACTATAAATCAGTCAAGATAACGAATAATATTTATAACAACAAAACGATGAAAAAGCAAAAATTTGCGAAGCCATTATTTAATACATTTATTACTACAATAATTTTAAGATTTTAAATTAACAATAAGTAGGCACTTACAATAGCACAACTAGTGACTATATGTGATGGCAATTGCGACAAAGTTATATTCATACAACTAGATTTCAAGCTAAAACTACTTTTTACCCGATTTCGGAAAATCGAAATTTATAAATAATATATCATTTATAATTTAATAATTTTATGGTTATCTATATTTACTTTTGATTTATATTTTTAAACTTTCTATGTTATATTGACTAGTTAGCTAAGTAAAAAGACTTACGAAGAATCATATAATTCAAAATGATTTTGGGTGCGTACGACGCGTTTTTTTCCTTATGGTGCTATTAGATTACCTATTTCTTTCTTCGTAATCGGGTAAAAAGATCGTTTTAGTATTGGTTGGTAGGTTTAAAAATCACTATCAAAACATTTTTCACCATTTGAGTAGGTACATACATAAAATTGTTATATTGGACGGAGGCAATAAGGCTAGTTCAATGATAAGTACATTTATTAATCCTAAAATACTAAAGCATGTAGTTAATTTATATTTATTAAATTTTAATATTTTAAAAGACAAAAAAGTGCGGTTTAGAAAGCGACTATGTGTTTTTATACGAACTGCGAAAGAATGTTTGACAGAAAATATGATTGTTATTATGTACGTGCATATAAAATAACAAAAATTGTTATAAATCGAGACTAGAAAGTGTGTAGCTGCGTGTTCGAATAAAACGACCTGAAATGTTTTATATACAATATTGATGGTTGATAATACGAGTTCCTGAATTGATAATACGAATTTTCATCATTCCAAATTATTAGAAACAGTTTTATCAAAACACTCATACAAGATACGAGTACCTACTTAACCTAACTTCATTCTAGATTTTTAAAAACAATAGGTCCTGCTTCATGGGAATTAACTAAAATATTTAGACTTCATAAAACACCGGTTACCAATCTTGGTATAAGGCGGTGTGTCTAGAAAATTTGCGTAGGAGTTATTCTTATAACGTACCTAAGTCAGCAATTAGGAATCATGTTCGAAAATTGATTCCACTAGGGATTGACGATTGAAACTTTCAGTCGAAATTTAACGTTTTTGTTTTAATTAATAAAAGGGTATGCGGGAAAAAAACATGTTAAATTGGGTTAAATAGGAAATATAAAATTGTACCTATAGGAATTCATTTTATATATAAACTACAGATTTCTACGAATATTTTCGATACAAGTAAAAAGGGTGTACGTAAAGTAGGCTACTTAAAGACTGTAAAATTTGAGAATAGTTTGTTTTTTGAGATGTTACCAATAGGCATTGGGGAATGTCAGTTACGGCACACGGTTATGCTGTTATTTGGACTGCCGAATTATGTTTTTACCAAACTTTTCTGTCCTTTCTATGATGAATAGGAAGAATATAATGGCTAGTATCAACTAAAGACAAGACTGTCACTGATTTTTTTGAGTTTTCTGATAAAAATCATGAGGGTCATAATTTTCGGACGAAAGAATAAAATTAACAATATATATTATTAAATCATGTTTTCCAAATAATTTAAAATCTCTAAATGTTTTTTTTTTTTTGTATATAAATGTAATTTAAATGGTAGATTATCGGTTTGTATTTTGTTCACTTTTCGCTATTAAAACTCAGGTCGTAAGATCCGACAACGCTTCAGTAAAATTAAAAGTAACCACTATCTCTTAATTCTAGTATTTTTAAAAATTATAACATAAAAATATCTATAATATCTTGGATATTCCTTGCTTTCTTAATATTAATTAATCTTACAATAAATTAATCATATCTAATGAATACTTAGAGCTTTTACAACGTAATATATTTGTGACCCCTTGTAGTAACACTGAGCAAATTTCAATACGCTTTATTTGTGAAAGATAAAATATATTTATTTTAGGCTTTACTACAATAGCAACCTCTAATATCTAAACTGTAATTTTAATGCCATGGTCATTAAACTGCTTATCCATTTTCATTTAAACTACGAGAAAATTAATGACGGGTTTTACTACATTGAAAAGTGAAAATATAGAGAACAAATTTTCTTGAATAAATCTTCTACGAGGATCGTAATAGATCTATTGAATTTCTTTTTTATACCACATAATATACACAATACATTCGATAAAATATGTTTAAAAAGATTGACTATGCTTCGTGTACCATAAATATTTCGTCTTGCTATTTACTTCTATAACAAGGTGTCACAAAACATTCCGCTTTACTAAAAATAATTGTCATTTCTAATGTACATAAATATTTATAAAATACCTTATAAAAACATAATTTGGGTTGTTCAATAGATGACTCTACTAACAATTTACAATAATAATAAAGTATGTAGATATGTAAAGCGATTTCCTTGGTAATGATTGTACCTATTGTTTTTTAATCATATACGTAATTTATATAAAGGTTAACTGTCGCACTACGGTACAGAATTTCGAATTATTTTTTAATACGAAATTTTGTTTTATTATCTAATATTAATAACATGTGTCATATCTGTGAATGTACAGTTCGCGTTTTTTTTTTATTATTGTTTACACGTTACAGTTAAAACTATAGGTTTATCTTTAGCTTCGCTTTAGCATACAATTTAAGTATTGTTGTCGTGGTTACCACTCCAGCTGCGAAGTCACAGCACGCTGTAGAATGTGTCCATCAAGTTTGTCTCCAGATCGCACTCTAAAAAGAGGTTATCACTGCTCTCTTCCTGAAACGCAAAAAAAGACTGTAATCGTCACTTCCAATGTATTAACAAATTATAATATATTTTAAAAATGTTAGTTAGCATTCATTTATTAATATAGAAAAATACATACTTGAGCAGTGTGAGGCGTGGATGTCTGGTCCGCGCCTCTTCTCGGGTGTCATTTAGAAGTTTTGGGCAGATGACGTTTCATGTGCAACGCAAGGTGATCAGACCGGGCGAAGGACCGCTCGCACACAGCGCATTTGAATGGTTTAGCGCCCGTGTGCTTGCGATAGTGGCGAGTAAGCTCGTCCGACCGCGCGAATCTCCATTCGCACTCTGGCCATTGACAAGTGTAAGGTTTCTCTCCTATGGAAATACAAATACTTAACACTTATATAACAATTTATAGTGGAAACGCAATCGGCATTCGCTTTGCATCTAACAAATTTTGTGTAGTTAGTCAATATAACGACAACAATAGTATACGATATTATATTATTACATTGATAATTATATTCGCCGATGCGTATTTAGATACGTATTTAGTAATCGCAATGCATTTTAATCTTTAAATACTATGGAACCCTCACATTACCTGTATGTATTCGCTGGTGAGCCTTAAGGTGTGAACTTTTTGTGTAAACCTTTGTGCAACCTGAAAATTTGAATATTTGTTATTATTATTACTAGCTGCTTCCACGTTAACGTCTTCGCTCCAGTCCCTTTGATTGTATTCAGATATTTTACAGGCTAAATTTTTTTTTTATTTTAAAGTTCTAAATGTACTTAATACTATACATTGCTTTTCATTTATATAATTACGATAGGTTAAACTTAATGAAACTTATTTAAGTTATTGAAAAATTTAATTAACTGTTATTAATTCCGAATCGTAATGGCTCTAATACTTAAATATTACCTATAAAATCACAGTGATGCACTCTTCTTTTCTCCAGCTCTGGGTTATTTCGTCTGTTGTATTTAACAGAAGGAGGCGCAAGTCGCGGATGCGCAGCTGCATGCTGGTGCGGCGGAGGCGCAGGTACAGGCGGCATTTGTAAAGGTTGTTGTAAGGCCTAACGAATTTTTTACATTAATACGTTAATATCTATAAATATTTAGTAATTGAATTATTCTTTTCTTTGTTAAAACTATACGAATTAAATAAAACACAAAATAATGTAATGTAATGTCATATCATGTAATGGGGATTTGAACCCAGGACCTTCGGGTCTGCGGCCTTACATGTAGCCATTAGACCAACGATGCAGTCAAACAACAAATATAACGACATTGGGATTTTACTCAGTTATTCTACCTGAGGATGGTGATGGGTTTGTGGTACTGGATGCGGAGGTACGTGGGGCGCGCGTAGTAGTGGCGGAGGGTGGTATGGTGGCGGTGGTGTTCGGCGCGGTCCACCCTGTAATTTTAATTATATCTGACATGTACGATATTATTTTGGATTTAAAAAGACTGCGAATTAAAATTAAAGTAATTTATTTGTCTTATATCGTCTTTAGGTCAAAATATTTCTTATTTTTGTCAAGATGTTTAAGTCAACAATCGATTATGCAAAAAAAAACAACAGTCGCTTGCACGAGATGGTACCATCAAATTGTCGCTAGCAATCGCAAAGCGTTAACGCCTAATGTATCGTGTCTAATTACCTGCATTGTATTTCCGGGACTCCCCTGATCCGAACCGGGTGGAGTCAGTGGAGACATATAGACTAGTCTCGACGGATATTTTGAAAAGGACGTTGCCGGCTGTTGCATTGGCTGATGCTGAAGAGGCTGTGGATGGGCATATGTAGGTGGTGCGCAAAGCCTCTCCGTCTTGATCTCCAACGGACTGAGTAGAGGTGTAGCGCATTCTTCGAGGAGTGCATCATCAGCTTCGAGCTTAACATGGGTAGCTCCAAGCGGAGCCAGCATATTTGCATTCTCAGGATCAATATTTCTGATGGAAGAGGCGATGTCCTCCCAGAGAGCGGGGCGAAGGAAGGCATCGTCGCGCGAAGTTGTTCCTCCGTCGAATAGGTCCATGTGGGCGGGCGCAAGTGAAGCGCCCTCTTGCTTATAAAGCAGCGACTCCAGCTCAGATGTCTGTAGAAGCAATCAGAGATACATCATTATAAATTTTATTAAAATTAAGTAAGCAATCTTTGTCTTTAACAATGTTGCGATGAATTTTAGGCATAATGTATTAAACTATATTTTTAAATAACTACGCATTCATTCAATTAAATAACTAACATCAATTATATTAATATAGAAAAAAATATATATAATTAATTCAAATGATTTCATATTTATAGCAATTGTATATTGTATTTGATTTATTCCAAGAAATGCGCCAGGAAATTTATAATGCAAATCCTTTGATCGCTAAGACCAATCCCAAGAGGCAGTGTATTTTAAAAGGACAGCTTTGGCTTTTATGTTTGCTCTTGAGGCAGAGATTGTTAACAAAGATATTGTTCTGATTGTAAATACAGTGATTCCGATTTGTACTTTTAAGGTTTAAAAACCTTTATTTTATTTGTCTAATAAATATTCATTGTGATAGATTACCATGTTTAAGTATAATCTCTTTCGTTATAATACATATGTTATTATTTAATTTCAAACGTTTTGATTTAATTACCTCGTTTGTCTGGTTACATTGAAAAACTAACATTTATCAGTTTGCGAACAAGTTTTATTGAACGAGCTTCAAATAATTGCGTCTACGTGTTGACGTCTTGCCGTCAAAACAGTTATTTACCTCGATATTTATATTAATAGTTTACTTAAATGCGTAGTAAGCAATGTAATGTAAAATTTTTGTTATATTGACTATCACGTCCACCGTCACATTAGCAGTTTATGTTAGGTTAAATTAAGATGTTTAAGAAGTATTGGAGAAATGATGATACAATAATGGCGCGTGTTCAATTTCTCTGCGCAGTGTGGACGGACCAGCCAGTGCCCATTAGCATACAATGTAGTGCGCCCACGTGAAGACGCAGGTGATGAGGCGCGTCTTAAGAATTGCTTTTGTAAACTGCCATCTTTGTATGTGATTTTCGTTAACCTTTTTATTTTTGTGTACATGTCTACGCAAAACCCAATTTTGTCACTTAATAAATTAACGATATTTGTTTTATTTTTATAACTAAATAAATTGGTATGGAAGATTCTGAGATCAGTTTGACATTGACAATAATAGAACATACCGTTAAATTGTCATTAAACAGTATGTACGATTCCTAATAAACAACTAAGGCATCGCAAAATGCCTCTCAATTTGAAACGATTATTGAGCAAATATCAGATCAACCTGCTCCGGCTCAATTTAGATCGGTAACCCTTTGCGCGGTGGAACCTCCTTCGTACAGAGTGGTGTCGCAAGCGTGCCGGACCGCGCAAATTCCTTCTTTGACCTTTGCGGATCGAAATGATTGCGCCAACGTCTCCTCCACCACGGCTAGACGAGCTTAGGCAATTGCAACATAGATTAGATGTGTTACAGATCGCCCAGGGCCTTTGTAACACCAGTTTTGATAAATACACGACTCTTTCTTGACTGCCTTTCTATAAATAATCATTATTTGCCATCAATTACATATTTAAATTTATATTTTCATGCGATGTATTTTAATGATTATAAACTAATGTTTTAAAATTTTTATTATAGATATATCTCTTTGAATTTAGTTATTTTTGTATAATTTATGAGTTGTAGTGAAATGAACTCGCAACTTTTTAACAAAAAATACTTCAATGAATAATCGAAGGAGACAGTCTAGAATATGTTTCTTCATCTTTACCTTGAGCAGTTTTCTGTTTAACCTGCATCGCTTAGCCTATTCTCGAAAAGCAAAACTTTATGTTAATTACTGTAATAATAATGTGACTAAAATATTCTAAATATAAAAGACGTGTAAGTTACAGGCATATGTACTTAATGGCTACTTAATAAATGTATTTACTTTGTCGACATAAAATAATTCCGAAATCTATTTATTCTATTTACTGGTCATACGAATGTAAATAAGTTCATTGACAAAATTTCAATCTAGCACAATCTCGAAACAGAGAACTTATATATGATTACTCGAGTTCTTTGAAAGATTCGAAAGTTGTCTTTAGTTTAACGACATGTTTTCTAAAATTGAAACTTACTGTTCTAAACTAACTCCAACATTTTTTATCTCTGTTGTTCTTCTTTTTTTTTTGCGTTTGTTCTCTATGCTTTTCTAAGCCATTCCAACTGTGATGAAACTTTGTTCAGTTGTTCTAAGTACGCCCGAGAAGAACACAAAATCACAAGAGATTTTATTTGTACTTTTTTCCTTGAATATAAACATTCTACCTGTGCGAAGTCGAGAAGTTTATAATAGTTGAAAATTTGATGTAATAACAATTGGGTAGGTTAATATAATAGAGCAATAAAAAAGTAACTTAACCACGGATTAATAGATTCAGATTTAAGTATACGTCGTATGGACAATATGATTGGTTGGTATAAAGATAATGACGGCTGACGTATTAATCTTTTTTGTAATCGACGTAGTAACGCGAAGTGACGATTCCGACGACGCCGACGCCTCCGCTCAGCCCATCCAATAGCGATGACATGATTAAACTCGTAATATACAAAGTACATATATGTTTTTATTTACTATCAACACGCTACTTATTCAAATATTTTTCTTTATCAAATCCAATTTATCTTTTAATATTTGATGATAATAACTCAAAATAAAGGAATTCCTGTTTTAGTGGAAACTGTATAGTTAATTTTAAATTTTATGTAGTTTTTATCGAATTTATGAGAGAAAAATGTTAATTAAATTAAGTTGATGAATTATCGACCGTTACTTGCTAAAAGGGTATGGTATGGTAAATGCTTAGGTATATTGGTTTTATCAGATTTGCGTAGTTTTTACTTTTTTTTAAAATAATTTATATTATTTTCGTTAACTATTTTATAATTAAACGCGTATTTGCCTTCAGATCCGACCAAACCGAAATTACATTGACTTGAAGCCATTCATTTTTTTTAATTATATTGTTGAAACTTATAAATTAAAAAATGCTATTGTCCCGTATAAATCTGGTGCCCTAGCACAAAAAAATGTCCTTCCCTTAAATGTTTTATTGTTAAATATTCATTAGTTATGAATTATTGGTTAATTAAGAGAAGTAGACAATTAATAATGATTATTAGAGTACGTGTGTGATGCTGATTTGATAGGATTCTATAGAACTCTCTAGAACTACTTTAGAAGAGTCAGAGTTAATGATTGTAAAAGACGCCTAGGTTTTACAACTAGCCCCGTACCGGCCCTCTTGGTCATAGTGTAAATAGGCGACTGAATACATACTAAGAAGTTATATTATATAGTTATGTTATAGTATAACACTTTTTGTTTACTGAATCAAATCTGTTTACTCTCTAAAGCACGTTGAGCGCTTAAAGTCGATGGGGTATATCCCACCGAGTTCTAATTACCGACAGCAAGAAAGAGAATTAAAACGCTTATCGTGAACAAAAAGCTTTCCGAGTTTCCGCTGCCTTTTCTCCGTTTATCCACCAATCAGAGACGGTTTGCGTGACGCGTCGCAATATATGAAAGCAATTTTCTCCCGCTTTTATAAATGCCTGCTGTTGTTGGTCTATCTCGGGAAATAGTTGATACATATTTACTGATCAGGCTCGTTGCTAGGCTACTTTGAATTTGTATCGCAAGTGAATGTAATCACATTTGTGGCATTACATCTCAAATTATTATTTTAAATACTTTTTCATTATTTTTAAAGTGATATAATAAGTTATTATTTTGCGAAGCATCTACCCTTAATAATTAAGTTTACGAATATATTAAGCGTATGAAATAGAAAATTATAAAAATCTAAGGTTATTTTGGTTCCTTAACATATCTAATTAAACACTTTTGAATAAATATAGTAATAATAATATAACCGAAAAATACATATAATATGTAATCATTTAAAAAATACATATATTTAATTTTTTACTTATTTGAACAAATAGTTTTACAAAGAACAATTATAAATAACTCAAAAATATTTATTATTATATTCTAAACCTAAAATAAAAAACAAATTACAAATTAAAATGAAAAAACACGCCGTCTAAAAGATTGTCGTATGGTATTGTACCCAAGACGCTGGCACTATTGCTTCTCTGCACCGCTAGACCTTTGGGCTAAATAAGCGCCAGCTCTTGGGTCCCAAAAGTGTGGACCAGTTTCTTACAGAGGTCTTTTATATTTTTTTTAGTATCAGACGACCATGGACTTAATGTTTCAAAACAAAGCCCCGCAAATGATTAGTATAATATCTTCTCAGTTCCAAAGCTTGAGGACGGATTAGATGATCAGCATTTTATACTCAATATAAAAATATTTTTTATGCAAGATGCATGCCCATGTCATCTTTCAACGATTTCTCAAAGCTATGCATGAGGGATTTGACACAAACGAAAAAACATAATAGATATTCATTCTTAAGAACTGGTTTCATCGTCGATTATGGAATATATAAGAATAGACGGAGCTTTGTAGTTATTATCATTCTTATGCATGTGACCTTTTTGATGATATGTTCTCGTAAGGAATTAAATTTGCCATACCATCCCGTTACGGCATTGTTTGAACAGCACGCTGGCTCGTGCCGACGCTCCATTTCCATAATTCAACTGGACACCCACGCTAACTCATTCTTCAGTACATGTTGCATTCGTGAGTCTACATTTTGAACTAAATACAAAATCACAAAGTTAAATTTGCAAGCAAAACTTTTTGTAGGATGCCATTACAAATAACTTCGCTGGAGGTAATCTATTCTTCTTGTGTGTAATTTATACTTATATTATGCCGTATTATATATAATTGAAGAATAGTTATTTTCAACAATATAGAAATATAGACGATCGAATATAAATTTTTGCTTAAAGTACAATTATTTAATTAAGTATAAACTAAATCTATAAAGAATCCCATATCACAGAGTCATTAATTGTTACAATTTAGATACTATTGTATCTAAACCTAATATAATTTATTTTCAAGCTAAAATCATATTACCTATAATAAAAACAGATTGTGACATTTAACTAATAAAATTGAATTTATTTATTCATTTAAATATTTATGAAAAAATAAGAAACTGAAAAACAAAATTATGAAAAAAAGTCGAATAAGCTACGCTTTGCTGTTGTTTATCGCAATAATTTAAAATATTTCAAAAAAATGATCTGGTAATTCAATTTCAGTAAGTATCAGGTGAAATTCTGTGACAAGTGTATCCGTCAAATTGCTTTGGAGCAGCGTGGTGGAATAAGCTCCAAGCTCCTCAAGGGAAGAGGAGGCATTTAAGGAATTAAGGTAAATGCTGATCAGCAGTGGGACATTTACAGTCTATAACTTTACTTATTACTTATGTTAGATATTCGTCATTATTAATAAAGGTCAATGAACTAAACGCGTCTTGTACGCGCAATTTATTTATTTAACTAATCGTCATAATATTTTAAAATTTAGTACAATGTTATAGTAACATAATTAAGTACCGATTTAAATAAAATACTCAACAATGAAAATGCTTCTTTACATATATATATTGTAATAAGTGGCTTATGTAAAACAATCAAAAAATTGAATGAAACAATGTATAATTATTTATCTTATTTTAAGACATTATTACAGTTGAGGTATTTTCTGTACTGAAAAAGTATACAAGGCGGGCGGCGGTCAGGGCGTACATCGATCGATATTAAACGCCGCCCACTAGAAACGGGGCCTTCTACCTGTGAAAACACCTCTTATAGATGCTTAAAATGTCTATAAAAACATTTTACGATATTTTATGAACACATAAATAAAGACATATGGCTATTTTTGTTGACAGGAAAAAAAAACCAACAGAGCAAACATTGCCATTAGCGTACTACTATGAGATATAGTCATCGAGTATTGTCGTAAGCTTTCATATGGATTTAATTACGGTGATTAATGTAATTCAACAAGGGAGAAATAGTATTTGCAACTAACAATTGGTTGTTATTATGGAATTTTTTAATAGTTTCAAATACTCCGTTACTCGAACAATTTTTATTTTTTATTTTATAGGTAGGCGGGCGAGCTTTTGGGCCACCTGATGGTAAGTGGTGACCAACGCCCATAAACAATGGCATTGTAAGAAATATTAACCATCGCTTACATCGCCAATGCGTCACCAACCTTGGGAACTAAGATTTTATGTCCCTTGTGCCTGTAATTACACTGGCTCACTCACTCTTCAAACCGGAACACAACAATACAAAGTACTGTTGTTTTGCGGTAGAAATGTTGAAGTAAAGCAAAACTGAAATTTTTGAGTTTTTTTAGAGTTTTGGTATTAATAACTATTATTTTTTAGTTTATTTGCTATGCTAGGGTTTGTGCGAGCTCAGAGTTGATCACTCATAAGATCCACTGTCAAACATATATTTATTTAATTTCTTTCGTTTTATTTAATGGGTAAGTGAGTTTAGTTATAGGCACTAGTGACAATATTTTACTTTATTTTTGTTTCGTTTAGTTTTCTAACAATATAAATAACTACACATAGCTGACTATTTATTATAAGGTGACTCAATAGCTGATCTGGTTTCCTACTATAAACAAAAAATATGTAAAGCAATGTGCAAATGATTTTGTGATCTCTTAAAAAACTTTCCGCTTACTATTATGTATTATGCAAAAATTCAAATCTCAGAAACAATATTCTCATAAATTCATACATACATGAATAGTGAATACTTTAAGCTATCTACTTTCAAAATGCAATAATATTTATAAAATGAAGTCAAAAAAATACGAAAAGCGAATAGAAGTACAGTTAAATGAAGCATAACGCAAACATGTCAGACTAATAAAATAATTTCCACATTAAGTCCCCTGACGCAGCTATAGTGGAGCAAAAGACATTGTAATTCGAGTAATGTTTGCTTTTCCCATAATTTTCGGTAAACGATGGGTCGAGGGTGGGAAGTATAGCGATCGAAAAAATAAAAATTGACAATATTATAGTTTACATACGTTTTACCGATATTTCGTATTCGAATAGTTAAATGAATAACCGGCTGAAATTATTATTGCCAGTTGCTAAAAATACAGTCAGTTATCAACTGTATTTTTTTATTTAAAACCGAATATATAAGGAGATAAATGTTTTATGCAATGCTACCTATCGTGTCACAGTTCACTTAATATTTTCAAAGCTGCAGTGAGCGCTCCCAAAGCGTCAGTTAGTGACCGACCGCGAAGCACGCGAACAATTACGACACAATCCATTCCACAGTATGAACCTTCACATTATCCACACTAGTTAGCACCCATGACTCTGTACGCTAGATTGTTTAAGTTCTGTTCGTATAAAATTAGGTATGTAATAAAACATTGTAAATTAATTTTCCACTTTCAGATATCAATTATTTCAATATGACATCTACGCTGTGTTCAAAGTGCATATGACTTTTTTTAAATAATTTATTTATTTAATTATAAAGAACTCGAAGTTCAGCAAAAAGCTACAAATAAAACAACAAAATATTGGTAAATCAATATACGAATAAAATAAAATAAAATAAAATTTCAATTAACTTTGTAATAAATTGTTTATGTGTAAATTCACAAGTCACAAGCCAAGATATGATATGATGTTTATTATTATGGGAAATAATGAAATATACATAATTTTATTATAATACTATACATTCCCTTCGCAACGTGGTTATCGTATCCACAATCAGATCCTGTAATAAAGAAGGAAGCGGGACTTTCCGACGATAGAAGCATAAAGATAAGTCGGCACTAAACTTGACATAACTCGCACATCACTGATTACTCATCAGCTTTCAACATATTACAAAGATTGTTTCGTTGAGAGAACACCTGACTCACTGACAATGATATAACCGCACAATATTGTTCTGGGACGAAATAAAATATAAGTGTTTGAAAAAAAAAAAACGATTTCTTTGGCAGGTATCATTTAATTTACCAACATTCCACTATGTACTTGGTTTTTATAACAAGGTTAAGCATTTAATAAAATATAACACAAATCGAAAATTGATCTTAAAATAAAAATAAAAAATATATTAAATTATTATTATTTACCAACATGTAATGAACATAACGAAATAATAAAAGTTAACATTTTTAAACGTAACGATGTATGTACCGTCGTACATTGATATCTCATGGATTATTTATTATTATTATATACGTATGTGACGGATTACTTAGATCGTATCTTGATCTATGCTTCCTATGCTGGATTGTAATTCTTGACGCGCCGTATCTTGAACCCGCTATTCCGAACTGTATGTAACATACTACTTTATATAAGTTACTTTTATGCCTAGATAATCTACTAACATATCAGTGCACACATATATATAAATGACACACAAATTTATGTATATGACTTTTAGCATAATGTGAACCGCTCAAGGTTTTTGCCATAGGTACGTATCTTTTCATCACTATTTGTAATAAAAATGTTCGTATATTAATATCAACATACCACGGGAAACGTTTAGCGCCATAAACAAATCACCGTATAAATATTCATGGGTCATCCCCTAGCGTCAGAGGGATGCAATACGTATAGCTTTAATAATAAAAACATATTAGCCGCATTGCATGTCTGTCTTCCGTGACCGGGCAGTTTTACACCTGGTCGAATGGGGAGCGGGGTGGTCGGGCAGATACAGAGGAGGAGGGCCGGGGGCCCGTGGCTTATAGGAGTAATGGGTACAGAGAGGGCAGTGGGGGGCTAAGGCACCGTTTGTCAGCGGCCAGCTATTAATGAATGCGCCCATAATGTTTATTGTACCCGCTGAGCAGTTTTTGGGTAATGCTTGTAACTCATCGTTTTATAAATTAACTGTCATGACAATCCTCTATTTGTTACCAAGATAATGAAATTTTGTTACGAGTACAATAGCGTACATACTGCAATAATTATATGGTGACCATTATTTTAACTTACATGCACTTAAAGCTATTTCAATACATAAATGTTAATAATTTGTTTTAAGACTTTCTTAAGTAGTAATTTTTTAAATGATTACCGATGTAGACGTGGGATAAGTCAGGCATGATAGTAGCAAATGGCTTAAGAACTTGTAATTCCATTGGTGGACGACGTAGGTAACTCTCCTATTAAGGAAAAAAGAGAAGATTTTAAGGTTTTTCTACTATACTGCTTCAGCGATAGTTAATGATTAGGTACAATTTTATGAGATGAGCTGAACACGATATGTATACGATACAACAAGTATGGACTGAACACCAGTAGTGTATGTAAAGCTGCAATCTACGGTTAAAAATTTCGTGTTTCATCCACAGACATCTCGGTGGCCAGTCAATCCAAAGTTTTATAAATTTCAGAATAAAAATTGTAACAAGAACTATTACAGTATTGGACTTGTTAGTGAATAGACTAACAAGATTTTGACATTGAATTAGCTATGACTTGCAATTTTTTTAGGTACGTTTATTCGTAGCCAAAAAATATATATATACATAACTTTAATAAAAATATCAAAACATATACCGAATTCGCTTCATATATAATTAATAATTATAATTTCACACGGAAATGGGGCTAAACTGAAGCGACTCGGTGTCACGAGGTCACAATTATCACGTGTTACACGTTTATACTCTTCTGAATCCATTTTATTATAATAATGAAATTATTTGAAGACCAGGGTCGCGTGTACGCCACGTGTCGATTTGCCCCCTCGGTTGACCATTACCTCATTAGATAGTCGTGATGATACAAACCCCTGCTAGGGAAAGTTTAACTTTTTAATTTGATGGCGTCATTGTGGTGAAACACATTGCATATGCAAGGGTGTGATTTATTTTAGGGGCTCATAAAAATTTAGTTTCTTCTAATGCATTTTGTATTTTAATGAAAAACACGGTTTCATTATGAATGATTGGAGACTTTTTCAATACTGAATTGACATAAGTAATTATTTTAGGCTTTTTGAAAACTGTAAGATATTTTATTACTACAATCAATTAGCAACCAAAGACACGGCGCGCTAGCAATCTGGCGAGAAGGGGGTTTTGGTAGCGCTAATTAGCTAATGGACGAGTGATGCCACCCTCCGACCCGCTACGCTACTCTGTAATGGATTGTGGCACGCTTGCCGTCGGGAACATCTCGGATTTCGTTCTTATCATTGAAAATAGAAACATTATAATAAAACAGTAGTTTTTTAGCTTTAAATTATATAGTTTATGTTATGTACTTCACTAATGTTATTAATATCAAAAATATTATTCTATATTACATTCGTTATTATATGTTATTTACTGATAAGCTTTTATTTTAAATCTGGCAGGTTATAACGTGTTTTCAATGAAAAAAAAATTGTCCTATTTCTTTTAAATTGTTGTGGTAAGGCATAGTGAAATTACTAACTTATTTGTTTGTACTATTCGCAACTACGCTTGCCTGTACGGTGCTATTGGAAATAAAGTTTATTATTTCCCCTTTTCACGGGAAACCTTTTATTAACCCCGTAATTCAATAATAGAGACAATAATTTTAAAAATCGATTCTAAAAATTTAACGCTTGGTCCGCGGGTGATCTCCACCGTCCATAAACGTTTGCAATGTAAGACATATACCATTCCTTATATCTCCAATGCGCCACGAAACTTTCGATGACGATGATGTTATGGCCCTTGTGCCTGTAGTTACTGGCTCACTCACCCTCCAAACTGGAACGCAACAATAACATGTAGGTACTGCTGTTTAGCGGTAGAATTGGACGGTCTTGCACAAAGCCCTACGACCAAGGAAGACCTGCTCTGCTTTGTAAGATCTTTTCGTATATCAATCGCGAAATGCTGAAAATTTGGTTATGGTGAATACGGCATTTTGTTGCGTGTATCATATAAATATTATAATAATGATAGACAATGTCGCATATAACATTCTTATATTCGACGATGGTTTTTTCCGATAATTTTCGACTTTCTTTTTATAGAATGGCTTTACTTTATTGATGTAGAAACATCAACGAGTACATTTTTTAAATAGAGAGTATATTTAGATTTTATTTAAAATCTTCTTGTGCAGATTTATTCTATGTTAAGTATACAAATTGAAATAAATAAATAAATCAGGAAGAGACCGTACCTTGACTGTGATTTCGTTATAGATTAAATAATTATTTTACACGTATTTTATTTATGCTTGAAAAACTAGCGTTTGTCTTTGTCATCTTATTCAAGATATTGACGCTATATTTAACCAGAATAGACAGGCATGGATGATGATGATGTTCAGATGAAGAAAATATTTGTAAATACTCATTAAAACGACTTATTTAAATGTGATTATGTGATATTTTATACAATAGACGAGGTAACCTGATGCTAAATGGTGCCTTTATACTGGTACTGTATGCAATAAAACTAATTCATACACCGTCAATGCCATCAAAATTGGGATCTAAGATGTACCTCGTGCCTGCCATTACATTCGCCATTCACCATTCAATCCGAAATACAGGAATATAAAGTATTGCGGTGTAATAACTATATTTTATTGGTATTTGAATTGTTTTTTTTTTTTTGGTTCCTGCGTATCATTTGTATTATTTGTATGTATAACAGATTAAGTATTTTGAAAAAGTATTGGTATTTAACGATCAAACGTACTATTACTACGGTTCTGTTTCATATTTCGAGCAGCATTTTGCCTTTTGTTGTTTATTTAGATACTATTTCAAATCATCATAACTATAATAAAACAGTGTCACCACGTCCATCTCTTTATCTGAACACAAATAACAAAAATTAGCCAAACTGATTTTTATATGGTTTTTACAAAGATGGTTTAACTTTTGTGTTATTATTCTGCAAATATACGTATATTTATTTAAAAAAACTATAGGCTTACTCTATATTAGTGTACGTAAATTGATTAGTCATAAAAAACAAATATCATATGAAAATGTTTCGTTTTATCTTTTAAGTTTTTAAAACATCAAAAAGACCAAACACGATAAACGTTTTTTATGGTCGGTAAAGACCGTTTAATCAATTTTACTGCCATAACTCATCATCGGCAGTTGACATTTAAGGGAATACGTATAGTGTATGTCTGAAGGATGTTTAATATAATTATTAGGTATAATATTACAATGATATTAAAGATATCTTACAATAGGATAAAATAAAATAAACCGCACGGACAACACATGCGTGACTGCGATCATTTAGTTTGATTTGACTTGTAATAAAGAAATAATTACATTTATTGAAGATATGTGAATTTTGTACTGCCACATACATGGTGCGTATTTTTAAAAGTTTAATAAGTTATCATGTCATCCACGTTACTAGAATATTTTATGAAAGCAAAATATATTTATAACTTTAATTTCCCATCAAATAAACATCAGTTATATTGTCTTAAATACGAGCACTTCTTAATAATCGAGGCGTCATTTTTATAGAGGAGTGCAATAAAAAACGCATAACTTGTTCAGCGTAATTGAATGGGTCCGTGGGGGTTGTGGGGGCAATGTCGGCTCACGAGACTGATGTTTTTAGCTAATAATGATATGATACATTTTAGCTTGGCATATAAGAGGAGCTCGTAAAGTGATATAGGATTAAACATTGTCAGGAAATGGAGGAAAATATTATTATTGTCCACCGATATTGTTCATGGCGATGTGATGAATGATATTGTTATTATGTAGTTAAATAGGTCATATTTAACATAAAAAAATATATTTTTATCGTAGTCTATTATGTTGTTTTGACATTAAAACGACGACGCCGACTGCTCATTGTGACGTGCTCAATGTATTTCGTTCTTTATACGACCTTTAGCCACCGTGCCAGAGTAACCTTTCTACTAAACAACATTGCTCAGCGTTAAAGTATTTTCGTTTCTCTATTATGTATTGGCAAATAATTGAGAGGTTTGGCTGACTCTATTCTTATCTCTACTCTATTCTATAGAGTCTATTTTTTTATCAAATTTGAACGTGTTTCGGCAACTATAAGTTTATATATACTTCTGAAGATATATATATATACCTTCTATATTTAGAACAATAAATTATATTTACAATTTCAAAGTACAGAATTAAAATGTGACCAATATATATTTTATTCTGCGACACGTAAGCTTCAAATAATATAATCTTTAATCAATACTAATAAGTTTTACAATAATCTATGCTATTATAAAAGAAAAGAAAACAAAGAAAAGATTACTATTACAGTTGTTGGTTATTCTGAATTTATATAAAAAACCTTTGATTCGCCGAGCTTTAGATTTTTTTCAGCTAAGCTTTTCAATTATGGTTGTTTTATGTAAAATTAATATTCATAGCAATTTATAGCAATACATAGTTACATTTTCCAAGTATTCGTCCAATCACGGCTCAGGGCGGGCTGTTGGGGTAAGGGTGGAGTGACACATCAATAAATGCGCGCGCATGCTTTTAGTCTTATTTAAATTTCCATACAATGACGATGTGGGCACCGAACCCTGAACAACCCTGTAGGCATTTAATCCAAAACCGTCCGTAAACATCATATAATCAGACTAAATTCTAGTTAAGTGTTATATAACTGTAATTTTTTTTTACTTCTTTATCTTTTCTATATTAGAAGTGAAAATATAAAATACATTTCATCGAAAGATGTTTGATATTTGAGCTACTTATTTTTAAATGTTTTTTATAAAAAAATCGCATATATGATGTGACTTATCTATTCAGGTAAAATTTGATTAAATAAGGCTTTCTTTACAGTCCTAAATAGGCTTGAAGCTTTAACTAATCTTAAACTATTTACCGTTTTGCTGGTTTTTTTGTATGCTGCACGTATGTATTGTGCTCAGTAAGACACGGCTTGTTGAATTTATTATATAAGGACTCTTCATTTTGTAACGTTTCGGAGAGCGTTTCGTTATATTATTTGGTCATGTTTTATTTCTATTGAGATTAAAGTTCAGATTAATAACATTCGATTTCGTCCGGTAAAAAAAAATCCAAGGTGATTGGCATTTTGCATCACAGAATTTTAAATAAAAACAATTGAGTTAATAATTTCATTTGGTTATATCTCCTTTTGTGATTTATCAATCTTAATCTAATAATCCAATTGTTCATCTGTGTGCTCATGCGAAACGTGTTATAAGTCACATAAAATATTATAAAAAAAAAAAAATTTTTGGATGCAGTCCACTATCTTTTTACTATAATATACTATGTCATTTGCAAATATACATTAATTATATTAGGTTATTTAAATAAAGATTATATTATAAAAATATAAAAAAAAATTGCTTCTTAATTTTGTACGTTCGAAATCGTTTTATTGTATGTATGAATGAGGACGAGTAGGAATGTGGCGCACGCGCCTCTCACACATAAAACGCGAAATACACATGTAGACATTATACACTGACAGACAAAACAAGTTATTGCTACTCACACAGCTCACTTCAAATGTCTGCTTGAATTATCATAAGCATTTAAAAAAAAAATATTACACTGAACGAAAAATATTTTATACAAATATACCGATTGATATATATTAAGTCATTTAAAAATATCTATGAAACGTACATAGTTAAAGTGAGGTAAGCAATTAAGTATTAAGCTCAACATATTTTTGGTTTAAGCGAATTTACCTTTGTTGTTGCTTTAACTTCAACGGCGATGCGAGGAAAATCACACTAAATTATTTCATAACAATTCTGTACATTAATTAGGTAGCAAACAGATTTATAATTTTTTATTCTACATTAAAATTTTGAACGTGACTGTACAAATTCTCTTGAATGGCGATGTCGAGATGAGAGATTACTATTTGCCCGTTACTCGTCTCAATGAATGGTATGCCTCAAATATCCAAATTCTTTTAAGAATACTTTTATTAATAAAGAACCATAACTTGAAGCGGATAAGATTCAAAATTGTACACAACATTTTAAAAGGAAAATTACGCAGCTAGAAAAGTTGTTGTCCGTTATTAAAAGGAAGTTACTTACTTACTTAAGTGTGCAATGTAAGTTTTTAAACGTTTTCGGTCGGAAAACAAACCCGTAACGCCCACCCGTTGCCGGAAATATTGTACAGATGGTATCGAAACTTTATGTTAGTATGCTACTCACGATTTCGTCATTAGGAGGAATTGTGCACTTATGCCTCACAAAAAAGGAGCCTGGACAACGATAAGAAAGATAATCGAAAATTTGTCAAATGTGAGTATAATGGTGAGAATTGCTTGCAATTCAAAACAATAGAGTATTTCGCTGTCGAGGCGCGTAGTGAGTTATCAATTATTATACTTTGATCTAAAATCAGTTAAAATAAAGTTAATTAACGTGCCAGCAATTATAAATATCAAGAAGTTTATTCGTTATTTTATAAATGCTTATGACGAAACGTTTGAAGCTTTGATGAGCGTTAATAATGTAAATCTACAGTTGTTTTGCGGTTTCAAAATGTAGCTACTTAGCCGAGAGCGCGTGCCAGCCGGGTCCGACTGTCAGTCTAGCTCTAATCGCTTCATCACGAACGCTGCCGTGACGTAATTGGTAACTATCAAACAACTTTTCATTTACTTAGGTTCATGTATACTTCTTATATACCTTAGCAAAAAATATAATAGTTGATAACAAGTGTATACATACACTACAACACGACAATAAGCATTTATGAATTCAAATCAGACTTGTTCATACAGTCTAGACAAAAAAAACATATCATCAAACGTTATCGCTTCTTAATGAAATGGTGATTACTGTAATTTTTATTCTAGATTGAATTTGTAAGTTTTTTGATAAAATTTTTCTTTGTTCAGTTTTGTCAATTAATTCGTTTATTTCATAACTATGCTCAGTTAAGATACAAAAAATTTGAAATGCAAAGCTATAAACTAAGTTTAGTATTATAATTAATTAAATTCGTACCACAGATAAAGAATATGTTTGTGAAGCTATCAAAGTAACTGGTTCTAATTTGCACGAGTTGTCTCATTTGAAAAGACACGGCATAAAATCCGAGGCGATTTCAACTAGATTAGTATAAATGAATATAATTATAAATTAATTGTGATTTTTTTGAAGCGTATACATTATACATATATATAATTACTACAGAAATTACAGCAAAAGTCCTTTAAAAAAAGGGGAAAAAAACATGACAGCCGTTGTAGAGGAATTGGTTTCTAATGTAATAAATTAAATTTTTGGACTTTTATTAAATATTATTTTAATATAATACATAAATTATGTTATGTTGTTAAAAATGTCATGTATCCATTTATATTATGCCTTATCAAATTGCTCGTAACATTAGACGTCCGCGTTTTTTTTATGAATGAAGTTGAATTGCTGTAACCGAACGATATGATAACGGAACTTTAGATATCTCATTAGCATTGGTCGTAAATTAACATACGTTCTTTGAATTTGGTAGTTTTATATGAATACTTTGACTGAATGCTCAATTATTTTAAGATTATAATTTAATAAAAGATATGTATTTACATCAATGGACGATACAATAAAATGAGTCATTCGATGAAGAAATGTTTTGTCATGTAAAAAACAATTTTACAATTTCGTTGGTTGGAAATTATATTATTTTATAAATACAATCTAATAAATGTGTCACGCGTATGAATAAATAACAAGAAAACAATATATATATATATATATGATAAAATAACCGATGAGACCCGTTTACAAACCCACAATAGTAACAGATATAAATTATTTTATTGTAAAGTTTAATTTATGTTTTTTTTTATTCAATATCCTAATACATTTCAACATAATCGAGAAATTTGGCTCGAGAATGAAAATGGCTGCGTGGTGATGTCACCATCCGAAATATCGGACAGTATCTTTGTAGAAATATTATGTTCGTTTTAGATATTATTATGTTATCATGTCCTACTGACCGATTTCAGACACAGAGGCCGATCTCAAGGGATGCTAACCATCTGTGAGGGATGTACATATACATATAGTACACAAGTGTGTCTTCAAACACATATTGTAAAATCTCTATCCTTTCACAATGTTACACGATTGGTAAGAATTCAGGTGCCATATAGTATATCCCACTCAAACCCGTCGATCCCGGCTTTGAGCGATGTGAAAGGATTTTTACAAGATGTGGAATTTAAAAAGTAGCTACCAAAAATCCTTGTATTACATAGAAAATCATAAAGATATGAGGTACGTTATCAAAACTTAGAACGCATAAATGATAATGTGCTAAAGTAGTAGTAGTAAAGTGTTTCTAAAATATTATGCAAAGGGTTCCATTATTATTCCAATCATCATTTCTAATATCAAAATTCTATAGCTCTTATGAGCAAACCAGAAAAATAATTTTGTCGAATAATTTATTATTAAATAAATAATAAATTTATTATTAAATAAATAATAAATTATTATTAATTATTTTTAATTTATTATTAATTTATTTAGTTTAATGATTTATGCCCACTTTTTAAATCACAAACGGCAAACTAGACCGATGGCGCGTCGAGCACTTTGACACACACTCACAAGACCTTCTAGATTAACAGTAATCGGCGACTAGATAACTATTTTTTTACAAATATTATTCATTTGAATATAATGTTACCTTTCTTAACTCCATGCCTCGTCCATAGCTTTCTCAGTGTATACGTATTTCAGTTTAAGTACAAATTTTCGGGATGAGTAATTTAAAGCAGCGTAAATTGTATCGAAGATATAAATCTTTAGCCTCGGTACAACAAAAGTTTCCTAATAGTTAGATTAATATAGAAACGCGGCCTCTTTTAAAACGGCTCACTATTTTAGTAACAGACCATGATCAGCTGTTAGATATGTTGTGTATAAAATGAGCATAATTGAGAATACCATCAATATGAGAGTCGTCAGTCAGCATATTGATATAACTGTTGGGGTCGCGGGAAAACGACGTGGCCGCCCACGCGCTGCCGTAAGCGCAGGTACAATCACGTGCAAAGCTTTTGTTTTAATATTTTCCTATTATAAATATTATACGTTAGCTTTATAAAATGTTAATTTTTATATCGCTTAGATTTTGATTCCACCAAATAAGTTTCAGGCTAGTAATATTTATTACTTTTTTTAATTGAAATATTTTATAACTTACATGTATTGGTGATACTTCAGTAGTGTACCTATGTATACATATAGCATTGTGTCAAATCATTTTATAATTCTCATGCTTCGCAGTGATTTGTATAATTTCTAAATTTAGTTTTAAACGACATTATTTTTTAAAAACACTACAAAATTAAGTTGCAACGAACTTTCACTAGAAAATATTTTCTTGTTGAATATACGGTGACATCATTCGTGGTACCCGAGGAGTTCGTAACGATTCTAATTCTTTGTTAAGTCTATTATTATTTTATTTTATACCGAGGTACAAAATCACTGGAAACTAATGATAAATATTAATAGAAAAAATAATTAAAAATTCATAAAAAATATGTTATAAATTATATATTCTCTCTCTTCTCTATTCGTAATTATGTATCTGTGACGTTTGCAATTAAAACAATTAAGATTTGTGACGAAATATGTTATTATAACATCTTAACTCAAATCACGTCCACGGCTGAATAATTTTCACCATTCTATGTAATATATTCTGTTTTAAAAGCTTACTTTCTATCAGTCTAAATAGACATAACTATTAAAGATCGCATTTGTAAATATTGTATTGTATGTATTTGGTGGTTTTTTTGTGAGAATGCCTGCACACGTTTTTAAAAGCACAATATAAATTAAACTTTTAAGTGTATAAGACATCAACGACAGCAACGCTTGATCTGATTTTACTTAAGTAAGAGCTGCCTATAGTAATGTTATCGTGTAATAATAACGAATACATAACTTAGAAAAAAAAATCTGAATTGTTAATTTCGCTGCTTTTCGTAAGTAAATGTCACTTATAGTATACTTTTAATAATCAAGTAAAGTATTTCTACATTGCTCTCGTAGTTCGGGTTAAATGAAAAGATCGCGAATAAGAAACTTCAAATTTCCCAATCTACGGGGGACTAGCAACATGAAAATTTGAACATATGGGTTCCTTTTACAAAGTAGACTACCCCTAATGAAGGATTTTTGTAAATTTAACACCTAAGCATATATATAAAGCGCTAGTATGTACTGTTGACCGCTATATATATATATAAAGTCGCATAAATATATATCCATAGACCTTTCTTTAAAAATTAAAGATCACTAACTTAGGTGTTAAATTTCCTTAGGGGAGATTGTCTTCCTGTTGTGAACATGTTAATCTCATATTTTCCATACAGGGAAGGTCTGTTTCGAAAGTTTTGACTTGTGCCTGTTAAAGCTTATTTATTTATAGGATTCCAAATTGAAAACGTGACGCTAACAACGGCACAATACAACGTCACCAGCCTACTAAAGCTCAATGCAATACATATTTTTGCCACAGTTAGCTAAAGCCTTCCTTAATAAGACCAGTCTAAATCCTTTTCGGTCACATTTAATGACGTACCGAGTCAGTCTTACCTTGTAACCAGTTTGATGGATAGCAACTCGATGGTTCGGTATCAGTTTCGATATCAAGAGAACCAATCGGTTCGGAGAGAAAATTGTAAATATACGGAATAATTAAAACATCCGCGATAGAAATGTAATTACTTTTTGTTAATTGGCCATTTCACATGGATTCAAATATATTTATTATATAATTACACTGATTTCATTTTTGTAAATTAATGAGTAATTAGCAAAGCATGCGTAGAGTCGATTTAGTGCTTACGGCCACGGAAGTTGGATTCGTTCGGAAGATACGAGGCGAAAGCAAATAATAACGCATCAACATACAAGCTTTCAAATACGTTTCACACTTTTTTGCTTTTACGTTTATATACTAGAAATGTTATTCGCGTACACATAGGTACTGCCCACTTGAAGCTTTATAGCGCACTGACAAATATCTTTAATGATATTATCATAATTACGAAGATAAAATAAGAATCAGAACTGCGATTCAAAGGGGAAATGCTGCTAGCATTCTTGCGACCATTCGCGCGGTCACGATTTGTACAGTAGCTATTTTTATTTTTTATTTTTATATATTTAAGGCTTTAACGTAAATAATTCTGTAATAAATAATTAAAGGAAAAGATAAAACCATAGACAATTATTTTTACCGTTTAGCAATTAATTGACCGCATAATAATTACAAAAAATGGTATCGTAACTTAGGATAATAATATTATTATGCCCACAATGCCACAATGGAGCAGTGTAGCGGTTAAGGTTCAACTTTTTTACTTAAGAGGATAAGAGACCTTCGCTCAGCAGTAGGAAATTCACAGATTTGTTATTCATACTATATCATTAGTCTTATTAAATAATTGAAACGATTTTTTATTGCATATATATTAGTAATTTTAATATTATGCAATTAAATATTATTCCACTCCAAGTCAACGACTTCACTGTAAGATGATAAAATTACTCATACGAAAACGATATCTATTATATAAACCTAAATATTAGCACACAGTTTTATTCACAACATATATTTGTCTCCTATATAATTAATATACACTAAAACTATCGTACACGATTCGAGCTTCATGAAATATTTAGCATTTGATTGTTTATAGCATTCCAATTCGCTATTAACGTCTCGAGGCAATGGTTTAAGCGAGCATCGATTCGATATTAGTGAATGGTCAGTGTAACAGTAAATTCGTAAAAAACTGACAATAATGAAGATTTACTACTGAACTGTGCAGGTGGGGAGATTGATTGGAAGATAACATAGCTCTATTGATCAATGCTTTGATGGCTTTCAGAGTTCCGTTCTCTGTCGATAAACACTTATTTCTGTTTATTTTTTGCTTTGTATATACATATATATATGTATGGTATATGGTCAAATATATAAACTTAATTATTAAATCATAAAGTTTACACAAATTTACGTGCGGGGTCTTAATACGTCTAATCTAAACTACTTACCTTAATTTTTTTGCATATTCATTTTGACCAACCGGAACGAAATTAAGCCAATTACGAACGATTACCTCGTTGGAATAATGGCATTGATCTAATTGGTATTTAAATGTATTGTAATATCAACTTTCAGGCAAAAAATAAATTAAGATGTAGGTATTCGTTTCTACTACGATTACATTATTCGTGAGCACAGCCGGTCCCAGATGGACGCATGGCCCGCGGGCGAGGAGCCGGCCCTTAGGCCGCAGCACTTTCTATGGCCCTCACCCGACCCGACCGCATTGATCTCTTTATTTCATTTAAACGTATTATTAATGTGAATTATCAGGTAAAAAGCTACAGCTTAATTGCAAAAATACGATTGCTGCTCATTTTAAAGGTTTTAAAATGAGAAATAGATACGTACTTGTATTTTGTAAATTGCCGAATACTTAATTCTAGCATTTGTATTACATTACAAAAAAAGCATCTGGTATTTTGTCTGTGTACTCTTCTTTGTTGGTTGATGATATATGTATGTTTATGATGTTGGAAGATATCGTAAACAAGAACATTGTCATCATCAGTCAGTCTGACAAGTTATTGTCATACTAAGAAGTCAAAATTGTTATTTAGTATATACAAACATAAAATTATATTTTGAATGAGCGTCATGCACGTTCGTAGTATCAGTTATATCTAAATCGGCTTAGTTCTTTACTTATTGTCGTGCTTTGGCGTCAATATCGCTTACTCATTACACATCGCCAGGTAGCCTACCCGTTTGTTTATAACGAATCATCGAACGCAGCAATGTAAATGCAATTTCATTTTAGTTCATATTAAGCCTTTGTGTGATTGTTATCCCGATTGTATGAAGAGGTTTGAGCTCATTTGTCATCGAAAAGATAATAGTCAACGTTAGCCGAATCCACAACGTCTCATAAATCCTGTGACGCGGGTATATTACACAGAAATATTTTATTGGATGATTTGTAATCTTTTGAATATATATTACTTAATACAAAACTAAACTAAATATTTAGTTTGATAATTCACTTGGTGTTATAAGTAAGCGGTATAGCCGTTCAAAGGCATTATGTAAGTATACCGATAGGTAGCATTAAATAAAGTTGCATTATTTATCAGGTGGCAATTTATTTTTACATGATCTTATGATTAAAGATCGAGTCAAATCGCTCCATTAATGACAAAGGTACATGACCCGCAATAATCGTAACTCACTGTTATAGGGCATAAAAGAATATTGGCTACCTGTGTTAAGAGGTATTAAAACTGCAGACTTTATTGCTTCAATGTTTTGACTAAATGATTGTGAAATTTGTTCTATTATAATAAAAAATGAATTTAAAGTAAGTACGACATAATTTAAAATTTAAATATATTGAAAACGTATCAATATCAAATATTGTATTTTTAACACAATTGTATTTTTGTTAAATTTTCAATTAAATTCCTAATTTAAAATTTAAATTGGTTTATATAAGGCTAATTCAGTCAGGGTTGTAGTAGAATTTTCTTACATTTTCAAGCAACTCAGTGAAGGGAATAATTTGTTAATCTTAATAACAAAGGATTATTTTGATCAGAGTAAGTAATCTTAACTGCCGGGACGCGGAAGTATGATGAGATAAGCCATGCGTGTCTTTCTCGTGATTTATACTCGTACAAGCAAGCTTCCGTTATGATTTTCAAAGAAACAAATAGATTTGACTATTACTTTAATAAGTATTTATATATATTTTGTAACAAAAAATATGAGTATGTTATCCTATATAAGTTGTATCTTATAAAAAATATAATGATTATCATTCGGTTTTCGGGGATATGATTAAGTGATATAATACACCTCTAAATATTTTATCCAAGTTAGTTAATGCTATGATTATATTGGTGTGAAATCAGATTAAACCGAGCTTTCTGACAGCTTCTATTGCTTGTGCTGTTTAAATGGATACAATTAAAAATTATTCAAAAATAAAGCAGTCTTGAATATTTGCTCTGAAAAAGAAAAAGTGTCAGACTTTTCGTCATTCGTGGTGCGAAGATAATGAAGGTTAGGGGCGGATCGTAAGTTGGTCAAGAAAATGAAGTTAAATTAACCAAAGATCATTTAGCTGATTCGGTGTTAATTATGCTTGTTAGTATCTATTACAAGAAAACGGAGTTCTTACGAATTACTATTTTAAAGAAAAACTTTCATCCATTCGACCGTTTTCTTTATGTCATAAAATTCTCATTCCATTAAGATATTATTTGTGCTCATAATTAAGCTCGTGCTCGTCTGTAAAGGAAAATATTGGAAGGAAAATTGCATATGTCGGATGAAATTATTCCAAATACCTATGTTTCCACTTGCATTAGAACGACATTGAGTAATGCGCTCCAGAGAACTCGAGAGAAGAGTCCTTTGCTCGGCAATGAAACATTGGCTACTACTTTTTATTTTTGTCTAAATCTGGTTGATCTTTTCTAAGTGTTAAGCAAGGTAGTAAAATTTTACGGGTTGAATTTTTAATAAGTAGGTATATTACCTAGCAGACCTGATTATTGTGTTCTCGTCCTTGTTGTTATTTTAGCTATGTTAAAACAAAAGAATCCGATGTTAATTTCAATATAATTCTCTGAGACTGAAGTTTATTTTGGAAATATATTAATCATTTTATATTTTTTATTTAATACTTTATTTAACAACACGTTTTGAGTAACTCATATCAGGTTCTTGGGCTGACTCGTGCCGTCCATTAGCGATCTGGTTAATCTGAATTACTAATCGATTCGTACAACAAACTAGCCACATTCACTAAATCGATCCATTAGGTCAAGGGTCGCTGCAATGATAGACCAGGACGGATATATTTTACAAAGCTACGCTACGTAATTCCATTTGTAATGGCGAATCACGCCTCCAATAGTAGAGAGGGATAGCGCTATCGACAGAGAAATGTTGGCGAGATAAGCGGATAATGCAAATGAGACTGTAATAATTCTACTTAAAGTTTATTTTAAATACGTTACCTTAAAGTCACGATTTCGATATTCTGTTCTGAGATTGTCGGTATTTCACCTCATTGTTGTTAATCATTTGTGTTGTGTTATCAAACAATAATATTAATTCTATTAAATGCTATTATATAAACTATTCACACAGCTGGCGACTATCTCGATTCACAACTGATTGACATTCATTTTATTATATATGAAACCTAATAATTAACTAAAAAACGAGGAGAATGTTCCTCTAGTACGAACTTAGAATAGGATTTAAGTACCCCATTTTCTTTATACCGTAGAAAAGTTTGAATCTTTAAATAAAAATATGATTTTATTTAGTTTGATAAAAATAGCATACGTTTTAGATAAGTAAACGATAATACATTCTATTATATTTTAATGCTGGACATAAATAGGTCTAGGTACAATTGTTTCAATTTCTAATAACTTGGGTAAGTATATCTTAAATGTCAAGACCTGTATTTGCCCTTGAATGTCAGAACCGTAAACGTAGATTAAATAACGGGCACTTGTAGCCTGTAATCAGTCAAAATCAATAGCGAGCCGCTGTGGTCCGAACCGAGCTGTTTGTTCAAGATACACCGTCTGATAACACGACACCGTTTGCCTACAAGAACGTACTACGATTATACGGAAATTACAGAAAATGTAACGACCACACTTATTGCGACAAGTATCCACTTTAGAAATTATTTCATACCTACATATTTTTTAAATATTTAGGTAGTAGCCAAA
This sequence comes from Nymphalis polychloros, assembly GCA_905220585.2. Classification (NCBI taxonomy): domain Eukaryota; kingdom Metazoa; phylum Arthropoda; class Insecta; order Lepidoptera; family Nymphalidae; genus Nymphalis; species Nymphalis polychloros. Next base: position 11,480,086 of record HG992241.1, on the reverse strand, counting down.
ACACACACACATACACATACTTATCAGCTTCGCTAAGCTGATATACATATTTAGGTATATACATATATGAATATCAGTTTTATTCTCTCAAATTATTACATAGCGTGTTATTTTTGGCTTTAAATGCAAAAAAATGTGTTCACGGATTATTTATGATTATTCAATAAAACATTTTAAAATATGTACGCGTGATTCTACACTATATAATTTGTAATCTAGCATGTATCGCCGTCACACTAACGAATCACGATAAAATGATAAACAGTGCATTCAGCAATACACGGCATTGTCGACAGAAGCGACTTTTCTTGTTAATATTTGGATAATAAGAAATTTACCATTACTTATCTGTATCGTATAAAAAAATGTTTTTTTAATTTATAAGTCCCTTTAAACCGGGACGCAACAATACTAAGTTATACTCTTTGGCGGGAGAATACTACTCATCAGAGGTGGTACCTACCTAGACGGACTGGCTAAGCTCTAACACCTAGTGAGCCACATATATATGTTAATAGAAGAAGTTTAATTATCAACCTTGATTAACCTTTATACATCGGTGCGTAAGTGTCGCTTCCTTTCTAGTATATAGATAGAGTAATATACTTTTAAATATCACATTGAGATACTAATTAGTTTCTTGTTTAATTAATGTGCGAACTACGGACGAAGTATCTACATTTAATTTCATAAAACAAACAGAAAAAATTATTACCCAAAGATTATATTATATACTAGAGAATTAAATTTGTTATTTGAATTAACTTTTATCCAATTTTGAAGTGCTAGGTATCATTAATAACTGTCAAATAATATAATTGCAGTAAAGTCGTATGTGGGTCAACAAATAAAGGTGGGGTTGGCAAAATAGTATATTTTTCACTTTATCTTTTGGTACTGCGGTACGTTGCAGAAATGTTGATTAGATAATACAAATAGATAAAACGTTAAAATAAATAGAAGATGCATATTTTTTGCCGATAACTCCGAGTGTCCACTTTAAAAATTACTTTGAATTTACTGTAAATCATTGAAAACTTAAAACAAGTGTCGCTCTTTACATGTTTAGCGATTATTTTTGCATCTTACTATTAAATAACGCGAATAAGAATGCTAATCGTATGTAAAGTGTAACATATTTCATAATAATTTTACATATTTGAATAAGCAAAATATAACATTGCTTTGTAATGAATCTGTCAATTTTGCGTGTTATGTCACGTCATACCGTTCGAATGCATTGAATTAACTTAAATCACAAACGTTAGGTATAGTGTTGGATCACACGACGCGACGAGTGTGAAACAAGAAAGCCTTGTGGAAACATAACAAGAACGGGTCCTGGTAGTATCTAAACGTATAAAGTGAAACTGCGAGCCGTTTATCAATTGCAATTTCATTACTTGGCAGACACCTGCCTTGCTAGCCTACGAATTCGCTGCGACCAGTCGCAGTATCACTTTGTTATGAATTGAATTTGCTCGTTTTTATACTAAGTTTGAAATTAACCTCCTGTGACATTGAAAACGATTTTTTAAGAATAATGAAATATCGTTGTTAAATGTTTTTGTATTTTTCAATCGAATTATGAATAATTTGGTTCTCGAATGCATTCACACTATATTAATATTCTTGCTTTGAATACGTCATCATGCAAAAATTTATCAACTAGAAAAGAAACATTAACAGCTTGAATTAATAATTATAATTTAAATTACTTTTATTTACATACAAATATTGACGATAAACATTTTTACAACTTTTGAGATCTAACTGGTTATAACAATTTTTATGCTGTGTAAACATAACTTAATAAAACCTTAATGTAATTTAGTTTAGTAGTTGATTCACGTAATAGCATTCCTTAAAGTTTTTTAAACAGTTTTGAATACAAAAGGGCACAAAGCTTGAAGGTAATTATGTGATTCCCTCATAGTCTATACCCGTATTATTGATATTTATAAACAAGAAGTTACATTTGTGGTCATTATATAATTGTACTTTCCCAATGTTGTCGACTATTATCATGTACATTTGCCAAACTGTTAAAATTTCCATTTTTGGTAGATAAACTGCCTATCGACTTGAAAAATAAGCAAATTATATACCAAAATGTTCGCCAGCACCCCTTTGACAACCAAAAATATCAATTACATGTCAAATTTTAAAATACTTTTACAAACGCTATCAAGACGATATAAAAAATAACGTAAGTTGTTACATATATTTGTAATTAACCTTACTTTTTTTCTACCAAGATTAGTACTTAAAAACACTCTCTATAAGAACAATAAGTTATAAAACAATTAACTAATCTTTTGGCTAAATTACACATATGTTTAGAAAATAATGGAATAATATTTGAAATGTGACGTAGCTAATGATTGACGATAAAATCGCTTTGAATGAAATCGAATGCATAATTAATAATTTTGATTCGTATCGTTAAGAATTCTTAATAATAGTATGATGTATAAGTGTACTTTGACAGGTTACATACCTGTCAAGGCTCACGAAATCTATTGACAAAATCGTTTGGGAAAAATACACGTATATAAATGTATAGAAAAATACCTATTTGAAATCTAGAATAAGAACTCACTTTAGTATTTTGTAAACATGTTGGCTACGGATTTATTTGTCAAGTGTAAAGAAATCACAAATAAGTAGTGCTAAAATATTTGTTTCAATTACATTATTTAAAAATGATAAGTGAGGAAGAAGAAAACCAGTGGAGCTCAAGAAAGGTCTACATTATGGTCCTCATCTGTCAGTTCATAGGAATGTCGAATGTAAATAGCATACCAAGCAATGCACTCCTGCAAGGAACATTTGGCTACACGATATTTCTAACAGTTTTCTATGTGTTTATGGGTATTCCTATACTTTACATGGAATCCGTAGTTGGTCAGTTTACAACTCGAGACTGTGTCGACGCTTGGAAGATCCGTCCATGTTTCTCTTATATTGGGTACATGGTTGTGCTGTGGCAAGCGGTAATTCTTATCTTCAACCATATTATAACGTCGTTTTTGATACATTACTTTTTAATAAGCTTTGAGAGTCCGGTACCGTTTTATACTTGTGGATCATGGAGTACTAGATTTTGTAATAGTATAGTTGCTAATTACACTGTTAATCAAGACTGTATAAAATATCAAAATTTATTTCCTTATTGTGATAATCTTTACAAAACATTCCCGGAATATCAATATTGGAGGCAAAATTTGGTGAGAGCTGATTACGCTGGCTATAAAATTGCTTGGAAGGTATGCCTCGCCTCAGGATTAATATGTTTCTTCGTATTTATTGCCTGTTTCAAAAGATCCAAATCGTTGAAGTGGTTTGTTGGAGGATTTGCAGTTTATCCCATGCTAGCACTTATGGTATTATTTATCGGATCAATGCGACAAAAAGGATTGGTGGCAAAATTTGAAGAAGCCTTGGACTTGGATTTTGATAATTTTAGAAATAAATTTCGACTGTCCAACCTCATCCATCAAGTAGTGTTTAACTTGAATATTGGTACAGGAGTGATATTCACTTTGTCATCTAGTACGTCATTTCGAACACCTTGCTTCTCAGATATTGTAATAGCAGTGGTTTTTTATGCATTATTTACGATAATGTTTGTTTTCACTATAGCTATGATGACCTGTCCTTATGCCTTCGAATATGGTGTACATACGTTGGCTATTATTAAAACTCCAATGACACTAAATTTCGAAAAGTTTCCTAGACTTTTGTATATGTATGAAGATAAAACTTTTTATCTGATAGTTATGTTTAGTTGTAATGCCACTTTAGGCATTTGTACGAGCGTAATGTTTTTTTTTAATATAATTGAAGTAATATTAAAAAGGTGTCCTAAACTAAGGAAGTATCCGGGGTTAACGACATTTTGTGCTGTTGTGCTTATGTTTATAATTACAATTCCTTTCTTAAGCTATAATGGCGTCAACATCGTTGCTGCGAGTTTTCGACTATATATAAGCTTATTTTCAACATTTATTGCTATGTTGGAATGCTCAGTATTTTTAATTTTGTATGGTATAAACAAATTTGCCGAAGACGTTCATTTTATGCTAGGTATAAAACCAAAAAACTGTATTAAAGTGTCATGGATATTATCTACTATTTTTTTGACATACGCGTTTGTTACCGAAATATACTGTCAAATGGTGACCGCATCAACTTATATTTATGCTACTTATGGGCTCCTGTTCATAGTAAGCCTTCAGATTTTAGTTTTTATCATAAGGATATTGTATGCTGTTGGCAAAAAAAAAGGAGTCAAATATTTATCACTGGATCCTTCATGGGGTCCGAATAACAATCTACTACAGAGAAGTAGAGCTATGTTTTCCGCGCAAGCGATGACCAAAGAGTACATCTATCGTCAGTACAGCCTGCAGGCTGGTATCATGGCAAGGCAAAAAAACTCAAACAAGAGAGTATGTTATCGCTAGAGGGCACGATCGACGTTTAGAATAAATTTAATGAATAGTTTTTAAGCTTCGCTAATAAATTATAAATTGTGAGTCATATTTTATATACTTTAACAGTAGTATTTAATGTATAAAAAATACACGGTTTTTAATAAACCACAAATACAATTATTAACTGTTATATGTTGCTAATGTTTTGGTAAAAATATTTAACTTTTACTTGATTAGTTAGAGGGGCGGTCTATTGAAAATTTAAACTATTGCGACAAAACTACTACACACTTTTTGATTCAATATCCGCTGATATGGTCTATTTGTTTAGGGTAAATAAATACTTTTGTTATTATAACAATTTCTATTTAGAAATTTTAAATAAAATTATATATACTTGTTTCTGTAAAGTGTAATGTGAATATAATTAATTGTAACGTAAAAATTATCAGTTTTTGAGTAAGCTGAATTTAAACGTAAAATTGATGCTTATAATTTTTTATTTAACGAAGTCAATAGAAAGCCAATAACCTGAGTCGAAAACAAAAATTATACAACTCCACGTGAGTTATATATTTGTGAGTCATCCCATTATAATATAATGATATATGCTACCTATATTCTATTAAATTAAACTAGTATTAGCTATTACGTAATTTGAGAAGTAATGTGACTCATCGCTAAAAATATTATGACAATACATTAACTTTAATACTATTAAAGTTTCTTTTTTTTATTCAAGTTTTTTGTCAAGTCAAAATTATATTGGTGTTTTTGAATTAATTATTTGATTTTTATATATTTTTACATAATACACATTATCTGCGATTGTGATGTTTTATTAGTCGTTCTAAGTTAAAGCAAGGAATTTAGTAAGTTTCAATAGAACCTATTAAACACATAGTATAAAACATTTAAAATACTTTAACGTTCGCGTTATATTCTTGAAGGCTATAAAAAAGAAAGTCAACAGTTTCCGCCTCGACAGCCGCAAACTCAGTCATCGGACGTTTGTTAAAAAGACATAGTTTTATTTAAAAAAAAGTGGCGCGCCAAGCTGTCTGCTCACTGCACGATGTCACAGTAATGTAAGATACACACGAGAGCTTTTGCTACGAAACATATGCACTGACTCTTCATACGAGAAGATGATATAATATCTCTTATGTATGCATCGATGGATACTTAACTATTGAAACGATTAACGTGACATCAAATATACAACTCGATTATGTTAACACGTGGACATAAAAAAATATTCGAGAAATACTAATTAGTTGATATTCGTCCAAAAATATCGAATATCGCCAACACCTAAACATTACAAAAAATCTATTTTTTTTATTAACAAAAGTTTATATCTATTAATCTTATAGATAAGTTTTTCTATTAGATGATAGCGTTTTTGCGTATTTAATTACATATTATATACCGTATTCTGTATGTATATGATATAAATATTTAAAGTTTCGTTAATAAATCTCTTAAGTTCTTATTTCTTAGTTTAAGGTTTCTTATTTGTTTTTGATTATTCTTTTGATATTGACAAAACTCATGAATATTTGGCTCACACTGTCTACTTAATTCATATGTTCAATAAACGCGTTCAAAATAATTAAGATCATAAATTCACGGCGGGTACTCTATTTTTTTCTTTATTTAAGCTTTACTCTTAAGGTCTATTGAAGTATGGCTGTATGTGTAGCCTGGATTAAAAATGTGTGTGATTTGCAAACTTTATGTAGCATTGAAGAATTTAAAATTGAATTTTAATTACCATACAAGTGGTTATTTGCCTAAAGTTCAAAGCAATAACCATCTAAGGATATATTTGACGCGCCTGCTTATTTTACAAAAATTTCGAACGTTGAGATAATTATATTAAATGTTCTACGTAATCGCTGTTCATCGTATATAAAGTAGGTATGATACGATATGAAGTTTATCAAAGTTATGTGCACGACAATTAAGTCTGTAAAAAAGAAATTTATCTCACTGCTATTTATTCTATTTTATTCTAATTTGTGTCTACAAATTGTTTAATGTACATATTACATTAATAAGAGTCGTTTTGGATGAGATAAAATAAAATTGACATTGAAATATAAGCGCGAGTTTAAATGCGGTAAGTTTAGATTGTCCAAAAGGCGATTAACATACAGTATCAGTAAGACGAGTGCAAATCCAGTTGTGGCATTGCGTCATACATTAGAATGTTTGACCCGGCGCTAGGCCCGACTCTACGGCCGCGCTCCGCCACCGACATCTCTGCGTGAATTCCAACCATTGTCACGACAACTCTGCCGCTTACTGTTGCCACTTACTACACGAGATCTCTAAAGTAAAACGTGTCATTTCATTTTCGAATCATGTATACCTGTATGCTTGTTTGTTTGTGAAGAGTGACGGTCGCAATAAGCTTTTGTTACCCATATTACACCCTTAGTTAATAATGATGTAACAATGAACATAACAGTTTAACGTTTATATTAGCTACGTGTAATTTTATACGAACAGTTTATTAATATTTTCATTCATAAAAAGTTGTCTCACTGTTGCTAAAACAAATATTTATTGCATATAGCTTAAGAATATATGTGTTAAGTAATATAAATGTTATAATCATTTAAGCGTCATCGATACTAATAAATATTTATTTAAGCATATTTCGAATACTTTTTATTAAAATCTGTTTGAATGGTATTACAATTATTCGTCAAATATTTTTATATTTCTTTAAAATTATTTTATATAATAAACTTAATAGTTCAAATCCGTGCAGACACAAATGTATTTTGATGCGTTGAAGGAAAATATTGTAAAGAATCCTACGTGTCGGATGAAAATCAGCCTCTTGTGGGTATCCATCAATTGAAGAAGCGAAGTGGAGTAAGCTTCAAAAGCCTTCTTCTTTAAAGCGCAGAAGGTCTAAGCCCAGCTGTGGGACATTAAGAAACAAGTTTGCTTCGAATAGAATTTCGTCATTCGCCATCGTTTTATTACGTATTTGGAAATACCGTCCGCACTAATTTAGTGCTATCTCCTCCATGACATGAACACTTAGCTAAAAGCAAGCAGACAGCAATTGCACAATACATTTTAACTCTCTTAAGACAAAGCATCCATATCAGTACGTTGAATTATTCGTTTCAGGGCAGAGACTAAAAAGGCTTTAAAAACTTGAATGGAATTACGATGGTGTGTTTATCGGGCACGTTAACCTGTCCTATTCCGCAGTCCGCATGACCAACATTCGATCGTATTCGACTACAATACACACACAGAAGTGACACTCCATATTTTCAACAGTAAAATAATATCTAGTCTTAAAATCATAATTAATTAATTAATCAATAAATCGTAAAACATTTTTTTTATCAATAAATCAAAAGAATAAAGAATTATACCAAATACATAAGTGTACGAGTTTTGTTAGAATTTGTTAAATAAAATGAACCAGTTGCTTGCAATGTGAAGGTAATATAAATAATGTATATTTTAATACATGTATCGTACACACGGGCCGTGCCGTTTCTGCAAATTGCGTGGTCTACAACTCTGATCACTTTCGACGGCGCGCGCGCAGGTGCCCCGCCCCGCGGCCGCGTGCCCCGCGTTGCTCCGCAGCCTCGCCACCGTCTCACTGACGTCACGCTGCCATGTAACGGTGCGTTTTGTTAAACAAAACTCTAAATAGGTATATAGGAAACGATGGAGCTACAACCTACTCTATAGTATTCACATAAGTAACCGAACAGAATGGTTAATTATTGACGTGTTAAGATGTCTTTAATGAATCCAGTTGTTTTAAGGAGTTAAGTTTATGGACACTATAAAAGAGTGTAAAACTTAATATGAATGATTACATAAATACGATTAGTATTATAAAGATGTGTTGTACAATATTATTATTTGAGTTAAATTGGAACACATTTTTTTAATAATTTTTATTTCGACAAGACTGACACCAAGCTCTAAGCGTCGTTTTTGAAACTCGTCGACCGATAAGTTGTTTGAATGTGTCAATAAGAGATAACCAACGCAAATAACATACTAAGTCGATGACACTTTTAACTGGGACAAGAAAGGAAACATGAAGACTCCAACGTAATTATTTAGTCCCAAAACGACAAATATATCAGTAAATTAAAACGAAATGATTACCTAAATTTACATTTAATTGTACTTTCTAATTTTATGATTAAAAATTTTACATTAGGCTAGTTCAGTATATTGATTCATATAATTCATTTTCATTTCGATCACCTTTATTGCTACTGTTAAATAAAATAAGTATAACTAAGAAATAGAAAAGGAAATTCATTGTTATGGGTTCCGCAGTATTCTGTGACATATGTACGTTGAGGCTGCGATTTGCCGCAAGCTTGGAATGCAAGAAGGGGCCGCAGCCGCGGGGTAGAAAGCAACCGTTCGAAAAGACGTCTCGCTCGCGCAAACGGACCAGCCCTTTAGATGACATTTTCCTGCCTTTTACAGATAATAGGACGTACACTGTCGAGATAGATGATTCGATCATTAGATAGCGAAAAATATAAGCTAATATTTAACTAATATAAGTTATTATGTGTTTTAAGGAACTTCGAAATAGAAGGTTCTCAATTCGACCGGATATATTTTTCTTTAGGTATCTTCGTATATTGATTTTGTTGATTCTTTGTGGTTTGGATTCAACATAATTTCAATAGTGGTCACATTGCAATTTCATTGGTAGATTTTTAGATACTGCCTGTCTAAGTTATTATTTACAAAAGTACATATTTTTGATAAATATGTGTTTTATATTTTCATTCCTTTAGGTCTATTTAGACTCAAGTTTTGAGACATTATTATTTATTAGATCATAGCATTACTTCAGAATATAAAAATAAATTTTCTCAATGTAACTAACAATATAATTTTAAGTTATTAGTCTAAAATATAAATGAGAAAAAAGATAAAGAAATGACTAATTTATTTAAAATCAAAAATGTTATAAAATCAAATATAATTTTCATTTTGTCCTAACACATTAATTGGGTGGTGGGTATTCAATAACAATATGAATATTTTTCTTGACTATTTCCGATTTTAAGATTAAAAGGTTACATAATAATAACCAACATCGAGGCCATAAACGCTAAGAATAAAAAATATACACAACAGTTTCATATTTCTTTTATCATAGACTTACCGCATTGACATGAATTATTTAAAAGCATGATTTAATTGATTATTAAAATTAAATTAACTAATTAACGTTACAAATATCGATGACGGCGAGTTAAGACGAGAACCTTATGTTATCGTGTCAGCGTACTATCGAAAAAAATCAACGGCTTGCGAAGTAAAGGCAGAGCTTTCCATTGAATGGAAAAATGCATCGTGGAGCCGGTTTCTTCGTACCTTCCGGATTCCCAACCTGCTTCTCTAGGTCACCTAGTGCTATCTCTCTTGCACTTATCGTACGACAAAGATTTTGGGTCGCGTCGCCCTAACCTAGATTTTGTACTGACCGACCGGATTAATTATATATTTTGGTACTAGTAATATAATATACGTCGACTTTTAATGATAAGGTCGAACTAAGTTTTTCTTTTTAAATATAATCACATAAAATTATCGAAGACTTTTTTATTTTTCTCACAAAAATATTTTGATAGCGATGACATATATATTTTTTTGATTAATTAATAACTTTTTTGTAACAATTAAAATAATAACATTTATTGTGATCGTAGCATACTTCCAATCAAATTATTAATTAATTCCATACTGGTTACACGGTTCACAGTTAACTATTATTAATATTAACCAACAACGATCACTAATTAATTATTGTAACGTGTTTATTTCGTGCATCATTAATCTGAGAGTATAACACGTCATTATCAATGATCCAGTAATTTTGTTCTTTTATGTGCACTTCAGGTAGCTCAGGTTTCGACGTGTACGCTTGATATTAAAGTATAAAACAGATTTAAGAGCGACATATTCGAACCAACTAATTCAATAGCATGTTTAATATTACAGAATAATAATATTAAAATGATATAGTATATGACGTATTGCATTAGTGGACTATATAATCGTATAGAAAGCGTGGCGCATTTATGTATAAATTAATAAAACGTTGCGTTTTTTATTGATATGCGCAGGTAGCGCTTAATATATTACGTCTGATTGTCCGATATCGATATATAAATACTGAAATCTACAATGTAAGTAAAAGTAAATTCGTTATCAATAAAAAAAAATCTGATTACAAAATAAATGGATACCTTTTGTAGCCAGAACACTAAAGTTGACATAATATAGTGACTAATACTGAGTTACAAACATTAGTTGTTTTTTGTTATGTTTTCGAAAATATTAAAAAAATATTTTTTATGAAATCCATATGTTGTAGATTATGAATTATATAATATTAAAGAAAAATTGTTATCGTAAGATTTTTAAATATACCTTCGATTGAATGACATGTATGTTTAAAAAAAGATGTACTATCTAAAACGAAATAATTGAACTATAAACATTAAATAATGTTTCGAGACCTAATAAGTAATATTTTTTTATTATATTAATAACTTCACCATATAAAATAGTGAAACATAAGAAGTTTCCTTATTTTTGGGAGAAGTGACTCTCAAATTTGACTAATTCTGCTTTCATCCAATAACTAATTTAATTTAAGAATATTTGCTCTTCGCCATACCTCATACTTTACAATTACGTACATAATTTATTAGTTTATTACAATTTTCTTTTAAAATTAAGATATTGACTGTTTCGTTGGTCTTGTGGCTAGTGGCTGCAGACCGTGAGGTCCTGGGTTCAATTCCCAGGTTGAGTAATACAAAGTTATAGTTAGGCTTTTCTGTCAGAAAATTATCAGTAGCAGCCCGGAGTCTGGAAGTTGGAAGTGTGTACACCTGTGCCTCGGAAAGCAAGTAAAGCCGTCATTCCGGTCGTGTCGGATTGCCGTCCCATCGGAGTATGAGAGCTAGGGAATAGAGAGTGCACGTGTGTTTGCGCACACGCTTGTGCATAATATTTTCTGCGCAGTTCACTTGGATTGGCCACCGTGGCCGAAATCGGTCTGGAGGACATTATTATTATTATTTTAATATTCTCAAGCATTAGACAAATGTTACAGAAAGAACAATGATTAACATTTAAATAAGCTATTTCCTTAGGATCAATAATAATAGTTTCTAGAAAAGCACAACGAGTCTCTAAAACAGCGATAAAAATTAATAGGCCGAAGTAAATGAGTCATTCACTAAAAAATGATGTGTGTTCATAAGTTACGTGTGCTGAAGAAGTAAAGCTATTATCTCGTTAGCGAGCAGTTAAACTAAATTATGGTGTACATTAGATATTTTATATTTCATTGTCTAAAAGTCTGCTTTCGGGGATTACATTCAAATTTAAATATGGTTTCCTTTTCTGTTCAATCTTTTCTTTTTGATTCTTATGAATTCCGGCGCGATTAATGAAATAATAATTCGTAGATGAGAAGAATTCAATTACTGTATATAATAGATAACATATAGATAATATTTAAATATCGAAAACATCGTTCGACTCGTATATATTTAAAAAAACCTAGGTAACACATAACATAACACATTGCTTACAAAACTGAAAAGATAAATTCAAAGTAACGAGGTTTCCTTTAGTTTACTTATTGATATCATGATAAGTTTCCAGCGATTCATAAATATGTGTGCACAGACGTAAATCGTTATTTGAACACCATTACTGATACACGTTTGCGGATTTTAGCATTATCGATGAGTATAATCTGTCTATATGTATGTTTCTAAGTCTTATATATCATTGTGCAATTATTATTTAGGTATTCCATTGAACGATTACGTCATAAATAAGATATACATATGATATTTATTTTACAAAATATTAGATAATTTAATTAAGACTATTAATTAATATCAAAAGTAGAACTGGCGACTTGGGACAGTTGTAAAGTATTTTTTCACTCGTCATACATGTCATGCCATATGCATATAAAATAATAATATATTTCAAGATGTTCGTAAAACTTTATAACTTAATTGACATAATTATATATTTTTTTTATATTATAAAAGATTATATATTCTACATAGTCGTAAACTAAATATTTAAATATATATTTTATATAATAAGAAAATAAGTATAATAAATAGTTATACAACAATTTGACGTATGTATGAAGAACTTAAGTACAAATGAGAAATTTAATTTAATTTAATTTATTTAGTTTTACTCGGTGGTAGCTATGTGTAAGCCATGGGTAGGTTAAGTAATTATATATTTTACCGACAAGCAGTAATACTTCGTAAGATTGTGTTCCGGTTAGAAGGGTGAGTGAGCCAGTGTTACTCTATGCACAAGGGACATAACATCTTAGTTCTTAAGGTTAGTGACACACTGTTATGTAAGGAATAGACAATGGTTAAAACTTCTCACAGTCTACGGGCGGCGGTGACCACTTACCATAAGATGGCCCATTTGCCAGTCTGTTAACCTATTTACAAAAAAGTGGACGAGCTTCCCTGTTCTATAACAATGTATACTTTTTTTGTAAAAGAAACATTTTTTCAAGAAATACTTAGATAAAATTAAAAAGCACAACCTCGCCGAAATACAGAATTCGAGCCATTTCGTTAGAGCCGGTTCTGAGATACACGAAATATTCAAGAATTTTTCATTTAATATTATAAGATTCAGAGACGGTCTCCATATTTGGGAAAATATATATCAAAATATTTAGTAACCATTTTAAGCTATTAGCAAAAATAAATCTATTGATGGCACTTTCGAAGATATTAAATGTTGTAGTTTTTACTAAATGGGTAGCTATGAGTGTGATACCATAGTGATATTATTCTACATATATATATATATATATATATATATAAATATATATGTATGTATATTGCAATATTTAAAAATGTTATTATATTAATCTTGTTTGCAAATTGCAGCAAATTCTGGCTGTGTTCAATTGAGCTTTGAGTGAACCGTTATAATTGCAATAACATTATCTTGGTTGCAATAACATATTTTTTATATATAATATTTAAGCTGAAAAGCTTTAATAATAACGTAAATAAAATCCTTTGTACAACAGTACCATACTGCGTCGGCTTTAGGCGCTCAAAATAACAAATAATGAAACATATATATTTATATATATATATATGTACATATCTACAAAGCCATAATCGATCACGTATTGAGCGCGATCATTGTATTCGTCAGTTGGACCGTGAATCCTGTCACTATTCCCTCTTCCTCTCTCCCCCGACCCTCTTCTTTACATGAATCTCATTTACGTTTGCGCTTACGCAACTGAGTAAAGTCATTGAGGTGTATAATATTAATTGACATTGATATTGTTGGGTATTTAGGATGATGAAACTGTTCGAACTAAAAGTGTAAAAATTATCTTGAACGAGGATTAAGGGTTGAATTTCATAGTATTACTATTTAAAATTATCTTAAGAGATTTATATCTATAAGTATGGGTGGTAAAATACTAATTAATTATGTAAAACAACTTGATCCCTGCAATAACATTTTTCATATATTATTATTTCTTAGTTAAAGTGCTATTTAATTGTTTATAGATTTATTAATTAATCATTATATTTCTTGTTACATTTTAAATAGTTTAACTTCGCTAGATAAATTATACTGAATTAAAAATAAAACAGTTGTGTCACAGTACATGGATCTTAAATCATGCGTTTAATATTAGTTTACACGCAGTTTGAAATGGACAATGCGTCGATTAAAGCCATCAATCCACGTGCAAGCGATCCCGTGACGTCTCCCGAAGATTTTTAGTGGGTATTTCGGGGTATGTTCGGTGTCGGCGAGTCCCACAACTTCAAATGGAAACGCGTAAACGCGCTATCCAGCGAGAAATAAAAAAGTATCTTGTTAAAACCACACACTACGATTACGATTCGGTCATAATGACTGAAAATCTGTTTATACAGGGTTTTTTGTAACGACCCAGCAACCTCGCAGGACTAGCTAACACCATAAACGACAACTTTTGTTCTACGAGTTCGGACATAACTCAATACATGACAAAAAATGATTTTACAAGTTTTTGTCGTACTGTCGTGACATTTGTAGGTCTATATTTCATTCATAAACAAAAGTACGACGCGACGCGTCGATCTTTGCGATGCGCGTAGACTTATAAACGTTCAAGCGGGAAATTAAATTAATACTTATTTTTGTATGAAAATAAAATCTAACAAATTATCAAAAGTCGTAGAACAAAAGTTGTTACTTATGGTGTAAGCTAGTCCTGCAAGGTTGCTGGGTCATTACAAATAACCCTGTATATTGAATTACTTTAGGCCATGTTTTTTTTGGGTCGACTGTATAAAAGTTACATTTAACCTAATGTGCATTTTGTATAGTTGTATTGAGTTTCATACAATAGTAATTTCATACAAATACAATAGAACATCTATTTTTATCTTCAATTAACGTTAAATAACACTTAATTAGAACTTACTTATGATGCAATTGGTTATAACATTAATATCATTGAATCTTCACTATTCATTTAAAATTTTCTATTTAACACTAATAACAGACACATATATATTACTGGCGGATTAAAAAAAATGTTTGATCGGCGTCATTCATGCGTGTACGCACCCCTCGCGTGTACGTCGTGTCCGTTGATAACAGAAGGCATTACTTACAAAGCAGTTACGTACAAGGTCTTCTTGCTTTATCAAACTATACAGCATTCGGGAAATCAATTGTTAGCCGCGTTTCATTACAATTTTATTTGATTGCAAAAATATATACATAATATCTAAAAACACAAGAAGTTATTAGTAATAATTAAATAAAATGATTGATTCGGTGATGATATTAATATTATATTAACTCAAATAAATCGAATTACTTATAATAATTGCTCTATCAAGTTATTTCATATTTTGTAACTACTAATTTAAATCATCAAGATAGTTTAATATTGCTTAAGCCTTATGTACTTCGGAAATTTTATTTAAATTAAATTTTATTTCAAAATATTTAACTTTTAGACCAACTCTTGATAGGCGGAAGGCTGCTTCTTACCCCATATTATCTTGATATAAATTCCCATGCACGACACGGTGTCTGGTCCCTGACAATAGCCCCAATGCTGCACACGATATCATGTACCGTGTAAATTGTTACGATACACTCAATCAATTCCATATTTGTCCACCAGAAATAATATAAACTATAAGCACTTCTAGTCGACCGGAAAATTAGTTCATATTATTTAGAATCAAAACGCTTGCAATTAAAATGTACTAAGCAGTTTACTATTTTCAAATTTAGATTACAATGCATTTTCTATACCTATATATATATTTAAATATAATTTGTAGAATTACTTTTAATATGATTTTCAATATTAAGAAAATCAACAGGAATAGAGAGCTGAGTCGTAGTCTATCCAGGCATTCAAAAGGAGAAAAAGTCATATACATTGCAATTTCACCTTTAGTTTGAAATAAAGTAAAGTAATACGAAAGAGCTGTCTGTAGTCGACCCAGTTAAATGTCTTATAAATTTATTATCATTTTTTTTAAATAAGTATTGGTTTATGGGAAAAGCAGGCTGACGCAGAAAAAACTTCAAATAAATCGACAGTAGTGAAAGACAGACGTTAATATTTTTGTGCGCGAAAAGAAAAAAATGGAGATAAATGAATAGATTCTTATACTAATTATTTTTCATGTTATCATAGTTTGTGCACTTAACTATTTGATTGATAGGCCTTGCTTTAGCGAGTACAAATATTAATGAAAATAATAAAACAAAAGTAACCCTGACGAAACGGTTGGATACACTGAGCAGATGCCATATGGTGGACTGAAATTGAGTAACAGTGGAGTACTAACTCTCTTTCAGCCTATTTGTTATGAAATGATGTCTAAAATTATCATTGAGATTTACTTTAAGAAGGTATTATGTGGTTGTTTTTTTATAGACTAATAATTTGACTGTGCAGTTAAATACTTATTCAAAGGTACTGGCGTCTCAATGCGGGCTTATGCATAGCTCAGAAGTAAGAGACATCACCAACTTTATTGTTATTATATGTACATGATTAAGTTAAGGAAATTATTTGATGTATATTTTTTTACAGTATTTTGATCATTTAATGAAGTTGAAAGGCTTATCATTCAAATTATAACAAATGTAAGTATATATACATAAATGCCATGTCGCTCATACGTGACAATGTCATTATTGCATGTGGCATACAAATAAGTACAAGCCGCCATCTAAATAACATTACATTCGAATCGTTTGATAGTTGCCTGTATACCAACGTCATAAAGTTTAAGGTTACAAATTTTGATTTCATAGAAGTTTGACGATTGTTTTTATTCTGAACGAACATGCTTGACAGTTCTACAACCGCATGCATTGAATATTTCCTAGGTATTATAATTTTATATCCATTGAATTGGAATTCGCTTCGAACGAAAATGTTTCTTCTGAATAATCTTAAATAAAACTATTGTTATTCGTAACAAGATATCTTATGTCGTTATTAACGTTAATGAATAATTACAAGTATAATAAACAGACCTGCATCTGAAACCAGGAGTCCAGGAGGCCGGCGGCGTGTGGAGCACCCCAGCGGCCGCCGCCCGGGACAATCTGCAAAATATATATTTTTTTAAGATTGACTAACTTTTTCAAATAAATAGCCACAAATATTAATTTATAAAGTATAAATTTATCGTGGTATTAAGAAATTTATTATTATAAGGGTCAAAATAATACAAAAATACCTGACCTCATTTATCTATTGATTTGGATTGTCTATGTCACCCAAGTTAAATAGCAAACTCTAGGCCGACCTTAGATACCGAAGTTAGAATATAGACATTTTACTTCTAACAGCTTAATATGTAAAAGAGATTCGATTCAAAGACGTTTGCGCTTTCTTTATTTAATCGATTATATCGATATATTAAAATCACGCGCACACAGAAATATAGTGATTTTAAAAAAAATAAGAAATTAATATTTGTTTAGGTCCGGATATATATAAATATTCTAATTTTAAATGTAATGTAATGTTTTTTTATAATGTTAATATTTTAATTTATACCTATTCAAATATTATATCAATATCTAAGGTATTGTCATAATATTATGAAAACTATAACAATTACATAAAAACATATATATAGTCACTTATTTATATAGATTTATGATTGTGTTAAATTATTCTAAATATTGATAGCTTTAAAGAAATTAGGTAATAGGAAAATAGCTGCTAGACTCAACGGCCCATAGACATTGGCATTGTAAACTTTCATTCCCCCATATTGAATATATATATTTTTAATATTCTTTTTTATATCATAGTTAAGACGGACGAGCATATAGGCCACCTGATGGTAAGTGGTTACCAACGCCCATAGACATTGGCATTGTAAGACGATGTTAACCATCGCTTGCATCGCCAAAGCGCCGCTAACTTTCTGAATTATGATGTTTTGTCCCTCGTCCCTGTAATTACACTGGCTTACTCACCCTTTAAACTGAAACACAAAAATACCAAGAGCTGTTGTTTTGCGGCAGAATATCTGATGAGAGGCCACTTGTAATATATAATAATAGTAAATAATTCTATACTACACGTCGAATTCGGAATATGAGATTTAAAATAAAATGTATAATGAGCATACAATAATAAAGAGGCCGAGAGAGTGCGTTAAATTTTGTAAAATCCAAATATGGACATCGACCAACGTTGGTAACGATCAGATTTGTTTTATGCTAATTTACGTCCACTTGACATCGCTCTTCATCGCATCGCCGATTATATTTACAACTTACATCCAATACATTCGAGATTTCTCAGCTTATATGCTAATTTAAAGAATAGAAAAGCTTTAAGAGAATATTATGAGAATATAACGACTTTAACTGTACCTTCATTATTTATATATTGTGTGTCTATTTAACTGGAAACTTTTCTTTTAGCGTTTATTTATTACATAAAAGTATCTGTTACACTTCAGTATATCTTTCATTAGTTGGTATAATTTCGTTCTCATATACGTAAGATGAAATTGTGCTCCTTACGAACGCAAATTTATAAAGTTTTAATTAATTTCATAGATAAAAAGCCGGTTTCATATGTAAATAAGTTAAAACTTGCATTTATTACTTGTAGACTACTTAATGTTTGGCATCAAGTAATATTTATTATATATGTTTGGCATCAAGTAATATTTATTACATGCTTAAAATCTCTCTTAGCTTTTACTCGTAATAGCACGTGTGTCTAGTATTTTCTATTGCGTGATTACATAATACAACAACATATTGATACTGCACGTTTTATATTAATAATTACTAAACAATACATTCTGTTTTGTGTATCTCATTTTAACACAGCCCAATTTATCATCGCTACTAGATATATACTAATGAAAAATGAGTAAAATTATAAAATATTTACTGAAAATACCACTGGAATATTTAACAATAACTAAAATTATTTAAATATATTATAATTATATGTATAAACATATAATGTATAAATATTTACAAATATAAAATAAGGAAATTTTCAGTATCGCAAATATTTGGATTTTTATAATTTTTTTAACCATTGAGGTATAATATTTGTAATCAGAATAAGAAATTCATATTAAGCAAATTACTTTTGATTAAAAAAGTATGAGTTAAGTCATTTAATCAACAATAGACTAAATAAACTTATAACTAGAAAGGCAGTTGCAATCTCTTAAAAATATTTGTATACCAAGCTATCCATTGTTAATAATTAACATTTATGAATATGTAAAATTTATTAATATTTAATTTTCATATGAGTGATACGCTTCGATATTCTTATTTTTTATATTTTAATCATATTCTTCATTTTAACTGAATGAATACAACCCTTCAAAATCTTGATTTTATTTAATGTATACGTATTTTCAATTTATATTACTAGTTATTTTATTCGAGATTGTATAATTTAAAAGGTAATTAAACTTTGTAACAAAATAAAAATTCTCCAAGCCTCGTTTCGCTTGGTCGTAAAGCCGTCGGTAGTCGTTGATGTCTTTTCTATGCACACAAGCTTCGGATTGTAATAATTAATTAAAAAGTTTACACAGTCAATGGTAAAATCGGTTGAATAAAAATATAACCAAATATAAATTGTTGTTTAAAACGATGTAAATAGGGACGCCGAAAATATTTTAATAATGATACACAATTATCTAAAACAATGTTATTATGTTAAATAATGGATATGAAAATAAAGTCTGTTTTTTTTTGTATATATCAGAGTAACGTTCAACTACAGCAGAATTCAAGAAATGTATTTATTTTAATGTTTACTTCGATTGCAATAAAATCATAAACTGTGATTGGGACTTCCTTCCTACTAATTTCCTGTAGAATATGTACAAATGTCAGTAGAATTTATTTTTAACTTACAACTTAGGGAAAGATTTCATTTTATTTGTCTTTGTGAAATATTTCAATAACAAATATTTCTGTAAAAAATATTTAAAGGGTCATTAAACACCTCAGTTTTTCCGACCAATACTGCGGAAACAATGCCGGCGGAAAACAACTTTCCGCGCTGGGTTTTATACAAATATTACGCTTGAAATCCGATGTAATTGAATGATATGGGTACCAATCCCTCAAAATTCGTTATAATGTAATTAAGTAAAAACATTATTTCTATCTATTTTCATATATATCAATACAAAAATCTCAAATAATATTTCTTTATCTATTTGGGGGTCATATAACCATCTATTTGGGGGTCTATGTAGTAAAAATATTAATAATATAATTTTACTAATATAATATTTAATTTTCAAAAGAAAAAACTGCTTCGGCAACCGCACTGGACCATTAATTTCGCCACTGGTACGTTTCACGTGTTTTGAATCGATGATTTTATATGTAAAATACAAGACAGGTCGAATACACAATCAAACTAACAGCAATCACTACTCTCAGTAGACGTCACAGGCGGTACACTTTTCTGGGCTTGCGTGTTTTTGTTACAAAGTATGAAGTAAGTTTATCACTGAGGATCGGGTGGTCCAACGCAAGTCGTACCTGGTCGCCCACGAGTTCCTCGGCAGGTGTGATCGCGCAGCAGGCCTCCATTCCCGGCTGCGGCCGGGTGTCGTCACGCGAGGAGGACGTAAGGACGGTCGCGATCGCGCGCGGTGTCAGCGCACGCCTGCGCGCACCCACTGCGCGAGACCGACTGCGTGCCGACTGCCGACTCTCCGACTGCCGTAGTGCCGTGCGTGATAGCGCGGCCCGACCGACCTCCTTCGCAGGGTTGCAATGAAAGTGATTAGGCTCTTGCGCGACTCGCGACTGATAACGAGGGCTCGCACCTCACTCCAGCCTACACCTTATTTCCGCACTACTAGTATATTATTGCTAATTATTACAACGATTGCGGTGAAACTGCAATAAATCCCCTATTAAATACAAAATAGTTCACAAAACAATTACTTTAATAATGTTACTTCATTTTATATACAAATATTTCGTGTCTTTCTTTTATGATATATTTATTGGATAAATATATAAGGATTATTTCCATCGTAAGGAAGATCTTCTTTAATAAGTCAATAGTAGGTAGGTAGGTTAGCTAATCTCTGTTGAGATTGGCCGCCGTGGCCGAAATCGGTCTGGAGGATCTTAGTAGGTAGATTTGTAAATAATTCTATTTTCGCCACAAGTAAACAATCCTGTTTAACTATCCTTAAGGCAACGATCGTTCTTATTTCTACGTTATAAGTATACCGTCGTAAATAAAGCCACATACATACACCGTTATATTTATTGCAATCATGAGAGAAATTTAAAATACCATGCACACATGCTCTCACCGTATCAGTTATAAGAACCGATAGTTTCTTATCAGAGCAGACCCGTTTGTTAAGTACCTGCATAATGGATTTACCTACACTAATATAATATCTGTATATCTTCTCATTTCTGCTTTCACTGTTCGTCGTCGTGCTGGTGCTGTTTTTGTGAACACGTAGAGCTCTAACAAACTCTCTACATAGGACTGGTTGGCTGAACAATTTTCTGTTTAAAACATCTAATAATATATCTAAAGTTTGAATAACGTTTTGGATAACTATGAATAGTTTTTGTAATTACTTTATCTTATCCTTGAATAATATCAAATTGAGTTTTATAGACTAATGTTCTTTTAACACAAATCATTGTCGATCTAATTCTAAAATTTGATGAAAATACCAACAATAGTGTTCTCAAAATGCAACGAAATTCATATTCAAAATTATCTTGAATGTGATTCACTTAATTTGAAATTGAATTTGTTACCCCCCGAGAGGGTGAAACAGGGTTTGAAAGTTTATATTAGGAGTCCGCCATTTTTGAAGTCACTAGAATGAAGCTTCTAAGCAAAATTAAATGCAAATGTATTTCGTCGTTTTTAGAAATTCAACCTCAAACTGAAGACATGGTGGAAGGGTGGAAACATTACAACAAAGAAGAAAAGAAATGGTCTCATCTGCTTGAATTTTTCTATAAGTGTTTCTAGGTTAAATTGATAAACATGTATTACAGAGTTTTGGAAATTTCATCCCTCTCAGACGAGAAAAAGGAGAGGAATTTTTTATTTTTGTTTTGATGGGATGGGCAAAAGTAAAAACATTCATTTTATTTTCTTTTTTTTTCATATTAAGGCGGACGAACATATGGGCCACCTGATGATAAGTGGTCACCAACGCCCGTAGACATTGACATTGCAAGAGATGTTAACCCTAGCTTACATCGCCAACCTTTGGAACTAAGCTGTTATGTTGTTCCTGTAATTACACTGACTCACTTACCCTTCAAACCGGAACACAACAATAGCAAATACTGCCGTTTTGCGGTAGAATATCTGATGAGTGGGTGGTACCTACCCAAACTAGCTTGCACAAAGCCGCCACCACCAAGTGTAACATGCAAAATATATAAATGCGTCGACTCATAAAGCATGCAAAGAAAAATATTAAAATATTTAATAATCCCATATAAATAAATAATGATGTTTATGGAATGGCTATGAAAGCGTGCTAACTTAACTCCTAAAAACGATAGAGCAGCTTTAATTAAATACCTTCGGTAAAAAACATTTAAGAAACAACTTGTTGTATACAGGTATTTTGATTCTATGATTTAAATAGATGAAACTGTCCACAACCCATATAGTTTATTAATAGTGTGAATCCTTCTGATTACCATCACATAAATTTACACCTAAAATCGGTACCTAAACGGAAAGGGAACAACGCAAACGTCGTTTTAAAATAGGTGCTAGGATAGTTAATTATAAATAAAGTTTTCAATGAGTTAAATATTTTTGCTAAATCTGAGTATTTTAGAATTTAAAAATATTTATGTTTGCTCATTTACAGCATTAACTACACATATTTGACGGCCTGGATAAATTACGGGAACATTTGAACTATAAGTATTGGTGATCGGAAGACTTTGTTACGTTCAAAGCTCATAATTATGGTTATTAAAGATATCACGAGGTCATTTAATACTGGTGTTTGAATTTTAAGTACTACTGAATGAAAATAGTGTAGATTTAAATAATGGATATGTCTTTATTATTTTTTATATCATCTTAATATTTACTTTCAGAATATTATAAAATAAATTTAATAAGACTTACAATAGTTTTAAAATTAATATACACAAACATATAAACCGTATATATAAACAAGATGTTTGACATTTATGTGTTAAAAATATTATTATTTGTATTCACAGAATTCATTTTCTATTTTAATATAAATAAATATATTTGATGTTACAGGTACTTTGATATTGTATTTTTTTTTTGTTTTTGTATGTTGATGGACAGTAAAAATATTTGTGTTACTGACAATTTTTTGGATATTAGATTCAAAGCTCCATTGGAAGTTGGATTATTCGATGAAACATTGTTAAGCACGAAAAGGTTTTTTTTACTATCAGATAGGCGGCACTCTTAACCGATAGTGGCTATACATTTATTTTGATGCTGTCAAATGATGATTCCGAGGCAAATACTACTTTTGTTTCAGAACAAAGAGGAAACTACACATTATTTACAAATATATATTTATTTCAAATGAGTATATTATAAAAAAGCCGGCTTAAAAATTTTAAACGATTATCAAATTTAAAAATACTTAACTAAAACAGCTGTTTTAGCTGTTTTAGTTAAATAAAAGGTCAACAATCGTCTTTTACTATCATCTACTACTATTCATTCAATTTTTCCTAAACATAAATTACAATTAACTCAATTAAATTGCAACTATAGTTAACAATATACATATTTATAATTATCTTTTGAGGCATGCTAAATTTTTATGCAATTATGAAAATTTAATTTGATATCTTCATGCCGAGCCCTGAAAATGTGATTAGAAAGAATACTAAATTTACGTTATGCCTAAATTTAAACCTGCTGAAACTGCGAAGCGCTGCTTGTTATATTTAATAATGTTATGTACTAAAGTCTCTAGCGAAACGCGCAAGGTATATGTATTATAGGATTAATAGCTTTTTCAGTTATTAATTACAAAATAAATGTCAGCTCATTTATTAATATTTACGATTTTTAAAGGGTTTTAATTAATATTACTTATAAACTCTTTCTACTTCTTCAATTTAGAATTGATCTATGTTTTCTTAACCTCTCTAAATAACTAAGTATAAATGTATCAATAGTAAAAAGAAAATACCAATCATTTAAAATAACGATCAATAGTATATTTTTGACGCTGTCAATAATAATTCCGTCACATTCAATATAGTCATTTAGAAATAATCCGTACATCAAGTAAGCCCAATTAACAATGTGAAGATTGATTATTTTAAAATATCTCGTTCATACGCTTACAAAACGTACAATATGTGATCTATTAGTAATTATAGGATCTTATTATACTAAGCTTTATAAAAATTGGTGCAAATTTCGTGTTGGAACAATAAAAAGTTACACAACTTTTTTCCGAAGGTCTCAATAACGGCCTGGAGTTTTGAAGTAGGCAGTCAAATACTATATACATTTTTTCTTTCTCTTTATCTGTGTAAATAAGTATAATGATAAGATCAATCTATCACCCAGGCCAATTAAATACTGAAATAGTATAACGTTATTACATGGAAACTTATTATATGTACTATGTATACTAAGTATATATACATATAAATAAATTAGAAGGGTACGTCTGTGATTTCACAACAACTGCCTCATTTAAAGTTTATATGGCTTTTTGCGACCTACCAAAACCAAAACAATTTTTTTGTCTATCTGTCTGTCTGTTTGTCCAGGCAAATCTTTAAAACGGCTAAAAATTACCAATTGAAATAATTATTATAAGATGCATTTCAAGGTTCCGTTTAGTCTTTATTTGATTAAAATCTTGTTATCTTTACATGCATATGTAACGAAATACCCTGACTGATTCATCAACGCAGAGCCCAAACCACAGGAGTTAGAAACTTGATAATGTTGGCTGTTGATGCATTTAATGATGTAAGTACCTACTATTGAAGGATTTTTGGAAATTCCACCCCTAAATGGATAAAATAAAGGATGAACGGTTGTATGGAAAACCGTCATTTTCAAAGTTAGAAGCATGAAATTTCATATACAAGCTTGGGGTTAGAAATAAATAAATACCTATTTCAAAGTTTTTCACAATTCACCATATAAAAGGGTGAAATAGAGGGTTGAAAATGTATATGGGGAGTCTGCCATTTCTGAAGCAATAAAAGGATATTTGATATTAAAGCTTCTAGGAAAAAATAAATGCATACGCATTTCGTCGTATTTCGAAATTTTACCCCAAACCGGACAAATGAGGTGGAAAAATTAGTTTACAAATTTAAAAAAGCCATTTGATCTACATTTGTTTTTGTAGATTGAACTAATAAACGTGAATTTAAAGTTTTTAGAAAAAGTGGCATTTTTTTGAATGATTAATACGTTTGTATTAACATATTTGCAACATATTTGCAAATAATGAAATACAAAATATAATCCGTCAATATAGGAAGCGGGTGCCATAATACGTTCTCTTAATACAAACTTTACTATGGTAATGAGGTTAGGTAGCTTTCCTTCCAAGAATATAATCCAGAGTCAAACTACAGAGATTCACAATAAGTTCAAAGATGATTATTGAAGGAATAATCATTAATCTAAAATAAAAAAACCCTTAATACATTTTTTTTAACCAGTATGACATTTCTTGGTTCTTACTTTAAAATCACAGACTTCCAAACAATCCTTTATCCTTTATTTATACTTAAGCGCGAGCGAAGCCGTGGGAAATAGCTAGTTTTAATATATAACTCAATTATAGCTCTGCCTTATTGCCTAAATAATGATAAAATGCTTTTCATGAAACTGTAAAAATTAATATTTACTAATTTATTCAAGTCGGGTTTAATTTTGAAAAACAAGTACTTTCGAACTATTTTTCACCATCTCAATTGCAAAGTTATGATAGTGAATTGCGATTAAGTTTATATAATTTATTTATTTATTTTATTTATTTATTATTATAAAATCAGACAACCAGTAGTCCATTATATGTTAGTAGGAATGATGAAATTAAATTAAATTTGTTAGTAACTTACTCTAAAATTTTACATATTAATATTCTATAACTAAGTGCGATTTAGTCCTCTGGAGAAGTTTTCCCATCAAAGGACTATCCGCCTTACCAGCTATCATGCGCAGAATGCTGTTGGTGCTGCCACGGACTCTGGAAAGGAGAGAGGCAGTTTTCTTTCGCCAGACAGCATTTAAGCCATCTGTACGTGCTTTAGCAAACATATCGGAGGCACTACAGAATCGTGGCTGCCGCAACAACACCCTGAACGCATTATTATATTGTATACGCAAGGCATTGTAAGACCTCTGCGCATACCGAACCCACAGGCTCGCTGAGTATAAAGATGTACAGTACGCTTTGAACAGCGTTATTTTACCCGTGTCTGTACATCTAGCAAACCTGCGGGCAACCATATTCGCACGGACTGACAAAGCCCTGCGTTCCCTTTCCATATCTTGGTCGGCTCCAAGATCATCGGTCACCACGTGCCCAAGGTATTTGAATTTACAGACTCTACTAATAGTTATTCCATTAAGTCGTAAAGGTGGTACATAAATTGGGCCCCTGGCACCCGCCCTGAACACCAATACCTCCGTATTTTTTACATTATATTGCAAACCATGTGAGGCTGCATATGACTCGCAAACCGCAATCAACTTACGCAACGCGCTGACTGAGGGAGCCAGCAGCACCATGTCATCTGCATAGCTGAGGTTATTGACACATGTACCGTCTATATAACATCCTACCGGCATGCCGCTGAGTTCCTCAATCAGCGCATTGATCTAAAGACTGAAGAATAGCGGTGAGCTTATTCCACCCTGCCTAACGCCGCATTCAAGCCCATACTTATCCGAAAGCTCATTAGCCCACCTCACACGGTTTTCTTCATGAAGATACCAATATCTAAATATCGAGCTTACCTCAGGTGTTAACCCTGTTTTATCTAACTTAAACCACAAGTTATCATATGGTACCGAATCGAAAGCCCTAGAAAGGTCTAAAAAATAAGCATACACAGGAGTGCGTCTCTCATTATAGTACCTAACTGTATGCTTTAAACTTAAAATGGCAGTCTCTGTCGACAATTCAGATCGAAAGCCAAATTGAGCATCATGCAGTTTAACGTACTTTGTGAGATATTGGTTAAGCACACTGTCAAGTACTTTAGCTATGATGGTAGCTAGTGAGATAGGTCTATAGTTAAATTTATCAGACACATCCCCCGTCCCGCTCTTTACGATTGGTGTAACTATAGTTTTCATTAAGTCCTGAGGCAAGTAAGAGTGACGTAAACATAAATTAAATCCTGCATATATAATGCATCCTGCCTGAAAATACTAAATTATATTATTGGTATCATAATATATATAATCTTGTGTCGAGTATGCGTAATTTATTAAAGTTTTTTAACACGTTTTAATTTATTAAATAGTTTTCAAAATATCTACCGAATTTTAGTTTACGAGTAGAACCTGCCTCCGAAATAATTTATTAACTTTGCGAAGTCGAAAACTCGGCCTTATCGAAGTTTATCCTTCGTCGTCGTCTATACTGAAAATGATCAATGTTATTGCGAATATATATAAAGTTGTTGTAAATTTTTATTTTTTTATTGTATAGGAAGGTGGACGAGCGTATGGGCTACCTGACGGTAAGTGGTTACCAACGCCCATAGACAAAGGCATTGTAAGAAATGTTAACCATCGCTTACATCGCCAATGCGCCACCAACCTTGGAACTAAGATGTTATGTCCCTTGTGCTTGTCATTACACTGGCTCACTCACCATTCAAACCGGAACGCAACAATAACAAGTAATGCTGTTTTGCAGTAGAATATCTGATGAGTGGGTGTTACCTACCCAGACGAGATTGCACAAAACTCTACCACCGAGTAAATATTATTTACTATATTTTTTAAATTTAACATATTTTTTTAATTTAACATATTTTTCATTTATTAATTTAATATATTTTTTATTTACATAAAAGCCTTAAATAAATACAAATAAAAATTAAAAAATAGTTACTGTACAAATCGTGACTGCGTGGAATGGTGACTAGAATGCTAGCAGCTTTTCCCCTTTGAGTCGCAAAATATACGAATAAAATTTTATTATTACAAAAAAATAACTATAACTAAATAATGGAAGCAAGCCTATGGAGTGAACTTTTTAATGAGTTTACAATGGTGCGATGATAAGATCTAGAAATAAAAGATATAGATATACATACACTTCACAAAAATAAAAAATATAATATATTTTTATGAAGAAAGATTTTTTCTTACAACAATTATTAATAAAAAGTAGACCCTCTCACTTTTTGACTACAATTATTTAACCAATTAATATCTTATAATTAAAAAATAAAGGTTCTTAATATTTCATTGAGAATTTTTTTGTTATTTTTGAGGTTATAATACCATTAGATATTCAATCAGTGTTAATTTGAAACTGATATAAGTAAATTCATTCTATTATGTACTGAGGCTATAGAATACGAGTTGTAGGCATGGTAATGAACATTGTCCCAATTACTTAATTAACTAATTTTTTAATTACAGTTTCGTGATTCGACTAAATGTTCCTACAATATTTTTATAAGCAAAGTTAAAAACAAGCGTATTTGCTTCCAATAAAAATTATTGATAATAAATAATTATCATATAATATAAATATTCATTTACTGAAACTATGTTAGATTTATACAATTTTAAATTACTTAATTTCAACTGCATACATTTCATCTGCCATGTTCAATTAATCAGACGCAAGGACGCCTAGACGTGCAATGACCATTATACTCGTTTTATTAATTAGTTCGACCCCTGAAGGGTCGTTATGCTTGTGTCCTTTGTCTTTTTGACGTGTGTTATGTTTATTCTTGTTACTTAAGATATCTAACGTGTCTAATGTACTCCGTGTGCTAATAGATAGCATCGCTTCACTATTGGCACTAAACCGAATATATATTATGTTTTATATTTGTAAATCTTCTTGATAATTATTGTGTAACCTTAAATTATCTGTGATATATGAACTATATTACAAACTTATTACTTTAACTTGCTCGCTTAATAATTATCCAAAAATTCAATCATTATTTGTCTGTAAACATAGCATAGCATAGTAAAGCATAGCATTTCAAAGGGTCAGAGATTTCGTTGATCTTTTTCATTTATTGGAACGAAGTTTTTTTACGCGGCTTACAGTATAATTAACTGGCAGAAATCGTCATGTAACAAAAAAGCGCAATTTCCTCTCCAGGTGACCTTTCCTCTCTTTCTTTCTTACCGTTTTTTCCTATTTTATACAGTTATATGTGTGTGTGTGTGTTTGTCTGTGTGTGCGTGTGTGAATTTTTTAGATTTGACAATAAGCATTATGTACATCCAACGATATAAATTTTTACAGATATAAATATCATTTGAACTCTTTTTTTAACTTATAATACGCTGTTTTATATTTAATTTTGAAGAGATTACTATTTACCTCAAATTTTAAATGAAATTTATTGATTTAAGCTACTTACTAAACATTTTTGCATTGACAACAATACAACAACAAAAATAACATAAAATATTATTGTTGTGACAAAAATAATAATAATAATGTCCTCCGGACCGATTTCGCCAACTATAGGGTTTTCCAATAGGGACGCTTGAACTTTGACAGCTGATTGCGGCCATGTTGTTTGAGTGACAGCTGTCAAATGCAGTGTGTTATATTCATTCCGTCCTCCCAAACCACCATGGCAGGTTACAGTGTCGAGCAGCACGTGCAAATCATAAAATTGTTTTATGAAAATGGGTCTTCAGTTCGAGCAACGTTCCGCGCACTTCGCCCGTTTTACGGTCGCGATGATCGTCCTGCCGAGTCGACTATCCGTCGATTGGTGGACAAATTCGAGTCAACCGGGTCAGTTAACAATCAGCCGGTTCCCGTGCGTCAACGTAACGCGAGATCTGCCGAGAATATCGCCGCTGTGCGCGACAGTGTCCTGGAAAACCCGCGGCAGTCAATTCCGCGTCGCGCACAGGAACTCGGCCTTTCGCAGACGACAACTTGGCGAATTTTGCGTTGTGACTTGAGCCTGCACCCGTACAAGATCCAGCTGACCCAAGAGCTCAAGGTTAATGACCATAGACAGCGCCGTGTGTTCGCTGACTGGGCATTAGAGCAGTTGGAAGTTGACGCCGATTTTGGCAAAAAAATCATCTTCAGCGACGAGGCGCATTTTTGGATGAATGGCTATGTCAACAAGCAAAATTGCCGTATTTGGGACGAGACCAATCCACACGAGGTTCACCGAGTGGCAATGCACCCGCAGAAAGTGACTGTTTGGTGCGGATTTTGGGCCGGAGGCGTGATTGGTCCGTATTTTTTCGAAAACGATAATGGTGTGGCCGTCACCGTCAATGGTGAGCGATACCGGTCGATGATAACCAACTTCTTTTGGCCTGAAATCGAGAATATGGATCTGGACAACATGTGGTTTCAACAGGACGGCGCTACGTGCCACACAGCACACGCTACGATGGAAGTTCTGCACGATCAAGCGCCCTTAATGGAAAACCCTATATATTATAGTGCGCCAGTGTGTGCGCAAACACTAGTGCACTCTATATTCCGTAACTCTCATAATGAGTAAGGGAGTCTGACAAAAATACAGAAATATAATCAATAAAAATCTACATATTCAGACACGTTTTGGTAGATAAATAATAGAATAAGTGTAGTACTGTTCGCTCTCAATATCCATGGTGCGCTTACATCGCTGCATTTTTCTTACTTTTTGCAGGACTGGTAACAATCCTAACTTCTAAACGAAAGGTCAAATTCAAACCATTAAAAGAGGAATTTACATGTGTATAATCAACCTGAAGCTATTTAATGGCTATTATAGGGTCGGCTTAAGCTATAAACCAATAAATATTAGTATATTAATTAGACTTGCCAAGTTTCGTTGCAAAAATCAAATAATTAACTTCATTGCTATAAGAATAAGATTCATTTTTCTACTTTAAGCACAAGGGTTGATATATCAAACATCTGCGGAATACTATTTAAAATGGTCGCAAGCATTTTATGAAATCTTAAGGAGTTTCATTATTATATAAATATAAAAAATAACTACATTTAATAACTTCCGTCAAGTGATTGTAAAAACGTCTTTAGACCTTATTATATTTTGCTATCGCTGAATGTGTTGCTTATGTAGATTTTAAAGAATAATGGTTAATGTTTAAGTTTTGGTAATATTATCGACTAGGTACCCTGAGCGACGTGCCTAGCTAACACTGTCTGCTTAATGTTTGTATTTCTTTTAATTTTTCGAAATTAATTGAAAATATTCGTGTCACTAGCTAGCTCATTCGGGTTCACATCGTAAGTAGAACCAATAAAATATTATTGGATATATCTGTCAACATACCCTACATAACCTACAGTTTCATTTTGTCATCCACTACTCAGGTGATGAATGATGATAAAATAATACTTTGTTCTCAGAAAATGGGAAGCGAGTCAAAGCTATGTATTTTTATCCGATTGATAATTGCGCAATGAACACTTGATAAGATTATTGTTCATTACTATTTTATTAAAAGTAAATGGTATTTATCAGACAATTGAAATCAACTTTTCCGGCCAATGACTTTCTATCAATCACTGAATATTATTTTTAGCAAACGCTTAATGTTATCAATAATTGTATTTTACCTATAATAATTTTATTAAATTATACTTATACTTATAACAGTATTTCATCATTAAAAAAATCTGAATTATAAAATTTGTGCATAATTTTCTGGGTTTCGTAACTATTTGAACTATAAAAAAAGTGCATTTAATACAGTCTTAGTTAAAGGTAATCAAACTAATTAAAGGAGGTGGATGTCGGCCACGGTGGCCCGTCTTAAGGTAAACTATAAGTGTAAACGCAAACACGCACTGCTCTCTCTATTTAGTATCATAATCTGAAGAGGCGGCAAATTTGATACGGCCGGCAAGAGATCAGGGGCAGAATCAAAGGCCTTACGTGCTATCCGAGCCACAACTTAGCAGTCTGGGTCCTGCAAGTTGAGAATTTCTTTACAGAAAACTAATATTTTTTATTGACAGATCTGAGGTTTCAATCAAGCATCTCGGGATTCTGCGCCAAACTAACGAGGCAATTAAATAAGGCCAAGTTCACGGCGCGCATTCCGTTTTAACGCACTTTATTGGTGGTCATGTCAAAGTATCTCATGATATTTTTATCATAAACATTATTTTAAGAGAATGCTCATTCACGATAACGTTATTAATAACGCTATTCTATGATAAAATATAAATATAATTTATGAGTTTATATCATGAAATGAATAACTTTATTAGTTTCTTTAAAAATCACTGGTGGTAGCGATATGTGCAAGCTCGTCTGATACTCATCAGATATTCTACCGCAAAACAGCAGTACTTAGTATTTCCGGCTTGAAAAACAAAAATACTAAGATACACTTAAATCTTAATCAAACATTAGATTAACATGTTGTAAGAAATATTCAGTACAAATAAATGCAAAAATTAAATTTAATGATTCTCATTAAATTTTGGCCTCATCATAATGACATTATTCTTATTTTCACAAATTTTACTCATTTTTTTGATTAATTTATCGAAGTATTCTGGGTCCATTGACTTCCATTCACTTTGTAAATATTACCACAACTGTGCTGAGCTCGATGGACAACGATTCTTAACTTAACTGTCAAGTTCATCCCTTACTAATTCGATACGAGAGAGATCTGGCGATTGTGATTGTTTTTTTCTAATAAAAAAAAATAGCCCGAAGAATTGCTAAATTGAAGTGGCCGTGGGCGGGACACATCGCTTGCAGAACTGAAGGCCGCTGGGGCAGAAAGGTTCTCGAGGGCGACCACGAAGACGCAGCGTGGAAAGGCCCTCTACAAGGTGGACCGACGGTTTAACCAGAATCGCGAGAAGCTGTTGGATTCGGGCAGCGCAAGGCCTTTGTCCAGCAGCGGACGTATTTTGGCTGACATGATGATGATGATAATGATGACGAATAAAAATCAAGTGTTTCCAAACTTATTGTAATAAAGGTTAGTTTGGTTTATATTATTTATTGTTTTTACAGTAAATATTGTTTACATCTTCAAAGACGCATCAATTCGTAGGATTACCTATTTGTTTTAGTTGTTAATTGTAAGTGCTTAGTGATAAGTTCATGTAGTATGATGAGTTTAACTAATTCAATAAGTCTGGGGGCATGGTAGTGCCCAAGACGAGACGACGGAAGCGCAGGGTACTACCTTTTCTCGAGCATTTGTTTGTATTTTTGTACAATAGATTTTGTAGATTCGGTCTGGACAGTGCTCGAATTTTGTGCCCGAATTCTCAGGATATGTGTGATATGATATTATATATCAATAGAGTACTTATTAAGCATGCCTAGTTTCAAATGTATAGCTATTATATTTTATATCGTATTAATATGTAACCCATATTATTACGATATACCCCGATTTCATCACTCACTTATCATCAAAACTGTTAGGGGAAAAAAAAGACTTCCTGAAGACGAAAAAAGCTGGAAATTTTGTATAAAAAAAAATTAAGAAATAAGTCTTTTAAAATACTTAATATGCAACAACAAATACATACGCGAGCGCGTTCTAGTAAAATTAATTCATATACAAAATTAAATTATCAATTTATGGTCTCAAAATTTTTTCACTTAATATTTTAACAATTGACTCATTAATTTATTTTTTTAAATTATAATTTATATGGTACCAAACGAACAAATCTTGTATATATATTCATTTTGTGTATCTCAGAAACGACCTTTACTTTTCGATTCAATGTTTTAGATAAATTAGATAATTTAGATAAGATTTTGATTTATTAATTTATCTATATAGACTTAGAACAAACAAACTCACTTTCGCATTTATTATATTAATAAATATAAGACATCAATAAGATCATAGTGTAATAAAAATTAATACTAAACATGCGTCAACTCATACCTACTCAACAAACCACTTGTATGATAAGCTGATATTTCTCATAGTAGAGATTGTCAGATTAATATGGAAATGGGCGTGAAATAACATTGTGAAATATTTCTTCTAAAGATGTTAATAATACTGTGCAATATTAGCGCAAAGTTTGTTTTAAAAAATAAAATAGGTAATTTGAATGCGAAGGTACTTTAAATAAAGAAGGGATTTACTCTAACTAGGCCTAACGAAATCTGGTTAAATGAAGTATATGAGTACATAAGTATCCCTTATGTACTTGCGTATGACAACGTGCGTGCCCGAACACTCCAATTCTGCTCCCTGAGCTACTTGCGCTGTGTTTCTTCGCAGAAATTGTCGGTGTCTGGGTTTATAGTGAGGTTTCGTAACGACAGAATGAAACAAACAACAATTACGATTGGTTCCTAAACTATTTTGTAAGTTAATTTATGCTTTAAACTCCATTATTTCGAATGTGAAAACGAATTATAAAACTTTAAATCTTATCTTGATACAGTGTCGAATAAAACCTTAAGCCTTAATCGTAATCGTAGGCCTTATAGTAAATTCCGCGTTTTTTAATCACTTTACTCACTGCTATTTATATATATATTATTTTTATTTGTAACTATGATAAAATATTTGTAAATATATTATATGTTGTACGAGATGGATGCAGGCTGTCCAGGATCGGGATGGTTGGCGTTTTATGGGGGAGGCTTTTGTCCAGCAGTGGATGGCAAAAGGCTGAAGTATAAGTATATATGTTATATTAACACTCTATGATCAATTTTCGCAGCTACAACATTCGCTGAGCGTTCTTTCAGGCAATGGGCAGATGGTTTATGCCAAATTATGGTATTTTTCTTGAGTGTGATATTAAATTCTGTAGCATGCAATGAGATGGGTCTGTTAGATTTTTCTGTGAGAATGTTATGTCACAGATAGAGGCCCCGGAGCTGGAGCTTGATCAGAGTGCCTCTGCTGACCTGCTCCACCGAAGATGGTCAGAGAGCGTCGCTGAGGGTAGGGGGGTTCCCTGGGAACCCCCTTAGATATTTGAAGCCCGCATA
This sequence comes from Nymphalis polychloros, assembly GCA_905220585.2. Taxonomy (NCBI): domain Eukaryota; kingdom Metazoa; phylum Arthropoda; class Insecta; order Lepidoptera; family Nymphalidae; genus Nymphalis; species Nymphalis polychloros. The sequence goes on along the minus strand of HG992241.1, from coordinate 11,444,837 downwards.
GGCGGGCCAAACGTTGTGGCGTTATGGTAAAATGCGTAAGCGATCCCGTGGTGCCTCTCAGTAGACGAAATGTCTACCTCTGGTTTTTTAGTGGGTATTCCGGTGCCTGCAGCGCCAGCGATTCCCACATACCCCCCACTTCAAGTGGGCGAATTATTATTCGATACAAATAAACATCTGATAAAGATATATTAAAGCTTTATGTTTTTACATCGATATTTATTTTGCTATCAGCGTTGTATTTTCACTAAAGTTGGCGTTATTTGCAGCTATTTTACTTCTTTTGCTTATTTGATAGATATTGTTACAGAAGACGACTGGTCACTGAGCTTTGTTTACAGAATACACTCTGGATAAGGTATCCCGTACTGTCCACTAATCAGTTTTACGACCAACAACTGTGTCCACCAAAGGATTCGGCTGAAAAATATTGTCAGTGTATTTTTATAGGTCGGTGAACGAGCATATGGGCCGCCTGTAAGTGGTCACCAATGACAGAAGCCAATAGCATTGTAATTTCTTTAAAAAAAAATTATCGTCAAATGCGCCACCAACATTGAGAACTAAGATCTTATGTCCCTTGTGCCTATAATTACACTGGCTCACTGACAAAGCTCTCTGGTGAATACGAACAAGGAGACCTGACTTCAGCTGAACTGGGAAGAGGACTCGGACAAAGAAGAAGGATAACATAAAAACATTTGTAATTAGTATAATAATAATAATAAATAACTTTATTACGCACTCACAAGGAAAAAAAACAAAACAAATCAGAATCAGAATCAAATCAAAATAATAATAATAAAAACATAAAAGCCAAGGAAGGATGATGCATGCAAGGGGCGGTCTTATCACTCAAGTAGTGATCTCTTCCAGACAACACTGTATTAAGATGCTAGCAGGACATAACCGGCGAGTGCATTATATATACATACATGTAAGGTCCTCCAGGCCGATTTCGGCCACGGCGACCAATCTCAAGAGAGATTAGCCAACTGCGCAGGAGGCACAAGTGTGTGCGCAAACACAGGTGCACTCTCTTTTCCCTAGCTCTCATAATCCGATGGGACGGCAATCCGACACGACCGGAAAGAGTTCAGGCGCAGGACCAACGGCTTAACGTGCTTCCCGAGGCACGGGAGTGTACACACTTCCAACTTCCAGACTCCGGGCTGCTACTAAGAATTTTCTGACAGAAAAACCCAATAACAATTTATTGGCCCGACCTGGGAATTGAACCCAGGACCACCGGGTCTGTGGCCTTATATCTAGCCAACGAGGCAGTCAACGTATATGTGTATTATGTATATTTATACATGTATATAAATAATATTTAATTTATATGTATTTATATAAAATACAACATATCAATACATATATAAATAAAATAAATGTATAAATAGTACAAAATAAATAACAGGTCACATTTATAACATGTAGTGCTACAGTGGCCAGAGTGAAGTGTGAAGAAGTGAGTAAGTACGGTTAAAGCGATAGGTAATAGTTTTTAGTACGAGGTTTGAAGATGGAAATTGAAGAGAATTGATTGATATCGAATGGAAGTGCGTTCCACAGTCTCACTGCCTTAGCCGTGAAGGAGTTAGCATATAATTTGGAATGGCATATGGGCACACTTAACTTATTATCACTTTGGGTGTGGATTAAATTGAAGAGTCGATTCTGAACCAAGAAAAGTAAAGCGTTCCTTTAGATAGGGCAGTGTACAGGGGTGAAATATATTAGAATAGAGGAGAGAAAAAACATGTAAGTTGCGACAGTCTTTGATAGTGAGCCACCTGAGGGCAAAGCGATATTGCGAAATATGATCGAATTTCTTCAGTCCAAATATGAATCTAATGCAGATATTTTGCAGGCCTTCCAATTTGTTGATTAGTTTCTCTGACAAATCAGGGTAACACGCGTCCGCATAATCCAAAATTGGGAGCAGAAGGGAGTTAGCAGGTAGTATTTTTGTTTTAATAGGTAGGCAATTCTTTATCCTTTGAAGAGAATGGATTGTCGCGAAAATTTTATGGCTAATTTCAGTAACCTGTGGTCGCCAGGTAAAGGAATGATCCATTAAAACACCTAGATTTTTGATAACGTTGATATAAGGCAAAGTCATCCCATCAAAAATAACGTCAGGTAGGTCAATTTTGTCGATTTTACATAGTTGCTTAGGGGTGCCAATAATGTATAATTGTGACTGACTAACATTTATGGATAATCCAAATGATCTACTCCAGTTGGTAATAGTGTTAAGGCAGAGTTTAATCTACCTATAGAATCTACAATGTTCTCAACTGGTGTAGTCAAATAGATTTGCAGGTCATTGGCATACAAATGAAAAGGGAGGGAGAGAAGTGTGGTGGCAGTGTTGATGAAGATAGAAAATAAAAGCGGTGAAAGTACACTACCCTGAGGAACACCATCGCTGAGACAGCAATACGAAGAGCAACGGTCTCCATCCACCATGTACTCGCTGTTGGCATCCATATAGATAGGTTCGGAACCAATCAACAACATCTGACGATATGTTGATGGAGTTCAGGATAGCTAGAAGAATATCAATATCTATATCTATGTCAATAGCTAGAAGAATGTCAACCGTATTGAGCGCGTTGCTGAAGTCTAGTAAAGCTATTATACAAACATGCCTTTGATCTAATCCGTATCGAATGTCATCAAAAACTGTAGTAAGTGCCGTCACAGTACTATGTCCCGAACGAAATCCAGACTGGTAAGGGCTCAAGATATCATGTTGTGACAGGAATAGAGTAAGCTGTGAGTGAACAATGCGTTCAAACACTTTAGATAGAAAAGGAAGAATACAAATTGTATATAAATATCATATGTCAAGTATGACAAATAAGATACACTTTTTGTAAATATTATATATAAACAAATACATATGTAAATGTAAAAGTAGATAAGGCTACGATTGCAAATGTAATCATTTGTGGATGGAATTGTAGATAAGCATTTACGGCTCATCAGATCATAAAGATATTATTATCTCATAGCATTTCAACCAGGAAACATATTCCTTTATGGTTAGGGAATTACGGAATCTTAAATGCTAATTACCAAACCATCATATCTTGTGAAAACAAAACAATGACATCAAAACAAATATTTGTATTATCTTCTCTTTGACTTCTCCCTGCGGAGACAAGGTTACCATGCTAAGACGTTGGTCTCTATTACACAGATCCACCACTGAATTTTCACGTGCTTAATTTGTGTCTATAATTCATCTCATGCTTCACGGTAAAGGAAAACATCGTGAGGAAACCTGTATGTGTCTAATTTCGCTGTAATGCTGCAACATGTATATTCCACGAAACCGCATTGGAGCAGTAGTGGGACATTCACAGGCTGTTACTCTATTAACATTTTTAGTAGTTTACATAATAAAGTATTTCTATTTATGATATGAAGAAGTATTATTTTATTTTTATTACATATGAAAATGTTAGAACAATATCGATGAAACATTTAATTATTTTAAGTTAAAAAAATATTTCGATACAGTAAGAAACAATTTTACTGGTAAGACTCAAATAAAATAAATATCGAATCGTTCAGTTCTTCCATCAAATAATATTGATACGATATTTCTAAATGCAAGTGACAATTAAAATCACTACTGTGGAGCGTGGAGACGCGCGTCGCTTGTTAAAAAAATAAACAAGATCTCATTGATGTCATTGTCTATATTAAAGTGTATTCAAGGACTTGATAATATTGTAACCTTTGTCCAGTGCTAAGTGCAGCACAGGCTGCGTAAACTGAAAGATCGGAACCTGGCAATTGTCTGGTCTTATATAAATTAGACAGCGTTTTTATTATTGACTCGATTGATTTCTAGTATTAAAATCATACAGTAATATTACTTTACTTGTAATGTTTTTATGTAATATTGTATTATGATATTATAATGAATATATTTGTAATAATAAACTAAAACTTTCACGTGATGTTTACGTTATTCATAAGATTTACTTAAAAAAAACAACCATTATATTATGTGTCTGTTATTTTTCTAAGATCAAAGATCTGCCATTTCTTCTCTTTCCAATAGGCCCCATGCTTTTTTTTACAATGAAATTAATTTTCTTTTTATGTTTTTATTATTATTTTAGAATCATTGAAAACGATTGAAGTATATTGAGTTAGTAGACTTTCTATGTCTGTTGAATAAAATATCAATAATTAAAAATTATTTTCTGCTTTTTAGTTCAATTTGCTATTAAAGCGTGTGTTTTAGTTTTGTAAACTATAATATTTTATCCAATTTATTCACCATTTCGATTTTTTTTAAAAATACTTCAAATTGATTTTTTTTTAAATCCAAGGCAGATGCGATAGTGAGTTATATAAAGAAGATTTCCAAAAAAATTCAAAGGAATCATGTCAACCACTTCAAAAAAAGTAGTTTCGAGAAAAACGCGTTTGAAGTAATACTCACTTTGGATTAACCCCAGATCCATACATTGGGCCTTTCTACTTCATACTCGATGTTTTGCGAAGTTCTTTCTGCTAAGCGAGCTGTTCTGCTTTCTTTGGAAGAAGCTCGCAGTTCAGAGGGATCAATCCGAAATTCGTTACGTTTATTGTGTGATTCGCTACGATCAGCCGGCTTAGATGCTACGTCACAAAATCCACTATATCTCCGAAAATAATTCGAAATTGGAGAAATTAAGGACATATTCTTAAGGGTCTAAGCTTTGAATATATGCAAAAAAGAAAAAAATGATTTTTTCAAATTTGTAGACCAGAATACCCCCTTAAAAGGACGTCATTGTCAATTATATCAAAAGCTTTTTGGATATCAAAGTACGCCGCGTCGATTTGCGCACCACTATCCACAACCTTCGTCACATAAGTCCAAAATGACATAAAATTAGAGTATGTTGAGCGGCCCGCTCTGAACCCATGCTGTGTCTTCTTACATAACACTCCAATATAGATTCATACACTTTACCGAAAACAGACAATACCGCTATAGGTTTATACTCACTCATCTCAGAGCTAGAACTCTTTTTGGGAACGGGAACTACACGGGATAATTTCCAAGCCTCCGGATATAGAATTCTTTTTTTTTCTTTTTTTTTTTATTGTATAGATTGGCGGACGAGCTTATGGGCCACCTGACGGTAAGTGGTCACCAACGCCCATAGACAATGGCATTGTAAGAAATGTTAACCATCACTTACATTGCCAATGCGCCACCAACCTTGGGAACTAAGATGTTATGTCCCTTGTGCCTGTAATTACACTGGCTCACTCACCCTTCAAACCGGAACACAACAATACAAAGTACTGCTGTTTTACGGTAGAATATCTGATGAGTGGGTGGTACCTACCCAGACGAGCTTGCACAAAGCTCTACCACCAAGTAAAGATAACTTATAGAATAAGTTAAAAATATACCATAAGGGCGTGACAAAAGTACTACTGCAACCTCTAACAATATAAGGTGGAATGCCATCTGGTACATAGATACATACAAGTCAAGCTAATAAAAGCGTGTTAAAAATACACAACGTTCACTATAGAGCCGTTCAAAAACTGCATCTTATTCTATTTTGAAAGTTCCATATTAATCGTTTCAGTCGTTGTTAGTGAATTCGGAAATAGTAAAAAACTTAACTCTCTATAATATTATTATGGCAATACTTGTAAATTATTTTAATAAGAGTAATAAAATAGGCATTAGTAGTCTAAGGACTACATTTCATTATCAATAAATATTTTTCCTTGTCCTAGTTTAAGAAGTAGAACAAGGAAAATATTTATTTTTATTCATCATATCAAAATATTATGAAAAAAACATGTAGCCTGTCTACATAAATATTCAAAAAAATATAATTATGAATTAAATAAAACATGTTTTCCAATAATTTTTCTATTTTTGAACTTTAATAGATACTTATTATTAATATATACACTATATATGCTAAGTAATAAGTTGGAATAAATTCCAAGCATACAATTAATTTAGTAATTATTTATATTGACTGAAATTATGTCGATCATCGATATATTAACAACAAAAACGCAATTGAAGCCGTGATGTCAAATATTCAAATGACTTTGCTTCATACATAATAACTTAGAGGGTTATAGAAGTCAACACACATATTTCTATGGTCTCATAGTAGATAGAGACATTCATGAGTTAATGATATCTTTGTGGCAGAAAGATGTACTTATTACGTCATACTATTTTTATATTATGTTATGCTATAGGAGTTAGTTAAATTTTCTATGTTCACAATTCAATTTTATATAAATTCATATGTATTTTCATACATTCATATGTATACATATGTATTTTCATACATTCAGTTTTCAACTTAAATAATTCCTATGTTAATAAATTGTTCATATCAACAAATAAAGATTTGAGTTGATCTTAAGTTTAAATATGTCCGTAAATTTTAAGTACAGGCTATTAGAAATCTTAAATTAAAATAAAACCTTAAATCGCCTTAGTTCCAGTATTAATTTATAACAATAAGCTTCGTAGCTACCTCCAGAACTGTTGTTATACAGTATTTATTATAACAATTTTTTTTTATAAAATACCTAGGCGGCTTTGCAATATGGCCACCTGATGGCATGTGGTCACTACCGCTTATAGGTAGATATAGGCGCTGTAAGAAAACATTAACCGTTCCTTATATCGCCAATGCGCCACCTAGTTTGGGAGCTTAGATGTTATGTCCCTTGTGCCTGTATTTACGCCGGCTCACTCATTTTTCAAACTGGAACTCGATAATACCAAATATAGCTGCTTGACTGGATAGGCCAAGACGTGCTTGCTCAAAGCCCTACCAACAAGAACATGGCATAAACTAGCTGATACGCTATGTATTTAAAAAAAATATTTAAATTTCTTGATTAAATTAAAGGCGTAATTATGAATCTGCTAATTAATCTTGATCAAATTAAAATGATGAAATAAATACAAAGCAAACATAATAAAAGCCTTTAACTATTCAGAAACTTTGATTTCGTAAAAGATATATTGTACATGTAAAGTTTAAAAATTGTAACAAATTGAATTGTTAACAACAACCTTCTCTAAAGAGGTGCAGATACATGAAGAATTTACATCTCCGCAATTTATTGTCAATTGACTAGCGACACGCTCATGCCTATTTCATTTAACAGACACGGAAGAATAATCGTTGCCATATTTCATGAATTTCAAATATTGTAATTGATTATTAGTACAATCGATACAGTTAACGATGTTCTTGTATTATCGAACAAATAATTTAATAGAAAGCTATATACGATGTTCTATTTATGTAAATTAAATATTTTTTATTATAACAAAAAAAACACAGTTTTAATGAAAGTGTTTCTGGTAAACTTTTATAATAACTTGTACTGTAAAAAATATTCCGATCTATGTTTTTAGTATATAAACCATTATAACAAAATTTAATACCCAAAATATTATTATTATTATTATATTATAATACTATTTTAAACCATTTAAAAAAAAGGACTACTTCTGTTTTTTTGTATGTTTCTCGATATATTCGTGTGTGGCCTACTTTAATAAGTATTTTTATTAATTATTTTATGAAGAAACCTATTCAAATTTGAAAAAATACCTATATCTGATATGGATGAAAAAAAGAAATTCATTTATTCATTCATTAAATCGTAAAGGCGTTGTAAAAAATAAAGCCAAATTCTGAACCATCATGTAATCTATAATTATAAAAAAGTAAATACATACATATATACATATTAAGAAAGTGAGTGTAATATTTGATTGTTTGTATTATCGTATTTGTACACAAAGAACCACATTTGTTACTTCTTGTCTATGGCTATTGCTATTTAACCTAACGCTGTGAAGACGAGGAACAGTTCTCTTAATATTATATATCACCTGAAAATGCTTTTATATAGTACAAAAGTAAAAATTCAATTGATGAACCATTCGAATACAGTTATTACTTCTTTTATATAGAATGTTATTAATGTAATGTGAATTTTAAAAAAATTGTCACCAGTTGATCACTTCTCAATTTAGGTAGAATAAAAGCTCGGGCGATGTTCAATATTTGAAATTAGATTTTTCTTTCTCTTCACATACATGAAACTAGCGAAGGTCGGCAGGCGAACACGGCCCTCTCACGATTAAATTTATTTACTCGGATATTGATAATTTTTGGGTTTACCAGGCCCTCTACATAATAAATTATTGACTGTAGACAGCCAATTCTTTTGACTTGAAGTTAATGGTAATTTTGACTAAAACTATTAGAACAGATTTATTTCGGTAAGCGTGCCAAGGGCTACACGGCTTTCGTCTCATCGTCTATGCCGTCCCATCTACAATTAAATAACTTATTTTATGTTAAAAGAACTTTTAACCGCGTCGCCGGTCAAAATTTATTTTGTAAAGACATATCTATTACATACAAATCCGAATATAATAATTTGATGATGTATTCAGTAATGTATAGGTCTAATAGGATACTAGCAACAGATCGTTACGAGTGAATAGCAATTATATTATCTCTGTACATAGAGATGATACGCACGAGCAAGGGTATATTACATGAGTCTCGGAGAGTCGCGTGTTTATTAATAAGCTATCGGTCGCGCAAGCCGCCTGAATCTCCGCGAGTTCAATTAAAATTCAGCTGTTCACAACCAACGCAAGAACATTATCGGATGTAACATACACTGAAAATATATCGCAACAAATATGACAAACAAAAAGAAATCAACTCAGTAAGTGGCTATCATATTAAAATTAGAATTAATATAAAAACAATTGTAGTTATTTTATTAAAAAACAACAGAAGCTACGCGATTTTTAAAACAGTGTTTAAATATAATAATAACAATATATTAAGCGACAATGCATATTGAAAGGATTTCGTCATATAGATTCAATAATTTTCATTGTCCTAGCTTTTGCGACATATTGTGTATTTACTTTTTTTTCTGTAGCTGAAATGAAAACTTTTATAACATAGAACTTGTTTCATGTATTTTTTATAAAAAAACTAGTTAAACTATATTATATTATATATATATGTTTTAAAAAAGCTTTGTGTCTTCAACTTATTTCATGGCTGATGGACGAAGACAATGTTTGTTTTTGCAGATTTAGTAGTCTTAAATATTGCATGCATTATTTTGTGACATCCAGTTTAAAATTACGAAAATAAATCATTACCTACCGTAGATTTTCTGTTTTTAACAATGCATATTTTATTGCGATAATAGAACAGTCGCAGCTTCGTGTTCGCGGAGTGCATGCAGTAATTGTGTCATTTTTTATAAAATAATAAATTAAAATATTTTAAATACAAAATTGATAAACAAAGAATGGAATTTTCAAGTTCTTGTTGCAATAGATTAATTACATACGGGCTACCTAGGGGTGAAATTGCCCAGTGGCTAGAACGCGTGAATCTTAACCGATGATCGTGGGTACAAACCCGGGCAGGCACCACTGAATTTTCATGTGCTTAATTTGAGTTTATAATTCATCTCGTCCTTGACGGTGAAGAAAAACATCGTGAGGAAACCTGCATATGTCAAATTTCACACAAATTCTGCCACGTGTGTATGCGGGTTACATTAGAGCAGCGTGATGGAATAAGTTCTAAACCTTCTTCTCAAAAAAAGGAGAAAAGGCCTTAGCTTAGCTCAGTGGGACAATCACAGGTTGTTACTTTACTTTACTTTACCTAGGGGTATAAAAGCCGCAGGCTTGAGTCACGCCTCTTGAACATTTGTCTCTCTTCATAGAAGTGTTACACAATAGAAATATTAGTTGTGACTCGCATTAAAAATAATTTGTAATAATTTTGTTTCCAGGATATATAAATATCCTAACAGATAATAAACTGAATATAACATATGTGTCTTGTATGTACATAGCTTATATTGTTGTACATACATTAGGTAATAGTTACCAAAATTTTCTTTCACTAAAACTAATAAAAAATTATAATATTTATTTCTTAACGGTTAATATTTTAGTTCGATTATACCGTTAAAATAAACAACCAACTTACATTAAAAAAATCTTTCTGTATTAAATAAATTCCACTTTTGTATAATTATTATATATTTTTTACAGAAAATCGCAAAAAGACGAACCAGACCTAAAGGTGTCGTATTTCCAAATTGTAAGTAATTTGAAAAATAGCTCTATTAATCATTATTATATTAAGAACAATAAAAAAAATATAATATTAATTTATATGTTAATTATCTAGTTATCCTAACTAATATTATAAATTCGAATGTGAGTTTGTTTGTTTGTTACACTTTCACGCCTAAGCCACTTGACCAATTTTAAAAGTTATTTCAACAATGGAAAGCTACATTATCAGCGAGTAGCGAAGGCTACTTTTTGTCTTCGTATTTCCATGGGAACGGAAACTACGCGGATGAAACCGCGGGCAAAACGCTAGTATGTAATTGATGATAAATATAAAATTTATATGTAAAGTCAATGTATATTTCTTTTGCTTGAGATTTGATTGAATTTCACTTAGTTTCGCTACGCAACATGTACGGAAGTGCTAGCTACAATCGTCGGTATATTTGCGGGTCTACTCAGCGGAGGCGGCGTGTGCTACAACCTGGTACAGTTCGGCGAATTAAGTACTGCTTTTGTAGAGCGAACAGCTCAGCAGGATCAACTATCGAGCTACATGCCTCTTTCCAGTTTTTTTGGAGGAGGCCGAAGACTGTAAGTCGTGATAAAATATATAATATATATCCTATTATAAAAATTACAATAAAGTATCACGTTTAACTATGATAATTTTGATTAATATTCTATTCATTAATTATATTCATTGGAATCAATTAAACTTGAATGATGAAGCAGATCGTTTCTAATAATCTAGTCAATTGATACCATCTGTACTCACTTCAAGAGTACATTTTGCTTTAAATCATTATCAACTGATAAGCCAACCAATCAACATAATTATTGGGAATGTAAATATTCCTTTCCTTGTTAATTTAAATAAATTTTATAATTATTCTTCAATTCAGATGTAATGCTTCGAACGAAGAAAATATGAAAGCCCTCGTAGAAGATGCAACCGCGATGGCAATAGGAATGTTCATCAGTATTGCAATATCCCTAATATTGTGCATGCTCTCTGTATCTCTTATAAGCTGGAGCGCCTTACGACAGGTAAATACAGTAATACTTTAATTAATACGATATCGATAAATTTGTTGATTTTGTAAACGTACTTTGTTACGCTCAATAGTTTATCGGTGTTGCGAATGTAACATTACCTTACATTTATTAATATCGATACCTACTCGCGCGTCGAACGCAATGCTTTACGATAGTTTTACGCAACTGTAAGCAAATCTAATTGTCTTGATTGACGACCTTGTCTCCGATTGTCTCGGAACTTTTATGATTAAAATTTCAACAAATTGTTAATATTATATAAGTCTTATATATCATATTTATATAATATTTTCGTTACATAACAAAGCTGTTAACTCATTTTTTTTTTAATTAAATAGTTTTAATGCATTGTACCTCTTTAAGTTTAAGTAACTATTTAAAAATATACAACGAAAGTAAAAACTTTAAACTAAATTAAAAACTAATTACAGACATTATATTTAAATTATAGAAAATCACGCCATCCAAAAGATCTGCTGTGCAATTATTTCTCTGAACCGCTAATATTTTATTTTTTTATAATTCCTTGACTTATGAATATTTCAATTTTAACTTCAGATCGTGTCGTGTTATTTGTGTGACTATTCGCTAATCATACAATAATTACAACTTCTGTTTCGAACAAAAATACACTAACTTTATCAGCCCGATATAGTTTGTGTAATGTTAATTTGTTTTTTCAAGGTCGTTCAAGTTATATAAGCTATTTTTTATATTTTATTCTTATCAAATTCTTGATCTATTTTTAGCTGAAGTCAACTTCAGCATGAAAAATAGACAGATTAAATCTCGTGTTATATAAAAAAATATAAATATCTCGTGCTCGGCGGCGCGGAAAACAAACTGCGGATACCTGCATATGTCGGATGAAAATCTGCCGTCGGATGAAAATGTGTACAAAAGGTTGTACACATTTTCATCCGACGGCAGATTTCTTTAAATTTTTTCAAGCTTAAATAAAAAAAAAACCTAAATAAATATGTATTTTTAATAAGCTTCATTTTCTTTAGATCACAAGAATACGGCTACTATTTCTGAAAACTGTGTTGCGTCAAGACATGGCGTGGTTTGATACAGACAATGAATTTAATTTGGCTTCTAAAATGTCTGAGTAAGTAAACCTATATTTTTCATATAAAGTATACTTAAATATCAATATATATTAAATCAATTATTGACCGATATGTTTTAAAAGACAAGATGGAACACACTATATTTCCAGTTTTTAACAAAAACTGCTTGTGTGCATCAACAAATAAGAAGTCAAGTGCATATTTCGTATTTCAATACATGTCTCCGAATCTATAAGGGTACAAAAATACGACAAAATGCTTCGAGAAAAGGTAGGTTAGTAGGTAGGAAGTGCCCAGCGCTTTCGTTGTCCCTTCTTGTCCGGAGCACTACCGTGCCTCCGAGTAATGTATATTCTCATAATTACATTTTAATATATTTTTGGCGAACTAGCTTTTACCAATTTTTTACAGGAATATGATGAAGCTCAAAGAAGGAATGGGGGAGAAGCTCGGCGTGGTTTCAAACCTAATCGGAACGGCTATAATCTGTCTCTGTCAGAGTTTTCCAATGGGCTGGGAATTAACTCTCGCGTGCGTCAGTGTTGTACCTTTCTCAATAGCAGCATCGGTCGTTTTATCTAACGTAAGCATTTATGAAGTGGTATTAAGCAACATTATCATAAAACAATTTGCGTAATGAATAAAATTTATATTATTATTAAATCCAGGTATAACACAAGCAAGCACGCTTCATCGTTCGCCATATTACCTTTTGTATTTGTTTTATTATGTTATCTATGTTCTAGGAAAACATCGTTAATATTAAATGTATGTATTTATGAATTCTAATATGTGCGTAAAAAATTTTGAATTTTCATTAACTTAACTATGTTTTACATTGTTATGTAGCTCAAATAACGTTCTATCAATAATTAAACTATAATGATATAATTATTTATTATTAATTAACACAGCGTCTTTTTTCTACAAAAAGGCCGGGTTTTTTGTCTTCGACATTTTCTTTAATTTATTTATTTTACAATACAAGAAATACAGTAAATATATTGCTTTTTAAATTATTGTAGAGTACAATTGCACGTTAACTGTTTTCAGTATCAAACTAAATCTTCAATTCGAGAAATGGAATCTTACAGTCAAGCTGGAAAGCAAGCGGAAGAAGTTCTAAAATCAATAAAAACCGTAGTCGCGTTTGGGGGAGAAAATAAGGAAGTCGATAGGTTCGATTAATGAATGTTTATAAATTAAACAAAAAATAATTAAAGTTATTCTCTTAGCATACTTACTAAAATTTTATAGTAGCTTAGTAAATAAGGGACAGCTCGTAAAAAGCCTCTTTACTCTTTAAACATAAGAGCTTGGAAATATACAGTGGTGGTCGTATAATTAGAAACACTACCAACGGTCCTTGACATTATTTAAGATACTTCACCGCAATCGTTTTTATTTTGAAATTAAACAATAAATAGGACAACAATATGTTCAACGATTTATCATTTATTAGAAAAACAATATAAATCCCATTACACAAGTGCAGTTTCTATATTACATTACGGACAAACATTTAAATCAGTTTTAAGGTATGAACAATAATGGTCAACTAATTAGAAACAACAACAAAAAATATAAAAAACAATTTTTTTTTAAGTATTAGTAATTAGTATTGTTATTTACGAAATAGCTACTATCCACAGCTTACCAATAGTTGTAATTAATATTTAGTGGCGTACCCTTTATTTTCAACAACAGCACTGCAACGACGTGGCATTGATTCAATCAATTTCACCCATTTTTCTAGGGGGATTGAATTCCATGCTTCAACAAATGCTTCATATAGTTCGTTTTGACTGGTATTACATTTGTTTGAGGCTTTCTTTTTAACAATATACCACAGATTTTCTATCAGGCTTAAATCCGGACTATTTGCTGGCCAGTCTTAAATTGATATACGCTGTTCGCTAAGGAAACATTTGGCGCTATTGGTCGTGTGTTTAGGGTCATTGTCATGCTGAAAGATCCAGGTTATAGGCGAATTGTGTACTCTAAGATATTTTTGTATTGCCATTGATCCATTGAACCGCCACCGTGCTTGTCTATACTCCTTGTGTATTTATAATTAAAAGCATTTTTTACAAAGCGTCTAACATAGCGCTTTCCATCGACGTTTACCATATTCATTTTTGTTTCATCTGAAAATAACACATTTTTCCATTCTCGTACCGTCCAATCAACATATTTTTTAGCGAATAATAATCGCTTCTCTCGGTGTTGCTTGGTAAGAAGCGGTAACTTTCGAGAGATTCTTCCAAACAATTTAGCTTCCACTAATCTTCGGCGTATCAGTCTTGACGAGATGTTTCTCGGGTCATCAAGCGAATAAACTTTATTTTTAATCTGGTTGGAGCCTTTACTTGGGTCTTTTTTGGGGCAACACGAACGATTAGCGTATCTTCTCTGGGAGAGAATTTTCAACAGTTCTATGTGTTTTATAATGATCAATTGAATTAAAAACTTTCTTAACAGAACAATTTAAATGCTCAGCTATTCTTCTGTACGCCCACTTATGATATATATGTAAATTAACAATGATTTGCCTAGTTGACGCATCACTACTTTTATTTTTGCCCATTTTGAACAAAATAAAATTCAGATTAAATTTTGATTTGCCGCTAAAATAATAGAAAAAGCCAAGAAAGAAATGTTATTCTCCAATTTCTTTAAAATGTTTCTAATTAGGCGTCCAAGAGGCCAGTAACAGAAAATAAAGTCCTACATGTGTAAGACTCATTTTGTAATTAAAAGTAACATATGTTTTATATTTTATGAATTTAATGATTTTTTTAATTGAGTGGCTATATTATTTCATGATTATTAATTATTGAATGTGTATATTTTTTACGAACATTTGTACGTTGAAGTTATAATTTCTTTATTCATAAGAAGTGTTTCTAATTATATGACTACCGCTGTGTGTGTAAGAGTTTCTCCATATATGTAGAATTTCTTACGATCTTTTCCTTCACCGCAGAACGCAAGCTTATTTATTAACACAAATTAGAGAAAGCACGATCTTCTGTTAAAACCTCCGGGTGGGTACATCAACTACCAAAACGCCTGAATTTTCATTAACTTAACTATGTTTTACATTGTTATGTAGCTCAAATAACGTTCTATCAATAATTAAACTATATGTTTCTTTTATATCTATTTATAAATAGTTGTGGTTCTTGTTTGGCATTTATTAACGAACTTTAATGTTACCAATGCAAAATATTAGAAATAAGAATAGAAACAAAGTATTCGGAATATGCAAATTCACATAGTACATATGTTTTCCTCCAACTTTCAATAATAATATTGGTTGAAATCCGATCACTGGGCGAAAAAAAATTATTATTTATTCTATATGCGGTAGCGCTCACTCTACAACAACATATAGTAAAAAACCAGACACTGAGGCTGCTTGCGCGAATTGTGACGAAAAGCACCCCGCTAGCTACAAAGGATGCAAATGGTACAAACAGTATAGAGAAAGAATTCTTAAATTAGACTCTAAGCCAAAAGAAAAACCAATGCCGGTTAGGCATTGGTGGTGGCATATGAAGATCAAAAACCCGGATCCCCACCCGGGTTCTAAGT
This sequence comes from Nymphalis polychloros, assembly GCA_905220585.2. Lineage (NCBI taxonomy): Eukaryota > Metazoa > Arthropoda > Insecta > Lepidoptera > Nymphalidae > Nymphalis > Nymphalis polychloros. The sequence continues at coordinate 11,428,952 of HG992241.1, read as the reverse complement.
TTAACCGCACAGATAATCAAAACTTAATTAAAACCTATGCAGAAGCAACGAAAACGAAAGAGCAATATACTCAGCAAGACACAAAGAATGACAAGGCTGACTTTACTGATCTAATGGACATAATGTTAGAAAAACTACAAAATTCAATGTTGACAATGATGGAAAAAGTTATGGACAAAATTATGGACCGCATGGTCCAGCTAGTCAGCAGCCTGCTGAAAAAATGACCCGAAACCTCCAAGTAGTTACTTGGAACGCCAACGGCTTGACGGAACGAGATCAAGAATTAGAAACTTTTCTCAGAACAGAGATGATTGACATAGCACTAATCTCTGAAACAAGATTCACACCGAAGACACACATAAACTTTAATAATTATACAGTGTATACAACCAATCACCCAACTGGGAACAGCCATGGAGGAACTGCAGTAATTATTAAAAGCAACATTAAACACTACCCTATAGAGGAATACCGAACAGAAAAAATACAAGCAACATCTATTAAACTTGTAGACAGCAAACTAGACACCGCATACTCCGCTGTGTTGCCCTCCAAAACATACTATATCTGCCAACGACTTCGGAAAATATTTTTCTACACTGCGTAACAGATTCATATGTGCTGGCGACTGGATCTCTAAACATTTAAATTGGGGACCTAGGCTGACCAATACTAGAGGAACACAACTTTCTAAAGCCACAGAAGAGATGAAATTAGAATGTCATTCCGGCGGAGAACCTACCTATTGGCCTACCGACAGACAAAGAATCCCAGACTTATTGGACTTTTTTATTGTTAAGAACATACATAGTAACTACCTAAACATAGAACCACGAATAGATCTTACAACAGTTAATATGGTAGCATCGCCCCTAAGAATATACAACTCGAACACTACAGACTGGACAATCTAGAAAAATATAATCACGACAAAGACAGAACTAAAGACCAAAATTAATACAATTGAAGAACTGGAAAGACAACTGGAACAACTTAATATTACTATCCACTTTGCTGCCAATTCTGCAACTCCAAAAAGGAAAGGTAAAGGACAACCTCTGCAACATAACTTATATCCAAAGGATATAAAAGAGAAAATACAAGAGCGCCGTCGTTTGAGAAAAATCTGGCATATTACAGGATATCCAAACGATAAAGCTGCATTCAATAGTTTCTCAAATGAACTCAAAGCCCTTATCAGCACCCTAGAAAATGATAATACACTATCTCTCAAATTTAGATCCAACGAAAGAAACAAACTACTCGCTATGGAAGGGTACTATGAATCTAAAGCGCCCAAAAATCCACATATCACCTATCAATGACGAAAAAGGAGGTTGGGCTAGATCCGATAAAGAAAAGTCAACAAAATTTGCGGAACATCTGAAAACAGTTTTCCAACCACTTCCTGAAAATAATCCCGAGTATACTGTGGAAATCAAGGAATACCTCGAATCAGCGAATCAAATGTGTCTACCACTAACAAGCACCAGCCCAAAATAACTCGTGAAAGAAATAAGGAACCTCAAGGATGGCAAAGCACCTGGCCTTATTGATGCCACATTACTTAAAAATCTGCCTCATAAAGGTGTTATGAAATTAGTTAACATTTTTAATGCCAGCTTAAGACTTGAACAATTTCCCTGGGCAATGGAAAATTGCACATGTAGTCATGGTACCGAAACCTGGCAAACCCCCATACGAAGCTTCTTCATACAGACCTATCAGTCTGCTACCAGTTATTGGCAAACTGTTTGAGAGGATACTGCTTAACAGGATGAAAGAACATCTAAGTGCAGTATTACCGAACCACCAATTTGGACTCCGGGAAAAACGCGGGACAATTGAACAGGTACATCGTATAGTTAACACCATTAGCCTTGAAAATAAATTATATTGCTCTGCAGTCTTTTTGGATATCAGCCAAGCGTTTGATAAGGTATGGCATAATGACCTCCTGTTCAAGCTAAAAAAGCATCTCCCGCATTGTCTATTCCGAATACTTAAATCCTATTTAGATAAAAGATGCTACCAAGTGAAGTACAGTGATGATCTCTTAGAAGTGCACGAAATAAAATCAGGTGTCCCTCAGGGCAGTGTCTTGGGCCCTATACTATACCTCATTTATACAGCAGATATCCCAGCAACTGACTTCACCACGACTGCGACATACGCTGATGATACGGCGCTACTGTCGGCTCATAGCAACCCAGAAACGGCATCATCACGGTTGATCACCTGATAGAAGTGGAGATGCGGCTGAAGCGTTGGAGAATAAAAGCAAATCGGTACATGTAACATTTACACTTAGGAAAGAAACATGTCCACCAGTAACGCTAAACTGCAAAGTTATCCCTCAAGATAATAACGCAACAACTAGGAAAACTACGGTCACTGAACTGGTTATTGGGACGCCAATCACAACTAAATCCTAACAGCAAGATGCTAGTGTACAAAACTACCATTAAAACAAACTGGACTTACGGAATACAACTGTGGGGAAAGGCCAGCAACAGTAATATAGATAACCTAAAGAGATTCCAGACCAAAGCTCTGGGAACAATGTTTTGAATCCCTCATTGTATAAGTAATAGATACTTCGACCTCGGTCTAAAAACAGTTCGACAGGAAATAGCTCAAAACCCGAAATACCAGGAGAAATTCCATGTAAACAAATTGGGACACGCTCTGAGTGGAGAAGGCAGTCTTCAGCATACCCGACTAAAAAGAAGTGACATACCGAGCCTACATAAAATATTTACCACTTGACATCAAGAGAGTCGTGTGAAAATAATTTTTCATACAAGTATGGCTCTTGAGGAAAACATAAACTGAGAAATCAAACAAAGAAGTGGCTTATTGTTGGTAAACAGATAGACAGGAAGCATAAATATCAAAAAAAAAAATAAGTTTAATCTTGATTCAATATTCTTACAATTAGACAATTTCTTTTTAAATACCAATATATATTACCTATTGAATTTAAATGTGTTATTGTAACTTCCAGATATCGCCGCCTTTTAGATCCCGCGGAATTGTATGGCCGAAAACGTGGTCTATATACTGGATTAGGCACAGGTTTTAATTGGGTACTCACATACTCCCTCAACGCTATCGGTTTGACGTATGGCGCGAGGCTTGTTCTCATTGACGCCGACAAGCCGACTGACGAGCGTAAATATCTCGTTGGTGTTGTATTCAGCGTTAGTATATTTGAGCTAATTCAATTACATTTTTGGTACAGTGTGTGTGATAGTTTTTACAAATTTTAAATATTTTATAGATTCTGTTCTGCGTCTACATGGCTACGCAGTCGATTACTTTCTGTGTTCCTCATGCAGAGATATTTGCTGCTGCCCGTGGAGCCGCATCTAGTATATTTAGCCTACTCGACAGAAATCCTCAAATTGATGCTCTTGATAAGGGAGGGGTATCGCCCAGGCGAGTCTTGGGAGAGATCACACTTGAAGATGTCCACTTCAGTTATCCGTCACGACCTAATGTTAAAGTAATTTTTTTTATTTTAGGTTAAATTTGAGAAAAAAAAACATATTATGATAATATACATAAATATATGGTCTTTTTAACATTAGATCTAATTAAGCAAAGTAGGTATATGAAGTTAGTGAGTATTTAGATAGTAAGTCTGTGAGCACTATGAAGGTGGTATTTTCTTTTAGAAAAAACCCCCTTTTAAATAAATTATTAAAGAATAACATAAATATATTAAAAAATACATTTAAAATGATTACTATACAGCAGCATTAAGACACCATGTTCTAATCATAAAGTTTATTCCTGAATTTAGAGTCATGTATATATAAAAACCAAAATAAATGATTATAACATATTCAAATTATTAAATATTTTATTTACCGTTATGTAACCTGTTTTGTAGGTTCTGCAAGGGATCTCCTTGCATATTAAAGCTGGTGAATGCGTTGCACTTGTAGGCTCTTCAGGTTGCGGAAAATCTACAATACTTCAACTTTTGCAAAGATTATATGATCCACTTCTTGGTGTAGTGAAACTCGATGGGAAAAACGTCAAAAATTTAAACTTGGGCTGGCTTCGTTCATCTTTGGGTAAAAGAACAATCTTTTCAAGCTCAAGCTTATTTTAAAATTATTTAATTTTCTTAATTATCACACTAATGTGAAAAACGTAATGCCTTATAATAATATTATATGTGAGTTATTTAGGTGTGGTGGGACAAGAGCCAGTGCTGTTCCGTGGTACGATTCACGACAATATAGCTATAGGCAGTCCGGAGGCTACTCGGGAGGATGTTCAAAGAGTTGCTGATATAGCATATGCACATGATTTTATTACTCATCTTCCTAATGTGAGTGTTATAGAGACAAATAATATAATTTAAACAAGTTAAAATAAGTAAATTTTTATTACAATAAAATATGATCTTATAATTTAATTCAAAGGGTTACGATACTGTTATTGGAGAGAGAGGTGCATCACTCTCTGGTGGCCAAAAGCAACGCATTGCGATCGCTCGCTCCCTATTACGAGAACCAGCAGTGCTTCTATTGGATGAGGCGACATCAGCACTTGATAATCAGTCTGAGCGCCAAGTGCAAGCTGCATTGGATAGGGCTAGTGAAGGACGAACTACGCTCATGGTTTCACATAGGTATTTCATTTCGTAAAATGTTTCCTTAATTCTCAACTAAAAAACCTTAGCGACCGTAATAATCTTATTGATAGCCTAATAATTGTATTAACATTTCGACGCAGTTAATAAGAGCATGACCGTGTTTGACCAAACTTATTTAAAACAAGCTTCCCCGCGCGGTTTCACCCTCCGCCCCATGAGCCGTAGCATGGTCTTAAAAAGACTTGTAGTTCCAGAGATTGAAGGTAGTAACCACTTACCATCAGATGGCCTATTTGTCGCCTACCTTTTATAAGCAACATAAATAAATAAATATCTACTTTACAAAAAAAATATATTAAGGTTAGGCCTTCAGTTCCCTTAAGTCTTTGTCTAAAAAGTTTTGATTATTTATTTAAATAATATTAATATAATTTTTTTTTAGATTGTCAACTATAGTTAATGCTGATCGTATTATTTGTATGGATCAGGGAGTGATCGTCGAACAAGGAACTCATGAAGAGCTCATGAAAGCTAAAGGTAAAATATCATTGATCAATTGTAATAACACATTATTTTCATGATATATTTTTAACAACAATATTGTGTGTGCAAAGGATTTTATTACAAACTTGTAACGACTGGAAATGAGAATAAGGAACCAGATGTGATAGAAACTTTGCCTGAAGAAGAGAATGGAGATGCTGACGTTGGAGAGTTAGCTGTTGTATCCAGGACAGAAGTTAAACGACGATCAACAAGAAGATTAGTTAGACATCATTCTACAAAAAGAGGTTTATACTGTTATAATACTTCTAATATACTACATATTATTTTATGTATAGAACATTAATTACCCAAAATTCAAAAAGCTCCTGTACTACAGTCAGTTAGTACTCATACGCTAATACTAATATTTTTTCAAAAAGTTTATCACTACATATATGATACGAATGATTTAATTGATTACATAACTATCGTAAGATAATTGATCGCCGGAAAGTAAAAATAACAAAAAACTGTTTTTGGGCGCAATCACCAATTTTTAAAACTTACAAAATACTGGACTACTCTTGCAAAAACTATAGTCTATTATATCAAATAATTGACGTGGAGTAAATAGCTTAATTCAAACAAGGGTTCAATTATTATTAAGGTTCACTCTTAATTGTCTATTTTTATGTTTAGAGTCCCATGACTGGATGACACCTCGTGGGTCTATAACGTCCGTTATGTCTGCCGGCTTACAAAGTTTTGTCTATAACGCTGAATATGATTCTGGAGAAGAAAAGGAAGACGATGAAGTAAGTCTCATTTTAAAATAAGCATAAAATAATTAAGAAAAATTATACACGATAGATTACAAATATGTCATATACCGTACAATATTAAAACTATTATTTAAACCATTTAAATGATCTTACACAATATTACTAACTTCGTGTCATCAATTTATTTAAATGTTATCGTTATGAAACGTGAAAATCCTTTAAATCTTTAATGGCTTCAACAAGATAAAATAAGATAAAATGTCTTAAGACCTATAATTAAGCTAAGACGACGGGCAACCACTGAGTTATCATGTGTTTAATTTGTTTTTATAAATCATCTCATTCTAGACACTAAGGAAAATGTCATGAGGAAAATGCATGTGTCCGAAGAAAGAAAGTCTGAGACCATTTTACAGCAACGAATTGGCATACTTTCTCTTTATTACTTTTAAGGGTTGTTATGTTTTTATGTATATTATATACATTACTTTTGTGTCTACTAGGAAGTAAAACCAGTAAGCGACTGGCAACTCTTAAAACTAAACGCTCCAGAATGGCCGTATATAGTTATTGGTTCCATTGCAGCATTTGTTCAAGGCTCATGTTTCCCAGTTTTCGCTTTACTATTCGGATATACTGCAGGGGTATGTTATGAAAGATGATTACAATATCCAATAAAATCCATTGAAATATATTTATCTATTTATTTATTTATATTTTTAGATATTCGTTTTGCCTGATAGTAATGATATTATATACTATGCCGACTTCTATTCCGGCATGTTTCTTGTGGTAGCAGCGATCGCTGGTTTGTCGATGTGTCTCCAAAGTACAACATTCACCAACGCTGGACTCAAGATGACTACTAGACTTAGACAACAATATTTCTCGGCATTACTCAAACAGGTATTAATATAATTTAACAGTATTAGACATTATTATATTTACTATTTCAAATAAAAAAATATTATTCTATTGACCTTGGGGTATCGCCCCCGCTCCCTTCTCCCTTATAATATATGAGTGACGCGTATACAATATACTTCGTTACTATATAATAAAATAATGTAATAAAGAAATAATATTATGTTATTAATGAAACTCTATCTTTTATTTTTTGTTTTCTTTGATTACGAATTCTTTTAAAAACCGTCAATTTAGATATTTTACATCTGCGGGGCGTATTTTTTTTTTGTAAATGTATATTCTATTTCAAGGACACTCATCACATGCGAACTTGTTTATTTGCTTTAAGGAAATCGGTTTCTTCGATAAGGAGTCTAATACAGTGGGCGCGTTATGCGCGAGATTAAGTGGTGACGCAGCCGAGGTCCAGGGGGCAACTGGCTTAAGAATTGGACTGATTTTACAGGGAACAAGCTCGGTTGTTGTTGGATTTATTATGGCCATTTGCTATAATTGGAAACTAACGCTCGTCGGCAGTGCCTTCTTACCTCTTGTTAGTATATAAATATTTGATTACTTTATAAATATTCAACATAACCTCAAGAGCAATTGCAACTTCAGATAGTATAAAGATAAATGAACTAACAACAGTTTGTCTCTAAGTAAGTTTATATTCAACGGTTGCTACAAACTGACGTCTGATTTGTTGGTATTGATATGAAATAGCTTATAAGTAAGGTGGCAGCGCTCTAGACCTTCGTCTCAAACTCCGGCTCGGAGTAAAAATTCATTGGGTTTTTCTGACAAGAATATTTCAGTAGCAATACGGAGTTTAGAAATTGGCACTTTTTACATTAATGTGCCTCTAAAAGTAAATAAAAAATCGTTGGTCTTGCGCCTTAGTCATCCAACCGTCGTTGTATTAGATTTATCGTCCCATTGGATATGAGCGAGGGAATACAGGACTTTAAAAAAAAATGTATTTAATAGAAAAAGTAATCAAAATATTGTATATATTAAAACTATTATTGATTCTTAAAAATAATACTAAAGTTTCCTTTATAGATGGTCGGAAGTATTTGGTTAGAAGGTATAATTTCCCAAAAATCCCAATCAGACGAACGCGCCGCGATGGAATCGGCGACGTCAATTGCTACCGAAGCTGTGGTTAGCATCAGAACTGTCCAAAGCTTGGGTAAGATACATTTAGAATAATTCATTTATTTAGAACATAAATTGTTCATACGTTTACATCTTATTACATTAAATTTTATTTATTACAAATATTGCAGGTGTAGAAAATGTATTCCTTGAAAAATTCAATGAAGCTCTAATACTTTCGTGCGCAGCCGTTGCTAAGAAAACGAGATTGAGAGGACTCGTACTGGGTTTAGGCGTGTACGTTCCGTTCATGTCCTATTGCAGTGCTACCGTGTACGGCGCGGTACTCGTCGCTAATGAAGAAGTCGAATACAAATATGTTATGCTGTGAGTCAAAGATCTCAATTATTCTTTCAATAATAATATAGATATGGATTTTATCCATCCTAAGGACAAATATTTATTGAATTATCTTTATTCCTAGTGTCAACGAAGCCCTCATGTATGGTGCATATATGTTAGGACAATCACTAGTTTATGCACCCAGTTTTAACTCGGCAAAAGCTTGTGGAGCAAGGATTTTATCGATTATTAATAGAGATCCTAAGGTGAAAACAGAACCTGGACTTAAGGACAGAAAAGACTGGGTAAGAAAAAAACATCTTTAAGAAATCATAATATTATTATTTAAATATGAATACCATTACCCAAATCAAAAATATATTATTTAGGTTGCAACAGGGAACTTTAACATCAAAGAAGTCGAGTTCAGTTATCCAACGAGACCTCAACAGAGAATACTGAAGGGGATAGACTTAAAAGTCGAAGCTGGTAAAACAGTTGCTCTGGTTGGATCATCGGGATGTGGCAAGTCTACCATCCTACAACTCATGCAAAGGTTTTACGATCCTGAAACTGGCAATATTGTAAGTGCCTTTCTGTAATTTAAAATTTTTATCAATGAAAATAGGTGCACATTTTATGTATTAAGTTTTTCTTAAAACATTAGGTATAATTTTCCTGATAGTTGGTACATCCACACGTCTCACAAAAAAGTTCTGGCATGTTTTATTTTAATATTTGACTGTAATTGACACCTGTCATTGGTGTCGCAAGCAACTACCGAGCTTGGTCCCAGGTATAATTAAAACACTACAATTAATTATATATTTATATTTTATAACAATAACTAAATAAATATAATGGGGCAAATTATGGGAACTTTCAAAACAAGACATTTAGATTTAAAAAGTGATGACCTTCCTACATTTGATGCAAAGATTGGTTTTCGATGTGCCAGAGCAAAGCGCGAAATGATAGCAGCTAATGACCATCTTGTCTCTGCGCGTATACCAGTAAAGTATAGAGATTATTGCGCACACTATCTCTTGGACTATCAAGTGTGTCGGTATAAGCACATGCCCTTACTCTATAGATGTCATGAACAGAGACATGCATACTTGAACTGTGAAAAGGACGATTATGTTTTAAGAATGAAAGAGTTTGAAAGAGAAAGAAGATTGAGAGAAAGGGAAATAAGAGTCAAAAAGAATACGTCCCAATGCTAATATTTATAACAATTCGTATTGCAGTACCTCCTTACATTATAATATGAACACAGAACTTAAAATTTGTTTTTATTTAAATAGATTTCTCAAAGGCATTACTGTATTTTATTTTTAATAATTAAAATTACAAAAAATATTTACACACTTTTGTTGGAATTGACTAGGCAGTCTATTTAATTTATTCTATTATTATATATAAATTCGAAAGTCTATTTGTCTGTTACGCTTTCATGGTTAAACCCCTGACCGATTTTGATGAAATTCGGTAAGAAGCTACCTTAAATCCCCAAGAAGGATATCGGTCCTGCACCTGAACACATCCCGGTAGTATCAAAATTGTCGTCTCGTGGTTGACGGATTATGAGACTTATTTTTAAATTGTCAGAGGTATTTATTTTAACAACACATTTAATGAATACGTTCTTCGTAACTAGGAATTAGACGGACGTGACACGCGAGCTTCGCTCACTCTAACAAGGTTGCGTCGCCAGTTAGGAGTTGTTCAGCAAGAACCAGTACTTTTTGACCGAACTATCGCAGAGAACATCGCGTACGGAGATAACAACCGTAAGATCACAACACACGAGATCATAACAGCTGCCAAAGCTGCCAATATCCACAACTTCATCGTCTCGTTGCCGAAGGTATGTAATTTCCATTAATAACTATTTACTTATAATAACTAATACTTTAATTTTTTTTGCACGGTTTTTTTGCAAAACTATTGAGACGAACACAGTAGTTAATTGAATAATTAAAGGTGCGATTTTTTTGTTAAAATAGTATATGAATTCAAAATGACGGGCTGTTTTACTTAATTTCTATGCCAGAAACTTTCTCACGAGCGTCAACAATAATCTCAACTCAATCGGATGAACGACATTTAGATATGTATATTAGTGTATTTACATATTTAGACAATTTTGTATTATTTACTGTTAGTATTACCTTTATTCCTATTAGGCCAGTAAAAATAGACGTTTTTTAGTCAACTTTGCACTAAATTTCCGATCCAATTTTGTTTATTTATAAGGCTTAGGATCACTAGGAGCTACTAGGAGCTACTAGGAGCTTCAAGCACAATCTTGAAAAAACGTTTTTGGCCGATATCTCGGAAACTATGCACTTTAGGGCAAATATCATTGAGACCATTATATATTATTGTAGAAAATAAAATTTCGCATCTTTCGTTTTCAGTAAACTTTTTTGTAAAACTTACCGTTTACGATTAATGGTCCATTTAATGAACCGGTTTTTCTATCGCGGCCAATAACTCTTGAAATAATGACCAATAAAATGCATCAATCCATTTTTAAAGATCAGTTTATTCTCTACAACTTTTGTTTTAAACTTTTTTTTCTAATGTCCATACTTTTTGAGTTATAAGACGTTTAATGTTGGAATACCGGGCGTAAAGTTGAAAATTTCAAGATACGCATACAATATAATGGTACAAATTCAACAAATAAATATTATAAAATATCCCGATTGTTTATGTAGTTAATAATTAATAGTTCAATTCCTTACTTGCAATAGTAACGAACTAGTTTTGATTTTATTTTATTATATTTCGTACAACTGATAGATACTGTTTGACGAAGAACATTTTTAACGAATGAGGTCATTCAAACATTTTTGCATAACAAACGTAGGCGGTATTTCAATTTAGAAACAAACAGTGGTTGTCGTATAATTAGAAACACTACCAGCGGTCCTTGAAATTATGTAAGATACTTCCGCAATCGTTTTTATTTTGAAATTAAACAATAAATAAGACAACAATATGTTCAACGATTTATCATTTATTAGAAAAACAATATAAATCCCATTACACAAGTGCAGTTTCAATATTACATTACGGACAAACATTTAAATCAGTTTTAAGGTATGAACAATAATGGTCAACTAATTAGAAACAACAACAAAAAATATAAAAAACCATATTAAGTATTAGTAATTAGTATTGTTATTTACGAAATAACTGCTATCCACTGCCTACCAATAGTTATAATTAATATTTAGTGGCGTATCCCTTATTTTCAATAACAGGACTGCAACGACGTGGCATTGATTCAATCAATTTCATACATTTTTCTAGGGGGATTGAATTCCATGCTTCAACAAATGCTTCATATAAGTCGTTTTGACTGGTGTTACGATTGCTTGAGACTTTCTTTTTAAAAATATACCAGAGATTTTCTATCAGTTTTAAATCCGGACTGTTTGCTCGCCAGTCTAAAACGGATATACGCTGATCGCTAAGGAAACATTTGACGCTATTGGCCGTGTGTTCAGGGTCATTGTCATGCTGAAAGATCCAGGTTATAGGCAAATGATCGTCCGAGTAAGGAATCATTGTGTGCTCTAAGATATTTTTGTATTGCCATTGATCCATTGTTACGCCACCGTGCTTCACTATACTCCTTGTGTATTTATAATTAAAAGCATTGTTTACAGGACGTCTAACATAGCGCTTTCCATCGGAATTTACCATATCTATTTTTGTTTCATCTAAAAATAACACTTTTTTCCATTCTCATACCGTCCAATTAACATATTTTTTAGCGAATAATAATCGCTTCTCTCGGTGTTGCTTGGTAAGAAGCGGTAATTTTCGAGAGATTCTACCAAACAATTTAGCTTCCACTAAATCTTCGGCGTATCAGTCTTGACGAGATGTTTCTCGGGTCATCAGGCGAAAAACTTTATTTTTAATCTGGTTGGAGCCTTTACTTGGGTCTTTTTAGCAACACGAACCATTAACCTATCTTCTCTGGGAGAAGATTTTCTTATCCCAGCCTTTCTAAGACCATTTTCAACAGTTCCATGTGTTTTATAATGATCGATTGCATTAAAAATTTTCTTAACAGAACAATTTAAATGTTCAGCAATTCTTTTGTACGCCCACTTATGATCTATATGTAAATTAACAATGATTTGCTTAGTTTTATTTTTGCCCATTTTGAAAAAAATAAAATTCAGATTAAATTTTGAATTGCCGCCAAAATAATAGAAAAACTCAAGAAAGAAATGTTATTCTCCAATTTCAAAACAATAACGAGCTGAGGATGCTTTATTAAAATGTTTCTAATTAGGCGTCCAAGCGGCCAGTAACAGAAAATAAACTCCTACATGTGTAAGACTCGTTTTGTAATTAAAAGTAAGATATGTTTTATATTTCATGCATTTAATGAGTTTTTTATTTGAGTGGCTATATTATTGCATGATTATTAATTATTGAATGTGTATATTTTTTACGAACATTTGTACGTTGAAGTCATACTTTCTTTATTCATAAGAAGTGTTTCTAATTATATGACCACCACTGTACATAAAAATTATCAATAACGGCGCTTATAATAAATATTATCTCGGTTAATGTAAGTTTTATCAAAAACATAAAGAAGAGATTGTAGATCTCATTACGCTGATTCCGAATCAAGTATTAACTAATTTTTCATAAAAATCGTAGTTACGGTCTTCTCAATTAGGAGGGCAGTACTGAGGTCATGACCTCATGTCTTAGCTACCCGATAGGTAAGAGCTATCGAGAGCTATACATAACCCGCACCTGTGTTGCCATGTAATTTTCGTCATTTAATTATATATTTTTTCCGGGATAAATTTTATGTAGTATACAACAAAGTATACTACATAAAATAACAAGATATGTAATTCTAATGTCCATACTTTTTGAGTTATAAGACGTTTAATGTTGGCATACCGGGCGTAAAGTTGAAAATTTCAAGATACGCATACAATATAATGGTACAAATTCAACAAATAAATATTATAAAATATTGTTATGCGAAAAATGTTTGAATGACCTCATTCGTTAAAAATGTGTACCAAACAGTACTTTATTATACACACAGAGTATTTTATTTTATTATATTTCGTACAACTGATAGACAGTTGTACGAAATATAATAAAATAAAATCAAAACTAGTTCGTTACTATTGCAAGTAAGGAATTGAACTATTAATTATTAACTACATAAACAAGACAATTAATTATTAACTACTTAGACAAGTAACTGTTTACATTTATTAATATAAATTAATGAAAAGAGCCTGCGTAATGAATACTTTGTCAATAAACAAATTAACTATCATCAATCCGTTTCGTCTGTCTTTTTAAATGTAAAACATACATATGATAATATAAAACATTTAATAATAATGTAATTTATATTATTATTTAAAAATTTACTGTCTACATCTTTGAATTATTCACTAAGAGAGACGTGAAGATACTGAAAATAAAATGAAAATATTAAAAACAATCAAATAATGACACAATGACATTTTAACCTATTATATTGAATTCCGAAAATCCAGTTATAATTTAATAAATTTGGTAACTATCTAGGGCTACGACACAAACTTAGGTTCGAGTGGCGCTCAACTATCTGGAGGTCAAAAACAAAGAGTATGCATCGCAAGAGCGCTCATAAGATCACCGCGCCTGCTTCTTCTCGATGAAGCGACGTCTGCGTTGGACGCCAACAGCGAAAGGGTAACAGTTATTTAAGTTTAATTTATCTTGACGACACCAACCGCAACAGAGATTTACCTCAATAATATAAATAAATTCAACAGTGATATCCCAAAATATTTTTGCATGGAACAAAACAGATTAGCATCACAGAAGATATATTAATAGGCATATAAAGTGATTCTGAACGTTTATTCTATGAGGATACTCAAAAGCATATTTGCTTGATAATTTTACTACTATTTAATATAACTCACAGCAGTAGGATCATCTTGGCGCTCTACCATAAAACCTTTTTATAATAATATAAAAAAATGAAGAGAGAGATCTAAGTCCTCCTATATGTATATGCATAATGTGTAGCTCCATGTGTACCTAATAAATAAATAATTTATGACCATGTTATTATACGTAGCGTAAAAGGTACATTATATATGTTCATAGTTATTGTTAATTTTTTAAAGTCCTCGGTTTGAATTGGAAATTTCCTAATATACTTCAGCATATTTTTTTATATAAATAAAATATTTTCAGACTGTTGCCGAAGCTCTGGAGAAAGCAGCTAAAGGAAGAACATGTATTACCATAGCTCATCGTCTTTCCACAATCAAAGATGCCGATTTAATCTGCGTTTTAGATAAAGGTATTTATTTATATTTCGTACCTAAAAACTCAAAGCTATGCTTTGAGTCTGACACTATGCCTGAAGCTGAATTTAAAACTTTCTTCGTTCAAAGTTATATTTAACTTTATATTTTGTTTTAAGGAAAAATCGTCGAGCGAGGAACACACAAAGAATTAATCAACTTGAAGAGCTATTATTGGCAAATGTGTAAAGGACAAAACGTGGCTTAAGAAAATCGTATTCATAATATGATGAAATTACAAGTAAGAATTCTCAAATGTCGTAAAAGTAATAAAAGGTGTAACCTAAGATATCGATAGACCTATTTTAAGGTTTTTTCTTTTTGTTTTAACTTAATTATTGTACGAATGTATTACCATTTTAAGTTTTTTTTTTAATAAATTTAATATTAATGAAAAGTATCAACCTAAAACTTATTTAAATATTAATAATACCAATAAGGCGTGCAACAGAGGACATTAAGCTGAAAAAAAAATATATCTAGAAAAGAAATACAAATATTCGGTTGTCATTTTTTAGCAGGTAATATTTTTCCATTTACTACTTTCGAAGATTTATACGATATCACACTGTCTTAACACTAAGTCATTTAAACACCAAAGATTATGAAGCGATACTGTCAAAATGACTTGCATACACGGTCGTACTTGCATACTATAAAGTTATAGACAGACGCACAATTTGCTACTTAACTAAATAGTATTGAATAATATTTTGCTTTAACATCTTTTGATACACGCTGACGCTTGTAAGCATCCTCTAATAAAATGCGACTTCTAAACGTCGAAAAATATTTGAAAAAAATGACCGCCTTTAATTATTATTTGTACCTTTAATTTTTATTTGTTCAATAAATATTATGCGTTTGATTCATAATTTGGCTGTGTTAATCATTTAGTTTGTATTGGAATAATTCCCTGAACAACCTTTCATCCTTTGTGACGTGTGGATACCACTTTGCGGCGCGCTAGAGATCATAATTTATATCGAAAATGAAAAATTAAAAAACGAAATTGTAGGTCTGAACACGTTCCACAAGTTTGATATCGAACATTTTTTCGATATCTGTCGCGAGAAAAAAGAGAATATCGGAAAACAAATTTCTTTCCCCAAACTTTTGGCTTTCTCCATCGATATCTCAATAACGATGAACGATACGTGGAAAATGTAAAGGACCTTAATTGTTGATCGTGAAAAAAACAACATATCAATTTACGTATCTCAACGGAGAACAGAGTTATTATGAAAAATCGGAATTTAACCTTTTTTTCAAGATGACGGAAAATGCACAAGCCCATTTTGGTCGACAAATCGAATTTAAGCTTTTTTAGACCCCCTCCACATAATATCCAAAATTTGGCTTTCTCGGTTCATTTGCATTTCCAAATGTATATAATGACTGGACTATATGAAGTTTAGCACAAAAATGCATAAAACCCATTCGCGAACTTTTAGTGAATTTGATTTTTGCACAAGAAGGATCGATGGGCACTTTTCACAATTATTAATACTTATGAGCTATACGCATTTCAAACATTCATAACAATTTTTGGCTCTATGGCAATTATTGTAACTTTCGATGTCTAATAGGAATATGTATTAAAAATAAAAGAGATTTTTTGTAATTTTATTTATTTTTTCACAATTATATCAATAATTAATTTGCACAAAAAGAGAACTACTAACAATATCACTCTAACTCCATCTTTTTGCTGTACCCTGTATTCCTTTTAATCAGAATATCGGCTGTTAGTCCTGCTTTAAGCTATTCCGACATTAGCATAAGGAATCTTATAAATGTCAAAATATCATTCCATGCGCTAATGTAGTGTAAGCTACAATTACTATCACATCCCATGAATAAACTTTAAATATACATACCCGCTATTTGCTATGAAAACAACACAAGAACAGGTTATATCGTGCGTATCACGATTTACGTAGACAACCTCTAGATAGGTCAATGTTTCTCTATTCCTTGTTTGAATTTTAAATGCGTATTTGTTTTATTTTATTTTGATAATGTATTCGCTGCTGTTGTACACTGCATACACATGCACCATGTGATAGCGTGTCTGTATTTTAAACTCACACAAGGGTGGGTATTATAATACCGCCTACACGGGATAGACTTGCTAGCGACACGGTTTGCAGCATAAATCTATTGTAGATTGACGCACGCGCATGCCAATTCAATATGATCGGTATCCCTCACTTTAATCAACGATGAGATATTTATTCGGCACCAAACGTCGCCACTGCAGCAGCAGGTGACGTCATCGTGCAGCAAGTTTGCGGTGGAGATATAACTCTATTATGATCTTCCTAACAAATACACATATTTATACATTTTTATCATAAAAGTTTTATTGCACTATGCAGACACAGTCCATTAAAAATAACATATTTCGTAAATTTAAACATATCAATGGTCTTTATTTGTTTGGTTCACTTGATAAATTATTATAATAAAATAAAATTGGCAAGATAATATAAAAAAAAAAAAATTATGTCGTACTTATAAAATAATAATTAAAATTGACTTAAATTGTTTGATGCGACACTTCATAAAACAATATATGCTACAATTAAAAGTGCCAACATTTATAATCCAGTTAATTTAAGTGAGCAACAACACTACGATGAATATATCAATAATTAGTAAATACCAATGAAATTATTAATGTTGAGAATATTCTAACATATAACTATATGGGTTCCTAACAATTTAACTGTATTATCATGACATTCAAAACATTAGCGACAATTAGTATACTAATTATTGAATATCGCCATATATCTTTATTACATATCATTTATTCACAATCTTCTTTAGTGGCCTCAATGACAATGTTATAATAATGTCTTGATATATTTTTTTTTTTTATATAAAACGCGTGTAATGTTTTGATATATAGTAAAACATAGATTAAATTCAATTTCTATATCTGAATAATAAGTAAATTCATCGGACGAGACCGAACTATAACGATGGCACTTGTATGGCACACACTGGTCTGCACAAAGATAGTGCAACAGGGACGTTATAGGGTTGCACATCGCTTAGTTTTAGCAACATATTAATTTTACGAGATTTTTGTAGCAAATTACCACATATATGTCAAAAACGGCTACACAAATATTCATTAAACATTAATATATTATTTCCCAATAAGACAATATAACATACAGTACATAATGTAACAAAATATAATATATAATAACACTTTGGTTAAACCTTTTATATGAATGTTATTATTTCTTCCATCATTACTTCTTTACCTAAGCAACGGGAGTGATCCGGAAAATATTTCAAGGTGATATTAAAAAAAAAATTAAGCCTTCGATAGATATATGTGACGTAGCATTAGCATTGGTAAGAATTTCTTATATATTCCAGTTTCCAACGTTACTTATCGTGCAACGCTAAAACGACGAAGACTCCACGATACAACAACTTTAGTAAAATTAAAAATCGTTATACAATAGGCGGAAATAAAACCCACAATGCATTACCCTCTCGTCCCTGAAATTGGGTATGACTCAATCGATACAAATATAATGTTAGAACATCGTCAAACTTCCTACTGATTATGTAGATATTATACTAACAGCGATCTAACATCAATATACTTAAGAGCTACCACCAAGTATTCACATAAGAGAGGCGGGGACATTATTTTTAATATAAAAATCTTCAAAAACAGTATTTACGAATGGGACAGAAGGAATTCCCCAACAGTGGGACAATCAGCATTTCTTTAAGACTATTCTAAAAAAGTAACTATTAACATTTATCTATAGATGTAAGTAACTTTAAGTATACGTGTCGTTACCAGTTAAGTGATTAATATGTAATGCAGGTAATATATCTCTTCGGTTAAAATAATTAAATGAGCTAAACGTCTCCCGCACTGCAAACAGGTTTAATGTTTTTAAAACGTAACTGACAAATAACTAATGAATTTATTACAATGCAATAATTTTTACTTAAATTTGTTCCAGATTCATATATTAGATATTTTTTTAAATTTGACGCAAATCATTCTAAAAATGTACTTTAAAAGTTACGTAAGATACATATTACAGTGAAGCAGAATTTATATTGAAATGACAAATTCATAAAGAAACCGATCTAGTACCAATTTCTTCTGGTACATCCCCATCACAGTATGTACATCACTTAATAAATAATCTATATATAAAAGAAGATCTACAACAAAACTAAGATGCGTAACGATAACGAATGTTTGTATATAAAAAAAAAAAATTTGAAATAAATAATCTGATAATAAAAATAGTCTATACATAAAACAATATTTAACAAAGTAAATAATTATTTTTCATATATAACAATAATTTTTTTTCTTTATTTTTACTACCTATTATGATATTAGAGATAAATGTAACAAAATGGCATGGGCCATTTTTTTTGTGTTACAATATATATTAAAGTATATTCAATTATTTTTTTTAATTGTTTGTTTTTGCAATTCTATGTACGCGTGTCGTGTATGGTTTTTAATGTTCTTGAACAATTTATAAATCAAAGCAAGTAATAAAATATAATTTCCCAGTGATTAGCAATAAAAAAATCAGAAATGTAGAGCAAAGTCAGATTAACAGATTTAAATAAATACTGAACGCCTATTGGTCGCATATTAAATCACCGGCTGCCACCGACCAATGACCATTCAGATTAAATTTTGAAAGCATTTTAAAAACTGGAGATTAACCTATCAGATATAAAAGTGTCGATTTTGTTGTACTCAATCTCTAGCTTAGTTGAAAAAATACTATCCCTGTCTAACTGGTTGAGTCAAAACGAGTTAAACAAATGCAACAGTCTCAGCAATATTGACAAACTCTGGTCAAATTGCTACCAGGCGACATTATATAACAGCAATTGTACATATTAGGAAGATGTCGAAATACTTTGCGGCAAAGTGTGAATACAAAAGAGACCCTAAGGTTACAAATACCCTTTATGTATAACAAGAGTGTGTATTGTTCACCGTATAGCCTGATTCAACCATTTCACTCCGCAAGTCAAATAAACAATTTTGACATTGAATTGACGCGATGCCATTGGTCAAGATCTTGAATAATATATGAAATTAAAAATGGCGAATTTTTTTTTTTTTAAATATCGTTGAAGTAAAATTTAAGTCGATATGAGAACTCTTTCTTCGATTTAAATAGGAGTTATATCAAAACTGAAAAGTTGCAGTTGCCACACTCGGTTTACCCAAGTACAACATTTTCTTTGCTACTGTATTTCAAGACATATATAGTAACTATTTTCAAACAGCTGCCTGGTTTCTGGCGTTCTCCAAAACCTGCCATCATACGCTAGTCTAACTAGTCTAGCCAGAAGCTACATATCATTAAATTTAAGAACCTTAAAAGAGGCTTCATAGCCGATCGTGTTGTACATAATCTTTAAACTAATCCACAACTAAAACATACTGCTATCTCATTCTATGTAAAATTAAAACTTAAGAGAAATACATTTAGTCCTGTTAAAGTATAATTTAAACATTAAGTCAATCGGATTTGATACGTAACAACTAAAAATAGATTCACTGATATCTACTGACATAGTATATACAAAATTGCACAGCCCTTCGCACGAGAATACAAAAATAAGAAATGCCGTTATTCTAAATTAATATTTAGTTTCATCACAATGAAGATCACCCTTAATTACGTTCGAAAATTCACACGGTTTCAATTTTCACTTTCAATTATAATTAAGATGATTAAATTGATTTTATATATTATGAAAAAAATTACCTACTTTTACTCTAAACTGTTCCGAATAGGTCGTAGGCAAAACTTCAAGACATACTTTATTATACGAACGACGTAGGAAATAAATATAGATTTAAGTGTATTAAGATAAAGAGTCCCAACCTCTATGACGTTAAAATTAATGTACAAACATTTTTAACAAAACAATCAATACACATACGATTATATTATAACAAATATCTTAAAAAATATATCGAAACTAACTGAGATTAACACTAACCCTACGACGAGACACAAAAAAAAAAAAAAACATAAAATATACTAAAAGAAAAATGTACTCATTAAGTGACGGACTTATAAGTGATTCTCTAAATAATAATAAACATTTGTCTTCGTATTGGAACAAGTAGCGAAACGTACTCACTTAACATTTCACTAAAGAAAAGCTAAACTACATCCACAACCGAGACGGTAAATGACATTGAAGTGATTACTTTATATATTTGTGCTTAAAAGGAAGTACTTTATCAATAAATGAGATCCGGGCGACCGACAGCGTCGCGAAGTACCGAGGCGACTTACAGCTGCGGCGGCATATGATTATGATGATTTTGGTTTTGATTTTGATGCGTGTTGATGTGGTGACCACCCGGCGGCGGCGGCGGTGGGTGGTGCGGGTAGCTGGGTACAGGTCTAGCGGCTGTTCCGTCGTAAAGCATTTGTGCTGGCAGCAGCTCGTTTTGTTGCATTTGTTCGGTATGAGTGAATGGATCTTGAACCTAAAATTTTCAAAAAAATATTCAATTTTAATTACACAATTCAACCGAAAGCCGTTTATTAAACACACAGGTTTCAATTTTTCATCATGTTTTATATATGAAGTATTATGTGTACATGAGGCAAATTGTTATGTATATAAGAAGCAATTTTAAATTTTATAATATCATATCGAGGCATCCTTTTAAATTAAAACTATTACATAATTTATTAATATATTAGGACTGAGATTTTAATAATATAATGCTGTTACATACAATTTACAAATTTGTTACGTTTTTGTATAATCTGTATTAGTTTGACAATCTGAAAATGATACTTATATATTAACATATATATTATACGATAAATGTACATATTTCGAGACTATAATTGTGTTGTCCGGCTCTCCGTCAGCTATTGTCGGAACTGCAATGTATGTCGGTAGGCTATACGTTGCCGGTTGCGGCCAATTACTCACGTTAATGAGCGGTTGTAAGATACCGAGGCGTGCGAGTAGGAGTTGCTCCTTCACTTGCCGCAGCTCCTCCTGCTGGCGCACTATCATCTGCTGTAACTCGCGATGTGTCCGCTGCAACTGCTCCTGCCGCAGCCACTTGCTCGCATCATCATATACCAACAATATCGCCGGTCGCACGAGCTCGTTTACCAGTATAACCATTAACTCAACAATCGTTCAATACAAATAATCGTAATTAATCAAAAAAATAATCAAAATAAAGAAAATCAATTCAAACAGTTGTTAAAATAATTTTTTCGGGTAAGACATAGTAATGTACAAAGTAATATAAAATAATGTAATCGCAAATGAAGAATAAAAACTCTCGTCATACTTACGGAGTACGAGAGATATTTGGTATTAATAAAAAAAAAAAACTATGATAACGTTTAAACTGAAGTAAGACGTACCTGCAACTGTGCTTGATCCGGGGTGACGATCAGCGGCACAGAATGCATCGGGAGCGTCAACACTCCCGAGACGCCGACGGATCCAATGTAAGGTCCTGGCTCCAAGTACTGGGCGCCGATAACGTGCTGGGGTACTATCGCCGGTTCCGGTAACCTTGGCGCCTGCGAAAAGTGCTCAAAACGTTTGTTTGTTGTTTTTAAAACTATATAAAATCTCAAATAATTCCAAAGGAAATCTTAAAGCTGAGCCGAAGTCTGATAAAACATAGCGAGCGAACAATATGTACTAACCTCTTGCGCGGTCATGCGCGACGATCGCGAGTCGCCCGACACTGAGGCCGTATCGGAACCGGTCGCGTACAGCACTTGGGACGCGCGAGTGGGCCACGAGGAGGTGGCAGTGGTCGCCATAGTTGCCGCCGTGGCACAAGTACTGCCAGTTGACGTCGCGGCCGACTTCACCGATGGTGGCTGTTGGCAAACAACGTAAAAATATAAACATGATTAACGATTTAGAAAGGTTTATATTAAAGGTATCTTCTAGTATTCGATCAATAATGTACTAGATTACCAGTAAACGCTTTAAAATGGCTCGAAAAATAACAACACAAATTCGATTGCGGGCTTATTTCAAATTAGTATGGTCCAATCATAACCAACGTTAAGACGTCAGAATTTGTGGAAATAACCACGCAATGGCTAAGTAAAAAGTTGTGTCTGTAATTATCTGCTTTATTCCTAACGAAATAAAGTTGAATTTGGAACAAAAGAAATTGTACATTTCTTATCTCTTCATGGCGTTAGATCGTAAGTGAATGTTAATACAATCTAAACCGCACTTTATTGCTCGGGAACAAGACATAGTTTAGGTTGAAATTATTAAACCTTTAAATATTCTCCATTTTATGGTATAGTCAGTCGGTGCCACACATATGATATGTACATTTGAGTATTGTTTTTGTTCGTGAAGCGTTATCTAGTAGTATTGTTGATCGAAGTTAATAGTATCGAATTATGCTAAGCTTAAATTACAACTTATATATCTCTTTACGTATATAGATATCAAAATACTAGAGGAATATTTATAAACTGTATTTATATCAATTTTTAAGTATCTGTAATCTTTTAGTACGACAAAACATTGTACGGTGTTATAAAGCTTTATACCCGGCGAACCCCCGCTCCGACCCGGCAGCGTGTTTCGTTTGCTAGAGCCATACATACATATACAGCGTGTAACAAAATTCGTGTCCGACCCGTGAAGTGGTTATTAAGTATCGCGTGTCGGTTCTATTTATGTAACAATTTTTAAAATACTAAGCAAAGCAAAAAAATTACCCCGGTTTTCTTTTTTTTTTAATTAAACGTCGAAAATTTCATGGCTTTGCAGGTGCGGGCAATAGCGCTCGATAGCTCTTACCTATCGGATAGCTAAGACACGAGGTCATGACCTCAGTAGTACCACCAACAGTGTCGTTAAACACTTCTTTCGCTTAATATTTTAAAAATTATTACATAACTAGAACCGACACACGATACCTGATAACCATTTCACGGGTCGGACACGAATTTTGTTACATACCTGTATATTAATAAAAGGACATTTATAATATGCCGTCGAATAGAATTAAATAAAAAAAAAAAAAAAAACAAATACCTGTGACAAAGATTGGTACGAAGTCCCGAAAGCATCACTTGCCTCTGACATATACGATGGTGACATAGCCATCATAGCATCTTCTGATGATGTTTCTTTCAAGTCACTTCTTTTAGGTTCCGCTTCACTTACGGTTTCAGTATCAACGTTTTCATGCTTCGCGCTTTTATACATATCTTCATAACTGAAATAGATAAGATAGTTTACAATATACTCGAATCACATGCTATTGTAGCTTTAAAAACAGCAGTGATGTTTTTATTTTTATAAGTTGAATACTTATTGGTGTACATAGGCATCCATTACATTTACAGCTCTTATTATTTTAAAACTTACAATTTTCATTGATGTAATAAATTCAAAATGTTTAAAAATTCACTTATGACTTCAATATTTATGCACTTCAATTAATATTAATATATTTAATAATTACGTGTTTTTATATTGTATCCGATTTAATACAAATATAATCGGTTTTAGAACGTCATTGGTATTGCTTAGTGATAAAGAAAAAAAAAATCCCGCGCTTTTATAAATTAGGGAACTGAACGACTGCCATCGAATTAACGATATATGATATTTTGTTTAAATTAGATTTATAAAGATCTCGGATGTTTAATGATATTAAAATTAATAAATAATAAAATATATTACTTTGTACCGCACCATGACTGTACTGGTGTATTTATTAAATTATAGTTAGACTATGTCAAAATATCACAACGAAATATCACAAGATATGTATGAATACATAAATGTAGTAGTAATAGTACTCCCCCAGACCGATTTCGGCCACGGCGGCCAGTCTCAGGAGAGATTAGCCAACTGCGCAGGACATATAAGAGTGGACAAGTTTGTGCGCAAACACAGGTGCACTCTCTATTCCCTTACTCTCATAACCCGATGGGACGGTAATCCGACACGACCGGAAAGAGTTGAGTACATAAATATCGATGTTACAACACACCTTACAACGCGATGTGTGCAGACAACGAACTCTGGCTTAGAGTTCCATTGATGGTAAGTAATATAAAAACGGGTCTGTAGCCATATCCACTGCTGGCCCTTGGTTAGAAACCTGTAGTAGCATGAGGTCAGCTCGCCCTTTTGCATTACTGGAAAAATTGTACACGCATATTTATTAATAATTATATACAAAACATTTTTCATATAAACAAAGAACTACACGATAATGCAACGATACAATATATTAAAAATAAATAATCTGAACAACTATTTGCTTAAAATAACGAAAACGAAAACTACTTACGTGCTTCATGACACGTCACGACCTTCTCCAAATCATCAAAATGGTAATAATCGTATCCAGAGGTTCCGAGCACTTCAAACGGTAGGTAGCCTATGATGGGCGGTGCACGATGGTCTAAGAACAGGAATTTCCATTCTAAGCTGTGGCGTGACGTGAACTCGCTACGGCTTGTGTCAACGAGAGACACATCACGAATCAGTTGAGGCGTGCATAGCTTTCCGGTACAGACAAACAGGAGCCTGAAACAAATAAACTTTACAATCACTTGCTTAATGTAGTTTAAACAACTTTATACTTAGTAGTATGAACATTAATTAAGCCGGGGCTTCGCCTTCATGGGATTCGGTATGTGGCAAAAATCCTTGTTCGACTTTTTCGGCCCCTAGCTAAACAATAGCGGATATTGCAAGGCTTCATTACAGAGGCGACGATTCAAGGCGTGGGCGACCTGTGACCGACATCGCGGGTAAGAGGGTTTCGCGCCCCCAACATTTAAGGTGTGCCTACTATACCGTACCATACCATGACTGTGCTATGAACGTATTAGGATCGGAAAGCAATACGATACGCTCTACCATGCCCACTAGAGGATATCGATTACATAAATTAGGCGAGAGTACGACAATTACTGACGGTCCGTGCATGGCACGCGACGGTAGTGATCGGTGACGGGACGGTCTATTGGGCATAGTAGTCTAATACTTTCCAGCACAAAGATTTTTTTTTTTCGGAAACGTTCCTGTTACCGTCATAGTATGAAACGTTGTAGTGGGCAGAGCCCATTACGGTAATACTACTGGTTTTGACTACGAAAACCTTTTGGACGAAAATTAACTAACTAAAATGAGTTATGTATGCATTGTTTAAAGTAAATAATGCATATAAAACTCAAGCATTACTTCTGCAGATATAGTGAGACTTAATTGATTGAGTCTAATAAATTCTAGCATTTACGATTTTGGGAAAGGTATGGTGATGTTTGCCGTTTTTAATTAATAAATAGCCTCACGCAATCTTCTTAGTTAGTTTGCTTAATAGGCGGAGTAATAGTGACTTTTACTCACATTTTTTTCATACCCATCATTACCTTGGACTTTCACAATGTTTATCTTTGATTTTATCCTGGGACGTCATGCTCAGCCTGGCTAAGTTTTTGAATATAAAGTTCCTCTATTTGCTACTAACCGCCTTATTCATAAACTTTATTTAACTGGTGATTAGTTAAACAATATTTTGTCTTCTTCTTTCGTATGTCAAATCAATAATGACAGAAAGAGACAAATCAGTGTGTAGCTAAACAGTAACTAAGCAACGTTTATAAATAAGGCCGTAAGTCATTATGAATATCTTTAATAGATATTTGAACAGACTTACTAGGTCTACTCCTGGATTTTCTTCGTTTTCAGAATGACCGTCATCCCCAGACACAAATAATATATGTTTTAGTAACCTTTGCTACAAATTCGAAGTGTTGCAACGTAAAGACTTAAGTTGACTGCACCGAATCGTTTTGTATTGATTTAAACTTTAACCCCTATCGATATGGAACACGAGCAAGTCATGTGCCGAAACGCTTGCCCGCTGCATTACGTCAATGTTTGGCAACTGTGATTATATAAATAACAAACGGATTTAAAATATTTCACAAAATTTAAGATAAATATTTATAATGGTAACTTTTTGATATGCCACCTTAAGATAAGTGTCAATTTTGTTTATCAAAACAACTAATTTATGAGTTATTATAAACACAATATACGATTGATGAACTAACAATTTCAAACTTATCTAAATTATTAGCATCAACAGTTGATACGACGTAATCTCAATTAATATAACCTAGGATTACAAGAGACGATCAAGTAAGATGACATTGTAGTTATCAGTCAACGTTGAGACGAAAATCTAGAGTAATTTGATGTAATGTTAGAAGTCTTCAGGTTTTTGTTACACTTGCTCGGACATCTAATATTATTAGAAATATCCTCTTGGCCAATTCTGAATAGTCCTCCATCTGTACCAACAGCTTTTCTGTTGCTACTGAGAATTTCATGGCACAATATCCCTAAATATTTCACCGTCCTGGTCCTTCATCGTAACATTTGTTTTTTTTATTTTTAACTGCTCTTTATTCCACTCTGTCATTGTCAGTCAATGACATTGTAAGAGACTTAAGACATTATGTACCTGGGACTTTAATCAACGAACCGAAACACATGCGCGATGTTTAGTCTTAGAATGCATTGGTGGTATGTATCTGCGATTTGAGAAGAGGACATAAAATAATTTGAACAGGCAAACCATTCCTAAACTTAGATATATTTCAAATAACGACGGCGCATATTCTATAAAGTCATTAAATTAGACCAAATAAAGCGTAGCCCATGTCAATTTACAGAAAATATTATTATTATAATAAGTTTTTACTAACTTGAATGTGTAATATCATAAAATACTATTAATTACCTTGACTCCTGATCTTGTTGGTATAAGATGTCGGAACTATCGTTCTGTTCCATATATGTACCTGCAATATGTAAATTAGTTTGAACTTTCATCTGTACGTATTAAATTAAAAAGAAATATTTAAATTCATTAAAAAAAAATTAACAAGTACAGAAAGTCCAATGGTCAAGAATTCACGCATCAAAATAGTAATATCTACTATATATACCGAAAACGCTGAATGATTCGGAATAAAAATCCATTCATCCATTTTCCTTATTGAAGAATCTTCAAAAGTGTTTTTATTTTAGGTACGAAAGTAGGCATTGTTTTCGTAAAAACAATACATTTCTTTTTTCAAACGCTACATACAAAATTTTATATAATAAAATTCTCTCTTCACAAACGTGAAGTGGAGTGAGTTTTTGAGTACCCAATTGTATGTTTACCGATGAATTTTAATCAATAAAAGCGAACATAAAATCAATTTATTAAGCATAATAATATCAATACGAATTATATGAGAACATATACAATAACAAGACAACAAACAATACAAAATAATATTTATTTATTTCTTATTGAACTTGATATTGATTGGTAAACTTGTTCTGTTTACGGCTGTCTGGAGTTACTTAGATCCGTGTACCGTGCGACTAATTTTCATTCATTCTACGACTGTGTTCATCGGAGTTGTTGACGAAGTTAATTCAAATCATGCGACAATACTTGTCGAGTACGAGTACGAGTACGAGTTATTATTAAATATTTTAGGCTCAAAAATCTAATAAGCTCAATGAACGAAAAACGGCTTACAAATCGTTTTTAGTATCAAAGCAATCACGAAAACTGCTAAAACGCGTTGTGATTGCCACAAACGCCCAATAAATTTATAACGTATTTTTATTCACCAACAAATTCATATTTTTAAATGATTTTACGACATACATACGAATAATCAAGAAAAACCAACACGCGTCAGGATTGCTTACTGATGCAACCACTGATACGACGGACAGGTTCTAACTTGTTTAAATATAAATATATACCAACAGTGTCGTTAAACACAATTAATATATTTTTTTAAGTAATTTTTTTGCTTAGTATTTTAAAAATTATCACATAAATAGAACCGACACACGATACCTAATAACCACTTCACGGGTCGGACACGAATTTTGTTACACGCTGTATGTATCTAATACAGACGTCCACACCAGTTTGTATTAATTATTTTTATTAATATGTTCTTGACTGTCAAACAAATAATTTACGATAAATTGAGTTAACGATATGAAGTACTAATGACCGCAATTTTGACATTATTTTCAAGTGATTATGAAATGAACGACACGAATGATGATCTTTCTGAAGACTCACAAGACGTTTGATCGTTATTTACTTGTCATAACACGAATAACACGTTGTACAATTGACGTATTCAATTGTCAATTTACGTATTTTATAAAATATAAGAAAAAAGAACAAACAAATATTTTTTAATTACACAAATATTATTATTTTAAATAAGCTTATTGATATTTAAAATTCCATTTATATTTTGGTAAATAGATATATACTGGTACAGAGCCTTCGAGTCTTGCTCATACAAATATACGACATCATTGTTAATTATAGATTCTGATTTTATTTTAAGTACAATGATGATGGTCCTCCTGGCCGATTTCGGTCACGGCGGCCTATCTCATGAGAGACTCCGGGCTGCGACTGAGAATTTTCGACAGAAAATCTCAATAAGATTTGATATTGGCCCGACCTGGGATTTGAACCCAGGACCACCGTGTCCGCGGCCTTACATGTAGCCACGCGATATAACGACGCACAGTTACGTTAGATGTTTTTTATAACTAAGTGGTAGTTCAAATAGTAAAACGAATCAATGCGAATAAAAACGATATGTACACAATATCATTATCGTCAAAATAATATGGAAATAGTAATCTATGAAAATTCGCTTTAAGACTTAACATAACGTGCACTTAAAATGTGAAATTAATAATAAGAATTATGAAAAAGATAACGAAACGAAAATTACTTTAAAAAATGAAATACACAACGTTATTAATATTTTTGTCTTATTTAGATCGAATTAAAATATAAAGCGACTCACGGAAATGTCCTTTGAACTGAATCAGTTCGTACGTGATATCGTCTCGAAAATCCAACGCGCCCCTTTGCAAATGACACTGGAATCGAATCTCGTTCTCTGAAAACAATTGCAAACGAAAATGTTAACGTTTTATGTTATTAAATAACACCGTCTTACATTGTAATATTGTCTAATAATGAAATCAACATTATAGATCAAGCTGTCGTTTAACATTTTTGTAAAATAATAATCGGTGAAGGCATTTTCATCTGTGATTATGATTACGTTTTTTGTCTATTTATACCAAACACACATAAATGTGTTGACAAAAACACAGCATGCAAATATACATAAATGGATATAAAATATATAATCTGCTTTTGCCTTATCAACCAATGAAAGGAATCACATTTAATGAACATAAGAATAAATTTCGCGCAAAGCTGTGTTGTGTATATCAAATTGATTATTTCCGATGAAACATTTTACGTTACAATATTTAAGAGATAATACGAAATTATAATAATTATACTGTAAAAGATGGGTCCATAGCTCATTTCAAGCTATTTATTAATTTACTTGAATGAGCTAAAACGACTTGCATATTTTACGTATTACAAGCGCCATGAAATAGAAACGACTTATTGACGATTACATTTCTTGTAAAAGTAAATTGTAATTGTTATTACTTGATAAGGTTTTAGTAGCATGCTACCCCCATAGACTGCATTCACAATGCCTTAGAACTGACTAAAAAAAATATTATTACATTCGCAATAGGTACCGAAAAATGAGCCACCAGAAAAAGCTGCGCAAGCGCGTTTTAGCGAAATAAAAGTATAATGGCCGCAAATAAATAGTTCAAGTACAGCGACGCACAGGTAGTACTCTACCCCCACCGCGCTCCTGTATTTCGCAACGCGCAGTTGATTTACTGTTTACACTTCATAGAGCATTCTCTGCTACTGCGCAGGATTGTTATTTAGAGCAATCAATTTTAATTTATTATAATCTGCTGTTAAACCCTGTATATAGGATTTAAAAAAACAGGCCAGGCATCTGTACCCTTTACATTGCATGCATACATGTTATGCAAAATTTCATGTTCGGTTGAGAAGTAAAGACTCAAAAGACAAGCAAACAAACAAAAAACTCACATTCGCATTTATAATATTAGTAAGGATACTGTGCCACCTCGTCCCAATATGCAATAGCAAATACATATGCGCATTGCAAATAAAAGTAAAAAAGATGTATGTAATTTGCGAAATCATAAATAAATCTTTTCCGAGCGTATAAATGTCTCGGTGTTACCAGCCACGTGACATACCGAAATATAATAATGTGTAGAAGAAATCGTATAATCGTGTCAAAAAAAATCTTTTTCGATTATTTTTCAATTTCAAAGTTACAATATTGTTAAAATATTTCGTAAATTTAAACTTAATTGAAGTATGCTAAAAGGCTATTGTGAGGAGTTGGTAAAACTCAGATTTCGCCATAGAGGAAAACAAATAAGTGCCCCTCATCTGTTACGTAAAACGAAAAGGGAGCGTGACTCAGATTCCGCAAAAAGTTAAAAAAAAGTACGTAAAAATGTAACAAGTCCAATATTTCATTTATTCATTTAAACATTAACATATTACATATATTAAAAACTTTAGAATTTGTTGTTGCTAGACTTAATAAATCTACCATATTTTTGAGTTATAATTTTTTTATTAGTAATATATAAATTTACTGCCAAATTTTAAATTCAGGGCAATATTAAGTAAAATTTAAATAATAGGAAAAAAGATTTTGCGCAATATGTACGATAGTATGTTTAAGGTTGTTAAGTTCTTTAGGAGAATTGTCTATAGAGTACATTTTTAATTTTGGTATGTCTAGATTGTTTATGAAAGTTTTCTTGCAAAAATTCCTTGCCCATCAGGTGTATAAAAAGTTTTGTTGCAACCGAAAATGATTCAAGCATAGCACAGCATAGCTAAGTAGATTATTATATGTATATAAAAATTGGCTTCACTGGTAAAAATAATATAAACACTTATAAATACTTAAAAATCAATAGATATTGGACACATTAGTACCATTAGCATAAAAAATTGCAGCAATATAAATATAATGATATGATACATGATGATTTTATTATATATAATTCGCTGTGCATTACAGGCAAATTTAACATGACATACCTTTGATTTGTTAAAAGGTAAAGTTATATATATTTTTACTGTAGCAGTATAGTATCTACTGTAAAGCATTATAGGAATTGACAAACCTGATGATATTGTTTGATTAGGTTGTAGCACTATACTTGGATTTTGTAGCAATGCATACAGGTTGGAACGATCGTCGTCAAATGCCAAATCAAATATACTTTTGTTCACCATGTCACTCTGAAATTAAATAATTTGTGAATAAAATATTCTCATATCATAGTATTTTCAGCTTTTAATAATATAGAATATATGTACAATTACCGGTTTATGTCCTAATAATGACATAATACTTTCCGAGACATAATAAATACAACCATTTGCCGAAAACACCATCACAAATCCCTCTAATGCTTCCAATACCAAATATGTAAATTCCTCATTTGATAAAAATGCGGGTTTCCAATCTTCTTGCACATCATGAGCTCTTGAACGGACAGTTATTTCTGTAAGAGCAATAAATCATCCTTATAAATGTCATGACAAATTCAAGAACTAGTTTAGTAAACATTATAAAAAAAGTATTACCATTATGGTTCTTTAAGAAAGAAATTGTAGATTTGAGGACAGTAGACTTGTCCATCTTTCTATTATTTGTTGAAACCATAGAGCCAAGTTCACTGACCAGCATATTGAACTGGTCTCGCCTCTTCTTTTCACTCAAGTTACGTGTCCTCCTAAAAGTAAATTAACTCAATAAAATATTCTTATCAAATGAAATAATATTAATAAAGCAGCCATTTAAATGTTACTTCAGAGCTGGCAAATACTTTTATAAGCTAATTTATCTCCCTAATAGTAAAACTATAAAGCAAAAAACAAAACAATTATATTTACATAACAATTACTATCAAAAGAATGAAAAACCTCAAGGCAACCATTTAAAACAAATATTTCATACTAAAATAAAGAAAAATAATGCAATCATAATAATCAAAATGAATGAACACTTATTGCTTAGCTGGTATTATGACATCAAAATTCTTTCAAAAGTGTTCTTTTTCTTTCATATGAAAAGAAATAATAATTTAGAAATATGAAATTATCAATTGTATTGTTGTAAATATATAAAACTGACTGAAAATTCACCTCATTTTCCTTAAAAGTTGTCAAAAGCTTAAATTCACTTTCTTATTAGCAATTTAATATTAATAAGATAATAGCAATCAAATTTTAAATATGCAATATTTTGAACACAATCACTGATTAATATGATAGTTTAAATATGTATAAACACCCCAGTCCATATTATTTTTCAATTGATTAATAGTGCTGTGCCTATGAATAACTAGTTGACACCTAGAAAAATATTCTATAACAGAAATTGTCCTGGATTTTTTTAATGTTTTACTTACTTAAATCAAAAATGATTTATTTCATACGAATTAATAGGCATAAATAACATGCAATTAAATACCTTTTCGAGTCATCTTTATCATCACCGTCGTCGTCCATGGTTCTTTTGCCTTCTCTACGAGTCGATCAATTGTACGACAGTAGCGACACTTTATCACGCACTAACGACATAATGTGAAATATTGAATGTTCCGAGAAAATAAATAGGTAGCACTGTAACTACTTGTGATTGAAAACACGTCACGGACACATTAACAATTATGATTCGTGATTTCGTTTTGTTTAAGATATACACAAACGATTTTTGGAAATTGTAGACAATGTTTTAGAAGCCGCGGTTAAGAAAGCAATGCGATGAACGAATAAACGATGTATTATTCAATATAAACACGCACTTTTAATAATTAACTTCAATATACAGTATACATGACACATTTAAAGAAACAACGCACTTATTTGTATGAAAACGCCAGTGACATAGACCACAATTTTAATGAGAAAGATGATATTCCCATTAGAATTAGAACTTAGAAGTATCACTGTCTGTCTACTGTGGTCCAGGTTGATAAAAAATATACTTTGAAATTCATTTATATGAAGTAGCAACACTGAAAAAAATACTTTTAAGGAGTATTAATCAAAACGCTTTTTTTACTTTTTCATTTACAATATTATTAGTAAACAGTTGCTGTTATAATGATACTGTAGAAACAATTTAAGAAAAATATCTGTTACTAAATAAATTAATTACCTATATTCCAAGTACCTTTATGAATATTAAATACTCTAACGATAAGATTGAAGTATAGTCCATACCTATAACCCCCATATTTGTTTCAATATGCCTGAGTAAATATACTCAATGTGATTCTATAACTTTTAGCAATTTTTTTAAATATAGTCCTATGAATTCTTAGGAATTGTAATGGATTATAGATGTGTAAAAAATGTTTCCAACCTAAAAAGCACACTAATTGTAAGATAATTAGATTAAGAGAAATTTATTTTTGAAAAATTGTATCTATAATGGCGATTGTACTAGTATTAAAATTTAAAATGATATTTAGGGTTTGAAAATTATTTCATGAACATAAAGAAATGTTATGGATATAGTACACGATGAGATATTGAAGCTATTAACACCAAATATTTCGGTCTCAAAAGAAGGAAAGCAAAAATATTAAAAAATATATAAAATATATTTTTTATTTATTATGTGAGTACATTCAACATATGTTAGAAAAAAGAGACAGTGATATAAATTTTCCTTATCGTTTTATTTGTAATTAATTCGTCATTATAATCAACGGTAACAAAATGTATTTTAACAATTTAATCAGTTTTCATAATTAAAAAAATCAACTTAAAACAGACCATTTTTAATCTATTTTTCACGCAGTGGAAACCTTTAAAAAGATTCCCTCTACCGGCTCAGGATTATGTGGGGGATTCTTACTCACTAAAACCCCAGCGATGGCCATCCTCAGCACAGATCCATGCTGTCGCTCGTGGCTCGGTGGAACTCTCCTCACGGGGCAAAGGTACACTCGCCAACTCACATTTCTCGCTAGTGCGTACGGCAGCGCGAGGCAATGCCGGCTGCTGTCCTCCTCGGGTCCATCGCGAATCCACGCGAGGCCCCCACCTCACGCATCCAAGGCCCCAGGGCATCCAAAATTGATGCTGTCTACAGAAAAAAAGCACAGACAACTATGTTCTGACATCAAACTTATCATGTAAGTTTTAGTGATAAATTTAGCTGCCGTATTTGT
Source organism: Nymphalis polychloros (assembly GCA_905220585.2). NCBI lineage: Eukaryota > Metazoa > Arthropoda > Insecta > Lepidoptera > Nymphalidae > Nymphalis > Nymphalis polychloros. Next base: position 11,394,081 of record HG992241.1, on the reverse strand, counting down.
TTTTGAGGTTTATTTTTCGTGACATTTTTCCTCGTATAATTGTACTATTTGATTCTTCGTCGAACAATTTGAAACTTCATTTTTATTTTTTGTAAGCCTCTTTTTAGTTTCTCATTTTCCTTTCTTAAATCTTGTATAATTTTAAATAATAATAATAAAAAAAATTGTTTTTTTGGTTTTGTGTATCTAACATGTTACTCACTCATTAAACATTTCCATCTTTATCATTTGCCTAGATATGATATTATTGGGAAGGACAATATCTAGTAAAGTGATGTTCTCGTGATCGATTTCGACCAAGGCGGCTAGTCTGAAGAGAGAGCTAACTACGCAGAATATATAAGAGTGGACAAGTGTGTGCGCAAATTTAGGTGCACTCTCTATTTCCTCATTCATAATCCAATGGAATGGCAGCCCGACACGACCGGAAAGATTTTCGGTTTTGCGGATTTATTGTTATTTTTGGTTTGTTATTTAACTGTTATTGTTTGTTTGGATTTGAAAAAGTGTTCGGGATAATTATCTCTCTGGCTCTGGCGGCCATAAATTGAACTGAATAGCGTCATTAAGTCGACGTACCCCTACTACTGTTGTTGCAAGACCTGATTTATACATTCGTGTTGGATACAGATAATATACTCAAAAAATTGAACATGGAAGATAAAATTATACTATTTGTTCAAAATTATAGTTTGACGTTTATGTAGCCGATGCCCTCGCTTAACACACTTTTCCAGCGAAGGGTAATACGGTTGACCATTTTTTTTCTTCTGCTTTCACTCAATAACACTGTAATTAAAAATATTGTTTTCGAAATGTTGTATTCAAACGTGTTTATTATAATAAGGTCCTCAAGACCGATTTCGGCAACGGCGGCCAATCTCAAGAGAGATTAGAGAACTGCGCAGGAGATATTATAGTACACAAATGTGTGCGCAAACACAGGTGCGCTCTCTTTTCCTTAGCTCTCATAATCCATCGGACGGCAATCCGATACGACCGGAAAGAGTTCAAGCGCAGGACCAACGGCTTAACGTGCTTTCCGAGGCACGGGAGTTTACACACTTCCAACTTTCAGACTCCGGGCTGCTACTGAGAATTTTCTGACAGAAAAACCCAATAACTATTTATTGGCCCGACCTGGGAATTGAACCCAGGACCACCGGGTCTGCAGCCTTATATCTAGCCACTAGACAAACGTGGCAGTGTTTATTATATAATCAGCACATTAGATGTAATATACATATATAATAAACACAACTGTTGTTTTATTGTGCGCTAAAGTAAAATTATTTCGATAGGCGATAGTAGCGACGTACAGTGGGTGTTATTGCGAAATAGAAGTTGTAACACACTCACACCTATCTCTCACCAATGAAATTGAACTCGGTTGCAAGACCTGTGTATACGTGATTAAAACTTATTTGCAGTGTCAGCGTCACTGTCATTCGGGATTGCCTAGTTCAAATCATTAAAGTATTGTTTTCTAGGTGTTGTACACGTTTAAAATTTGTTATATTATGCACGAAATGTTACGGGTATTTACAATTACTTTTAAATTTAAAACAGTTATTATTTTCATACAATGCTACTTGCGAGTAAAAATTGAAGACTGAAATAGTTTTCTAATAGGGACGTTTTTAGTTTGAGTCCGCAAGACGATGAGCGTGACAGCTGATAATAAATAATAAAAATGCCATCCTCTGTATAAAAGAACTGTACCTACTAATTGCGACGTTAAAATAAATAAAATACAAGGCATCTTATACCACATGTAATACCGAAAATTATTTATGTATTTATATTTATAGTCAGAAAATAATTATTGTTCCGAGTGACATAAATCTAAACAGAAATTATAAAGTGCAGATATGACATCATAGCCCGCAGGTAAAAAAAAGTAAGCGGATACAAAATAAATATGTTCTATCATGTCCTATTTTTGTGTATGACAATATTATCTTAAATTATGTGTTTATGAATCCTGGCAGACAAGATCAAACATAGTAGAATACTTATTTACATAAGAATTTTTCACATTGAGTAAATTAAAAATAGCTACCGTATATAAGCTAGCAGCATTTCCTCTGTGTTAAAACAATAAATAAATAAGTTGTATTAAGATATTTATCAAATATCTAAATGTTGTAATCAGACTTGGGCAAAATGTAATCAAATTAAAGATGATTAACGATTACAATGTGTACAATCAGACTCAATCAAAATTAATCAGTAATCGTAATTGATGATTGCACTTTGTAATTATTATAATCATTAGACATTAATCTAATGACATTTTCATTCGTTTTGGCTATTTGATAAGTCTGATTGTTTCAAATCGAATCTTAGTGTCTAATAAAAGTGAATGTATGCCACACTTAAAAATACCACCTACTTTTTTTGCCTAGAAACACTTTCTTAGTGTCAATGTGTCAAAAGAAAAAGACAGATACTGTCCTATATGAAATCAGTCGAGTTATCGGCTTTCGAGCTTAAATATCACATTAATTTTAATTGTGCGGTGCACGTGGCGGGAAGTGTTTGTGTCTTCGTTGCAAGATATTTTGAATATTTGTTTATTAGAGAATTGGCGCCTTTTTAAAAATATTGCATAGAATATGTGGCAGTCATCGTCCTTATATTCTCCGTCTTCGTTAACAAGCGAGGTAAGGAGAAAGAAACGATTATTTAAAAAAACTTACAACTCTTTGCCGGCAACATAATTTTGTTGGAATGTTGCTTGTCACTATATTTTCTGGTGTTTTGTTATGTAATATTATAACGGTAACTTTTTATGATATGAAATTACTTATGTCCTTACCTTGCAATTATTACGTAAGTTTGCAATTATATAAGAAGTGGAAGGATAGGAATTTTCTTGAGCCTAACAAATTACATTACAAGTTTATAACAAAGAAATTTAAAAACTATTGTCTGAATATATAATGTTATAAAGATATTATTTAGTTTTCATTCTCTGTTGTGTTTTAGATGTTATGCTCTCATAAACTGTTTTTACCACTACAAACTTTATTATTAATTATTATATCAAGTAAAAAAATGTGCATAATAATTATTATAATAATTTAATAATCAATAATAATAAAGACTCATTGTTAATATAAAGTACTAAAAACTTAATAAGATTATGAATTTATTTCATGTGTATATTAGATACCTAATTTAAAAGGATCTAAACTATAACAATAAACTTAATTTGAATTAAAGGGCTATCATAATATTTGTTTATTTATTAAATTAACAAAAGAAAACTACTTACAATTCTATGAAACACACAAATTATAATCAGACATTACATAACTACATTATTAAAAAAAAAAAACAACAAGCCCTAACAAAGGCCCGTTAATATCACAACTGTTAGAACAGAGCACACTCCTCTCAAGAAGAATATTTTATTCTACCAACCATTATTATATATTCGTACAACTACCTATAGAAGAAAGGTTGGCGGATAAATGTAGTTGAGTGTCTTTGTCTAAATATGTAAATGGTGAAGTTCTATTGAGTGATGTTCTTTCCAGTCATTGGTTTCAGGAGACACTCATGCTATATTCTAGAGTTGATTGTAGTAAGTTAGGATTATTAGGCATCATGTACATGGTGCTATAATGATAAAAAATCTTAATTTTAAGTATATGAATAAAGATGAACGCCTCACCATAATTTTATGTACATTATATGATGGTCAATGTCAAGTTGCTATTCACATAGCCTTTTGTATTACATTTCATTTCATTATTCTTATTCATACACATGATAAAAAATTATCTTTCTAATGTCATCAAATCATGAAATTCTTGTCTCGTTACAACAAAGTATACAATATTGTCTATTATGAGTCAAACCTTAGATGCTGTGTAAAAATTATAGTAACACAGTATTGGTTATGTTGCCTTACTGCACTATGATGTGCAATAAATATAGCAAATCATCTTTTACAGGCGAATTGCGCTATATCTATATAAATAAATAATTGAAAAAATGTAAATGGAAAGTGTAAAAAAAAAATAAAGTAAAAAGATTTTTTTACGTAAACGTGGTTTCCTAACATTTTTTTGGTTATTCAAAACGAATAAAAGTAAAACTCTTCATGAGTGGAATAAAAAAAAGCTTTATAGTAAAACTTTGACATCTCTTAACTTACTCTCCAATTCGTTAGTATTGTGAGGAGCCAAACAGTATTATAAACTCATTTCATTTCAAATTTTATGCTCTACATATTTTTATTCTTTATTAGCTTACCCATGAGAAATATAATAAAAAGTACCTAGTTTAATGATATATTACCTTACCCTTACTATTTTATCCTTACCTTATTATTTTATCCTAACTGGACTAAGCAAAATGTTTTTAACGAATTGCTTAGTTTGGGTATTCAAACTAACTTAACGCCTAATTAGAAACATTTTAATTTTTTCGCCTGATGACCCGAGAAACATCTCGTCAAGAATGATACGCCGAAGATTAGTGGAAGCTAAATTGTTTG